>CM061090.1:11097500-12465000 GCA_030770545.1 Macropodus opercularis | reverse complement strand
CATCCTGATTCTCTGTAGATCTACAGAGTCTCTTCATGTCTGTCATGTCAGACACTGTGGCCAGGTCTGTATATGTCTCTCTACAGTACTTCTGAGCTTCATCCCAGGTCTTGGTCTCTCTAATGAAGAGATACTGATACAGGTGACATGAGGAAAAGGAAAACTGACCTGAGAACAGAGGAAACACTGCAGTGATGGATCTGATGTCAAATCTCCCATTACTCCTTTTTTTGTGCTGACTCATCTGCTCTTTGAGAATCCCGGTCTTCTGCACTGTGTTCACCTGAGAGAGGTGGCAGCACAGAGTAATGATAGGCCTCTTTTTTATTTAGCCAAAAACAAGTAAATGATGCTGTTAAACATTTTAACTGTTTAAAGGAAAAACCTGTTTCTGAAAACTGCTTTTTCTGCCTCTTTGGTTGTTTGTTGTTTCTAAACGGCCTCAGTCTCATCTGCTGTGGATGTGATCAGATCCACTTACCCATCAGAACCAGTAGAAACAGAGTCCACTGCATCTTTTCTCTGCCTGGAACCAAACACAGACATTAATGAGTCGTCTCAGATCTTCAGTGTGTTTATATAGAAAATCAGCATTATTCGACGAACGTTCTATTTATAGTCAGTAAACAATCCCTCAATCTGTGAAGCACTTTACTGTAAATAAAAAAAACAAGTCTGCATTGATAAAAGTAATTAAATGATTTGACCAGAAATCACAACAGCGTCGATATTCAACAGCCGAACAAAATGTTCAATTAAAGTTAACAAAAACAAATATTTTAGTTCTCAACATAGATTAAACTCACTTTTATGTTTCTCCTTGTTCTACTCACGTAGGCTGAACATAACAAAACACTGTTTATGATTGAACATATTTGTTCCCTTTTATTTTTCTCAATGTTAGTATTTGAATATGAAAATACTGAGTTCCTGGTGTGTATCATATTTGGTTATGAAATAACTAATATTGCTGCGTATAAAAAAAACAGAAGCAACATAAAAGATCTAACAAGAATTGAACTCATCTATTCAGTTTAAATGTGTTCATGCTCTTTGTTTGCTTGTGTTAAAAGGATGTAAATGTAGGTAAACATTCTGTTCCATCAAACTCTACCCAGTCACTTTCTGTTTCCCACACAAAGACTACATTCATTTCTGAACCATGTTCTGCGTGTCTGCTGTGTCTGTGACATCAGCTCATGTCTGTCGCAGCCTGGTCAAACAAACAGACAAGCAGCAGCAGCAGCGGAGGAGGAGGAACATCCCTCCTCAAAGCTTCAACATCCACCAACAAAACTAAACCAACAATTGTCAGATGTGCAATTGCTGTATTACATTTAATCTTGTGTGTAAAGTAACTTTCCACGGTGAACTAGACGATCGTTTTTCTGTGCCTGCAGGTCGAGGCCAGTTCTCTGTAGTTTCAGTGTAGTTACTGTAGTTACTCTTTGCTTTCTCCTGCTAGATTTGTGTTGATTTAATATAACATCCGGCAACTTTATTTCTTGTGCCCTTTTTTATAATGAAGGTCTTTTTTTCCCAGTTTCTTTTAGTTCTGGATGATCCAACCAGACTTAACTTCATTGTCTTCACCTGTGCTTCCAAACAGTATTCAAGCCCAAGTTGGGTTCTGTGTGTTTGTCTTTTGCTTATGAGGAGTAGTTATAATGTAATGTAATACGTCTTCCTCCAAAGATGTGCACAATAATCACACCAACAACACACAACTATTTATTCTCAATTAAACCACACAGTGAATGGGTTGACTGATTAAAACAACCATGAAAGGAAAGAAACAAACAAAACAAAAACCAAAATGTAGAGTTAAACATTCTACAGTTTCCAGACAGAACATGGACCGTTTCACCTCAGTGATCCATCAGCTGAGCCACAAGAAAAACTTGCATCGGCTCTTACTGCGGCCCCACAGTGTGGAACACTGGGCATAACACAGACCTGACTTCCGGTGAAGAGCTCTTATTGTGAAGAGCCCGCTTCCGGATGTGCTTTGTTCTCACTCTCGCCAGCTTAGTTAATCATCTGCTTGTTTTCACCTGTGTCTTGTTCGCGGCCTCTCACTTCTTCCGCCTTCGCTACTCATGTCATTCATGGTGCTGTAGCTGACCCGAACCACTCGGAAGCGTCTTTTAAAGAACCCGTGAGTTCTGTGAACCTCGCTCCTCCGTCCTCGGGAGCATCTCTAGCTAACAGCTAACCTGGCGTTTTTGACTTCAAAGATCTCTCGAGCGCTTATGCCGCGTTTCTGGTTTTCCCGTGAGGAACCTCGCTCACTGGACGGACAGCGTCAGTCTGACTAAACGCCCGGAACCTCAGAGACCTTTTCGGCCTGTTCGTCCACCTGCTCCCTCTACTGCAAAACTTCACTCACCCAGTCACAGTATGTATAACAAGCTCCACTGAGGTCTCTTCTCTTCCATCTGGCTTCTCCATAAACGAAGAGACTCACGACTGATTGTAAATAAACCTTATAGGTGATTGTTTTATAAATTACTTTTCTGCTTTGTGAATAGATTGAGTCATTTGGGCTTTTATTGATGCTACAGTGGGTAATTGGTTGTCTGCATTTGAATCCGTCCCCAGTGTGATAGGATGAAAACATCCCAGTCCAGTGCTCTACCCACTGAGGCACCAGGCTGCTGTGTCTCTTTCCATTCTACTGTCTTTAACTAAGCTCTTTCCCTCAGTCTTGATTAATGAAATACTGCAGTACTGATAAAAAAGCACTGACAAAGTCTGGAGGATCCTGCCTCGTGTTCAAAGTCAGCTCAACACGTCTGATACACGTGTGATGTAACGAGGCCTCGTTTGGGGTCACGTGATTAGTTTTTTGCTGACAAAGACCTGACAGGTCCTGGAATATTTTAGGTTGGAAAGCTCAGGCGCAACATCCTTAACAACATCTGGATTTAGAGACGTGAACCTTCTTCTGTTTTTGATTTAGGGGTTCAATCGTCGTTCTTGATGGGACACTTTGTTCAGATCACTGGTTGTTTAAACCGTTTGGCAGAAGTGAGTTTTGTGCTTTACGGACAGTTTCTCTCTCTACTTCCTGTCATGTCGGCATTCAACCACCTCTTGGGGAATCTGTGGAGGATGCTTCTCCCCCTCACCCTCTACCTAAAACATCCACAGACTCCAGTCCTGTCCCTGGTCTAGACTCCTGCCAGTGTTTCAACTCTCATTGTTGGCTCTTAATTGTTTATAACAGTAAATTTTAATCCTGTGAACCTGATCTTCTTCTTCAAATATTTATTAGGCTGTAATTTCTCATTTTAATGTTGGAACACAGACTGTTCTGGAGTCACAGTAGATTTATAATGTGTTTTTTAATTTTTTATCCACTTTATGATAGGATCTACAGGTAACAATTATGAGTTATGTGTAAAAATGAAATAAACAGGGTCTAAACTATAATAAATTGAATCATGAACACCAATTGATTTAATAACTTAATTTCACACATTTGTATTAACATCACCTCACGTGAAGCGAAACTTAAAAACAACCTGAAAATCTATGTGCACTAAATGTAGTAAAAACTAAACGAACACAAAGCTTCAAGAAAAACCGAAACCCAGAGAGCAGGTGGAGACCAGCTGCAGCCACATGTGAAGTTCAGCATAAATGACCTAAAGCATCAATTAATGGTCACAACAAAGTCTGCAATAAAACTGTTTATATTTTCTGAAAAGATGCTTTTGTGCAGATGCTAAACACTAAACCGACAAACAGATTTAATTAGCTAATGTGATTTATGGAGGTTAGTGAAGTCAGGTTGTGACTGGACGACTGATACTGAGTCTCTGTTTAAAGGTTTACGTAGCGTCTGAATCCATCTTTACACAAACCAGACTTTGGGTTGTGTCGTCTGCTGAGAGGCTGCAGTGAAGCATCTATTAATGATCAGAACAAAATCAATGGTTACAGCAATAAAACGTTTGGACAAGCTTCTTTTCTACAAAAACTAAACCAATATAAAGGTTTGATTAACTCATGTGACTTATGGAGAACAGCCCTGTTGAGGTTCTTCTTCTGTGGTGCTTAGTTTCTCAGGCAGCTTCCTCCAGCTCAGCTTTACAGATGAACCTTTATTTCTGAACGCTGCCTCCATCTGTGTAACAGAACAGAGATGGTTCAGTGTCATTAGAGACTGTTTGATGCAGGTCAGAGCTGATAAAGGTTCCTGTATTATGCTGTATTATTGTACTTGATGCTGATGTTATGAGTAGTAACATGTGAAGTTGACCTGTTTCAGCATAGACTCAGTCACAGCAGAGTCTGTCATGGTCACAGAGGGGTCAGCGCTCAGCTTCAGCCTCACCACGAATTTCCTCCTAGAAGCTGCTTCATCTGGAATTTACAGAATTACATAGTTAAAAAGCTGACGACTCAGATTGAAAGTCTGACTTAGACCTAGAAAAATTAATAGGTTTTATTTTCAAATAAATTTTATATCCTTCTTTAAATGTTGCTGAGAAAGGTCTTCATCAAACTGACCTTGGTAGCAGTAGAAGGGTTTTGGTATATTACAGTAGTCAAAGCTCCATGTTCCTGCTGTGTTTAACACAGTAGCACATGTCTTGTTACTTTGTCCATCAACCAAATCTTCAAGACTTTGCCAGTTTCTGAAAGAGGAGTTTGTCCCATCTGACCACCTCCAGGTGTCTCTGAACAGACCCATCCACACATCAAACCCAGATTTCACAGCGTCATCATCCAGCTGATCCAGTCCACTGACCAGGTCTGTGTAATGTTGTCTGCAGTGATTCTGAACCTGAGGCCAAGTCATTGGTGTAGAAATGTAATGAAATGTGTTGTTGGATTGTTTAGTTTCTGCAAGAAAATGGACAAAGTAGATTTAATCAACACATTTATCAGAAATACAGAAAAAAAACAATAGAACAAATAACATTTTATTTGTTTCTTTAGTTTAATCTTAACAGAACATGTGTATGTGCAAATAGAATTACTGGCCACTGTATTAAGTACATCTTTACAGTTTAATTGGGTCTAAGTCAACCTGAAAGCTGATGATTTGACATGTTTATTACTCAGGTCACAGTGGAGATAGAAACATTCATTCATTCATCTTTTACTGCTTCTTCCCCGTAGGGGTCGTTGTGCTGGAGCCTGTCTCAGCTGTTTATGGGCGACAGGCAGGGTTCACCCTGGACAGGTCTCCAGTCTGTCGCAGGGCCACACATATAGACGCACAACCAGTCACACACACACTCACACCTACGGGCAATTTAAAGTTTCCAATTAGCGAGGCGACAGTGCTAACCACCACACCACCGTGCCGCCCGAGATAGAAACATAATATTAGAAAATGGTTCCAAAGGGAATGAGTGGGAAACATTAGAACCACCTCTTAGCATAAAATGTAGATCGATCAGCATACAGTTCATCACATCACATACTGTACACGTGTACCTAATAAACTGGCCAGTCGGCCAATAAAACATAATAATAATAATAATAAAACATTATTAATCATATTTCTTACCATTGTAGCAGATAAATGTAAGTTTAGCACTGCAAGAACCAGTGAACCAATGTTGATGGCCCAGCAGACCACAGTTCTCAATATTTCCATTGTAATCATTGGGTTCTCCACTCGCCCATCTAGTATCAGTGTCATTGAACTTCAGTCCTGGCAGAGACCAGAACCACGTCCTGTTGTCTTTTCCTGGGTAGCTGTGCAGACCAATCCAGGCTTCATCCTGATTCTCTGTAGATCTACAGAGTCTCTTCATGTCTGTCATGTCAGACACTGTGGCCAGGTCTGTATATGTCTCTCTACAGTACTTCTGAGCTTCATCCCAGGTCTTGGTCTCTCTAATGAAGTGGTACTGATACAGGTGACATGAGGAAAAGGAAAACTGACCTGAGAACAGAGGAAACACTGCAGTGATGGATCTGATGAAAACCAGTCACACCTAAATCCCACTGACTACTTAGACCTGGCTGCTAATTTAACCTGGTGCTGCCTCAGTTCACTTACTACATGATTTTAATATGTGCTCATGAGACGCATGGACTCTTCTGATGTTGTAATAACATGTCCGTATAGTAAAATTGTGACTGTATAATTAATCAGGGAAACTCAAGGAAACCTTTTCTTCCTCTTTGGTCGTTTGTTGTTTCCAAACAGCCTCAGTCTCATCTTTTGATCAGATCCACTTACCCATCAGAACCAGTAGGAACAGAGTCCACTGCATCTTTTCTCTGCCTGGAAGTAAACAGAGATTAATGAGTCGTCTCAGATCTTCAATGTGTCTTATACAAAAAAAGACATTAGAGTTAAAATCTGTTTATAGTCAACAAACAATAACAGCAACAATATGTGAAGCACTTTACTGAGAAAACAAGTCTAATGAGAAAAACTAGTGAGAAAACATAGTGTTACTACTGTATTTGTCTATACCTAAACCTTAAATAATAGGTATTCAATAAGCAAATATAAAAGCAAAATTTTAGTGATTTCAATTCACAACATGAACTGAAACTGTTTAATTTTCATCACAAACACATAGATTTAACTCACACTCTGATGTTTCTCCTTGTTCTGCTCACGTAGACTGAACACAATAAAACTCTTTTTACCATTTAATACATTTGTCCAGTTTTAGCTTCCTGAATGTCAGTATTTGAATATGAAAATATGAGGTTTCTGATGCTTGTCATTATTGATCATAAATTAGCCAAAATGGCCTTGTGACAAACTGGTGACATGTCCAGGTCGGATCCTGAGAATTGGGTGTTAAACAGAATATCTGACAGAATTTTTGTTCAGTAGAAGACATAATCACATAACCCTCACTCTGGTTTTAGTTTGCTAAACTAAAACCAGGTCGTCCAGGTGTCTTTCTGTGTGAATCTGCATGTGTTGGCAAATAGCGTCAACAAATTCTTCACTAACAGAGGTCTTTGTTCTCATTTATTTCGTTGGATGTCATCATTTGATTATGAAAATATGAAGGTGTCAGGTAGATGTCACCATGGACAAAGTCTTGCTTACAAGCAGACGAAATGCATCTAAAAACATAACCATGTGGAAAGAGAAGTTCATTCATCAACCAAATGTATCGTCACAGTTCGACTAAATAACACATCAGAACTGTTGATGCTGATCCTGCGGAGGGATGAACAACCGTCTGACAAAAGCAAAATGTCATCCACCTCCCACCCTGACAACGCGTTACTACAACAGAAGCTAAACATGAGGTGAGGACACAAACATGTGAACAGAGAAACCTAAGGAAGATGAGGCAGTTGGTGATGGATGGAATTTCTGAACTGTAACATATAGGCAATAATTGTTATTACTGTTTATTATGGAAATGTGTCACTGACTTTTCTGTTTGTTGATTCACTGCTTGTGTTTCACTTACACAAAGTATTTTAGTAAGTGTGGTGTGTATTTATACTCACTAGCGTTCAGTCCGTCAGGTTCCTGCTGTCTCCACGTCTCTGGCCTCCAGCCTTGATAACATTAAAGTAAGTCATAGTCAGGTTTTTGAATAGTGATCTTCTTAGTTCCTGCTTTGCAGCCATTTTGTGTTAATAGTTTTATCCAAATGGATCCTCTGTTTGCAACCCTGTCATACTGTAGGAGCAGCTCTTTTGTTTCATAGCGTTTGTTTTATTTTCTTACTGATACCTATTCGAGTAGATCCTGCTTTAGGCAGCGCTTCTGTTTTCTAGAACATTTCAATTTAGAGTTGTGCATTCCCAACGATGCTGAGATTTATGTTTTGCTTATTACAATTAATAAAGTCCTTCTTAATTAGAAGCTGACGTCCTGCTTCTCGTTATTTGTTTCACATATTGGCCTCTTTGTCCATCAGTTTGTGATTTTAGAATTGTTCCCATTTATCCCATTACTTCCTCATCTTCGTTCACTTAGTCACTATGTTTGAGTTAGGTTCACCTTCTTCTTTCATTGTTTTCCCCAGAGAGCATCTTGTCAGCAGGCTCCAGCGAAGTACAGGCCCCAAGCGATAGGCTGCTTATTTGCAGTAACGTAGAAAACTACCGAACTAATAGCTTTGTACAGAAACTGTTTGTTTGTAAATGCATATCATGGATCAGCCTTCAGACAACCAGGCGGCAGTAATGATCCCGTTCTTCTGTTGTTTAGTTACCGGTCTCACTTGTTTGTCATTGCTCATTATCCATCCGTGTATTTATACTCAACTCTCACTACTAATCTCTGCTGTTGAGTCCTCTCCACATCTGGTGTTGTGCATTGTCCAGCTCTGTTCTTTAATGAATCTTATTTAAATATAATTGTGTGTGTGTCCTCCCATGTTGTTCGCTCGGTCAGTTCGTAACTGGGTCTGATTCCACGGTCAGCTGGTGCCTTTCTGTGTGGAGTTTGCACGTTCTCTGGTTTCCTCCCACTAATCAAAGACAATTAGGTTGATTGGAGAGTGTAAATTGTTCTTAGGTGTCAGAGTGGGTGGTTGTCCTTGTCCATATGTGGCCCTGTGATGGACTGACATCCTGTTCAGGGTGATCTAGTCATTGGCTGATCGCTGGGATAGGCTCCAGTACGACCCTTGCGAGGTCTAATGTCAGGGCCCGTAGTGGTATGTGTCATAGTCTCAAAGAAAACAACGCTGAACCAGTCACACTGCATACTGAGAAGTTGCTGCAGTTTGTTTATCTTCGTCAATCAGTGAAGTTATGAGGAAACAGCAGTTGTATGTATGAGGAAACCGTTGAGCTGAGCTTTGTCTTTTCACTGCAACAGTCTGTGAAGACACAGCTTGGTCCATCTGTGATGTGTGGACAGACCTGGTGAGGACACAAGCAAACTTCTGGAAACTGAGTAAGTGAAACGCTGCTTCACTTTCCTCCATTGGAGGAAGTCTGAGCTTTTTCAGATTGTTTCATGTTAACCACTGTTAACTGTTTATAGGAGACGCTCAGTTGGTTTGTTTCGATGTGTGAAGCTAATCACAACCTAGTGAAGCTTGTGGGACTTAAACCCATATGTCTTGTAATGTCTGTGTTACTGTGTGAAGAGTTGATCATCTGGTCAAATCTTAATTTTCACATACATACAAATCATGCTGATGAACAATCAATCCTATAATTACATAGACAAATCTGCATGTTCATTACCATGTTGAGTTCAGCAAACAACTCACAATGTTGTTCAGCTGGTTCAGCTGCTGCAACATGAGGAAACACTAAACATGTTCAGTGCATGAATTCAGGCTCAATTTAGAGAGAACAGAAGGAGAAAAGTGAATCTGAGGCCGTGATTGTTCAACAACCTGCTGAGTCCCTGTGGACAGTAGAGAAGAAGAGACACAAACTAATTCTGTCCAAACAAACGCACCAACAGAAAAGGAAGCATGAGACATTGGACGTGTGGGAGTGGTTTGGTATTTTTGAGTTCAGCTCCTTAACAGACGTGTTTGTCTTGTTTTTGGCTTTGAGCTCACGGTTATTGTTACTGGTTTATCTCTCAGACTGATTGACGTCCACAGGATGGACGTTCATATGGAGGAAGAGGACAGACCTGAGTCTCCAGATAATCTGTCTTTGAAGAGCAATATGTCCAGAGGTTATCCTTCAAACTTCAGTTTTAAGTAAGAGACAATTCCTTCTGTGAACTGATCTGATGGAAGACGATGCTTCGAAGACAAAATGTTACATTAAAGGATTTGTATTGATGACGCAGAACTATTAGTGCAGATACAGTTTCAGACTAAGATTAATGTTGATCTGGGTTTTATATCCACAAACTAATGGCAGTGGTTCTGTAGTAAAAAAAAAAAAAAGGAAGAACGTCAATGTTTTCTTCATTAGAGGAAGTCTGAGCTTTTCCAGATTGTTTCATGTTAACCACTGTTAAATGTTTATAGGGAAACTTTAGAGACCTCAGCTGGTTTGTTTCAATGTGTGAAGCTAATCACAACTTAGTGAACCTTGTGTGACTTAAACCCATATGTCTTGTAATGTCTGTGTTACTGTGTAAAGAGTTGATCATCTGGTCAAATCTTCATTTTCACATACATACAATCCTATAATTACATAGACAAATCTGCATGTTCATTACCATGTTGAGTTCAGGTTGAATGCTGAAGGTCTAGAGATCAACATATTACCTATTATTGATTGAGTCTGTTTGTCCCTGTGGACAGTAGAGAAGAAGAGACAGAAACTAATTCTGTCCAAACAAACGCACCAACAGAAAAGGAAGCATGAGACATTGGACGTGTGGGAGTGGTTTGGTATTTTTGAGTTTGGCTCCTTAACAGACGTGTTTGTCTTGTTTTTGGCTTTGAACTCACGGTTGTTGTTACTGGTTTATCTCTCAGACTGACTGACGTCCACAGGATGGACGTTCGTGTGGAGGCAGAGGACGGACCTGAGTCTCCAGATAAACTGTCTTTAAAGGATGACGATTCCATAGGTGCTCCTCCAAACCTCAGTTCTGAACCTGAACCCTCAGATACAAAGTAAGAGACAGTTCCTTCTGTGAACTTACCTGATGGATCACTATGCTTCGAAGACAAAATGTTACATTAAAGGATTTGTATTGATGACGCAGAACTATTAGTGCAAATACAGTTTCAGACTAAGATTAATGTTGATCTGGGTCTTATATTCACAAACTAAAGGCTTTTACTGTGAAGGAGTGGCAGGAAGTCCCAAACTCCAGATGACTTAATGTTTAATAAGACAGTAAGAAAAGAAAAGCAGCTTATTAGTGTTAGTGTGAAGCCAGCGGAAACAGACTGATGCTGAATTCAGACAGAACATTAGCTTTGGTCTCTGGGACCATCTGAGCTTTCACTCTGAGTGTTGGACTCATCTGGAGACTTTTCATGAACATCACCAAATGATTTTGTTCTAAACTAATCTCTTGACAGAAATAAGAAGAGGAAACATGATTCTGTGGAGGAGCAGTCCTGCTGTTTATTGTGCTGCGATGACCTGAAGGATCCGGTGCCTAGCACATGTGGACACATGTTCTGCAGACAGTGCATCACCTCATACTGGGACCAGTCTGGATCAGCAGGAGACTCTATCTATTGTCCTCAGTGTAGAAAGCGATCCAGAATCAGTCCAACTATCAAAGGTCTGAACATGTGTGAGCTGATGTCCTCATGTCTGGAATCAAGACTAACGTTGTTGCAATCACAGCTGTTTTTCAACTGTGTCTAAAACAATGATTTGTGATTGATAAACAGAACAAGTGGGTCTTTTAGTCTGTTCTCATTTGCTTTCCTGTTCTTCATTGTGCAGATGTTGGACTAAAACAGGTTCTAGATGAACATAAGACAAATCTGAAGAAAAAATGTGAACGTGTGAACGAAGGAAGTGAAGAACAAAGTGAAACCCTCAACAAGATCTACATAGAGCTCTACATCACAGACGGACTGAGTGAAGAGGTTAATACCCAACACGAGGTGAGGCAACTGGAGACAGCCTCCAAAGTGAAGCCTCTCCATGATCATGACACTCCAATCAAGGTCCACGACATCTTTAAGGCCTCACCCGACCAACAGAAACCCATCCGAGTGGTTCTGACCAACGGCATTGCTGGCGTTGGAAAAACGTTCTCCGTGCAGAAGTTCTCTCTGGACTGGGCAGAGGGCCGGGAAAACCCAGATGTCAGCGTGTTGGTTCAGCTGTCGTTCAGGGAGCTGAACTTGATCAGAGATCAGCAGCACAGTCTTCTCACGCTGCTCCGCGTTTTCCATCCGACGTTACAGAAGGTCTCAGCACAGCAGCTCGCTGTCTGTAAGCTTTTGATCATTTTAGACGGCCTGGATGAAAGCAGACTTTCACTGGACTTCACCAACACAGAGATTCTGTCTGTGTCTGATGTCACACACAAGTCCTCAGTCAACGTGCTGCTGACCAACCTCATCCAGGGGAACCTGCTTCCCTCAGCTCAGGTCTGGATCACCTCCCGACCTGCAGCAGCCAGTCAGATCCCTCCTACATGTGTTGACAGGGTAACAGAAATACGCGGCTTCACCGACGCCCAGAAGGAAGAGTACTTCAAAAAGAGATGCAGTGATGATCTGTCCAGGAGAATCATCTTGCACGTTAAGATGTCCAAGAGCCTCCACATCATGTGTCAGATCCCAGTGTTCTGCTGGATCACGGCTACAGTTCTGGAGCACATGTTGACTACAGAGCAGAGAGATCTACCCAAGACCCTGACAGACCTGTACTCACACTTCCTGGTGGTTCAGACAAAGAAGAAGAAGAGCAAGTACGATGAGGGTCAGTCTATGAGTCAACAGGAGCTGATAAACGCTAACAGGAAAGTTCTTCTAAAGCTGGGGGGGCTGGCGTTTGAAAATCTGCAGAAAGGAAAGATCATGTTCTACCAGGAGGACATGGAGCAGTGTGGTATTAGTGCTAGAGAGGCCTTGGTTTACTCTGGAGTTTGTACAGAGATCTTCAGAAGAGAGAGTGCGATCAACGAGAAAGCAGTGTACTGCTTCGTTCATCTGACTGTCCAGGAGTTTCTGGCTGCAGTCTACATCTTCCACTGTTTCACCAACAAGAAGAGGAAGATACTGGTGGACTTCCTGGAGAAAGCCTGGAAATACAATGCCTGGGAGCCCTATGACGACGACGATGATGATGGTAATGATGACGATGACGATGATGATGTGGCAAGTGAACATTATTCGTCCTTTGATGTGTTCTTGACAAGGTCCATGTGGAAGTCCATCCGAAGTAAAAATGGCCACCTGGACCTGCTTGTTCGCTTCCTTCATGGCCTTTCTCTGGAGTCCAACCAGAGGCTCTTAGGAGGTTTGCTAGGTCAGACAAAGATCAGTCAAGAAATCATCCAGAGAGTCATCAACAACCTGAAGGAGATGAACAGTGATAAAATCTCACCTGACAGAAGCATCAACATCTTCCACTGCCTCATGGAGATGAACGACCAGTCAGTACATCAGGAGATCCAAGACTTCCTGAAATCAGAGAGGAGATCAGAGAAGAAACTCTCTAAGATCCACTGCTCAGCTCTGGCCTACATGCTGCAGATGTCAGAGGAGGTTCTGGATGAGATGGACCTGAAGAAGTACAACGCGTCAGAGGAGGGACGACGGAGGCTGATCCCAGCTGTGAGGAACTGCAGAAAGGCTCAGTAAGTCATTAATGTTATTAAACCACAGAAAGCTGAAGCCTCAGGGTTAAAGAACATAAAATACCGGTTGCTATAAAATGTCTTTGTCACTTAGAAGATCAGATCACGCCAGTGTTTGTTTCCAGCTGTAAAGTTAGTAAACATCTGTGTCTTCTATCGCTCTTTGCTTGATGCAGGTTTAAGTTGCTGAAAAGGTTTTGACACTCGACATGCATTCACAGCATGATCAGCATTTCTTTCCAGTGGATCAACTGTCTGCAACATTTTTCTATTATCAGTGTTTTTGATAATAGTTTTCTATCGAGACTAATACCTGTGATCTAGTGGAACTAACAGAGCTTCACGCTGAAGACGTCTTTCACGTCATTCTTGATGTTGTCATGTTTTACAAAACTGTTGTGTCCATGTTCAGATGTTCTACTACTACGGTCAAAGTTTTTGATATGTTAATTACATTATATAGAATACATGATGTATGATACATATATGTATATATATGATTGAATAATATATTGAAAAGGAAGGTATTAATGACTGAGTCGATGAAAACCAACCTCTCATCAGACTCACTTTATAAACAAGTTGGAGATCAGACATAACAAACATTTCATATTTTCTCTCATCACAGTTTTATTAACTGTGGACTCTCAGAGATTCACTGTGAAGTTGTGGCATCAGCCCTGAAGTCCAATCCGTCCCATCTGACAGAACTGGATCTGAGCTGGAACAATCTGCAGGACCCAGGAGTGAAGCTGCTGTCTGCTGGACTGGAGAGTCCTCACTGTGGACTGAAGATTCTGAGGTCAGTGTTTTTTCATTACTAATGTTTCATTTTATATTTTCCACTTTACACAGAAGATGGATTAAAAGAAAGCATATTAATGTTGAGGTGACATTTGCTGTGATGTTGTGTTGAATTTTAAGTGAACATCATTGATCAGGACAAATTGAAGTGATTATTGATTATATGATCTACGCCTTTGCCTCTTTATACAGATTAATGAGCTGCAGGTTGTCGGGGATCAGCTGTGATTCTCTGGGCTCAGCTCTGAAGTCCAACCCGTCCCATCTGACAGAACTGGACCTGAGTGGAAACAGGCTGCAGGATTCAGGAGTGAAACAGCTGTGTGGTTTTCTGGAGAGTCCTGACTGTGGACTGGAGACTCTGAGGTCAGACATGTTTTTGTTCTGTGCTGAGACTAAAATGAGGTGACTTCAGTTTTACTGACTTCAGTCAGTTTCACTCCATTAAATGTTTTAGTTAGAACCATTTCTATTTACTTCTATGAACACGTCACGTATTTGGACACGGTTGTTCTTTTTAAAATGTGAGGATGTTTAGCAGAAGCTCAAATAAAAGTGCCAGCACAACATGAGTTTGTCCAGATGGAGCCAGTGGTGGAGCTGCAGAGGTGAAGCGGTGGAGTCACAACGTCTGAGCTGCAGCGGCATCATGTTGTGATTAATGTCAATGAGTCTGTTTGGACTGGCCTGTTTTTAACTTGCACCCTCTTGATTCAACTGTAGGAGTTTGTAGTTTCTAAAGTTCGATTTTCTGAAGCGTCTTCAGCTCTGATGATGAAACACTGAATTGATTCAAACACTTTGTTTTCTACTGTTTCATGTTTTATTTTTCAGATTGATTGGCTGCAGTTTGTCAGAGATCAGCTGTAAGTCTCTGGTCTCAGCTCTGATGTTCAAACCGTCCCATCTGAAAAAACTGTACCTGAGTAGAAACAACCTGCAGGATTCAGGAGTGAAGCATCTGTGTGGTTTTCTGGAGAGTCGTGACTGTCGACTGGAGACTCTGAGGTCAGGCTCCATGTTTTAGTTCTGTGCTGAGGTTAACATGATGCGCTGACACTAAACTGCAGTCAAACACTAACATATCAGTATCTATTGTTGGTTCTGTCTCCACACAGACAACATGAAATAAATCACAATAAAGACACAAATGTGTTGTTCAGTAATCAGGAGAGAACAATTGTAAACACATGAATATTTCTTTATTCTTTATTCAGGTTAAGAAGCTGCAAGTTGTCAGAGATCAGCTGTGATTCTCTGGTGTCGGCTCTGAAGTCCAACCCGTCCCATCTGACAGAACTGGACCTGAGCTGGAACAGCCTGCAGGATTCAGGACTGAAGCCTCTGTGTGGTTTTCTGCAGAGTCCTGACTGTGGACTGGAGACTCTGAGGTCACTTCTACTTTCTGAATTGTCTTCAGTTGTGAACATGTGATGAAACACTCAATGGTTTCAAGCTGACACTTTGTTTCTACTGTTTCATCTTTGATTCTTTACTCAGATTCAGTGGCTGCAGTTTATCAGAGATCAGCTGTGATTCTCTGGGTTCGGCTCTGAAGTCCAACCCGTCACATCTAAAACAACTGGACCTGAGCCACAACAACCTGCGGGATTCAGGAGTGAAGCATCTGTGTGGTTTTCTGGAGAGTCCTGACTGTCAACTGGAGACTCTGAGGTCAGTTCACTGAATCTGACTATTGTGGCTTTAGGGAAGCTACAGGTCTCTGTCCTGACAGTTAAGAGTTTGATAGAAGTAAGTTCGCGCTCAGTGAATGAACCAAAAACATTAGAACACAAGCAACAATAACACAACTATTCGAAACAATAATCTTTATATAATGAACTGAAACGTCAGGGGTATGAGGGAGCCAGGAACAGGTAGCGTGGAACAAGGAAGACACACTAGCAATAGAGAAGGGAAACAGGATAAAACACACGAGGAAGGCAACAAGGTGGGAACAAACAAAACTAGACACCATCGCGCCTCCTGCTGGGGGAGAGGGTCCACTACAAAAACTCACCTCAGTGAAGCGCCTCAAACTGGGCTCCACGGTGAAGCGACCGAGGCCAGTCCTGACTGAACAGGAGCCTTCACGGTGGGAGGACCAAACACGGACATCATGACGATCCACAATAACAATGAAGTCACTCAGGACAAATCTGGTTATTAGTGATTTGATCCACATCTTTCATTCTTTATTCAGATTAAGTCGCTGCGGTTTGTCAGAGATCAGCTGTGATTCTCTGGTCTCAGCTCTGAAGTCCAACCCGTCCCATCTGACAGAGCTGGACCTGAGCTACAACGAAGACTTGCCGGATTCAGTAGTGAAGCCTCTTTCTGACCTGGTGGACCGTCCAGACTGTAAACTGGAGACTTTGAGGTCAGTAGAGGTTTGGACTCGGCTCATGCTGCTTTCAACAGTATTTTACTATCACAGCAAAGTTTTTGCAGTAAAGCAGAGAACAGTCAGATAATCAGATCAGCGGAAGCTTGTTGTGATGTTCACGTCTCCAGCTGATGTATAGAGACAGTGGCCGTCACTGATCAAATCTGTTCTCTCACTTCACCACTAAACTATCAGTTCCATCTGCGTCACAGCTCTGAGATCAGCCTGAAGCCTGATTTTGTGAGAGGTGCAGAATCAACAGGCTTGATGCTAAAACTCTCTGCAGGTCTGTGAGCCTGTGTTCAGTCCAAGGCACTAACGTGAGAGCTGACAGGAAGCTGCTGCTCCACTTCTGCTCTGAGCACGACTGAAGTCCCTGCTGCTCTTGATACTGGATGTGCTGCATCACTGACTGACAGGTGATGAAGGGAGTCTCTGTAGACACTCACTGATCTCCTCTCTGCTGTCTCGTTCTGTCTACAGGTGGTGGTGAAGATCCAGACTGGTCCATGTTTCTCTGATGTAGAGTAGGGAGGAGACCTTCATCCTGGTGTCATGTCTTGCTGGGTCCTTTTGCTGTGGGTTGTTCCTGGGTTTGTGTGTTATACTTTATTCATGTATATCAAAGAACTTTGTCATGTGGGGTTTGTAACAGGATATAAATACAGGTTTGGTGAAGACACCAGTCAAATGTATTATACATTTATTATATACATAATATTGTTTTCAGAATTATGCAAATGCAGTTTTCCAAACAAATTTTTGTGGTATCTCCAAGAGGAGATGATGTGAAAAATGTAATAAAATTACTGTAACTAATCATAAACCTGGTGAAACAGATATTTAGCATTGAGAAGATAAATGTTTTGTTTGTATTTGTTTATGCTGAAGGTTAGTTAAAGTACAAAGGTTTCTGTGTGTTATGCCAAGATGTTCAAAACCTGAGAGATTTGATCTTGAACTTGTGACTTTCATTGTTCCTTGCTAACCTGGATGTTAGGACCTTTGTTATGTGACAGGATCATTTGGATGGAAACGTCTGCTCCATGTGCTCCAGAAAGGTTTGTTCCCATCATGCTTTGCTCTTTGAGGTTTTGGATATTTTCATCTAGTTGCCACGTATCTGAATGTTGTGGAGGTTTTTTTCCCCCCTAGGTTTAATACTACCATGATTTTTGCTGCTACACTTAATGTTACTATTTTTATGATTCCTGCGTTAGTGTTTACCACATTTTTGTTAGATTACCTGGTTCTGTTTCTTATCATACCCACATATTTGCTCAACATACCTTGTGTTTATTTGGTGTTTATCTCTGGGTTTAATCTGGGTCTTTTTTAAAATATATGTTCTATCATTTTGGGCAAACATCCAGAGCTTTGGTGGGAGGGATTTCAGCGTTGTTCACATTTAGTACATTATTAGTTCGTGTCACTTCTCTTTGTTTGAGTTAAGGTCAGTTTCTTGATTTCCTGGTCTGGTTTGGTTTCTGCTCTGTTCACTGTTTTTTTTTTTCACGTTTGCTAAATATTGCCCTCGTGTTTTCACCTAGATTCACACACCCCACAATTTGTCATCCCATGACAACAAGAACAGGGTTTACAATACAACAGTTACTTGAATTTCATCCGTGATGTTCGTTCTTGGTTTTCCTCGTCGCCTTCCTTCTCTTCCACCAAGTCTTCCTGTACTGACTTTTACTGCGCCTGATTGGTCTTTACAAATATGTGTTCAATTATCTGTTGTGTAGAAAAAGATGATAGCTGGGTTGTCTTCACATAAAACAAAAAAATAAACCTGGTGAAATGGTCTCTAACATTAATCCTTGCATATGTTAGAAAACTAGCACTTTCATAGCAGAGAGTTTGTTTAGTTGCATATTAAATGATCTCGGTGTATAAAGAGGAATAAATGTCATGTGACCACCAGCAGGTGTCTCTGATCAGCCTCACTGAGCAGCTCTGAGCCTGGAGCTGCGTCAGAAAATAATGGAAAAATTCAGCAACAAAAGACACCAAGAGGTTATTGTTTAATATTGTTATAGGTATTATAATGTTAAGATGATTAATCTGAGTGAGGACAGGTTTGAGCCCCTTCATTTACACGTCTGTTATTCAGTCCTAGTCAGGAAAGGATCCACCAGCTCTGAGCTGCTCTGAAGATCATAGATGAAGCCTCATACTTGCTTCACTACTAGTGGTTCATAGAGAAGAGAACTTATCGTTTTAGTAGTAACTACATTACTTTGATATTGGTGTTTATTAATTATCTATAATTATACATTATGCAGCTCTACCTACTTTGGGTTTTCTTGCCTATTTCATACTACAGTTGTAGAATCTATTTCAGCAGTGGCTCAAGAGGTACAGTAGCCGCCACTAGTCATGGGATCAGTAGTTTGATTCCTGGCTCCCTTGGTCATACGCTGAAGTGTCATTGGGCACCCAAGACACCCAAGTTGCCCTCGGTGTGGCAGCTTAACCCTTGTGGGGCCTTTGAGTGGTCAAAACGACCCCACTGTAAACTAGGAGGCGCCAAATATCAAACACACACAAGGGTTGGATGAAACAGCCTTCGTGGGTGTTACATCCAAGCAATGAACACGTGTGGGTCTATGATGAACAAGTTCATCCAACCGTTCATCTAGATAAAGCGTGTTGTGATTTATCGTCTGTCTGCTGCTGTTTTATCCAACCCTTGTGTGGTTTTTGTGCTTAGAGCGCTTCCTGTTTTCATTTTGACCCCTCAAAGGCTCCACAAGGGTTAAGATGCACAGCAGCTCTGCTGTGTGTGGGTGAAAAAAAAAACAAATCCCTTTGAGTACCAATAATTACCTGCACACATGATCTGTTTTTACAAGGACACTTAAAATTATGAATAAAAATAGGACATTCACACTGAAGAAGATATGAGGAATTTATTTCCCAAAATCCCATTAAATAAATTCTGACAAAAACGAACACTAAGGCCTGAAGTGAGAAAAGGTTAGTGAAGTCAGGTTGTGACTGGTCGACTGATACTGAGTCTCTGTTTAAAGGTTTATGTAGCGTCTGAATCCATCTTTACACAAACCAGACTTTGGGTTGTGTCGTCTGCTGAGAGGCTGCAGTGAAGCATCTATTAATGATCAGAACAAAATCAATGGTTACAGCAATAAAACTTTTGAACAAGCTTCTTTTCTACAAAAACTAAACCAATGTAAAGGTTTGATTAACTCATGTGACTTATGGAGAACAGCCCTGTTGAGGTTCTTCTTCTGTGGTGTTTAGCTTTTCAGGCAGCTTCCTCCAGCTCAGTTTCACAGATAAACCTTTATCTCTGAACGCTGCCTCCATCTGTGTAACAGAACAGAGATGGTTCAGTGTCATTAGAGACTGTTTGATGCAGGTCAGAGCTGATAAAGGTTCCTGTTTTATGCTGTATTATTGTACTTGATGCTGATGTTATGAGTAGTAACATGTGAAGTTGACCTGTTTCAACATGGACTCAGTCACAGCAGAGTCTGTCATGGTCACAGAGGGGTCAGTGCTCAGCTTCAGCCTCACCACGTGTTTCCTCCTAGAAGCTGCTTCATCTGGAATTTACAGAATTACATAGTTAAAAAGCTGACGACTCAGATTGAAAGTCTGACTTAGACCTAGAAAAATTAATAGGTTTTATTTTCAAATAAATTTTATATCCTTCTTTAAATGTTGCTGAGAAAGGTCTTCATTTAAACTGACCTTGGTAGCAGTAGAAGGGCTTTGGTTTATCACAGTAGTCAAAGCTCCATGTTCCTGCTGTGTTTAACACAGTAGCACATGTCTTGTTACTTTGTCCATCAACCAAATCTTCAAGACTTTGCCAGTTTCTGAAAGAGGAGTTTGTCCCATCTGACCACCTCCAGGTGTCTCTGAACAGACCCATCCACACTTTGCTTGTATTCTTCACAGCGTCATCATCCAGCTGATCCAGTCCACTGACCAGGTCTGTGTAATGTTGTCTGCAGTGATTCTGAGCCTGAGGCCAAGTCATGTTTATATTAATATGATGAAATGTGTTGGTGGATTGTGTAATTTCTGCAGGAAAATGGAGCAAGTGGATTTTATCACCACAGTTAGGAGAAATACAGAAATAATTAAATTATCAATTCAAGATGACCTGTAACATTTGATTAATTGTTGTTAGACATGATGATGTACTGTAGTAAAAACACAGTAACATTATTTACCATGCTTCTTACCGTTGTAGCAGATAAATGTATAATAATTTTTACATGCATAATCACTCCATGTTTTATTGTTCATCCGAACACAGTTCTCAATAGGATTATTTGATCCAGCATCATTAGGTTCTCCTGTGTTCCATCTAGTTTTACTCTGACTGTCATTAAAGTCCAGTCCTGGCAGAGACCAGAACCACTTCCTGTTGTCTTTTCCTGGGTAGCTGTGCAGACCAATCCAGGCTTCATCCTGATTCTCTGTAGATCTACAGAGTCTCTTCATGTCTGTCATGTCAGACACTGTGGCCAGGTCTGTATATGTCTCTCTACAGTACTTCTGAGCTTCATCCCAGGTCTTGGTCTCTCTAATGAAGTGGTACTGATACAGGTGACATGAGGAAAAGGAAAACTGACCTGAGAACAGAGGAAACACTGCAGTGATGGATCTGATGTCACATGAAAACCAGTCACACCTAATACACACTGACTACTTAGACCTGGCTGCTAATTTAACCTGGTGCTGCCTCAGTTCACTCACTACATGATTTTAATTTGCGCTGATGAGACGCGTGGACTCTTCTGATCCTTAAGGATCAACAGTCATCTACACTGTGTTTAAATTTTAAATTTAAATGTTATTGATTTGACTTCTTTATTTTATTTTCACGTCAACACATCAGAAAGCAAAGAGAAATGAGTGGGAAGAAAAGTAAAAATGTAACTGCGTAGTCCCTCGAATTACTTTATCGTATTTTATGTTGTTTCCAAACAGCCTCAGTCTCATCTGCTGTGGATGTGATCAGATCCACTTACCCACCAGAACCAGGAGAAACAGAGTCCACTGCATCTTTTCTCTGCCTGGAACCAAACACAGACATTAATGAGTCGCCTCAGATCTTCAATGTGTCTTATGCAGAAAGTCAACATCATTCAATGCACAAATGACAACAAGTAGTGAAGCACTTTATCTGAAATATGTCTCTGTTAACAAACAATATTAAAACTAGACAGAAAACTATTTGATGTATGTTGAATGTTTGTCCATAAACATTTACAACACAAAATCAAATAAAATTAAACTATTTTAAAGCTTTTTGCAGATAAACATATCAGACTAATAAATAAAAATTTTATAGTACAAAAAACAAAACATTTACTTCTCAACTCAACAGGTTAAACTCACTCTGAAGTTCTGCTCACGTAGACTGAACATAGTCAAACACTGTTTACTCTTTAACATACAGGCAAAGGTTCTCCTTGTGTTTCCTGAATGTCAGTGTTTGTGTATGAAAATCTAAGGTTTCTGATATTTGTCATACTCTGTTAATGATATAACGAATACGGTCACGCTGTGATAAACTGGTCATGTGTCCACAGTGTGACCTGTCCCTTGGATTGAGTCCATCACCATTGCAGCACATAAGAGAAACAGTTAAAGCTAGATTTTAACACAGCACTGCTACCTGTGTTGGCTTCACCTTAGCACTCAGAACGTAGAAACAAATCCATCCATCCTAAGGGCAACACACGTTATGTGTCACAGTGTGACTGGAACCAATGTCAAAACAAATCCAGCCTCACTAAAGTTGTAAATGAACTGTAATTAATGAACATTTGTGCCAGTATTGTGTCGTTTTTAGTTTTTTTGTGTGTCTCTTCATCTGAATCAATTAATATCAAGCACCATGTTAAAAAGCGGATTTTTCACTGAAATGTGGCTGAGAACAACGACATGAAAGCAGGATGTGGAGTAGTGAAGACCAAACAAACTCACCAGCAGCATAAAACACGTCAAAGCCAAATGGACCCTGTCACTTCCTCTTTCCACACAAAAAACGTCTATTATCAGGTGATGGACGCATGGTTTGCATGATGCCCTAATTTGCTCTTTATTTGCATGTTTCTGTTGTTTTTTACTTTATTTTTTACAGATTTTTTAAGATCTCACTCTACCATGTGTCTCAATCGCAGACTTCGTGTCTTCCTCCTCTCTGCTGTGTCGCTAATGAATAGAGATCACAGTGTCAGTTTTGCAACAGTGTTTGAAAGTCAACTGAGCAGCATCTTTGAGCACATGTTGCACCGTCAGCCTGCTGATGTCTCCTTACCTGTGTTTTCACATGAATTACTGTAGCCAGAAAGTGACCGGTGCTACAGAGTATTTGTCAACATGTGATTTTTCTGCCTTCAGGGGGAGGGAGACACTGGTAAAGCATCGTTTCTCAATCTGATGCAGCAAAACCTGGAGCATATCAGTGGTGCCTTTCTCCTCCTGGGTCCAACTGTCTTAGTCCCCTTCTCAGTGAACGAATGGACACTAAGAGTCGGCCTGAAAGTGCTGTGTGTTGTGTCCTGAAGCTGTTAATGATCTATTTATCTAAGAGTGAACGGCGTTGACTTTAAAGCAGCACGAGGAGCCGTAAACTGTGTCCTGTGATAGTAAACCATGTTGTTCAGGTCCTGCGCTGAGCCCAGGTGGCTGTTTGCTAATTCTATATGTAACCAGGTGGTAAAACCCGTTAAATATTCTGTCCATAAGATGCCGTAATTTGATTTATTTAGTGAACCAGTGCTGGTGGGGGGGCATTTCCACTGTCCCCGTGTCAGTAGTATTGCTGAGAAGCCAGTGGCCTGCTGGGAAATACAGGAAGTGGAGAGCGGTATGAGGCTGGGGATGGTTGCAGTTGCAATGGTGAGATAATTGTCCAAAGTTATATATTGTTTGAGAAGAGTGAAGAGAAACGCCACAGGTGTATGACGCCGCTCGTAGGCTGAACTCGCGGTAGAGAAACCAGACCCGTGTACTGAGTGGACATTTATTAGCTAAGATAGAGAGTAAGCTGGATGAGTGAGCGCTGGGTGTTGTAAGGAAGGAGCTGTGTTTTATTTCTACTGTGTTTCTACTCTGCAGAGGTGCTACTGCCACATTTTGTTTGGTATTAACTTGATATATTTGTAATAAGAAACTTTTGGAGATAACGACCCCAAACCTTTGAAGTCCAGAGTGTACAATTTGTCCTGGCTTCATATATTATATCAGTGCTGTAGTGTAGCCAACCAGCCAACTCCTCAAATCCCTTGATTTGAGAAGGAATTATACTGACTCTGCACTAAATGTTATTGAACATTGTGCTTTGTACATTGTCTCCAGAATTATGCAAATGATTTTTTCCAAACTAATCACTGTGGTATGTCCAGGAGGAGATGATGAGAAAATCTAATTAAATTACTGTGACCAATCAAAAGCCTGGTGAAACATATATTTAGCAGTGAGAAAGTAAATAAATATACTTTTTAATCATAAGAAGATGGAGGTGGATGGATGGATGGTGTCCCTAGTAAAGTGGTCAGTGAGTGTATTTCACCAACCCACTGCATCCATCTCCATATGACTCGGCTATGATTAATTTATTTCCCAGAATCTCATTCAATAAATTCAGACAAAAACAAATATACTAAAGCATAGGCCAGCACCTGCAGACGTAGAGAGAGAGAAAAGGTCAGTGAAGTCAGGTTGTGACTGGGGGCAGCACTGAGCCTTTGGTTCTGAATGGTTGCATTTTAAAGGTTTCTGCAGTGTCTGAATCCATCTTTACACAAACCACAGATTTTGGATTGTGTCGTCTGCTGAGAGGCTCCAGTGAAGCATCTATTCATGATCACACACAGAAGCCACGGTTAATAAATGATTACAACAGTAACCCTTTTGAAAATCTGTATCTACAGATACTAAACCAATGTACAGGTTTTATTTAACTAATAATCACAGAGCAGCCTCCATGTGTAGATTCCTGTCTTTGAAGTTCTTCTGTGGTGCTTAGTTTCTCAGGCAGCTTCCTCCAGCTCAGCTTCACAGATGAACCTTTATCTCTGAACGCTGCCTCCATCTGTGTAACAGAACAGAGATGGTTCAGATGTTCACACGTTGATGAAGGCTCCTCTAATAAACACATCTGGAAGCTTGATGCTGATGTTATGAGTAGTAACATGTGAAGTTGACCTGTTTCAACATGGACTCAGTCACAGCAGGGTCTGTCATGGTCACAGAGGGGTCAGCGCTCAGCTTCAGCCTCACCACGTGTTTCCTCCTTGGACCTGTTTGAACAGGATCACGCATCAATGTCTACATTTAAATGTTGATAAAAAAGGACACTTTTCTTTCCAGCTCAACTGATTTAGTCATGAACACAAGCAGTCTACAGACAAACAAATGTATTTGGAGCCTGTGAGAATGTTCCTGAACTTTGTGTTTGACAGATAAAGTGATTCTGATCAACAGCAGCATCTGCGTGAAGGACGTTTTGCTTGGGTCCATGATATTATATGTAATTTTAAATAGTTACTGTCATCCACGTTGGTCACACTCACATGGACGTTTTCCAGCACAACTGACTGTTGATGAGAACTGTAGGTTACTCCCACACAAACTATAACTCACTGCACAACATAGAGGGTTTGAACTAGATGGTACAGTAGGTGGGAGGAGTTCAGATTAGAGCAGAGTGTAAAGTTTATACTGTACGACAATAAAGGTGCTTTCTTCTTCTTCTGTTAAATTCAAAGTAAATCTCTGAGATGTCAATATTTTATATTTATAGAATTTTTTTTTAATTTCTCTATTAAGTTTGTTATATGTTACTTTCAAGTTAATTGAGGTGAGACCTTATCAAACTCACCTTGGTAGCAGTAGAAGGGTTTTGGTTCATCACAGTAGTCAAAGCTCCATGTTCCTGCTGTGTTTAACACAGTAGCACATGTCTTGTTACTTTGTCCATCAACCAAATCTTCAAGACTTTGCCAGTTTCTGAAAGAGGAGTTTGTCCCATCTGACCACCTCCAGGTGTCTCTGAACAGACCCATCCACACAGAGCTTCTAGGTTTCACAGTTCTATCATCCAGCTGATCCAGTCCACTGACCAGGTCTGTGTAATGTTGTCTGCAGTGATTCTGAGCCTGAGGCCAAGTCATTGGTGTAGAAATGTAAGGAAATGTGCTGCTTAATTGTGTAATTTCTGCAGGAAAATGGACAAAATACATTTAATCAACATAGTTACCAGAAAGAAATAATTAAGGATTAAATAGTAATTTAGTAATTAACTGAACTGCAACTTTTGTTAACATGTCAACATTTTATACAATTGTAAAAGAGAATGTTTCAACACAATTAAATGTATTTCTCACCTCTGTAGCAGATAAATGAAAAATTGGTTTTACAAGGATAATCGCGCCATTTTCCATTGCTCATTTGAACACAGTTCTCAATAGGATTATTTGATCCAGCATCATTAGGTTCTCCCGTGTTCCATCTAGTTTTACTCTGACTGTCATTGAAGTCCAGTCCTGGCAGAGACCAGAACCACTTCCTGTTGTCTTTTCCTGGGTAGCTGTGCAGACCAATCCAGGCTTCATCCTGATTCTCTGTAGATCTACAGAGTCTCTTCATGTCTGTCATGTCAGACACTGTGGCCAGGTCTGTATATGTCTCTCTACAGTACTTCTGAGCTTCATCCCAGGTCTTGTTCTCTCTAATGAAGTGGTACTGATACAGGTGACATGAGGAAAAGGAAAACTGACCTGAGAACAGAGGAAACACTGCAGTGATGGATCTGACGTCACATGAAAACCAGTCACACCTAAATCCCACTGACTACTTAGACCTGGCTGCTAATTTAACCTGGTGCTGCCTCAGTTCACTCACTACATGATTTTACTTTGCGCTGATGAGACGCGTGGACTCTTCTGATCCTTAAGGATCAACAGTCATCTACACTGTGTTTAAATTTTAAATTTAAATGTTATTGATTTGACTTCTTTATTTTATTTTCACGTCAACACATCAGAAAGCAAAGAGAAATGAGTGGGAAGAAAAGTAAAAATGTAACTGCGTAGTCCCTCGAATTACTTTATCGTATTTTATGTTGTTTCCAAACAGCCTCAGTCTCATCTGCTGTGGATGTGATCAGACCCACTTACCCACCAGAACCAGTAGAAACAGAGTCCACTGCATCTTTTCTCTGCCTGGAACCAAACACAGACATTAATGAGTCGCCTCAGATCTTCAATGTGTCTTATGCAGAAAGTCAACATCATTCAATGCACAAATGACAACAAGTAGTGAAGCACTTTATCTGAAATATGTCTCTGTTAACAAACAATATTAAAACTAGACAGAAAACTATTTGATGTATGTTGAATGTTTGTCCATAAACATTTACAACACAAAATCAAATAAAATTAAACTATTTTAAAGCTTTTTGCAGATAAACATATCAGACTAATAAATAAAAATTTTATAGTACAAAAAACAAAACATTTACTTCTCAACTCAACAGGTTAAACTCACTCTGAAGTTCTGCTCACGTAGACTGAACATAGTCAAACACTGTTTACTCTTTAACATACAGGCAAAGGTTCTCCTTGTGTTTCCTGAATGTCAGTGTTTGTGTATGAAAATCTAAGGTTTCTGATATTTGTCATACTCTGTTAATGATATAACGAATACGGTCACGCTGTGATAAACTGGTCATGTGTCCACAGTGTGACCTGTCCCTTGGATTGAGCCCATCACCATTGCAGCACATAAGAAAAACAGTTAAAGCTAGATGTTAACACAGCACTGCTACCTGTGTTGGCTTCACCTTAGCACTCAGAACGTAGAAACAAATCCATCCATCCTAAGGGCAACACACGTTATGTGTCACAGTGTGACTGGAACCAATGTCAAAACAAATCCAGCCTCACTAAAGTTGTAAATGAACTGTAATTAATGAACATTTGTGCCAGTATTGTGTCGTTTTTAGTTTTTTTGTGTGTCTCTTCATCTGAATCAATTAATATCAAGCACCATGTTAAAAAGCGGATTTTTCACTGAAATGTGGCTGAGAACAACGACATGAAAGCAGGATGTGGAGTAGTGAAGACCAAACAAACTCACCAGCAGCATAAAACACGTCAAAGCCAAATGGACCCTGTCACTTCCTCTTTCCACACAAAAAACGTCTATTATCAGGTGATGGACGCATGGTTTGCATGATGCCCTAATTTGCTCTTTATTTGCATGTTTCTGTTGTTTTTTACTTTATTTTTTACAGATTTTTTAAGATCTCACTCTACCATGTGTCTCAATCGCAGACTTCGTGTCTTCCTCCTCTCTGCTGTGTCGCTAATGAATAGAGATCACAGTGTCAGTTTTGCAACAGTGTTTGAAAGTCAACTGAGCAGCATCTTTGAGCACATGTTGCACCGTCAGCCTGCTGATGTCTCCTTACCTGTGTTTTCACATGAATTACTGTAGCCAGAAAGTGACCGGTGCTACAGAGTATTTGTCAACATGTGATTTTTCTGCCTTCAGGGGGAGGGAGACACTGGTAAAGCAGTGTTTCTCAATCTGATGCAGCAAAACCTGGAGCATATCAGTGGTGCCTTTCTCCTCTTGGGTCCAACTGTCTTTGTCCCCTTCTCATTGAACGAATGGACACTAAGAGTCGGCCTGAAAGTGCTGTGTGTTGTGTCCTGAAGCTGTTAATGATCTATTTATCTAAGAGTGAACGGCGTTGACTTTAAAGCAGCACGAGGAGCCGTAAACTGTGTCCTGTGATAGTAAACCATGTTGTTCAGGTCCTGCGCTGAGCCCAGGTGGCTGTTTGCTAATTCTATATGTAACCAGGTGGTAAAACCCGTTAAATATTCTGTCCATAAGATGCCGTAATTTGATTTATTTAGTGAACCAGTGCTGGTGGGGGGGCATTTCCACTGTCCCCGTGTCAGTAGTATTGCTGAAAGCCAGTGGCCTGCTGGGAAATACAGGAAGTGGAGAGCGGTATCGGGCTGGGGATAGTTGCAATTGCAATGGTGAGATAATTGTCCAAAGTTATATATTGTTTGAGAAGAGTGAAGAGAAACGCCACAGGTGTATGACGCCGCTCGTAGGCTGAACTCGCGGTAGAGAAACCAGACCCGTGTACTGAGTGGACATTTATTAGCTAAGATAGAGAGTAAGCTGGATGAGTGAGCGCTGGGTGTTGTAAGGAAGGAGCTGTGTTTTATTTCTACTGTGTTTCTACTCTGCAGAGGTGCTACTGCCACATTTTGTTTGGTATTAACTTGATATATTTGTAATAAGAAACTTTTGGAGATAACGACCCCAAACCTTTGAAGTCCAGAGTGTACAATTTGTCCTGGCTTCATATATTATATCAGTGCTGTAGTGTAGCCAACCAGCCAACTCCTCAAATCCCTTGATTTGAGAAGGAATTATACTGACTCTGCACTAAATGTTATTGAACATTGTGCTTTGTACATTGTCTCCAGAATTATGCAAATGATTTTTTCCAAACTAATCACTGTGGTATGTCCAGGAGGAGATGATGAGAAAATCTAATTAAATTACTGTGACCAATCAAAAGCCTGGTGAAACATATATTTAGCAGTGAGAAAGTAAATAAATATACTTTTTAATCATAAGAAGATGGAGGTGGATGGATGGATGGTGTCCCTAGTAAAGTGGTCAGTGAGTGTATTTCACCAACCCACTGCATCCATCTCCATATGACTCGGCTATGATTAATTTATTTCCCAGAATCTCATTCAATAAATTCAGACAAAAACAAATATACTAAAGCATAGGCCAGCACCTGCAGACGTAGAGAGAGAGAAAAGGTCAGTGAAGTCAGGTTGTGACTGGGGGCAGCACTGAGCCTTTGGTTCTGAATGGTTGCATTTTAAAGGTTTCTGCAGTGTCTGAATCCATCTTTACACAAACCACAGATTTTGGATTGTGTCGTCTGCTGAGAGGCTCCAGTGAAGCATCTATTCATGATCACACACAGAAGCCACGGTTAATAAATGATTACAACAGTAACCCTTTTGAAAATCTGTATCTACAGATACTAAACCAATGTACAGGTTTTATTTAACTAATAATCACAGAGCAGCCTCCATGTGTAGATTCCTGTCTTTGAAGTTCTTCTGTGGTGCTTAGTTTCTCAGGCAGCTTCCTCCAGCTCAGCTTCACAGATGAACCTTTATCTCTGAACGCTGCCTCCATCTGTGTAACAGAACAGAGATGGTTCAGATGTTCACACGTTGATGAAGGCTCCTCTAATAAACACATCTGGAAGCTTGATGCTGATGTTATGAGTAGTAACATGTGAAGTTGACCTGTTTCAACATGGACTCAGTCACAGCAGGGTCTGTCATGGTCACAGAGGGGTCAGCGCTCAGCTTCAGCCTCACCACGTGTTTCCTCCTTGGACCTGTTTGAACAGGATCACGCATCAATGTCTACATTTAAATGTTGATAAAAAAGGACACTTTTCTTTCCAGCTCAACTGATTTAGTCATGAACACAAGCAGTCTACAGACAAACAAATGTATTTGGAGCCTGTGAGAATGTTCCTGAACTTTGTGTTTGACAGATAAAGTGATTCTGATCAACAGCAGCATCTGCGTGAAGGACGTTTTGCTTGGGTCCATGATATTATATGTAATTTTAAATAGTTACTGTCATCCACGTTGGTCACACTCACATGGACGTTTTCCAGCACAACTGACTGTTGATGAGAACTGTAGGTTACTCCCACACAAACTATAACTCACTGCACAACATAGAGGGTTTGAACTAGATGGTACAGTAGGTGGGAGGAGTTCAGATTAGAGCAGAGTGTAAAGTTTATACTGTACGACAATAAAGGTGCTTTCTTCTTCTTCTGTTAAATTCAAAGTAAATCTCTGAGATGTCAATATTTTATATTTATAGAATTTTTTTTTAATTTCTCTATTAAGTTTGTTATATGTTACTTTCAAGTTAATTGAGGTGAGACCTTATCAAACTCACCTTGGTAGCAGTAGAAGGGTTTTGGTTCATCACAGTAGTCAAAGCTCCATGTTCCTGCTGTGTTTAACACAGTAGCACATGTCTTGTTACTTTGTCCATCAACCAAATCTTCAAGACTTTGCCAGTTTCTGAAAGAGGAGTTTGTCCCATCTGACCACCTCCAGGTGTCTCTGAACAGACCCATCCACACAGAGCTTCTAGGTTTCACAGTTCTATCATCCAGCTGATCCAGTCCACTGACCAGGTCTGTGTAATGTTGTCTGCAGTGATTCTGAGCCTGAGGCCAAGTCATTGGTGTAGAAATGTAAGGAAATGTGCTGCTTAATTGTGTAATTTCTGCAGGAAAATGGACAAAATACATTTAATCAACATAGTTACCAGAAAGAAATAATTAAGGATTAAATAGTAATTTAGTAATTAACTGAACTGCAACTTTTGTTAACATGTCAACAATTTATACAATTGTAAAAGAGAATGTTTCAACACAATTAAATGTATTTCTCACCTCTGTAGCAGATAAATGAAAAATTGGTTTTACAAGGATAATCGCGCCATTTTCCATTGCTCATTTGAACACAGTTCTCAATAGGATTATTTGATCCAGCATCATCCGGTTCTCCTGTGTTCCATCTAGTTTTACTCTGACTGTCATTGAAGTCCAGTCCTGGCAGAGACCAGAACCACGTCCTGTTGTCTTTTCCTGGGTAGCTGTGCAGACCAATCCAGGCTTCATCCTGATTCTCTGTAGATCTACAGAGTCTCTTCATGTCTGTCATGTCAGACACTGTGGCCAGGTCTGTATATGTCTCTCTACAGTACTTCTGAGCTTCATCCCAGGTCTTGTTCTCTCTAATGAAGTGGTACTGATACAGGTGACATGAGGAAAAGGAAAACTGACCTGAGAACAGAGGAAACACTGCAGTGATGGATCTGACGTCACATGAAAACCAGTCACACCTAAATCTCACTGACTACTTAGACCTGGCTGCTAATTTAACCTGGTGCTGCCTCAGTTCACTCACTACATGATTTTACAATAAACCTTTTAATTCACCTCAGGACAGATCAGATACTAGATGTTTGCTTGGTTTTATAAATTATAATGTATTGGTAGCCTCAGTCTCATCTGCTGTGGATGTGATCAGATCCACTTACCCGTCAGAACCAGTAGAAACAGAGTCCACTGCATCTTTTCTGTGCCTGCAACCAAATAAAGTGTTAATGAGTTTTAGCCAAACTAGAAAAAATGAATTGGTCAACAATCACTATTAAGACTTGATGGAAAACATATTTGAAATACACTGTATTTTTCATGTCATGTTCAGATTTGAACCAATTTAAACATTCATAGACCATCTTTTCACATGCACAATACAGTACACAGTGATTTACAGCATCAATTCAAACCAGAGCAAAGGCCATTCAAGTCTTCTCCAGTCTAACATCAGTCAAACGACAAATCAGAAAGTTGAATTTACAGTTAAATGTACAAGATGAAGTTTCCTTTTTTAGAGTAAATAAAATTTGTTATCTGCAAAGATTAAACTTACACTTCGATGTTGCCCCTTTAATGTGCTCACATAGACTAAACATACTCTCCAACATATAGGAAGCTTTTCCTATTAGGTTTCTTTACATCAGCATTTGAATATGAAAATCTGAGGTTTCCATATGTGTCATCACCTGGTATTGATATGACTAACATATGTAGCCAGGTCAGAGAGAGGAGGGAGGTACAGTAGGAAGGAGAGGCCTCCTCTCTGTTTAGCTAGTGACATGAGTTAGAAGCTGAAGAACGTCTCCACCTTATTCATCTGCGCCACCTTGAGACTCTCACTGGATTTATCAGATTGATTCAAATTAGCTTTATTAACACAGTGACTAGCGCCGCTACCTGGGAGCCAAACACACTCAGTTGAACCGCAAATTCAATTAAACAATTTAAGCAGAGAGATAAACAGCTGATCCAAAACACACTCCCTGACACAAATAGCGTCCAACCTCAGCTTAGGCTGTGTGAGCACATACCTGGAGAACTTTAAACCCTGAACTGTTTTAACTTGCGTCTTTACAATTACAGCTTTATTCAATACAATTACACTAATTCAGCACAACAGCGAGTTGTATTTTTACAAACTATTGTTTTACGGGCACAAACAACCAAAGGGTTGGGGACCAGTGCTCTGCTTGTTATCAGCTATGCTTGCACTTTTAGCATCTTATTGGCTGAACACGTGAATTGTTGGTCATTTGAAGCCACTACAGTCATGAGATACTGTATCTTCTTAAGTAGTTGGACAGATGGCAAAGTAAAATATGTGGTTGGATTCATTGACCATAATGTCAATGCAACCAAGACCAGATGCAGAAGTTAAACAACTGAACCTTGTGTTTCTGACCCAAGTGGTTTTAAGCCCAGCGAGTCAGTGAACACATTACTCATAACACATTTAAAGTCATCAGGACAGAGAATGACTGAAAGTGAGCACAGTAGTAGCACAGCAGTGGCTCCAAGGGCCCAGGGTTGACTAACTAATTCATTAGTGTTGATTAATTTAGTCAATATTTGTATTTATTTATTCAAAAAGTTGGTTTTATTGTGACTCTGTGTCTGTGTCACTCAGGAGCCTTTCTGTGAGGAGTTTGCATGTTCTCCCCCTGAAGACGTTCCACTTGAGATCCTTCGACTTCAGGAAGAAGTCAACATGTGTCTGCTCGCCTGAATCAATTCAAATGAAAGATTTAGAAATGAATGATTGAAGCTGAAACGGAAGTAGAGTAGTAGGCAAATTAAAAATGTTCAACATTTGTTGTAAACACAATACATAATAAGGTCCAACTTACTCTGTATTTCCTCAGTGTGCTGACAAGAGGTTAACTAAATGTTAACAAATTCTCAAATTTGAATATGAAAATATGGAGGTGTGAGGACCTGCAGATGTCTCCAGTGGACAAAGCCTGTTTATAAGAAGAAGAAGAAGAAGAAGGAAACATTTAGTTCGCAGTGTTAGGGTCGCTGTTTTTTTTTAGATGGTGTGATAGAGAAGGGAAAGCACATTAGAATATCTGAGAGGGAAGGACGGGAGAAAAACTCCTCCTTCCCTCCAGACAATAAATGAGCCATAACTGCAAGCGTGTTTACAAGAACAGTATTAGTCTTTAACAACGGTTGAATAGCCCAACCCTGTATCGTTACATATTGTTAACTGAACATTGAACATCAGGGCAGCTCTCGGGTGGACTGATGTGCAGGAACTTTATTTAAAACTATTTTAACAAAGTATTAAAATAAAAGTATTGTTTTTCATGCGAAATGTTGAGATTGTTTAATAAATCAGATGCGTTGCTGTTTAACACATAAACTAAAGTTACTGTTTAAGGTGTCAGTGATGCTGGGGAGACGTCAGAAAACAGACCTTCCTCCTCGGCTCCTCTTCCTCACATTGAAGGTAAAGCTGCTGCTTTCATTCAGTCTAGTGTTTGAGATTCACAAAGGATCAGTGATCTTCAGTTACAATTAAAAAATAAAAAATACATAATATTTATTCAGTTTATTTAGCGTCAACACACTGTGAATGTGAGCATCAATCACAGTCTCATGATTTAATACAGATAAACTGCACTTTGTGAGTAGAAATTCTTCATCTGCTTGTTTGGTCTCTTTCAATTAGTTTTTCATATTTGTTTCTTTACAAATTGATGAACTGCAGGAGATCAACTGTGATTCTCTGCTGTCAGCTCTGAAGTCCAACCCGTCTCATCTAACACAACTGGACCTGAGCCACAACAACCTGCAGGATTCAGGGGTGAAGCCTCTGTGTGGTTTTCTGGAGAGTCCTGACTGTCGACTGGAGACTCTGAGGTCAGTTGTTTCGTCTTTAAGGGACCAGCAGGTCTGTGTCCTGACAGTTAAGAGTTTGATGGAATAGGACACAAACAACAACAACACATGGTGGCACCAAACAGGCACCAATCAGTAAGTGTGTCAAGACAAATGGGTGTTTGGATCTCAGTGGGACCATGCAGATAGATCCTGGTTGGTCCACACTGAATATTTCAGTTAATTTACTTAATTTCAGTGAGTTGAATGAAACCGAAAATGGGGTCACACACTAATTTCTTTCATTAACCCTTGTGCAGCCTTCGAGGGGTCAAAATGAAAAATAGGAGGCACTCAAAGCTCGAAAACCACATAAGGGTTGGATAAACCAGCCGACAGACAATAAATCACAACACGCTTTATCTAGATGAACGTTTGGATGAACTTGTTCATCACAGACCCTCACGTGTTCATTGCTTGGATGTAACACCCACGAAGGCTGTTTCATCCAACCCTTGTGTGTGTTTGAGCTTTGGCGCCTCCTAGTTTACAGTGGGGTCGTTTTGACCCCTCGAAGGCTGCACGAGCGTTAAATTAGAAGTTTCAGTCCATCAATAGTAAATTGTATCTTGACTCTGCTCCACAAGTCACTGTGCTGCTTATTTTTTTATTTTCTTACACTTGCTTCTGATTGTGTGAACACAACTGATTCATGTAATCAACACTGGTTTGTTCCACACCATCATCTGGACACGACACACCAGCTCGTCTGGCCAAACCTGTCTGAGATGAAGATAGTTCTACTCCGTTATAAATATGAACCTCAGTCTCGGCCCAGCAGTGGCCTGGATGCAGGGGCTTTCCTAATGACACAGAGTCTCACAATAGCACATCACATCCCCAGCAAGAGGCTCACGAGGATGTTTAAAAAGCTCATAGAACATGGAAAAACAGCAGATAGACAGCTTGGAACAACCTCACATTCTGCCCTGAGGGCAAATAAGGTCGGCTCATTTGGAAACTTTAAGGTGGATCTTTGCCCTCACTGTTCATGAGAAACCAGTTAAATTGATCTCACTACTTCCTCTTTGCTACACACATTTTGAGTTATCTATTCCTGTCATCACTACATGTGGCCAAAAGCTAAATAGAAGCTTATTGTGTTGTGAATACAAGTCATGTTTGCACAGTGCTGGTTATTTGCATCTTCCCATTGAATTTTAGTTGCTGTCAATTTGTGTTTTGTAAATATGAGCGAGGACTTGCACAGAAATACACAATGTGAAGCTGGAAGCCACCACGGAAGGACAAACTGATCAACATATGCTGTGTAGCAGTGTTTCATCACAACGGTTCATTCAGAATCCTGCACCTTGTGGTCTTGGAGTAGGACCTGACCTCATACAGCTCCACCTCAGGCACCATTTACAGTTACTATGCTCAGGGAAAATTTGAACAGGGATCAAAAAGATGTGGTTATACGTGAATCGTGTTGTGTGTGTCAACTCAGTCGTCTTTACGGTTTCAGTCCTCGATTGATGCAATGATAACGGTGCTGCTTGACTGAGAGGAGCTGCTGGACTCACTCTTACATACAGTGACAATATTAGAGCTGTTCTCATATGGGAACATTTTGCAAACGTACTAGTACAAACTCAAGATATTATAATGTTTACATTAGGGATAATTTGATAATATACACAACATTTTTATTATACAATATATCATCTGTTTAAATTTGTATTATAATTGTTTTGTTTTACTGAGGAAATTCAATGTTATTTCAAATAACTTAATCATACTTAACCTAAATATGAATTGATTCAGGTAAGGAGAAGCCAAATATATTCTAATAACTAGACAAGAACAAATCAAGAGACCACACAATGGTGGTGAGAAGTGGGCAGAAATGTAGCATCACAGGTGGAACGGTGTGGGGTCTGTTTTCCCTGAACGTTTGGGCCCAGGTGGCCCTGTCCCTGACACTGAGGTGGTTTCCTGTCTGTGTTGTTTGTTCTACCTCTAGTTCTGACCCTAAAGAGGAAAGTGGTTATAAATGATGGTTTTTCATTTTGTAAAAAATAAATTTAAATAATAAACTTATACCAAATATAAGCAGAATAATAAGCAAGTAGTTTTAAATAATTACTCTGTGGCCTAGAGGCAGGTAAACCCAGGAGTTTGGATTAAAGCTGGTGTGTGTTGAAAATGCATTAGATTCACATCTAAATATGATGAACATGAGCATTTTAAATGTATTAAGCTTGTGTTCACATCCTCACTAAGTGGAGGCCTGTCTGACTGAACCCAGGAAGCTGGGACAAGTCTTCTTCTTCCTTTCTCTCTTCTAACCTGTTAAGGTTACAGGCAGCTCATGTTGGACATGAGGCGGGTTTCAGTGTGGACATGTCACCAGTTGCCATGGTGACAAGATTAGCCATATCAATACAAATAAGTGATAGGCATCACAAATTTTCATATTCAAATACTGACATTCAGGAAAAGAACATCTGTCCATATGTCAAAGAATAAACAGTGTCTGATTGTGTTTATTCTATGTGAGCAGGACAAGGACAAACATCAGCGTGTGAGTTAATCTTCTGTTCAATTCCCTTTAGTTTGATACTAAGTTTAAATTCATGTTGTGACATGAATTTTGATTTTGGATTGAATTTTAAATAGGATTTTTCAGATTTAAGAAGACTTTGGTTAAATATTATTTGCTTCTGTGCTGTAAATTACTTTATGGTTTTTGTTTTAAAAGATGTTCTACTTACCTGTTAAATATCTGTCATGTAAAGTTTAGATATGAACAAATATAAACAACTAAAATCTAATACATTTTGTACAGTCTGTGTCCTCCATGACTGTGATGAACGTTTAGATTTTTTACATTTGTTGAATTTGATTAAGCCCCATTAATCAATTTAGTAGATGACTGAATGTTATTATATAACATCTATAGACATTTTCAAAAAACACAGTTGTTAATTTTATTGCAAAGAACTGAAATATTTTTTCTTGCAATCTACACAGTGAGGACGTTAAGACTGTTGACAGACATGTTTTATGGATGCAGTGTTTCCCTACTTCTACTTGAGTATAAACAAATTATGTATGAAATGATGTTGATTTTATGTAACGACAGAAAGAGACTGTCTGTGAAGAGAATCAACAAAATCTAATAGAGCCCAGAACTACAGGGGAGATTTGAATCAATAACTAGAAGCAGCAGTGAGAACCAAAATCCGAACAAGGGTTAAAGACAGAAAGAGACACAGTGTCTATAAAAGAACAAGAAAACAGGCTGATCTCACAGCAGGACACTCCAAGGAGAAGAGGTGGAACCAGTGAGTGGTAGTGGTCAGTAAAGCTGGAGACGGGATGTAGAAACACAAGCTGAGAAGAGAAGTTAACCCTCCTGTACAGTAACAGTATCTAGTAACAGTATATCATCTGAACTGCTTGTTCTCCTATGGGTCACGTGTTGCATCGCAAACCTCACATTTTATCATATTTATCATATTTAAATGGTGACATACAGGAAGGTAAATAACAATTAACTATGCAAACTGTTTTATTTTGCTCACTCTACGTGATCACAACAAGGAGCAACACCATGTGATGAATTGAACTTTGATACATCAGATTATTATTGGGAGAAACATTTGAAAGTTCAATTTCTAATACATTTCTTATATTAGTTGCTTTGTAGTCAGTATATTAAAGTTTCATCAGTTTAGAGTTTAGATATGGATGAAAATAAAAACACAACATAGTTCAGTCACAAGGTCTGTACTATTAAAATTCTGTGACAGGGACGTATTTTGGATAAAGTGCTTCACTACTTGTTGCTGTTATCGTTTGTGCATTGAACGATGTTGATTTCCTGAATAAGACACAGTGAAGATCTGAGACGACTCATTAATCTCTTTGTTTGGTTCCAGGCAAAGAAAAGATGCAGTGGACTCTGTTTCTACTGGTTCTGATGGGTAAGTGGATCTGATCACATCCACAGCAGATGAGAAGCTAATAATACATTAAAATGTATAATTTATTAATCTTTGTTTTCAAAGAATATATTTCACATTTAATCTATAACCAATTGTGAAATAATCTAACCCTTATTAGATTATAGGAGACTGAGGAACAGTCACTTTTAGAATTGCAGCTGCTCATGTCTGCTCTCTTAGTCAACTGACATCAGATCCATCACTGCAGTGTTTCCTCTGTTCTCAGGTCAGTTCTCCTTTTCCTCATGTCACCTGTATCAGTACCACTTCATTAGAGAGAACAAGACCTGGGATGAAGCTCAGAAGTACTGTAGAGAGACATATACAGACCTGGCCACAGTGTCTGACATGACAGACATGAAGAGACTCTGTAGATCTACAGAGAATCAGGATGAAGCCTGGATTGGTCTGCACAGCTACCCAGGAAAAGACAACAGGACGTGGTTCTGGTCTCTGCCAGGACTGGACTTCAATGACAGTCAGAGTAAAACTAGATGGGCTGTTACAGAACCCAATGATGCCAATGGACGTCTTGAGAACTGTGGTCTGCTGGGCCATCATCAGTGGTTCACTGGTTCTTGCAGTGCTAAACTTACATTTATCTGCTACGATGGTAAGAAATATGATTAATAATGTTTTGCATGTTTTCTCTACGTCATGTTGTGCAACAATAGGTTTATATACACTGACTGGTCAATTTATTAGGTACACCTACAATCCACTGTTGGTTTATATTAAGAACTGTCTTAATGCTTTCCTCACTCTTTCAAATAAAAATGGGGACCAAGACATTAGAACCACATCAGGGATAGATTACAAGACATAATTCTCGAGGCCCTCCTTGAGACTTTAATCAGACACTAGAAGGTGACTGGGGACCATCAGTGGAGAAATAAAGTGGCTGCCTTGAATTAAGACAAGACAGAATCAGAGTAAGAACCAAACACAAACCCAAGACGCCAGAACTTCAATAAACACTAAAGTTTTAATAGAACAATGATGACATGGTAAATTACAGAAACCAAAATACCAGAACTAAGAAACTCTGCAAAGCAAGGGGAAGTCCGAACATAAAGAGGAAAGCACTGCTAGGCAGGTAATAAGCATTAATCAACAAACAGCACAGGTTGCTCCTATGGAGATGAGTCATAAATGAACAGAACTGACAGAGACACAAGACCAGATAATACTTAGTCCGGTCCAACAGAGGGGAATCCAACACCAACACAGACAGGAGATACACGACTGGACATTCAAAGACCAGATGCACTAATGTAATAATTTGAATAATCACCTGCAGATGTATGTATTTTTTCTATGTTGATTAAATTTGCTTTGTCTATTTTCCTGCAGAAACTAAACAATCCAACAACAAATTTCATCATATTAATATAAACTTGACTTGGCCTCAGGCTCAGAATCACTGCAGACAACATTACACAGACCTGGTCAGTGGACTGGATCAGCTGGATGATGACACCGTGAAATCTATCAGTGATGTGTGGGTGGGTCTGTTCAGAGACACCTGGAGGTGGTCAGATGGGACAAACTCCTCTTTCAGAAACTGGCAAAGTCTTGAAGATTTGGTTGATGGACAAAGTGACAAGACATGTGCTACTGTGTTAAACACAGCAGGAACATGGAGCTTTGACTACTGTGATGAACCAAAACCCTTCTACTGCTACGGTGGTGAGAATGGCTTAAAATGTGTTTTCTCCTATTTTGAGACAAACTGCTGCAGTCAGAGAATAAACTGAATATATATTGTGGCCTCTCTCCATTTTCTGTTGAGTTTGATTTGCTTTTTATTTGTTTTAATTTACGGAGGTCTGTTGAACTGTCTTGACAGATAAACTGATTCTGATCAATCAAAGTCTGGCCTGGGTGGAGGCCTTGAAATACTGCAGAGACAACCACCACGACTTGGTCTCCATCACTAACCATCACCAGCAGAGATGGGTCCAAGAGAAAATCAAGAAAGCCTCAACTGAGTTTGTCTGGCTGGGACTGAGATACACCTGCACTCTGGGTTTGTGGTTCTGGGTCAGTGATGAGGTGGTCGACTATCAGAACTGGGCCTCAGATGGAAATAGTGACGACTGTGACATGTCTGCATCGATAAAGAGAGTAAACAATAAGTGGTTCAAACAAAGTGATGAAGAGAAATTAAATTTCATCTGTTCTTAAAACTCTAATGTGCAGGTCACTTTATTAACAGACTATGATGTTTGATGTTGTGCTTTTAAAAATGTAAATGTAGCAGAATACATAGAAATGTAGGAATTATAACATTACTAATGAAAATAGAAACTGAGTAAAGACCTGCAGGTTTTAGGTTTTCTTCTTTTCTTTTGTTCATATACATCGTGTTGTACATTAAACTGTATATATATATGCAGTATAATGTGTGTGTGTGTGTGTGTATACACACATATATATATATACACACATACACATTATACTGTATATATATATATATATATATATATATATATATATATATATATATATATATATATATATATATATATATATATATATATATATAAGTCATTGTGATTGATGCTCACAATAATTTCATACATAAACTGAATAAACTACAGTGTTTCATGTCATAAATCACTTTGATTCACTTTGCATCTGTTTTGCTGAAACAGACAAATAAAAACTCTTCACTCTGCTCTTCATCTCTGTTTCCTTACCCACCTCAGTAGTGACATCATCTGGTTGGTGGATGACATCACCATGGTGAGGCTCACCTCGAGGGGGAAAGAGTCCACAAGCAGTAGTTTGCATCAGATTCAACCTGCTCCCACCTGAAGATTTTCAGTCACGTCATCTGATGTGTGACGTGGTGTGGACACATTAGACAAGAAATGTCGTTGAAATGTTCGCTATTGTTTAGGATTGAGTGCAGGACATGGGGACATCTTTATTGATTTCAGTGTTGAAATGTAGACCAATTGAAATAGTAAGAGGGATTAAAACAGGAATGTATGTGATTTCTCTTCTCTTTTGGGCGTCATGCATTCAGTTGCATACAGACACACCTTAAATAGGTAAACCCCACACAACCACCCACTTTACACACATGGTAAAAAGTGGCGAATGTTATACATTAACCCTCGTGCAGCCTTCGAGGATGTCAAAAGGAAAACAGGGGGAGCTCTAAGCTCAAAAACTACACAAGAGTTGGATGAAACAGCCTTCGTGGGTGTTACATCCAAGCAATGAACACGTGTGGGTCTATGATGAACAAGTTCATCCAACCGTTTATCTAGATAAAGCGTGTTGTGATTTATCGTCTGTCTGCGGCTGTTTTATCCAACCCTTGTGTGTGTTTTTGGGGTTTGGCGCCCCCTAGTGTACAGTGGGGTCGTTTTGACCCCTCAAAGGCTGCACAACTGTTTAGCTTCCTTGTTAAAGCCGCATCTACGCCCTGTGTATCAGAGCATTTTCAGAATTACTGAGAATTTGTTTTTGTTTACTTTGTTGAAATAGAGGTTACTGACAAAGTCAAAAAGTCTTGATGCCACAAACAAAATTATATGGTTTTTCTATGCATTGGTTTATGTACATAAGTACTGGAAGTACTGAAAGTGAACCCTGCATCCACAGAAGATCTGTGGTTAGTTCTCCAGGATGTTCAGATCAACCTACTTTCTTCTTTCTTCTTTCAAAAATATTGATGTGATTTAGATTTCCCTTTTGTTAGTTTACTGCATTTTGTTCATTTATGAAAATAAATGTTCACTTCCACTTTTTAAAGCCTTCTTTGTTAATAGCATTGTTTCACATCTGCCTAAAACTTTTGCACAGTACTGTATATACAGTATATATATATTTTAATGTATTAATAGCCTTCTTCCCGTAGGGGTCATTGTGTTGGAGCCTGTTCCAGCTGTCTGTGGGCGAGAGGCAGGGTTCACCCTGGACAAGTCGCCAGCCCGTCGCAGGGCCACACAACCAGTCACCCGCACACTCACACCTACGGGCCACTTAGAGTTTACAATTAGCTACTTAATTAGCTACTTAACTGCATGTCTTTGGACTGTGGGAAGAAGCCGGAGACCCCAGAGAGAACCCACACAGACACAGGGAGAACAAGCAAACTCCACACAGAAAGGTATTTATGTTCACAATATGACTTTAAACAGTATTAGTAGACTATTATAATATAATACTATACTACTGTAAGAAGAGAAACATTATTATTTTCAGTATAAGTGAATGCATCTGAAAGCAAACAGAAACATGTGGAACGTGTATTTGAGTTTCAGTCAGTCTCGTTTTTATTTAATAAATGTATGTCTGACATGATGTACCTGTATAAGACATCAACCTTCTACTCTGACAATGTTTCAGATCTAACATTGGCAAGAATTGTGTTAATGTTCTAATATTCTACTTTTTCTATTTTTTTCAGGTTTTCTTTTCAGCATTTTGGACGATCTTTATTAGGGACAAACACATTTTTCATTTTGATGTTAACCTTGTATATGACATTTCACAGCATATGTTTGACTTGCTGTGGGTTGTGTCCAACACTCTACACTTTGTTTAAGACAGGTCATCACACTGAATTTATGTTTCCCACAATAAGAGAACAACACTACTGCAATACAGTTAAAACATTTTTTTTAAAGATTTAAAAAAATCTTGAGTTTCCCAAAACCTTTACCAATCAATTTGTAGATTAACACTGTACCACCTTTTTTCCACTATCTCTGGCATCTCTTTCAGTCTGTCTTTGGATTACAGTGGGCAGTCTGGTCAAGAATGAGCTGGAGCTGACACGGGTGGGTATCATGAACTTGTTTGTCTAACGGCTTCCTGTGTGACGGTTTGGCCCTCCAGGGGCTGGAGGGCGGCCTTGTTCCCTGTCCTTCTTCCATGGATTTTGTTTTTCGTCCATTTCCTGTTTATTCATTATTGATTTCAGCTGTTTGTCATTTCCTGTTTGAGTTGTATTTAAGTTCCGCCCTATGTCATCTTTGTTTGCTGGCTGATTGTTCATGTTGCAAGGTTTCGTATGCATGTAAGTGTTGGTGTGGTTAAGATTAGTTACTTGGGTTTGTATGCATGTACTTTGGTTTGAGTGTAGTCTAGTACGCGTTTGTCTTTAGTTAGAGTTATCAGTCCACTTAATGTATTAGTATTATTCAGCATATGTCATATCCAAGTTTTGGTTTAAAGTTTTATAGCTCCAGGTTTCGTTGTTAGTTATCGTGTCCGTATTTAGTTAGTGTAAAAGTTTGTAGTCACCCGTGTTCGTTTGTTCATGTTTGTCTTCTTTTCATTAAATTATTATTTAATGGTGTTCCAGTCTTGGGTTTGTGCAATTGGGTCCTATCTTGTCGGTTTGACTTAGTGGGCACAGGCTCTAGGTCGAGCTGCCCTTTTGGTTAGTGTGGCGCCATCTAGTGGCAATTTGTGGTAGTACCAGGGGCTCAGGCGTCTCCTACCCCTGGTACTCTTAGTTTAGTGCAGTGCCGTTGTAACATCCTGTTGCTGATGTGAGACTGAACTATCACAAATCAGGTTTGTTTTCTAATGTTGTTGAAGAAATTTAGCAAATGTAATGTGATCAGTGTGCAGTAGATAATGTTTCAGGTCTGGGTCTGATGAAAGTCTGACAAGGAAGGAGACAAGGAAGGTACAGATGAACGTGTTGGGTAGTAGTTGGTCTGTTAGCTGCTGTAAAAAGCAACAGCAGGTGTAAAACGGTTTATAAAAGATGGCAAAGTCCGGATCGGCCTTGGCCAGAAGTCGTCCAGGCAGGTAACAGGTTTATACTGTAGGTAACATCCTAAATTTGATCGTCAGTTTCTGTGTGAGGCCAGGTTCAAACCAGAGTTTGTATGTGTATCGTTTTATCCAGCTTTAATAAGATGCATTTATTTTTCAAACTTGAACTACAGCAGGTGAGATGAGAGCACAGACTGGTTTTAAGAAAACCATCTAGGAAGCACCCCCCATTGCTTTGTTTGAGCCTGGTACCATGAGGGGAGGTGAGCTGCTGGTTGGATGCCTTTGGGAAAGGGTTGTCTTTGCTGTACTCACAGACAACCAGCAGGTGGCGTCGTTCTGACTATCAAATGTTTCTATGCTGTGTGTCAATTTCAGCCCAACTGTCTCGAAGTTGCTCAGTGCTTCTTAGAGCTTCGATGTAGCTGCACGACACCATGGAACCATTTAGTTTTAATATTTTTCACTGGTATGTCTGTTTTCCGCTTAATGAAGATATTTATGTCGTAGGAAAATCCTAAAAAAATCTTATATTTGTCCATAGCTGAACACACAGATTAGTAGAGGACCTTTTAAAACATAGTTTAAAGTGAATAATATTTGCTTTTGTGATGTCAGCATGTTTTGAAATCTTTGCACCTTGTTAGTCTGACAAATCAAAAAAACATGAATTCAAACAGTTGTGAGGTAAATGAGGAAATGATTGTCAGCACAAGAGATGTAAGTCACACTCTGCTGTTCCTTCAGCTCATGTCTAAACATGATGTAACACTGTTTACATTATAAGCCCGTGTTTACTTTTAGCTTCCTGAATGTCAGTGTTTGAAGATGAAAATCTGAGGTTTGTTTGCCGTCAGCTCTTGATGAAACGGCCTCTATGGCAGCACCATAAACGGGTCACATGTCCAGAGTAGAGCCTGCCTCATGCCTGATAACAGGAGAACGTCCTCTGCCCACTAACCTTTAACAGGAACAGTATAATCATTGACCATCCACTAACTGGGTCACACTGGGTCACGTCCGGGTTCTACTGATAATCAACCAAAGAGTTTATATTGGGGCTCAGTGCACTGCTACCTTTACTGCTATACATCACCGTATCACATGGGTTGGTTCTGGTCATTAGCATTTCAATTGTTTTACTGGATATTAAAGCTTCTCTGGTCATGTTTTTCACACGCTTTTTCTGTTTTTTAATGTTATGTGTATTTGGGTAAAATACTGTCTGTTCGTTTTCCTGCACTTGGTTTGCAGCGTCTGTTTTCTCATTTGCTGTTTGCATTTGCATTTGCAGAAACACAAGATGCATATCGATGCAAGAAAAGACACGACGTCCTTCTATTTACACTGAGCTGATGTAGGTTGGCTGAGTTGTGCAATGGAAAGAAAACCAACATGTTAATACAAGTGCAATAAAACTGTCACTGTGTCAGGCTTCAATGCTGCATCTGTCCCCTCTGTTCGTACTACATGAAGAGTTTTTAATGCAGCCTGTGGGACTGACCGGGTTGTTTTAGGTGACATTTCCCGTCCGAAACCCAGGGTGTAAACAAACACATGCAAACAAGACAACACGGCTTTATCTAAAGTAGAAATGAGTTAAGGTTGGTGATTCATGCAGTTTGTTCAAAAATGCAATTTTTACAGGACATTTTCATTAGTGAGAAGCTTTATTCATTTGTGCTTTACTTATATTTATCATTGCAGTATGTAGATGTGGGTGATTGTACTTCATTTATTTTCTGTTTTCCTCTGACAGGAGTATTGGCTCATTGTTTACAACATTGCTTCACTTCATTAAGGTTTTGCCATTTGGTTGTGCTGAGGTCTGGACTTTGTGCCGACCAATCCAAACCTTGATCTTTTTATTTTTTCATTCTCATTCAGTGGGTGATGGCACTGGTCAGTGAACTGTAGGTGGGTTTCTGTTGATGAACATGAATGTTGTTTAATATTATGTTTAAAGCATCTTACCTCAAACAGTATTAAATCCAGTGACAGTATAACTACTGGCAGCAGACACGGGGACATTTTAGCCTTTGTGCAGCGAATCAGCCTGCAGCAGTTTTCTTCTTCGTCTGTTGTTTGTTTGTGTCAGTCTGTCCACACCTGTCATCAAATCACCACATCATAACATTTATACTTACATTTATACCCATCTTTGCTAGTGTGTCCCTCTGACATTTCCCGGACCTCTAGCTTTTGTCACCTTGTCGGTAAGTACAATTAGTCTGTCTGCGAATTGTTAGTTCTGAGGAAGAGAATCAACACAGATGAACGGAGCAACAGCTGAGTGTAAACACAGTCTGTCTAAAACAAATGAAAGCTGAGCCAGAAGCAACAGAACGAAGGAAAAACAGAATAAAGGGTTCAGTCAGAAAGAGACAGACAGTGTCTAGAAAAGACCAGTGAGAAACAGGTCGATTTCACAGCAGTCCACTCCAGACAGATCATGGTCACACAAGGTCCTGAATCTCAAGGTTCAAGACAAAAGTGATCAGGTAGCACCAATGGAAACCGTTGATGCCATCTCACAATTTCTCACACATCTCTCAACTGGAGAAATGTTTGCTTATAAAGAGGAGAGGGGAGAAGAAGGGGAACCAGTGAGTGGTAGTGGCCAGTAAAGCTGCAGACAGGCTGTCAAAACAAATGGGAACAGAAGTGAAGTCATGCACAGTAACAGCATCTAGCCGTCAGCTGAACGGCTTGTCCTCCCATGGGTCACCTGTTGGATCATAAACTCAAATTTACATATTCAAATGGTGACAAACAAGATGGTTATTAACACCTAACTCTGTAAAAGAGCAAACTGTGTTTTATTGTGTTCAGTCTACGGGAGCAGAACAAGGAGCAACATCAGGGTGAGTTTAATCTGTTGACAACTGAACTATTTCCTTTAGTTTACTTTAATCCTCTTTAAACTCATATGGTAAAAAACCTTTTTGATGTGTCTACTAAAAAGGAGAAGGATTTGAAAGAAGTTGTTTAGATGATGTAAATTTATTTGTATGCTGTATATTAAAATATATTTTGGCAGGTTACTGTTTAATTATAGATCAATATAAACATGCAACAGAGTTCAATCAAAAACCAACCTGTACTATACGATTCTTTGACATTCTGAGACATGTTTTCTAGATCAAGTGCTTCACTATTTCTTAGTGTTGTTGTTTGTTAGAATGAGCATCGAATGCTTCTTATGATGGTTTTCTGCATAAGACACATTGAAGATCTGAGACGACTCATTAATGTCTGTGTTTGGTTCCAGGCAGAGAAAAGATGCAGTGGACTCTGTTTCTACTGGTTCTGACGGGTAAGTGGATCTGATCAACAGATGAGACTGAGGCTAACAATACATTATAATTTATAAAACCAAGCAAACATCTGTTTTTAGTATCAGATCTGTCCTGAGGTGAATTAAAAGGTTTATTGTAAAATCATGTAGTGAGTGAACTGAGGCAGCAACAGGTTAAATAGTCTAAGTAGTCAGTGTGTATTAGGTGTGACTGGTTTTCATGTGACATCAGATCCATCACTGCAGTGTTTCCTCTGTTCTCAGGTCAGTTTTCCTTTTCCTCATGTCACCTGTATCAGTACCACTTCATTAGAGAGAACAAGACCTGGGATGAAGCTCAGAAGTACTGTAGAGAGACATATACAGACCTGGCCACAGTGTCTGACATGACAGACATGAAGAGACTCTGTAGATCTACAGAGAATCAGGATGAAGCCTGGATTGGTCTGCACAGCTACCCAGGAAAAGACAACAGGACGTGGTTCTGGTCTCTGCCAGGACTGGACTTAAGTAAAACTAGATGGAACACGGGAGAACCCAATGATGCTGGAAAAAATACTCCCGTTGAGAACTGTGCTCGGTTGGACAATGAAAGATGGAGTGATTATGCATGTAAAAATGATTATACATTTATCTGCTACAACGGTAAGAAGCATGGTAAATAATGTTACTGTGTTTTTACTACAGTACATCATCATGTCTAACAACAATTAATCAAATGTTACAGGTCATCTTGAATTGATAATTTTATTATTTCTGTATTTCTCCTAACTGTGGTGATAAAATCCACTTGCTCCATTTTCCTGCAGAAAGTAAACAATCCAACAACACATTTCATCATATTAATATAAACATGACTTGGCCTCAGGCTCAGAATCACTGCAGACAACATTACACAGACCTGGTCAGTGGACTGGATCAGCTGGATGATGACGCTGTGAAGAATACAAGCAAAGTGTGGATGGGTCTGTTCAGAGACACCTGGAGGTGGTCAGATGGGACAAACTCCTCTTTCAGAAACTGGCAAAGTCTTGAAGATTTGGTTGATGGACAAAGTAACAAGACATGTGCTACTGTGTTAAACACAGCAGGAACATGGAGCTTTGACTACTGTGATGAACCAAAACCCTTCTACTGCTACGGTGGTGAGGTTTTTTTTTTCTTTATCTGCATTATTAGTTTTTTGTTGTTGTTGATAAAATAGTAGGTATTCCCAGTCCAAATAAATAAGAATAGTTATGAAGAATAGAATGCAGTCCCTCATAAAAAAAAAATCTAGTTAAAGGCAAATGCTGATACAACAACTGCTTCACAAATCATTTATAAGCCAGTTCTGGCATTTGAAGCCTGTTTTGTCAAAATTAACTAACGTCCTGTGTTTGTGTTTGTGTTTGTGTCAGATAAACTGATCCTGATCAATGAAAATCTGACCTGGGTGGAGGCCTTGAATTACTGCAGAGACAACCACCACGACTTGGTCTCCATCACTAACCATCACCAGCAGAGATGGGTCCAAGAGAAAATCAAGAAAGCCTCAACTGAGTTTGTCTGGCTGGGACTGAGATACACCTGCACTCTGGGTTTGTGGTTCTGGGTCAGTGATGAGGTGGTCAACTATCACAACTGGGTCTCAGATGGAAATAGTGACGACTGTGACATGTCTGCAGCGATAAACAGAGGAGACAATAAGTGGTTCAAACAAAGTGATGAAGAGAAATTAAATTTCATCTGTACTAAAGGTTAAAACATAAAATACAAAACTCATCCTCACAGGTCAGTTTATTTTCTCTTCTCCCTTTTCTCTGCTTGGCGTTGGACCCGTCAACCTACAGAAGCCTGTTATATATAAGCTGACCCGTTACCAAAGGCAGCTGTGATTTTATGAGGAGCTTGTCATTGTCATTTGCTCTGTTGTCAAATGTTTTTTGAGTCTTGTTGCACCTGCCTGTGTTATTTGTAGACGTGTTGTGCTTGTGCCATTGATGCTAATTATTGCTGACTTGGGTTTCTGTTGATGAGTACTTGCTTTGTTTTCTTAGCGTAAGAGCTAGTGTGGTAGGAATTAAACTCTATTTTGTTATATAATATGTTCATTTGTGTAACATTCTCTTTTTGTTAAGGGTTCTGTCATGTCATCAATTCTGCTTTTGGACTCCTTTGATTTTGTACAGTAGCTTTTCCCAAAACCACCTTCAGCTTAAATTTCTTAAATGTACTATAAATAACTATTTAAAAATATATCTTTAAAAAAGTTAACTTACTTTTAATATTCAACATTTCAACTGTTTATGAATTTAGTAGAATCCAGTAAACTATTCTGGTGACCTTACTGTGAATTGTGGGTTTTAAACCAAGTTCCTTCAATTTAGTTTCAGTTTTGAGACTGAACAAATAAACTAATTATGTAACTCTCAGCTAATAAAGTTTTAATAAAAGAAAAACGCAGCTACTGAGCATCTTTGTTCGAGTTAAAAATCGAATAATTCTTTGTTTTGCTTTTCTTGAGTGGTGAGTAGCATGCGCGCTGGAAACGAGTCTCAGAAATGCTCGTCCCAGATCACGTGCATCCTTTTAATGCAGAGGTTTGAGTTGTAGAGCAGTGTCCAGTTAGTTAAAGAAGAACCGACATTTTAGCAAAAATGTTTATACTATTGTTGCGTTTTTGTGCAGAAACACACAGATCTGTCCATCCATAGCTCAACTCATCCTTCATTTATTCTAAGGAAGGTATTTTTTTCTCAGCTAAAAGAAGATAATTCTTTTTTACTGGCATCCACCATGTGGACCACTTGTTAAACACTGTTTATCTGGGTTAAATGTGTAGTTTTCAAAATGACACAAGTTTTAGACAACACAGAGTCAGATTTTGTCCTTTTTAAACCCCATGTTTGGAGAAGTTAAACATCAAAGGTTACCTCATTGCCAGAAAATGTAGTTTATACTATTTCATAATCGTGTACACTCTAACCAGTCGACACATACCTCCCACCAGCCACAGATAACAGTATGTTAATAATTAACAAGCCATCTTTAACTAAATGCTCGCAGAGCAGCCTCGCATTCACAGTAACTGAGCAATTTTGAGACAAAGATGAATTTTCCTATTTCACTTTTGGTGTTGTTGCTGTTCTGTGGCTTGACTTCGGCCCAGGGTGACAGCAATGATCCCGAAACAGACAAACATAGTGTAATACAGTCCTGCTTTCCTGACATGTGTAATTTGCTGAAAGAGTTTGGTGCCATCAAAGAAAAACTGGAAGCTGTCGAAGCGAAGACAAAGGAGAGTGAAACCCAGATTCTTGAGCTGAAGAACAAAGGTAAAGTGAAACTATTCCCCACAGTATTTTCAAGACTTAAGTGAAGAACATTTGTAACAGTGAATAAATATCATATATTAATATAAACCACAAAGGTGCAAACTATAAAAATGTGATGTGGTGTTTTGCTTTAGAGACAAACAAGATTGCCTTCAGTGCAGCCACAGGTGGTTTGGGACCCATTGGACCTGTCAACACAGCCACAACTTTAATATACAACACAGTGATAACAAACGTTGGCAGTGCTTACAATAAATTCACAGGTAAAGTACTTGCGTTTCTCTACTGTTTACTGTGTGATTACTGACGCAGATGTGTCAAAATAGATTGTCTGGTAAACAGTTAATAAGCTGAAAGTCTTAAATTGTCACCGCTTTGTTTCCAAGGACGTTTCATTAATTTCTATACTGTGTTTTAATGATTATTTACATTGATCATATGATTTGAAGCTCAGGGCTTGAATCTAGATTAATAACACAAGTTACGTATCTGCTTGTTTGTGTTTAAAACAAACTGGATACACAAGGTCTACAGCAGCACGTAGTTCATTTATTTCACTTCATTTAACATCCATTTCATAGATACGCGTGTAGTACATCAGATTTATTAGTTCATGACGATTGTTGACGTTGCGTAATTGCTGCTGACTACAGTAATACACTGTACAGTTACTGGCAGTTTCTGCTTCGAACATAAATGCTATCAATTTGTTTTGTTCAGTACTTATTCTATGACTAAATGAGTTCAGATCTCAGATCTGACCATTAGCCGTTCACTAACTCTTCTCAAGCATTGATTGAATAACGTGTTTCTCCTCAGGTATCTTCACTGCACCTGTTGCAGGCATTTATTACTTCACCTTCTTTTATCACGCTGGAGGTGAAAACCCAGTGAGACTCTTCCTCATCAAGAACAGTGACACTGTTGTTACTGCCCACGACCACCGTACGCTACAGGATGGAGCCGATATGGGAGGCAACGCAGTGTTTCTGCAGCTGCAGCAGGGAGACCAGGTCTTTATGCGCTTGGGTGCAAATACCCATGTTTGGGGAAACAATGACATCACCACCTTCAGCGGCGCCCTCATCAGTCAACTGTGAGAGAGTGAACAATAATGTGACTAAGTTCATGTTTGTCACTGTCATTACTAAAATATATTAAAGAGCAGCATTTCAAACCACTATATATTTGTGTTAATATGTGGTAGTTCAAACTGTGAGTACAGCAGCACAAACAAACAGTGTGAGAGGTAACGTTCTAGTGACGTACGTAATGTGAGAATTTATTTTAGTATATCAGTGTTAGATTTATTGATTTCACTTCAATACATGATTAATTGCATTTTTTTTTTTTTTCTAAATCCCAAAATGCCAATTTAAAGCAATTTTCTATTGAGGAAAAATAAGTTCACAAAGATTTTGAAGGTAATTGACTTGCAATAAAGCCAATGGCTCCTCCGTCATTGTCACAGCAGACCAGCATGTGGGAGAGTACTACATGCGTATCTATGAAATGGATGTTAAATAGAAGAAATGATATGAAATAAATGAACTATAATGTCTTTGTGCTGCTGGAGACCTTGTGTATCCAGTTTGTTTAAAACACACACAACCTGATACGTAACTTGTGTTATTAATCAAGATCCAAATCAAATCACATGATCAATGTAAATAATCATTAAAACACAGTATAGAAATGTGAAGGAAATAGTTTAGGTCTCAATAACACAGTGATGTTTCTCCTTGTCCTGCTCACATGGACAGAACATAATAAAACCCTGTTTACTCTTTTACATACACAATAGGCAGCTGTTCTCCTTTCGTTTCCTGAATATCAGCACTAATGTATGAAAATATTCTGGTTCTATTGTCAGCAACAGACTGTACAGAAAATATGTTTAAACTATTGTTGAGCTGCTCCCAATCTCAGCTCTGTGCGTTCGTTAAATGATGAGGAGAAACGTCTGATAAATTCAATCTTACTTTTATTTCAAACTTGAAGAATAATAATTTACAGGCCTGGGTCAGTCTGTCCCTGTACCATACAGCATAGTCAGGGCATAAAGTCTGACTGACACTGTCTGTCCATTGACCCACCCTTTTATGCTGGACAGAGCATCTTTCTGTGGTGTAACCGGATCCTGATGACGTGGTCTGGTGTTCGGCTCCATGGCTGCTTTATTGGTGGATCTGCTCCGTTGCTGTGTGGCCCCATAACTTATGGCTTTAAGCACATTCTTTCTACAGACATTCACAGATTTCACTCCCAACCTTTCTGATTTTCTCCTAAAATCCCATCCTCCACATACAGTTTAATGAGCTGTGTCTGGGTTCTCCTCTACTACTCTCTAAACTTGATGAGTGTGTTTTAAACTATACTTTAATGCATTTGGCTTGTTCTGTTTTCTGCCTGCATCCTACTACAGTATCTAAGCTTTTAACTACTATTTTAACTACTACTTAACTATTTACATTCCTTCACTATCCTGAGAGTTTTTCACACAGCCTGAGAAATTAGCTCACGGTGGACTTATTATAAATCTTAGGTAGGAACCTTTGGGACTGAAGCAGTTGCACCAGGGGGCTTTTGCGGATGAGCTCCGCCCCCGCCTCGAGGTGAACCGAGTGTCTCAGGTCCTAATGGCTCCTGCTTGTTACCTGTTTCCCAGGTTAGTATTTGACGGAAAACTAATGAAAACCACATTAAAAATTTCATATTTGCACGGAGAATATTATTAAGTCATTTATAGGTAGAACACACTGCTACGACGAACTTTAATTGAAGTTAAGAAGTTCGCTACGCGCAACGCGGTCAGTGAGACTGGGCTGCCGAGTGGCGCATGCGCCGTGTCATCTGCCTTCTGCACTATGTCCTGCAGACGGACGCCACATGTATTTGCTTTTCATAGTAATAGTATTTAGGCTCCTACACGCACATCTTATTGTGTTAATGTTTGTTTACATTGCTAATGTTGAGCTGCTCTCCCAATCCCAGCTCTGCGCGTTCGTTGAATGATGAGGAGAAACGTCTGATAAAAATCAGTCTTGCTTTTATTTCAAACTTGAAGAATAATAATGTACAGGCCTGGGTCAGTCTGTCCCTATACTATACAGCATATAGTCAGGGCACGAAGTCTGACTGACACTGTCTGTCCCTCGACCCACACTTTTATGCTGGACAGAGCATCTTTCTGTGGTGTAACCGGATCCTGATGCCGTGGTCTGGTGTTCGTCTCCATGGCTGGTTTATTGGTGTCTTATCTTCTCCATTGCTTTGTGGTCCCATAACCTATGGAATTAAGCACATTCCTTCTACAGACATTCACATGTTTCACTCCCTACTTATCTTATTTTCTGCTTAGACCCCCTTCTTCACATGCTGTTTAATGACCCGTGTCTGGGTGCATCTGGGGTCTCTACTATTCTCTAAAGCTGATGTGTGTGTTTCAAACTATACTTTAATGCAATCAGCTTGTTCTGTTTTCTGCCTGCATCCTACTATCTAAGCTTTCAACTACTATTTTAACTACTACTTAACTATTTAGATTCCTACACTAACTGAGTTAAATTATATTAAGTGAAGTAAATGTTTTCTTGTAATTTGTTGAAAGGATTAAATAGGGAGCAAAGGCTGTTGGGGAAGGTGAACTGATTAATTTCTCCTGCTTGTCACCGGTTTCCCAGCTTCATCTTTGTTGCGGTGGTACCTGACATGGGACCTGCAACATAAGTCCAGCTCTTCTAGTTGCAGTGGGCTTCACCTTGATTGTTCGTTCTAGACTCAGACAATACTTTACCTCTGCTCTGCCATGAAATCAGTAGTGTCACTGCAGTACATGACAGGTTTCAGGTTGATGGCTCACGTAGATTAAACGCACTCTGTAACACATCAGCAGTTTTTCTCTGTAAATTCTTGTACGTCTACATTTGATTGAAAAATTTGTGAAAACCTCTGACGCTGTGCAAACAAATCAACAAAATTCTCACCAATAAGTTTGTTTCATAAATGTAAATACTGATATTGTGTCTCTGGAACAAATTAAAATCCCTTCAGGATGACGTTAGAATGAGGGGCAACTGACTTTGTGTCCCTGCTGCTTAGCCCAGTTGATGAGCTGGTACCAGAATCAGAACATATCAGAACCAATTGATCTTTGTTCAGAAGGTGATGCTGAAGAACGTGAACATTAATGGCACTGGTTCATACAAGTGATGTTTCAACCACAGAGGGAAAAGATCACATGATGACTCTGAGTGTGTGTATGTGTCGGAATCGGCTTCATGTTGTTGATGTAAGGGTGAAACATCACAAATCAGCTGCTTGTGGTTTTTAAAGATGTTGATGAAATTTTACAAATCTGATCAGTGTGCAATAGAGAATGTTTCAGGTCTCGATCTGATGATAGCCTGACAAGAAAGGAGGCAAGGAAGGAGACGAGGACAGAGGCAAGGATGGACGTTCATTAGTGAAACTGAGACTCTTGCTGCTGTTTCCATACTGACTCATACAACCTGGTCAAACAGAGCAGTGAACAACTGCTGTACACCAGTCAGTGCTCATCTGAACTTGAAAACAGAAAGAACAGAGCAACGTTTCTCTCATAACTGTCTAAGTGAATTATCAACGTAGAGTGTTGCAAAATGGTCTGTCTAACATTTGTGAGTTTAATGTTTGCTGTCTACTTGCAGTTTTCAAGTCATTAGACCACCAGTCTGGTTTGAACAGGCTGTGCAGACGTTTCCTTTCACAAAGGAACTCGCCCATCTGCAACCACCGCAGCTTCCTTATTTCAGAGCATTTCTTTTCCCACACTCTGACTGTGCTGAGCTACATGTCAGCGTGTGACCACTAAATAATTGTGTATTTGAATGCGTGCTTCCTTCTGCACCTCAGACATTGCTTACTTGTTTTATAATGCTGGATGTTGTGAGGATCTGTTTGTTACAGACGACGCATCGTTCCTGCAGCTGCAGCGAGGGACCAGATGTGCCGTATGTGCACTTGAATTAAAAATACATTTGCGGAAATGATACAATCGCCACCATCAGTGAATGTCAGTTTGTTTGAGAGAGCGCGAATAGTATTATGATTTATTTACATCACGATTAGTTTAAATTACTTACTTGTACAAATCTCCACTAGACTACTGTACATATTCATTACAGTTTATTCTAATTAATAGACTTGATTAAAATTGGCACCACATGAGGTGAGTGAGGCTCTGAAAGCTTACAGGAGACATAGCATAAAGAAATGTAACTGTGTTTTGTAGACAACTTGTCTTTTTGCTTTGCTTCTTGGTGGTTAGCGGTTTACCACCTCGGAATCATTTGCAACTCTAGATGTCACACAGTCTCAGTAGATGATCACACGTGGGAAGGTTTGGAAACATCTTTGTATATGTGCATGTTCTCTTATGTTCCATTCATGACATAACATGACGCAGAGTTCAGTCATGATGCCGACAGCATTGACTTTATGAAGATGGAATCAGTACAGTATGTTAGGTTTACAGACAATGACATCAAATACAATGTGAAAGGTTATACAGGTAAAAATGAGAAAACAGTAAACACAATTTCTACATGTGAAATATAGAAGCAGAAGTGATGAGTAGAATTAAACTAATGAATTATTTTGCTTGCTTAATTTGAAATGATAGTTAGAATCAAAACTTTATTTTAAGTGGAAAATCTTTACTGAAGTTGTAAATGAGCTTTAGCTTAAAATGTGACATTTAAGTATTTGACCTAATGTATTAAAGGAAACCGTACGTCCGTCATATGAACAAGCACGCGCTGACCCTCTCACATGTTTGGTGACTAAGCAGACTTCTGGCAGGTTTTATTATCAGGCTGCTGCTGCTTCTTGTCGTATTTCTCAAAGTGGACTGGGAGGCAGACATTTTTAACATTGTCACATGCAACAACCACGTATTGTGAGTTGTCCTTTACAAGTGTAACTTTACAACCGTTTCTCTTGGTGGAATTGACATTATACACCTGAATTTCATCTTTGCTGATACACAGGTTTCCTGGGAGATTTTTATTTTTTAGACGCCAGCCTGATCGTCCGCAGATTTGCTTCACGTTGTTTTCATACTTGGCCTCAATGAAGGACTGCACTTTAGCTCTGCCACAGAGCTTTGTCTTCATCAGGTACCTGTGTAATGGAACAAATATTTTACTGCTCCATTTATAAAACAGTATTTCTTGCAAAATAAGTTGCCATTGCTGTAGCACACGCTCCTGATGCAGACCGTCACATTCCTGAGAATATATTTGTGCAAATCTTACTTTTTCCATGCATCCATGGAGTTCCTATCAAACATATCTCTGACGATGTGTCTTTGGGAAAATGTTTGATATGCGTCATTGTTGCGTCTCTTGGTCTGGCAGGGCTCTCTCTGCATGGTCACGGTCTCACTGTTGTCACTGTAAAACACCCCTTGACCCCAATGACCAGGGGCAATAATGAGGATGATAGAAGTCAAGAGAATGACGTTCATCTTGGCCTGGGAGAGAAAGATTGAAAGACTGAGGTTTTGAGCTGCACTGATCTGAAGAAGGTGAACATAGTCAGTAAAAAAAAAACACAATTCAAAAAGACACACAATTCAAAAAGACACACAAAATGCGTAGATGCACATCTAGTATTAAATTAAAACGATCATCAAACAGCTAGTTTTTTAGGACTTGAGAGACAAACTGAGGTCTTCACTTACTGTTCTCTGCTGTGTGAGTCTTCAGAAGATCAGCCAGTAGCTTTGTAAGCCTCTGCAGCAAAGTCACAATACTGCAGGTGTTTTTGCTATATATGTCTGGAACCACCAGTGTGAATATGACACCGCCCAGTTTGACAGTGTCGCCCACCGAAAGTTCAGCTGGTAATTAAAACTGGAATTGAAATACTCTTCCTGTCAGGCTGCTCGTTCCACTCACACACTGCACAGTTTGGCTTGTGGTTCTTCAGGTATGTGTTCACAGTCTGATCGTGTTGCGTTTGAAGTCGCTGCTCAGCTGTTGAACGCTGGTTGTCATGTCAGTGTGACCGACCTGAAACCTGCAGCATTATTGTGGTTTTGTCATTGTTGCTGCTTTATATGCGTGTGCTTAGCGAAGGCGCTGTCTGCTTGTTTCTGCGTTGTGTTTTACAATAATGGTTGTTTTCTCATGTGTGGGTTTTTTTCCTATAATGGGTCAGTGGCCAAGATGCATAAAGCTGAGCTCCCAGGGTGTTAATATATTGAATGCATTTACAATTGGACGGTGTTACTGATCTTGTCTTCTTAGGTGTAACTACCTAAGATCTTATAGGGCCAAGTCTCAGTTTTGTGTGTGTGTGTGTGTGTGTGTGTGTGTGTGTGTGTGTGCGTGCGTGTGTGTTAGCCCTTGTGGAATTTGTTGTTGTGTAATGATTAGAAGCTGTCCATGTGCCAGGATCTGGGGCAGACTTAATAAGGAATGATGACTTGGTGAACCTATGGAAAAGTTGTTTGTTTAACTAAGGAGCTTTGTGTGTGGGTGACGTTACTCTACTGTAGATGTTGAGTCATGGAAACTAAACTTATACACATATAAAGGCAAAACATTTATTGTTGTTTTTTTTACCCAGCACACTATTACAAAATTTTAAAATCAGATATATGAAAAAATATAGACGCTTTTCCCCAATAACTGAGGATTGTTCCCTTGCCACCAGAGTCAGTATTGTACGGTATATGAATGTACACTCTAATAATCTTTAACGTAGAAAACATGACAGTATATAATGTATAATATATAGTATGTACTGTACTGTGTATACTACAGGACTTCTATATAGAAATAATCCATATTCCCCCATATAACTTGATGAGTGATGTGTCATGACCCTTATCTAAAGCAACACATGCTCTCGTGACCTCTACTGATATTTTACAGTGGTGATAATCAGTGGATTTGAGTTTCTCCCATTTTGTTGAAGATGTGGACTGAAATACGGGAAGAGCTCGCCACCGAACGAGCACTTGGTAAAGGAGTAAATGTGAGACTGAGCCGTCACATCATAGAAGGAGACAAGACCTTCCTCGTAATCCACAAACACCCCCACCTTTGGCGGTTTCTCTCTCAGGGAAAGGCTGACAGGTGGAGTTGTCATGGCAGCGAACTTTGTGTCTTCATAGTGTACGGTAACCCAGTAACCGTTGTCTGGGTTCAACGAGAGCATACCCTGCCGGTTTGCGTTGCCTCTTGCTACGCCCAGATCCCACCCGGTCTTGTTGCTAACCTCCACCTCCCAGTAGGACTTTCCAGAGGTCAAGCTGTTGAGGCCCAGGATGCTGCCGAACCTGTCAAACCTTCCTGCAGCATCCGCGAGCATCCGGTTCTGTCCTGCGTCTCTCACATTCTTCCCATCCTCAGAAACATCAAGGCACTGATGTGCAGTAGCTGGGTCCAGTCTTACATCCACTGCAGGCGTGAACACACACACGTGCTATTGAAGTTTCACAGAACCGCATTTGGAGCCATAGGCTTGACTTCATGTTTACTTCTGTGTTTAGAGAAATATTTTTTAAAGTTTCATGTCTCATACCTACAAACTTGGAAATCCGCTTCAGTTCTGTGGAAATAAACATTTATTGCGTTTAGTGACAAATTACAATAAATAAATTACAAACCATTTATAAACTAAAAACTCACCAATGGAAGACAGCGTTTCCAGCTTGTTTTGAATTTGTTCCATCATGCCTGACGTTGTTGTTTTCAGGGAACCAAAGGAGAAGGAAGTGTCAACATTCACATTTTTCCAGTCTCTGGATTCATTCACGCCTGTTGGAGGACAGACCTGTGTGAACAAGAAGATGTCGACTGTTATCACGTGATGATAAAAGAGCCAGAAGTCAGATCCTGAAGCCAGAGACTCACCTGTAAGTCTGGGTTAGTGTCCAGCTCATCAATGGTCTCTTTCAGGTTGTCAATTTCTCTTTGCAGCTTCTGGACTAGATATTGGGCCTTTTGCTTCGCTTTCTGTCTCCTAAAATCAGATGCAGTATGTCAGGCAGCCAGTTCTCAAAAATGTGTCATAAATGGCATATTTAATCAATGAGCTTCTGTATAACAGAACAACCTTTCCTCCAGGGGCTGAAGGGCTTTCTGCCGAGCCTCCTCCACGATCTTCATCACCTCTGAGAAAACGCTGTTGATCTCCAGCCACTCGGCATCCAAGCTGCCCTGAAAGCAGCGATGGACGGTGGTAAATGAATTTCAGTCAAAGGCAAAATGAAACCAGTGAACCTGCAGCGTACCTTGCAGGCTTTTAAAGAAGAGCTGACTTCGTCCATCTTGTGTTCTCTGAGGTGAACTTTCTGCTGCAGCTCTGCCCTCATACGATCCTGTCGCGCCTTGAATGAGGACAAAATGAGTAAAATCTCTAAAGCGACGTAAGGAAGACAAACCTCTACGTCCATGCTACGGTGGCACTGTGAGCCAATCAGCAGTGCCTCCATTTAATCAGTTTGAGTCTGAACGATGAAAAGAAGCTTGTGCCGTGGCAGTGATCGCCACCTTTGCTGTCGCGTTTTTGCAAAGATGTGGTGCAGCTGGTTTGTCTGTTTTCAGTCTGTGACCTGTGGCTCAGATCAGGGAAACGGTGTCAGACCGTCCACGTGTCCTATTCCATGAGGTGTGTGGGAAGTGTCGCAGTGACTTTTGCCATCTCTACAAAAGAAAAAGAGCATGTGCTACCTTAGATGGGTGTGTACCTTTAGTAGCTTTTGAGCCTCCTCCTTTTTCTCCCTCTCCTTCTGCGTCTCTTCGTCCTTTGGAGCGACTGCTGCTGGCTGAGCGGTGGTTGTTGGAACCTCAAAGGCCGTTTGCACCACCTAAAAGATTACAGCAAGAAGCACCGTCAACAGAACTAGAAGCGGGGACGGTCTGGTAGCATGTCAGGACGTGATCCACAGCATGAAAGGGACTTGCTCAGTAGCTGGACTTAAACAAATCAAGTGAGTCTGTCGTTGTACCTGCTGTGCACCTGTGGAGAAATCAAGCGCTCGACAAGCTTTGCCCAAGTTTGTGGCAGTTTGATGAGAACGCTGTGGAGTCTCAAACGCTGCAACGCAAAAACACGGCGACAGTCAGCCCAGCTCCTTTAAATTGTTCGGTTGCTCGTATGAATTGCTGTAATAATAATAATAATAATGCACACCAGATTTTTTTGTGTCCTGCACTGTGACGTCTGAGGCTGCAGAATCGTTTTCAATGGCGACGGTCTGAGGCGTAGACGTGAGAGCCTGTCAGACACAAACGGGACAGGACGCGTTCACCTGTGTTTTCTAACAGACTCACTTGTCCTGTTACTGCGACATACAGTCATACATTTTGAATAATAGGCATCAGGTTGCAAAGAAAATGCCATCGTATATTATTCTATTAATCAATTATTATTGAAGTAATATTGCATGAATACACACAAAAGAGATGAATATAAATGTAAATAATGTTATGGTGTTTAAAGGTTTTTACCTTCAACCCAGGGGTGAAGTTTCGTGCTTGATGACCGCTGTGCAAGTTTGCACCCATTTGACCACAGTGCTGCTGATTTTCTATCACTGGAAGGAAGAAAGATGGTTCACGGTCAGACACACAGTTATTATTTAGCTAAAATGACTGATTGAACTGAAATAATAGACGTGTAACGCATACGCAATCTGATCACATCTGTAACTTCAGGATTCGTGGCACTGATGAGATTTGGAGACAAAGGCACTTTCTGTCAGACAGAAGATACATAAACATATATTTTTTACATATTGTTTTTAGAATAAATAACAGTAGTTGAAGTGATTATGTGACTGTATGTCCAACTATGATAAGTAAGTTTTTGTTAATACCTCCTCCTTGATGTGAGTACTGTGACTGGGACCAGTGTTTTGATGGGATGCTTCCAACATGTTTCTCCTGAGGTTCTGTCCCCTCTCTGGACTCTGCTCTACTCTCGGTGTGGATCCCAGCACCTCCTGAACCTGGAACCTCTTAGCTGATGAAGAGTCTGTGTGGCATTAAGGCAGAAAACCGGTATGTTCAATTATTCTTTAATTGACACTGGTGTTTGTTCTGAGGTGTGTTAAGCATCAGAGACAACACTTAAGCACAGCAGCAGTGAACGGATGAAAAATGAGCTACTACCCACCACGGTTTATAGAAGTGGTGAAAATATCTGGAAAAGGGTCCGTGAGCTGGATGGTTGGTGTGATGAATAATGAAGGACAGTAATTGTTGAATCTGTACTGTTGGCTGTCAGGGATCCCCATCCCCCTCGGGGTGCATCCCATCTTCCCCTGGTGGGTTCGCAGGCCGTGGTAGGACGTCACTTTGGACCAGCCACAGTGGCAAACCTGGAGGCTCATGATGGACGTGTTAGGTGACTGTGGAAGGGACACACACAAAACATTATGTTGTATGTAATGTTTCAATACACACACACACTCCTAAATTTAAATCATTAGTAAAAAGTTTCTTTGAGAAGCTTTCGCGTTTTAAATCCATCTCAACGCCTGCACCGCTGACTTTTGTTGTCAACAGTAAACAACTCGTCGTGTGCTTTGCTGCTTGCACTTTCATTTGCTGAGTTTATTCTCAGTGTGCAGCACAAGCAGGCGACGATGTGAATCAGTCTGTTGATTGTTTTAAGACACGGAAAATACAAAGACTTGTCGCCATCTAGTGGCACTGTGCGGTATAAAATACACATAAATAAGTCCAGTCTGAAACCGCATCACTTTCAGACCCTGGACAAACGTTTGAAGCGTCAGTCTGCTTTGCTGTCTTTGGACAATAAGCAGCATTTGGGACTTAATGCGTCTCCAGCGTTTACTTCAGGGGACGTGATCTGCAGCAGGAATTTAACCAGCTCCACGTTCTCACACGCCCTGAAACCTGTGGCTCACCTGTGTTTATTTTACCGCCATGTCCGGCTCCTCTATTTGTTTATACAGTAAAAGCAGGTGTTGCCACAGGGACAAACTTTATGTTCAAGCAAAAAGGTAGACGATCGAAAAGCTGTATAATAAATAATAATTATCAAAGCGTCGTCTAATGTAACTACACCGAATTACTTTAAATGCAGTTGAATGAATGAACTTCTTAAAATGCATAAACGTTTAAAGCCGCGTCTCATATTTTAACACATGCTGCCGAGCATCGCGTCGCATTTCTTCACGTTTCTGTTGGTTTTGAGGAGGAAAGTTTACCTGGACGCGCAGACCTGGATGCTCCGCTGTGTGGCGGCTCCTTCTCCCCGTCTCCGCTTTTACTCGCTCGCTCTGAACAGTTTCGGTTTCGTTTCAGCCCAGACAGAGCCCAGTGTTTCGTTTAACTAGCACATCACGGTGAAATCACAACCTAAACGAGCTTGCGATCGCTTCCCTAACATGTTAAGCAACAGCAAGAGAAGCTCTGTCAAATACCAGTCAGTCGTAACTGACTCAGAGATTTAATAGAGACTGAGTTGATGGGACCAAGTCTGACCTGTGTGTTTTATCAGTTGGCATAAACACTTCTCACTAGTAAAGATCTGACTCAGCAGCAGGTACATGTAGATTCTCAGCTTTGAAGGTTTCTCCCAATCTAAAAACCAGCGTCTGCTCCAGAACAGTTTCTCTCACTTGCATGGAAAACATTGAAATCATGTAAAGAACGGTGTCTATGCTAACGAAGGGGACAACGCAGCATTTCCTCCCCACAACACGGTCATGTAGGATGTGATGACACCTGAATATTCACAGGTTTGAGGTAAACACCTGCGTCAACAGCTTTTCCACATCGGGGGAATGTGTGACAACAGTTAAGTCACTATAAATACACAGTCCTTCCTTCAGAGTATGAGGCAACTATGTGTTATGTTCAAGAACTAGAGCAGGGAGTGGAATGAATTGTCTGGTATTAATGTTATGTCTTTGTCTACGGTCTGATTTAGTTTCCTCTCTTTGCGTCATACAACATTAATGTTGACACAATGTTGGTCAGTCAGAGCTAAAGATTGAAGAGGCTAATAAATAGATTCATTTAAAAGACCTACGTAATGATTTATGTGTGGGAGAAGGAGGCTGTTGCTGCCATTGCCTTGAGTCTGGACAGAACGTTTACTATTTCAGAAAAGAAACATTTTATTTTTTATTTGTAAAAGGGAAAAAAAGTTTATATTTCTCAATTTTTTTTTACTTTTTGTAAAGTTGAGAATAGTTTAAAAAAGAAACATGCAGAGATATAAAATACAAAATTACAAAAACTATGAGAAAGTGTAGAAAATATATACAGAAAAATTATATATACAGAAAGTAATTGCTACAAAATGTATAAAGCAATCAGGATTTAACCAGACAGATGGAAACATCTGTGGCTCCAGGGCATCTGCCACTGCACCAGTACTAACTAGTGGTGTTTCACAGCTGAGATCGTTAGAGGATCAGCGGCTGAACCGTCCTCGTTTGGGTGGAGGCTGAAATAAGGGAAGATCTCGCTGGTAAATACACAGTCAGTAAACGAGTAGATGTGAGTCTGAGCTGTCGCGTTGTAGAAGGACACACGACCTTCCTTGTAGTCCACAAACACTCCGACCTTCTGTGGTCTCTCTTTGAGGGCCAGACGATGGGTTTGCGCCTCCATGGCTGCGTAGGCCTTGTCTTCGTAATGAGCAACCACCCAGAAGCCGTTCTGTGGGTTCGGCGCCACTTCCCCCTGGCGGTTTGCGTTGCCTCTTGCTACGCCCACATCCCACCCGGTCTTGCTGCTGACCTCCACCTCCCAGTAGGACCTCCCAGCGGGCAAGCTGTCGAGCCCCAACACGTAGCCAGAACCACCTGGAGGATCACCAGCTTCCTGGTTCTGTCCAGCATCCGTCACTTTCCTCCCGTCTGCAGAAACGAGGCATCGATGTGCAGTGGTCGGATCCAGCTTTACGGCCACTGGGGTGAAGTTACAGAACAAGTACTGTTCCTTTCTCCATAACATAAAGAGTTTATTTCTGTTTAGATAAAACCAAATAGTTTCAAATACGAACCAGTAAACCTGTAAATCCACGTGAGCTCTGTGGAAAAAATGCATATTGTCTTGTTAATTACTGTCCTATAGAAGCAAAACAAATACGATGCAGTGGCTGCTAAACTCACCAATGGAGGACAGTTTGTCTAGTTTCTGCTGAATTTGTCCCATCATTGCGACAGTTGTGGCTCTCAGGCTGTGCAGTGGGAGGCCACGGGACTTGTGCTGACAATCCCCTACGACCTCCATCACCTCTGAGAACATGAGGTCAACCTGCAGCCGCAGAGCGTCGAGGCCTCCCTGTCGGGGACGGGCACTGCTCCGCTGTAGACAGGTGATGACAGGACCGATCTGCATGCGAACGTGAATGTCTGCTCCAAACTGTGATAAATATTTCACTGTGAACCGTAGTGATGGACAGACTGACTGGCACCGGCCGCTAACTGTACCTGTGTTAGCTTTGCAACCTGCTTGTCTTTGTCCTCTGTGCAAACCTTCGTGTCCTGAGCTGTGGTAGATGAGAATTTCTGGCGAAGCAGCGATACCTGAGACACATGAGAGACAACACACAAACACTGACCTCAGTGAATACTGGATATAATACGTGTGTATCAGCCTCTTGCATCCTAGCAGCCACCTTCATGTTGTGTAAGCTGTAGCTGGAATCCCCTGCGTTACCAGTGACCTTCTGTCTTACCTTCACACCAGAGGAGGAATCCTGCAGCTGACGACCTGACTCTGAGTCTGGGAGTCTGGGCAAAGAGCCATGTGGATTCGAAGCAGCTGCAGTGAAAGAGGTGATGGGTGGAACCTGACCTGCCTCCTCTTTAGACTGGATTCTGCTGATGCGCTGTACTTACATTGTCTGGCATCCTCCCTGGTGGTGGCTGCTCTTTCCAAGATATCTCTTGATGACACTGACGCATTCTGCCAGTAGAAGACCTCTTAGGTTTTACTTAAGCTAGAACTGTTTAAAAGTGGACTAAAATACCTGAGTATAGTAAATATAGTGTTGACATATAGTAGCGTAACAGGCACATTGACAGCTTAACTACTGTATGAAGATAATTTAGCTGCAGCATCATCACAGAGGATCAAATCTGTGGACTTAATGTTTAATGTCTGTGACAGACTTCAGCTTCAGTTATTTCCCGTAGGGACCATAGGGGAGGTTTTAGCAGAATAAAGGAAACTACAACTTTGCAGCAGGTACTAGAGTCCAGATTTGTTGCAAGTTAAACAAAGCTGAATGTGATTCTGAGACAGTTGTTACCTGCAGCGACATTCGATCTTTTCTGACTTTCTCTTTGTGACTCACTGCTGGTACGGGAGCTGTAGCCTTTCTAAACAATTGCTTCACCTAAAACGTTGAGCACAACGAGTTAAACAGTCTTTTGAACACTCATGTTACGCGACTTTGCTTATATGAGTAATTATAAAAAATATATACAAACAAGTCAAAACTAGAAAATGTGTCTTTTTATAGTGGAAATATTCCTGTCAGTCGTCTCTACCTGCACATCCGGGGAGGAGTCCTGCCACTGATGGATTTCTCCTGAGGTTGCGGCTCCTTGGGACGAGCATCGTGACGTTGTAGAAGCTGAAGTGAAAGGAGTCTATTTTTAACTGTCTCTACCAGATACGTTACCATGTTCTTTATTAATAAGCTGGACATTTTGCTCCGTACTCTACATACGTGATTTGGGCTCCACTTTAGTTTTAGCAGCTATTCTTGCATAGTCAGCAGGACCGTTGCTTCCCATCGTTCCTCCTGTGTCTGCTTTCTACACAGGCAACAAGTCAAACGTGTTCAAAAAATGAAACACAACAGCATTAAAACTAAAGTCACAGACCTGAGTTAGTGACGGATGCCTTGTTTTTTTCTCCTTAGGTCGGACAACTGCTTCTGGGTGAGCTGGCGTTGGACCCTCTCTGTCTGATCTACTCGCCTACAATGTCCCCACACACATTACGTTTCATGCTTCATTTCAGTCAGGGGACGTTAACTCTTAAAGTGTTTGCCTACCAACTCGTGGCTCGCTGTTGGACTTCGGACACTTTGGGAGGAGTAATGTGACAGTGCCACAGCTGTGGAGACAGAATCTGATCAGTCCCTGTGTTTGCTGCTCTCTGCTTTCAGATCACTACTCTATTCATGTTGCCTTCACTGTAGTCATATACACACAGATGTTGTATTCTTCTTTGACTGTGGTGCTGTAGACCTTCATGGTTGGTGTCTGTGGCATCTGTGAATTTGAGCAAAAATCTACATAAGTAATTTCAGCCCATTAAATTACGTTATTTTACAGATTTAATTAAAGATGATAACTAGTCATTTTGTCTGACTGGTCTGTTACCATGACAACATACAACCTCATTAGCACAGTACAGCTGAGGCTGGCGGACCCTAATTTCATTGGGTTATACTCGTTTTGAGCTCCTGGATACGTCTCACACGTAGAGGCCTCATGGCGACGCACCTCCTGTTTGGGGATTCTCCTAGTTTTCTTTTGTTCCTCCTCTTTTCCCCACAGATGTTTCCAGTAACACTGCTCTCTCTCTGGGATCCTTATTCCCTTCGGGGTGCATCCCATCTTCCCTTGATGAATTCTCAAGCCCTGATAAGTTGTCACTTTGGACCAGCCACAGTGGCAAACCTGCAGACTTTTGTCAAAATAAAAGTCTGTTTGGGACAGAATTTCACAATGTCAGTCTAATCTTGGCAGATGTTTGAAGTGAAAATAAAAGATTTATCATACAGCCATCAAACCGTGTGCAGCACCCACCGTCCAGCATGGGCTCCTCCTGTTTGTATGCGAGCCCCACAGCTGACCAGGTGTGCAGCTGCTGTGTCGTTGCTCTCTCCGCAACCCTGGGACTTTTCCGGGTGCATCCCATCTTCCCCTGGTGGGTTCTCAGGCCGTGGGAAGTTGTGACTTTGGACCAACCACAGTGACAAACCTGGAGGCTCATCTCTGCTGCTCATACAAGTAAGGCTGCGTCTATTCATTAACATCAGGAAATTAAACTATTAGCCGTCGTCTATCTCTGTCTGAGCGACTTATAAAATGATGTCAATGATCTACCTAACTATAAAAATGCAAAACATATTTATTTATAAATATATTGAGTATTCTTTATTTGTACAATATATGTTGCATTATTGCATGAACCCATTGAATCAACCGCAGCATCATCAAGGCAGCACATGAATGTAGCGACTGGCTCCAGTAGAACAAAGTCTTGAAAGCGTTTGTCAAACTCTGACACATTTCTCATCTGGTGTCCAGCTGCGCACACGTCTTAGTTGCGTCTCCAGCTCTGACGCGAGGTTTTGGAAGTTGCCCAAATCCTGTCGCTGCAGCTTTGAGGAGAGATGCTGCGTTTTTCGTCTGAAAGAATGAACTGAGCTGATCATACTGATCACGTTGTTGTCTTTTCCTTGCAGCTCTACGTTAAGGTCATTCAACATGTTGGTCAGATCGGTTAAAAATGTAGCTACACGGAAAAACTGCGGGGATTTCCCTTGACTAAGTCATCTCACGTCAGTGTGTAGCAACAACTCAGACTGGTCGCAATCAGACTCCGCCAGACGCACGAAGTCGCCATGTCGAGATCTGGCACGAATTGAACAGGTATCATTGTCAATCAAGTGACAAATTTCATAGTGAGGATCGATGATAGGCTGACGTCTACTTTTTTAATGCTATGCGATCTACCCACACTACCTTTGCGATCGACTGGTAGATCGCGATCGACGTATTGGGCTCCACTGACCTACCTTATATTTCCACAGGTGAAGCTTTCAGATGAAGGTTTGTAGATAGGAGTGAATAAATGCCTTTGACAACATATGACGCACAGTTAAATGTTATTTGATGTGTATTGTCTAGTGGTGACTCAGTTCTTACATCCATTTAACAGTCGTTCGATAAAATGTAACTTTTCATCCTGGCTGTACTAGTTAAAAAGCTTCAGCATATTAGTCCCCGTCTGAGAACCACCCACAGCATTGAAGCAGTTCAGAGCGTGAACATAAAGGCTTCCTGTGCGAGACATGTGAACATTTCTTCACATCATCATCACAAACATCAGCTGATGACTGTTACACCACAGACACAGTTATGTGGATGTGGTACCTACCTGCGGCCTGCGGTGCTGCTGCCCTGCCTCTGACTGTCCAGTCTCCTGCTCTGCCCCTGAGCTTCGACAGGCGCTTTCCTGCTGCTTGGGCTGCTTTCCTGCTTTCAGTTTCACTTCCACAGAACAGAGACAAACTCTCACTGTGTGCGTCACATCAGAGGGAAAACAAACTTAGTTGAATTTTAACACACTGATTTTATTTTGATTCAGACTTGAATGAATGAATCATAGTTTTGTGTTTTAAATGTATTTACTTTTGCAACATGGGTCAGTGAATTTACAAAAAGAGTTTTCCAGGCAGACTTTTTCCTTTTATTTTAAATTCAGCACAACATAATGATCCCACACCAAACATTTGCGTTTCTCACCACTAACTAATCATCTTTTCACACTGTTCCACGGTTAAAATAACCAAAGGACCCGTGTTTTTCTCATCTTGTTTGGCATGTGGACTGAAATACGGGGAAATCTCCCCACTGAAGCAGCACCCAGTGAACGAGTAGATGTGAGACTGAGCCGTCAGATCATAGAAGGACACCAGACCTTCCTCGTAATCCACGAACACTCCCACCTTCTCAGGTTTCTCTTTCAGTGAGAGACGAACAGGCAGAGCTGTCAGGGCTGCGTACTTGTCCTCGTCGTAATGTACAGCAACCCAGTAGCCGTTGTCTGGATTCAGGGAGAGTTTCCCCTTACGGTTTGCATCAGCTCTTGCTACGCCCAGGTCCCACCCGGTCTTGTTGCTAACATCCACCTCCCAGTAGGACTTCCCAGAGGTCAACCTGTTGAGTCCCATGATGCTGCCGAACAGATCAAACCTCGCTGGCACGTCATCTACCTCCGTGTCCTGTCCTCCATCTTTCACTTCCTTCCCATCGTCAGAGAGAACAAGGCGCTGGTGAGCTGTAGCCGGATCCAGTTTTACGTCCACTGTTTAGTACAAGTGCAGAATAACTCAGTGATTTTAACATAGACTGGGTTGTGTATCAGGAAGCAGAATTGATCACACACCTGTAAACTTTGAAATTCTCTTCAATTCTGCAAAATGGACAAACAAAAATAACTCAACAAATAACTACATCAGCCCAGTTCGCAACGTTTGCCACTATCAACTGAATTATTACCAATAGATGTCAGTTTCTCCAGCTCCTCCTTTATTTGTTCCATCAAGATTTCTGCGGTTTTTCTCATGGTGCCAAATGTCAGCGATGTGTCAAACTCCACATCTGCCAAGTCTCTGATGTCACCAGCCTGATCAGAAAGAGGTGGATAACTCTGGAACAGAAAAACAAAGAGATCAATGAAGGGGCAGCCAAAGCCACAGGTCAGGTGAGCCTGCAGCAAATGAAGTCGACTAGAAGACTACATTACATCGAAGAAATCTCTTGGGAGCAAATAGTATTTGTCACCTGCAGGAAAAGGATGTGATCCTCAAGTTTAGCTAGACCTTCCAGCTCAGACACAGTCGCCTCAAAGCGTGTGATCTCATTTCTCAACTCTTTTTTTAGATCTGCTGCCTCTTTCTCCAAAAGCTGCCTCCTGTCCTTCAGTGGCTTAAGAACTGTCTCCTGGGCTTCCTCCACAGCAGCATGTATAGCCGTGAACACGGCCTCAATGTCCCACCACTCGTTGTCCAGCTGCTCCTGCAAACAGTGTTTATGCTTCAGTCTAATTGACTCTAAACCTCCCATGGTTTGATTGTATTGATGTTTGACAGAACAAAGTCCAGACTCAGGAGTAATTGTTGCACTTGCAGATTACCTTGCAGCTTTTCAGCGACTCATTAATCTCGTCCAACTGTGTTTCTCTCTTCTGAGTTTTATCTTGTAATACATTCTTAGTGTGTTGAAGTTTATCCTGTAGTAGACAGACAGAAAAATCAGTGTCCAAACTTCAGACGTACCGTAGCACAGGACACACTCCCACATTATTATGGACACTTCAATCCAACACGCAAACTCTGCACTGTACAAGTCTTTACACGTTAAACTACCTTCTTCTTGTTCCACTCCTCCTCGGTTGACACCACCTCCTCTGGGTTTTCTTCCAGGCAGCGAACACAAACACATTTCTGCTTTTTCCTGTTGTACAGCTCCAGCGGTCGTCCATGCTCCAGACAGGCTCTGTCATCCAAGTTCTTCACAGGGGCCACCAGCTTGTGGCCCTTCAGCCTTTTAGCTGAGGAATGATTCTCCAGGTGGACTGAACAATACGAGGCGAGACACACAAGACAGGACTTCTCAGCCTTCCGCCTGTTCTCCGTGCAGACGTCACAGGGAACCTCATCGTCCTTCCCTGTGTACAAATCATTGTTTTTTCCTGATAGCTTTACTTTATGCTCTTCAGCGAGGTCTCTCAGGACGATGTTCACGTCAGGTATTTTATTTAAAGGCTTCTTGCATAACGGACACACCCTGTCATTGTACTCAAAGTGGAGGTGAAGGCATTTCTTGCAGAAGGAGTGACCACAAACTGTAGTGACTGGATCATCAAATATCTCCATGCAGATGGAGCATTTTAGATGCTTCTCCAGTGAGCAGCTCTCTGTGGGTGACGCTGGAGCACAGGCCATATCTGCTTGATCTGAAGTTAAAGCATCACCAAACATAGATTCATTTCTCATTTTAAACAAAGCCATAATGTCTCACAGTAAGAAAGTCTGCTTTTCAGTGTCAGCACGTTCATGATGACGTCATGCATGCGTGGAGGGAACAGCATCCTATTGAGCAACGAGCACGTCCACTGGTAAGTTTCATTTTACTGCAGTGATTTAACAATGGGATTCATTTTCCATTCGTACGTATGTTTAAGCCTGGTTAGTATGAAGGACTTTATAAAAACAAAACAAACCAGTCAACAATATCTTACCAGACCTGTAGCACCTCTGCTCTAACTGAGCTCACGTCTCTCTCGATGATGTTTGCGGAGGAAGACACGTTTGTTTGGACAACTGATCAGAATCCCCACTGCCAGCTGAGCACAGGGTGAATGGTTGGATCCCGTTCCTGCTCACGTGTTAGTGGCCTGAAGCAGTGACAGTGACACGTACAGCACAGTACCATCATCATGTCCCAGTGTTCAGTCACGTACCTGCAGTTATTAAACGTCAGCACGATGAAGCATGTTTCCATTAGCTTAAACAAATATTAAGAAAAACAGTGAACTCACCAGACCAGTCAGTCTGTGCGTTACTTTATATTACACTCACTGAAACGGTTGTGAATGAAACAAACAGACGTTCCCTTGAAAGTGCATAAGGTGATTAATTACCGTTCGGCTCTGATGCTCCGTATCCCTCAGGTTTGTCTCCGTATCTCGTCCTCCTTTAGTTCCTCTTTTCTGCGTGAAGTTTCAGTTCTGTGTAAGCCACACCCATTCTTTCTTTACTCCCACAGGCAGCTTGGCGCCCACGTGAACAACCAAATCCCACTGGTCTGTGAGCTCCTTGTCAAGCAGGTTTGCACAGATCACATATTGGATTTGCCAGGAGGGTTCTCAGTTACAGTTTATAGGAATCAGCAAATCTGTTTGGCAAAGGATTCTGGGGAGAAGCACAACATGTTTGTGTGTCTGATCGAAATAAACATCAGGGTTTATGTATTAATGCAACTCAACAAAAGAGATAAAACACATGTGAGGGGACCTTAACTTATTAGACTTTTTTACTTTTGAAACCTGGATGGGTTCTTCACAGGGGCCACCAACTTGGAGAGACACACAAGACAGGACTTCTCAGCCTCCCTCACAGGGAACCTCATCGTCCTTCCCTGTGTACATGTCATCATCTGTCTCCAGAGTCTTTTTCAGTTCTTGGACAATATCTCTCAGGACGATGTTCACGTCAGAGGCTTCTTACACAGTGGACACACTCGGCCATTGTACTGAAAGTTGAAGTTCAGACATTTCTTGCAGAAAGTGTGGCATCCAGACAGATGGAGCATTTTAAAGACATCTCCAGAGAGAATGTGTCCCTGTGTGAAGCAAGAAAGGAGGCTGCTTAAAGACAGAACCGCAGGATAACGACATCAGATGTGGAGTATGATTTCCTTATAGCTCCCACCTCTACGTTAATCAATCAGTCATCAGAAAGAAAGTAAAGGACAGATATTAGAATTGTTTATTACATTAAGTCTGAAAACAACAAAGGTCTAAACAACTGTAGCTGTAATGTATTCCCATGACACACCTCAGCGATTTAACCCCAAGTATCAGCAGCAAAGTAAAGTATGAGAATAAGGATTAAAATCACCCAACAGGACTTTAGCATATATCACATACATTATTCAAACTTCTATTTGATCTATTTATTTGTCAAAGATGGTCATGTAAGTAAAATGATGAAGTAAACACATCACCACGTCGCTGCGGAGATGCTCTTTATATCACAGGCTTCTCCTCACTGTCCAACCTGGCAACTCACCTACAGTACAGAGTGTGTGTATCCTTCCATTTAATGCTTTCATTTGCATTTAAAAGCTCAGCTCTTCTTTTATTAAATAGATACGTTCGCATTCAAATGAGCAACCAAATCACATGGAGGGTGTGTTGCGTGTTGAGCTACGTCCATGCAAATCACACATTGGGTGTTTTTGCTCCAACGAAACTTGAGTTTAGCTTTATTGTTATAGAAGCTTCTTCTTCACTCACAGAGAAGATTCAGTCAGTGAGGTTTTATCTGCTTTTTCGTTATCTTTAGCCAGAGTATAAATAACTGAGAGTTCTGTCCTGATTGTTACTGGTTACCAGTGGCTGTCCGTGCATTTCACACCTAGGTCTACAGTCACGTCCTACTTAGTTCAAGTTGAATAAATACCCTGTTAATGTTAATAATAAGTACCACTGTTAATGACACCCCGACATGAGAAATCCTATACAGAAGCACACAGGGTGTTGCATCACCTTAATATAGTCGCTTATACTTATTACTTAAAATCAACAAACCCACATCAACAGTTAAAACTTATCACTTAGTAAATAAAAGGCAATTCAAAGGTATTTGTCCACAAAGTTTTAAGTCCACCAAAACAGTCAAGCTTTAGTATCGTTTGTATGCTAAATTGCAAAAGTTATATTTCTATATACGACAAGACGGTCACCAAAGCAGCTGTTCTTTAAACACCAACGTAGTGTAAACAAGCCGTGTCCCTCGGAAGCTGTGAACCAGAGGATCTGCTCAACTCAACATTAACTGTCAACTCGTAATCTGATTGGCTATCGCAACTATCTGTCAAGATATGAGCCTGTTTATTTACAGTGGACAGACTACATACATGTTTAGGAAAAATAAATTAATAACAATAAGAAGAAACAGTAAGTGAGGAGACTAGACAGAGAGTTTGTCTTTCTTTACACTTGGGCTAAAATACGGGAAAATCTCCCCACTGAAGGAACAGTCAGTAAACGAGTACATGTGAGACTGAGTTGTCAAGTTGTAAAAGGAGACAAGACCTTCCTCGTAATCCACAAACACTCCCACCTTCTCTGGTTTCTCCTTCAGAGAAAGGCGAACGCGTGGAGCTGCCAGGGCTGAGGACTGGTCGAATTGTACATTAACCCTGTAGCCTTTGTCTGGATTCAGGCAGACCTCCCCGTTGTTAGCGCCGCGTCTCGCTAGACCCAGATCCCACCCAGGCCTGTTGCTGACGTCCACCTCCCAGTAGCACTTCCCAGAGGTCAAGCTGTCGAGGCCCAGGATGTTGCTGGATAAATCATCCTCTCCTCCACGTTTCACTTCCTTCCCAGTGTCGGAGAAAACATGTGCTGTAGCCAGATCCGGTTTCACATCCACTGTTCAGTACAAATTGAGAATAACTCAGCAGTTTTATATTGATATTAACCTAATATTGTTACATAAAGCAAAAATCACAAAATAAATAAAATGGCACACACCTGCAAACTTTGAGACTCTCTTGAGTTCTGTGAAGGAACAGTTTTAGTTCAGTTAAGTCTACATTTCAGTTCAATATTTGGACAGTGACAGATGTTTAGCATTTTGCCTTTATACACCATCAAAACACAATTAAGATGTAAATACGAGGTTTATCAAAACTGTTCATACAACGAGGAGCCGATGTCAGGTATCGAGTTTGGCAGCTGCTTGACTGGAGTTTAACAGAGATTAGTTTGAGGAGTGAGACTGCTCAGAATGGCTGTAACTGCTAAATGGTAAATGCAGCCGCAAAATCTTCTGTGATTCCTTCTTTACTGTTTTTTTTAAATCCATCAAGTTTGTATAAAGGATGAATTACACCAGTCGTTGTATCATCATCATAACTGAATTATTACCAAGGGATGTCAGCTTCTCCAATTCATGTTGCATTTGTTCCATCATGATTGTTGTGGTTTTTCTCATGCTCCCAAATGACAGAGATGTGTCAAACTCTACGTCTGCCAAGTCTCTGATGTCACTGTTGAGCTCAGGAAGAGACGGGTAACTCTGAAAAAGAAAGAACAAAGTTGGATTCTGAAACAATGTGTGATGTGAGGAGTGTCCAGACAGCAGCCTGAAAATATTCACTTAGATATCCCAGCACAGGCCTGAAACACTTTCTCCCACCTGAAGGAAGAGGATGTGATCCTCGTGTGTGGAGATTCCGGTCAGTTCAGAGATGGCTCTGTCAAGTCTTTTGACGTCTGCTTCTAACTCATTTTTCAGGTCTGCTGCCTCTGTTTTCAAACTGTTTCTCCGGTCTATCAAAGGCTGAAAGATCTTCGCCTGAGCTTCCTCCACGATAGCGAACAGAGCAATGAAAACAGCATCAATGTCCCACCACTCGCCGTCCACCTGGTCCTGAGAAGAGAAGAAAGAAGAAACATAATGGTAACAAATTTAAGTGAAGCTTTATTCCAGGTTAATGATTTGAATCTAGTCTGGGATAATAATCTCATTTGCATCCCACCTTACAGCTTTGCAGTGATGTACTGATCTCACTCATCTTTATTTGTCTCTTGTTAATATTTTCACTGAGCTTCATCTTGGTGTTTTCAATTTCAGCCTGTAGTTGACAAACAAACAACTTAAAGCCACAACCAAGTTTTATCACTAGCACATCAGACTGTGATGAGTTTGTAAACAGAACCCCTCTGCTTTAATGAACCTAACCCCAACCGACCCCAACGTCACCTTCTTCTTGTTCCACTCCTCCTCGGTTGACACGACCTCCTCTGGATCTTCCTCCAGGCAGCGAACACAAACACATTTCTGCTTTTTCCTGTTGTACAGCTCCAGCGGTCGTCCATGCTCCAGACAGGCTCTGTCATCCAAGTTCTTCACAGGGGCCACCAGCTTGTGGCCCTTCAGCCTTTTAGCTGAGGAATGATTCTCCAGGTGGACTGAACAATACGAGGCGAGACACACAAGACAGGACTTCTCAGCCTTCCGCCTGTTCTCCGTGCAGACGTCACAGGGAACCTCATCGTCCTTCCCTGTGTACGAATCATCATTTGTCTGTTGGATTCTTTGCTGCTGTTGGACGATGTCTCTCAGGACGACGTTCACTTCTAACACCCCGCTTACTGGCTTCTTGCACACGGGACAGACAGCGTCTCCCTGACACGTCTTACAGAAAGAGTGGCCACAAGCTGCAGTGACCGGATCCACAAATGTTTTCGGACAGACGGGGCATTTTAGATGCATCTCCATTTGGCACGTGGGATCATGTGACGCACAGGAGGAGGCCGTGTCTACTTAAAGACAGAAACTATAAAGTAAATATATTTTAAACAATGCCTCAAATGCCCAAAATACAAAACTCTCTCTAAATAGAAAATCACTGTTGATATATCTGTTCTGCAGATATATCAAGTCATATAAAGTCCCACTCTAGTGTCGCTGTGAGCTACCAGTAACACATCACATGAGATATAGACGCCACACATTCAAGGGTCAACACAAGTCACTAGAATTAGAAAATGAACAGTAGATTTTAATTAAGGAGAACTAAGTATTAAATACTGGACAGTACTTAGTTAAAGAAGCGTTAAACACAAGCAACCTGTCATCTCATCCTTGCTTTTAAAAGAAGCTAAACTGACTGTAATATTCATATCATATGCCATCACCTACCTTTATGGTGTGAGACGTTTCTGACAGGCGTTTGTCTTCGTCTCTCTCTACTCCCACCTACTGTGTGTGCGTGTGTGTGTTTCCTTCTTTAGACCTCACCCACTGTAAGTTTCACTTTGTTTTAAAACCCGGCCTGTTGTGTCCTGTCCCCAAAGCAACGAGCTCACAATCAAATGAGCAACCAAATCATCGGTTTCACTGCTTCAGGGCATGTTGTGCGAGTTCAAAACGATTAAGTACATATCCAGCTTTTGTGGACTGCACAGCAACAACAGGACGCCAACAAAACAATTACAGCACATTGGTTTGCTTTGTACAATGTTTTATTTATTCATCTAAAAAAACAAATAATGCATTTGTGTAAATAAGTTAAACCATGAGCGATTAACACTCAGCCGCTTCAGTGATGAAATCATTTTCTCATTAACCATTGACCTGCTGATCCTCGGCCATGACAGCGGCCTGCAGGAAGTGGAGGTTGTCCTCGGTGTGTGTGAGCTGCTCCAGTTCACCGATTCTCCTCTGCAGCTCAGAGATTTCTTCCTCCAGATGTTCGGTCTCTTTCTTATTTTGCGTCCATGCATCTTTCGGGTTTTCTTTGCAGAGCTTGATTTTCTCCACTTTACTCAGTTTATCTTGAATAGTTTGCTGAAGTTTGGACTTTCTCCTTTTTAGCACGGTCTGTGGAGGAGAATGTGGAGGAGAACGTCAGCAGCAGCTACGGACAGTAGTTATGTAAAACCAGAGCTGGTTCTAATGGTTCTTCCACTTTCACAGAGTTTATTTTGTGAAATGACCCTTTTGTGGTAACTGTGGTAAATGTCTAGTGTCACACCAAAGATTATTCCTCACAATTAAGGTCTGACGTCCGCCTAGATTTTGTAGCTTTTATGTTTACACATCCCGTATCTTAAGTGGGCAGACACACTGGCCACAAGGAGTAATCATGGAAAACAGAAGCAGAACACGCATCAACAGGAAACACACAGGCCCAGTGAGGGTTTGTGTACTATAGGCATCCTGTGTTACATGTAGTCGATTTGAAAGGAGGCATAAAGCTCCTGACTCATCGACACATCACTCACTACACTTTACCTTCTTTCTTTGAGCTTCTCGTTTGATAGAAACAAAGCGATGCCCCCTGTGTTCCGTCTGAGCACAGGTGGCGCAAATGCACGACTGGTCACTCCTGCAGAACATGTCTAACGTCTTCCCATGCAGCCTGCACACAGAGTCCTCCAGGTTCTTCACCACGCTGATCAGACGATGGCGCTCGAGGGCTTCACTCTGGTAATGTGGCGCCAGATGAGCGTCGCAGTATGAGGCCATGCACTCCAAGCAGGACTTGACTGCTTGACGCTTGTCCTGGCATGAATCACAGGGAACCTCTCCGGCTTTTAAAGGCACAGCTGCGTCCTTGGCCTGGCGCGTGTGGTCTATGTTGAGCTGAGGCCTGGTGGGGAAGACGACTTTGCAGAGGGGGCACTGATAGGCCCCATCGGTCCTCCAGTATTCTGCGATGCAGGCCAAACAGAAGCAGTGTCCACAGGGCAGGGAAGCAGGGCTGGTGAAGGCCTTTAGGCAGATGCAGCACTCGGGATGCTCTGATGCGGGATCAAGCCCTAATGTCTGACTTTGCATGTTTGGACACATACATGCAAACCTGTGCACCTGTATAATACTAGTATGACCAGATAATGGTGTATTCCGCCGATTACTGCATATCTGCGGAAACAAAGTGTACAATTAGCGCAACATTTCACATTTGGTTAAATTGAAAATTCAAGTCCCACATTGTGCTGTTAAAACACAGGACAGAAGGAGGCTTGTTATTCACATGCAAGTCCTTGTCTGTGGAAAAGTCCTGTTGTTGCCTAATTCAGAATTTAAAATCATGCAAAGTGTGGAAAAGTCTTTCATTTTCCTGGAGCACTAATAGTTTATTGTCATCATCAGAGTCAGGGGGTGTTGGCTGTAGATGACATCAGAGTTAATGGTGCCGCCTTAGTTAATTTCTGGGTTATTTAAGTTTAGAGACATTAATAAATGGGGTAAATATTCTCATTTCTCATGCACTTTTTCTGTTTTTATCAGTGGGTCACAGCAGCCAAATGCTGCCCGGTTCGTGCAGTTGCACGGGAAGGTCGGCAGATGGCGCAGTTTGCTCAGATGTGGAGAAGAGAAAGCGGAAGCGATGAGACGCCGGGAGAAGCGACATGTGTCATCATGTCCAGGTTGGTACTGCGCTAATGCGGCGTCACAGCTTAACTGACACTCAGTGGATTAACCGGCATCACTTCCTCCAGTGAGACGTAAACAGTCTCTGCGACGGTAAAGTCAGTTCGGTCCGGTCGGTTTTCTGCCGTTTTGCCCAGAAAGTTCGTGCTTTCCGCAGTTTAGGGTAGTTTCTAAATGAAGCCTCAGCTGGAATCAGTGACGCGCAGCTCCGACTGTTTATCATAGTGTTGGTGGATCCAAAGAGCCGCGATCTTACGTCAGAGCCACGCAATGACATGAAAACGTAGTAAAACCTTGGACCAATCGGGATCAAGTATGTTATTTGTATTTCTGCTAAATCATTTTTAAAGATCTTCAGTTTAGTTCAATGGTCGTTAGTTTAGGGGTTATATCAATTTAAAAATCTGAAACAGAAACTGACTCCTAATTCACATTAAACAACCAAACTCAGTAACACATTCATCTAAAGGAGCACATACAAGCGACCGGCATTAATCCTACAAAAATGACAAAAGCTTTACGAAGACAGGTCATGAGTACGAGAAAATGCAGCTCACCTGTCTCTGCCTGTGTTCCCCGAGGCTCTGTCAGTGCCGACTTACAGTCAGACACACCTTTACCTGCTGTTTTCCTCTGATTTGCTGGTGGCTCATAAACCTTTGACTGCTGATCCAGCAGGAGGGCTTTTTCCAAAAAAGGACAACAAAACGTGTTACGTTCGATAACGAAGCAAATGTATAGTTTAACCGTCTGCAGCGTTTATTGTATTGATGAAATATTAATGAATGTTCACTGACACACAGAACAGAGATGAAACGCACAGAAATGGGTTGTTCTATGACAGCGTCATAAAAATCACAGCTGAGCAATCTGTAAAAGCTGGACTATACACATGAGGTGGTGACGTCCACTAGACGCCACAACGTCTTACACATGCACCTTTAAACCTTTACATTCTTTCATGTATATTTGATTTGATTCATTGTTTTACACTAAGTTGGGTAGAAATGGTGGATACAGCGTTTTGAACCAACCCATCAAACTACTGTAATATTAGCCCATTTAGGAAGCAGATGTTGGAAATCAGGAGCCAGCGTTTGCCTGCCGCTCTTGGATCAGTTGTTTTCAACATACTAGACGTAGCAAGAGAATCAGTGGAAGCGCAAAGGAAATGAGTTGCAGTATTAGATACGTTCAAGTACGTTGACCCGTGTCCTGATTACAAAACAACAAATCATTCAGCCTGGAGAGGGTTTGACCTCAGAGAACCTGAGAACCTATGATTTGACTGTTGAGACTGTAAACTATTTTTTTAGCTTCTCGGGAGCAAAGGAGAGGAGGAAGTGATGCCGGTTATTCCACTGAAGTGATAATCAGTGGCTCAGATTTCTTCGCTCCGCTGTACAGATAAAAGTAGGGGAACAGTTTCTCAGTGAAACGCTCTCCTGTGAAAGAGTAAATATGCAGCTTCTCATTCACGTCATAGAAGGAGACTCTGCCTTCCTCATAGTCTACATACACGCCTATGTTTCGTGGCCTGGGACGCAGGTGGAGGACGATGCTTGGTTTACAGTTAACTTCATAATCAAAACCTGTTTTTCCTATGGAAAAGAATCCATGGTCTCTTTGAACGCTGACTTCCCCTTTTCTTGGTACCGTTTCCTTGGCAACGCCAACATCCCAGTTATTCCTCAGGCCCACTTGGACTTCCCAGTAGTGCCGTCCAGAGGTGAAGCCCTTCGTTCCCAAAACTATGGGAAAGGTGAACCTCTGCGCGTCGTCAGGCGACGAACCGGTTGCATTCTTGAAGAACTTGACGCGTTTCCCAAATTCCGATATCACAAGGCGATCACCAGCAGTGACTGGGTCAAAGGTGACTGACTCTGGCGACATTAAGCATAGCTAAAGCTCAAAGCAATAGTTACACACTAAATATATTGATGTTTAAGTATGTAGATGCGAGATCGTACCTTTATATTGTTTCATCCTGTCGATTTCTGTAAGAAGGAAAACCTGTTGTGGGCGATGTCGTTATGAATGAAGCCAGTGCAGTTCAAACTTACCTGCGTGTGTCAGAGTTTTCAGCTGTGCTTTGAACTGATGCACCAGATAAGCCGTGGCTCTCCTCCTGGTCTGCATGTACAGGTCTGAGTAAACCCTGACGTCAGACCAGTGCTGGCGGCGGCTGACCAGGTTGCTCAGGGCCTGCAAAGTCTGAAATACGTCCCACACACGACAGCGAGTGGCACGGAGCCGTTTAAATGCAGGACTCTAGCCGAGCGGATGGTCTCTGTTGTGTCTTGATTAGATGCTGTGGAGGCAGCCTAGCGTTGTGTAGTCGTGAATGTTTGCAGGCGTGTGGACTGACCAGCAGTAGGTGAAGGTGGTCGTCACTCTGTGAAAGCTCCTCCAGCTCTGAGCGCTTTCTCTGCAGCTCTGCGATTTCTTCATTCAGCGTCTGAATTGTTGCTTCGACGTCTTCTTCTGATTTTCTCAGCTTTTGCTCGATGTTTGATTTTAGTTTAGTTTGCATCTCTTCCACTTGACTCATCAGAGTTTTAAATAACGTGTCACTGTCATTGATCTCCTTAATGGTTTTCTCCTATAATAACATAAATCACATAATTGGAGGATTGGGTTTGTGTTGATTTCTTCTTATAATAGAATTTTGCGTATACAAAGTCATACTCACTCTACGGATTTCTAAAGAGTTGGTAAATTCTGTGATTTTTTCTGTTCTTTCCTCAATCAGCGTTTTTATTGTTGCTTTTTTAGACTCCATTATTTCCTGAAATATCAAATCTCAGGAATCAAACATAATGAAGCCAGTAGTTTCAGTTAGACTGAAGTGAATTGCAACTAAGTGTCTTACTTTCTGCTGAGCGCCTTCCTCGTCCACAGTCACTGTCTCATGGTCTTTGTGTTCAGCCTCACTGCACAGCAGACAGATGCAAACCTGTTCAGTCCTGCAGAAAAGCTCCAGGATCCTCTGATGCTTCCCGCAGATCCTCTCCTCCAGGTTCTTCACCGGGTCAATCAGCTTGTGTCTCATCAGTGAGGGAACCCTGTGGTGAGGTTCCAGGTGGGCTTTGCAATACGACGTCACACACACCAGGCACGACTTCATGGCCTTGAGCTTAAATTCTGCGCACACGTCGCACTCCACCTGCCACGGCGCAGCTGCGTTTTCAAGCGTCTCCAGTTTCCTCTTCTTAATTTGCACTGTGACGTCTGCCATGACCGCGTTTGTGCAGATCTCTGGCCTCCCGTAGAATCTTTTATTGCACGTTGGGCAGTGGCAGAACTCACTTTTGTCCCAGTGCTCGTTGAGGCAGGCCTTGCAGAAGTTGTGACCACAAGGTGTCGTGACCGGGTCGCTCAAAACGTTCGCACAGAGCAAACACTGGAAATGATCCTCTGGCAATGCGAGGACGCTGCATGATGACATTTTGTCTCTGTTGGAAAAACGTATTTCAACAGTTCATGATTTGACATGAAAAGCAACATGACAAAACAACACATTTAAAAGACTGAGGTTGTAATAAGTTATTGGAATGCAGCATATATGGGCTGTTTGCAGCGTGAACCCACCCAATGAGTCATTGTCATGTGAATCAGCTTCCACGTTAGTCCTGCATCACACTTTTACACTTTAGTATTTTTAAAACAGATTAAACTTATTTAGTAGAATGACTCACCAGTCAGTCCTTAGTTCTTCTTTGAATCACAACTGTTTCTCACAAGCGAGACCATGTATTTACGTAGAAGTTTGAAGAAGTCATCGTGTCCTGAAAATGGTGGATGAAGCCCAAAGGAACTGTGGCAGCTCCACTTTAGTGGGTGTGGCCAAGACGCAGCAGTTCACTGAAACGAAACTTACAGTGCACAGCCGCACAAACGGGCACATCTGGGACAACTTGAGAGAACATTTATTGTTAACACGATCACAAGTCTCACAGGACATTAAGATGCAGGTTCATGCCATTTGATACTTTTGAACTAAGTCTGGTTTATTCAAAGTGACCATTGTCTTTGGACCGAGTAGCCTCTGCCAAGTGCTTTCACCTCTACAGCTCTAAAGCTAAGCTCACCTTTAACATGTAACAGTTTCATGATCCGAATACACAACATTCAGTCATTTCTCTATAAAAGTCTGTTTTGACTCCACGATGAAGCACGTCCTTAGCTTTGTCTGATGAGGCTTTTCTCGTTCACAGGACAGATTGCGATGGTGTCAGAGGCTTTGTCGCAGCAGTACAGGTAGAAGAAGGGCAGGACCTTTTCTGTGAACGTGTCCTTGAATGTGTAGATATGAGTGCGAGCCCCTATGTCATAAAACGACACCTGCCCTTCCTCGTAGTCCAGGAACACGCCAACCCGCTTGAGCCTGCAGTCCAGGCGGAGCTGTGAAGGTGGAGATGTTGACACGCGGTACCCTTGACCCTTTTTCATGGCCAGGGCCCAGTAGCCCTGAGTGGTGCTTACAGAGATCCTCCCCTTTCTGTTGACAGAGGACTTGGCCACGCCCAGGTACCAGTCATCCTTGTCCCCGACCTGCACCTCCCAGTAATGTCTCCCAGAGGTGAAACCGTCGCGGCCCAGGACGATGACCACTGTGTCGAAGCGCTCGGGGCGATCGGGCAGGTCCTGCCACGCTCCAAGGTGTCTCACCTGATGTTTGTCCTGGGAAAGTTGCAGCCATGGGTTGGCCGTGTCAGGGTCCAGCGTGACGTCCACTGCAGAAATGTTACACATAACGTTTGTTTTGTTGGTGACTGTTAAATTCACAATTGATTGAAAATTACTAAATTTAAAAAGAGTTACCTGTATATTTCACAGTCTTTTTGATCTCTAAATATAAAAAACAATAATTAGGCTTTCTGCTGATCAAAACCCATATAATATACATACTTGTCAAACTTGGAATATGGAAACCTCACCACTTTCAGCCAGTTTGTCAATCATTTCATTCAACGTCGCCTCCAGTCTGGACACAGATCTCCTGATCATGCCTATGCACATGTCAGTGGGAACACTGGTCTGGGTCCAGTCTTTGACAGAAGGAGGTGTGCTGAGGGCTGGGAAACTCTGCAGAGAGACGCAGTCAGCAAATGGGTGCGATGCAATTTACAAACCCTAGAGGTCACTGCTGTTACAGTACAAATGATGTACAAGCACCTTCAAGAAGTGGATGTGGTCGGTCCGAGAAACGTGTTCCAGGGCTGAATTCCTCTTCCTCAGCTCAGCGATTTCCAGCTCCAGCTCGGCGATGATGCCCTCCGCCCACCTCTCCGTCTGCCTCTGCTTGTCCTCTATGGCCAAAACCAGCTCGGCCTGAGTTCTCTGGATGGAGCGCACCAGTTCTGAGTAGACCTGCATGCTGTCCTCCATCTCTTTTTGAGCACTGACCTAACAATTCCAGAAAAAACTGATCAAGCCTGTGCCGAACCCTCGTGCATGTAACTGTTGGTGTGCGTCCAGGAGGACTCACTTTGTTGAGCGCCACAGAGTGTTTGATCTCCTCCACCTTTTTCACTCTGTCCTGGATCATCTGTTGAACGTCTATTTCTGTTCTCTTCAGCTGCGCCTGCACAACAGTATGTCGCAGAAACAAGGCTGATGACAGGTACAGACTTACAGATAATAGTATTATTCATCCGTCACATCTGTTTGGTGGAGGTGCGGATTATCGGAACAGATGCGATCAAATCTCACTAAAAGCCACCACAGTCATGTTTTCATTTTGGTTGATGCACTTTGCTATGTGATATTTTATGTATTGTTCCATATCAGCAGAAGATCAATGTCAATTACCAATTATTTCTGCTAAGCTTTTAGAAAATTGTGCCCCAAAACACGCACTGGTAAACTTAAATCTACATACAGAAGGTTCTGGAAAATATTTTAAAAATGAAACAAAACATCTCTTGAGCCATCGTCCAGTCAACTGTGTCCATGCTGGGTTTTATCTGTGCAGGACATTACATTTTTATACTAGCAATAAAATACATTAACTTAACAGAATTCAACCAATATAATCGCTCTGTGACTCGTTTTACCACTGTGCACTAAGCTGCATCCCACAGTATTAATAAGCCTCAGCTGTGAGCGCTTCCTGTAATGTGAGTGGCCCACAGTCTGTGCGGGACCTGAATGCCTTGTGGTTGTGGTATTCTTGGTAGATGATGTACAATTATACACAGATGTGTGTGAAACGCTACTTTGCCAAATGTCAGAAACTACCATTGCGCGTGTCATTTGGAGAAAACATTCATTCTTTTATCTTTCCGTCTACGGCTGCAGCGTCCCTGCACCTTCAAACAGCTGGTTTATGAATAACTTCTCTGTTGCACCTTTTTCTCCGTCCATTCCCGCTCCACGGGGACGGTGTAGTGCGCCCTGTGGTCCGTCTCAGTGCAGAGTACACAGACACACGTCTGATCCTTCTTACAGAACAACTCCAGGAGTCTTTCATGCTTTGGACACATCCTGTCTTCCATGTTAGCTACGGGCTCCATTAGCTTGTGCTTGGTGAACCTGGCGGCGTGAGATTTCAGATGCTCCTCGCAGTAGGAAGTCAGGCAGACAAGGCACGATTTGATCGCTTTGGGACGGCCTTCCCCGAAGCAGACGTCGCACAGGACCTCCTCCCAGGAAGGAGGAGGCAGTGAAAAGGTCGGAGTTGAAGGCGAGGTTTGAGGAGATGGAGGAGCAGGGATGTGATGTGTGGGTTGAGGCAGCAGTAATGGCGCATCCTGAGCTGTTGGATGGGAGGTTGCCTTGAACATCGGTGATGGTGGAGGAGAGGTTTGGGGGCTCGGCAGTACGGGGAGTAACGGTGGTAACTCCTCTTGCACTGCCCCCCCTGCTGGATTCTCCTTGAACCCGTCTTTCTTCTTCCTCTCCGCCTCCTGTTTCTGCTTCAGCTCTTCTAGAAGCTGTTGCTTCTGGCTTTTCTCCAACAGTCTCTCCTCATCTTCCCGTTTCTTTCTTTCCATTAAAAATGTCTTTTCCTGCCCCTCTTCAGCCTCTTTGCTCGCCTTCGCTTCCACACCTCTAACCCTGATCTCCTTGAACTGCTCTGCAATTTCCCTCAGCACTGTGTTAACACTAATGTCGGGCCTTTTGTGGAAGGACTTCTTGCACATCGGACACTGATACAAAGGGCTGGTTTTCCAGTATCCCAGGATGCAGCTCTGGCAGAAGTTATGTCCACAGGGGATGGATACAGGGTTAGTGAAGACGTCGAGACAAATGGAGCAGTGCACCTGCTCTTCAGAGAGGTTGCCGGTGGTGGCCATTCCTACACGGCGGAGAGGGAGGGTCATTTTCAGCACAAGCTACCAGCCTTTGAATGGGACATCAAACCTGCTGTGATATCGAGGTTGCTAGGGTTAGATGGTTAGATGAGACTTTTTTTAAGTACTTGCATGCAGATCTACAAAGCAAAGCATGAAGGGGCTCATTTATGAACTTATATTTTGATCATATTTGTTATCAATTTAACACAACTTTATTTTTTGGAATCAGTGAGCCCTTGTCTCTCTTTGGGGAGTGCTGGCAGACAGATTGGTTTGGATCACAACAGGTTTTAAGTTCCAGTTGGATCACATTTTGAGAGTTTATTCATTTTAACACAACATGATTTGTCTGTCTGGATGTTCGAGGGACTGCAAGCGTAGTTAAGTCTATGAGTTTCACGTTCGACAGCAGCAGCTCCCTGCTTGAGGCCTAGGTTTTCATCCAAGTATTGGTCTAGTGACCTGTAGAGCATAAAGCAATCTAGGCCATTAAACATGCAAATATACAGTGTGTATACAAGGTAAAGCCTGACTTTTCATGGGATTTGTTTTATGCGTCTGCATGAAACTTCCTGAGCTACATAAAAACGCTTTAGCTTTTGCCACAGCTTGTGAAGAGCGTATATATTTGTAAATCTCCCCAGAGAGTTGTACTAGTGCAGTGAAAAAGCAGCTGTGACAGAATGAAAATTAAAACACAGAAGAACAGAGGTTTGGGGACACTCACCAGAGAGCAGCTGCCTCGAGCCTCTGCTGTGCACTGACACATGAGACGGGCTGTAACCGTCCACCCCCAGCGTCCCCCCAACAAACACCTCACGCCCAAAATATACCCCCTCACTCGCTCTCCTTTTAGCCCAGTGACAGATCTGTACTCAACGGGTCATGTCCCTCAAAGCTCCAGGAGGAAAGACTCCTAATATCTTTAATATCACTTCTCTCTTACACAGATAAAACACCCACTAGATGAAAATCCATTACATTCTATAGTCATCTCTATTTATTTGTTTTGGCTTAGTTACAGAAAGTTACAAATTCAAACATTTGATACAAAATTCGGCAGGGTGTAAATAAAGTAGTTTCATGGTTAGCAAAGTCACCAAGTTGAAGATCTTATCAACAGCCTAACAGCTGATCAACATAAAATGCATTACTAAACTAAATCCCAAAACCTTAATAGCTACAGTTAAAACACTTACACAGTAAGAAAGGTGCAAGAAGTACAGTGTTGTAGATAATGTATGTCAAACAATAGAACAATTAATAAAGAATTTATTGTCTACATTTCAGCAGAGAGTATTCATGACATAATTTATGAGTATGCACTTTATATTTCGTTGCCACCCAGTGTTGTGGGTCATTTTGATAGTTTAGAGCTAGTGATTGATCCAATGATTTAGAGCTGGAGACTGGACGGAGGTAGAAGTCTTCAAAGTTGAGCTGTGTAACCAAATGCAAAGCGAAATCACTCGTTCAATACCAGTTAAAGACTTTTATTTGATAGTTGCTGTCAAAGCTCCTTGTCTTGACTTATTAGTCTGTAAAAGCTTCACTTCGTGCTTCCTAACTGTCTCAGGAGTGTTTAACTGGGGTTATAATGATAGGAGCAGAATTCTTTCCATCCTGGTTGAGGCAGGGGCTGAAGATTGGGTACAGGCCCTCATTAAACGTATCGATGAAGGTGTAGATATGCAAACGCGCCTTCACATCATAGAAGGAGACCTGGCCTCCTTCGTAATCCAGGTAGATTCCTATTTTGCTGGGGTGGAATGGCAGCGTGAGAGGCAGGCGGGCTGATGCAAGGGCCTTCATCGCCCCATTCTTCAGCCACAGGCACCAGTATCCCCCCTCAGGACTCAGCTTGATCTCACCCTTGCGACTGGATGAAGCGCGGGCAACGCCAAGAGTCCAGGCTGTCTTACGGCTCACGTCCACCTCCCAGTAGTGGCGCCCGGAGCTGATACTTTCTCGGCCCAGGACAAATAGGGCAGGACTGAAGCGCTTGGGGCCCTCGGAGTGAGAGATCTTACGCTCTTCGTACTTCACCTGGTAACCATCATCGGACACCACCAGGTTTCTTTGGGCAGTGGAAGAATCCAAGATCACCTCACCTGAACAGAGGAGAAGTCGAAATCACTGTATTTACTTGATTTTCTTTGTGTAAACATATTTATGGTAGTTGTGACTTCCCCAAATTGCAACGTCAACCCAAGAGTGATGATCCCTGTATGATTCACCATATTCTATAACCGTATGTAAAATCAAGGTAACTAACCATAGTTTTTTAACAAATCACATCAGTAATACTTCAAACTGTAACTTTATGTTACTGGTTGGTTTCAGTTTGGACGGTTTTCTCTTTTGGTTTTTTCCCCTTCACCAAAGCAAACCCCTTCCTGATGCATCCCCCGACAGCGTAGGTTCAGTGTGAGGATTAATCAGGCCACAAATCACCCCCCAGAGCGTTGATGGACGCCCACTGTACTGTACCACACCTCAGCACGGCCTGTCCATGTCATAATGTGCCGATGCAACAGCACTAACAATTAAAAAGTTATACTCACTTGAGTAATTCTGCACCTTCCGGAGCTCTGAAAGAGACAAGGCAGCAGTCAACTAAAGAATAGCAGTCAATGCAGGCGGCACGTGTGGTGGGAAATGTGTGGGTCCAGTCCAGAGCTGCCCGAGACATGTGCTGCTGTCAGTCAGCTCTGTGCTGCTGCCTCTCCACGGGTTCCATGTGGCATCAACACTACCATCTGTCCGACCACCTTGCATGTGTGAATACGTGAGTATGGTGCAACGCTGACTCACTTTTCTATTTCAGTGTGCTCATACAGTGACCTACATACAGTGTCTGTAGTTTGAATTGGGCACAGGAAGTGTGTTTAACATTGGACAAGAGAGGATTTACTGTAACATTACATAATTAATCCACACACGCTGGGTTTTTAGACCACAAAGCACTAAGAAATGTCTTTCCCGTGTTTTCCCATGGATACTTATTTTGGAAGTATAAAGGAGATTATTAAGGAGAGTTTTTGGACTTTGCACAATGAATCAATTTAAAGACACATTAAACTATGGTGAAAAATTATCTTTGGCCAGCTGCCCTTACCTTTCCCGTACAGTCTCTTAAGCTCCTCGTGGAACTTGTCCATGAGGCTGCTGACAGACGAGCGGATGGTTCCCAGGTAGAGGTCAGTGTTGATGCTGACCGCTGACCAATCAGTGGGCTCCGGTGGGGATGCCAGCGTTGCCAGTTTCTACAGGAAACGGAAGAGAAAGGTTAGACAAGGTAAGATGAAATGAAAATTTAATGACCCCTCAGGGGAAACGAAGTGGTTGCTTTGAAACAAACACTAAATCCACTGCTGATGTGGAACGCAGAGTAATGACGGACACGAGGAAATCAGCGCTGTCTTTCCGGTGAAATAGAAAAGCTCCCGACAGTGGTCAGTCACAGATTTATTTACTCAAGGTCTCTGTAATGTGCCGATCTCACTTACTCCGTTTCCCTCATTAAGCTCTGTTTTGTTTGTGTTCTCGTTTTATCTTGGAAAGAAACTGCATCAGCAAGTTCAAAGGCGTCTTTCATGTGTGTGAGAATTAACATTTACTGCAGCTCCATAAACAGGGTAAATACACAGGGGAGAGCTTCCGCAGCAGCTGGCTCTGCGCATACACACTTTGATGTTGTGCTACTAATGCACAGCTGGTGCAACCATGCATGTCCATCTGATAATTAGCTGTGCAATTACGGTTAAATACTATGTAGGTGTGAAAAAAAGATGCCAATTACTTTCTACCTGATCTTGACATTTTTTTGACATTTGATAAATTTTAAGTTGAAAGGCCATTCGCGTCATCGCCCGCTTCCTGGAGAGCTCAGCATCCCATCATGCATGAGCTGGACTGCTGAGTTACCTGCAGGAAGACCACTTTGTCGTGGGTCTCAGCTTGGACTTCCAGGTCGTGGCTCCTCCTCTTCAGTTGGCTGAGCTCGTTCTCCAAACCTCGAGCCAGCTCCTGAGCGTGACGCTCCGCCTCACGCTGCCGGGTGGCAATCAGCTCCACCAGCTCCGCCTGGCTCTGCTCCACCAGGCGCTGCAGCTCGGCGTACACCTGCCAGCTCTCCTCCAGCTCCCTCTGAGCGCTGGCCTGCAAGACGCGGACATAGGAGTTGAGGTGCACGATCCACTGTTAAACTGAAATGGTTCCAGGTAAATCGTATCTTACTTGTTGAAAGTGGGAAAGGAACCAACTTTGATTTATTACTGTGTAGGTGGGTGGGTGAGTAAGATGGTTGTTCAACTCTAGTGATGTAGGAAGAGAACTGTTACGTCAAGTCATCTTATCAGGTTTATCTCGGCTTAGGAAAAACAGGCAGCAGACTTCAAACTAGAACTTAGAAAACTTGACCCCTTTGCGAGTCTAAAGGAAACTTTTATCCCTCTACAGCTTCAGTTCAGACCACTCCCTTGATAAACCTTGAATTACCCAACTTATACAAGACTAATAAATCATTCCTACCTACAGTATGAACGTCTGTTCATTAGTCTTGCTGTTCACTTATTCTCCATACGTCCCTCCCTCCCCTTTAGCCTCAACATTTCTTTTTGCCTTTAACAGTATATGAAAAACACGTAGATTTTACTGATTTAAAATCCAAATGTTGTTCACATCTGCGTCACCTTGCCGTAAATTGTATACATGCTGTTGTCTCTCTTAAAGTGTGAACATATAGGTCTTGTGTAAAACAATTAAAACAAATTAGACTAATAAATTAGATTAATAAATGAACCTGTGACTTGTCAGAGTTGCAGTTATCAGCTCTCAGTTTTTATTGAGTGGTTCACAGAGAGTCTAAAGAACTGGATTAACAGGTTCTTTCCCTCAGTTCGACGTAGGAACATTTACTGTATCTCTAACTTAACATGAGCTATAACATGCTTTCATTTTACAGTAAGTGTTAGTGTTTGTTATTTCTGGAACTGATCTGATCCTCTGTTCCTCAGTAAAACGTAAAAAATGCAGCTCATCATTCATCAAAATATCAATCAACAGCTTGCACCCACACGCAGCAATGTGCAGTCAGGTGTTTGTTCAGTACACACACACACACACACACACACACGAACGAACGAACACAAGTGCACATACACCCGGATGTGGACACTGACATCCAAACCTCTGGTTACTTCCCTTGTTTCATTTGCAGGAAACAAGGTTTAAATTGAAACCTCCCAAAACAACACGGTTACAGTAATAATTTGCATAAAGTGAGAAAAACTCTTGGTGCTACAACAGGTCAGTCTGTATAGATGCAATCATACAGTACTGAATATATCTCTGTCTCTTTATTTACACACAGACTACTGATACTTTTTTCCACATGAGGAAAGTTAAATGACTGTGTAGATAAATAAACAGGGCGTGGGATCCTAAAGGTAAACAATAAGTCCAGTCACACTGGTTAGACGGCTTGCAGTGTGGATCTGTGTACGAAAGAGCAGGACAAACGCCACCACCCCTGCACACAGGTATGAGAAAGTTGCCCTTGGACAACGACCTGCTCACGTTTAATAAGCTCCGCCTGGATCAGAGAGCTGCTTGAAGTGCAAATAAAGCAGCTGAGCTTCAGTGCATGAGAAGCACATTAAAACGGGCTGGGCAAATATTTAACACGCTGCAAAGTCAGGCTTTACAACATGGCAACATACTGATTAACTCTACACTAGACGGACTGGTAATAAAAATGAGCATACTGGGCAGTCAGCATCATACACTTCTCATAAAATAATGTTTTATAACCAATTTCAAATTACTATGTCATAAAATCTGAGGCTTTTATGTTTTTCATTATTTTTATAGCCTATCAGACTCAAAGTTAGTTTTTTAATTTAAGTTATCTTTGGCCTCGACTCAAATTTCAAAGATCTGAAAGTTGACACTAAAACTTTCATACAGGCTCCCAGGTTGTGCAGTTCAACACACACAAGGTTCGGGTTCTTCCTTACCTTGATGACCTTTATGGACTGTTTGATCTCCCCAAGTTTCTTTGTTCTTTCCTTGATCAGATGTTTTAGCTCCGACCTCTTCTTTCCCACAGTACTCTGTGAAAGGATGATCAGGACTGTGCATGAATAAAATGGACCAAGGATTGTGAGAAAATAGACCCTGGGCATCTGCAGGGTTGAAAGCTTATAGGCTTGTAAAAAAAACCACACACAACGACCATAACCCGTTATGTATTAACAAAATCTGAAAACCACAAGCAAACCAAGCCAAGTGGCTGCTGCTCACCATCTTCCTCCTCCACTCATGGTCGACGGCGACAATGTCGTGCGATTTGTGCGTGACCTCTGCGCAGGCCTTGCAGATGCAGGCGTGGTCGGTGCGGCAGTACAGCTCCATGAGACATGCATGTTTCTTACAGACCTTCTCCTCCAGGTGGAAAATGGGTTCGATCATACGATGAGATGACGTCCCCTGCATCAGCGTGAGAGAGCCGCGCAGTTGAATGAACACTAGTAAAACTGTACTGTGGTGGGAATCTTCATTTTTATACATTTGTGTTTGTTGTGTGTGTTTTCCTTGATATTAAACATAACAGACAAAGCAAACGGACCTTTTTATGATTCCTGAGGTGTGTCTCACAGAAAGACCCGGGGCAGGTCAGGCAGGACTTGTGTGCCTTTAACTTCCTGCCAATACAGGCGTCGCATGGCACCTCCCCATCCCGAGCGAACTCCCCAGTATCCATCCCTGGAGAGCCGCTGTGGCCTGCTCCGGAGCTCAGATTCAGCGTGGATCCCTTCGACAAGCCTCCACCTTCACACATCTCTCCACCCATCACCAGCCCCTGGAACTGGGAGGAGATTTCCGCCAGGACCCTGTTGACACTCATCTCAGGTTTATGGCTGTAGGTCTTTTTGCACATGGGGCAGGTGAACTTCTTGCTGTTGTTCCAGTATCCCTCCAGGCAGGCCTTGCAGAAGCTGTGGCCGCACGGCGTGGAAACTGGCTCCACGAACACCTCCAGACAGATGGAGCAGCTGAACTGGTCCTCAGAGAGGACCCGGCCTCTTGGAGAACTCATGCCTGGAAGAAAAGGTAACGACAGAGATAAATGCCACATAAGACACAAAAGCAAGTATAATTAGAAAATACACAGCATATCTATAGAGTAAATAGTACATCAAACGCTGAAGGTACTTTATATATATTTGCGTCGAGGAAATCCTTCTACTCAAACTCAAGATAGGAACCAATATTTTTTGTTGTTTTTGTTAATAAAAGCACAAACGTGGGGCTGGTTGTGGTGTAAAGGCTCCTGAATTAGGTCATGAAGACTCACAGAGGAGCTCTGCTGCTACCGCTCTCCTCTTTTTTATGGATTTCCACAAACACAGACTCACAGATTAACCATCCACAGCAGATGTGGTTCACTGACTCGCTCTGGGACACTTGGACATGTTGACAGCAGAAGATGGGCTGTAAACTGTACACACCACTGTGCTATTTGCGCTGAGTTTTGAGAACACAAAAAACATTTCACCAGTGACTGAAATGTCAACACTTCGTCAAGTAGCAGGTAGTGGAAATGGCATTTGATGCTATAAATAAAACGGTGTGTATCTGTAAAAACTTTACTATTTACTGGATTTGGTCTTTTGTTCTGTTTTATTTGATGTAAAAATATGCAACAAAAAAGTAAAGATATGGTTATTACTACTAACAGTAAATTATACTGAGAGAGGCAATGATTTCTCGCTCCTACACGTGATCAATAGAAGGAGTCATGACAGCAAATCCCACTTTTCATCCTGAAGGTGTTTCAGATTCAGTATCAGGAAACTAAAGGTTTTTTTAGTGTCAGTGATGTGCGTCACAGATCTGCCCAGTCAGACGAGCAAGAAACTATGTAAGGAATGCAGAAAGTCAGGCTAAGTCAAGACATTCTGCTTCATGACATCAGGGTTACCAGAAAATAACAACTGTGTCAGCAGCAATCAAATACTGTTCCTTTACTTCAAAAGCGCCCGTTCAACCCAAGTGAACTGGACGGGTCCCCAGTTTTCTAATCTATAAAAGAGCGTGTCCACCTCCAATCTGATCCGTTTGTGACTCTTCTATACAAATAAGACAAACTAAACAGGACAGAACGTTTCCCATAAACTACAGACGTCCTCCTTTCTGTACAGCTTAAAGGTGTAAGACAAAGTCAGACTTACTCTGCATGTTGACCTCTGACGTGGAGCCGCTCAGGGCTTGACTTCATGCACTGGGTCCCAGGCAGACGGGTGCTCAGGTACTCTTCCTGAAACTCGAAGTGGCCCTGCCCTCTCAGTGCTCATTCACCCAAACCTCCACACCCACCTCTGTTATCGCTCCCTGCGGTGTAGTAACACAAAGCCGAGACCAACGGACACTTTGAGCCGTTTACATTTGAACCAGGCTCTATTGTTTGAACAGGGCGATTCACACTAACAGGCTGATTTCAAGCAAAAATAATCCATCTAACTCTCATCTGTTAGAAAACACTTCAAGGATCAATTTATTCTGGACAAAGGTATTTTTCTCTTAAATAAATCCAAAGAAAAGAGGAATCCACGACCAGAATGATTTTGAGTTGCTGACAACTCAACTGCTGACAGTTGATCATGTGACTGTAGATGCAGACATGTTGGAACCCTCCCAGCATGCACTGGGCCAAGCACTCATTCAACGTGTTTCTGAACTGTTCTTTACTGTACTCAAGATAACATCACAATATATGAATACGTCAACACATTATAGCAGTCATTAGTATCTATGAGCAAAAGTAGCTCTGCAACTATGATTGAATGTTTGTTTAATTCCTCATGCACCGTCTTTTTGCTCTCATATCAGATTGTGTGTCTGCTGTTCAAACCTTTGTTTTGCTCTCTACCGAGTGTGTGTTGGGATAAGAGAAAACGTGGCTGACGTTTAATCCATGCGTCAGGTGTTTGTTTTAATAGCGTCTTTGCGGTACACTGTGCTTTATGACCCATCTAGTAGACACGATGATGAATGATACCGCATTTTCCTCAGAGGTTTTAATGATTACACACTGGTACAAGAAATGAAAGCGACATCATAATTATCAGAGGACAGACTAGGATTGATATCACCAACACGTCTACAGTTATTTACGTTGCACTTCTCAGACAGTCTGTGCTTGTTTCTTATTTTCTACAAACTCTTTAATGTTTTATTGTTAGTTGGAAGTTTCTGGTATTTAAATTTCAACAATGATCTTGTTGTTTGTGACAGGGCAAAATGTTATGTGGACTGAAGACAAATTACCCTTGTGTCAAAAAGGTGAGCAATCAATTAACTTGACTTGGATCTGTTTATTAGTGATGACACTAATATGTTCAGTCATAATTTAAACCAAACAAAATCAGACTTGGGGTAGACCTTTGTTAGTTTCACATTGAGAAGGTGAAGATGAATCTTGGCTTCCTCTGCAAATCATAAATATTGTCATCTGGCCCACCCTCAACCCTAGGGAGACACAATAGATGTGATCTAATGGCTTTCTCCTCCTCTAAGACCAGACTCCCAGCTATCTGATTTTTAAAATATCTTTCAATAACATTCACAGCTGAAGGAATTGACTGATAATTAGACAATCAAACTTTTGTATAATAATATAAACAGGATAATCTACTGCACTATCTTGAGCTCTGTAGGGGAAACTGGGGCATAATTACAAAGGAGATAAATGATGGAGCTGATGTATTCAATGATAAATTACAGAGTCATTAAATGATTAAAAATAAGTCTATTTATCAAATCACCCGCAGTGTTCAAATGATCTCTGCTGACAACATTGTTAATCACAGGGTCCAAAATACTGAGCAGTTTTGTTTCAGTCATTGTTTCTTTCTGTAATATTTTCATCAGGCTTGTAGCAAATCCAGTAATGCACTGGCCAAAAGCCGCTTTATTGGAAATATGCCCAAACATTCCTCTTGACAGAGGATCCACCAAAGTCCTGTTGGACTTACAGCTATATCCCTTCACTTATAGCTTTTGAACACAGCTGATCCAGGTAATTGGGGGTGAGTAGGGCCAGGATAGTTGGAAAACAAGCAGAACTACTCTATGGCTCTTGAGGATCAGGGTTGAGCATCCTGCTACTGGGTATAATGTGAATCTGTTGGTAAAGCAGTCAAACAAGTAGCTGTCCAAGGTGTGAAAACGCCCGAAAACCAATTTGCTGAACGTGCACGTAGCACAAAACGGTGTGAGCGAGGTGAGCATTTTCTCACCTGAGCACACTGGTTCTTGTCTGAATCAGCGGATGAGTTGCTTCAGTTTCTTCCCACACAGAGACAAAAGCATCACTGGACGATGTAGTCTAGTTGTAAAGGAAGGTGATTTTCAGGAGACTCTGTCAGAGATGCAGAACAGGAAGATCAGTAATAAAGCACAAAACGATGACTTAAAGCATAACGAGGACGAAACGTACTGACTGAAAGAGGCGAACTTTTCAGTTTGAGAGTCGTAAAGCTGCTGTCTGAAGTCTAGTCTACGAGTATTGTTAAAATGTCTGTTACTGAGGAGACTGAAGACGGTCGTGAACTGCAGGAGGGGTGAAATGTTCACGATAAGACATTTGAATGAATCCGTCTTCGGCTGCCTCAGCTCTCCTGTGGAATATGCATAATTCATTTCATAACTCTTGATTCCATGAACGATGATAGAAATATTGGTTCGGTGCATTGTAACGTGTGTTTTTGCACAGGCTCTGCCGCTTTACTGTAGCGGTGATTCACCAACAACAGTCTGTGTTTTGACACGGCCGCCTGCTTTATGATGAGTCACAAAGGATGTTCATGACCATAAATAGTTATTTGGAAGCATTTTTGTGGAAAGGTTGAGAGTGCGGGAGATTAATGCAGATTACTAACAGCTGTGCCCGGGTTGAGGCAGGTGTGTGCAGCTGATAAAGGGCGAGCTGGTGGGTCTCGTCTGTAACGCTGTGAGTTCGGAAGCCTTTCTGCCTGAGCTGATTAATGAGGGCTCCTGGTTTCTTTAGGTTAGTTTCTCGTGTTGTTGGGTAACGTCAGCACAGCCTTGGTTTGGTGCCTTGAATGAAGGCTTGAGTCTTTTGCCAGGCATCAGCTCCCCCTCCTCTGCGTCCCCTCTGCAAAATCTGCGAGAGCAATCAAAACCTTCAGTAGAAACTATTTTTATAAACACTACTGTGCCTTGTAAAAGAGCTTTTCACATCATATCGTGAATACCGGCAGTAGCACACAATCCACCGCTCACACGATTACACCGCTTCTTTGAGGGATGAATAGTCTGTTGCAATGAAATGTTGACTTCGGGGTTAGGTCTCTTTGAGGGAGTAGCCTGGTGCAGCGGACAGCTCGGACGTGTGTCGCTTTGCAGTGCAAATGATGCAAACCACCATCCATCAAATTCTTATAGAAGCCGCGTTCAAGACAAAAATCGAAGCTTTTATACAACAGGAAGGAGTAAGTATAAGAGTATCAGGATTATTCACCAGGAACATGCAGCGCTTCAGAAGGTGCTTCCTGCCTTTAGGTGTGAGTGCTCCCTAAATTATCGTGAGCATTAAAGTTTCATGCCTATTTGAGGACAGGTTCATAAAGCAAAGTCAGACGCCAGTGTCACTGAAACACGTTTCACTCGCTGTTACCATTTCTCCTTATTATGCAGAGGTCAGAGCTGCAGCAGATCTGTGGTATAATTAGGTTTAATCCAGGCTGTAATGGTAGCACTTCATAAAATCTAGTAGTTGGATCACAGAATTACACATGCTGTAGAAATGATACATCCATTTATTTCTTTTATTTCCTTCAACGTTCTTGATGCAGTGTTTGAATCTGCAGCCGCAGTCTCTCGTCTCCACCACCAGTGGGCGACCCTGGGCTGTCGCTGCAGAAACACCAGCTTCTGACTTTGCTCGTATGGTCTTACCCTATACAGAAGCCGATGCTGTCGTCCATGGCAACACAGGGGCACAACATTACAATTGGCTTAAATTATGATGTTATTTACACAGCAAACATTCAAATCCATGTCGGGTAATAAAGTACTGCTGCTGTCAAATAAAGCCGGTTTAGGTTACAATCTGAAAACCTAGTTTGACAGTGTTGTCATGTTTCTGCTGCACCTTTGAAATCTAACACTGGAGTGAAACACAATGCAGGACAGACAGATTGATTTTGTTGCCCTGCAGCATAGAGCTCTGTGTTTGGGCTCCAAGGCGAACACTCACCCAGGTCTGTCAGATGGTGCATCTCATTTACTGCAGATGTTTCTGTTAATCTATTGCATCATTTCTTTACTTTGTTCACATTTACTCTTGCCCCAACCTTTGATTATTCAGTGAATCTGAGCATGCAGCTTTGCAGACAGACTTGAGTCCACGTAGCCCCAGAGCAAACCCTCTGCAGAGGTGGTGTCGCATGATGTTAGTAAGCTACACTTTCTTGTATTGGCCAGTTTTGCTTTACTCCCTGTCGCAGTCAAGGCAAACACAATCCTGCCCCCCACCCCCGAGTCTTCTCATTCTTTCTCTGTCCACTGGCAGCTCCTCTACCTCTATCCATTTCTTTTATCTGCTGCCTTTCTTTTCTTTTCGTTTCTTCCTCCGTCTGTTTTATTTTCCATAACCCTATCCAAATGTTCTGTTTCAGGTTTATAAATAGAAGGCATACACTTCTCTGTTCCTGTCTCTCCCTCTCATATTCCTTCCATAGCTTCCTGGGTTTTTTTTTTTGCTCTCTCTCCCTGCAATCCTACACTCAGCAGAGTAGCTGGAAGCTGCACTGCTGTTTCTCGCCTTGAAGAGGGAGGGATCTGTTCTCCACGCCTCTCACTCTGAACTCCCTCGTGTTGCACTTCCATCTCTTTCTTTCATTATTTGAAAACACCCTGCCCACATCTGCTGTAGGTAATCCTCTTGCTGCATCGCTATCATTCCTTTGAAACCTCATTGAAGTCCCACTGAACCCACTAATAACATCCTCACATCGTAGCGCGTTGCTTTCCTTCGCTCCGGCTCTTATCCTCCATGTTATCTTCTGCCTGTCTCTTGTTTTTAGGGTATCGGGGGTATCACCTTCTCTCACCTTCTTCAGGGTACAATAGTGCTACTGAGCGTTACTGATAGTCAGGGCGGATAGTGTCACACTCCCTGTGTTACTGATAACCTTGCTTTGCCCCAGCAACTGGAGAACAAGCCCCACAGCGGAGCTGAAGCCTCCTGTGATTCTGCAGAAGGCATAAACAGGCTACACCATTAGCACGTCTCATAACGCAGTGAGATAAATGCCATCTGGGATGTTTTCTTTGAACTTAGGGAAGCAGGATGTCTTGCTCAAGGGCACTGAGAGCAGAGAGGTCCCCCTTCCTGCTACTTACAAAGCTTGTGTAAACTCATCTAGCCTCACAATGATTACATAAGAGTATTGATGTAGACTGGATGACTGATGTGTGCTGTGGAACGGCTAATTAATAAAGCAGTGACATAACCTGAACAGACGTCGATAGCAGTGATGTCTGGTCCAAGACAGAATGTCTCATTAGGTTCTGTCATGGGTGCAGTGCTCTACTCCAGCAGCCCTGCGGGGACATGCAGGTACTGCAGTGAACCCCTATTGTACAGTGAGTCCTATTCACCAGCTTCCTTCAGTGTTATTAACATTCTCATATTGTAACGTGAAACAGGAGAGATGAAGACTATGAAAACCATCCCTGTGTGTCCTTTCATTTGCTTTGCGTAGCGTTTTTCCACCGCTTTAATTTCTCCTCCCATGTACTGATTCACTAAACTAACCAGCCAATCAAAACCGGGGTCTGCTGCCAGTTCAATCCACCAAAATGTTGCTGACGTGGGTCCAACTAGTGCCAGTGGTGCCTGTTGGTACTAACAATGCAGCATGTTAACATGCTTCCAGATGATTATCATACAAGGATGCATTAAAGTAGACATGTCAGTGTCACTGGGACAATATAAATACACGTATAAGGCTCAAATTAAGAGACTTTATACTGATCAGGCCTCATGAAGGTTCAGCCTGAAGCTCAGAACAGCGATGGTGACTAAGAGAATGGGAAACCTCCCCTCCCATGACAAACAGCCAGCGATTGGTGCCAGCGGGTCACTATCACCAGTAGTAACAATTATAGTCTGAGGTCTTTCAGCGATGAGTTAGTTACATAACATCAGAGCTGGAGCTGGGCCGCTGTTCATGCTGTGAATGCCCAAACCTCATAAAGCACGTTTACGGTTGTTTTCTCAGTGAAAGGTCGGCTGTGAGCGCCTGTGAATATTTGACCAGAATTATAAAAACATTTCAACCGACTCGCCTGAAGACTGAGGCCTCTTTGATGTTTTACACGTATATGCAGGTTTAAACCAGCTTGACGGGGGCTGCTTGTTCAAATGTTAAAATTCATCACCACCTGTGTAGGGCAGGACGTCCACCGACACCACGAGGCAACGCACTGGAGGAACTGTCCCCGCACACAGATGGAGCATTCGTTAAAAGAAGATTCTTTCCCTGTCCGTCGCTTCCTGTGGCATCACAGCTCAGAAGCAGCCGCTGAAAGCTACAACACTGCAGTGCAGTCATTTTGCGAGCGGCTCCATTCCCACAGTCCTGCCTGGTGCTGATGCTGTCCTCCAGTGGATTCCCTCACTGTGAAGTGTGTATCACGTCCGTATCAGGTAATACCTTTCCACTGCTTTTTGGCCTGATGATTCATGTCTCTCAGTGTAACCGAGGCATGGAAGCATGTGCATTTGGGCCAACGTGGGATCATCTTTAAATCATATTATGCTAAACAGCTTAAACAGCCACAGCAGTTGACAGCAACATTATCCCCTCTCCATTCGGAAGTGATCTGATCTCATCTGATGCCGTCTGATCTCATTTTTGTCTCTCCTCGTCTTATGCAATCTGGAATATTCTCCACATATGTCTTAATAAAGGCATTGACAGCCATGGCATGCAGCGCGCCGTATCGCCGTGTGATGGTAGGAGACATTTTGAGGCTAAAGATCATGAGGTCCAATAAACATGTGAAATCCCATCTTTATATTATAAACTCCAAAAATAGGTCTGAGCTGCAGGATTTTCTTTTGTTCGAGCTTAGTGGTGCGATTCAAGATCAAAGAGCATCTCAGGCTTAATGCAGCCAAAAGCTGAGGGGTGAAATCCAGCTGCTCAACATGAGAGTTTTCTTCTCATTAATCCTTTTTTGTGTTTAACGAACGTGTCCGAATCATTGTCAAATGATCTTGATGTTCTCATGCACACACCTCCTGCATCTTCTCCATCTTCTTTGAACTGACACGGCCCGAGTGGGTTAAAAATAAACCCAACATTAAATATTTAAACATTAAAAAAATTGAGATTCTGGCATCAAGAGTAAAAATGTTAAAGTTTACATGTCTCACATATTGATGCTGATGTCTTTTAATATACAACATATAAAGTTTGACATGTAAACAGAAGTTTTCAGTAGTTTATTGCATGTGAACAGACGCTACTGTACGTTTATATAAGAGCGAACTGCCCTTCAGCTCAGTAGGAGTAATAAACAGTAGTGATGCAAGCAAAGTGAAAGTGTGCAAGAGTGTTAAAAAGAAAATCCACTAGCCCCAATGAAGCTGATGTCAGCAGAGTGTTAAATATTTTATAGATTGGAAGCTATAATTATATTTTTCAATATCCATGTTTAGGTTTTACATAAACTTCTGTCAGTGTTACTTAAATGAAAACGTGTGTTTACCCTAAGGATCATTGAAGTCAATAATACAGATCTTCATTCCTTACAGTAACAATGAATTATTCATTTACTGTTGCGTCTGCAGTGTTTTTTCTTAAACTACAAAGACCATGTTTATAACCACGGAGCCAATACACTGATGACAAACTAACAGCTGAGGTTCTCTACAGTTGTATTCCTGGACTCTTCGCTGACCTTTAGTTTCTCTTTGTGTTTAATACAGTATATATCTTTATCTGATTAATACAGTGATCACAATTCCTAAAGTGTGCATTGAAAATGGACCAGGGTTGGTGCAGTACGTACAGTGTGAATGGTCTTTATACTGCGCTGCTCCTGTCAGAGTCTTTAGGAGATGAAATCGACCAGAGGAGAATTGTAGAGTTTATCTGAGAATTTCTTCACACACAAATTTACGCTCAGCTGGTAGTTGTTGTGCTTGGCACCGCTGGGAGCGTCTGGTGGAGGTGGGGGGGGGGGTCCAGTGAGGATAATCGACCGAAAATCTGTCACGCTGCAAACGTGTACACTCGGTTCAGTAGACACTAGAAAGCACTATGTACTTTTACGCCAATGTTGGGTTCATATTGTATTTATCTTTAATTTGGGGGGTTGTGGGGGAAAGCGGCTGTTGTGTCAAGGCACCGGTAGATGAGACTCTCTTTCCTTCGTTAACTATGTTCTATCAACATATGTATTTCATTTTCATAGACTGCATCTGCCATAGGTTGTGTTTTTTAGCAGACAGGCTTGGAGACATACATGCTTTCATTCATGTCAAGGAGACGTGCAAAGACATGGCGTCCTATTTACCCTGTGTATAATTAAATGCTCCAAATTCCTAAATTCCAGCTCTATGATGAAGAACCACGGAACCATGTTCTATAGTGTCATCCTTGATGCCGTTTGAACTGGAACAGCACCCAGGAGGGGACCAAATTAAAACGAGAGGCATCCCCAGGGTTGGATCCACTTTGGGATCTTCCCGTTGGAATGAAGTCATCATACACGAATGGATAATCCATGTTTATTAAACATAATTCATCCTAATAGTCATTCCAGGTCGCGTAATAATCGACAAATCAAAGTTCATAAGAGTTCAAAGCAAAATGCAGCAAATTTTATTTTGTGCAGAAAACACGATACAAGGGGTGTTTTGGGCATCTTCACCTCAGCCAAAGGTTTTCACATCTGCAGTAACAACATCATTATAATGTAAAAATACACAAAAAGGTGTCACATGCTTTCACATCAGAAACACAACAAACAAGATGAAAACGTTCGTAACAACGCGTGTGTCTGTATAGGTCCTAGAAACATAAGCAGTGTCATTATGGTAAAAGGGACGAGGCGAACAGAGGACCAGTGGGGGGCGGGGCGGGGCCCTGTAGAGCTTCCTGATTGGCGGATGCCTCCCTGAAGGATTAGGTCAACAGGTCACCGGTTGGACATGCTGTGAACCTATGGTGTCACACACTTCACATGTTTCTAGGTGTTTCAAACAGGCATCGACCGTAGTGGGGTGCACAGGGTTTAACCTTCGGCTGGGTTTCTTGACTGCTGCTACTACCGACAACACAAAGAAGGGATGCACAGTAAAGGAACAGAGTCTAACTACACGTTTCTGTTCTGTGACGTATGGCTTTGATGTCTCTTCTAGGCTGTAGAGTGGGACCCAAACATCCACTCTTGGCATACAGCACCAACTTACTTCACTATCAAGTGTGATATAGTCTAATTCAAGCATAGTTAGAAGTTAATCTAGATAAATATATACCTGTAGAAAAGCAGAGGGGAATATTAGGGACGCGAGCGTGGGTTTGGGGAGATGCTGTACAGACACAGTAGTGTATAAACTGTATGTACAAAAGCCCTGGCCGCTGCTAGCCTGCTGTGACGTCAAGAGGGTTTTTTAAGGAAGGATGTGGGGACTTCACTTAAGCCGTCTTAGACAAAATCTACGCGGCTTTGTTCCATTCATCATCCTTTCCCTCCCATTCAGGGCGAGCATGTTGTGATCACTGAGTCCCGCATTCGGTTGCCTTCAGGGAAAGTGAAATGAGGTTAGGATAACAAAGCAAAGCAAAAACACGGCATCGAGAAAGGAGAGGGAAGTATAGAGAGACCAGCATCCTAATCCGCCGTAACGTCTGCAGCGTGTCACTTGGGGGGGGGGGTCTAATGTCTAAAATCCTGGCTAAACTTTTTGTTGTTCAAATCTCAATGACTACATATGCTGCCTTAACCTGAAACCTCTCTCTGATGCTCACAGACGCTTGGAGCAACATGCTGAAATGCAGCAGCAGCTCTGCTGTGAGAAGCTGTAGCACAGAAGCAAAGTGCATCTACAGAAATGGCTTTAACCGTTCACGGCACAGGAGCAAATAGTTGGTTGATGCGTTGGTGAAGGCCATCGTTTTTGTGATGTTGTTGAGAAAAGCTGCTTGATGGTGATAGACGTCACACAATGATACGACCGAACTGTGTCCACCATCAAACTCATAACCAACCACAGTTAAACGCAACTTTATGGCTTTGTCAACTTGACATTTTGGGCCAAATCTGTATCAAACTCCTTTTCCTTTTGATGCTTTTCACTCTGAAGTGGATGTTTATATCGCACTAATCCTTAGCAACTAGAAGTGAAAGAGACAAATGCTGATGCGTAAGAAACATGCTTGCAGACGCTCAGTGACTCGTGAGTCTCCTTTATTCGCCTCAAATGCATCACATTCATCACAAGTCACATTTCACACTGAAATGACCGGCTTGGCGTTACCTTCCGAGCTGGGTCTGTTGCCAAGCAACATTAAGCTTATTTGGATAGTGACAGGTAGCTATTTACAGCCTCCAGACAGAGACTGTGCTTTCAATTACATGGGTTTGACTCTGAAACAGGCCGAACAATGACGATTTATAATCTTTCCCTCCTTCTACACTGTCAGCTGGCTGACAAAATGTCGCACTTGACGCCTTTGGTGGCCTCGATTCGTCCGCGCAATTTGTCTTCAAATAGTTTGTATTATTTATTAGTATTGTGTTTGAGCCGTGTGATGCCGAACAGCTGGATAATCCAGAGCAGGTACGTAAACGAGGCTGAATCTCAGCGGTGTCCGGTCAGCTTAACCAGGCCGTTTGTCAAACTTGCTAATCCTGTCAACTCAAGCACAAACACGTCCACAGTGGACGGGCCCACACAGGTTTAAACATTCTAAGCATTATATCCAAGCTCTGATTTTACTTGACGTGTTTATTCGAAACGCCTGCCAAATCAAATCCGCCTAAATCCGTATTACTTTAGTGTATGTCAGGTAATTATTTGAGAACCATGTCAAATCCAGTTACAGGAGAAAAGCGGGTCTGATATCAAACTCAGGTGATGTCACTGTGCCTTGGGACTGAGGCAGAGAAAAGCGAGCATGGCAGCAACGGCGGCTGGCTTGTGCTGGCTGCATTTTTTTTTCTGCAACCACTTCCTGCCCTCAAAATAGAAAAGAGGTTACATTCCAACAATAATTCCAGTAATTAGTGAGGTTATAGAGGGTCGTTCTGGTTTGGTCGGTGCACTACATACATTGAGGCTGAACAGAAGCAGGAGTGTGTTAATATGTACAGTTCACATGGTGGAGTCTGTATTTATTGTGTGCTTTCGCAGTTTGAGTGTTTTTGTTTTTGTCTCTCATTCTGTGTTTCTCTCTTTTTGTCTGTCTGGTCTGAAGGTGACAAGGCTCAGGTTCATGGCCGGCATCTGCTCAGAATCATTATCAAGTGTTTATTTAAGGGTGTGGAGGTTCAGGTTACCTGCTGGCCCCAGAGTAACTCAGCACCGAGCACAGCTGTGAGCTCTCAGCCATAGGAAGACGTCGTTTAAATGCTGTAAATGTCCAAGGGATGTAGATTAGTGTAGTGTTGTGTAGATTAGCAAACAGCCTGTATCAGCTTCAGTCTGTTTGTCTGAGGACAGCGAAAAGCTACACGGCTCATAAATTGTAATAATCCACAATCTAGCTAAGGTCTCCTTTAAAATTAGCTTCTCGTGCCAGACTAATATTTATTTATAGTGATATGAGGCAAAGGGTACTTAAAGCTTCCCTGTGTACATTTTAAGACCAAAAGCACAAGACAGTGGTTTATCGCCAACCGGTCAGTTATGCTCCATTTGACAATAAGTGTTACTTGATAGACTGATGTTGAGTTTCATACTAGAGTTTGCTTAAGTTGCTTATTGTAGCCTTAATAGAAAATACACGCAGGCCCTCACTTAACTGAAAGGACCTTTACTGTAGATCTATTTGCTGAAGAGGACGAGATGTGGATGAAGGCTGTGGTAAAAGGAAGGAGACCTTGAATGAAGATTAGGAGTCAGTGTGATGAACCTATTCAAAAATAAACCGATGGTAAGTAACTGATGAAAGTTGTAACTTGTTCTTTTAAGCTTAAGACATAGTCGACTGCATATAACTTTACATTTGAATAATTGTAAAAAGAAAAACTGAGGAGAATCAGTGCCAGCAAAGATTCAACTGGCACTAAGAAAAAGCTACTTGCAACCAGTTTGTGCGAAGTGAAGCATTATCTTACGGTGGGAATTATTCATCACTAGTATCAGTGACAGAGGCAGCAGCGCTTCAATGGATGTTTTTGAAACAGCAGGTATGAATATTTGAATGAATTTCCACCAGGTCACCCAATGCTCGCTGACATTAAACAGCATCAGGTATCACTGACGGAGTATGAAAAGATGCAGATGCCGTAAACACAAACACCCGATGATGCGCCAGCCACCAGCTACAACGTGTCAGGAAGCTGTTAATGACTGATGCGAGCATATGGCGCCTGCTTCCCGCCGCTTATCGATCTTCCCTGCGGCAACCTGCCTCCGACTGCACAGGTTTGCAGCCAGTTTCCATGGCCACCACCTTCACCACCTGTGAGATCAGACTGACCGAGGTGATACAATATCTGGCCTGCACGGAGGTGGTTTTACACCCGAGACAGTCGAATGGTGTTGTTTTCCACCTTGCAGAAAGAGAGAGACAGAGAATGAACGAGCCTGTTTGACGGCGAAGGAGGCCGAGAGAACCTAGAGCGTGTGCTTCTCCTCTTTTTGTTTTGTGCGTTTCTCTTTCATGGCTGTTGAAGGACATGTGCTTGTGCTGTCAGCCAGATACGTGTGTTTAGCTGTTTTAAAGCACAGCATCCGTCTGTTAGAGCATCTGCAGGACGAGCAGGGACAAAAGGGGTCATGGTTTCATGTTCAGGAGCATCGAGGGACACACAGGTGTATGTAGATATGTTAACGTGGCGCTGGGAGATTATATTATTTCATCATGCTAGATTATAAACTCCTCTTTTTTCTCTTTCTTCCAACTTCCTCGTCTTATACCAATCTCTCGCTCATGCAAAAAGGCGTTTCATGACACTTTGCATAATATGATAATAAAACCTGCCCCCAATCATTCAGTTGTTTACTGGGATTCTGTACATGTGAGTAAATGTTATTTTTATTGTTTTTCTCGTGTTGTTTTCTCTTATAATCAGTCACTTTACTTCTTTTTCTTCTGAAAACGTCTGAATTGGTTCTGGATGGCGAGCGCCGCCTTCTCCGTCTCCGGCGCCTCCAGGTCGATGTCGATTTCCTCCTCTTGTTCCTGAGGCTTCGCTGCCGATTCCTTCTCTAGAGGAGGCAAAAGGGTAAAGGCTGGAGGTTAGTAAGGGAAGTCGGTTGCATTATTTCAGTTTCGGTTTTCCTTGTGACCTAACTTAAGGTGGAAAAGCTTCGGTTTGACAATCATAAAGGAAATCACAATCGGGAAATATCACACAGAGCTGGGCCGACCGTGTGTGGATGTACAGTAGATAAGCCCACACCTTTCCCGCATGTGTCTGACAGGCGAGGCCATGAATCAGAGCACTATGAATAGCCCCGGGCTATGCACATCACTGTACAGTGTGTCATCTCTGTGCATGTAGCCTGCAAAATACTGTAGCACAGCGTTACAGCAGGCCAGCATAACAAATGAATTATAGCGTAGGCCTTCAAACCAGGGCGTGATGAAAACTTGTGATGTGGTCTTGGTGAGAGAAGAACTGACTCACAAAAAGAAAAGAAGAATGCAGACATTTAGATCTATACGACAAACAGACTGATCAGCGGCTGGGTGTGAAGTAGTTTAAGTACTGTCTCCCCCCAGGTTTCTACATGTAGAAAACGAGAGACGAACCTTTATTGTCGGCCGCAGTCGTCTGGCTGCTGTTAGCAGAGTTGGTGGATGTCAGCTGCAGGAAAAAGAGCATTTAAGCAACATGTACATTAACTACAGTGCATACAGTACAGCAGCGCGTCTGGATATGTGATGTTGGACGTGCATAACAACTGTAAAACAGAGCACATCCCTCATGTTACGGTGTTTCTTGAAAACGTGCCTTGGTTTTATTAATAACTACCGCAGCTCCCACACCCGCAACGCGGATAAATCTGTGCCTCATTCTGCTTATGTCGCTGACAGTAACGTGCCAGATCGTCTCAGAAAGGCTCCCTGGCACGGCGCATGAAAAACACAAGACTGGTTAGTGTCTTCTTGGAACTGCTCAAATGACCGTGAGGTTCGGAAAATGACACATTCACTGTGCGGGAAATGCTGAATGAGAGGCGGCCGATTCATGGTGACTGTGTGAGCCGGGTTCTCCTGCATGTTGTCATGTGCCAGATATGCCATGAGCAGAAATATACAACATGACAGGAGTGAACAATGACTAGCATCCACTCCAACACCAATTGACAAGTGATCTAATTTTCCGATCTTTCATCTGTCCTTCTCTTTCAATGTCTCTGTCTCACTTAAATTCAATTTGTCTTTCAGTCCGTCTCGGTTCCTCTTCAGGGCTCCGTCATTCTCCAGGCACTTAACCATCAGCTAAAACCCCATCATGTTATTTTCTGTCATATTTGCTGTCGTAGCCGTGTTCACACAGTACAGTGTGCTGAAAGTGCTGAAAAGCATGACAGCTACTACTACACATTTTTCATTTCCTAAAACTTTCAGCTCAGTTTAATTTCTCTGATTACATATTTTTTGTGCTTTGTTTTCAGCTAAGAATTCTGAATAAATCAAATTACAATATATGCAGTTGTATTTTTGTGTTCTGCAATGTTTATATTCAGCGGTGTCTGAATATAAACATTCACTTCAGGTCAGATCACTGGTCAGTGTAGTTGACTGTCTGATTGTCTTAGGTGATGAGGTCCAGCAGAGAATAACTTGTCGTTTGTTTTGCAGTAGAAGATGTGGGCTTCAGTTCAGAGCCTCCACTGAACCAACCTCAAATCATTTCAGAAAATGATGTTATATTGCTGCATGTTATTTACGCTTCCTATGTTCTTCTTCTTCGTCTCCTTCTGTCCTTTAAGCCTTATTTGCCTTTCTGGAACCGTGCTATTAGCGTTACTCTTGCAGACATGTGAGTCAGTGATACAGGAGGGAGAGTGAGGTAAAGTGACAGACAGGGACACGGAGAGGGCGGGAGATTTAGCCAGATTCTGCGATTATGCAACGTCGTGTCAAAGCAGGGAAAACAGCGAAGTCTGCGCGCGTGTGTGTGTTTTCATGCGCGTTGATGAGTGTGTGGGGTTAAGTGTGTGTGTTTGCATCTGTCCCTGCTTAACTCTGTCCTTATTGCGCTTCATGATCCATGTAGCAAATGGACCGTGAGTAACGCAATCTCCAACAGAGTGTGAGTGAGTGAGTGAAGAGAGGCCTGTCACTCCAGCACTGCCAATAACGCAAAAGTCAGTGCACTCACACTGTGTGTGTCCGTGTCCGTGTAGATAAATTGTATGTTGATGTAGGGGCTGAGGTTCGGTTTAGGTTTTAGTCATTTACCAAAGGGTTAGGGGCGTGCATCTGGTCAATGAGGGTCCTCATAGCAGCGACACAGACTTCAGCATTCATTCCATGTGTGAGCATGATGTGTGTGGGTTGTGTGTGTGCGCACACGTGCAAAAGGAACTCACAGGGGTCAACAGCCAATCCGGGCCCACAAAGTCAGACGGGGAACCAAAGTAATGTTCGGTGACTGCGGCTGAGTTAGAGTGGGCGATGACGCAGAGAGGCAGGGAGAGGATAGAGCAAAAGATGGAGAGGCAGAGGGTTGGCAGGGAGGAAACGCAAAGGAGGAAACGAACAGCGAAGCGAGGGTGAAATGAAACAGCGATGTCAGTGCGATGAGGTGGGCAGAGCAGGGGGGGGGGCAGCTGGAGCACAGTGCTACTGTAGCCCCAGCTTAAATGGCGAACGGCAGCTCGGGAACAATAATCATGGCTCTGAATATGAAGTCCCTTAGCAACACCGACGTTATTTACGCGTCAAAATGTCGCCAAATTACATACGCAGAGAGGGTCTATAAACAAAAGACGTGTGGTTGGTTACCAGGTTGTCTGAATGGCCTTGTCTCTGCTGCAGGTGTTTGTGGTGTGAAACAAACACCTGCCTGTATAAATCTGCATAAACTGAATTATGTTTGAATAGAGTGACAACAAAGAGGCAGCAGTAGCTACTGTAGCCGTGGAAGTTCATGAAATCTCCTGAAAAGCATGTTACAGCTGGCAATTAATCTTGTTAAAGTGTTAAAGTAGATTTGTTTCAGTCTTAGTATTCTGTCATCTACAACCCTGGAGTGTTTTTAGGGTATTAACGCAGTTCAATTGTAAACCACATTATGCTATAGATTATTTGCAAAACCAAAGACAATGACAAGCTTGGATTTAACCAAGATGCTGCAAAAACATACTTAGGCCACTTCATACTTTCTGCAACGTGTTCATGTGCCGCAAGAAAAAACAAAAAACCCCAGAAAGAAACAGTGAGATAATGTGAGGTGGAAGAAAAACAAGGACTATAGCGATAGTGCAGCAAAAGTGGAGAAGCAGTGAGTGAGGGAAGCATTAGAACGTGGATCCATTTTCTAATGAGCTGAATTAGGCCTTGGCAAACACAAGGATGGAAACGAATCAGCAAAGACACGTGTACAGAGACGTGACAAATTAAAATGACATTAAAGGGTTAATTAAAGGTATGAGAAGGAATTTTGCTCACCTAAAGTAAATGTCTTTGCCTTTTTCAGCACCTGCTAAATTCTTTGTTCCACAAGTAAATTATCCAGTAGCCTTGACATGAGACACGTCGGGGCCCCTCAGTGCTCATGTTCCTCTCCTACAGTTCTCTCCTTCGAGCTTTGATTCGCGTCCATGTTGGGCTGTTGGGGGCTGCTGCACACTGCCTAACACCATTATATGTTAATGACTGAAAAAGGGGGTCAGCGAGCGTCTCGGTTGCAGTGGGACGAGGCTGAATGACAGATGAGAGAAAGAGTAGACGGGACACGGCAGCGAGAGTCAGCGAAGGGATTAAAGATACGAAAGACAACTTAAAGGCACTTGGACTGAGAAAGTGAGAGAAGATTAAGGAAAGACAGATGCGGAGAATGTGGGATAGTGACAGCATAAGTGTGGAGTTGAACGATAGTAGAGGATCTATTCCTTTCACTTTTAAGTGACACTTAAAATACGCCTGAAATATCGAAATCTTTCCAGGCTCCCAGAAACCAGCGTGTAACTGCAGAGGAAGTCGTGCAGTTCCTGTAAGTGAACAACAGCTGATGTGACCCGGAGAAACACTGTACTGCGTCTAAATCAGCAGCTCTTTAAAAAGTAACCTCTGACCCTGATCTCCATCTTCTTCCCCTTTCCTCTGACTGTGACTCATGAATGACTCACTGGCTTTAACCCTAACCCCCTTGAGATACGTCCTTATCGCCTCCTCGCTTTACTTTTGTCCTTTAATGAGGGATTTCCCTATTTTACACGTCGTACTTAGCGCTGTGATTCATAAGCGGAGAGTATCTGGGGCTGAGAGGAGAGGAAGGGAAAGAGGGAGGGAGGGTGAGGATGGGAGACGGGGACAGATTGCAGCGTTTAACAGGCTGCCTCCGGGGAGCTGCTGAAGGTGATAGAGAGAGCATGAGGGAAAGACACGTTCAGGGAGGGAGAGAGAGGGAGGCAGCACGGAGCGAGACAAGGAGTGAAGTATGAGGGTTATCAAACAACAAAACAAAAAAAAATAACGTCTGGCTCGGTGAGAAAGCCTGGAACACACACGGCCTATTCAGAAAAGCCTGCTTTGGCACCAACCGAGCCCAGATGGACGAGCACACACACGTACTGTACACGCGTATACAGAAGCGAGAAACACATGTAGCGGCCTCCTCTCCTGGCTTCATCTCTCTCTCTGTCTCACAGCGATGCACTTCATTTACAGCCAGCCTCTCCTCTGGGGAACACACCTCTCTGAGCCGCTCTCCTTACACTTCTGTCACACTGCTTTATCTGTTCCCCGCTGGGCCTTTGCCAACCTTCCTGCTCTACACCTCAAAGCCAAGTCTTCACGGAATAAAACTAAACATCTAATTACTTATATCAAGTCCTGTGTTTGTCACGAACCATTACAACCGAGCGCAGCCCACTGCTGCTGCCTGTTGCAGAATATTAAGACGAGGACATGGTTTGAGAGTTGGGGGCATCGCTTCGTGGATCATGGATCATACGTCTGTTGTTTTTGTTGTTCTATAAAACATTAGAAAATGCTGCTGCAGCGTTTGCATCCAAACTGTAACGTAGAAAGGATAATTTATTCCTATTGTCACAGAAGGTTTGAAGGAGAAGAGCAGATTCTCTTAAAATAAAATAATATGCAACACTAATAATTTTTGACGAGGAGACGGACGCCTCATTTGTTGAAAAGCAAGCAGCCTTTAGTTGTGGCTTCCTTGGTGTCCGCCGCCGTGTGGCTGCTTCTCCTCTCCTCTTGCGTAACGTATGCCGTTGTAGGGGCAGTTTTTAAAAGCTCGTGTTTTGTAGCCTGGGTGGACTCATGCTCTATTCCCTTTTCATCTCCTCTCCTGTCCTCCTTTGCACTCTTCCCTCCAATGTTACACCCACCTAGGCCCCTCTCTCGCTGGCCTCCTCCTCCTCCTCCTCCTCCCGCCGTCCAGCCTCTGAGGACACTCACAGTCTGAGTTTAGTTGGGCGGACAGATGTGCGTTTGTACAGTACAAGCGTAACATCTGCTCAGAGCTCCACATAACTATGCGGCTGTAGGTGTGAAGTATTCTGCTGCCAGGATCCCTGCTCATTTAAAATGCTGCGTTTAGTACGTAATTGCTGTTTCTAATGAACTATCAGCTGTAATGTTGTTAGAATTAGACGTTCTCCATTATCCAGTCTGATAAAATGAAGCTCATAAGATTATGTCCTCATCTTGTGATTTTAAATGGGCTTTTGCCCATGACCTCCGGTTTAGGAGCTTAACCTGTGTGAAGCTGTGCTGTAGGTCCACTTACATAAGGCGTAATCTGCCTCCCCTGCCGTCAAACTCAACATGTACTTCTAAGAATAAAGAAAAAGTAATCAACATGAAGACCGGCTGATAAAAGTAGCTTTAATATTCACATTTAATCCTGTACCCATGCGAAAACAAAAGCCACTGAGCCCTACATGGGTTTTCTTTGAATCAGTGACTTATTTTTAAGACTGCAGCCCATCATCCACCGTCTGTTCCGATGCGCAGCTCTGCTCCGTCAGCCTCTGTTCTCAGGCCGCAGCCATCTCTTCACGCTGAAACGCCGTGTACCTGCCCACCGAAAATAGCACAACGCCTGTTAATGGCTTTATGTAAGTCAGTGGGTGTGGGTCTGCGCGATGAGAGCGTGATTCAGACGAGTTCTGACTCCTAGGGGTAGAAGGGGGATAATGGCCGGTGACCACTGAGAGGATTTGCTGTACAATAGATGTGTTTATAAAAGTATATAAATTAGAATAGTTCACTTGTACGTGACCTCTAGTGGCCAAAGTGAACATTACACGCCCACCAGATACTGTATCCATACGCGTCAAAGTCGGTGGTACAACAAAACACAGGACTTTCCCTCAGTAGACCCAAGTCTGAATCCAGCTTGAGACAACTTCACCCACGCTAACATCAAACGTCATGTAACAAATGTGCCGTTAGTAAGTGGCTAATATGGGGATAAAGACCCGCATATTTAATGATGCTTATCCTCTGTGAAAGCGACGTAAAGCTGACACAACTCAAGCCATTTAACCAGTTAACGTAACATTTTAACAGGCCTGCATCCGCACATGGAGGCTTTCTAACGAAGGACAGTAGTCACAGTATATTAGCACCTCAGACATCAAATAACGTCTGTAAATGAAACTACGGAGTCTGCACTAACCAATGACAAGTTTCTAGCTTTAGCCAAATCTTAAAAGATCCACAAATTCAAGCTTTAGCTGTGAATGAGCATTATATTCAATATTCCACTTCAGTATCACATTTATGTGCCAGTTCATGGCAGACAGATGTTTGTGAATTCTCCTGGTGGAGATGAGAATGAATTGGCAGCTTCAACATATAAGTAATTTGCAGTTAATGTCCACAGCTTGCATCGCTGGCATCCGACGCTCACACACCCACAACATTCACAGCCTCACTCCTCAGGAAAATGGAAGTAAATAATTGGGCAGAGCACACGAGAGGAGCAGACCAGTGGTGGTGCGATATAATAACAGCGGCTTAAAGCAGGTGCTACCACCCAGGGACTGACAGCACACAATTAGGTTTCCTTTAATAGAAAAACACATCCTGCGCTGGTCCCTTTTCTCTACTTGTGCTTGTCTCTGCACAACTCACAATGGTGCCTTCTCTGACAACACACACTCACACAGAGCACATTTCCTGAGCAACACACACACACAGGGCCTCGTGGTGCACTTGCTGTCAGAGGGGGGAGGAAAACCGAGGCAGCAGAAAGCCTCTAAAAGCTCAGCAGAAATGTATTTATAGAAATAAAATAAAAGGATTATACCTCCATGAAGGAGCAGGGGAAGCCAGTGATTTCCAGACATCCCTGACGCTACAGTTTATATTGTCAGCCGGAGGGAAGAAACAAGGAGGAGGAGGAGAAAGAGGAAGATGAGGAACAAGGGACAGACTGAAAGAACGAAGCAAAGACTGGTGGTGGCTCCGATTCACTTCACCACATCAGACCCTGCTAATTATCGCCTGCCAGCTTGTTATGAATCGGGTGGCTTTTAGTGAGAGGGGAAGCCTGCTAAGCGTTAATTACCAGCGTAATGAGAACGCTACCTTTCTCTTTCTGCATGCACATGAGCCCTGCTTCACAGGATGGCACTTCTGGATTAGTGGCTTTATTTTGAAAGTAATAGAAATTACTCCGATTTCTTGTTTAGCTTCCTAGTTCTGTCCTGATTTTAAGAGTGTGCAGGGATAAAAGAAAAAATCTACCAAACAGCTGTCAAATATGGAACCGCTGCCAAACATCACTTACATAACGTCCCCAAACTCAGTCCCTGGATAGTCCATTCATAGCATTAATATTCCTACAAATTAAAAGCACCCCCCATCTAATTTCCTCTTTCCCTAATTCACTTGTTCTCCGCCTCATGCTGGGCAGATGTTAGCTCCCGGATGTGCGCTCGCAAGTGTTAATATCCTGCGAGTCCTCTCGCTGTTGCTAAGGAGAATAGAGTCAAGCCTTCAGAGGCGAAGAAGGCAGAGAGAGAGAGAGGGGAGATGAATAAGAGCTTGTGAAAAGAAAGGAGAGGAAATGAGGCAGTGGATGACAGGACTTCAGCTGGAGGAGACAGTCTGTCAAAGCAGGGGGAAGGTGCACCACGATAACTCATCACTGTTGCTCCAGTGAACTGTGTGTAGCTGGCAGAGAGGCCTCACTGTAAAGTTATGACACACAGACTCAATTAAAAGCAGAGGAAGCATCTACTGTGAGACGATGCTGCAATAATCACAGGTTCATAAATGATGCAGTGCTAAACGTGTCTTTTTGTATGTCTGCGTTCGTGCAATTCGTCGCCATGGGAAGGAAGTTTGAAGTTGACGTGAAAAAGACTAAATGCTTTTAGTGCCCCGTTCGCTGGGATGGTGCAATGGCTGAAGTCTAATGCACGAGGTCACGAGTTCAACTTGGCTCAGTCCAAATGGCTTCTGATAGGAAGAGGAAGCCGTGGATGCCAGATTACCGACCCGTGAGACGCACCATTAGTGGACTTTCAGGAATACTTTCAAATTCAGCGTTTCAGGTCAGATGTGTGTTCTGCTGCTTCTTAGTTTCTTCTTCAAGGGAAAGACATCACTGTGAAACCAGCTGGATCAAACTGAATCAAACTAGTCAAAACCTTGTTTGTTCTTGGTTTCTGCTTTTATTGACAGTGAACCACTTACTGGTTCATCGGCTAATGATGTAAAAATTCACAAAATTCACCCATTTCACATTATGTTTCTATTTCAAATCCTCCGTGTGCAGTAGTGGCTCCTTCTGCTACGTATCAAAAGACGCTGACAGCTTCCATCTGCCCGCAGCTAAAGAGCGAGGAGCGAATGCACCGTCCCACTGGAGCAATGTTGCAGCACAGAATACGATCACTCTGCAGGGAGTTAACTTACGTGGATGTGGAATTGATCACTGATTCGATGGAAACCTTCTTTAGTTTTATAGCTCAGCGCAGAGGAGATCTAAGGTGTGATGAACACTAATGCATCACTTTCTACCACTGTGGAGCTATTTACACGTCACCTTGCAGGTTAAAGCCTGATGGCTTCCACTAAGAACCCAGATCTAATGAGACACTCAGCAGCTCCGCCTGTATTATTTTACCACATATTCACTGTGTTACTGTTTCCTGCAGCAAACAGAGGAGACCACTCACAGCGTCTCGCTCTTCTATCCACATGTCAGCATTTAAACTTTGTTCCTTGATAATAAGCAAACATTCATATTTTCATGTGCACGTTATCTTCGGTCTCTTAGGTGACCACTGTCTCCAGTCCTCCTCCATTAGCGCAGGATGCCTGCAGCATTAAGCCCCATCTCCATCATAAAAAGCTACTTTATTATGCAGGGACCAAAAATGTGCACATGCAGCAAGTTAGTGGAGGCACCATGCAGTGGCTCTGCAGGAAATGAAGCCCTGCTGCAAGATGTCAGGAAAGTAATCTCTCCTTTCTTACTGCGCACGAAAAAACACGTTTATCCAAAGAGAACCTCGCACCAACACCACATTTGCCATTTATCTGCCTCTCGTATGGCAACAATTCCATCTTCTACATCATGAGCCATGCGTGTCCAAATGGAAGTGGAACTACTGAATTGATCTCCTAGAACCACGACCAACGGGTCCCCAGACCCCACTTCGGGGAAACCCTCCTGCCCCACCAGCTGCCCGTTGTGCGCACTGGCGGTGTGAGCTGGTGTCGCTGCTGCTGTTCGCCTCTCGTTGCAGTGCTTCTGTCAGACTTGGGACTAGAGCCAAGCAGAAGCGCTGCGCTAAAACATTCTGTTCTGAGTCTTAGCCGAACCCTGGCTGCGGTTTTTTTTTTTTTTTTTGGTGGGGGTGGGGGGTTCGGCAGCACACAGTGAACGAGATTACAGACAGAAAGCAAAGCGCACCTGGTGTTAACTGCGTGCGCGGAATGGTTGGAGCGAGCTGCCAGGCTTTATTCATACAGGTGCATGGCGCAAACGTGGGGTTTGACGCGATGAGGGGGGAAACGGCGCCGGCGGAGGGGGGAGAGCTCTGCCTGCGACGCGCCGCATAACTCGAAAAGCTCCTCTCGATTCTTTCAAACTACACCAGCGCTGACACCGACCTCGATTCTACGCTTCTAGCGCGCGCGCACTCACCTCACTCATGTCGGAAGCGTGCGCGGATGGACTTCTGCAGCAGGGCTGGACTTGACTCTTCTCTACTCTCCGCGTTCGGCTGTGGCCAGAAAACCGAAGCCAAGCGACGCAGCGTTTGTGTGAGCTGGGAGCAGGTCTGGAAGGAGATAAACCGGCGCCTGTGGATGCTCCGAGTGAGTCCGAGTGAAGCAGCAGAGTGACGGAGGGAAGTGATGCTCGGCTCACCTCCAGTAGAGATGATGGAAGGAAGCCTCAGTGTGCGTAACGGTGCGTCTCCCTCTCTCTCTCTCTCTCTCTCTCCCTCTCTCTCTCTCTCTCTCTCTCTCTCTCTCTCCGTGTCTGTCTCGCCCACTCAGTCTCCACCAGTCACCAGGGAGCAGACTATTGCCCTAGTACAGGGATGTAGGCTAATAGGTAGGTAAAAAGAACAGCAGCCCTGGAGCACTTAACCCTGTGCTAATTGATGTTTTATATTTATTCCTTTTCTGTTAAAATGTTTTTAGACCTTTCTGTTGCGTCCTAAACTTTTATCGTCATGTTATTTAACGTACAAACAAACGAGTAGGGGGGTTAAAGTAAAATGAGGAATATGTGACAGATCAAATGTTTTTTATATACGCTTGTGAATTGCATTAGTTGCATTAATTTATTTTATTTTAAAACGACTGACATCCGGTTTTGCTCTGCATTTACAAGAGGGGCAGTCAAAATCAAATAAATGATAAATAAATAAGCCTTCGTGGCCACTTAAAACAGCCACTGTGTATAAATATTAATATTACATTGTATATTATTGCTTAATTACCTGTTATATCTAACATCGGAGTTGGTAACTTTAACGCGCTCTGGCGTTTTTCTCCACTAGAGGGCGCCATTTAGTCACATATGACTCACAGTGACTGCTCCTGATCTGGGGTTTCAGGGCTGCCGTAAACCCTCTCCAGGTACAGATAATTGGGAAATAATGAATTGGCTGATAAATGAAGACAGCCACATAACTGCAATGGTCTTTACTGCTAACAATACACTGTGGGAGCGTAGCTGTGGTTTTAAAGATGATTAAACTGGTCAGCAGGGATCAAACAGGAGTGACCTTTGCTTCAAGTGGCTGCTGCTAATAGACCCGGCGTCTGGGTTGAGGAACCCATGACCACTAAACTGTTGCTGAGACAGGAAAACGTCACAGCTTGAGGAAGCATAATAATAACACTTGCGCAATACCAGAGCTACGCATTCAATCCAGAATCATGAAACAGACATTGAAACTACAAATGGTAAAAGACAGAGCTTTTTGCATTTTTTGCATAAACTGATTCTGTCACGTGAGCCACTGCTCTCCGTCCATCTGAGCTGATCTGAGTGGTGGCGTGTGTTGAGTCCTTAGATTAGATTTCCTGTATTTAGCTTTAAACTGAAAAACATAACCTTACTTACTCTGTTCAGTCTGGTTCCCTACACTCTTCCACACTGCAGCACCTTTCACCCAGTTTTTAATTGTATGTATTTATTTCATATTCATCTTCTTCGTAGTCCCTTTTCCCCCCCAAAATGCTCGATTCCTGATTATAATTTTAAATAAGCAGACTTTTCATATTCAGCCCGTTCTGCATTTGTCTCCTCTTATGATTACAACATTTTGCCACTTGCCAGCTGGAGATGCCAAAACATTTTCACATCTCCAGCGAGAGCAAAGAGTTCATAGTTTCAAACATACCCATCCTGAGCAAGTTCCCAAACTCATTGGGTGAAGCTGCCATATCTGTTAAACATATTCAATCCAGTGAAAGACGAGTCACCAATGACATGAAACAACATAGCAACCAGTTTTATAGAATGACAATAACATGTTCAATTCACAGACGTATGTGTAGGTGTTCTCCACACTCTGCCTTCACCTATACATGCTAATTCTTACTTCTACTTTTAACCATTCTACCTGCAAAAACTAGGTATTAGAGAGAATGTGGGAGCTTTCATATTATTGTAATTCTCCCTAGAGCCACACGAGGGCTCCTTCCGCCCGCTTTTACTTTCTGTCAACCGAGAGCTGTAGCTGCAGCTTGACCCACACAAGTTGTTTAACAAATGTTGGCAGGAGTGTGATTAGTGTCCTCTGCATAGAAGGATATAAACATGACAGACGAGACAGCTTTGTTTGTGTTTAATTGTTTCTAATGTGTTTTATTTTTTATTTTTTTAATCTGTCCACAAAGTCATATTAGTCACTACTATGTTAGATCAGTTTCCCCTCACTGCAATGGCAGTCAGCTACACGAGAGCCCAAACCCAGCATGGTCCCCTCACCTCACAAGATCGAGTCGCTTTTATGAACGTCTGTATCTTCAAAATGGCCACCGCTAAATACTGTACTGATTGTAGAATCATCTTATCTGGTACCAACGGAGCTAATAGTTTTCTTTTGGTAAAGTAATTCGAATCGCAATAAGGAGCTATGGGGCAATTTAAAATTCACAGGGGCATCACATTGTCTTCAGTACACAGACATGGGCTAAAATTTTGTTAAATGTGCTTATAGACACATGAAGAGGAACCTGAGTGTTTGTATAACCTGTAGTAAGTAGCTCTTGACTCAAACTATACCTTGAATGCATGCTTCAGTCTTTCAGAGAGGATTTATCTTTCTGTGCTATAATTTTGGGTATGGAGCTTGAGTCAAAGGCTGTTTTTTTAAAAACATTCAATCCTCCAGAGGAAAAACACTACTTAGGCAAAGGGTTTATTTTGAAAACCTGTTATCGCTCTGGGAATTTTTATTATTAGACATCCACAATGATTGGCAGGCCATTTTATTCCCATCTGCCAGTGGGAGGAGTAGAAGGGACCATCGCTCAGGTTTGTGCTCTCTTTAAAAAAAACACAACATCTCTAGGGCTATCTGTACAACATTCAACAACACATTTCTCTTGTTTTTTTTTACGTATTTTCTTAACCATAATGCCAAAACAATAATAATTATCATTATAAGAAGAGCATTTTCCATCTCAACGGCATTGAACAAACACCACACAAACTGAAATGAAAATCTAATAAAGGCCTCAATACCAGATAGTACACGTCACCTTCAAGTGGTGTTGGAGATCGACAGTTTACGGACGAGAGGGGGGCACGGAGAAAGAGCAAGCAGAAGAAAAGAAGAAGAGTGAGGGTGAGTTGAGGGAGAGAATATTTGTGTGTCCTTTTATGCTTTAGTGTCACATTGGACATGTTTTGGCACATCATGAGATTAAATACAATATTGATTAGTCTTAATCTTGGGCTTTGGTTTACCAAGGGTTAGTATTACAACCAAAGTTAACCCTGCATGTCTAATGATTTTCTTCGTATTCAGAGATTGGGTTAACAGCCATCGAGTTAGTTTGTAGCGGTCTTCTTGTTTAAGGCCAAACGGGTCTGAAATGTAGGAAAATTCAGGTCAGGAGAAAAAAACTACAGAAAATTGATTGCAGTGATAAAGGAGGAAAGGAGAAGGATAAGAGGTGGAAGGGGACATGTGAAAGTAAAGGAAAGAGGATGTAGTGTGTAGAAACAGTATAGGCTAAGTGCTTTTGGTGAGTTTTACAAAATACACCAGGAAGTGCTTGAAACAGAAGGCACGGTGGCATTGACAGTAGTTGTTAAGGAGACACCACTAAGGGACTTTCACTACAAAACTTATAAGGTGCTCTAAAAAAACACATTAATGCACATTAAGGTGTGGTTGCAATCACAGAAAACCCCATCAAAAAGTAGTCAGAGCAGATAAATAACCATCAGCCACCAGCGTAAGGGGAAATTACTGCCTCGCATTTGTGTTTTTTCTCATAAATACACCTTCAAACCACAAGAATTCACAATACTTGATTATGCTTCCACTAAAATTTTAGAAAAAAAAAATCTACTTGATTCTGAACTTTATTTAACAACCAGTTCAACGGTTGGGTGTTCGCTCGACTGATGGGCCGGTTTTGCTAATTGATGGGGTAAATCTAACGAAACCACAGCTTCACACAGTTTAAACAACAACAGAAAGTGACGACTTCCATTGAATAAACGTTTGGTCTATTGATAAAGTCAAAGTAAAAACAGCTACTTTGGGAACTCAAACCTTGCACAGTGCTCTGTATAGACATTCCAACTAGTCTTAGCTCACAAACATTATAATCAATAATTACCTATTTTGATAACCTTTTTCTGTAAGCATCTTAAAATGAAAATAAACAGAAGTTATTTTTCTTGTCTTTACAAAAGCTACACATATTCTACTGGGATGTCTATGCATTTGTTAGTGTTTTAATAATTACTCCTACCATTGTCTTTCTTTTCTTATAAAAAAGAACAGAGGGAATCTACTCATCTAAGAGACAGTCTCAGATTCAGTCCTGTTCGGCAGGGCGGCTGCTTGTTTTCCAACTCTACCTTGTATCTTTTCTCCAATGGAGAAAAAACAAAAGCTGTTCATTTTTTGACACAAGTTTCAGTCTCTTGAAAAGGACATGTCAGTTGATTGTGTTCGGAGGCTCGAGCGACGTCCCTCAAACAGGCGCCCGCTCTGTGTTTTGCTCTTTCCTCGCCTTTGCGATGACCTCGAGTTGCCTCGGCAACTGCGCCCCACGTTTCAGCACCATTGTAAACACTGAATTTTGAACTGTGACCACTATTAATCGCCTTTGACCTCTTTCATCCCGTTATTCCTACGTATTTTGTCTTCTTCTCAAGCTGAGCCACAAACGTTTCTGTCAAGGATTTCTCACTACAATGTAGCATTTCTTTTACAACTTAACTATTCACAACACCGTAGACCCACTTTTAACAAATATACTGTACTTAAATTGTTTTAAACTGTATATTCAGATAAATGAAAGACCTATAAGAGCCTTGATGCGCAGAAATATTAAAGACTCTCTTGACAACACACTTAAACAGGCACTAACTGAAAAAAAAACTTTTTTCATTCTGTTTGTTTAGTACAATTGTCTAAAAACACTTCTCAGACAAACAAGGCAGTGATTTACAGTTGCGAAAAGTACATGACCTGTAACAGTTGCCTCATGCCTTAAATTAAAATCAAAAATCAGAGCTGAGGTTCACAGCTTGAAATTTTACTAATCTAAACTTTCCCCGATCAGTTGAGAAGGAACTTTGTTCCATACTGTTGAATGGTTGGACAGAAATCTCTTCACAGCTGGTTTTAAGTTGATAAGTACAGTAGTTTTGGGATATATACATTTCTAGTCCATTATTAACTCTGGAATGATGTAGGATCTGACTTATATGTATTTCTTTCATTTACCAAATATGAGATAATCTTACAAATCTATTTTGAATTGAAGCTCGGGAGAAAACAAAAACTGAAAAAAGTGGCCTAGAAAATCCTCAAAAAATGCATCCATGCCCAAGTGAAATGTGTTTTGTGAGGGTCCACACTGTCAGAACTAAAGAAGACAAATACTTTCGAATGTAACAGCTGTGAAATAGCAGTTTTCAAGCCATCTCGCATCTCTCTGGAAACTGAAGTTTAGAACGGTGAGTCTCCATTTCAACTCCAATTTCAAAAAACAATTTCTCTCTCTCTGCAAAGCTTTCCACTCATTCAAATGTGGCAAATGCAGCTGAAAACACTGAAGACAATTCTCCGATTGAAATTGTGTCATCCAAAACCATTTTAATCTGTTAAGACTCCTTCATCCTCTCTCACCATGTGTTTGAAGCTCAGGTTTGGTGAAAGAGCAAGAGACATCCTCAGATCACGATCCTGTGAATCCTCCACACTGCTGTTCTCCAAATTATCTTCCAATTCCTCCTCTTGCTCCTCTTCTTCCCCGTGAAGCTTCCCCTTGTATGCCACACCACCTCTCACATTCCTGGAAACAGTGGCCACATTTGAGTCTGGACAGTCAAGGACGTCATCCAGATGCTCTGTTTTATCCTCAGGCAGCCCATTAGTTGTCTGGGCCTGAGATGAGGACCATTCCCCCAGGGGTGCCTGGGCCTCACTTACGTGCCTCCATATCTGCATGGAATTAAGACCAGAGTGATCCTTTCGGGGCTTGGTGGCCTTTGGGGCTCCATTATTGTCCAAAGTAGTCAAGGAGCCTCGTTTGCGTCGGGACTTACTGGTGTGATTGACTTGAAGATGCATGGCCATCAGCTCTGCTGAAGACGTACGGAAAGGGCAGAACAAACACTGGCTCAGTTTGACCCCTGATGAACTGTCGCCACCACTAACCTCTCCTTCTGTGCCTACACTCATGACACCATCTTCTTCCATCCCACCAAGGCCAGGTGAAGGACGACGAGACAGATCCAGGGGTTCAAACCCACCCTCGTGATTTGAAGGTGCAGGCCCTTCTTTGTCACTTGAGGACTGAACCATGCGGCTAGTAGTAAGGGGCTTACGTCTGGATACTTTTGGGGCCTTTGGTGGGGGAGACTCCCTAATCCAGCCTCCTTCCATTCCACTTTGGTAAATGGCTCCCATTACCCCAGACAGATACCTATACTGGGTCTCTAAGTCGACATCCCTCAGTGCTGCCAAGGCCTTACGATGCTCCCGCTGGTCCGGAAGGCCCAGAAGCCAGGACTGCTGGCTTGACCGAGAGGAGGAAGTCTCAGCTGAGACCCGGGCGACTGAGCCGTGGTTGAGTTGGGATCGACGCTGCTTTACCATCCCCGAGCTTGCAGAGGTCAAACTGTTGATTGTGGAGGTGAGACCAGTAGAGGAAGAATTGGAGGAAGCTGACATGGCATTGCGTTGTTCCCTGTGGTGTCGCTGGAGATGGTATTTCAGCGAGCCCGACTGAGTACCAGCATAGTCACAATGGGGACATTTGTAGGGTCTCTCACCTAAAGAAAATAGGGAAAAGAAATTTATATATGTTACATATACTGTATATGTATGTATTATATGGAAAAATTAAAATAGACATAAGTGAATCAGTGAATTATCGCCACATTTGTGGAAAAGTCATAAAAAACATTAAGTCCAACCTTCCCGTCCCCAGGTGTAATTCAAATGTCAAACCTGCTAATTAGTTTTCAAGACACAGACAAAAAACAACTCAGTGGTTTCTTGGGTAGGTGCAAGAACCTGAAACACTACAGCTTTTCTCTAAAAATGCCACCGACAGTACGTAATGAGTTATATTTTCTACATTCACACATGATCATTTAAGCTGCTGTGTGGGGAATGTAGTTACGCATTTTAAAGGGAGATGGCAGTATTCCATCACTGGCTAGAAATGACACTGCTGGGAAAGATAAAGAGCAGGATCATGCTGGAGGCATATCAGTAGCAGGATATACGCACATGAAAAGCACAAATGATCTTAGTCACAGGAACAACAAATGAACACGGTTTTATATGAATGCAGACGCACATGCAGACATATGAACAATTAGACTGTGCTGCTAAAACAAAAATAATGATGGTATTAAAGTCTCGAGGGGCGACAGTATTCTCAAGGGGGCAGTAATATCAAGAGAGTATTATTATAATTTGATGACTTCACTTAAATTCCTGACCATGTGGTAATCACTTGATGGCATAGAGAAGCAATAGTGCATGAATAATATAGCTGTGATGTGATGAGTACTGCAATACTAAATAGATGTCATTGAATGTACTTTAGATACTGGTTTGCTGCAAAGCCATGAATGAACATCAGTTACGAGTGATTTGTTGCATCTCAAGTTTGAAAGCAACGTCTAAATTTTGATCAACCATATCAAGCAAAGCCAAATAATATAATGAATAATGAATAATGAATATAATGAATATGGATTGTGAGTGAGTGACCAATGTTCAAATCCTCCTCACATGCCACCAGAAATTCACTATAATGTCTTTTAATGACTGTTTGTCCTGTTAGAGTACGTCTAAGTTTTACTGTTCACTGTCAGTACTTTTCATTTTGCATGATTTAAAGTTAGGCAAATCAAGTTAGAGAAAAGTGGTATTTAATGACTGAAACTGAAACAATGGTTTTGCACCTTTATTGAACTCAGGCTAGTTTAGTACGACGTTTTTTAACATATTTTTCTAGTTAACCATTGTAACAGTTACCAAAAGTGACTTGATTTCTACCTGAAACTACCATTAATATAGCCTTGAATAAGGCACTTAACCAGGAGCTGCTCCAGTGGAGCTGCTCAGTTGCCTGCAGTGGAGGGCTATGATTAGCTCTGGACAGCTCTCTAGGGTGAATGTGTGGAAGAGGAAAAAAACGGTAACGTGCGGATGCTCAACGAAACCTTTCTAGGGAATTGTAAAGGTTAAGAAAGTAAATGTGGTTTGTTACACTCACAACGATTTCTCACCTGTGTGAACTCTCAGGTGCACTTTGAGATGGTGTGAAGAGCGAAACGCTTTGCCACAGTAGGGGCAGTCTTTTATGCCTCTGCCACGCACTCGCTCCCTGGTGGGCACTGAAGGTATGGAGGAGGCTGCTGTCAGGACATTTTCTCCTGCAAGAGGAAAAATGTTATAAAGAAAATAGCTGGTGCGATTGGCCCCATGGGAGCTTCTATTTACAAAAATCATTCTGAAAATAGTACAGAGTACTGGTGTGATGATTGTTACATCATTACATATAAGCAAACACAACCAAAAATGTTTAAAATGCATCTACCTTCGAAGCTTGAGACGACAGAGTGAAACCCTGTAGCTGCTCCTGATTGCTGTGACACACCGCTGTGGAGTTTAGATTCCTGTCTCACATCTCCAGTTTGCTGGGATCCACCACTGTGTAGCTGTGATTCCTGTCTCGCTTCACCACTGCCTCGCCTTCCTAGCCCCGCTCCTCTACCACTACTTCTACCACCGTCTTCTTCACCACCACCTCCTTTCTGGGGTCTCTGAGCGTGAACGCGAGCATGAACCACCACCTGCTGTAGACTGCGGAACAGCTTTCCACAGTCTGGGCATTCCCACGGCCCTCCTGTTCCACCAGACTCCTCTCTCGGATCCAAGCCTCCAAGATAGGCTCTGACTTGGTCTGCCTCAGTGATCACAGAGCTCCGACCTGCGCCTCGCTGGCCTTGATGCTGGCTTCGCTGGTGCGGCCTCTGCTGCTGCTGAGCAACTGCCAGGCTGCGAGCCACCAGCTGCCACCAAGTTGCTTGGTCCCCCCCTTCAGGTACTGATGCTGTAGTTTCACCTGTGGTCCTAGCAGTCCCGCCTCCTCTTCCTGAGTCCCCTCCTCCTGAGCCGACAATGCTGCCACCACCACCATTTCCCATTTCTGCCACCTGAGCCACAGCTTGAAGTCTCTCCATACAGCTAGCACCGCTGCCATCATTGGGTAACCCGAGATATCCCAGGATAGCCGACTTGCTTGAGCTTAGCCCCATTCTGCCTCCACTGACCCTCTCTGATCGTCCTTGTGCACTTCTACCACCCCCTCGCTGAGCCAGAATGAGACTGGAGTATAGGGAGTTAAGAGACTGACTGCTCGCAGAGCCTTTGGTCTGCTGCTCAGCACTACCCAGTCCCCCAAGGGTCCCCAAACCAGCCTTTAGCCCAAGCTTGTTAAGATGTACTTTCATGTGGTTTTTTAGGAACCAAGGCTCCTTGAAGCCACGGCCACATACCTGGCACTTATGGTCCAAGGAATCCTTGTGCTTTCGCATGTGTCCCTTAAGGAACCAAGACTGGGTAAACCGCTGTCCACAAGTATCACAGCGAAATGCAGGCAGCGAGGCGGATGCAGCCACTGCAGCGGTTGATGTTGTCTGCGGGGTACCTGTGGCTGGGGCCGGGGTGTGGGTTGGGGTGGGAACTGGAGTGTCAGGGGTTGCAATGATGGGCTTGGAACTGAAGGCTGGTGGCAAAGCAGGTACATCAGGGGAAGGGTGACATTCCTCCAAGTGGGACGCGAGGCTTTCTTCTTGGCTGGCAGAAAATGGACAAAGAGTGCATTTATACGGGTTGTGGAGAATGCGGACATGGCGCGCCAACTCAGAAGCAGTGCGGAATTTTCCTTTGCAGGCGTGGCAGCGAAACGTAGGTGCTATGGATGTGGACACACACTCCCCAATGGTGGAAGAGTAGGGAGAGGTCACAGAACCAGGGTCCTCAGTAAGAGGAGGCGTCAATGCTGTGCTGTCATCCAGTAAAAAGTTTTGATTCTGGTCTGTCTGTAGGTCACCATCTAGGCCTTTAACCTCACCATCAACATCTTCTTCGTCTGTGAGATGCTGAATGAGGGTCTCCGGTAATAAACGTTGGTTTGTGTGACTTCTATGATTCTGGATTATGTCTTTGTGGTTCTGTGGGGCCTTGAGATGCTGCTTTAGGGGTGCAGAGGGAAGTCCAGTCCGGTAGAGGGCTGTAGCTCTACGGTCTCGGTCCAGACTGTGAGCTCTGGCGTGAAGAGACAAAATACTTTGGAATCTGAATCTCTTTCCACATACGTGACAGGGAAATCTGAGGGCAGGCCCTGATGAGCTCCCTCCAACTCCAGGTGTTGCCCTTGTAACAGTATCTTTCTGAAACAACTGGAGGTCTAGCTCGTCGTTGCAGTTTCCACTCTGCCCCGATGAGAGGGCCAGCTCTAAAGCTCCAAATCCAAGGAGTGGTGCTGATGGCGTGGCCGGTGGAGAGGTGTCCAAACAAGGGCTACATCCAGCCTCCTGGCCTCCTCCTCCTGGAAACAAAGCTACTGCCGGGGTTGGAGATGGGGGAACTCCATCAAGCTCTTCTTCATCATCTTCTTCATCGCCATCATGGTGATTGCTGTTATTGTCCTCCTTGAGGGGGAAAGGAGAGAGGGGGAAGTAAGGCGTAGTGTCTGAGCTCTGAGGGGAAGGTTCAGGGCTGTGAATGGGAAGCATAACAGGGCTGTCAGGTAGAGACAGCTGGGTGTGAGGAGACGAGGCCTGGGGGCTGTGGTCCAGCGACGGCAGTGTTGGAGGAGACTGGGGCTGCTCATGAGCAAGAGACAACACACACTCTGGCGGAGAATCCATCCTCTGTCAGTCCAAAACAGAGAAAAAAGAGAGAGACAGATATTGAGCCTGACACATGACTTAAGAGGAGTTGCAAAAACCTAGAGGAAAGGTTAAATTTACATGTTGTGCATAATTACCTTCAACTGTAATATGACCTTGAACAGATCTGGAAAATATCCGCAAATAGACATAAATGGTTGTAAGTTTGCCTAGCAGGATCACATGTGCGCATGAAGATTTGTGTACGGTATACATGCAAGCGTGTATGACAGCAGTAGAGAATTACCAGCAGTGTGTGTTGTGTTATGCCATTCTCTAGTGTCTCGGCTGATGGGGGACACACTTCTGTGACAGCCTCCTCCTTTAATTTTCTGGGGACGAAAAACAAACAATAAATAAAAAAGCAATAAAACTAATGGCTCTATGAAGACAAATGAGAAACTTCAGTTAAATATGAGTGGTTTGCAGTGACAAATCTAACGATGATTACACAATTAAGTTGTTGCCACTTACAAAAAACTCTTTGAACCTATTATCTAACAAAAGGCTTTAGGTAAATTAACAATATCGGTGTCAGTGTGGGTGTGCATTATTTTGAAACACTGAGCAATGGACTGCAGGTAGCAGATTTTTGTCAAATGGGATTAAAACCAATTTGTGCTCAATCTCTTTGAACATATTCCCCATAAACGTTAATAGCAGAGACTCACGTACGCACTGATTACAGCAGCGCTTGGGTGTGTTTTAATGCATGTAAATGTTAAGTACAAAGACACATCTTCATTTGATCTTCAATTGCTCCTCTGCCTACGTGGGCGCATGCGTGCGCTTCAATGTGTAACAGGTGTGCACCTGTTATGCCTCCTGCGTGTGCGCTCCATCGTACTGTTAGCGCATATGGGATGATTAGTCGGCGCGTGGATGTGCATCAACGTGTATCTGCATGTGTGTCAGTGTGTGTTTTTCGTTAAGGGCACCAGCACAGGACATAGACTGTCCCAAACAGGATGGGCGCGCAATGTTTTGACTTCCCCACACACCCTTCCTGTACACAGTAGCAGCTTTTAGCACACACACAAACATTCATATTCTATATACATGCACAGCACTGTTCCTTAAATCTCCTGCCTGGGTGAGGTGGGTTTGACCCGTGCACTGCTTAGTCATGGTTACTCGTGTAAGTAATGTACCAATGCAAGCTGATTCTTCTGTTGTGTTTACTGTGCTGCAGCCGTCACCCAGGATAACAGAGTCAGCTAAAATGTAAAGTATGATATACAGCACAGTGAACACACAAGCATTTTGCCGAGCGCACCCACACACCCAAATATTCTGAGTGCACAGCAGTTTGCATCAGTTAGACTGGATTTATGCACATGGGCTGTTTTTTGTCCATCATTTAGTGGAGTTGAGAAGCCGCAGAGGCGCCCACAACACAAACAAAAGGTCATCAATCACTGTGGCAAAACAATGGAACATCTGTGTTCGCAGGTGTGTCACCCATATTTGTGTTCACACAGCAGTATGGTCACATATGTGTTTATATGATCTGCTGGATTTGTGTATGTGTGTGTGTGTGTGTTTGTGTGTCACTGAGCCTGGATGACAAAGAGATTCTCATGTAGCCAGTTGACATTTTAGCTCAGCTATGACTCACAGGGATATCACACCATATCAATCACACAAACACACACTCTCACACACAACCAGAGACACACACTCGCTCGCATAGTCCTTCCTTAATCCACTATTATTGTTCTTTCTCTCCCTGTCTTCTTCTCCCTTCTGTCTTTCTTTCTCTCCCCGATTCATACTCCTCCCATCCCCCTCTCATGCTTTCGCTCCCTCCCTCCGTCTATTATTCACTAATTTTCTTTCATTCTCTCCCTCTCTCTTTCTTTCTCTCCTGCAGTGTTGCCAGTTGGCAGCGTGCCAGGGAATGCTGATATCAGCTGGTAGATTGGGCCCTGCCAACATGGCGAAGAGCAAAAATGAGAAAGGAGGCAGACAGAGGGAAAGAAAGACACAGACAGAGAGAAACATACAGCGCAGTTACAAACTGGGCAGCATAAAAAAACATTGTCAGAAGCCGTGTGAATGAAAATGATTTAATGTGATTGCCAACATGGTGTTGAGGGGAAACCGGGGGATGGAAAGACACAGACATGGTGGAGAAAGAGAGAGGAATCAGAGAGGTGGCGTGGCAGGACGGCGTTCAACGTGAAGAGACACAACAACTGGTTTTTCTGAAGCATTTTAAAAGTCAACACAGAAAAATATGCATCCAGACACCGAAGAGAACGAGAGTGGCTTTCTAAATGTGTCCCAGCACTGTTAAGTCTGATGGAATTATCATATGAATATCAGCATCACAATGCATTGTTCCACTGTGACGGTGGCTGTCGCCAACCATTGGCCCTGTCACGGCAATAAAGAAAATTTGGATAGATGGCAAGAAGGAGATAAGGTGCAGCGACGGATGTAGGGAAGAGGTTTGGGGCGACCAAGAGACAGACAGAGCCCAGGTGTAAATGGAAACACACTGAAACCAGTCAACTGAAACACATCTGGACACGGCTGGACGAACGATTGTCCGCACGATCAGAAAATGCAATTCGTTCCCAAACTGGACAGACGCAAAGACGTGCGGGTATTCAGCAGGGTGCTTTAAAGGATGTGAGTACACCACCAAGCAAAGGATGCATGCTGGGAACGGAAAAGTCAAATCATATTATAAACATGCAATTTTAATGCCAAGTGCAAATGTGACCCAACTAAATAATTCAGGCTTGACATGAGATAGAAGAATCAAACTGTACGCAGATACAAACAGAAAACTATTTTTTCCTGCGTCGTAACGAGACTGCGTGGTTGTTGTAGCCGTTAAACACGTCACCACATTCGCTTATATGACAGGGGTCAGTTCTCCGCATCTCTCAGAACTGAACCTGCGTTGCTTAAATACTCACTCCCTCGTATCAGGTGAGCGTGGTGGGAAAAGGGGCGGTTGCTGAGTCATATACATCGCGTCAGCTGCCAAGGGAGTAGGAGCGCAATATGTTCAAACAAGTTTATTTGCGGGGGGTTTAGAAGTCTGAGTGTAAATAGCAGCTGAATGGCCTGTGCAGGTCCGTACGTGTCGGTGCGCCACATTTAAGTGACTGTACTGTACATGCGAGGGTGTGAACCACTAGGAGTGTGTGGGCTGCTCAGCCTTACATTCATCAAGACATTGAATGGGCGTCGCAGGTTGTACGTTGAGGTGTTTTTTGACCCTTGATTGCCAAATAATGACTACTTGCAATCTCCCATTTGCGTGATCATAGTATGTCTTTGAGACGCGGTAGTCGCTGTTTCTTTCTAGCAGATTTCATAGTAGTATTTTATGAGTATTACAGAAGACGGATCCTGTTGCAGACATACATGTATGACCTCTCCAATTTGTTCTGTGACCCCATTCAGGAGCTTGGAACCACTGCCCTGGAGGAACAAAGAGTTAAGATACACACTAACTACTTTTGTGTTATTTTTGCCTGTGCTTGTTTGCACATCCTCCCCCATGTGCCTAAAATAGGCACCACCAAGGTCTCAGGCCTGAGCCTCAGGGTAAAGCAAAGTGTGTATCTGCAGGCTGTGTGTGCATCCTTCTTGCCTCTGTATTACTGTACTTCAAATCTCATGTGATGAAGTGTATGAGAGGTGAGGTGTCCTTTCAGGATACGTGGGAGAGACATGAGAGAACGGCCACAAAGAAATGCGTATGAAAGGGAGGATGAGTGACGGAGGGGGGAGGGTTGGAGGGTTGGAGGGGAGTTCGCTCTCTGTGTGGTATAGTGCAATTTGGACTTGTGGTTTTTATCACATGGTCACGTGGAAAACTTCCCCACAGACGGTTTTCATTTCCTTTACTTCACCTTTCCCTGAACCCTCTGCTTTGCTCCAGCGTTGTCTGGCTCGCGCTCTCCCTCTCGCCTTCATCTTCAGCTCCAGCAGTGATAAAGGAGTAACGTCTCCAACACTTACTGTAAAAATGTGACTCACTCAGACAGAAAAACTTTGGTGCATCATTTTGACCCGAGTCTAAAAAGGTGGTGTTGTTCAGGCTGTGCCACGCAGCCGCGCACGGTGCTGCTGTTGTCGAGTGCCCATCGACTGGCAGTCAATTAACATACAGCTGTCAGATAAAAATAAAAAAGTTGCGAGGAAATGATCCATTTGGACCTAGACTATCAATCTGTCCTCATTGCCTGTTTTGATAAGGATCCAACCATATCAAACATTCCCTCACTGATGTGTTTCCTAACTGTAACCCTACCGCTCGTCTACTCTCTCCATCCTCCCCCTCCATTTTCCATCTCTTCTCAAGCCGTTGCTCCTGCTCCTTCTGTAGGAATTCCTCAGGAGCGCACACTTCCCCAGCAGTTGTGGCGCGTCGAACTGGGAGCGACGCGAGGCGACGCGGCGGTGCCAGATCTGAGCGAGCGAATCTGAACGCTGACATCATCGCAGCATCTCGGCAGAGAAACGAGGCCCTCGCTCCAAGTTGTGCGTTGCGTCTAAACCAATGAGCGGAGGCGCCGGCTGACTTGTCTGATTCAGGATTACAAGACCAAAGCCGTGAAGAGAAGAATATCTTTGGAGCATGCAAATGTCATAAGCGAATCACTGGATGTGTTCTTCCTAAAACGCTGCACACTGAACCTCACCTGCAGGGGCTAAGAAGGGGCAAAAGGAAGGGAGCAATCACGCATCTCACAACATTTACCTCGTTTTCTAATCAGAAATCTAAATTTACGCTAAAAGCTGGAAGGCAGGGAACCATAAGACGCAAGTTTCAAACCGTCTTCTGAGGGGTCCTTGAGCAAGACTCTGGTCACGGACACGTTGACCCTACACCGTGACCCCTAGCTGAATGTGTGTATCACCTAGAACAGCCAAGAGTGATCAACCCCAGGCGTTTCTTGTTCTTGATGGTCAAGCGACGACTACAGCCCCATCTTTTTTCCCTTTACCCCTCAGTGTGTACCTGTCTTTAATTGAAACCTGTTTGAAACTAGTCTGGAACTCCGTACAAGTGCTGCACTATTTAAGTAAGACCCTACTGCTCTAAATACGCGCTAATCCCGAGCAGCCAGCAGAACTCTCAACAGGCTCAAAATGTCACAATGCAGTAGATTCTCCCTAACTGAGGGCAAGCAGGTGCCTCTCCCGCAGCGCACTAATGACCCAATTATATCAATCAGAAGCCTTGATTGGTGCTACACTCCTCTTCCTTTTACTCTGTCTTTCTCTCTCTCTCTCTTGCATGCAATCGTTTCCCTAAGAGCCACCTGGATGGGGTGTATGTGCCCCCTCAAGTACAGTACAGTATGTTCAAAGATGGGGAGGAGGCAGCGTTGATGGTGGCAGAGCAGGAGGAGGAGGAGGAGGAGGAGGAGGAGGAGGAGGATACTACTTGAGCACAACAAGCACACAGAGAGAGAGAGGTTTGAATGAAGCAAGACCATTAGAGCCGTTTTAACGTGGGGCCAGTGTTTTATACTCATTAGTACAGTAGGTTTAGGACGAGGGCTTGAAATATGACATCATCACATTGTATCATGGAAGTGGAACAAATACTTTACAGGTAGTTAGGCATTTTAATGATACTGTATGTGTGTACGGTCACCTTTTATATTTACAGTAGTACCTTTTATTAAAACCATGATTTGGGAAAGTGACTCTACAACAAGTGGGCAACAATATGTATTTTGATATTAAAAAGTAAACATTTTAGTTTTTACCTGCTGGGCTCATTTTTAAGCTGCTTTGTGCTCCAAAAAGCATCTGTTTAAAAATGATAATTAAAAAAAAAAAAGATGAAGTTCAAGGACCCTCCACAACATCCCTGATTATAGGACAAGCCAGCAATGTCAACCTACTTCCACTACGCACACGCTCTCAAAAGTGTGACATTTTGGGTGGATATAAAAATAGGGCATTTCACGATCCCTAAACATATTCCATTGGATATAGCGAAGGCGACGGGAGTGTCTTTGGTCAACCCAGATGACACGTCTGCGCCTTATCTCAAGAGGAATTTCCTCCTCGCCCCAATGATGTGCGTCAATAACGTGCAACCATTTTCAGTCGCTCTTTCCCCTCTTCTCTCTCGCGGCCATCTCAATTAGAGGCACATTAATGAAATAAATAACCATCAACAAACAATGCACTAATAAACACCCCCCCTCGCTAAAATGAGATTAACCCCGCTCGCCGACGGTGTCCGCGCACAATCCCGCTTCCAAAAAACGCGAATAAAAACCCTAAACAGTGAGATGTAGTTTGGAGAAGTCGGGGGTGGCGTGTGTGTGTCATGTCAGCCTATCTATCGCTCTCTCCCCTGCTCCATTTTGTTCTTAAATTTTCTATACAAAAGATTAAGGGAGGGGAAAAGACGAGAGAGCGAGCAGCGAGAGGACGAAAGGAAAGAAAAGTGCCATCATGGATTTCATCTAGAGTCCTCTGCCAATCCCCCCAAACCGACATCAGTCACAAAAAGCGACATCGTGTCCGAACAGGCACATTTTTAAAGCGGGGATGAAAAAGCCGTAACTTGTATTTGCAGGATACGCGTTGGCAACACGCGTTTTTGCACACACTCGCACGCAGCCACAGCGTTGCCTGCCACACTTGCTATGCTACTTTCTGAGCTCGTAGACAGTGACGGTGATGTTCGGGGAACTAAACGGGGTCGTAGTAAACGTCGTCGTCCACGGTGGAGAAAGTAATACGTTTATAAAGCACTATTACAGCCCGCGGGTGCGTTTTTTGCGCACATCCCACGTGAAAGTGACGGTGCTTATCTCGAAAACAGCGCACTACACAACGCCTAATCTGAGTCCAACAAAAGAATTAGTCAAGCTAATGGCATCTACCTACAAATCACCCCTTTTAATTCAACTTGCTAACAGGCAACGATCCACTTTTACGCCTGAACAATATGCCTCAGATTATCGAAACGCTCCGTTACGCACCGAGAACTTGTGTCTGGTTTAGTGAAAAGCTACTTTTTTTGGCCAAACGTCGTTTTCCAGTGAGGTTAAACGCGGATAAGAGAAAAGGTCACCGCGCTGCTTCATTTTAAAACTGCTCTCGACGCGTGGATGCGAGCAAACACAACTTGGTTGAAGTTACGCGAATTAAAAAGACAAACACCTTTAACCGCCCCGAGTGACTTTTCGTGCACTTGCAACCATTTTTTGGGGGGAGTCGCGTTCAATTTCGGCTTCACTCACATCGTGTCGACTTGTCTAAACGCTACAGCGACGATTTTAGAAACAAAGGCGCATTTCTCCGCGTCTATTTTAATATCGCGGCTCCGGGCTGGGCTCCGGGGCTGCATACATGTCGGCCGCTGGCGCACATACACCGGCTCTTTACATACGTGACACACACGTAAAGTGGTCCGGAGCGCGCGGTTACATGCATCCATACTTACATACGTGCTTCATGCCAGTCACTCTCACACACGCGCGTGCACACGCACACACGAATCCAAACTGAACATTAAAAAAGCGGCCAGAGAAATAAAGCCCAACAACAACAACAACAACAACTATATTGGCCATTATCCCGAGTGTTGATCGTGGAAAGAAGACAACAACAGGCGCAATGAATTCAACAATTTTGGGAATGTTTCATCACCGGTGTTTCGTGCCTCCATGCATAAAAGTGCATATGTAAACATAGCGGTAGATAAAATCAAAGTAGATAAATGTAGATATAGGATATATGTTGAAAGTAAAGACTCAGTGTACTTACGGGAGAGGCGGCGAGGAGATTAATGACACGACACGTCATGATTACGTTTCACTTGAATTAAATACATTACGAGTTGGGAAAAAAATGGAAATCAGGGTTGTATACAAGCATACGCCGCTTCCCCCTCCCTCCTCCCTGCGTTTGGTCAACCTCTTTTCTCCCTCTCTCTCTCTTTCACTCACCCTCCTCCTTCTCTCTTTCTTTTCCTTCTCCATTTCTTTTCCTTTCTTCTGGCATTTTTTCCCATTTATTGTACAGGAGTGAGTGAACAGAGAGAAGCAGAGGAGAGAAGTGGGAGGGAGAGTGATGTAGGTTGGAAATGTTAATTATAATCTCAGAGCAGGCACCATTTTACAACGCTGTCATCTCTTCACATTTGGATCCTAAATATGGCATCTGGGGTGGCGGGTAGCTGACAGTTTGGTTCGACATTTTTTTGGTGGGGGGAGAAAGAAAAAAGGAAACTTTCACACCAAGTGTGTTGGGAGGGATGACAGGGGCAAGGGGCAGGCTAAATGTGGTGGTGAGCCACCCCGGAAGCACATGGTCGCACTGAGGATGAGGAGATATAAAAAGTGCATATAGACTGTAGTTGGATGTAGTGTTCACAATATAAGGTCGGAGGACCAATAGGGCTCCATCAGGAGATTTCCAGAGGGCTCCCAATGCAAAAATAGCAACAGTAGGAAAGCCAGAGTAAAGGTTTAAAATGATCTTAGGACGAAAAAACACTGCAGTGCACCCTGAAATAGATTTATGTATACAGACCTCAAATTAACCAAAGGTAAATGCTTTCTTCATTATTTTAATAATTACCCATTTTCAACTATTTTCAATAGCTGTTTATTATTGTCATTGTAGGAAAAGCATTGTTCTGTTTGCCCTGTTATGGATGCGAGGCTCTTTGTAGAGCACGTATAATAAACATATCTTGTTTTAAACGACATTAAATGTTTGCTATTGGCTGCAGTAGCAAACCAAAACATTCATTTGCAATAAGCTGCATGTTGTTTGTCGTTCAGCCTCTGAGGTCACAGAGTAACACTTGTTCATACATGTTATACCTGGTATTTAAAATATTAATGTGGAAACAATCAAATGATCAGTTGATATTAGTATCAAATTAGGCTCATGCTGTGTATCATTGTTGTGACAGTGATTCACAAACGTCCCAGTGAAACAATGGCCTACTGTATAAGAAGTTGTTATGTCGGATGTACATATTTTCAGGTGGTTTATGACTGTGAGTGGTTCCCTGCCTGTTAGGCTCAGTGTTCGAGTCAAGTCTGATGTGTTTGGCCTCATCTTGCCTTTGTGACAGACTGCAAACACAAACAGCCAGTGGCCAGCTAGCACCTACATTGTGCACATGCGTGAAAAGAAATAACTTTCCGTACCTGCAGGTGGCGATCGTCTGTACTTGTTGCAGCATTTGCTTACAGCGTTCCCGCCCTTCTTGCTCACCAGACAGCTTCACTTCAAATCAAGGTTATGTCCAACGAGACTTTGCTAATCGTATCTGTGCCATCAGCCTTCGGACGCCAGGTTGCAGAAGAAAAAAGGAAAAGTCAGCAGAGCAATCACTTCCCCTTACATTCAACGTGAACTTGTTAGGGTTTAGTGAACAGCAATGGACCCGTCTCCATCCACTGCGCAACGAAAAGCTACCAACATGGTCCAAAGTGGTTCAGGCTACTTTTAAATATTTTGTGTGCTGGTAGCCAGAGACTGTTTTCATAGCTAACCGTCATCTTGGCATCACTTGCTAAATTATTCATAATTTCACAAATTCCACGTCTTCAACTAAAACCAACAATGGTTAAATCAGTCCAACCATAATAACAGTTTGCAACCTGAACAGCTTATTCTTCTGTGCCATGCTGTGATGTTGTCTAAAGCCATAAATACATCATGTAGACCTCTCCAGCGGGAGCTAGTTGAGAACATTAATGTCCCAAATGCTTCAAATTGTCACGACTCCACCAGAGATCTCACACATCCAGAGTTGACTGACTTCCCGTTGTGTGCTGTGCAAAGTAACGGCCATCTGGGACAATATTTTATTTGCACCTTTAAACTTTACTAAAATTACAACTGGCAATTGGTTTCCAGCACCTTTTTTCCAATTTGGGTCCATGTGGAGATGTGAAATGTCAAACTTTAAATAATCCAACATCTGGAGGAGGACTCTGCTCTGTAGCAACTGAGGATCAGCTCTGGAGTAAATAGTAGATTTCTTTGCGCCAGTGGTGCCCAATACATCAATCATCAATGTGTGCCATTAAAAATGTTTTAGATATTAGTTCGTCAAGCAGGTGCTGTCCAGCCTATGAAACTCTGACTTCAGCATCCTCTGACCATGTTGACTTTCATAGGACGTGTGTCATTTTACTTCTGCAGTTCTGTTGACAACTTGAATAATTGTAAGTATTTCCATCAGACCTATGGAGCCTGTTAAAGTTTGAAGAGCTGAATTCAACCCTTTGTTCTTGTTTGTTTTCTGTGTAAGTGGCTTCCATGAGTGAGCGTACAGGATGAGGGCAAAACAACGCCGAGTGGAAGCACCGGTCCGTAAGCCAGGATGCCCACACGCCTCCTCCACCAGCTCTCAGCCTTTATCACAGAGAGAAGCGCAACAATAAAAAGTCACCTGCACATCCTGTTAAGTAATGACAGCAGAATTATTCAGCTTTGAATTTTGTTTACCTTAATTTCCAACTTTTAACTGCTTCAGTTTAATCTTCCAAATAGAGGAGATTCAGTATAGGCGATATTTAGCTCTGCCTTTGTGTGTTTGCTGTTTCCTGATATAGCAGAATTATCAACCAAGTGTACGACTGAATGTTTTTCAGTCAAAGGCCTTGGTTCGCCTGTTTAAATGTGATGTGTGCACACAGAGTGTGAAGGTAAACGTTGGCTGGGAAATTCAAATGTCTTTGCTGACGCAGAACATATCTCCTGGATCAGCCATTGTAAGCCTGCTATTGTGTATCTGAGAGTGACTGACTAAGTCTGTGGCATATGTGCAGTGCACGCTTGTCTCAGTGTGTGTACATAGTAAATCAATGTGTGTGTGTGTGTGTATGCACATTTTGCATGTCAGCAGCTTATATGTGCATATATGTGTGTGCGCGCACTCTTTCTTTGTGTGTGTGTCTTGTCTGTTTGTGTTTGTGTGTATGCTCCTGGTACATATGTGTATGTGTTTGCGACTGCCACAATGGCATCATCACCCGCCCCTGACGCTTTGATTGTTTTCTCTGCTGCAGCAGAAATGCACCAATTAATATGCAGAGAGTGAGTGAGACACACACACACACACACGTACATACACAAAACACAAAAAACAACCCCCAAAAAAACAGCCATGAGGGAGGGAGAAGGGGAGGGAGGTGTGATGGAGAGAGGAGTGAGGGGGGCAGAAGAGATGGCACAGAAAGAGGGAAAGAATAGGGGAGATAAAATAAAAAATGGGGAAAGTGTGTGTGTGTGTGTGAGAGAAAGAGAGAGAGATGGACTGAGATAAGGGGCGAGGGTGGAGGCGAGGGGGCGTAGATGGAGGGGATGAAATCTGATAGATGTCTGAGTAAAAACAAGAGAAGGAAAGAAAGAAGAGTGGGGGAGGAGGGGGATCAATATGTACATATTCAGTGAGATATGGTGGGAAATCAATTGAGATGAGGGGAGGAGGAATTGATTTGGAGGGAGGAGGTAGAGATGGGGGGGTCACAAGGAAGGAGCGAGGGAGGAGACGATGGAGGAGGAGGAGGAGGAGTCCAGAGGTGGAGTGATATGTGGCTACGGCTGCTGTCCTTTTTGTCGCAGTGTCAGGGTATTGATACTGTAATACACTCCCACCCCACCCCACATACACACACACACACCATCACCTCTCACCCCCCCATCACAATGCTGCCGTGACAACGGCTGTCGCGGCGACGCCTACTGGCACAATGCAGCCACAATACTGAGGGCACTGAAGCATCTCACACACACCCACACACATACACACACTCAGAGCAGGCCAGAGAGAAAGAAAAAAAGGAAGAAATGAAAGAAAAAAAGGGGGAGGAGAGAAATAAAAGGGGAGAGGTGGAGATTAAGAGGGAGGTAGGAAGATGGATGGATAGAGGGGAGAAAAAAAAGGATGGAGATGAAGATGAAGAGAGAGGAGGGAGGAGGGGAAGGAAGGGTAGGGAATCTGGATTGATGGAGAGACAGGAGTGAGGGAGGGAGGGAGGGAAGGAAGGAAGGAAGGAAGGAGGGAGGTGGAGGAGAGATATGGCAGGATAATATTACATGTGTACAATGCCGGAGGGTGTGTGCCCATAGAAACATGTTTAATGGCTTTTATGATTGCAGGGAAGATTGTGTGAGGTGCGTCTTTTTGACAAAGTGATGTATGCACTGCCTGTGTGCAAACAACAGGGTGTTTATGTGACTCTGGGCTGTAGGACAAATATATGACAACAGTTAGGTGTTTATGTTTACACATACCTGTGTCTAGACGCTGCGCAGAGCTATGCGTGTGCAGAAGCATGTACCTTTGGTTTGAAGTTTAGGTTTCATTATTGATCATCGGGTATTTGATCCTATGTCAGCAAATCTTAATACGATTGTTAAACATTTCTCCCTCTCCTTGAAAAACACCATGAATCTCCAAAATGTCCTTTTTATTACCTTAAAATAAAAAAACCCTGAACGCATCATCTTTCAGTTCATCTGAAAGAGCTTGACAGCAGTGGCACGTGTTTGTATTTAATACAAGTGTATTTGATCTTTGGTTTATTCTTTCTTTATTTCAGTCAATAAATTCCGTCTGTACAAAGCAGATTTCTAACGCAAGGAAAAAAACATTATTGATGAATTAGATCTATTACTCTTATGTTGTCAAGTTTATGTTGCTGAAGGGAATTTTTGGGGGCAGTTTTTTTCCCTCTGTGCTTAAAATTGTGTGTGAAAGTTAAAGTCAAAGCATAAAAAATCAAATCAAATGCACAGCTACACTCTACCTTCCCTGACCTTCCTTTGCCAAAACGTCTGCGCCGGCGTGTTGCTATATCTCCCCTCGACATGTACGCTCATTTACAAAGGAAACGCTTGGCTGGATGCTTATAAGTCAGTTTATCCGCGTGAGATGACCAACGTTCCTCTTTTCCTTTCTTTCTTTTTTCGCCTCACACTATCTCATACAGTGTGTGTGTATGATCTATAGTTCCCTGCCTCCCTCCCTCCATCACCCTCTCCCCTCCTCCCTCCCTCACCCTAACCCTTCTTAATATGATGTAAAAAGCTAATCGCATGCAAATGTCTGTTGTCCCGGTAACCAGGCCTGAAAAATCCCTTTGATGTTTCCCCCGACTCATTCTCTTCACGTTCTCTTTGTTCGCCACAGTCTCGCTGCTTTGTCAACATCCCCCCTTTTACCCCGCTCGCTCTCTCTCCTTCATCCATTCTGCAGCTCTCTCGGCCCTCTCTTAGTTCTCTCCATTAGAAAAAAAAGTTTGAACTCTACTTTGTGTCTCTCTCTCTTTCTATAAGCCCCCCTCTCTTTTTTCCTGCGTCCTCTCCCCCTCATGCTCCTGCTCTCCCCTTGACTGTGCCTCTCTGTCTGTCTGCCCCTTCGCCCTCGCTCATTTCCCATCATTCCCACCTACTGTCTCCTGTCCTTCTCCTCTGTCGTTGCCTTTCTCTCTCGCTCAGTTTTGCCCCTTCCTGTTGCTCCCCCCGTCTCTCTGCCCAGCCTTTATCTCTCATTCCTCTCTCTATGTCCCTCACATGCACAGATGGACACACACACACACTTGTGCTCTCAAACTGCCCTCCCCTCCTTTAGAGAATTTGATCCCTGGAACTATTTGATATGGCGCTGCTCTGTAGTTATCTAATCATTCTGCTTTTCGCGAGGCCTAGTGGAAGCAGCGGCACAGCTGGCTCTCAGAGACGAGACCCCACTCATTACGGCAAGTTTGAGGTCACAAGGTTACAGGCCTCATTTTGAGGTTAGACCTATTACAAGGTTCAAGCACAACCTTCCACCCACGCCATTAAAACCCCTCGGAGAGGTTCAGAGCTTCCATTCGGTTTTAATTCAACACAGGAAAGTGAAAAAAACAGTCAAAGTACAATTATCAAGTAAGAATAACATGCATTTCCAACATTCCTTCCAAAAAATGTAAACATCAGGCAGAGAGTGCCGCAGACAAAGAGCAAGAGGGAGGTTTATATACATAATACTGCCTTGCAATGTGGTACAAACGTGAGGAATTCTGCATATGACAATCCATAACGCAGTAAGAATGAAAGATGGTGTTCATTACATTGCTTCCAATATAACGCAATGTACCAAACAGCTAAAGGCTATGAAGTGTACGGGGCTTCTCCAAGCCAACAAATTACATATTGATTCAGAAGTGGCTCGATAGCCATTTGCAATTTTTGAATTTGGATGCAGATATGAAACGTGCTAAATCTGATAACGGCAAAAAAGCCGCTGCTGCTGGTGTCTGGAGACACGAGCCTGACCTCCCGCTGCTGCCGGCTTTCGCTGCCTGATGGTTTCATGTCATACCATAAGCATGATACTGTTTGATGCACATGCTACCCCATCAAACCGGCGAGTGGACGCTGATTGGTTTTACTGACTGAATGCTTGCTGCCGTAAAATATATACAACACGACTGGGTGAATTATTGGGGCTCCATTATAACACAAAGGACTAGTTCTTGCATCCTTGTGTTCATGTTTCCTCGCGGGTCAGTTTTATTTGACAGCTCCACCAGATTTTTAACTCAGCAGTGCAACGTGTAGTAAATGGACCCAATATTAACACTGGACAAGTACTAGAGCTAAGCTGGAAACTAATTTTTTCCTTTGTTCCACTTGTTTCGAGACACGGTGTGTTAAAGGAGTGGTGCACAGTTTGGGAAACACTGCTCACTTTTCATGTTGCTGTAGACAGTTGGATAAGAATGACACAATGAGCTGGTTTGCCTTCGTTAACCCGAAAAGAATGGCGAGCGGGAAAACTGGCTCAATAAAACATAATGTGCATATAAATAGCTCTAGAGCTAAGAACCTTACCTTTTGAAATGACCTCAATAAGAGGTGTCGTGTCTGGTAGCCTACCTTCCTTCTAGTCTTTATGCTAAGCTAACAGGCTAGCAGTAGCAGAGTAGCATAATTTACCTGTCGACAACAAAATAAGGGAATGTCTGACGGTACATGTTTTAAGATTTATTATCTTATTTGAGCTTCGACTGAGCTAATGGCAGACAGCTAAAAGAACCTTGGCCAAAATAATCAAACTCAGACTGGTTTGAATTTAAAAAAAAACAAAAACTTATGTTTTTTTTATCTGTGATCTGATCCAGAGTAGTTGTTTGTCATACAATAAAAGTGGCCTCTAACCATCAAACTCAAAGGTGAAAACATTTTCTTTCAAATTTAGGTTAAAGTGATCTGCCGGCACCACAAGGATGTCGTCTTTAGGAACAATCGAATGTTTTGTGTTCGCAAGCATGAACCCAGTAAAACCAGAAAACAGACAAACGGATCCACACTTCTCCATTATGTGGAGAGCGCCTTCCAACCAGGAAGCTGGCAATACAAACAATACTTCATTGTACACAAGTCAACATTGCACACACACCCATTTTATACCTTTGGCATAAAACAAAGCACATTAAAGGTATATCAGTACACTGAATAACATTATAGGGCACCAAAAACTTTACATTTTAAACAGGCGTAACTAACATACCACTTTTAAATCTTTACCATGATTAACATGAAACACTTTAACACAGAATGGAAAAGGCCGATGTGATAACGTTCTCCCTTCCTGTTTCTCATCGAGGCACCGCTCGCTGTAGCCCGCGTGCTCAGACGTAACCTTGCCTGTCGTTGATTTGGCCACTGTGCCGGGCTTTAAAATGGCCACAGTGAGTGTGTGTGAGCATGTGAAGTGAACAGTGCTCCACTGTCCTACAACAATAAGACTGACTGCATGCGTTGAGCGGCGTGTGTGCGCGCGCTCATGCCACCCCTGCCTCATTTACATAGATGCAATCACACCTAGCCTCTGCCATGTGCTTTACATAGGCAGGAAAACCAAACCCTCCAGTACATTCAGCGCTATGAAAATGACAACGTACTAATACATTCTAAATCTGCAATCCTACGGTGGATTTACTCCCTGCATATTACTTCCTGTTTATTATCAGATGCTGGAGCATGTGACGCGTACAGTCAGCCAGCCAGGCAGTCAGTGGTTCAGACCAAGTGGTTTGGCCTAGTGGGGAGCCGCGGGGCAGACAATGGCCGCACTGTGTGGCTGAAGTGCCTTTGGTGTCAGTGACTCTGCCAGCAACTGAGACTGGCAGATCCAAAATGGCGGCGCACATAGAGAGCCCTGCTGGTGCTTGTCATGCTTTCAACAGGGCAGTTTTGATGCTTTTTGGATGCAGCTTTGCTTCGGGGGCTTCGAGATGGTGAAAGCTCCGGCATTTTATTTGTTTTGAGGAGGTGAAGGGGGGCCGGGGAAGAAGTGGAAGAAGAGCAAGTATTTGGGAGAAGTTCAAATACAGTCCAAGGGTCTCTCTTCTAGCTCTTTGAAATCCAGTTTGGCCTGATGAGATTTGCAAGAGTTTAAAAGAGTCCAAGGTCCAGTTTCTAATTGGGAGAAATCAAAATGAGGTCAAATATTAACAATTTACATCCTTCCCATAATTCCTAACTATTCATTAGAAAAACAATGACACAGTCAGTAAAAGGTGCACAATAAGAATGCGAACGATGCAGTGACACAAGCAGCTAAAGTGAAGACGGCAACAACAGAGCGAAAACGAGATGAAAGAAGCATGTAATAAACAGTAACTTACTCCTACTGAGATGACAGTTACACGGCTGTAGAGGGAGACTGACTCTGAGGAAGGGGGGGGACAGAAACAGTCATTTCATATTCAGTGCAAACGCATGCACAAGTGGCAATCCTCCCTCTGCTGCTGAATATGTGCATATCGCTGTCTGTGTGTTTGCCCTATCTATTTAGGCTGCATGTGTCCGTCTGTCTGTCAATCTGTTCCCAGCGCAGTCTGTTTGCCAATCTGTCATATTCTGTTTGCTAGATAAGGAGATTGAGACAATGTGTGTGTGTGTGTGTGTGTGTGTGTGTGTGTGTATGTGCAGAGCAAATTCATTTAGATGCCACCATGGAGATGCTGTGTCCTTACTGCTAAGAATATGCATGTGCTCTGTCTTCACTTTGCTGACATACTCAACCGATTCTTGCTGTTTGAAGGACACACATATAAATCACTCCGATGAAGCTCCATTAGTTTCACCACTATGGCTTCAATAGTCTCAGACATAGGTTACATACAAATGGATGACATTTTTCTCCAAAGCAGTCGATAGTGACGCGTGTCTGCTTTTTGTGATCAAATAGTCCCAAGGACCAGGAACTGTCAGTGCTTTGCAGTTCCACTACGGGTAAAGTGAAATCAAGGCTAGTTGTGCTATGCAGAAAATAACAACTCTAAATATTTAATGTGTTAACACGTGAGAGAAAAGAGAAAAGCGGCTATGACTGGAAAAACACAGTCCAGATAAATGACAATTATGCATGAAGAGTGTTGAGACATACACATTTCTAAATTATTTTATAATTGTTATGTGTGTATTATAAGCATATGGATCTTCGGGAGAGAGCTGGAAAACAGCTGGGACTTTGCAGCCTATAGTCAACATCATTTGGACGCCACCTGCCCAATTATTTATTATTATTATGAAGTTTTTCTCCCTTGAAAAGCAGCTACTACTGCTTCCTCGCATTCCAAACTGACACCGCTGCCACTGGGTTGAGTGAGATGGGAGTCGTTGTTTTAACACACCTGTGAGTGACTTGTTGAGCCGGAGCTTCTCCTGGGGTCCCTCCCAGACGCTGGGGAACCCCCATCCTTCTGGCTGCCGACAGAGGAAGAGTCCGAGCAGCTACTGTGGACTGAGAGAGACACGCAGTGACAGCGTGTGTGGTTATAGCCTCACTGAGAGCATCTAAATATGTCCAGCAGGTGTTATTTAAAATGTGTTCCTTTGATTGCAAGCCAGGTGGAGCAAGTACAACACAGTCCTGCATTCAGGCAGAATTGACGTGAATGGATTTTATCATAGCGTGTGTGCACTTTTATAATGTAAACCTCTTGCGTAATAATGTTTTCTTGAAATTAAAAATAGAGGAGACTAGGTATGGGAGGCACACGAGAGAGTGAGGAAGCATTTTTCTCATCCTGTTCAATGAATTTTTAACACAGTGTTCTGTCCCAGAGGACAATTCATGCATTGAAATCCTGAGCTGCTGCACTCAATGAGACACCTGGTGAGCAGTATGTGCATTACAACGAGCCATGAATGGGAAATCACTTTGGCTCTAGGGCAGCAGCGGCCTTTAGAGACTGGATGGTGGGTCTGAGGAATCTGAGGAATTGTATAACACATTGGATGTTTTCTTTCTGTTTTCTCTTCATATTAATTCAACTTGTGGGGTGATATTGTTTATCATTAGGTAGGTCTTGATTCCTGATGTATGTTAGTGGGTTTATTTTGTGACAAATGTCTTTTTTTCCTGGCCTTCATCAGGATTTTCTATTTCATCCAGTAAGTCTATAATTAAACTCTGTAGTCAGCAGAGAGCTGTTGTAAACCTGTTGCTTTTGTGTAGGTGGAGAGAGCTCGTGTTGCTAATAGCATGAAGTAAAAGCTTCATAAGATTGTGTTCTTATTGCTTTTTTTGGCGTGATATAATTGACAGATATGTCTGTTTTCTTCAAATTTACAATGCGACCTCTGCAGACGTGAAAAACGACGTCTGAACACTATTTCATTAAAGTAGTGGTTTAGGTTGTTTAAGTATGTTTAATGAAATATGTTGCTTGCTTGTAGTAAGGTCAAAACAAAACAAAAAACACCAACTCAGTACATGTTAGTGCCTTTAAAGCTCATTGTTATGATTTGACGTCTGAAACTTGTTGCAGATGTCAAATCTTCCTTTTTTTTTTTCTAAGAACAACATTATTTCCTTAGCTTAGCTGGTTGCTAATGAGCAACAAGCTACATTTGGCTGAAAGAGAAGAAGCTTCTCAGTAAGTGTCAGAGAAGCTTTGCAGCCTTTGAGGGGTCAAAACAACTAAACTAGGAGGCGCCAGAGTTAAAAAACACACACAAGGGTTGGATAAAACAGCCACGTGTGGGCTTTGAGCTTTGAGCGCCCCCTATTTTTCGCTTTGTCCCCTCGAAGGCTGCACGAGGGTTAATGCAACGTTAAAGTCAGGTTACGTGGCTGTAGTAGACACAGAAATGTCAAAAATGAAAAATATGGACGTCTTCGTCATTAAAATTTTACATTTTCAAAGGACTTACAGTTTTCTGCACTGCCACCTACTGGCCACAACACAAATAGCAGCAGTAGGCTTTAACTGTAACTCATTGGAAAACCAAATATAAAATGCAAGAAATACATTATGCAATAATCTCCACCACACAAGCTACAACTACTGTCCCCATTTTGTTCCTTAAATCACAGACGTGAAGTGATGTTATTGTTTTGAATGTGCTACATATTATCTGCATGTCATAAGCTTTTGAAATGTTCTCAGTGTGAGACAAAAATCAGAAATTCATAGAACAGCCTGGGGCGCAAGATTGAAAAAACAAAACAAAAAAACATGTACTGCGTTATTAGCTTGTCACATGGGAGATACTCCCAGAACCCGTTTTGTCTCCTGTCTGTAGTCTCTGTGTATTTCTTTCAGCTCATGAAGCAAATTTGAACAATCCAGTAATCCAACCCGGCCACATACAGCCGACCCACTTCCTGTAGACACAGTTGTGTATCTGTAAGGTGAGAAGTGGAACTGCAGGGTTTCCAGTGAAAAGTCTACACCCGCCTGCTCACCTCTGTCGTTGAGACTATAGATGGAGTCCAGCTCTGAGCCTTGCGTTCCTGTGGCGTCCAGCAGCAGTTTACTGGAAACTCCCATACACAGCGACTCTTTCAGACATAACTCTGGGAAAGCAGAGAGATCATTTATGAATACAACTACCACAGTGTTTTCATCAGAACCACAGTGCACCTGCCTTGCAGCACATTTTTATGTAAACCACATCACTATATATGACTGGATATTTATAGTTTTGCCTCTGACAGGACTTGGTCTGTTCGGGGAACAGGATGTTTGCCTATTGTTGAGTGAGAACCACTGAAAAACAAGTAACTCCGCCAAAAAACGTGTCAGGGCCGTTTTAATGGCAGCTGCAGTGCATCTTATCTAACGTGATACTGTAATCTTAGCCAGCTACAGGAAGCGACGCAGGGTTTTATGGATACAAGTAGATGGACATGACATGTGATATCCAGCAGCTCCGCGTGTTTAGAAAGCTCTGTATAAACAAATGAATAGAAATCTAGCAACACGTTGGAGGGGTGCTGGTAGTTTCCATGTGTCCTCTGCTCATCCCAGATATATCTACACCGAAGAATCTGATTCATCTCGTCTTTTTTCAGCTTTTCCCATGGGCCACTTTGGCCACAACTAAGCCGCTAAAACAATAACCCCTAGACTTCTCCAGTATTATAACTGCTGTTTGAGAAGCGATTATAATACTTACCAGGGAAAATATTTGCAGTTTGATATAACTGTCTACCTTGTTACTCATACACAGTACATAGCCCTCGCTCTCCCTGCCCCGCCGCGCTCTGCTCTGTAGCTTCCTGTACAACTCTGCAGGACTTGTTAAATAGCTTAACTTGACAACCCACATACTGTAAAAGAGTACTTCACCTTTAAAATTATGTCCCATGATGGAAATGTTATTGAGCTACTGCTAATCTACTGTATATTACCCACAATACAATTTGAAAACTGACAATTCTGTCAAAAATGTGGACACGTTCTGCTGGCGGCTGCAAACGTAGGCTTGTGCTGGTAGCCTGAAGCAGAGATGTTCTGCCTAGTGATGTCACTGGAGGCAATTTATCAAGTGTCATGCACAGTGGCATGTTCCCTCTGTCTTCTGAACAGCAAACCACCTGGAGCTCCATCAAGCCTTTCGTGAACATCCATCATTGAGGTTTATGGGGTCAAAGGTCAAAACTGTACCTGTGTTGTTGATAGCATGTGTCCACAGAAGATGGGCGATGTCGTGAGTCCAGGCCTGCCTGTCTTCTCTGTCCTGCGCTTGCAGGGTGATGCAGTCTTTAGTTCGCGGAGCCTGACGGACCCACACTTCAAACTTGAGGCCGTCCTCACCGACGCTCTGGGTCAGACCCATCTCACCCATCTGCACGGAGAAATGACAACAGATAAGATGAGACACACGTCTAAGGTGCAGTGCGGAGCATCCTGAAGATGAAATCACATGTTATTAGGGCTCCAGCCAAGAAAAGTAACCACAGATTCAGTTTGTCAAAGTTTAAACTGGATCAATGCAAAAAATGAAAACTCAAAAAACGGAGCGAGGGAGATGCTGTAAAGAAAACCGACACAGATTTCACAGCGTGCGCGACTATTTCTGTGTGAGCCTTTTGTACCTTGATGCTGTGTTTGTAGCTGTAGGCGGTGCGTCCCGGGCCGGGGCTCTTCTGTTTGGTGAAGATGACGACGTGCTGGTAGAGGAAAACGTTCCTCAACCCCACCCGCTTCCTCCGAGCCCCCCCGCACACCGACAGCTCGCCCTGCCGCACCAGCTCACCGCGCTCCGCCGCGGGCATCTCAAATCACAAACACACAAACAAATTAGTAGGATGCACTTATCTTGGCCTCAGGCCCAGCCACTGGCCTTCATTTGCTTGAAGATACCATCTTAATTTCTATCCTAACAGCCATTTAGCCAGTTGGCCAGTTGAGTTGGAATCAATTGCATTTTCATTGCCAGTGGTCTGAAGTAATTATCTCTGATCTTTTGTATATATTTTTTTTTGCATTGGTGAAATAAAACTTCAGGTAAGAATCTGCTGGTCTTCATGGACACATTTTTGAGACATTTATAACCTGGTGCTCGCTGTCAATTTTTATTGCTCTAGAGCAAAATCTCAAACTCTTCCACCGACGCAGGTTTTCTCGTTGTGAAACATTTCAGCTACAAAGACTGAAACACTTACTTCTCATTCACTAAAGAAAAAGACAAAGCAATGTAATTATTCAGTCCCTTGCATGGTGACACGTTCCCTCTTCACAAGGACGCTTCTTTCTGTTGGATCTTCGCTCTAATTGGCCGACTGACTCATGCCTTTTGTAAAAAACTGACTTTATTGTTCACGTCAATTACAGGGTTTGAGACTTGGCGATGTTGTTTTGACTCCTGGCAGAGGCAGAGAGAGGATGATAAAAGTCAAACATTATGTAACGTTCCATAAGGACCTGATTCTAGACTCACAAAGGACATAAACAAAACTACAAGAGCACTGACAATGAAGTTAAAGGGACTGATCGTTTACCGGCAACGGATGACACAGAACTTTATTTTTAACCCTCTCGAGATGCGTGGGTCACCATATAAGTGGCTGCTTCATATTCACACACTGTACAAACACCCCCACACAAACACACACCTGCACTGGCTGCTGTATTATGTGAAGTAGCTCAATGGGAGTGTTTGTGCCGTCGTAATCTCTCCCCTCGCTGGAATCGTGGAGGAGGTTGTGTGTGTGTGTGTGTGTGTGTGTGTGTGTGTGTGTGTGTGTGTGTGTGGGAGTGGAACGTTTGTCACGACTATCTCAGAGTAGCAGGATATGTTTTCTGACATTTCATGACAAAGGTTAAAGCTGATTTTTTTACATCTGTAACTGCAGGACTCGCACAAAAGTAGTTTGAGACAAAAAAAAAAACCCCAACATTTCATCTTCTATTAATTGTTAATTTCCTCTATTTGAGTTCTGCATTACTTTTTCTCATGCCAGACAAAGAGTTCATGTATTTATCATGTTTAAAATAATTAGCGCTACAGTTTTGACTGACACTGCTAAAGCTACTACCAGGTCGGGCTGGTGGAGGAAACAGTTACTCTCAGGATGAGTTACTCTCTGAGCCTCTGAGAAGAGAAAGTGGGCCTTGCACACTTGTAGTGTGATAAACTGGGACAGGCATTCTCACCGGACATCCGACGATGAGGTCACTGGCCCGGAGGTCCTCCCCGTGCCGCTGGACGTGTCTCAGGATAGAGAGGGCGGAGTCAGAGGCAGGGTTCAGTCCTCCCAGCTCCTCCAGGGCCTCACAGTACTGGTCCAGTCTCTGAGTGGGAGCCTGCAGACAGTGAGGGAAGGCCAGAGGGGACAGGGGGGAGGCTGCAGGGAGTTTGGACTGCAGGAGGGAGGGGGAGAGGACAGGAGTGGCAGGAAATACAGACATGCGGCATAAGATGTACTGCTTGCGTTTGAGCCTGCTTGGGTATGAAATATTATGAAAACTTGAATTCCTGGAGAAAGGAGTCACGTCTAGGTCCAGTCAGGTTCGAGAAGCAGACACCTCCTTCAGGCTTAAGGATTAAACGCTGCTGAATATGTCTTTTAAAGGGAGCTTTTCCTCTCCACTGTCTCTGGGTGCTGCTGGATTTGTTGGGCTTTCAATAAATTTGTACGGTCTTAAACCTTACACTGTCTAGAGATGACTCTAGTTGTACATTGGCGTTATATATAAAAAAGTGAAAAGCAAATTGTAATAGCTTTGCCTCATTTTAACACTACTGATATCAAGATTGTGAAATGTGATTTTTCGTAAATAGATGGTTGTGTTTTGGTTGATTATTTGGATAATTCCACTAAGTCCATGAATTATTAGCTGATGCACCATCTAATAGTATGTTGTTATGCATTTAAACTTTGAATTACACATATGCTCAGATGTTTGATTTTCGCATTTTGCCTGGGACATTGTTGCCATTTCGTGGAGGCTGATTGTGGTCTGATTATTCAAAAATACTTCAAACATTTCCAAATAAGCCGCACAACTGTTCACTGATGATTATTACATGACATTTAGGTTGAATTTGATGACGAGAACTGGTTCAAGTCTGTGTTTTTTTATCTATTTGTGGTGAAGAGGTCGTTTGGTCTGCTACAATTGCTACTTGAGGCGTGCGCAATCAGGATAATTATTGTTTTGGTCATTATATCTTGAAGTTACAAGGAGCCAAGCGTGATTTTATTGGTAGGAAAACACACATACAGTCCGAACGTAATGACATTCTCAGCTGTTTACAGCAGCCACGTGTTCGCAGCCATATGTGGTCTTTATGTGTTCGTGGTCATAATAATCATCACCACCATAACCAAAGTGATTACCATCATCTCGTTGCTCGAACACCACTTTAATGACTATCACCAGCTCAATTACCATAAAGCCTCCTGTAGCTATAGCCCACAATGTGCCCAAGCTACTGCACGGCAATGAGCCCACACTGCCTCCTGCTGGTGGCTTCACAGAAATGCTCCTTGATGTGACAATAACTACAGCCCCCGAGATCTTAAGCACTGTGATCTCGCCTTATAATGTCCTCTCAGTAATCTCACAATCCTGTTGATGTATTAGTTTTACTTAACTGTAGCTGGCGAGCTCAAATTGCTTTCTCTATAATCCACCTTTAATTGGCTTTTCTAGTGTACATTAAACAAGTAATTAGCTTTACTGTATACAGCTCATTTTTAATTGCAGCCACTGTTGAATAAAGAAACTTAAATTGGTTTGTGCTCGTCATGCGCAGTTTAATTACTCATAATAATATTCTCACAGTGCAATTGAAGAGATTTTCCAAAGGGAAAATGAGGATTTTATTAAACACTATGAGAAAGAAATTACACAAACTGGTTTAAGCTTGAAAGCCAAACACTTTTAAGGATTGACGGGCTTGGTTAGAGAGCAGCTGTTTGATAATCCTTACCTTAAAGAAGTCAGCAGCCTGCGTGACGAGCGGAGAGTCAAGTTCCGGTTTATTCCTGATGTAGTGGGAATACTGCAGAAACTGGTCCCGCTGTGAAGAAAAAAAAAGAGTTGATGCTTTGGATACATTTAATACGACAAACATATATAACATCAATTTCACTAGAAAGGCAAACCTAAAACTGAAACCACTTGTGACCTGGTAGCTTGCAACATTTGAACCACAATGTTTTATTCCTGTGCTCTTCCCCCTTCTCTTACATTCATAAACTTACGTATTTGCTGAAGCAGTCCTGCTGCATTAAACTATGCACAAGAGCGCCCTCCATTGCAGGGAGGAGGCTCTGCGAGTGAAAGGTGCTGAGGCTGGACCAGCTGGGGAAGAGGGTGTCTGCCTTTCCCCTGATGGAGGCCGGGGTGTCTGAGAGCTCCAGTAAGGGGAGATAGGTCTCCTCTACCCCCTTCAGAACGGTCACATACTGCCTCTCTGAGCTCAGCATCCTGCACCAGAGCAGGTACAACTTACTGCAGGATGGAATGAGAAGGAGAGGAGAGACATAAGAATGGCATGAGCAGTAGAAGAAGAAGGTTTAGCAGAACATTTGCAAAGGAGAGGCAAATGCGGGCTGAGAGGAAAAGTGGGAGGGGGCAGGAAATGAGAAGAAATAATGGACAGAGATCAAATGTAAAATGATCTAAGATTCATGCTGACTGATAAAATCGTTGTATAACAGACTTCAGATAAATTATTTCTCTTTTTCATCTCAGCCTAGACTTTTCCAAATGGCACAGACAAACCTCTGAGCAGCCGAACCGGCTCGGTCCGTGCCCGTCTCCCTCTCCGTCCTACCCAGCAGCACGTGTTGCCGCGGCGACCCCGTGTGATCTACTACCTCCTTGCTGCTGACCTCCACCCCTCGGATCAGTACCCCTCCACCTCCTCCTCCTCCGCTGCCCCATCCAGGGATAGCAGCAGCCATGCCAGTGGTGATAACCGGGTCTGCTAGCGCCCGTCTCCCCAGCCAGGACATGGGGGAGTTACGGCTCGCTCCACCCACAGGAGACTCGGCAGGCTTGGGGGTCGCCGTGCCTCGGCGGGGGGCCAGAAGAGCCTGGAGGTCAAAGCTTGGGTGGCGCTTTCGAGGTGGCTTAGGAGGAAGCGGGGTCTCTGTCGGCTGAAAGCAAAAGGACATTAAACCAATACTGTATTTTTAACAGCTGGAAAACAATGAGCTAAATCAAGTTCAATGTCTGTCACATGTGACCCTTTCATCTGTTATGAAGTACAAAAGCTCAAAAGTGATTTTAAAGTAGTTTATATAATTATAAAATAAACTCCTTTACTAGTCACATGGGAATTAAAATAATAAACAATTTACTGACAGTAAAATCTGGGCAGCTGTAAACTGTATTAGACAAAGAAAAAAACCATCAATATCAAATGTTGTCAGCTCACAGTGCTGCACATGCAATTATTTTGTTAACGTATAACATTGCTGAGTTAAATGTCAGAATATTATTGTAGCAAATTCGAACAATATGACAAACTGACTTAAACCACAAACTCACACTCTTCTTTGCAGGATTCAGAAGGTTCTGTAGGAACTTCCCTCCTCCAGCTCCGCCTGCTCCTCCACTTCCTCCCCCTGTTCCCTCTTTCTTATTCCCTCTCTCCTCCCCGACCTTCAGTGTGGAGCATGTCTGTGGTCTGAACAGTGATGCCAGGGATCCCCAGGACTGCAGCCCTCCCTCTCCTCCTCCACCCGCTCCGATACCCCAGTCGCCCTCTCCCTCGGGACCCATCAGATCCCAAAGGCTGCTGGCCGATGGGGTCTTGGATTTCCCCTGGCCCTGATTCTGGGCCCTGTCAGACTGTAGGAATCGGGGTTTGACCTGAGCTACGGTCCGCTGGTAGCGCTCCACAGTTTGGGTCCAGAGCTCCAGGAGCGCCCCTCCACCGAGCTCTATGGCTAAGGAACGGGCATCCTGGAATCGGGATGGAGGGATGGGAGGGAGGGAGGCGAGAGGGCAGGTGGAGGAAGAAGATGAGGTGGAGGAGACTGCATCGCACCACTGGGTGGCCTGTGCCGAGAGAGGAAAAAGCATTTTATTTGTTTGTCCTTATCATTTCAAGCCATTTCTGTGTTTTCATAAAGCTGTGTGATGCCTTCCAGGGATGCTGTACCTCCGTCAGTGTGGACAGCAGCCTCTGTGTGTTATCCAACGTGGTCCAGCAGTCAGACAGACAGTGGGACATGTCTCTCAGCTTCTCCCTGACCGGGGGAAGTCGGATCTGCACGTCACTCAGGCCTGCCCAGTCCAGCTCGCACCAGCCCTCCAAATCGCTGAGCACTGACAGTGTCTCGCTGTGCAGTTCCTAAAGGATACAGGAAGATCCATGTGAAGCCTCTAGAGTTTATTGAGGAAGCTTGATGGGACACACTCTGGGAATCGTGAATAGGGTTGTGATAGTGAAACTGTCCCTGCTGGGAATTCACTCTGCCTCTAGCATAGCCAGTGTCCACAAGAAGGACATAAACACTCCACAACATGGGAAAACTTGAGGCACATCTGTTCACACTTTAAACATATGTGTCTTACATCTCCTACACAAATCTAATGGGATAATAAGAATCATAAATGATGACGCTTATGTTGTAGCGTGATACATCCAACCAAATCTACTGGGTTCTGTTCTGGAAGAAAGAAAAGAACCAGCACATCAGTAAACACATAAACACATCCAACTATAGAACGTTGCACTAATTTCAAGTGCAAGTCCTAGCAGGCCACTTTATTAAGTAAACCTGCACAGGTTAAGTCAATGCAATACAGCAACTCAGTTATTTATAATTTCTCAGTGTTTGAGTTGAAGCTGTCAGAAATGTGCTAATTCTTCTAGATGGTGGTCAATGAGGTCACAGTGTGTGCTGGAGATTTACTGGAGTCATCATAGTATAGGAGAGGGTTCTGTCATTTCAAGAAGCTCAGTTAAGAAAAACACTGAGTTGCACAAAATCGTTACTACCTCAGAATTGGCAAACAAATTCTGTACAGTAAACACACATTATAGAGGCTTTGAACTTGCAATAACAGACTTGTGGCCATGTGAGGGCAGCAGCAACCCTTCAACTAACACAACACAGTGTGTGTTTATGAATAACACTCAGCACACACTGTAACAAATGCACAAAATTAGAGACTATTACAGTGTATATTAAAACAAATGAAGACAAACGTGTGCGCTGAATATACTAAAAAGGACTATTTAAGTACTATACATTTTCATAGAGCATCTTGTGTGAATGTAATCAAATGTTCACAGATATGCAGACGATTGTCTGCTTTACATAGGTTTCATCAATGTTTTTATCAAGAAACTTTGAAATACTCACATTAGCTGCTTCTCTAAATGTTTTGAACTTCTGCTGTTTGAGCGAAAGCCTGCTGAGTGACAGAGGAGGGTCCTTGTAGTCTTCCAGCTGTGACTGCACTTGCTCTATCTCCTTATCACACTGTGGAATTTAGTCAGAGAGGGAGAGAGAGGAGGACACAGCACATTATACTGTACAATTGGGGAAAGAGGTTACAGAAGTCAAGACCAGCAGAGGACGTGACTTTGTCCTGTTTTGTCACCCTCCATTGCATTAAAAATGAAATCAATCCATCCAGACAGTGTAAGTCATTGTAGAGTGAAATGATGTGTTTCAAGAGGCAAAACTTATTGAGACTTATTGAGAATAAAACCATATTCCTCTTTTTTCTTTCTGACCTTTTCCAGTTTGTCCACCATCTCTGCTAGTCCTCCCAGGGCGTCTAGGTCGCGGCCTCTCTGATTGGACACTTGAACTAGTTTATGAACTGCCTCATCCACGCTGTCATAGAGTTTAGAGGTTGTGGTGAGAGCAGCCCTGAGGGGTGAAAAGTCAAATATTAATTGGAAGTATTTCCACTAAAAAGTAAAAAGTTGCTTTAGCATGTGTTTTTTCAATTAAACTTCAAATGACAATGATCCAAAATGACACATGCTCTGGCAGAAAAGATTTAATTATGGAGCACAAAACCAATTCCAGACGTACTTCTGGTCTACAGTGTTTGGCCTTGTTTGGCAGACTGAGCCAAAGCTCATTACGGAATAGGAGGAACAGCTACAAATACAATCGTCTTTAGATCATCTTTAGGCTGCAGTCAGCACAAACAAACCAGCTGCATTGCTCTGTCCCGTCTGATTAGGTCCTTTTCTCATCCAGCTGGTTTTCATTTTTTGACTCCAAACAAACAACTTTGTTTTCATGATGCATATTTTTAACCTATAATTCATTTTGACTAAATAATACTTGCATTAAGCATAAGACTGAGGACACATTCCACTCCTGCCCCTTTGGGACCAGCCTGTGTTTGGATGGTGGTTTCAGTACAGTCTGAATATTTGCTTAATTAAACACGAACCCTTCTTCATCCAAACCAGGCCTTTCTAGTACAACCTTGTGCATCATTACCGACGCACCCAGAAGAAGCCAGATGTTAATCCTGACCGTGTCCATTCTGATCGGTTACATCTTTAACCCTTTGTTACCTGCAGTCCGGTGACGTCTGTGCCAGCTTAGTTGTGCTTGCGAGTCCTGCGAGCCAGGCTCCTCCACGCTGCTGCAGCTCAGTCAAGCGCTGGTCAGCCAGGACGCTTGCCATGAGTTGCTTGTGTTTGTTGATGCTGTGTGGTACAACCTGGAGAAGAACCAGATGTTTGTTGGTGTCTCTCTCTCTCAGGGCATCGACACTCACACTGAGGAAAACGCCCGCCACGCAGGCCATCGTGTACCTTGATGTTGTCTGGCAGGGGCTCAGCGTCCATGGACTGCAGTGCTTCTCCCAGCAGAGAGAGGGCACTCTCACAACGCTCTGTCAGGCTCTCCAGACTCTGAAGATAGTAAGGAAGCGAATAAAGCCTACGGTATTGACATCAAATTAATTAAAGCACATTCAGAAGGCAAAGACGGCGATTATCTGCTAACTGCATCCCATTCTGGAGAGAGGTCAGAAAAAGTTCAGAGAACAGGAAAATGTTTCCATCTGTTTGGATAAAAGCAGCTTCTAAACTGTCTGGGAAAAGTCATTGAGAGTCATTAAGATCCTTCTTAGACTCTCTTTTGATTTATTTTCTACACTTCATCATGGGCAACTACCCTACTCATCTCTCCACAAACCTTTCCTTCTGCTTCACTAAACGCGCTAAAAGGTGCACAAATAAAAAAAATAAAAAAACAACCGACTTCCTCCTGAAAATCAGGATGTTTTAGGCCTAAAAGTAACAAAACCAAAACAAATTCACAATGGAATCAATTCTACTGCCAAGAATCTACTGACAGCTTCTCCTGAGACCAGTGTTTACATTAGATATGCTGATGAACTCAAAGGCCTTACACACAAAATAAATACACCCACATAATTACCGAGCGCACTGATATCAGTCAATCTTTAATGCCTTAAACGCCTCTGATGCGTCTGCTCCAGTACAGAGAACATTTTAGGGAATTAAACAGAACGCCTTGATTGTTATCTTTAAATAGACAAACAGAAGAGCTCACTAGTCTGAAGGCCAGCCAGTCTGAGTGACAGTGGGTGAAGTCTCCATCCACCTCTTTGGGGAGCTGTTGCTTATCTACATATTGCTGAAGGACCCCGGTTCCTCGCACCGTGTGGACCTAGACAGGCCAGATAAGGCAAATTAAGAGCAGGAAATGAGACAATAAGCCAACAGTAGATAAGATAAGTGAATGTTGAAAAAACTTTTAAATAAATTAAAGACATTTAGGCAGAGAAACATAAGTTATGATATGATATGCTAGTGCTGAGCATTATATAAACAGCAATGTCAGCTTAATAAGGACTAATATAATAAGCAACAGATAACTCTTCCCTATTTACTCTGACTGCTTGCTACTCCTGATTTTTGTTTTTTTATAAAAGGAAGAGATGCATGTTCTCCAACTACACTTGTATCATGTTCATTAGTTAAGTTGTTGGCAGGGATAAAACCAATTACCACAAAACAGCAGACTGGGCCAGAGACTGTGAGGCACAGTGCCAACAGCTGTATTTTTCTCCAGCAGTGTTAACATCTTTTGGGTGGGATTTCCTTTTAACATTTCAAGCCTTATTGCTGCCAGGTTGAAATGAAAAACACATTTGAAGATTTGAGCAAGATATGAAATGTTGATGAAGTGTTTAGATGTTGCATTTCATATAGGAGCGATGCAGGTTTGGGAATTTCTCTTTCTACACCAGCAGTAAGTTTTAAAGCTATTTTATATCTTTCATGCATGGTTTTGGGAACTGCAGAACGTAAAGACACAGCACTGTCTGTTTAGTATGTGAAATTTAAAAGACGTCACCTCAGCTCCTTCCAGATTATGGGACGTGGTCTCTTGCTGCTCTTCCACTAGAATCAGAACAGATCCAAGACCACCAGGAACCAGCACCTGTTACACACAGAAAAACCTCAAGCTCATCTGCAGGTAAAACAAAGCACACAAGGAAGTAACAATGTTGTTTATGTTTTTCTACCCCACCTGGAACGCTTTAAGTGCAGAGAGGCAGAGATCAGAGGGCAGGCAGCGTCTGCTGTCTATTAACACAGTGAGACCCTTTTCTTTGGCTGCAGGCCTGAGGAGTATGGATGGAGAGAGGTGGAGGTAGAGTTTAAACAGAAGCAAATTTAAAAGCGATGCCTGTCATTTTCATTTGCTGCCATATGGCAACTCTCAAAAACAATATCTAAAAACCATCTAAGTCAAGCAAGTAAAACATAAATATGAAGCATAAGTTTGTGAATTAATGTTCTGCAACAAAACAGACTTGAAAATACATAAATATCAGAAACCAATTTGTATTTTACCTCAATATGGATGAGGAAATGTACGTATGCACATATTGCTCAACTGTAAGCCTTTCTTCGTTTATAGGTTCCTTACCTAGTGATTCTGTGGTAGCAAGCCAGGAGTCTGGCCATCTCTGTCTCACAGAAACCTTCCTCCGATGTATCCGTCTCTGTGACGACCAGAGCACGTCCCAGCCTGTCCACTGTACCTGAGGTCAGTAGGCATCATGTATAGGATGTAAACAGGGTATACAGCACAGCATTGCCACTTAGCAAAAAAGGACTCAGCAAAACTAACAGTAAAATAGAAATACTTTGAGTTGACTGCTGACGAGTTATAGGAGTCCTGAAAGATACTTGCCTGTCAGCTTCAGCTTCCCTGACTGGACAAGCTCAGTGTCCAGATCCCTAAGTCTCGGAGGGTCGTTAGGGGTAACGCCATTTAGTTGGTCTGCACGTGTCTCAGCTGAGTCCAGCTCCTCATTAGAATGACCATTACACACTGGCGATGATTTGGCTTCACTCTCTGACGAAAGATACAAAAGGTAAAGGAAACATTCTAGAGGTATTTTCATTTAATTACAGCATGTATTTTGATGCAAACATTTCTTCAAACCTGCACTGCTTGTTTTTGTGTTCTCTTCCCCATCATTAGTGTTTGTGGCCACTCCATCGCATTCATCTGGCTTCTCTGTTTGATCTGGGTGGTTCTGCTCTGTAATGGGTAGCGTTGTTGAAGTAGAGCAGGTAGTGGAACTTGGTTGAGGGGCTTTACCCTGTGGTTTTGATCCCTTCTGGTGTGTGCGCGCTCCAGACCTTGCTCTCCCTTTGGCCCCCTTTCCCCTCCTTTTCCTCCTAAGGACAAAGTACAGGAAGTCCTTAATGAAATGCAGTAGAAAGTTCATTCTAATATTGTTCTGTCCCTGTGTTCAGGAGATGTCTTATAAGCCAATAGGTGTCAGTAAGCAAGTAATACGTTTGACCTATACTTTGAGTACAGAGGTAGCACCTACTGTGAGTGTAACTGTAAGCACGAAACAAAGAAAAAAATGTAAGATGAAAGTGTGTAGGGTAAAAAAACAGTAAGTAAATTTGTACCTTGGTGCTCTGAATCCTGCAGTTTTAACTTCCTTTCCTCTGGGACAAACTCTTTCTTCTAGCCTCCCTTCATCCTTTTCCTCTGCCCTTTTTGTGTTAGATAAATCCTTGGACCCGTTCTTTCCACTTTCTGAGACCTCAGTAAAGGGCCTCTCTGGTGCATCTGATGTTGGGGTGGTAGCCTCACTGTCTCCACTGAGCAGCTTATCAGTGTCCTCAAAAACTGAGTCAGAATGAGATCCGTGATCTGAGTGGCCCTCTACAACGTGTCCAGTGTTGTGGCTCATCAAGTCGGGGATTTCATTTGTCACCAGACTGTCTCCACTCTCTGAGTCTTTATTTCTGTGGCCATCTTTGCATGGCTGTAAGAGCCCATTGCTATCTCTCTCCCTGCCCACACCTGGCCTCCTCTCTTTGAATGAGGCATCAAAATAAAGGTGACGACTGTCTGCACCTTCAGAGTCGCCACTTGTTTTAAGTCCTTCATCAGAGTCATGAAAAGAGGAGGAGTATGATCGCCTCCCTCTGCCAGGGTCACCAAGTCCAGATGGAGGCCGAGGAGGTAGCACATCGCTTTTGGATGACACAGTGTCTCCCTTAGCACCAAGAACTGCCCTAAAGCTCCCGGACCTCTCCATTCTTCCATATCCCCAAGCTTTCCCTTTACGGATTTTGATGACCTTACCTCTCCTGCACAAAGGCAATGTCTTGGTCTTACAGATCCCATGCATTTCTAGGTACCGCTGTCTTGAGTCAACGCCCCCATCAGGTCCCCCTCTGGGCTCCAAAAGCTCAACATAGTCCCCATCAAGCTGTGGCTGCCTGCCTGTCCGCCCAAGTCCATCTTCACTGCGCCTTCGCCGAGCGAGTGCAGTTTCAGAGTCTAAACCATCTGGGGGTAAATTGTCATCATCTTCTTCATCCCAGGACCAAGAATCCAGTTCTCCAGAGGATGACCCACCCCAGCCCCCAAGGCTGCTGCCTCCCTCACTGGGGAGGCGGTTGGACATGGCGGTCTCATGGCTGGACATCCGACCTAGCTCCTCACAAGGGTCGTGGATGAATTTTGGATAGACTACCTCCTTCCATGGTAGTCTGACCACGCCATCGCATGTACTGACCAAGCAGGTGTCAAGGCCTCCTCCAACTGTTGGAAGAGATAGAAGAATACAAAGTTTATGTCATCATATATATTTATGGAGGTCAGACATGATGCAAAACACACACTTACTTAAAGCTATTATCATTGTCCTTTACCAATCTACCAAATCTGGTACCCCATGAGACCTCTTACTGAGTGCGAACGTCATCACAATCAGAGATTCATTTTACAGAGAAAGGTTGCTGTTAAGGAGGCCAGGCAGGAGTCAGAGATTTACAGAAGAACAGAACTACTACTTGGACATTCTAACTCACCTTCTCTCTTGTGGCCCCGTTCTTTGTTGATGCTATGCAGCCACTCAGTGCTGAACACAAGGGGATGCTGTGACTCAGGTACCAAAATTTCCTGTACAGTGCGTCCTCCAGGGGCAAGACATTTTAAGGCCAGTCGGGGGCAGCGGGTGGAGAAGGGCACCACCTGTAGGTAGAAGTCATTACTGCGCAGAAGCCTCCAGTCCAAGGTAGAGAGCTGGACAACCACCTTCTCACCCAGACACAGAGGCCAACCAGAGTGAAGGAACAAGCAGCCCAGGTACTGAGACTGAGATAAGAAAAGAAACACACAGTGTGTTAAAAGCAAATAACTACTCCATGGTCCAAGTTGGTTGTGTTGGCCTAGAGATCCCAAAACTCTTCTGTTTAGCGCTCTTGTATGTCCTGGTGTGCCGTTCATATAGGAGCCATGTGAGCCAGCTGGCTTGGCTGTTTTGATGAGTCAGATTTCTAGAACTGATACCAGACCAGTCAACACTATTTGCTAGCTCAACTGGCCAAAAGCCAGCAAAACATGTGACTCATACGGTCTTTTCTAAAGTGTAAAACTGCTTATGTAGCATGACACACTGAGAAGGCTGTAGCTCACAACAGAGAGCTTAGCACAAATCAGACAGAACATGAGGTCACTGTTAAACAGTTCACTGTATTAGAAGATGAAACCAGACCTCTTTAGGACAAACCCTCTTTCCACCTTAATCAAAGCTGTGTCGAGTCTTTGTCCCCTTTTCTCTGCTCTCAGCTCAAAGACTCTTCCACAACTCTCTTTTCTTTTCCCAATCACATGTAATTGACAGACACAGGGCTCCTTCCGTCCTCTGTCTACCTCTCTGTCCTTGATTCGAGTTTTTCCCTTTGAACCCTTGTTTAGGGCACAGTCTGTTTTCACCACTATAGCAACGTTTAAGGGAAGTAACACTGATCTCTGTCCTTCAGCAGCACATTCTCCTGCCTTAGAAAGGTTTTACATTCAGCAGCTCTCTGTGTCCTCTCCACCCCCTCCTTCTGTCTACGTTTCCCTCAGCGTACCCCAACGTTTGCTCCTTCTCCCCCACCTCCCATTTCTCAAAAATTCCTCAATCAGTCTACTATAGTCTGCAACCTCCAGCATCGTCTCTTTTTCTCGAACGCAGGCTCAGTGAATGAAAGCCACGGTCATTCTCTCCGTCGACTGACACGGCTCCTCCGTTACTCACGCTCTCGTTCTCTCAAAGCAGTAACACGCTCACATATGGAAAGAATTATCGTCATGACTCACTGTCTAACTCCCGTCCGAGGAAGCTCCACTCAGCGACAATGAAAACATGGCTTGCTCACAATGCCCGTGCATATGTGTGAGTGTTGGAAACATGAGAAGGTTCTTTCAGTAGCCCGTGCTAAACAGCATGTGTTGTTAAATTTAAGGAATGCGCTTCAGTTTCAAGTAAAAGTTGCATCTCATTTGTTTGTAGCACAACATGAGTTTTTTATTTAACTACAACTAGATTGTCTTTTATTCATGTTTGTGTTGCGCTATTACGACCCGGCTAAGGTTTTAGCGCAGGCTTGATCCTCTGCACTGTTGTTAGCTAACTTGCATACTGTCCTGTAGGTTCAGGCATGTGTCAAATTATCCCTGCTGTGAACTTTGCCTTTGCTTTACAGACTTCATGCCACCATGTACTGTAACACTACTCTTGACATTTGGATTCAAGGCACAACTTAGAACTTGAGAATGACCCAGACGTGACTGCTGTGATGTTTTACTGTCTAAAAGTTTCAATACTACCCAAAAAAAACGTAAAGCACCTTTGGAGAGGACTAACTAGCGATGCCTTAAGAAGCAACATTCTCATTTTGGACTAGTCCTCACTGATCTGATGTAAAATGGTGAGTTGGCTTTAACATTATTTACCATCATAAGACTTTAAATGTTTTTTGATATGCAAAAACAAGTAAAGCTTTAACCTTGAGTTGGAGTTTTCATTTCATTTAGGACTTGAGACTGAACTTGGACAGGTCTTACAAACAAAAACAAAGTTCCAAACCAGAAATGCCAAAACAAATGATGCTTTTAAGAACGTGACCCTTGACTTGTGTCATTTGTCTGAACTGAGACGTGGCTTCAGAGTTGCTGTAACAACACTTGATATAGAATTAACAGACTTCTGTCTTCAAAACCTACTTCTGACCTACGCTTGGTCTTGACACTTGACTTTTGACTGACTTGGACTCTTCACTGAAGAGCCACAGTATAAACAAACTTCACACTAGCTGATAGTTGACGTGAGACCTGCCTTTGGATTAAATGTCTTTGCCGACACACACAAAACTGACAGCATGACCTTTTTCACCAACACAGTCCAAAAGGAACCGACTTACTGTACAGCATGTGTCACTCAGTACTTTAGTGTTTCTGATTATGCAGCTATGCGCGTTGCACTCACACATGCGTGCTGCTGGAGCTTGTGCAGGAGGTGTTTGGCAGGAACAAAGTAGTCCAGGAGGTACCGAAGACTGTCATGTTGATATGTCGACTCCAGGACTGAAAAGACCTGAACAAATACACAATAAAGGAGCTGATTAAATCAAATTAAAAAAGAATTTGAGTGGAGGGTGCTTTTGTTTATTTTTTTTAGGGCCGAATTTTCCAAAACAACAACAAAGAAATTCGATTTAATGTTATTAGTAAACTATTACTGGTTTCTCATTATCAGAAACTTTGCTCAGAGCATTTCTGAGGCAACGGCTGTGACTGTACGCAGCACTCTGCAATTTATTACAATAATGTTATGGTCATGTCAGTCTCATGGTTTGAGGAAGTGGATTCAGCTATAATTAGCCTGCGTACATTCAGCTCTTTTAGCTTCTAAAGTTAGTTCCAGGAAAGAAATGTACAACATCATCACATCTGTTAACTGAGTGCACCTACATTACTTTCTCACCCTGTACATACTGTAGGTGTAAAGATGTTGCGTGGGACAAAGGTGTGTGCTTGCAAGCTGTACCTGGGAGAGGAGCGGTGGCGCAGTGCTCTCAAATGGAGGATACAGGGACGACAGCGCCCCCTGGACACAATCCTCCATCGCTTCCGAACTCTGAGAGGGACAAACATGATAACAGAGGGTTAAGCCCAAAACGGGGCAAAGAATCGGCCTCTGAGGTCTGTGTTTGTCTTTAACAGCCGGCTTGTCTCGCTTTTTGCTGACACATATACACACTCTCACTCTAGTTTCAACTTCCTGTTGTATAGTCTGGGGCGTTTTCTCCAAGGCCCAGTAAATGCAGGAACCCCCGGAACAAAAGAATCCAGTTACCAGTGCAACTCCCCTCTGCACACACGCACACACACACACTACACAAGCGTGCACATTCACGCACATAATGAGGACGGTTATTGAGGCTGAGGGTGACATACACTGTTTATTTTTCTACACGCGCCGTTGGCATGGCAACCTGCAATGTTTTTTCCCCTCTTTTCCAACTTCACATTTCCTTTCCACTCTCCCATCTGCTTCTCTCGCTCCTTTCCTCACTTTCACCCCCCCACCTCCTCCTTTCTTTTCTTATTTCCTCATCTACATCTTTTTTTAATATCCAACTCTCTTCTTTCACCTCCATCTGACTATGTGAATGTCATCTGACAACGATTCTCTTCAACAAACGGAATATTGTGCTGAATAACTGGATGGCCAGAAAGCCATGGGAGAAACCCCAGGATGGGAGAACAGAGTGTACGGAAAAAGTGGAAAGTGGCTAAAGTGTGAGCCAGGAGCAAATGAGCTGGTCATTGTGTGGAAGATCTAGGTACACAGTAACAGAGCGTTGTTTTTTGGGGTTGGGCCTGTGTTGCTACGTATGGAGCTGGGATTAGCAGAGAAAGGATATTAAAAATGAGAATGCATTTAGGACATTTGTTTAAAAAATTTAAGAAAGCAGATACTGAAGTTAAGGGTGAAACAAACCTCTGGGTCTATCTGCATTACTGCAAGTGGAGATGGAAGGAGAGAGAAAGTAAGAAAGAAAGAGAAAGAAATGTAAAGGTAGGCACAGAAGCACCAGCTGTAAGGAAGTTTCTCAATCATAGCGTTTAACAAAACACTGGACCTAAAATAATAAATGGTATTTTTTGTTTGGATGGGAGTTATATATATAGCAAGCTGGAAAAACACAAATGACAAACTTTGATGATTATTGCTAAACACACAGTTTTCCACAAGCAGAGCATTGTTGGTTTTCTGTGAACAAAACCAAAAAATCCCCAAGACGCTTGTTTTGGAAACCACACACAACACGACCATTTTGAAGGTAGACGTAGACAAAGCAAAGAGCAAGTAGGACAAAGCTCTGATATTCTGCCAGTTGTTTGCCTGAGATAATTCACCTCCAGACTTATTAATCAGAAAAAAATCCACATCAAAGCCGCTCCACATGGGAAACTAGTAAGATTTATGGCACCACATTTCTTACGTTTTAAAGGACATCATTTAAAGGCCAACTAGACTGAATGACCTTTACAGTGTACATTTTTATCATTAAGGGTTCATTCACAGGACACTTCAAAGCATCACTGTTAAACTCAGGAAGACGCGTCATAACATAAAAGACCCATCACTGAAAGCTATTGGTTTTTTCGTACATGTGCACTAAACTCTGTAACACGCACCATCTATGACGACACATTAGAGGCTGTGCAAAGACATCATGCACAGGATGAGCTGTCTGTTGACTGGGATAGTAAACAGCCATCTGTTGGAGAGCATGGTCTAAGAGGTGTGGTGGTTGTAAAGTAAAGGTTCAAACAGCCTCTGGCTCAATGACAGAACATACGGAGTCTAGTAAAAGCACAGCGGGGGGTTCAAGGGACTGCAAAGCAAGCCAGCGGGAGCTTCCTCTTAGACTAAAGCCTGAAGTAATTCAACAAAACTCCATATTACAGTACAACCTATTGCTAAGCTTAGCGTGGAAGTACTGATGCGTGTTTTATGCCTTTTGTTTGTTCTCTGGTAAACTAGCTAGCTCTGTCACTGAGAGACTATATTTGGTTTACATGTGTGATGCACGATTGGAAGCAGGGATCACAATCAGTCGTATGACGAGTGTGAGGAAAAAACAAAAGTCTTTGCGTTTTACCTTTTACATTTACCTGAGGATAATTCAGAACGCTCACCATGGCTGAAGGCTGCTGAACAAAATCTGGCTGCTGCTCTATAATTGAGGGCTTGTCTTGTTGTTCTTGATAACACGGATCCCAACCACAAACAAACACGTCCTTGTCTTAGATTGTACTGTACCTACTGTGCCACAAACCAGTGGGTCGCATATACCTACTGATGTGCGCAGGTTGAGTGTCAGTCAGGACAACTGCTACGCATCCTTGTGTTTGTGTTGAACTCGGACACGGTACAGAATCAGGCTACGTCTCTCTCTGTTCTACGTAGACAGAAGCGTCAGTGGTTGTCACCCAAACAGATGCTTGGCACAGAAATGCAGCGAGGCCCCTAACCCCACACGTAAAGTTGTGAAAGGCTTCTTCTTCACCACAGACAGAATTCTGTGATCATCTACTTTAGGTCTGTGGTCTTCTCAGCATTTTGCTAACCCCCGATTAATTTCTTTCTTTTTGTGGACTTGAACCAGACAAACACGTTTGTTTACATACAGTTTATATATACGACAAGTACTTTATCTGTCAGAGAAGCCATCTGTGAAGTACCAGAGACATCGAGAGAATCAGACAGAGAGCAAGGGTTCAGACAGAAAGAGGAAAAGAGAGGAGGAGGAGGAGGAGGCTGACCAGTGGGAGAGATCGATGGGAAACAAAAGCTGCAGCAACCATGATAGAAACCAGATGTCAGCCTCTACAGTACGTTAGCGAAGACTGAGCGTGAAGAATAGACGGGGTGATAGAGGAGAATGAAAATAAGAACGAGGGAGCGGAAAAGAGACAGGGAGGCGCAGGTACCGAAGAGACAGGATGGAGAAAGAGCTAGACTGATAAATGGAAGACGGAGAAAGAGGAAGGTTTCTGACAACCTCCTGCATTTTCTATCCAGCAAAAAACAATAGAACATTAACATAATGGCCTGATCATAACATTAACTCTTATATGGTTGGGTCAACCGAGATCACTGCCTTTGATAGGATGGATGGCTTTTTATCTGGCTTATCGCCATCCTTTGCTGGATTTAACAACCTCTGGTCAACTACTTTGTGCTGAAGTTGACAGTCCACCATCTTTTTCTTCAACCAGGATGGGGACCAAAGAATAATTTATTGTTTATCACAATGTGGGTTTTGTTGTAGTCATTTCTGTTGGTTTTAATTAAAGTTTGTTTTTGGAACTGTTACAGCTTTTCTACATGCAAGGTTTTAACTTGCCTCTAAAGGGAGGCACAAATTATCAACACAGTACTGATGATATCTTATTGCCCCACATGTGCTCTTTATATGAATGTCCCAGTTTCCTCACCAGCTAATCGCTAACTGCAGTGAAGATCAGTGAGATGAAACTGAGGCAGCACAACTGTGGGCTTCAAATCTAAACAGTTACTGAAGCTAAATGGCCCATAAAGCTGAGGAGTGTAGAGATAATTACCTGAGTGTCATGTTGTACATAAAGAAATATGAATTCAAGTAGCTTTAAGTTTAGGACTTAGATATGATGTAAGATTATTTAGTGATTGTAGGGCAAACAATTCAGAACGATACTGCGTGGACGTCCAGTGAAGATGCCAGTGGGAAGAGCACATGCAGTTAACTGAAAATAGCTGAACTCTGTGTGTCAGAGGATCCTGACAATCACAGGAAACTCAGTTTCCAGATTCCTGTGACTGGCAACACAGCCGACTTTGTCTGGGCCGTTCTAATGACGCTATCGCCACCCGCTTCGAACACCCAGCACATTAACAAAAGTGGCACAAAGAATAATTTTCTTCAATTTTCATCAGAATGGCTTTTTATGATCAGTCCGTTTCCTGGCAAAACCCAAGGACTGGCACATCTCGTTAGCATTTCAAAATCAGATCTCGCCAGGGAGAGGGAAGTGGTGAAAATACCCTTTGCCACATATTTCTGGCAAAGAAGCTTCTGTGTGTGTGTGTGTGTGTGTGTGTGTGTGTGTGTGTGTGTGTGTGTGTGACTCTGAGTCTGCTGATCCATTTTAACACCTATGTGCATGTGTTAGCAGCCTTGTATGTCCCTGAGCTGAGCAAGTATGTGCCTAAATTTGCTCTTTGGTGTTGTTGCTTTTTCAACAGATACTGTTGCATTCTACATTCATTACTATATCTAACTTCAGCCACAGTATGAGTTTGCTTTGTTTACCATACGTGTACATCTGTTTGAGTACGATTTTCCCAGTTGGCTGCTGAGGAAGATGAAAGTGCACGGTATTGCCTTCCTGACGTCCATGCCATCCCTTATTCCACTTTCTGTCTCTTTGCCCTTTTCTGTGGAAAATGTGGCACCACCAGAAACCATCATAGCTGCAGTCCAAGCCTCCTAAAATAAAACGAAACCCTACCCTCGTCTTTTATTCTGTTCTTTCCCACTCCAGCTCTCTTTCCTTCTGTTTTTCCTCTCGCTTCCCCGCCAAACTGCTCCACCCTGGCCAACATAGAAGCGTCAATATGACCTAAAGCTTTTTTCTCATTATTTCTATCTTAATCCATTTCTCATATGCTTGCGTTTGTACATTAGTTAGTGTGCATGTGTCTGGCATCTCCCAGTCCCTCTGCCCCTGTGTGTCACTGATCAGGCCATAAGTGGGTGGGGATGATAAACAAACTCCCCAGAGATGCAGCAGAAACAGCTCTTGTGCTTGTGCTCTCTCTGCAAGTCGGCCACAAAAATCACCAACGTCACACCACTTAAATCGTGCCGTTGAAGTTTGCTGCCACTGGCATCTGACAACTCCGCAAGCTGCACACTGAGTGTTGTAACTGCTGACTGGATGTGTTCCCAGATCAGATGCGTGTCTTTGTGAGATGTGAATGATTATATTCTAACAGTGATGCTTTGAAGCAAATCTGGGTGTTTATACAGAAAGTTTCCATCTCGAGTAAAAGCACGAAGCTTAAAGAATCCTTTTATCTAACTTTTGAGGCAGAACCTATAAATGTCGTCTTGGCATAGATTAAAAATAGGAAACTATTTTTAAATTTTACTACAAGAAAGAATAAAGGCAGTACAAAAGCAGCATGATTCCCTGAGGAGGCTTTGAAATGTTCTATAATCATTTAATCAAAAGAGTCTCTTCCTTATAAAACAGTTGACTTATTTTTAGCACTTTGTGACAAGCTTGCCCAGAAAACGGGGACTTACCATGACTTCAGTCAGGAATTCCTACATAGTCCTCAGTTCCTTTCTTGAATCCGCTTCCTCTGCGCATTTTCCGCAAAAAAACCTCCCTTCAGTTATAATCAGCCTCCATTAGCTCCATTGAGTGTTGTTTTCGCCTCTAAACATTGATTCTTTTGTAATCTTTCAGCGCGTAAACTCCTCTGTCACCGTTATGCTGCGCCGCCTGGGAACGGCCCTCTCCGCGTCTGCCCTCCGCACTCCCCCCTCCCTCCCTCCTCCCTCTCTCCTCCCCTCTCCTCCCCCTCCTACCTACTAACAAGAGCTCCACAGTTTCTCTGCGCACTCACACTTTCCGCTTTTACCCTCAAGAGTTAACTTAGATGAATAGACAATAAGGAGCCGTTACTCCACCCAGGCGTAAATGCAGAAAAACTCCTGTTTTATTGTTCGGCTGACTTCACATCCAGCGGAGATAATTAAGTTAGTTTGTCATTTTTTCTCAATAATAGCAGCTATAATGGCTCATATTAGTTGAAACCCCGTATTATTCTTACACAGTGGAATGAAAACATGCTTCAAGAGCAGAATGGAGTCAACCAAAGGCTGAGCTGGACATTTGAGTGTTGTTGTTGTTGTTGTTGTTTTTTACCTAATTGCTTTTTGCCTGTGGATATTCCAGCAAGTTATGTATCCAATTCAGATCCCATCTGAAGGATATTCAGGGAAATCCCAACCTTTCCTCCCCACTGTGGGTCAGTCTCCAATAAAGCATATATTTCCCATAATGCAATTTAATGGCGTCTTTCTAGAGATTAGATTACAGTTCTTCTTAGTCTTCTAGTCTACTTTGACAGCTTTGTTCATACAAACTGAAATAATTGTTGTCAGGCTTAGTAGTATCCCCATGAAGAGTTTGAATTTGTTGGTACTAAAGTCTTTCCTACGACATACTTGCATGTCGTGGTGGCTTCATAGACTCACTTTGCCTCGATTTATTCCAGGAAATAAATTGTCAGTGAAAATGAAACTGTCAGAGTATGTGAAAGAACATGACTTTACGTGGTGGTGGTCCATCATCCAGCAGACGGTGGTGGAGGAGTGTTTATTGGAAGGCCGGTTACTGCCCCTGTGTTATAAACTTTGTGCTGCTATGACTCATTATTTCTTAGGCTTTTAAAAATATTTCTTTCTTTCCCCATGTTCAGGCCACAATGGTTGCTACAGCACCACTAAACTCCTGCTTTAGGAGTTTCCACTGTACGTTTTACAGTACACATCCATTCAAACAGTGCACGAGCGCCTCCCTGTGTTTATTGCTATGCTATTACAAAAATGAAACAGGGTCAGAAGGAGAGTGAGGAGCTGGGATCCACTGTTAAGCTCACTGTGAAGTTAAACCTATGACGACACGATTCATTACAACATTAGCTAAAGAACACGTGTATCTGGTGTTTAAATCTCTGGGATGTTGTGTAGTAAACCTTAGAGTGTGTTGGAGCTGTTTTAACTTCACTGTCCCGAAACGGCTGCCATCACGCGACACCTGACCCTCCACAACAACATTACCACCACCAGATGGTGCAGAGGTACTGTCAGCTCACAATCTGTGTTCTAATCACCAGTGAAGGGTGCAGCAGGCGTTAGTATACCTGAAAAGCGAAGTTGGCTTTGGATCAATAAAGTCATTTAAATGTATGCCGTGTGTGAGTACGGTAGCTTTCGAGATGCTGAAACATTTCTACTGTAGGTGCGTCCACCTGAACGACTCCCCTGGCAAGACAGACAAGAACAACTAGGGAAATGCCATCATTTCACATTATACCACCACACATGCTTTCATCACATACTCATTCATTAAATGCTTTGACCTGTAGCGTTGTTCAACTCTGATAATGTAAGCAAGCAGATGTATGAATGAACATTCCGTAGGCTGTAACTGGGTCAAAACGTCAGCTTAGGTGACATTTCTACCATATATTTATTATTGAGGGCGGTTTATTGCAGTGTATCTATTGTTTTGGCCTCCTTGTTCATTTCATATACAATATACGCACAAAACATTAGAACCATCTCCTAATGTAATGCGGTGAAACGTAACTCAACAATACAAAGCTTTCACGTTTCCAACAGCTTCAACTTAAAAACACAAAACTTATAACCTTATAAAAGCAGAATTAATGACATTGGGTTAGACTCTACCTAATAAAGTGGCGTGTGTGTGTGTACACTGCTTATCTCTGCTTAGCTTTAGTCCCAGCTGAAGTTTCTAATGCATCTGAGTTCAGACAGACGTCATAAAACAACGTCACACTCTGGTGTAGACACAGCTGTAACAAATATGAATGTATTAATATACGTTGTACTGTTACTAATAAAGGACCTGTGACTGCGTGACAGAGGCACTATGTACTAGTCTCAGCAGCTACTGTATAAGGAAGAAGGTGACGCTGAAGTGAGACAGTACAAGTCAAAGTTTACAGTTGCGTTATCAGAGGCCCAACCTGACTGGCAGGTCTGGGCGAACCTTTGCACCACATGACTCCCAGACACGCAGACACTGGCAGACTGCACCAGCCAAATCCTGTTCTGACCTGAATGTTGTCAAACCCCGCATAATATTATGTATCTGCCAAATAGATTTACAAACACATTTACTATTTGATAAAATGCTCTGTAAACGAGAAGTGACTGAACAACCTACAGAGAATTTCACCCAAATCCTTACAATAGATGTCTCTAAGACTTTCTCCAGTCACATGTGGAGAAGAGCTTATTAAATTACATGTCTTATCAGTCTAAAACTAAATTGATGTAAGTTAGGCGAAACAGAGAAGGAAGAACCAGCAACTGACAGTAATGCGACGAGGAAATCAGCAAAAAAGTTGACTTTAAGGTATAATGACGTAAGTGCAAAAGACGCTGATGTCTTTTTGGGTTAACACTTAACAATCAGGTTTATATGTCTCTTCTAAAATGAATCCATTACTGATGATGTGGGTGACACATCCTACACAAAAGCGCTAACATCTGACACTGGCCAAGCGTCTCCAGAAAATTCCAGATTTCATCCACGTAATAACGTGAAAAATGACATTTCTCTTTACCGTTCAACCACTTCGTCCAAATGAGCCATTGGGGCACTGCTTGAAATGTCGGTCATTTGTAAACGGTAAACTATATTTTTATTAAACCTCCTAAACTAAGAGAGAAAAACTCACTATGATCACAACTTTATGGTCATAAGTCATTAATTTATATAAATGTACTTATGTTGACTTAAATGTGCAAATGGGCAGTGGTGCCCGTAGACCAGCACAGCCTCTTTGTCACCGCTGTCACATTCCTGTCACCTGGAAGCCTGCCCACAGTGGGAGGTGAAGAACCAACGATGCCTGGCACCGAAGAGAAGAAGAATTTTGTTGTTGTTTCTGTTGGCATCATTTTTGTGTGAAGCAGGTTCTTCCTGCGCCTCATGACGTGTGGAGATGAACTGGAAACCGCAGAATAAACCTGTTCGTGCAAAGTAAAACGGATGCACTGGTTTTCATATTTCAATTGTGTCTCATCCAGTGACTTGAATTAAGTAAAAGACGATAAACAAATGACAGTAAGAACACAGTAAAAAGAGGATCAAACCAGTGTTTAAACCAAATAAGGCACAGACATTGCATCATGTTACATGTATATTATAATTGTTATATATTTTCAGAGCCACTGAACCACGTCACAGTGCGTTTCATTTTTTCCCCAAATTATTCATCAGATAACACATCTGTTAACAAGGAAACTGGGAAAAAGTGATATTTGCAAAGTAAATGACATTATGTCATGTGCGTGAGTGTGGAGACAGCAGCAACAGTGACTCAGTGGTAGACGTACATTACTGACATCAGCTTTGTGCCAGAAGAGGCATCCAGCATAAAAACCTGTACCAAATACACGTGAGTGTGATGAAGACAGAGCTGAAGAAACAGTGTCGTCAGAAGAAATACAACTGCATTTAAACCAAATATTTCCAGTCAAGGGCCTCGTCAGCAGAAGCCAACGTGCTGTCTGGTAACAGTCAGTTTTAACATGCAGAGCAACGTGAGGGGAAACAGGTACAAATAAGCAAAACAATGAGACTTGTTTGTCATATTCCTGGCATTGGTCATAAATGTTCATTATTCTGAAAAAAACCCTTAAAGGAGAAACTTTAGTACTTCAACAGTGAAACAGTTCTGTTCACACCTGCTATGAATTTCATGTGCTAAAAGTTATACTATCAGCCTTAATTGGTGCAGTGGTGTTTGTGTGAAGGGCAACACACAGCGTCTGCCGCACCTACAGCTCTAGTGAGACTGACTTCCAGCAGTAACTAAACTCTGTGGTTGGACATGTCTTGCACAACACTGCTGACGAGTACCGAGTCCCCGACAGGCACTGATCACTACGTACAAGTGATTAGACAAAATCAAAGCAGCCCACAGCTTCAATACGCCACAGGTCTATGCCATCAGGTAGTCACAGACCAAGTTTACGGTTTTATTAGGACAATGTTGTTATAAATATATTCAATTCAACTTTATTTATAAAGCGCCAATTCACAACATCATTTATCTCAAGGCACTTTACAAGTAAGGTTTAAGACCTTACACAACTAAACATAACAAATCCCACATAGAGCAGCTTTTAATTGCAGCCAATCGATAAATTGTACATTTTAATAGCAAACAGTGGAGAAAAAACTCCCTCTCTAGAGAGGAAGAAACCTCCAGCAGACCCAGGCTCAGTGTGGGCGGCCATCTGCCTTGACTGGTTGGGGTAAAGGGATAGAGAAGAGAGAAAAGAACAACAACAACAACAACAAAACAAGCAGCAACTGAACACAGGCGGTTGGACCAGCAACTGAACACTGAGACACACGACTCTGAGTCTGACGATACCTGTAGATGAGAATAGAGAGAGACAGAAGGGGAGAAACACAACTAGGAGAGAAAAGAGACAAAGTTAGACACATGTGGACATGGAGGCATGTAAGCGGATAGAAGAGAAAGAGAAAAAGAGCTCAGTGAATGAAGGACGTCCCCCAGCATCTAAGTCTATAGCAGCTTAACTAAGAGATGGTTCAGAGTGACCAGAACCATCTCTAACTATACGCTTTGTCAAAAAGGAAGGTTTTAAGCCTAGTTTTAAAACTAGAGCTTCTGCTTCTGTTATTGGGTCGAACTATGAGTAGCGAGTTACAGACGTCCAGCCTGGAGGTAAGAAATGCATGGATCAAAAATGACAGCTTTGATAATGATAGCTTTTGAAAAATTGTTTTCTAAATGACATAATAGTGTAAAGTGAATAATTTGTGACTTTACAATTCTTATCACATTTTGTTTCTGGCGGCCATCTTGGCTCATGTAAAAGTGGAGCTAAAACGTTGGCTTAGCATCACATTCAACACCTGATATCATTATGTTTCATCTGTGATTCACCACTTGGCAACATACGTACATGATCAACCTCCATACACAGTTTTTCTACCAAATTCAGTGCAGTTTTAATCTAGAATTCACCAAATCTATCTGCAAATTATCCAAAGGTATTTTGGTCTTATGCACTAGTTAAACTACGTTACGTGTAGAGTTGGTGACCAGTAGCCAGTGTTAACTAATAGTGTGTGTTGTCTAGGCAACGATGTAGCCATTCATTAAAACAGAACCTGAGTCTCAATGGAAGGCGACCAGTAAACCAGTAAGTGTTAAACCAGCTGCATACTGTTACTATATATTCATTACAATTCATACTGTAAAATGATCAAACCTTTTATTTAACCAGTGTACGAAGAAATTACAAAAACAAACAATTAAAACCCTATAGCTCAGCTACAGTGGGAACTGTTGCATGTTTACATTTAACAGACTTTTGTGACATTTATTTTTGTTTAAAATAAAACATTACTTATTAATTTAATTTATTACTATTGCTACAATTGTATTACTCATATACACGAGTTAGGACAGAAGCAGCATAAACATTTTGCATTGCAGGTCATTTTTAGTTAAAAATCAACATACACATAGATTTAAAGGTGTTGCTGAACACAACACAGAGAATTAAATATATGACTGACATGATGCAAAAACACTCATCTGCCATTTGCTAACATTACTATTAGGATGGTTGTGTCTCAGAGGAACAGAGCTGTAAACATGTACACACTAGGAATATTCATTCTTCACTTCATATCCATAGTGGAACTGAGGTGATCTTAAAAGCTGATTTCACAAAACCCCAAATCCAGAACGTGTGTGAAACATGACTTGACTCTGTCAAAGCCAGGTGCTGGTTCATTTACCTTATTCAGACCGTTGAACCAACTAAAGACCAAAATACCTCCAGCAATTAGGTCTAACTCACAGGAATAAGTTACATACACTGTAAATGTAATTACTACTCATTAATATTATTCTTTAGTTTCAGACATGTCAGAAGGCTGTGGGAGAATGAAAACCCTGTACATCTCCAGTCCGTCTAAGCCTTCTTCATAACCCACATTAAAATCACATAGACATTATGGGCTTCTTGTCTTCATTCATTGAGGATCAGTTTTCTCACATCATAGTCAGGCCCAGCACACCAGCAGTGATCAGCAGAGCTGTTTGGGAGGATGGGAGACCAGAATAATTCATCATCAATCACTGTACAGACTGAGCTTCCTTATGCATATCACTCAAAAAGCTCATCTTATCTCTTCTGCCTACCTTGTGTCAGTGACTGCTGGAGGGTGGTGCCGTAGTTTGGGGTAGTAGTGTTGCCGTTTAACAGTCTTGTAATGTTCAGTTGGAAGAGGAACATGGGTTTTCCAAGGTCACCAGCACCTGAGAGCACAAGCGAACAACAACTAGATCAGAGATATGGTTCGAGCACAAGAGAAAATATTAATATGGGCAGTGCAGATAATGACAATGTGACAGCATCTCTAGTAGTTGAGCTTACTCATATTGTAGGTTCCATTGTAGATGGTCACCAAAGAAGCATTTGTTGCTGGGGCATTAATTGTGCACTGGGTAACGTTTCCATTGTTTGTGCCGTTCACAGAGGTCACGTTTAGCTGCAGAAGACATTTTGAGTTCATGTCATTTACATACTGTTCTCCAGTCAAAGCCATGACGTCGATAGAAGCAGAACTCACGTTTGCTGGGATCAGCATGGTGTTGTTGAGCAAAGCGGTGTAGAAATCAACAGTCATGTTGCCGTTTGCGCAGATGTAAGTCGTATCATTGTTTCCCTGCAGTGAGCAAACAGAAGCGTTTCAGCGCCACTGTTGACACAGACGACTTTCAACACACCGTAGAATTAGCTTCACGTACGTTTGTGTTGTCAGGCGACACCGTGGCTGCGATGTAGCCCGATGAGCTTCCTGACAGCTCAATCACAAAGGCAGCGTTTCCTAACTTTGCAGAAGCAAAGTAGCATCCTGGTGTAGCAGGGCTGCACGCAGAAGACAGAAACCCGCAGAACTTTGTGCTCCCACAAGTTGTATTAGACACAGCTGTCTGCATGGGACAAACACAGCAGGGTGTTTATTGTGTGATGGTACAACGCACTACTCCTGTGACAAATGTATATATTCGTTTCAGATAGTTACAAGACTCACAGTAAGAGGAAACACTGGAGTCTTGGAAAATCCAGTTGTGGCTGTTACTGTGTTCACGGCAACACCCACCACAAACAGGACAGCGACGACTAGTCTGGTGTTCATACCTGCAGTGGACACAGTTCAGTTCAGACGCATTGTCTATGGAGATGTGAGCTCACAGTAGACTTACCAGAAATATTTTACTTAATATGCTACTGACATCTGCACATTAATAGAAAAGCACAGATGTTAACTTTTCATTGGAAAATCTGTTATATTAATATAGTTGTAGTTAGTTATAGCATTTGACCGATATTTATATTTACATAAAACATTTTTCCAGCTTCAATGCTACTCTTGTCTTCATCACCCAAAAATTCTCTCCATTAAGTGTATAAAAATTAAATTTAAATTATTTATATTATATATTTATTTTCTATTTAAGGTCCCTTACATGTATCATAGCGTATTAAAAGCCTACCTGTAGATGTTCTTCTTGTGTGTTCAAATGACAGAAAACGGCTGTTAGTTCCTCTAAAACGCTGTAGTTTTCTCTTCACGTGCCTCTGATGTTCTAAGTAAGTTCCCCCGATAAAGATGTGACTGGTGTTTACTCTGTGTCCATATTTATACCCTGATAGAAGGAAGTGAGTCACTGGATGTTGAAACAGTGAAAAAAAAAACAAACAAACCCAAAAAGCATCTCAGTCTGACGCGTCAGTATGTTTGAGTGGACGCCCTCCTGCTTGTCCAGTCAAAGAACGTTATCAGATCATGGCTCGTAGGTTAAGTAGGTATTTGTAACTTTAATTGTGCTACAAGAGTTAAATTTTGTCCTTTTAATGAATGTTCCACACAAACCTTCACCAAAGCAAAAATAGTCGGCTATACGAGTAAAATCTGAGATGAGGTTTGTGAGGGTGTGGCAGCAGCTGGTGTGGTGTGTAATTATCAACACACATACTTTGTTTCTACATCTCGACCCTCTTTGAAAGTTAATGAAGGCACCACTGACTTGTTCATCACCATCTTCTGTCACATACACACAACAAACACATGAACAGCTGTTTTTTTGTTGCTGTATGGCAAAAGTGAAATGCTGCCATGATTCCCAGGTGTCAGGACACACAGTCCGTCACAGCCTGCTGTGTACAGTACACAACCACACACGTTCAGGTCCATTAAGACTCTGTGTAAATATTGTAACTGATCAGTGTATGTATATATTAAAAGGTTCCTCTACACTGTAACAGGAAACGTAGTAGTAGAACTGGTGCCTTTGATGATAACTTTGTGACAATTGATAGTAGATCAGTGTCTTATTTTCCTTTATTAAAGAAATCAAAGAATTTAGCTTAACTGCAGCATATAGTAAAATATCAGCCAGTGAAGGGTTCATTAAAGCTACATGTGAATTTAGTTTATGTTAACTGGCTCCACAGCATTGATGCATATTGCTATAATAATTACATACAAACTGGAATACACCTGGTCCTTTCTTCCAAAACCTGAACTCCAGCCTGGAATAGCAGATAGATTCCCACAAGTTACTTTTACAACTATTACAATTAATACAACTCCACCACATTTTGTTGCAATCTTTGCTATTACAGATGTTTGCATATTCAAATACAGACCTTTAGTACAGTACATTAAATGTGTTACTTCCTTCATTACTTCACCCACAGCTCAACGTGCACCACTTTGTAAACTGACTTACACCATACACAACGTTGTTTTTTAACAATACTATATTTATTATACAGTTGCAAGAAAAGTATGTGAACCTTTGGGTTTACATGAATTTCTGCATAAATTGTTACAAATGATACACACTGGGGCTTAATTGAACTGAGACTGATGACTGAGAGGCTGATTGAGACTAAAGTAAGACCGAACTTGACAGAGGAGTTTTAACAATGGCTAAACATGACCCGGAGCATTTTACAAGACTTGACTGAACATGAACATCACACAACTAGGACAGAGCTGGAACATTTTAGATAGATAGATAGATAGATCTTTATTTATCCCGCAGTGGGGAAATTCTAGTGTGCCAGCAGCAGCAGAGAGACAGTTGGAAAAAATTACAATAATTACAATAGTTACAAAAAAGAGGAGCATTATATACAAAAAAAATATCTTATTGCCGTGGGTATGAAGGACCTCCGGTAGCTCAGTCCTGCACTTCAGGTGCAGCAGTCTCGCGCTGTGTGAGCTGCGTTGGTCTTCCACGGTTTGGTGCAGGGGGTGGGAGGGGTTGGCCATGATGGACGACAGTTTCGCCCGCGTCCATCTATTGGCCAACACCTCGATGGACTCCAGTGGGCAGCCCAGGACAGAGCCAGCTTTCTTAACTAGTTTGTTCAGTCTCTTTCTGTCTCTGTCCGCGCTGCCGCCCGCCCAGCACACAACGCCGTAGAGGACTGCCGATGCCACTACCGTGTCCTAAACAGTCCGTAGGAGAGCCCTGCACACCTCAAAGGACCTCAGTCGCCTCAGCAGGTGGAGGTGACTCTGGCCCCTCCTGTACAGGGCATCAGAGTTGTCCGTCCAGTCTAGGTTTTTGTTGAGGTGGACACCCACATATTTGTAAGTGTCCACCATCTCGATCCCAGAACCCCTTATGCACACCGGCGACGGTGGTGCAGGTTTCCGCCGGAAGTCAATCACCAGCTCCTTCGTTTTACTGGTGTTCAGAACCAGGTGGTTATCCTCACACCAGTCTACAAAGTCGGTGACGACCCCCCTATACTCCAGCTCGTTCCCCCCAGATACACATCCAACAATCCCAGTGGCGTCCGAGAACTTCTGCAGGTGGCATTTGCTGGAGTTGTACCTGAAGTCCGCTGTGTACAGGGTGAACAGGAAGGGTGAGAGCACCGTCCCCTGGGGGGCCCCGTGCTGCAGACGACCACGTCAGACACACAGTTGCGCAGCCTCACAAACTGTGGTCTGTCTGTGAGGTAGTTGATGGACCAAGCCGCCGGGTGTTGGTCCACGCCTGCAACCTCCAGCTTCCCCCTCAGCAGTGCTGGCTGAATGGTGTTGAAAGCACTGGAGAAGTAAAAGAACATGACCCTCACAGTGCTCCCGGGGGACTCCAAGTGAGATAGTGCCCGATGCTGCAGGTAGATGACGGCATCATCCACCCCGATGCCCGCCTGGTAGGCAAACTGCAGCAGGTCCAGTGCCGAGCTCACCTGGGTGCGGAGGTAGCTGAGGACAATCCTCTCCATGGTCTTCATCAGGTGAGAGGTCAGGGCCACGGGTCTGTAGTGGTTCGGCTCCCTGGGATGTGGTGTCTTTGGAACCGGAACCACACACCAGGTCTTCCACAGAGCCGGGACCCTTTCCAGGCTCAGACTCAGGTTGAACATGTACAGGACCACCTCACTGAGCTGGTCTGCACACTCCCTGAGGAGCCTGGAGCTGATGTTGTCAGGACCTGTGGCCTTCCTGGCCACAGACTAGGACATAAACACTCAACATGACAAGAACACATAACACAATCCAACAAGGACAGGAACCAGGAGGGGAGCTTAAATACTGAACCAACAGGAAATGAAGACCAGGTGAAATCACTGATTCCAGGGAGCAAACAGGCTGCAGCGCTGCGCTACCTGTCCTAGATGTGGTCGTCCTGCAAAGATGACTGCACAGCACAGAATGAGGTGAAGAACAATCCTAGAGTGTCGGCTAAAGACTTATAGAAATCTCTGGCACATGCTAACATTTTTGGTGAACAGTTAGAGAAGCTTTACACCTACAGCTCGTCTCTCAACAGAGGAGGAGGCCTCAGACACAACTTGTTTCCATCTACCTGCTGCCCTTTCAACTACGCCCAGAAAGATCAAGACCACTTCACACGTCCATGAAGGACACACTTTTAAGAACCCTGTAATGGTGGAGGAGCCCAGTCTTTACAGGTGTGAAGTGAAACTGAACAGGAAGCTGAATCTGTGGTTTCTACCAACTTCCCTCGGACTGAAGGAGCTTCCTGGACAGGAGCTGAAACGTTTCTATGAAATAGGTGGAGTCCAGTTGCCTTGACTCAACTTTCAGACGATAGCAGCTAAGGGCCAGTAGTTCCACTGAAGTTAGCTTGGCATTAGTTTGCACAATTACAACTGATATCAAGTAACCGCTAGTCAAAAACGATTTACTGTAGGTAAACACAGATAATCACAAATTAATTTATTTGCAGACTGAGAATGGAGCCAGTGAGGCTCCCGCTAACTTTTAGATACCAACAACATGACTAAGAAAGTTATGCAAATATTAACCTCACACTAGAGTTTTTTCTTTTTTGTGGCCTAGTTCACTAGTCAGCGACACTGACAGCGTCCCTCTGCGCCGCCACCGGTGTGGACACGTTGGAGTCGAGAGCAAATGATGCTAAGTGCTGCTGGTGCTAACCCCTCATAATAATAACCACTCACCAAGTCAAGGTAAAAAGACATGCAAGGAATGGCCGTCGGAGTACGTGCAAGAAAGAAACAGGCTGAAACTATCACTGAGTAGTAGAAACGCTAGTAAAAATTGTGTAATTATATATTTTACAGACCACAGTAGGACTGACATACAAAGTCATACAATACAACCAGAGCTTCATCTTAAAAATGTTAGATTAAATTAGACTAGATTCAACTTTATTGTCATTACACATGTACAAGTACAAGGCAACAAAATGCAGTTTAGGTCTAACTAGAAGTGCAGGATATAGTATGTGCAGGAGAAAGTATGGATAATATTTACAGATGGATATGCTATGGACATACTATACAGATTATTATGAACTAAAATCAGGAATATGCAAGTAGTGTACATGTTGCTATTTACTATACAATTTACATATAGAGGTGTATAATCAGAAACTTACAAATGTAAATGTGCCGTAGATGTTGTGCATGTACAAGTGTTTGTCGGTCCGTTGATGTTCTTGATGTCATGTCTGCTGTTCCGTGATGTTTCGTACCAAGTGAGTCTGTTTTTGTGCTGCAGTGTAGAGCTTTCGGCCCTGTCATGTCTTTGTGCTCGTGAGTAGAGTCCTCAGTCCAGTCGTGTTTTGGTGTTTCTGTGTTTGCCACTGTGTTGTGTGAATAGTCAGGTCATGTCTGTCCTGAGGCTGCGTTTGGGTCCACACCTCTGCCCGCATCAGTGACCAGCATTGACAGCACTGTTTTGTAACAGTACAGTGTAGAGTGAGGATTATGTGCAATATTAAATGTGCACTATTGAATAGTGCAATGGTTATGGGGAGAATGTGGGGGTATATGATTGGGCCAGGGCGGCACGGTGGTGTGGTGGTTAGCGCTGTCGCCTCAGGTCCCGGGTTTGATTCCCGGAGGGCGGGGGCGACCGGAGTTTGCATGTTCTCCCCGTGTCTGCGTGGGTTTTCTCCGGGGTCTCCGGTTTCCTCCCACAGTCCAAAGACATGCAGTTAGGTCAATTGATGGAAAAAAGATGCGTAAATTGCCCATAGGTGTGAGTGTGTATGACTGTGACTTGTGTGTCTATATATGTGGCCCTGCGATGGACTGGCGATCTGTCCAGGGTGTACCCTGCCTCTCGCCCAAAGCCAGCTGGGATAGGCTCCAGCACGCCCGCGACCCCTTCGGGGAAAAAGCGGAAGAAGGAGCCAAAGGGGCCAAAGGAGTCTGTGAAGTCCGTTGGGGTCAGAGTTCAATAAGGAGACAGCCCTAGGAAAAAAGCTGTTCCTCAGTCTGTTGGTTCTTGTCCAGGGGAACCTGAAGGCAGGAGAGATCAGGAAGTTCACCAGGACAGTTTTTTTTTCTTGAGAGTCCTCTGAGATGTGGGTCCCCAGGTACTTTAAGGATGAGACAGGCTCAACGGCCATCCCGTTAACGTGGATGGAATCATGTGAACCTCTTTTCTGCTTCCTGAAGTCCACAATGAGCTCCTTGGTTTTGTTGGTGTTTAGGAGCAGATTATGTGATGTGTGTTTTCAACGTTGGACTTTATAGTTGGTTCGGTTCGGTTGGCAGGTCATTATTTGTCATAGTAAATGTACACGTACATTGTACACATGATGTTGCTCACAGTTGTCAGTGTTTAATGGCTTAAATGTTTAATTCCTTGTTATTTACAATATAAAATCATAATCACTCAACACTTAATTGTTTTCTACATTATGTTTTTTTGCCCAATTTTGGCAAAGGGAGAAAAGATACGTTACCTTTTTTTTAAAATAACAAACAAAATGTAATGAAAAGAAAAAAAATGTTAACAAAAAACAAAGATGATTTAGCTTGTGACCATTTTTGGCCATCTACACATTAAAAGAGAGATGTTTTTTTCAACCTGTTTTTCATCATGTGATCTAACAGGCATATAAATGGTTAAAATTATTTAGTTTGGTTTTGATGACTAAAAATCATGTGCACAGGGGAAAGTGACTCACAAAAACACAAAAATATTACAGCTGAGTATAATTGTGTGATAAATTAACCAACTAGAAATTAACTAACAAAATAACAAAGTTCAAACTTACAAGGGATGAAAATACAAACAACAAAAGTGAAACGACAAAAGCTGAACCATGAACGTGAACATGAACCAACCAATAACAAATGAATGTGAGGACAGCAGCAGGTGTACAGTAGGTGATTGGCAATGATTAGTACTGGGCAGGAAACACCAAGTAGGAAATGATGTAAGGTGATGGAGGAGGGAGACAAAAACAAAACAAACTGAGGGCTAAACTATAAACCAGACTGGCATTGATATTATACATTATACATATTTCAATATTTGATACTATACTAAATATTTAAAACATTTATGCAGTGAAAGCAGCAACAAATATACAGTACAAAGTATAAAAATCACAGCTCAGTCCGTTGAAAAGGGTAGTACGTTTGAACAGAGCCAGAGGATTAGTCCTTTCTATATGTTGTGGGCTGAGTAAGAGAGGGAGCAAGAGACGTCAGTAACTGGGAAAGCATCAGGCCAACACAGATCACCCTGGGAGCCAGTTGCTGCCACTGAGATAAGGTCTGACAGGAACCAATTTTCAGTTGATATATGAGTCTAGACTTAAAAATGTTGAAATATATATTCATACAGTGTAGTTATATGTAGCTAAGTGCATGTTTCAGGGTGAGGCTGTGAATATGTAGATAGAAATAAAGAGTAGTCACATACAGTATGTCACAGAGGTGAGTTCACGTCTCACATTTCTTGTAAATATTTAATTTATCTTTTCATGTGACAACACTGAAGAAATGACACTTTGCTACAATGTAAAGTAGTGAGTGCACAGCTTGTATGACAGTGTACATTTGTTGTGCCCTCAAAGAAACTCCAAACACAGCCATTAATGTCTAAACCCCTGGCAACAAAAGTGGGTACACCCCTAAATGAAAATGTCCAAATTGGGTCCCATTAGCCATTTCCCTCCCTGGTGTTATGTTAGCGTTAGTTGTTAGCGTTGCAAGGTCTCAGGTGTGAATGGGGAGCAGGTGTGTTAAATTTGTTTTTTATGGCTCTCACTTTCTCACACTGGTCTCTGTAAGTTTAACATGGCACCTCATGGGAAAGAACTTTCCAAGGATCTGAAAAAAAGAATTGTTGCTCTATATAAAGATGGCCTAGGCTATAAGAAAACTGAGCTGCAGCACAGCCCACAAACAGTTTGCTGAAGACATGTCCTGTGATCTGATGAGACCGGGATAAATTTATTTGGTTCAGATGGTTTCAGGCGTGTGTGGAGGAAACCAGGTGAGGAGTACAAAGAACAGAGTGTATTGCCCACATCAGGCATGGTGGTGGGAGTGTCATGGTTTGGGGCTGCATGACTGCTGCTGGCACTGTGGAGCTACAGTTCAATGAGGGAACCATGAATGCCAACATGTACTGTGACATACTGAAGCAGAACATGATCCATCCCATGACTGGGCCGCAGGGCAGTCTTTGAAGGGAGACTCATTAACGGAACGTTAAGGCAATAATGTTGGGCAATAACGTGAAATTTAATTATTTTAAATAAAATTGTTGTCAACAATATCAGACAATTTATATAATGACAAAACTGATTATTTTGCTTTAAATATTTATTTTTTAAAACATGTTAAAAAACAGTTGCTACATAGTACAAACTATAAAAATGATCTTCCCCAATATCTGGTGTATAGAGAATTCTTTCACAAACAATCACACAATATAATATCAGCCAATAGAGGCTTCACAGTTGTGTGTAGTTAAATTATCAATAATACATTTATTCACACCAAAGAAAATAAAAACACATCTGCCAGTTGCTGGCATCATTGTGAGTGTAAAGAGATGAAAATGTGTGTATCACTGTTTAATAGTAATGAACGGCATCGTCTTGCAATTTGTTGACTTGATTTAGATAGATATCGATGTTTTTCACCTAATGGTCCCAGTTGTAATAATGTTTCCCAGTGTCACCGTATTCCTTCCATTTAGTGATTGGTTTACACCCTGAACTCACTGAACACATATAACATTCAACAGCATCAATTCCCTCTGTTCTGGGTCCAGGTACAGTAGCTTCAACCATGTGTGTTTTGTGATTAATTCCTTGTCTTGACTTCCTCATTACATGGTCAGACCCAGTGCAACCGCAACAATCAGCAAAGCTGTTGAGAGGAAGGGAGAGAAGATGATCATTAACTGGTCGCACTAGAAATTAATTAGGTCTGTAAGTTTATTGGGCTTTTCTGCCAACACCCAGCTTACCTTGCGTCAGTGACTGCTTGAATGAGATGGCGTGACTGGCTGGATTTGACAGATCTGCAGTAGCCCGCAACTGGGTGGTGGCGTTTCCCAGCTCACCAGTTTCTGAGAACAAACGAACACAACAAGATAAGAACGTGGCTGATGTACATGGTTGATGTGTGGGTGTGTGTGTAGCAGCTAAGCTTACTGGGGTCGAACGTTCCAGTGAGGACTGTGGCGTTCACGTTTGATGCTGCTTTAGTAGTTGGTGCTGGCACAGAGGCATTAAACAGGCACTGGATTTTGCTTCCATTGACACTTCCCTTCACAGAGTTCACACCCAGCTGCAGAGCAAACACATTTAGACATTTATATATATATATATACAGTATATGTACTATACTGGTTAAAACCCAACAACTTTAAGAGATGTAAGACTCACATTTGTCTTCTGCAGAGTGATGCCGTTGAAGGTAGCGGTAAAAAACTGAACATTGCCGTTGTTGTTTGCACAGACGAAGGATGTGTCAGTGTTTCCCTGCAGTGAACAAACAACAAACATTTGATTGTGTCGGTTTATCTGAATGACCTTAATCAAACCACAGCCTTAGCTCAGACTTGGTATTTTTGTGTGTGACTGAGTGATAGAGGGTAACGTACGGCAGATGACAGAGACATAGCGATGTAGCCTGATGAGGCTCCTGACAGCCCGAGCTGATAAGTTTGATTACTCAGCAGCTGGGCAGACAGAAAGTAACATGATCCACTTGAGGACGGGTCACATGAACCGGGTTGAGACAAACAGAGCTGTTTGGTCCCACAACCGTCTTTGGAAAGACTTGTCTGCGAGGGACATAAAAGACATTGAATGTATTAGATAAAGTGCAAGTTAATGAAATTCAACTTAACTGTTGAATGTAAAATGATTTTTAGGTCACTCACGGTGAGGGCCGCCACTGGGTTTAAAGCCGCGGTTGTGGCACTTAGTGTTGTAGTGTTTGTGGCCGTGGTGGCGTTTGGAGCCGCTCCTACTGCTACTGTGGTGGCGTTTGCTCCTGCTCCTGCTCCTACTGCTACTGTGGTGGCGTTTGCTCCTGCTCCTGCTCCTACTGCTACTGTGGTGGCGTTTGCTCCTGCTCCTGCTCCTACTGTTGTTGTGGTGGCGTTTGGAGCTGCTGTTGTGCTGTTTGCCGTTTCTGTGTTGTTCGTTCCTGTGGAGTTTGTTTGTGCCGTTGCAGTGTTTACTGCCACAGCTGCCACAAACAGCACAGCGATGATCAGTCTGGTGTACATACCTAGAGCAGGTAGGACGACAACATGACAGGACAATTCATTTAAAGTTAAACGTGTGGTAGCAGAGGAGGTTTCCTAAAGAATACCCTCAAAAATTAGGAGCATAAAACCATTATCAGTAACGTTTCTGCATAATAGATGGATGGTGACATAGACAAGCAAAGTTAAACGGACGACATTAGTGTAAATGCTACTATTCTAAACCAATTAAACATAAAGATGTATTGCATCACAATATATTGAGAATGAGGATGTTCTAGATGATGTTTGACTCCAGTTCTGATTTGCCATGAACTGCTCGCTCCTGATCCCAAAGCTCATGAGAATTTAGTTTCAATAAGTCTAAATCCATTTTGAATTATTATTAACACATCAATTAGTGCTTGTTTTCATCTTATCAGGCAGTTTGCGAAAGGGTATGAAAATCTGTTTATGCTATGGGGAGAACACGCAAAAAGGAAAAATAAATGAATGGCAAAATCTGCAGATTGAGAAGGGAAAGGGCACAAGCTGATTTTTAATTTCTAGTTATCCCTTGGATAGAACTAGTCCAAGGGATCAGTATCACATATTTATAGAAATGTGAATAACAGTGAAAACATTTGCACATAAATATTAATTTGTTTGAGCCTACCTGTAGATGATTTTGTCCTCCAACAAGTTCAAACAATGGTTGATGTTATCTTAAGGAGACGCTGGATGAGCAGGTGGTTTTCAGGTTCTCTGTCTCTGAGGAATTGATACCTGCCTGTACCTATTTATAGATAGAGGGAGGGGAGGATCCCAAAACCTGACATCCTGGATGTTTGTAGGGGGAGGTTTGGGGAGCCTTGACTTCAACCTGCACATTAAACATAACTAAAAACAGGAAAACTGCGTATAGTAACAATGTGACGTAACAGTAACCTGTTAGTGGCAGGAATTCTGTCGCAGTGATTTCTCAACCAAACAAGAGTCTTATATTAATGTAAACTGGAACCTTTACGAGAGTTTCAGTGTGACTGTGAATGTATGTGTGTGCTACAGTTTGAAGAACTGGTTTGTTACTGGAAGTTCAAGTTCTCAAGTTTGTTTTATTAAGCCTATTTCTCTTTGTCACAAATGTGCACTTGCCCTCCCTTGACATCTGGCAAGAAATTAGTACACTAGTCTATTATGACAGATGGTAGTCGCTATTCAGTCATGACTGTATGTAAATCTTTGAAAAATAACTAATCTCAGATGAAATTACATTTTGAAAGTGCAATTTCAAAATTTGAATAGTGGCATTTAAATGAAAATTTACTCAAAAGTTATGATAATAACAAAAATGAGAAAGTCTCTACATTTATGAAATTCTTGGTGAAGCATGTATTGTGTAGCGCAAGTCAAATTTATTTGCTTATTTGTATATTCTGTCGTTTGATGACACGTCCAGGAGTCAGCGCAATTTCACGTTATGTACATATTATGCAAGGGTGGGGCCGAGAACTCGTTTGTGTTTGTTTGGTGCCAAGGCTCTTGAAACTTTCCGGTGCAAATCCATTTACAATGCCATGGATGGTACAGTATATTTGACTTGTTCAGAATAAAGGCTGAGAAGTTGATCTTGTCCTTTTACTTACCCTTTGTAATTGTGGGGATCTGGTGATACTAAATACCACTGCATCGCAGACTACATCAACTTCTGTGAAGAGAACACGGTACCGACCCGGAGGGTGCGGTGCTTCTCTAACAACAAGCCCTGGGTGACCCCTGAAGCCCTACTGAAGGAGAAGAGGACGGCTTTTAATTCAGAGGGCAGAGGGGAGAGAGAGAGAGAGTTCAGCATGAACTCAAATACAAAATCAGGCCAAGAACAGCTACAAGAAGAAGCTGGAGGAACGGTTGGAGCAGAACAACGTCAGGGATGTGTGGAGAGGCCTGAAGACCATCTCTGGCCACGGACAGAGCAGAGGAGCAGGGACGGCTGGTGAGGATCAGGTCAGCGAGTTATAGATTTGCATTTGTTGCTGAATTAAAGAAGACAGGGAAGCTGCTGTTCTCTTTGTTTGTGACGCATCATGCATTTTCAGTAGATGACAGATCTGGAGTGCAGGCAGGAAAGGGAAGCATACTCATTGTTGTAGTATGCACAGAAAGAGGCCAGTTCAATGATGAAGACACAAAAAACCAAATGCCGCCTCTTTTTCTGACGTGACTTCGCGGTGTTTCTGGGCAGCATTGATGTGTGGCTTCCTCTCGCCGTCAGAGTTTCAGGTTACCGCTCTAGAAGCAGTGGGAAACTGCCACACCCATGTGACAGCTCATCACGCAGTGCTGCAAGTGATATCTGCCCTTCACTTCTATCCACTGAGAACTCAAGTGAGTCCCCAGATCACTTTCGGTATTGTGCATCTAGTATGACCAGTATTAAATATTTTTGAAATGGGTTCTGTTCAAAGCTTCTTTACCAACCTTGACGTCCTAGAAACTTGAAACCTGAATGGTTCACAAACAAACAACAACACAACCTGTAACAGAAATTAAACATTTAAAATGTATAAAGCTATAAATGTAAATTGTAAATAATAGGACAGTGTGAAAATAACAAGGTCACCGATCACAGTTATTTACATAGAAACCAACCAGAGTAAGAAGCAGGTTTGAGCTCATGGTAATGAGATCTGGGATTTGATTAACTGCTCTTAGGTCACTGTGTTACAACAGTGTGACCTCAGGTCAGACTCAGTAGCTACAGCAGTTAGACACGTCTGAATCAAAACCTGGTTAATGACCACAACGCAGGAAGATCAATGGATCGATAATATGATAAACACATCACGTTAGTGTTTGCAGTTTTTTTCTGTTTTACTTAACTACTGAGGAAACATTTTTAATATGTGTACGTCAGAGTCTGAGACCAAATTAGTTTTTTGAACCAATATAGACAATGAGCCAAGACGGATCAGTTTCCTCATGGCTGCTCTCCCAGATCGTTACTGTAAATACTTCTCAGCTCTCACTTCTCAAAAACGTCTCTCAAATGGCAGCACGTGATGTATTTGATTTGGGCGACTGATACTTTTAAAAACAGATGAAAACTAAAGAAAAAACCCTACACAAATAAGTTTGAATAGAAGAAAAGTAGATGGTTCTGTTTTGCTCTTATAAGCAGAAGGGAACTCAACAGACCAGCATGCACTGCATGGGAGTCAGATCTCTTCAGCTTTACTTTGTGAGTTAAAACAGAGGCAATCTTACAGGTGAAGGTAAAAACTTTATGGCAGCTTCAAGGCAGCAGGTAAATTAAAAAGATTGACTACATATCCAGATTTACAGGATCAGTGGAGCGATACGAGTTAAGGAGCTGTGACTTTTGCCAACATCTCAGGTGCCTCGTATAGTTTGTTGATTGGAGATGTGGATGGTGATCATGGACTGGACTCGTACCGAGTGGAAAGCCACAGAAACACGTGTTTGTGAAAAACTTTCCGCACACATGCAGTTGTTCAGTTTCAGAGGCCACTAGCATCATCCAGAGAGCTTTGTGGTTAATGCACTTGATGCAATGATAGATCTGAGAGATAAAAATGAGCTGAGTGACGTCTAAAAATGCTTCAGGAATGCAGCAGGATTAGAAATGTTGAAAGTTCAGCAAACTATGCGAAGCCAACGTCAGCAAAAAGTCCCAAGTCCTCAAGATTTTCCTTGTTATGTAGCACAGGGCGACGTGTTTGTGCAGCAGCAAAGTTTAGAAAAAACAGAAGTTATTTGAATTTGTTCATTTATTGTAGGTGGAAGTGAAAAAAATGAAGTGACTATGTTGGACATTTTAGATACTATACCATGTTTATTGTTTATTTATTTATAGTATTTATTTATTTCCTCATCTGTGTGATCAGGTTACCATTAAAACAGTTGTTATGTCAGTTACATGTCATTGTCTTATTAATTGATGTAGTGTCTTGATCTGTGAAATCTTTTTTAAATAAACAAGTTATATGAAGATAGGTTTACTAAAGGACTTCACATTACAGAAGCTGGAAGCATTTGTACGCTAGCAATAAAAAGTAAGACCATCTAATACTTACATAACCCAAAAAAGAAGGAAATTGTTGCTCAGGACCACAAAAATAATAAACAGCAAGATAAAACAAATGACAACATAAGTTATAGCTTATGTTAAACCCCAATAGCAGCAGAGAAGGAAGTTGTTAAGTTTGTTTATCTTATGTTTATATTGCTTAATAATGTTTTATTTTATATGAGTCATAGAGCAACATCGCTCAACAAGCATGAAGGCCGTCGCTTTGTCCAGTGATATCAAAGATGAAGCAAGTTCACAACATAAACTGTACAATGGTGACACTGTGGGTCGAACTAGACCAGCTGAGTGAAGGGTTAGTTGAGAGGATCAACACTGAGCAGTGTTTAGGTCCAAGCAGAGGTGACCCTGTGCCTGAGGGCAAACTGTGTTAAAGCAAGTGACCATCGAATGCAATATCAATCCAACAAGTGGAAATCCATGATAGCAAAAGCACCACAGGGCATAAAGGGTCAAACCACAAACCAACAGTCTACTTCCTGAGTGTAAACTGTCACCACTTTGCTTACCTAAACACTCAGCTTCTGGGTCTTCTCAATTAATCCGCGACAATATTTTGATTCACAGATGGAGAAAAATAACTTTATGCAGGTTATGTAATATGTAACAGAACATGTCTGAGAAGTCCCTGCGAACAGAGGAGGTGGTTTTGATATAAGACTGGATTTGCTCTAAGCTTCTCGGTTTCTTTGTTGCACCACATATTTTCTGCTGGATCGAAGGCAGGCCTGAAATCTGAAATATGTGAGGAAACGAGGCTCTGAAGACAGGCTATCTCATCCTATTCAGCCATGCGGACTCAACACCTATAGGTTCCTAACAGAATGTCAAATTTCATCTCACTAAGACCTTCCTGCTTGATTTATTTATTCATTTGTCCTCTGTAGTGAACTGAATTCAAAATAAGAAGCAGAAGACAAAGAAAGCAAACTGATGCTCTTTAAAAACAGTATTTGAAGTTTAATGGACCAGTAATCATTCACTACATCACATCTAATATATGTTGACAGTCTACGGTGGTATTAGGTTTAAGACTGTGAGCCTTTGGCTTAGATTTCACTGTGCTTCATTCTTCAAACTCCACGAGTTTCCTCAGATCAGACATCTCCTGCTTTTCATCCTCTTCGTCCTCTGCCCCATCCATGGTTTTCTGCAGCTCTTCCTTGATGTGGTTCAGCTCCAGCAGCCCGTCCTGCAGTTCCTTGCAAACTTCTCGTATCTTCGCTGCAAATTCTGTCTTTGCACCTTTTTTCAGCTCCATGGAGTCCTTTGCCAGGAAGAACACGTCCAGAGCTAGGAAGAGTCCTGACATCACTCCAGTGGTGAGGCTCATCGCTTGGGTAGCTTTAGCAGCACCACCTGCCAGACTTAGCGTCTGAACAGTATTTATCAGGCTCTCAGTGTTGATCACTAAAGCCTTCCCGGCCCGGCCGCCCTCCTTCACTACGTGTGTGATATTCTGGTTTAGGTACTTGTTTGAGATGCTCTCTGTGTACTTGTCAAAGTCCCACTCCGCCAGTATCTCCATCCCTTCCTGTTTGGCAGATGAGAGAGATTAGTTTGCGTTTTTTTAAGACTGCAGATTGTCAATATGTCTTTGACGATTAAGTGTATGCACTTGATTTCAAAAACTCGAATTCAGCGTAAAGTTGTAGTTAAGGCCATAATCTGGGAATAGCAAACCAAGTATTTCTTGGACCCGAGTATGCAACTAAACCAAAGTGGGCTAAACCCTGCTGATCTTCTCACCTGCAAAAAGTCCAGGCATTCCTTGATGTCCTTCACCTCCTCCTGGTACTCGTGGATCATGTTCTCCACCTTCTTGCGGTCTGTCTTTGAATGGACTGTGTCTGTGATGTTGGCAGAAGCAGATGCTAAACCACCTGCTGTGGCCACACCAATGCCTACAGCTGTGACAATGAGCGAGGTCCCTGCTGTGAACGGCGCCAGAATGAGGCCTGTGATGGTGGTGATGGAGCCTGCGACTCCTGCCATCCCTCCGCCAACACTGGCCGTGACCGTTTTCTTATGGAAACTGTCAGCAGAATCAGCCAAGGCGAGGAGCTGCAGGATGCGCTGCTGCAGCGAAGCACCCCGCTGGTTGAAACGGCGAACGAAGAGACGGGCCGCCATGAAGACACGGTCTGCTGCTTGTTCAACCAGTCTGAGAGGTTGGATGTTACAAGAAAACAAAACTTTACTGAAAGCAACTTTAAACATAGCAGAACGATTACGTTTCAAACTGTGCACGTATTGAATGTTGCATAGTGTCACACAGTAAAGGTTGGACACAGTTACGGGTAAAATGTCGCCGTTAAAGCTGACGTTAAGTAACACTGAAGCCCTAGAAAAGGATCATTTCTGTTCACGTTGTGCATTCAGTGTTTACTTACTCCTCAGCTTCACTTTCCTGTTTTGCCTCATTCCATTCTTCCCACCCTAACAGACAACAGACATTTGTTTCCACTTTCAGTAAACTGGATTAACAATAATGAAAATGAAATAGCAAATATACCTTCCACTGTGCCCCACCACATGATGAGGCCGTCTTCATCCTGAAAAAGATGAGCACAGAAACACTGACTCCGCACGAGTTATTACAAACGTAATGGTGTGTGTTCATGCAAAAACAATAAGCGTACATCTAGAGGGTCCAGGGCAGGCCTTTCACCGGGCTCTGCCACCTCACTGCTCGATTGTAGCGCCGCAGCTTTGGCTCTCTCCTAAAACACACAGGAGACACAAGCTGCACAAATGTTTGGATAGAACTTAGAGCTGGTCAATAGTCATTGCGCACAAGGCTGAATTCAAGAAAGCTTTTTGCAGACTGCTGTAAGACTGGTGGTTCTCTGCAGCAAACATGTGGGGCTATTTAAGTATAAAACTGCTATTTAATAAACACATAGATGTAATCAGCAACCAATATTTTACAAAATCTGGGTAAAACTATCAATAGCACTTTGAAAGCTTGGAGCCAAGAAGCCAGTGGTAATCATATCAGCACAAACAACAAAAGGCTTACTGGAACTAAGTTGGAAAGAGGAAACAAACAAATAGTTCACATGCCTGATGGGTTTCTCCATTACTTATTACTCCTATTTACAAGGTAGCTTAAAGGTACAAGATGAAAACTAAATGAATGTAAAAACAGGAAACAGGAACAGAAAAAATCAGCAGCAGAAACCACCTTGAAGTCAACAGTTTTGTTCAACTAAGCAGGTATTAGATGACTTCATTCAGTCTCAGGCCTCTATTACTGCAGAGGAACCGTTTAATGTTCGTCTACTGTTCTGTTGTTCATTTGTTTTATATGTGCTGTATGTCTGCATGTGAAGGACTTTGAAGGGCCTCTTTGTTTGGAAAGTGGCTGGCACACAAACCTGGGGAAGTTCCAGAGTGTCAGATGACACTGTTGCAGAGTCCTGTAGACACAGTGACAACAGAAACATATTCAGTTATATGAAGCTTTTTTCCTTGCCCTAAAGAAAACGAACATATGTGTTTCAGCGCGTTGCATTAAAGGTTCCAAAACCAAAAACGAATGTGGTTAATGCTGAAAACCTGAAAAAGACTTGAAAACCATTTGACACATAAATATGACTTATGTTTGATGTATGAGTGGTTTCATGTGGCAGCTTTTTCAGTACCACGATAATAAAAACACCAAAAAAGCGTTTTCTTGATCTGCTGCTTGTGAATTTGTTTCATGACTCAGACATAACAATGAGCCTTTTAGTTTGGTCTGTTATCAAACCTCATCAACCAGGAAGGAACGTAAACCTGCTTTGCATTTTTCCTAGCACTCGTAACCTGTTTGACTGACGCTGAATAATGATCAACATTCATGGAGAATGAACACATCTTCTCATATGACAGGGTTTGCACGTCATCAGTCCAACACATTGCTGTCCACGAGGGACCGTACAGTACCCAGTGTCACAGCCAAAACAGGACAGTCAACGCAAAAGCACACATGCTGTTGTGACTCTGTTATTACTAAAGATCGTGTCTGCTGGCTCAACCTGATGGCTGCCCAGAGAGAAGTGTCACCGTGACAACAGGCCACGGCAGCTGTCAAAAAGAAAATATTAGGACGTTTTAAATAAAAGCTCTGTTGGCGTGAAACTCGGCCAGACTCCGCTGCTGCACAGCACGTTTGTTAAAGTAAATGTTAATTACTGTGCTGACAGGATATGACACATTAAACCCAATTAATACATCAATAAACGCCGTCTGCTGCTTCCTGCCTTGACAAGTAGATCTATGTAAAGGCCACAACTGTTTATATGCACATTAAGGTAACTACAGGTCACGTCAGTCAAGCCGTTTTACGTGTTTCTCCAGTCTTATCAATATAGGACTAAACTAAAACGTGGCTAAATCGTGTCATCTCTGATACAGATGCATCTCATAACTAAACACAGTTACCTGCTGGTGGATAATCAGGTAAATAAGCAGACAAGACAGAATCATTTGTGTTGGTTTAGCGCCTTCTGGTGGCATCAGTGGACATCACAAGCATCACAAGCAACACATGAACCAGGCACAGACACAGAACTAAACACAAGCTCAGAGAACAGTTCTCACATCAGTCGATGCTGCGTTTATGTTTGGTCACATTGGAAGTTGAAATTAATTTTGTCTAGTCATATTTCAGTCTAGGTCCAAAATATGACCCTGCAGGTGTCAATATAGTGAACATCTCCATTAAAAAAGTGTTTAACTACAGCGTTACCTGTTTCTCTGACTTATTGTCCGCCAAGGTTCCACTGGTGGAGGCAACCTCACTGTGCAGAGGCGGGACTTCCTGGGAGGAAACGTTGCAGAGAAAGCTTATTTTATAAGGCTGATACAGTATCTAAAACATACTATTCAACACAATGGTCAAAGGTCAACAACATCCAGACTATTGGGCTAAAAAGAGCTTTTGAATAAACCATCCATCTAATAGTGCAGCGTTGTCATTGTAAGTGGTACCTTTGGCTGTGAGGACATGAATGGAACGACCTTCTGCATCACTCCTGAGAACAGCCTGCTCTGAATAATGAAAGCGTTACGTGAACGAGGGAAGCCTTGAACCACACACTACACACAACAATGCTACACATCATAAAATCTGTCACTAGTACAACAGATGAAGTCAAATAGCAGACTTGGCTTGAAGTGGTTTTCCAGTTTCTTGTGGACGTGCAGAATCATCCTGAGGCATCATTTTGGCATCTACAACTCAGTGATGACAGCGATGACAACACTTCATTGATGTTCTCAAAAAATGTATACTTCCTGCTTATTCTGTTTATGTTTTTATGCATCAAAAAAAAATTGTTGACTAAACGGTTCTAGTTCATTTATGCTCAGCTTTTCTGTTGGTGAGCCAGTGATACCAGGCCATTGCTGTTATACACCAGTGTTTCCCAACCTTTTTGAGGCACGGCACATATTTTACATCAGAAAAACACATGGCACACCACCAAACATCACAGTGGAGTTGGCTCGGTTGGCTCCCAGTAAAAGTCAACCCAAAGACAAGACAGCCTTCAGTTCACCTCGTTTGACTCAAAGCATGACTGTGTCCCGTGAACCGCGTTCAGCGCTTCGTCCAGCTGGTGGCAGCAGAGCGTTCAACTGTCCTCTGTGGAAGCGCTTCATTGTTTTGCTTGTCACTACACGCACTCGGAGAAACGATCCAGGTAAATTGGCTAATGTTCCACAGCCAACCTGATGATTTCTCATGGTATAATGTTTGTAAAACTAGAGCTGAGACAGAAGAGGTACTGTTCTGTTCCATGGAGGGAGCTAACGGCTAATGATGGCCAGGTCATGAAGTCTTAACTGTATTTGCCTCTATGTGAGATGTATTACTGTATATAGCCTTTAAATATACAGCACATGATGACTTTACAGTAGATTGTGGAAATTAAAGCTCCAGCAGGGTCAAAGTGACATCACAGTTGGCTCCACCCTTCACATTGCTGAGTCACATGCAGTTCGAATCAAAACAAGGTCAAGCCCGAAGCCACTACAGGAACAACAGACCATCTCCTTTCATCATCACGCTCTGCTCAGTTTAATTACACCGAGAAGACTGGAGCTGTGTGGAGCGCTTTGGTCGGACACTACGTGCCTTGTTGGAACCACTCCGCTGAGAAGTTGTACCAGTTGTAGTCTGCGAAGCTGTTTATAGACAAACAACAGTGCCTGTGTGTTCTGCTACGAAGAAACCGGCCACTGGAGCGATGTGTCCTCTGATGCATTATCATCTCATATCAGTGTAGATCTGGACTTATTACTTATGACTCACAATAGTGTGACTGTCTGATAATATCACGTGACCTTGACAGTGTCCTTTTTCCCACCTAATCAGAGTCTGAGATCTTTCCTGGCTGCAGGACCTTTGAAGCGGGAGCTTTAGACCCCGTGTGAGAGAACATCCTACTGTGTGACGCCCGCCCCTGCTGCGTTTACCTGGGGAACAGACTTGAACGGGTTGATCTTCTGCATGATCGCTGTCAGTCTGCCTGGGCCCTGAAACACACGCCGTGGCTGCAGTTAGTCACGTACTTCGCTCTCCGTATTACGGTTCCTCTCACCTGTGAAGCTGCCGTCACTGCTGCATCCAGCCTCCTTGCGTCCTGTGCGTCGGGCCCGTCTACATCCTGCTGAAGTGAGACGGGCTTGATTAGTGATAAATGAACCGTTAAGTCACTTCTGGCTGGACTGGCTCCGTACTGCACCTCAGGGTGGAGTCCGGGCGGAGCTGGGCCTGTGGAGCCTTCATCTCCACTGGACGCCTCCATCCTGAAAGCCGCTCTCTGGGTGGATGCTGAGGTAAAGGTGAGCTCTGGCAGCAACGCAGGGTTGTTAAGGTCCCCAGTTATTCAACAACGATTTAAAGTGAGCTTTCGCATCGCTTCCTCTCTCCGTTCAAATATTTGGATGTTTAAGAACTAAACTCGATAAAAGACGTAACACACTGGCTCCCACCGACTGACTGCTGTGCAGGAATCTTTCCCGCGGGCACTAAACTTGTGCGCGTGAGAGCGAATGGAGCTCGATTCCACAGAAAAACACGAAAGTCGCCACGTAGAGGAAAGTTTCTGAACAAACTTACCTCAACGCCGACTGTGAGAAACGGCCGATACCGTCCTGTAACAGCCACTATAACCCATGTAACCCAGCTGAAGCCTGGACCGAACCGAACCGGACGAACTGCGGTCAAGTCAGCAGCGCTGAGACAAAAAGAGCAGTGCGTCCGTATTCTACGGTTTACAGCAGGACGCAAAACACGACCGTCACAACTTTGGTTTCATAATAAGACGACTGACCTGTTCTAATTATGGAAAACTACAACAAAAAAAAAGAAAAAACATTGCACACATTCGACTCTCACCTGACACAGAACCGTGTACTTTCCCTGCATATTTTATGATTTGTGAGTAGTATGTGGAATTTCATATTGAAAAACAGTAAGAGTTGTCAACTGTGACACTGAATTAAATGGCTACTGTCAAAATAATAATAAAAAAAAAGAGTTATAAATCACAACAGATTTTGTCCAGATAGCTGAAAGTGGCTTGACTTGAGAAAGGTGAGGTACACAAATCTGTACAAGCCATGAACTGGGATAACCTGTGTAAGTGCACAAGAGGCTGGAGAATGAACTGCTCTTAGTTTTACTTAAATGTACAAGAGTTGTGTACATGTCTGAAAGTCATCTCTAAGCTGCCTGCTCGGACTGTGTCCGGTTTGTGAAGTTGTGCTGATCCACCAGATACATTGCTTCTAGGTTGGACCAATGTACTATTATTAAAGGAGAGAACATGTGTTCAGTGATAGGATTTATAAAATAAACTGAAGCAAATTAGGTATGAACATTCACCAGAAACGTCCAGTGTGCAATGTCGGTTTAACAATTACACAATAATCATGTTGTTAGTCAATCACTGAGCCCCAGAACAATTAACACATTTAAACTTAAGGGTTCTTCAACCCTATGTGGAGTAAAATATGTTGTGGGGTTTGTGAGACACCAATACAAAGGCAATATGTCAGAATAAAATTCCACTTTTAACCACTAATAAATCACGAAACAACCTGAAATACACATATACAGTAAAGGTTCTTTGTGAGGCCAAGGAAATTATACAAAGTCACTTTATTCAATATCAAAGCTTCCAACTCGATACTTCAATACAACATCTAACTACTGACAAATCCTAAAATGTGCAGTAAAAGTACACAGTTCTTTATGAGGCAATGTGTGGGCAATATTTCTTTTGTAGTTTTCCATAATTAGAACAGGTCAGACGTCTTATTATGAAAACAAAGTAGCGACGATCGCGTTGTAGGCTGTGCTGTAAACCGTGTAATACGGGCGCACTATTTTTTTTTTTTTTTGCGCTGCTGTGGACCGCGGTCCGAACCCTGTGGAGGGAGACGCTGCCTGAGGTGGGGCCGGGCGTGGTGAGTTCACTGACTGCAGGACAAACATACGGTTTCGCAACCTGAGGTAAAATACAAACAACGCGGACAGCGGTCGTACCCATTAGTGTGTGTGTGTGTGTGTGTGTGTGTGTGTGTGTGTGTTAAATGGTTTAATCCTAGGGGGAAAAAAATCAAAAACAGAAGACTTAAGTCTGAAGTACTCTTGTTCTTGTTAAATATGAAAGTTTCAAACAACTTTACCTGGATGACTAAGTATCTGCACTGACAAAACAAGAGAGTTTTAAAGAGACAGTCTCGTCTCATCAGCTGAAGCCACATGTAGGCAAACAGAAATACTGGGAACATAAACTTGTTAAATTTTGAATATACAGTAAGTCAGGTTTACAAATACTTTATTTACACATTCACTTTTACCTTAAAATATCTAAAGGCCTACGGGTACAGGGTATTTTAAAAGCACTCCAAAGCTTCATTTTTTGTGCAAAAATATTACATCAACATTTGTCATGTTAAAATAAAGTAGTTCATACCAGTAGATCTGCGACAAAGGCCTTGTTCACAGCCTACTGAGTGACTCGAACGCAACCCTGGCACAAATACCTGGTGATGCAAGACTACAAGGTATTTCTGCTTTTGCTTGCCTACGCAACACAGTAACACACTGAAAATAAATTACACACATAACATTAATATCCTAAGACGACGATTTCAAACATAAGCAGTGGACGATGACAGTAAACTACAGTAAAACCTCAAAGTCAAGCCAATTTTAACACTACATCCAACTCAAATACAATTAAAGAATTGTTTTATCTCTGCAGGAGGAATTGTAGATTTTTGTTTTAACATAAGGATGTCAAACACTGTGTAAAATAATAGGGGACGCTGGCAGTGTAATGTAATTCAACTGCCACACAAAACAAAGGCCTGTAAATGTACATTGTGTACAAACACTACTGTGAGAGTTGTGTCTGATTATGTGCAGTAACTCGATCGAAAATTTGATTCATGAATCATAAACATCTAAAACATTTTACGCCCAGGACAATGCAAGCAGTGCAGTGAGTGTTCGTGTTCCTGTAATTTTGAGCAGCTTGTGTGTACAGTAAAATGTGACAATATAAAAGTCTCAAACATTACAAGAAGAGTTATTAAGAGCTTTGTTTTTACTTTTTGAAGGACCAATGCACTCAACTGGTAAGTGTGAGGCATACATACACTGTCTGAACTGGCATTTCCCTCATGTAGCCAGTAGAGGGAACCTGTTGGTAACGCTGGTGTTCCCGACACCATGAAGATCGTTCTCAGAAGTCTCCAGTAGCATTCTGTAGCTCCTCTCTGATGGTGTTGAGCTCCATTATGGTCACATTCAGCACACTTGCCACATCTTTTATCAGAGTCACCATCTCCTTCTTACAGCTTTTCTTCAGCTCCCCAGACTCCTTGATGAAGTACTTGTCAGTGCCTTTAAAAAGTCCCTGGACCGAGGATACGGCTGTGTCCGTTACCTCCACCGCTCGTCTCACGGGCGAGTCCACCAGGCTGATCATCTGGACGGCTCTGCGGATCTCCCAGTCCTCAGAGTAGTGTTGGGTGCCAGATCTGAGGAAAGGATGGCCGCGGAGTCGGTACAAGCCTTGATCCACAAAGTGAAGGATCTTCCCGATGGTCAGCAGGTGAGCCTCATACTCCTGTAGCACCATCTCCACCTATGGAGGAGAGAGGATCAGGGGCAAAGCTACAAACATAGACCTAAGTTTATGTGGATGTTTGCATTAGTAAGTGTAAATTAACTGCAGAACAAAGTTTGCAGGGTGCGTTTTAAAACTGAAATGTACCTTTTTGCGGTCTTGCATGTTGTTAACGTTATCTGAAATTGCTGCGGAGGCGGACGTGATCCCACCAGCAGCTGCCACACCCACACCAACAGCGGTAACTACCAGAGAGGCACCAAAGGTAAAAGGTGCCAAAGCTAAACCTGCGATGGCTGCCACTCCACCTACAGCCGTGGTGGTGCCGCCAGTGATGCCAGCTATTTTGGCCTTGTGATGAAAATCGGTGATGTCCTCTGCTACAGCGTTAAGCGTGATGGAGGACTGCCACAGGACCTCGGCTCGCTCCGTAAAGGCTTTGTTGAAAACACGGAGGCCTTTGTTAACCTTGTCTGCCAAGATGGTGAACGACCTAGAATTTAATTGAGAGCCAGATGAACGTTGAGACTAACAAGTCCAGAGAAAAAGAACCCCACCACCAGCCTTTCACTGCCCCCAGTTACATGTAATAGACGTACTTTGAGTCATCTTTCATAATCATGTCCTCTTCATCTGATGGCATCTCATCCCATTCTGAAATACATTCAAGCAACAGACTGTGAAACATCTGCGGGCGTGTCTCACCGGAATGTTCCTTAAGTTAAGTCTGACTCACGTTCCACGGTGTACCACCACTCCATCAAACTGTCTGTGTCCTGTGACCAAATGAAAATAACAGTGAATCACACATTTGCTTGTATCCCGTTTATGGTGTGAAAGCAGATTTGTAATGACTATGAACACAAACAGACCCCGTCCACGTCTCCGTCCTCAAAGCCAGCTAAAGCTTGTTCATCCCTCTGAGCAGCCATCCACTCTGCCTGTGGATGCAACCGAACTGAGTCAGTCAACAAACTGGGAGATCTTTCGCACACTAGTCATACAAATCAAGAATGGCTTTAACTGTATATTCAGAGCTCTTCCCACAGTCTGCTGCTGTGTTATTTTGCATCTATGTAGTTCTTTTTAAACAAGCCTGCCTCCAGATTCCTGTGTTTTCATTTTAGTTTAACACTAGGACGAGTTTAAGCCCCCTCGTAAACCCCTAATTGTCTTGGTTTAACTTGTATAGATTAAGCCTACAGTGCACCTAGTTTATATGTCTGAACTGGCCTCACGTGTGCTGCAGTATGTTGCTGAACTAGTCCAGTCACGTGTCAAAGGAATGTGTCCTGTCAGGATACAGAGCCAGCTAACTACACCTACAGTGGAAGGTAACACACTAGCCCACACACGTACGCTGAACACAGACCACAACAAGCTAAAGAGGAGACAGTGAAAAATGTAGGTTCTTCTTATTTGGGGGAAGCTGTGATGAATGGTGTAATGATACTGTACATTAGAGGCCAGAGTATGAGGCTTGTAAAGAAAGCAACATAAAAATCCTGTAACTGTGTCTTGTTTGTCATTTTCAGTTTGAACTTACCTTGGCAGCCTCTGACAGGTACTCACTGGACGCAGCTCCTGGTGGATCTTCAGACTCTATGTACATGGATTTGCTCTGTAAACACACAGAGTTCAGTTACTACTAAAAGACCTGAAACCAAAAGACCCCTTTTGTAACCACAATGTTAGTCAACCCAGACTCACCTTAGCCTTGTGTTTTTTGAGGAATTTAGGTTTGGATGGCTTTTTCTGTTAGAAGGACAACATTTTTCAGTCGTATTTTAAACTGGGTCAAACAGAAAAAGCAAAAGGGAAAAGCAGAGTAAAAACAATACCAGCTTGTGAGTTTCCAGTTCATCCTGTTCGCTGTCATACCTCTCTCCAGGTTTTAAGAAATATTTTCCTGTATAATCATCCTCAGCAAAATCAGCCTGAGTGAGTAACAAGTAACAAAGGCAGGAGCTCAGAACACACATAATGAGAAACGCTCACATTGCACTGCCAACCAACGTCATCCATTGATTAAATACCAGCTGAGCTATGTGGTGGCCAAATTCACTGTCCAGTCATGTTTGATGTGTGTGGAAAAGGGACATGACCCTGTGTTTGTGTGGTTACCAATGATGCTGTAGAGTAAGATAAATAATGACATTTACAAAGTACTAGCTTTAGTGTTTACTGTTTTGCTATTCTCCATTGCATAAAGGTCGTCATCATCCAACTCTTCTGCTGAAAAGCTGTTCTTCTTGCCAATGTTGTCCTCCAACATGTCCCCCTAAGCCACAAAAGGTAAAATGCAAGATTAGATTGTGGTTAAGTGAAACCATCTCTGCACAGCAAGCCAGTCACGTTTACCTTAGAGCTTCGACGAATGAAGGGCAGTTTCTTCTTTTTATGTTTCTTCTACAATAAACAAAGTCCGTGAAATTAAAATGGGTAAAAAAAAAAAAATCAATTCTGATAATCAGAAAATGAAATAAAAAGTTACGGGTTTATAGTCTTCAATTCCGTTAACGTCTTCCTCTCCGCTTAGTGCAGAAGAAACGTGCTGCATTTTATGAAAGTCCTCGTCCATGAAAGCAGCCTGTGCAGCATATTTAATAGTTTTTCTCATTTGGTAAGTCAGGACTAATAATGTACATAACTATACAGTGACACCTCTAGGACTTTAAAAAAATATAAAGAAATGTAAACAAAATAGTACCTTGCTAGATGAAAGGTGATAGCTTTTCATCTGTTCTACATCCTCAAAAGCATCACCCTAAGATTGAATAAATAGAAATGAGAAGTTTGACAGTCAAATTGATTGAGATGTTGTGACTGGAGCAAAACCACATGCAACACCTAAAAGACATCGAACCACAAGTATAACATCCATGCAAAGCACATTATGTGAACACCCTCTATCAGATGTACAGGACGTAGTCATACCTTTGACTCTTTGCGAGGTGTGTATCCATATGCTCCCTTCGGGTCATCATCAGCCTGGAGAGAGAACATTTATTAGTGTATAATGAAACACAAACCACATTTCTATGGCGTTCAGAAGAGGCGTGAAACCTTGTCTTTGGTGATGGTAAACCCTCTGTGTGGCACAAACTTGATTTTCATCTTCTTTTTACTCTTCTAAAAGAAAAAAAAAAGAATTGTGATTAATGAAATGTGTCTAAATAAAAGCCAAAATATTAACAGCCATGAAAAAAGTCAGAATCATCAGTCAGCTCTATATTGCAGCTTCTTTAGGCTGTGACAAGCCTTCCACCAGGACAGACATTCTAGACGGTTGAGTACACAAATGTGCAGTACTGGATATAAGTTGGCTGCCAACCTCTTTGAGTGTATTTGCCCCTTCCTCCTCCTCCTCCTCCTCCTCCTCTCCACTGCGATTGTCAAGCGCTGTGCCCTGTTGGAAACAAAACGCTATCAGAGCTGCTAACTTTTTAAAAAAGGAGATAAACAGCTGTTTTTACAAACTTCCAGATGTTCAGCAGTGTCCAATAAATTTTAATCCATCGACACAGTTTTACAATTGATTAGACCAACTTCTCCAGCATCCTCACTACTAAGAGCAACCTATTGCTATTGCAGCAATAGTCTTGGGTTTGTTTGCACCTGGTTTCTTCAAATGACACCAGAGATTTTCTGTGGGTGATGGTCAGTTTAAAGTTTTGGGTTTACTATTCCTGTTGAAAGGTCAAATAATTGCCCATTTTCATCACTTCTATGATGTTTTGACACTTGAATTAATTAACTTTGGTTCAACACGCTGCTAGCTGTCAGTGCTAAAAGAAGCAAGTCAGCGCCAAAGCCTTACTAAACCACCACCATGCTTAACCTTCTTCTTTCTCAAAATCTCTCTCTTAGTGACACAACCATTAGAGATTTTCGATTTCGTTCTACTAATCCACGTGTAGTTCACATAAACATACCTGACGGAAATGTCCATTCATGTATTTCTCATCTGGCATTGAGGCGGGACTGGGTGATCTAGGCAGTGAGCCAACTTTGATTTTCTGAGGTTTCTTTTGGGGAAAACAAAACTGTGATTAGACCACCATTGGTTTATAGTTACTGTTAAAAGATGTAGAGAGACATGAAAACTATACTTTGTAATCCATCTCCTCCTGCTCTCCATCCTCCCCAGACATGCGACGGTCTGAAAAAAAGCCCTGAAAAGCACGAGTGAATTATCATTAACCAGTATAAGTTGCCTTGTTTGTGTACCACAACAATACAGAAGCATCAACTGGGATTTTTTTGGCTTTTCATTTTAAACTTAATCTACTGGAGAATGAGGCCATTTGTGCCTTTGCAATGCATCTAAAGTCACCATTAGAACTTCACCCTAACATCTGCTGTTTAACTGTTACCTTTGATGAATTATGGGTAAAGGATAGCGTCCTGCTCCTGTTCCTGCCCTCCTTTGCATCATCAGAAAACTTATCCTAAAAGAGTTATTAACAACCATTATAACAGAAACAAAAATACAATGGAAAGCAGGAAAGATGCTTTGCAAAGCTCACCTTTGATCCTCTTCTCGGGATTAGAGACATTCGAAATTTCCTGTCCTTTTTCTGTAATAAATGCAGAATAAATATACTGGCCACAAAGCTTTATACAAGAGGATACAGTATATGTAATGTCAAACAGTGACAGCTAAGGGTGCCTAACATTACCTTGCTGTGACTCTGAGAGACATCCTCTCCACTTCCTCCATCAGAATCTGCCTTCACCTAAGGTGAGATTTGGTTCTTTTAGTGTCTTCTCAATAAATCAAATACTGCTAACTAAAAGAATTTTTTTACCTTCAATGACTCTCGCCGCAGTCTAAATTTTCCAGCCTTAACAAAAAAAATGTAAATTATATATTTATATAAATAAAAATGTTAACAATAGTAAACTGAAACATGGTTGACACAAAGTAAAGTACTGAACATTTGGGCAAGCTTAAAAGCCTATTTATATTTATTATATATATATATTTTCTTACTTGTTCAAAGGTCGGACTGTCTTCAGGCCAATCTTCAACACACTTCTCCTTTTTTGGGATTTATAAAAAACGATTAGATACTTTCCAAACTAATTCTTATGATAATCTACTATATTTTTTGACATTACAAACCCCCAAACACAACCATTAAATCAACACTAATCTATAGCATCACTAGAAAGTTTGGCCCCATTTCTGTTTAACAATCACTCCATATAAGTCACCTGTCCAGTGAGCAGGATGTCCTGAAAGAGAACAAAGTTCTCTGGGTCCTCCCGTTTACTCCCCTGTAAACGAGACATACCCTAATGAATTATTGTAGTTCATCTCACATCTGGGCAAGACACGTGATATTTGAATGCGTGGTGAGAATATTGTTAAAAATATCATTGTGCATACCATGATTTTTGGTTTGCGGCTAATAACTGGCTTTGGTAGTCGTCTGATTATCGCTTTAGGAGACAGTTTTGATACAGCGGCTTCAGGTTCATTCTAAGCACAGTCCAAAGCAAAGAATGTCATTAAGCAGATGCAGTAGCAACCAACCAGGCAGAAATTTATTCTAAACTAGGTTGTTTGCATACAGGTTTGGCTAACAAAGGAGGCCTTTCTGGTTTTGGGGGCCTCGCTGGAGGGGGTGGCTTCTCTGGAGCAGATGGTTTTTCTGGCGTGGGTGGCTTCTCTGGTGTGGGTGGTTTTTCTGGAGTGGGTGGCTTCTCTGTCTTTGGAATTTTAGTGCGAGGAAGTGGCTTTGGAGGACGTTTAATGGTCGGGACCTGCAAGTTTGATTATGAAAGAAAAATAAAAGTCAGGGACTTAACAATAAATTTGAAAAATAAGAGTCTGAATTGACTACACCCTGCATTTTTATTAAATCTGATTTAATTGTTGACTAACATATTATATTGCAACCTTTACATACATGAGACATCTCAGTTGGTGAGCGCTTGGCTGACATGGCTAGATTTCTGGCCCGAACAAAGGGAGTTGGCTGTAGAATATCATATTTGGTTCCTTCAGGAGTTGTCAAAACAATATCCTTAAGGCCACTGAAGGACTGTGTAGGAGATCTTGATGGTGCAAGTGGCTGAAAAATATCTGAAGTCCCATTTGATAAGTCCTGAAAAGGATCGTATTGTTTAGAGGATGTAGTTCCAAATGGATCATCCAAGCTTGAGACATCTTGGAATAAATCCCCTCTGATTGGACTTGGAAAAGGGTCAAGAGAATTTGTTGAAGATGTTGAAAATATGTCCAGGTTTTCGTTAAAAAGCGCAGAAAAGTGTTTATTCTGTTCACCAGAGCGGTCTTGTTTATTTCCTTTGAAGTGAAATGGATCATCACTTTTAGTTGGAAAGAGATCTTCACTGGTTGAAGCAGTAGAAAATGGGTTTGCCCCATTCTGCTGTGGGGACATGAACACATCGTCCTCATTATTTGAAGGAGCTCTGAATGGGTCCACAAAAATACTGGGAGAGTCATTGAAGAAGCTGGCATCCTTAGCATGTCCAGCAAGGGATAACTCCTCACTCTTCACAGTACTGAAAAGACCATCAGCTTGGTTGTTCAAGAGGTCAAAACTTTTCAAGTGCATAGTTTTGGAAAGGCTTTGTGATTGAGTGGGGTTTGCCGTAAACAAATCGGGTGAGTTAAGGGTTACATCAAAAAAAGATCCCCTGGCAGGTGTGTTCTGAGCCACTGGTGATTTCTGGAACAGGTCTTCTAAAGGGTTATGGGTCAAAGTTTGAAATGTGTCCTTCTGAGGTTCAGAGACCTCATTTCCATTTTTTACAGCCATGTGCCTGGGTTTCAGATCCAGAGGCGTACTCTGAAATTCAAGTGGAGGTGCAAAGACATTATTCAGCATTTCGTTCTCTGACATTTCTCTCTTCCGGTTATTAATGGCATTGTCTTTCCTGCCCGATTCCTAGAAGACAAGACCAGACAGACATGTTAAAAAACAATTCATATAGATTCAACACCGTGGTATTTAAGCAATAAACTAGTTTTACAAACAGCATTTCTTTAAGAGCACATACTAGGTAATACTTAAGAAAAGGGTTCATTTTGTTCAACAAGGAAAGAAATGGCACAGTAGAAACTGGTCACCGTTTTGAGGAATGTTGACCCTGCTACAACCTACTATTAAATATGATCTAGTTCAGTCATTTCAGGAAAGCCTTGGAAGTAATTTCTCAGATTTCTGTCTCTACAAATCTTGATCATCAACAATACAGCTGCTTGCTTTTAAATAGTTATCTCCCAGTGCTAAAGCAATTCAGACGTATCTTGTACTACGTTCAGACTCTTAAGGTATTTAGCTGTGACAGCAGGTATATTTGTAGCCACTCACCTTGTTCTGATCATGGAATGGGCTTTGGGAAACCTTCTTTAGCATATTTTGTAGCGTTACAATACTCTGTAAAGAAGAAACATTGTCCATGAACACGTGTAGCTTAAGAGATACATTACACTCCTCAGTGAAACAAAATTATTTTAGACTGTGATAAAAATAGGATGTGCAAAGTCATCCATCAATCCCAGACATGACTGTGCTGAAGTGAACTGACAGCATCCAACATGGGTTTGGCTGTCTCCCTTTTTACCTCATCAAAACACCTTAAGCATACAGGCAGCCAACACAACACATTGTTTGAATGCATAACAACATGTTACGAAACACATGATGAAAAGAAGGAATTTTGAGGGCTGATATTTTTAAACCAATGTTTACACCAGTGGAGGCAGGAGCCTTAATCCAAGGAAAAACTCAGGAAACCAAGGAAAAGCCCAAATTCAAAAACCTACTAATAGTCTATTACAAGTAAAAGCTCTGACTTCCTCAGTAAAAGTACTGTACATACAGATAAGCCTTAACAAAAAGCATGTCTATCACAACATACAACACCTCTGATAGTGTCATATCATAACAGGACATTATTAGATGGATATGATAACTGACATATCAATGTGTAAACAGCATTTCACCGATTCACTATACTTTATTTATACATAGTTGGATTAGTCCAGAGATTCCAATCTTTAATGTCAGGATGATGGATGTGAGTCCTGACAGGATGATTAAGAAAAATAAAACTGATTGTTTTGGGGTCTGTGAAATAACATCAGTTTCCATTGAAACTAACCCATCGTCTGTTTGGTGTAACGTCCAACAAACCAGGGTTAAATATGAATCCCACATTTCATTTTGTATTTCTATAAAAGCTAATAAAAGCAGTTTGTGGAATATCCTAAATGTAGTTAAGGAGCAGAGAGCACAAATACTTGAGTAAAAACACTTCTCCCATTGTACTGTCCCAGAGACACGCACCACCTGCTATGAACTAACCCTGCAACATATTTTCTGGCACGTTTGAAATACTCACAGGTCTCCTTTCCCCAGATGCAGCTGCTGCTTCACTCTTTCCATAGTCGTCGCCCTCCGCAACATCCTCCTAATAAAAATATATATTTAAAAAAAAAAAAGCAGAATAATAAACTAACACGCGCGTCTCAAACATTTGTGCAGCTGCGGCCGTGATTTAATGGAAAGTTAGTTTAAAGGAAACCAAATAAACTCAACTCACCGCGTTCGTGTCTCCTTTCATTGTCAGAGCGCTCGGTGTAATTGTCCAGTGTTTGTGTGCGTGAGCCGGTTAATCGGAATAATTCTGTCAGATTACAGCATTAGATCGCGTTACTCCGTCCTCGGGACTGCGTAGAGTCACTGACTTAATTAGCTGCGTGCACCTGTGTCAAGTCCGCCGCGGTGAACTTCCGGTGTCGCACCTTTCGAAACAAATTTTAATCAAACGTCTGCCTTGCTCCAACAACACTAACATGACTTTTAGGGTTTAGGTAAAATGGCCTACTGAGCATATCAATGGTATAGTTTAGCCACAAGGACGCCACTGTAAAACATTTACATATATTTCTCCTTTCTACATTAAATTGATGCATTGAAGCAGTCTCTTCTGTAAAACTGTCTCAACTATAACAGTCTAACTGAAGCTGCTATTTACTTTTTGTTTTCTTAAACCTTAATCCACCTAATTAAAGTCGCCCTTACTTGCGTGTTTAAAATGTAAACCTCAGCTTCCCACTGTTATTTTGACGGATAACCCAAACTTCCGGTTGCTCTGTAGCTGCGGACACTTCACGCGTCTCTGCCAGCGCCGAGCTCATCTCAATGCCCTCGGACCGGTTGTCCTCGCCCAGCGAGGGTGTTGGTCGTTGTGTGCCGATAGGTGAGAAAACACCCGTGTTTGGATTAACAACAGCTGCTTCAAACAGCCTTTATCATGGCATCTGGAATTGTAACAATTGATATGTGATGGACTTATGAGAACAAACACAACTATGTCTGTGAAGATTCTCAGCCTCAGTCACGGGACAACTACACCATAGATTGTCTGAAGGTTGAGTCATGGCAACCTTCAGACAACTTGACCTGGATGAATGAGAACCTTCACAGACATACACCATAGATTAACATCTCGGTCCGCTCCCCACTGCCAGGAATGCAGTGTTACTGGCTGCAGTGTAAACATCATCCATATGTATATTACAAAGAAATATATGATAAATAAAATATAAATAAAAATACTATTTTAATCTTCTGATGTCAATTACACTTTCCCTGAGAGGCATATTAGGACGTAATGTAACTAATCAAAAGTTATTTTCAGCTAAGATGTTGTCACATTACCCAAGTTTTAACATAACATGATTGAAAATACATGTTGGGACTGAAATCACATTGTTGCAGTGGGGACAACAATGAGGCCTAAAGCAACCAAGTAGTTTTTCTGCTTAAACCTGTTCCATAACCACAACCTCATCTTTATAATTGTCACCGTGACTGTGCGTCTGTGCACCAGATTCTGATGTGAACACTACAATAAGTACAGTATGTACTGTAGCAGCATAGTGATGGCTTTAAGTATTAATTGTCTTCCCTGTCAGATGTAGACTCACAAGCACTGAGAGACACCGGGATCATGTGTTTTTAACAGCCTGCCTCAGTTAGTCAATTATAAACTCTACTTCATTAAATACAATATAAACACGTGCATATAACTAATGTCAGTATCATACACACAGACATTAAATGTGTCTCATAACTGATGATTAAATATATGAACAGTGCTGTAACACAATTTGACCAGCAGATGGCAGAAGCTTTTTTGAGACCAAAAGCGTTGGCTGCATAAAACATCTCAAAGTCTGACAGATTTAGTAGTGACTAGTTACAGTGCACCACAATTACCAGCAATACAATGAATGGCAACAGCACAACAAAAAAATCTGAATCACTTAATTTAACCCAGTGGAACCATACTTGAAGAATTGTGTTTTTTAACTTAGCAAAAGGTCAAATATAAAACTAAAACAATCTTAAAAACTTTGAGACATTTGTGTCACAAACTATTCTACAGTAACTGAATTGACAGGTACATGTTAAAAGCTGAACTGTTTGCACATCCGACTGCCTCAGCTTCGCACGTGATCCTGTGAGTTTGCTGTTTGAGTTTGCTCAAGAAACACTCAGGGGAATTTTGTGTGCACTTTCCAAAATATGGCTTCACGTGTGCCAAACTTTCACACAGCATATTAATCAGAGATCCGTAAGTAAAGAGACCGGGCTCACAAGGAACTGTGTGACAATCAAATGAGCAAGAGCCTTAAGTGATGACACGCCAAATGCATACAGATCACTGACATGCTGGCCAACACAGTAGTCATTTGCAGTACACACATCCTGTATCACTGACTGTTTTCAAGGACAGAAACCACCCACAAAATGTTTTGACTGCCATGTTGCATTGAGAGACCTTTCTATCAGAACCAGTCTTAGCTGCTTTAGCAATCTGAGCTAGAGACGTGAATTACTATAGTTTATACTTATATTCATATGTAAGTTTATATATGTTACCCTAAATTAGCTGCTGTAATGTCTTACTTTTATTTTGAAATGAGCTTGCGTAAGTACGAGTTGAGTAATGACTCAGTTCAAACATTGTCACTAACCATAACAATGTCCAAGTAATAGACAGAATTCTCAGTATTGAGTCAGTCTCTGAGGTTTTAATCATTGTATGCTTTTATTTTGAAAATATTTGGAGGAAATGTGTGTGTGTGTGGTTAATTACAAAAAAAAAAATCAAACACTCTAATTAACTAATCAGTAATATGCATAGAGCTGCTGGGGACACTAAGGAGTCTGAGCTGTCAGTCAAAAATAGCATCTGCCCCACCTGCAACGTTGTCACGGAGATCAATGCCCAAAGGCGGGAGACCCACCAGCTCAGTGCTCAGTCACTGTGGTGAAGGGTGAGTTGGACCCCTGCTAAACGCGCTTGTTCCAGCAAAACCATAAATGTTATCACCTCACTGTCTTTAGTTAGCATGACCCAGCTCGATAATAAACATCAGAATTACCACCTTTCTTACAACTTCAGTCCAAAAACTAGTATGTAAGTATGCAGAGCAGAGCTTCTGTATTGGATGGAATTAGACTGTACATGTGTAACTAATAAAAAGCTCAGTAAGTGTATTTCAAGGATCATTAGTTTGACTCATACTTGTTGCAGCATGCATGAATTAGAATGATAACATTTACAAAAAATGAAAAGGTTTTTAAATGAATGCATATAAGATACCAATCCATTTCATGTAATGGGACAGCTCGCTTTCAAGAAATCACATGATGCCAAAGTGAAACAAAAATCATCGCCAAACCAGTTAGGTTTACAGAAAACCAAATGCATGGCGTGAACCAAACACCAAATTACCAAATACAGTATTTCACATGACTATGTATGATGATGATTTCAATCGATTTCATTTCAAAAGGACTACAATATTTATATAACGACCAGGAGAGAAGTAAACTTTAAGTAGGATTGTTTTGGGGAGAACAATTGACAGGGTACTGTTGATATGGTCATTTTAACAGAAACTGAAAGTAAGGCTGGAATCTCCCTGAGGGCAGAACACACGCAGAGACATGCAGACACACCAAAACGAAAGAAAAATTATTTCAGTCTAACTGTTCCAGCTGCAGAACAACTAACATAACCTTCCTCATCTTGGTCTGAGGTGAGTAACAGATTTCAGGAGCATTATGAATTGTCTACATGCAGTAATGCAATGTTTAGTTATGATACTTGTGTTTTGACAAACATTTTTCATAACTTGTTATAATGTAACGATCACAAAAGCTGAAAATTATATTGAAATGAAGATTTAAAAAAAATGATTGTCATACGTGGATAAGACATTCACAGACATCAAGATGTTTTTACCACTGCAGATCTTACATATAATATGCATCTTGTTGCTTTTCAGGCTGAAAGAAACACATGTATTGATTTTTAATGTATTTACATTACATTAAAAATCACACATTGTATAATATCCAAATGCAGTATTTCAACATGTCAGAAAACCTACAAAGAAATGTGTATTTTAATCAACATTTATTGAATGTTTGCTGTGATTATGAATTGTTAAACAAGAAATATCAAAATTCTAATTTTCTTCCAGTGCTTTTCATATCGCTCACAGCACGATGCATCCAAACGAAAACCTTCTTCTTAACAAACTGAAAGGCCTGGTTACAAATGTGAAATGGACTCCAGGCGATGTTGCTGCCTTGTTCAATGCTCTCCTGAAGCGATTTCAGTCAAAAACAACTGACAGATCAAGCCTCCTCTCATGGCTGATGGAAATGTTGCACTGTATAGAAATAAATTACATCACTCTCAGCTGGAAATCTAAGGGAGGAAACACACTTCTTGAACTGGTTACAGACAAAACTGTAACAGATGAAAATCTCCTGACTCTTTTAGCCAATGACACAGAAAAGCAACTGGAGGAAATTCTAGATGAAATACGCCAAGAAACGTTAAACCAAATTCATGAAAACATATTAGAACAGGTACGAGACATTGTTTCATCAGTTAATAAAGACCTTGATTCACACAATCATGAGTCACAGCTGAGCGGCCTGAAAAAAGACTTGCTGATGCTCTGTCAGGCAGTAAAAACAACAGCTCATATCAGGCCACGGCTGACACAGATGGCAGCCTGGTGTATTATGGCTCTTTCTGAAACAGGCCGGTTAATTCAGGTTGGCACCGGAGAGGGAAAGTCGTGCATTGTGGCAATGTTCGCAGCTTTTCGAGCTCTGAGAGGAGAAAAAGTAGATGTCATGTCCAGCTCTCCGGTTCTGGCACAGAGAGATTCAAAAGATTGGAGAAAGTTTTATGAACATCTGAAAATCAGCGTAGACTGCAACGCCAACAAACAGGGCACTGATTTAAAGAACTGCTATAAATGTCAAGTTGTTTATGGCACTGTGGAGGAGTTTGCTGGGGACTGGTTACGGCAACACTTTCAGAGGACGGACATATTTGGACAAAGGAGTTTCCAGTGCGCAATAGTGGATGAAGTGGATTCACTGATGCTGGACAAAGGTCTTCATGTGGTCTATTTAAGCAGTGATATGCCTGCTTTACAACATCTCAATCCACTCTTGGCATTGATATGGGCCACTACTAATCAGTACACTAAGACCGGCGCAGGGATTACTGTGGGACGAAAACAACCCTTTCATGAAGTTGTGCTTAAAAACCCAACAAAGGGAACAGACATCAACGAGTTCATTGTCTTCCAAATAGCTGAGGACACAGGAATATTGGCAAAAGGGTCAATTAAGGACCTCAGACGAAACTTGAGCTGCTTAACTGCAAAAACTACAAATGTTACTGTGACCCAGCTGGTTGAGTTCTTCAAGGCAGTAGAGAGGAAATTCCCAACCTGCCAGTTTGCTCTGCACAGAGTAAACAATGATGGAGCAATAGAGGAAGTCAACAAGACACAACAAAATGAAAATGTGGCAAAGGAAAGAGTGCCACTGCTTTTAACAGAGGGAGGCTTCTGTCAGTACATGTGCTCTGACAGAGAGAGTGTGCTGAGAGCTGCACATGCAGAAATCAGTCAATCTCTGCATTTCACACCATGTGAACTGAGCAAAGACAAAAGTACCTGCTATGTCCCAGGCTTCCTCTCTGATCTGGTCAAATCCAAACTAAATGTTTGGATTGAAAATGCATTTCAGGCGCAAACCATGACAATGGATCATGAATATGTCATGGAGAAACACGGGATAGCTCCTGTGGACTACAACTGCACAGGTGTTGTTGAAAACTTCATGACATGGTCAGATGGACTTCACCAGTTTCTTGAAATGAAACACATGTTGAAGCTGAGTGATATGACAGCCATCACTAACTATATGTCCAACGTTGGTTTGCTTCAGATGTATGGATGTCAGATATTTGGATTGTCTGGGACACTTGGCCAAAAAACGGAGACTGAGACGCTTCAGAAAATCTATGACGGCATCAAGACCTGTCAGATACCTTCATTCAAACGCAGAAAGCTGTTTGAGGTTGAAGGAGTGGTTGTAAACCATGAAGATGAATGGATAGAAACAATCTGCACTGTTGTCACTGCTCAGACCACCCCCACTGTTTATAGACAGCAAAGAGCTGTGTTGGTCATCTGTGAGACCATTAACAGAGCAAAGGTCATTCACAAAGCTCTAGGAGACAGGGTTCCCAACAAAAAGCTGTATATAAATAACAACATGGACAATACGGCGATCTTTAAAAAGAAGCTTGATGCAGGAGAAGTCATCATAGCGACAAACCTTGCAGGTCGTGGAACAGACCTTAAAGTTTCTGACTCGGTGAATAAAGCTGGAGGTTTGTTTGTTGTGCAGACCTTCCTTCCCAAAAACACTCGAGTGGAGGCGCAGGCATTCGGCCGCACTGCAAGACAAGGATCTCCTGGGTGTGCTCAGCTCATTATCTGCTCCAGACATCTGTCAGACCCACTCCAACTGCTGCTCTTGACAGCAAAGCTATGTTCTGTATTTAGAAACATGATAGATGCTACAACATTATATCAAGATGTTTTTGTGATGCAGTTGAGGTTGTATCAACAAGGCCAGAGTGCTGAAGATGTGGATATGTCTTCAGTGCTGTCACTTCTCTTGACTAAAAACTCCAGGCCTGACATAAACATGGCTAAAAAGGTCAGAGATGAGTTAGTGGCTGAAGGACTAGCTAGTTACTTGGAGTGTGACATCCCAAAAATAAAAAAGAAGGAAGAACTGTTCAACCACTATCTGCACATAATAGATAATGTTTACAAAAGTCAAGACAAGCCATCAGAATCAGATGTATCTCTTCTGAATGAATTCTGGGGTATGTGGCTACTCATGGACTTTACTCCAACCAAAACTACTGAAGAGCTGAAAAGCCAACTGAGTAGAGACATGGACAGGGCCAAACGTGAACTCAGGCAAAGAAAATCCCCCTCATCAAACCTTCACCACTACACTGCTTTTGGCAATGAGCTGCGTGATAAAGGACGTCTTGAAGACAGCATCATGATGTACAGTAAAGCCATAGAGGTGGACCCCTGCTGGGCAGCAGTTGCATATTACAACCGTGCTTTTGCAGCCTTAGTCCAGCAAGACGGCCGTCACGATCCAAACTGCACTGATCAAGCTCTGCAAGACTTACACAGTGCACTCAAGTCTGTTGAGCTCTACTGCGACCAGGTTGAGGTAACACATAGATGCTCCATACAACACACCAATGAGCCCTCTAGTGATGCAGTCACTAGATTTGATGTTCACATTGGTGCCAGATACAGAGTACTTCTGTTTTTGGTGGCCAGCATAAACGAGGCCATAAAGAAGCTAGACATGGCCAGAGACTTAGGGAGGACTGTAAAAGTGGAGAAGAGCTTGGTCTACTTCATGGTTCCACTGATATATTTTCTGCCCTTGGCAGTCGTTTCAACAGAATCACTGAGTCAGATTCGTTCCAGGGATCCTCTAAAACTTCACCAGCTCAACAGTCATCCCTCCTTTGACATTTTAAATGAACTAAATAGTCTTGAATCTCTGGGTCTAACTCATGTTTATACATTAGACACACGGTTCTCTCTTGGAGGCTTTTTCTCAAAGATACAAAGGACCCTACGTCAAGCTTTAGATTAGAAGGCAGTTGATAGAGGAACATGAAAAAGAAGAAGAAAGAAAGAAAAAGAAAATCAACCATTGTTGACATTAGGTTGTTTATTCAGCTATAATTTTAGGGAAGTAAAAGGTTATTTTTTTGGTTCCTTCAGACATAGATCCAATCATGTGATCCCAAATTGCACCAAAAACATTACAGCCCAAGAAGAGAACAATAAAGACAATGTTAAAGAAACATTTTTGATTAATATCCTTTGTTACAATACATATAATATATATATTCATGTATTTTAATTATAAATCAACTAGTCCAAATGGTGACATCTTTCTTCACAAGTCAGTTTACAATATTTTTTATGTTTTAACTTGCTTTTGTTCTTTATAAACTCTAAAAAATCACAGATTTAATTATACATTAAAATCAAACTGTTTCTTAACAATATTGTGATATTATTATATGAAATATATTATTATATTTTGTTGTTTGTTTTGTTGTTATATTTTACAGTATATGTCAGGAGGGTTGTGCAATAGCACTACAATACAATATATTGGTGAAATTTAAGGTTTAAGAAAAACATCCTTTTCCTTATTTTCCACTATAATACAATACCTGAATGTATATTGTATTCACATATTGTACTATCTTGAAAAGGAGAAAAAAGGACAAGGTGGAAAGTGTGAAAATAAAGTGTGTAAATAGATTAAATCTATTTTTATTTCTTCACAGCGCCCAGTTTTAAGCTAAAACTAGCCGTCTAGCAGTGCTGCGATGCTAAAGCTAAACTGTTCACATCATAACAACATGCACTAAGAGCATTACTTCAAATAAATAATTAATTCCCACGTGGCCTCTACCATTTGTTCCTTAAGGGAGAGAAAACTTTCACTTTTTCTTTCACAGCGCTAGGAGACAAAAGCTTAGTACGGGCTAGCTTAACTCTGTTAGCTTACCAAAGCAGCCTACCTGTTTCAAGAAGTCCTCACAAACTATTCACTAATAGCAAAACTCAAACCTGTCAACAATGAAAAATACGCTTTATTTTAAAAACTAAAGTGTTGCTCAGTGCTGCTCCTGGAGGCCGAAAGCGTTACTGCAATCAGTTTATACAAATTAAGCTTTTATTACGTACATTATATATGTGCAAGCAAATACAACAAAATATTACAAAATAAAAATAAAAACCAGGAGACAGGATGTTTCTTAAACCTTTATTAATATTTGAGTTTGCTTTTTAATGTTGTTCATTGTGTTACACAGAGGAATTAGTAACCCACAAGTATATTTGATTGTATTCTGTTTACCTTTAATCTTTTTTTTTTTTATTGTTAATTATATTATTCTCCCTTATCATCGCTAATGCTAAAAAAGTTACACAAGAACTATCACATGGTTAACTAACTCGTGAGCACATCGGGACATTAAACTAACACTTCACAGAGGTAAAACGAAACAAAACGTAGACGGGAAGAGAAATATGATCAAAGTAAAAATTAAAAGACAAACAAGAAACAAAATGGACAAGCATTTACAGCCACACAGCTCTGCTCAATGCTCCACAAAGACATCGCTTTCCTTATTTGGCAATTATTCTTTCCATCTTCCATCAATAGCCATCATCTGGTTGAGGCTGTCATGCCTGATTGAGTTTGATTTCAGCCTGGGAGCAAAACATTTACATTCCACACTTCAGCCCCACTGACAGTCAGCAAAGTGGCTGCATCTTTGTTTGATGCCTCATTTCACATCCATACATCCTTAGCTAGACTAGAGCACTAGTCTGTCCCAAGCTCAAATCAACGGCCCTCCACCGACATCACTGTCCCTGTCATCCACATCATCGCTCCAACTTTACTTCATCAAACAGATTTGGGAAAAGAGATCGTGTAAAAGAAACAGCCGACCTCCAGTTGGCTCATGAAACTGATGCTGCTTATTAAAGAAAAACAACCAGATGCAAAGTAGCATCAGAAAACAAGCGTGTGCACGGAGGTGACTTGCACATGCGCGCTGCCGATGCTCGTCGGGGTCCAAACGTCTTCAGTCGCATGGCTACACATCACAGGGCAGTGGTTAGCTTTACAGTTCGTGGATTTACACTTGAAATTTCATCAATTTAGATGTTAGGAATTCTGCTAACAGGCGCTGCTTTAGCTTGTGACAGAATTGTGACATAATACCCTTTTACTTTTGGCAGTAGCTTATTCACTGTGTCATTTGGCTGATTGGTTTTCACTATCAAAACAAAGAACAAGGCAAGATTTGTCGCCCCTCATGAATTTGTCTCCGAATGACTGCAGCCCTTATGGCAGAGTGGTGGCAGTGAAGGGGCTGGTTCATCGTCATTAATAAGTCACAGGGAGTTTTGTTGGTCTCAGAACTGATTATTCAACTTCTGCATTGGGACTGTGGCCTTGTCCTCTTTAGCTCACATACGTGCACAGGCCTCTCCATTTGCTTCCGCACACACGGCAACAATCGCACGCCAGCATCCTTGACCCTGTTGCTTGAATAAAAGCTGCTTTCTGCCGAAGAGGAGCATGTGTTCGAATGATGCACATAGACTCAAGTATGCTAGCTGGGTTTGTTAGGAGGTATCCATGCACAGGCAAGGCTAAAAGATTTACAACCCAGATGATAAACACAGTGATCCCTTCTGGCCATGCTCAGCACTGACATGTAATATCCGTACTCGCATGCTACTCAGCGAAGAAACCCACTGTGGTGAGTAGGACACCAGCATAGATATTTGGACCTGTAGTGCCAGACCGCCAGCAAAGTTGGAAGCACTATATAGTGTGCGACTAGTATTAATAGGGTGCGAGCTACTGCAAAGCGCGCAAACACCCTCAGTCTCACCTACGCTTACCTGTCGACCATCGAGTTCGCTTAACACTCCACGCAAACAAAACAGCACACACACGCGAGCAAAACCTTGTTAGCAGAATAAAAAAGGGGAAAAAAAATGTATCCAGTCAATATTCACAGACATGCAACTTCTACAAAGATCAGAAGAAGAAAATCAAAACAAAACAGTAAAAGCTTCCTATCCCTCTCCTCAAATCCAACGGGAAAACAAAACAGTCACTGATAGGCGCAGCAAATGGAAGACATAAACAACATGGCGACGACAAGGAGGGAGCGGCTCTCATAGGCCGGCGCCACGCGACAGATCGACCAATCGGTGGCTTCAGCCCCTTGCTGAGGCAGGTTACATGTAAGAAAATAAAATCTTGATTAATGAAATAAAAATTACACAACGAAAACTAATTTGAAAAGTAGTAGACACACACTAGTATAAGTATCTCTGCTATAGTATGTTTTTCATTTTAAACTCACTGCGTAATAAGGAGAAAAGTGTTACTTTTTTTTTTTCTATTTCATTTTTGTTTCGGTGTCGTTAGCAACATAGTCATCAGCATCAACCACAATTCCCTTCTCAGAATTATTACTATTGGTTAAAGCGCAGCCTCTATAGGACACATTATTTAAATTAAAGGGCTCTATTGGTTGATAGAGGCTCCAAAAGAGGGAGGGAGTGAGGACCGCCGTTCTTCCCCCACCTCCTCCCTGTTTTATAAATCTCGTCTGGCCAGTACATTTTGAAATTACTGCAAAACCTCCCACTCCACGTTGTCTTCAGGTGGAAGCGGGATGTGAGGTGAAGGACTGGAATAATGTGGTGGACAGGTTTCTATCTTTCTCCCCCCCTCTGCTTGTCTCTATTCCTATTCTGCTCTTGTGGGGAATGACGGGAGTTATTTAGTGACAAATAAGTAACCCATTCGTCTTGTTCCTGCATTATGTCATGCCTTAGCGTTCCCTTTCCCTTCATTTCGCCTTTGCTCTGTTCTCTCTCTCATTCTCACTCGCTCCTCTCGCTTTCCCTCCAACTGTTTCTTTTCTTATTTTCTTCAGCAAGACACCTCCATCGTTTGGGAGGGGCTGGGAGGCATCTGGCCGCCCTGCGAGCCCTGGGAGAGGGTGCGAGAGCGAGAGCGGGACCCATCCATGGAATAAGAGGAGGAGAGGGAGGTGGTACGGGAGCGGGACAGGCGGGTCATGCAGGATGACGCCACTGTGGAAGAAAGAGAGAAATGGTGGGATGAAATCATCTGGTTTGGATCTTTCATAGGATTCACAGAACAAAAATTACATCAGCGTTATCATCAAGGTTATTGACACGTGAATAGCATGTTTTAGGAACATTCCTTAAACGACAGATCTGGGGGATTTCCCCAGGAAAAATGGAGAAGCATCAGAACAGTACATATGTCTGTAATAATATAAAATTGATTTTACTGATGAATATGGACTTACTGTAGCCCATGCCCTGGATGAAATACTTGAACGCCTCGGTCAGTTTAGCAGGCTGCCAACACACAGAAAAGAAACACAAAGAATCTTAGACATTCAGTCAGTGCAACTAGTGACCTCATGTGGCAGCCGACTGAATTATGAAGTAACCAGCTTCCATCTTGAAGCTTAAACAGTGATTTCGGAGGCATCACAGGTGTTCGCTGCTGTGTTGAAGAAGATTTTAATACCATAAGTTCCTGTTATCAGTTGTTGTCCTTGTTCTCTCCCAAATCACAACTAGTCCTGAAAATTCGCATTATTAATAAGTAAATACCAGTGTATAGCACTATTGTATATGAATTCTATACTGTATTGTACTTTTGAGCATTTATTTGTGTAGTTTTTTTTGTTTTTACTTGTCTAAAGAATTATGGTGCGAAGTATTCTTCAAGCACGTTTAGCACTTTTAGTTGAGTATTTGTAATTAAAATCATCACTATGCATTAAAACCCTTCCTGCATTTGTTCTGGCGAGATATTTCCTTCAACTTTCTACTTCTAAAAAAGCTGACATGCATTGTTTAGTATCAGAGAGGTGGATGTTACCTGAGTCAGCTGAGGGAGGCCACCAGCATCGGCCATCTGTGGTGGGACAGAATACATGACAAAACTCAGCGTCTGTTTAAACGAAACATTTTTTATTTTAATAAAAACAGCCGAAGGGTTCGCTACCTTTAGGAATGAGGTTGTTGTTGGGTCCAGCTTGCTGTTGCACTCCACCTGGTGGCCGCAGAAGAAAATGCACTAAACATCTGCCCTACTGCAAAATAGGAGCTGCATGCTGACAATAACAGTAGTGTTGAAGAAGATCATACCACACAAACACACGGTGAATACACCAACATTCATGTGGAACTTACGGCAGCTTCCTCATATGGAGCCTGATCACCCACCACCAACATTACTGGACACCTGAGGTTAAAGCGAAGGTTAAGATTTAACTGTTGATCATTTTTATTATAAAGAGATACAGGCAATAGAAAGTGCAACGTTTAGAAGAAACTTACTTGAATGTGTTGTTTCGGTCAATGTTCAAGTCTCTGCGGCTGTTGAGTAGAGACATTGTGTTAGTCACTGCTTCATGTACAGTGTAGTTGTGTTAACGTCGTGATATCAGTAGGTGTGTTTACCCTTGGTAAGTCTTCCAGAAGAGCTCTACATTGGCCAGTTTAGAAGATTTGGAGAGACGCTCTCTGTGAGACTGCACTAGGTCTGTGTTTGATGACAGCTCCTCCTGCGAGGGACAGCAGACACAAGCCAGAACACTTGAAGACTAAGTGGTCTGAGAAACCAAAGTACAATGTTACGATTCTTTGTTGTGGTACCTGACTGAAAAGGTGGGACATGATCTGATCTGTGAGGGATGATGTCACAGAGCTCAGCTGGAGAGTTAGAGGAAGAGAGACAAATCAATAGACTGTTCATCCTCTGATGTAATAAACAACATAATCAATACTCAGACTGTACGTATCATCACAGAACTCAATTCCACCCAGTTAGACTGATGAGCGACTGACATTAGGAGTAACTAGATTACACAGGCATCATGCATCTCTGTGTACGAGACAATGTAGAGAGCGAGGGAAAGGAAGAAAGAAAGAAACAAACAAACCTTCTGAGCAGCCCAGTCTATCCATCCACGGGCGTTAATGTCGATGTTAACCAGAACGAGACCCTCCACTGAGTCTGGGTTTGCAAGCTGAAGACACGAGGAAAGCAACAAGGAGATAAATGTTAACGTGTGACAAATTATAATGATTTCAGTATGTGCAGAATGAATGAAACAGTACATGACATAAAGACAAGTCCTGTTTGAACTAAGAAGCCTAAAGACGCTAAAGAGCGAGTAAAGAAGAGACTCACTGTGAACTTGGAGAGAACGTAGGCTCCTGCTCCCACACCCACGCCAATTACAGAACGAAAGCTGATGGAGGAATAAACACACATTTATATTCAGAGAGCACATTGAGTATTAAATACCACACCGCGTTTGTTTTAACTGTCAGGATCTGCTCAATGGCTTTAACGAGAGTGGGTGGAATATATTCTCCCCAGACACGATGCCGTGAGTTAGTGAACATTTAAACTTAATGGGCTTGAAAATGAGGAAGCTGTGCCTTCGCTGTGGTTCAGTTAAAATGACATAAGTCAACAATGACTCCCAGGAGTTGAAGCTTTTATTTGAATAAATTTGGTTAAATTCTACAATAGGTTAAAATTGGAAAAAAACCAGCTGATTATCTCTGTTCAGAATAATAAAATCCGGACTTATTTATTTACTCTTCACTTTCATTAAGTAGGTTCTGCAGCAACATTTCTGAAACAGGTGTCTCCAGTCGTCGCAGCAGATGAGGCTTATGGGTAATGTAGGATTAAGTGGGATTTCGTGGAAAAGAAAACATTGAATGACCTCTAAATCCTGTGACTGCGCCTTGGATACCGCTCTTCTCTAAACATACACACGTTATGCAGATCACTACTCTACTGCACTGTATTATTATTATGATACTGTAGTTTTAAAACACATACTGGTTGTGGACTGAGGAGGTTTGTTCATTTCTTCCCTATAACACAGAACCGCCACAACACATCTGACCGCATCAGCGACCACATCTGTCCTGAACACAACCACATGTGTGGATGGACTTAATGACCCTGTGTGTGTTTGTGTGTGTTCTCAAATGAAATTGCGCCTGTACTGACGTCAACATAAATGAGGTTAACTCACTTGAAGAACTGCAGGACAGCAGGGATCATCTCTGCAATGGTCTCCATGGAGGGATACTGGTAACTACAACAGACCACACAAATCAATTCACTTACAAAAACACCAAGCTGCAGTTTTCTACATGCAAGTGGAAAATGAAACATCTTCTGTCAGGGTGCGGAGTGTCTTTGACTCCTCTGTGCACTTTAATCTACAGGGATTTAAAATGAGTTCCAATAGAAAATGAGCTTCAATTTCCAGAATCAGCAGCAGGAGTTCGGCGCCACAGTCAAGATGCTGTGACAATACACGCATGAAAATCCAGCTGAGCCGCTAAAATAATCACACAAGGAAAAGAGAGTGGAGAGAGTCTGCCGAGAAAGAGACAGAGAAGGATGGATTTTCCTTAAACCTCTGACAAAAGCGTATTAGAGAGCAGAGTGGAGGGAGATGGGAGCGATGGGAAGTATTTTTGGTAGAGATTAAGTTTAAGCTCTGCACAGAAGATTGTCCCCACTTCTGAGAAGTTTATTTTAAAGAAATCAAAGCTAGTGTGGTACCCTGCAGGGTAGGCAGCAGCCCCTTCCTCCTGTCCCGGCGCATCAATATGAATCAGGGTGAAGTTCTTCACGATCTCCTGCATTTCCTCGAACTTGAACAGAGGGGAGAAGCAGCTCTTACCTGCCAGAAGCAAAGACAGGGAGCAAATGCGGGAGGTGAAAAAGACAAAGTCGCGAGCGAGCAAAAGCTTGTGTGTCTTCGCAGTGTGACACTCACTGTCCAGGCCCACGTCATGCAGGGTGAGGATGGCAGGCCTACGGGAGGTTCGCGAGCCGTGCAGGGTCACGTGCAGGACACCATACGGAGTCTCAACGCTGTGCTCCTGGAGAGAGGGACACGACAGAGCTGATCACTCATTCATTCCAAAGCTAAACACTCTACTAATTATTGCCGCCAGGTAATACACACTTAAGACCAGTAGGCTGCTGCTGACATTGCACTATGTTCATTTAAAATATATTTTATGTATTGAGCCAATAAATCTCTAATTGTGAACAGAAACTCTCACCTGTCCTTGGTCCAGGAGTATCCTAGCAGCCAGTTCCGCATCCTATGAAAAACATTAAAGACGAATTAGTGCAAACTGTTCATGTGTTTGTTTTCTTACACTTCCAGACAAACCACCTCACTGTTAGTCAACTTATCATTCCATGGACTGACAAGACGCGTGGGAACCGCAGGAAGTTCTTCTCACTGGACAGTGGTGAGCTCTTATGGTTTTAGAGGGAACATAAATACTTAGTTATTTGATCCAGAATAAAAAATGTTAAGTACTGACGTTGATTTTTAGAAACTAAATCTGAGACATCATTTGTCTTGAATTTGAAGTGGAACATTAAATTAAGTCGAGTTTCTTTTTGAGTTATCTTTTAATAAAAGCCACATGACTAAGAAACAACAAAGGCTGAGAATTTTCTCTGTCTTTTCGTGTTAATTGAGGCCTTTGTTTCTAATTAACACCCACACAGGCAGCATGGCTGGCATTACACTCCTCATAACACTCAGAGAACACCTTCAGAGGTGGTGGTTACTGGATGCGGTGGATTACACCAGTTTAATGTTGTAACCATTCACAAGGATGCAACTACCTTCTAATCAATTACCAGCATCACAAGCTTTTAGACAGCAAGCGGTGGTGGAGGTGATCGTGTGCAGACTGGGCCTCATCACGTAGGGAACAAGGAGAAGACGGTTGCTTTGGTCAGTGGAGAGACGGATCTGTCTCCATTAGAACCAGCAGGTAGATCCATAGTAATCTCTTTAAAACTTGAGCATACAGCCAACTGTGCGTTTTGTATCTCACACAGGCAGGAGACACCAGTGAAGGTTGAGCTACAACCCAGAGTCTTCATTTCACTGCTGGGTTATGTTGTAGGCCGGTAACACAACAGAAACCCACACAACTGCACACGTAGAGTGATACAAAGTATGGAATCATACACTGCATAAATAAACCGTTTTCCATTGGCTGAGCAAAAACAGCTAAAATTTCAGGGTCCAGCTGTGTGAGGTCATGATTGAGCAGCTCTTCAAAATAAAACTTTAATGTTGGAGGAAAACGATAACTTGGGGCTTTGGGTCACTTACAAACGTACAGAATAAAACCTGAGAATTCAGTGTAATACTAATCTCATCAAACATCTTCATAAAGCACTGACAAAATAAAAAATGCAACTAATCTGTCTGGGGAAAATCTAGCGTTTGTTTTAGTAACTGTAACTGCAAACACTGAATTCATAAATTAAATATTGAATTAACGTACTAAAGGTCTGTGTTTACAAAACCGCCTCACAAACGATCTAAGGGTTCGGAGACTTTTACTGCTGTGGATTTTGCACCGTTGCATTAAGAAATATGTGAGTGCAAAGTGTGCAAAACACAGGGATGAGACAATAAAATGCTTAAAATGACAAATGCAAATAGTTTCAGCCTTGTAACCTGGGAAATCAGACCCCACACTTGTGACTGTTGTTTATGATTTCAGTTGTATTTTCCTCGTAGCCCACCAGGTGTCAGCAGTGAGCGGACAGTCTGCTCCCCTCGGCTCTGCAGCGCTGTGTTCGCACAGCAACATCAGCACAGCAGAGGAGCTGCTCTCATTCCCTCAGGGCTTTGACGTCAACCCAGCAGACTGAGCCAGTGCTGCAGCTGCGCGAGCACACACACGCGCGCACACACACACACACACACACGCAGCCATGCACATGCGTTTCCGAACACACTGTCACATGTAGGCTTTGCTCTGACTCAGAGGTGCACACGCTCGCATCCATGCACAATCTGCACTGTAAGGAGAGACGCAAACACACAGTCCAGCCACATTCTGCCATATGTCCTCCATGCAACTCACATGTTACACACACACAACAGTGCGTGTGAGCTGACATTGTATGTGCGCTCATGCCTGTTTCTCATATTTGTGTGTTTTCCATTGCAGACAGTGGAGAAATCTGTGTGAGTACATGTACTGCACATGTGTGTGCATGTCTTTCTTTGTATCCCGTCGTCTCTGACCTTGACGGTGTCAGTCTGCCCCGTGAGTAACGGCTTGTCCTCTGTGATGGCGATCTCCTGCATTTCTGTTGTCATGGTGTCACCTCCTGTACAGGTAGAGACAAAGCAGAGCATGAAATCTGTGGACTGCAGCCTGTGCAGCTGTTGTCCTCTCTGCAATGTAACAATGCACACATCTCGCTCGACACTGATGTGGGCATGACGATGCACACGCGCACAGCGATTAAAGCCTGTGCTTAGCTGTTTTCCTCCGGGTATTTGTTTAGGCTGTGGGACTGTGTGAAAGTTAATTAGTGATTAGTGCCAGCAGAGGTGAGCACAAAGAGGATTGTGGGACAGAGAAGGAAAGCAGTAGAAGAAATATGGGTGGATACGCAGATGGAGGCATCTTCAGTTGATATGATCAGCACCAAAGATGACGGGACGAGTTTCAGAACATGTTAGAAATTATCACTGAAATGTGATATGAGCTAAAATAGAACAAGAGACAGTTGAGATGTGGTGATGTGAGCGTGAATAAAAGAGAAAAAGGAAGGTGTGTAACACATGGAGATATGGTGGTAATGAGCACCTGAAGGAGAGAGAGAGAGAGCTGACTGTGAAAAACAAGGCGCTGATAACAATGGAAGCAGGCGAAGGAAAGGCTTTGTTTTACATTAGTTTTATCTGAGAGAACTTAGTGGAGCATGCTGCTTATTTTCTCACGCCGTCACAGCCGCAGTGTGTGTTTCTGTGTTAGTGTGAGCCGTAGAGAGGCTGGGAGCTAAATGCAGGGGCCCAAGGGCATCACAGGTGGCTGATCTAAGGGGGAGAGGTAAGTTAATTTCATTCCCCCCACATTGATCTTTGCCTTGTTGTGGGAATTTAAACCAAAGGCTACAACTGCAGATGGAGTGTTTCCATGTTACACTGTGGCCTTGTTTAGTGCAAATGTAAAATGAAAAGAGCTTCTTCGTCTGGAGCGAGAAAAAGTTTCACATATGCAGCTGGACCGAGGCTGTAAACCCAGTTTGGTTTGTAAAGTTGGTAAAGAAACTTCAGCCACTCATGGTGATGTTTTAGCTTCGAATGCAGCTTGAAGTGAACCAGCATGTGGATTCAAAACGGATGAAAAGGTTTATTTCCACTCAGGTCAACACTGCAAACTGACGATTCTGTCTTCAGATTGGATGTTGCATCAGAGGAGGAACAACAGAGTTGGTGTTTGTGTGTGTGTGTTTGTGTGCACTCATCAGAAAATGAACTGCTGTCCCAGGGGGCCAGTGTCTCAAACGGAAATGATTAGTCACCAAAGCAGCTCCCAACAAACACACACACACACACACACACACACACACACACACACACACACACACACAGAATTCATTGTACACCCTCCATCTAAATACATATTTTCTTAGCGTTCCACAAATTAATCAGTGTTTATGAACTTACTGTTTTATTCTACTAGTCTCTGTGTCTCAACCTTTTGGATTCAAAGTCAAATTCAAACTAGCAGCACTGGGTATCATGTTGTTGATTCTGATTTTCTACATGAGTAAAGAATTAACACTAAAGTCTTGACTAAAACCAAGAGTAAATTAGACGTTTATATGAAATATAAATGTAACACTCCTCATCATCACTGGTCTGGAAGTCCCAGTTCAATCCACTTGCTCTAATATGGCTGAAGGAGTCAATCGATCATTATTCACATTACTTAAGCAGCATTCATTTCAATAACTGACTGTTTGTTGCATCATCATCAATCTGAAATATTTGGACCAATTTACACATCAGTGATGGCTTCACTGCAGATCGTTCATTTCAGTATATTGGCTAAAGGACACTTCAGCAGGATCCACGCTTAGACCTGACCACTCGCTGTCTCTGTGATACTGTAGCTGCTGTGCCACAGCTCCCCCGTGACTATTTTTATGTATCTCTCAGGTTGTGAAATGACTGCAGAGTTGTTGGCATGTCCCTCTCTGTGTATTAATAGGTCTCTGGTATTACTCCATTTGGATGTTTGGGAGGAGAAGCTCTGGTGCAACAGGATCTCTGCATCCCAGCATTTAACGTACGATCCACCAGGAATCTATACTGCGAGGAGCTTTTAACGTGTCATCTTTAAAGAGCACAGAAATACTCCCATGTACAATTATAGCTGTGCTGGACTCAGGTCAGACCAGTCTGTTCTGTCCAACCCTGATCTGAGCTGTGCTCCACAACTCTGCAAAACTGAACGTCCTGATGTGGACGTCACCTGACGACTCAGCAGGACATTTCTGCCGTCGCCAGCCCTTCAGACTGAAGAAGCGACATGTAGGAGTAGTAAAATATTTTGAACTAACAAGACGCGGCTCGTTTTTATTCAGCCATTTCTCTCAGCCTTAATCTCAGCCACAGTGTTTCAGAGCGTGTAATAACTGCTAAACTGCAGGAACAGGAGGCGCCGTCTGTCACCGTGGAAAGAGAAACAGGGCGATGGACTGAAAAAGACAGATTTGCAGGGAGAGCAAGGAGGTGGGAAGACTCAAGTGTGGTTTGATAAGGAAAGATTGTAAACAGAAATGCATGGCTTGTGTTGAATTTGCCTGTACTCATCACACATCTCAGCTGTCAGAAAGCAGTTGTTCAGTTCAGCTGTTGCACCAAACAGGTTCTATGTCTCAGATATCAGACTGCGTTGCATAATTGCTCCAGCTAAATTAATCTAAACTTGTCGTACGTACGCCCAGAATCATACAGCGCGGTGGCATTTCAGTCATCCGGTGTTAGTCGGCCGTCTCATCCCGACATGTCACAATCTGTTTTTGTCAATCCTCGCTGTCACTCCTCCCCCTTCGCCGTTTCTCTGCCTCTCTGTCTGTCTGGCTAAAACGTAATGTCACCACACAGTAAGTCTGGGTTCAGGCTGCCGACAGCTACACTAAGAGCTGCAGCACACGTACGGCTGTGAGCGTGGGCTGCTGCAGGGCGATGCCGTTCAAGCGCATTTAAACTCTGACTGCGTTGGGATGTTGATTTTAAATGTGAGCACGAGAGCAGTACAAGGAATAAATGTCACTTTATAACAATGTGTACAACATTAATAAGCTGCAAACTACGAGCTATGAGGAACGTGCCAGAGAACTGATGTCAAGCCTGGGAAGCTGCACAAAAGATACAGATTATTATTCATTGTGCAGTTTGAGCTGACATTAAATTACGTTGCTTTTTTTATAATCCCTGACCTGATTTAACTGCAGGTCACTGAAAAGCTTTTGTTGTGATTTCTGATTCCTGTAGAGTATTTGCATACAGATGAAAGACACGTTAAAGGATAAACCCACAATGTTTGACCCCTACAGTGAGTGGATCTGTGCGCCGGAGTGGTTTGGGTCAATGCAAATCCATACAGTCGCTCTGGGTGATCCCCTTTATCCAGTGAGGTCACATTTATGTCACGATGGGAGGAGTCTGTCGCAGCACCAAGCATCTAACGCTCAGAAGCATGTGAGTCATAACATTTTTATACTCAAACCATTCAGTGACCCCATGTGTCTGATGGGCCCTTTCAGAAACGTCCTCGTCTGCTTCTCTTCAGATTTGTTTTCGCCAGCTGTGTTAGGGATATCGCAGCTTGTACGTCCACCAGAGAAACACGTCCGGTTCAGTTTCTCCTGAAAACTGCTCAAGAACAAAGAAATAAAGGTGCTTTGACGTAAATTGCACCTGTGTTTTCTTTCACCAGCCGCTCGGTTTCTGCTCGCTGAGCTCGTATAACAAGCTGCTGTCGAGCAAGAAAACTTTCTCTCGCTCCATCTGCCCTCTTCCTCCTCACTTTAATCTCACTCTCTCTTTCTCACAGCTCCTCCGACTCCCTCCATCTTTTGTCACGCTGCTGACTTTTCATTGCCGTCTCTCTCATTTTCTGCCAGTCACTGCTCTTCGCCCTCTATCTCGCTCGTCTTTGTCTCATTTCTCCCATCCTCTTTCTGCCGCTGCCTCCTCCTTTCTCCTCAACCAGGAGCAAGTGAAAAGGAAAAACGAGCAAGCGGTTCTGCTGCTGGAGCTTTGCTTTTCATTCGGCCTCTGCCTTTCCCCACTTTGTATTCGCAGCTCTGAACAAATGCCCAGACACTTAGATGTACACATACACTCAGACACATATTGTAAACACTGGGCTAAAGTAGGGCACTGAGCATTAAGGTCACCTATATTCAGACTGTTGGCTAAAGGCTGAAATACTGAAAGGTTAAACCTCGGACATGCACAGCTGCTTCAGCATGTGAAGGCGTCAGTGTCCAGCCTGACAGAGCAAAGCAGAACAGCAGACCTGAAGGAGTAGCCAAATATTTTGAACTAACAAGACAGGCCCTGCACTGAAATAACCCAGTCACATTACACACAGGTGTAGCCTACGCCCACAAGATGTTCAAGAAGTTGAAACATGTGAAGGAATAGCAGAGGACCTTGTTTACAGGGCCTTGTCACATACACAACATAAAAACACTGGTTTAGGAGATAATAAGCTGCTTACACCAACGGCCTGCTTCAACGGGTTTAATCGTTGTTACTTTTGATCCTTACTCGCTGTAAATCTTAACTAACGAACAGTGTGTGCAGGGGACATGCAGGCAGCCTCCTTTGCAGTTCTGCGTAAATATCTCTGGAGCGTGATCGTTTTCAGTACATCAGGCAATAGCAAGCTGTGCAAGCATGCGATCACACGAACGAAGGAATAAACCTCCTGACACACGTAGCGCAGAGACGCAGGTGTTGACGCCATAAACTCTCTCAGGAGTGAATCTGTGCTTTGTCCTGAGGCAAATCGTGTCAGGCAGCGGCCTTTTATTGCTTTTACACCTGGGTACTGCTGCGTCTGCAGCACTTTGACATGTGCTGAACACTGCAGACAATTCAGCAGTGATAGAAGCTAAATATATGACAAACCTGGAGACACTGTCATCACTGGAAGCTCACTAAAGCGCTGTTGCTCTGTTTAGCTGGAATTTAAATCTGCCATAGTCTCTGAGACTCATTTGCCACAGTGTTGATGGTAATGTCTTATAATTTGTCTGACACAGTTTTGCAGGTTCTTGGCATGTGGTAGAAACGCCAACAGGCCGGTAGCATCCTGGGCTATTTGGTAAAAATGTTCATAACCAAATATGCAAAGAGCTTATGTGAGACATCCAACGGTTTCACTGCTGCTTACAGAGATAAGTTTGTGCTTAACACTGCAAAAATTGAAAGTAAACAACTGTAAAATGTGTATGTTCCTTATTAACATAACCAAGCTGTGTGTGGAGTCAGATTACAAATGTGGCTTCAGTACTGAATACTGACAACTTTAAACTACTGTATGTGGCAAGTTTGCAATAAATGCTTTGAAAAGGATCTTGTTGCTTCAGTGGGATTTTTAAATAATGTGCACATGTCACAGGTGGAAATGATTCTTTGTGTCATCTGAGGGAGATCTGTCGCTGGGTCTGCTCGACAAAGAGAATGAGACAGAAAACTGGGCGACAAATGTCTGGAGAGGAGAACGGCACAACAGCAGCCACCATGGAGACCGAGAGAGGAGCCAAAGCTCTCCTCGTCTCCTCTGCGAGCCAAAGCCTCGCTCAGAACCCTCCAAACAAAATCTCCTGCGCTGCTTCCCACGGCGTCGGATGGGCACACGTTGATCACCTTGGCTCTCTAAAGCCTGCGCACACACCAAAAAGAGCAGCTTAAAAAAGCCTGTTAGGCCTCTTGTCCCCTCAAATCCTCTGTCGTCCATCATTCAGCGACTCCGCCTACATTTCCTCCATCATGATCTCAGTTATCTGTTTGTCTTGAAGGGTGACACTAGGCTTTGACAATGGTTAATAGATAATTTATTAGACACTTATTATCAATATGATCATTTTACAGTGCATGAGTTTCTTGCTTCTCTGTGTCATGGGTTGAGTCACAGGGTTGTGTACAAAGCAATGAGGACACAGGTCTAGTTGTTGCTCTACGTTCTGACAGTCTTGTCATTTGCAGTCAACGCCAACGCACCCATGAAAGACAAGCAGTCCACAGAGGAGCTTTTAACATTTTGTGTTTGTCTTTCTCATTATGTTGCTATTAAGTCGGCGTTACATCATGCAAAACAAAACGATAGTGAGTGAAAGGCAACAAGTCCTTCCCACTGAGGTTACTAATGTTCCCCAGCAGGAGCCAATCCCAACATTCATTTCATCCTTAATTCAACAGCAACCATGTGCAGAACACACACGTTCTTCCAAGAAGAACAAATGGTCTGAATGATGGCGAGCAAATGTGTTTCTAGTTTGCTGCGTATCTATACAAGTCTCATTTCAAAGTCATCAGCGAGGGGCACGTTGTTAGGCAGTAATTACTACTGAACGTACAGAAGACACACAACAAAATAGAGCGAGACTCTTGAACCATTGAATCGATGGCTCTGATTCAGGTCATGGGAGAGAACATGATCTCTCGCGTGCACACACACACACACACACACTAATTGACCTTCAAGCATAGGTAAATTGATATGTTGGAGCCATCGTCTACGAGCTGAGAGAGATAAATGGCCTGATGACGGGGGTCCTGATTGCAACTGCAGCCAAACGGAGGCAACAATACTCAACACCTAATACAACCAACACAACATGTTTTTGCATTTGTATAGCCAGTGCAATTACTGTATGTTTACGTTTTAATCGTATTCATCCCATGTTTTTGACACTGTTTCTCTTATGAGGTGCTCAGTCACTTAATCCTCCACTTTTGGCCACAAAGCACAAGACGTAAAACGAGTAATTATCATGTCCTACTAACAGTCCAACAGTCGAATCATTATTTATAAAGACTGTGGACTGTGACATTTTAATTGCATGTGATCTCGTGCCTCCACTGTGTGAGCTGCTTTGCCGCCCTAACAGCCTCCACTCCTCTGGGAAGGTTTTCCACGTGTGAACCTACAGCTGCAGGGACTCACTCCCAGAGTCAGTAAAGTGTCAGTTCCTGAAAAGTGACCCACAAAAATTATTTGTAACAGGAAACTAATTGATTCATTTTAGGTCACAGGGACAGGCCCTGGTAAAATAACTGTATATGGAGAATCTGTTACCTTTGGGTCACATCCTGCAAGACCTACTTATTACAGGCTTATGCACTTATCCAGGGGCGTTGGGTACTGTTGGGTCAGTGCAGGTAGGTCAAGAACTGCAGGTTAGCTGAACAGGACCCAAGGTCGGCCACGTGTTTGGTGATGAGACCCGGCGCATCGTCTGTCCCTGCTGTCATGGCTCTGTGCAAGTCAGACAGGTTCACCAAACCCTTGACACCTGCTCCTTGCATTTGTTTGCGTTTTTCCTGCCTTTGTAATGGAGCCGATAACAGTTGATGGCGATGGAAGGAAAACCTGCTCCATTAAAACATCACTGGAGCAGAGCTTCAATACTGCAGAAGCGGCTGCACAAACATTACAAATTGATGTTTAACCGATGCTGTTATGAACATTTAATGAAGGGATCATCGTGTTGGTGGTTGATTATGCAGATTAATTCAAACCATATGAATAAATAATGCATTTGATGTCCAAACTCAAAGGCTAAAAGGACACCAAGTATTTCCTCCTCATTAGTTAAATGTCAGATTGTTAGTTTAAGACGTGGACGTGCACCAAACTGCACTGATGAAAACATTCTCCAAACAGTTGCTGACGGCTGCTTGAACTCCCACGCGATGCAATCTGCAAGTACAAATGAGCGACTGTCCTTGCTTAAGTTATTAAAAGGCTAATTGATTAGGTTGAGGGTGGTAGAAAATACGGCTCCTCTGGGCGTTTGAACAAAGTCAGTGTCATCATATCCAAATTTAAAGCAGATTCCGCGCTGACAGTGGTAACAATGGCTGCATGTAGATGTGTGACGCATTGGGCAGTGGAAGTTCGTTCACCTGCTTCCACTAGCACCAGTCCTGACCTCAGTTCATCCCAAGTAAGAACTATTTAACTGGTGCCAAAGGTTTTAACAATTAGCTGCACTTTACACCAGAGAGCTTGATTTAATCTTTTGTTATTATGTCTAACTGGCTGGAGTTGAACTGAACTTTGACAGGAGCATTTAGTGTTTCATGTGTTCATGTGTTTGGAGATGATCAGGTCTCATCCACAGGTGCCATTTACGGTTTCTGCTGTTGTAACGTGTATATATATATCCATCAGGGTCCTACAGACGTTTCTTCCACGGACCTCCATCGCGGTACCATGTCCCTGTTGCTAGGAGATCCGTGACACAACGGCAGACAATCCACTGTATACAAATACACTTCAAATGGATATTGTCCGGATCGGCGGGGGGTGAAAGTTTCCCCTTTAATGTGTTTTTGCTGTTTATCTTCTGTCCTGCTCAGCTCTTCCTCTGCCTGCAGCTCTATTGACAAACATTATGTAACTGCACTGTTTAATGCTCACTCAGTGAAACGCACATTGTGAAGCACAGCCTCTGACAGCACCAGACTGGACGCACATTTGGACACATTTAGGTCACTACTCTAAATCACAGAGACAGAGAGTGCGTAACATTTGCACACAGCACATTTATGAAACAGGAAAAAACACAAAACACATTACATCTGCCTACTTCACTCCGCACATCAAACCTGAGAAATATGAATGGAGTTGGGCGCCGCATTTGCCTATAAATAGGATGTTGAGAAGCGTTGTTTGGACTCCTGGGAACAGACAGGGCATTGTGCTGCCTGGCCTCATCTCTATCTGGCTGAGTTGGACTGAGTTGCCCCCCCCCACAACCATACAAACACACACTGGCCTAGATGTTAGCATAGGAATGTAATCTCACACACCCACATAGTACAAAATCCATATGCACCGTCCCAGATGCTGAGAGTGTTCTGCTCACCTACTCCTACACAGAATACAAAAGATAAAAATAAGCTTTTGACACAAACCCAGACCAATACGACGCTACCACTAGACGCTTCCACTCGCCAAGACTGATGAGAAGCACAAACATGTAACTCGCATGGTCGGAATTTATTCAGACTAGACAGCTCGAGAACACCTACACACCGAGCGTTGTTTCACACAACCAGTCATCAGATAAAGTGCACTCCTTCACTGTACAGGCTGCAAATCTGAGCCCATGTTACAACACAGCAAACTATGCAACTATGTGTTCAGCATTGAACTGAGAAGGCTTCTCTGCCCGTCCGCTGCATGTGTAACACTAATGTTCCTTATGTGCTGGGATTAGGTTCCTGCAAAGATGCAGATCTATGTGGGTAAAATATTTCAGCTGCGTTCACTATGCTTTGGTTTCCATCCAAGACTGTTCATCTTAAATCGCCTGTGAGAGCAAATTTCAGTGTTTGTTTAGCGTTTTCGCTGGTCTCTCGTGTCGTGTTGGCCGAGGTTTTAACACACTGAGCTGAATCCACTGTCAACAGAAAACAATCAATGTTTCTGTTGGTGCCAACAGGCAGAGGTGCAACATTAGAGAACGTTAGTTACAGCAGCTGCACTGAGATGAGCAACGCAGGGCACAACTAGATTCCTTGATACATACAGCTTTTACAATCTATCACCTAACAATTTCATTATTTTCAAGTAATTGTTTCCTGATAATATCGTAACCAGACAAGCTGTCAGACTAAAATCTCTTTACATATCTTTATCTTATTGACACTCAAAGACACTAAATGTAATGTCTTATACTTGTATCAAGTAAGTAATCAAGCTTAAACCTAGAAATTGTTATTAATAACATTAACAATAGTGAGACACAAGATCCTGTTGCAGAACCATTAAAACAGTCGAAAAAAAACCCAAATTGTGATTATTCTGGGGGTCTTGTAAAGTAAGAATTATTTGTTTGCTTAGAGTGTTTTGTCGTTGTAGTGTGGCCCTCTGGTCACTACACTACTGCAGAGGTCCATGTTTGTTCTGTCTCAGGTGTTCTGTGAATGCTTTTAGTGTGTGTTTGTTTGCAGGTTTGTCAGTGCTAGTGTGTCCTCTCACGTTTGTGGCTGGTTGTGCTGTTCCTCATCTTTTCCCCTGACCTCTAGCTTTGATTTGTTGGTTTAGTTAGTCCTTGTGCATGAGTTAGATTTTGATTTATTTTTCAGTTTAGGGGTTTCATGATATTGTCAGTCTCCTGCTCTAGCAGTGATTTGATGCTTTAGTTTTCTAATTCAAGGTTTTTTCTCTTGTAGCGTGCAGTGAGTTTTCATTCTCATGTTAAGGGTTTTTTTCTGTTGTAGATCATTTTTTAAGTCTCCTGTCCTCACAGTGATGTTGTGTTTGTCCAAATGTAAAGAAAAGCAGTGATTTTAATTTATCATCAGTGTTTTCTGGCCTGTGTTGCATTTTTGTTACTCAGTAAATATCTGGTCTACATGATCCTGGTCTCCGCTCTTCACTGCATTTGGACCCAGCCCTGGTCTGGTTTGAGGTACCATAACATCTTTAGCTGCTGGATGCTTCACTAATTGCAACATCCAGTTAGTTTGCTTGTTAGCTGATGCTTGGCAGGTAGTGGTTCACTAACGAAAAATATGTACATTGATTAATACGTGACATTAAATCACGCTGCTTTAATATTTCCGTTTGGAGTATATACACAAGCGAGTCTAGAAATCTATAACATGGTTGTTTCATGTCTGAACCAAACTCAACAAACTGTATTTCTACAGTCACAAAAAAGGTCACTAATTTTGATCATCTTGAAACAGACTATATATGCATTAAAGTTGCAAACAATTCCCATATACAAACTTCAACAAGTTCTCCCAGTCTTAGTCTTTATTATGAAAATAATTAGATTAGTGCAGCTTTAATAGTTCTTCCCCGTTTCCCTGCCATTTGTCTGTGTTTTTAGTCCAGAGGCAAATATTGCAAACAGAACATCCAGCATCGTCAAACTGAGCAGCCAACTAAACTCTGAAGAGTCTGAAGAGGCAATTACACCCACAGACATGGCCATGCGTCGCTCTATAGCACCATCAGCACTGACATACCATCAAATGCCCCAGCACTGTCCCCTCACTTCAATCACTAAGATGCATTATTTGTGTAACTACACTGACAGGACTGTATCCACCCAGCAGCTGATGAGGAGATTATTTAGTGATGTCAACACTCCATCCTGAGGACAAAGACTATTTCTAAGCAGGGGAGATGGCAACCACATTTATTTCCCTGACAGCCTGAGACCTGAATCCACCCTGGAAGCTATACAAGGAGTCCAGTTGTAGCTGTTTGGTCCTGCTTGCTGCGTATTCACACGCTTTTTATTTGCAGCAGCAGTATCAGATGTTTACCACCACAGACTCATAATTTGTAAAAAGAAATACATATGCTGTAGTATTATGTTAAACATTAGGAGATGACACGTTTTAAAAAAAAATCTACAACACTCAAGGTCAGAACAGAACTGTACTGTAATTTGAACTTGAACCGCCTAAAGGAGCCCGGCCTTCCTTTCTCTTCGGTCAACACTGACGGACTAACAAATGACGTAGGAGTAAGTGTGTATATTGGTAGAGTCAACAGGGAAGGTGACAGTTTGAAAATGTTCAAGAAAGTTTCCTCCCACACCAGAAACCATGGAAATGTTTGGTATTACGGCAATGCCTTCTATTTATAATCGCCCACACACACTTTGTGACTGTAGTACGTGCATTTGTAATTGTTTTGTGTGTGTCATTACAAGGACAGAACTTTTAAACCCTATATACACTCATTAGACCTCAAAGTCAGGATTCCCTAGATTTTCAGAGGGCTTTGTTGGAGCCAGTCAACAGGGATTGTAAACCTCCAAAACACACATGACCTATATGCCATAGTGTTCCTGAACGCCTCACAGGCTACTGGGATAGAATGCTTTTCCAAATAAACCCCCTACGGTGAAACAGTGAAATATCACATCAGCTGTTTGATTATCTTACCGATTAGCATTTGTCACGCACCAATCCCAAACATTTGGTGAATTGGCAACTCATGCCTGTCATCTGCGTATTTGTCTGTTTGGGATCATGCCACTACTGTTTATTTTGTCTCTTTTGTCGCATAGAATTGTTAGCATTGTTTAGCATTTGTTCTGATATGTCAGTAGAGTGTCTTCCAAGTTAGGATCTATATCTTGGAGGAAACCCTGAAGAGCTTACATCTAAAACAAGTTTGCTAAGATTAGCTAACAGCCTTAAAAAATAAGTAGTGAGCCACGTGTATGAGTTCTGGAGTGCAAGAGGTCAAACTGTCCCTGACAAGCCAAACACAGGCGAAGTCCAATGATGGCACAACAAGTCTATAATGAGGTTGGTCAATAGCTATCATGGCAACAAGTTCATTGGTGCAGATAGACTGACACATGATTTCACTGCTGTGTTAACAAACACAGCCACCATCCACTGTGTTTGCAGTAAATGCTTTCGCTTGTCGAAGAAAGTAGCATCCAGAATACAAACATTGTTAGCTGTTAAAGAGGTCGTTCTGCAAGTTTCAACAGAGGAGAATGAACCAAACTGCTCCTGAGCGCCACAATTTGCTAATGTCAACAAGCTGATCTGCTTGGATTATTAGTCTGGCCAGAACACGGAAACCCGGGATACAGCATCAGACCCAAGGACAACTGTTCCAACTGCCGAGTTTATTTCTGACCACGACAGATGTGTATGACATGAAAAAATCTCCACAATCGCTGCTGCGACACGTCACCAGCAGCCTGACTTACTTAAAGTCGCAATGGCCTCACAGCCGCCTGGAATCAGCAACCAGTCCATCGTCTACCTGACAAGTGAGGGTTATGCAATAATAACTGGTATATTTTAATAATGTACGTTTGAGTATAACGTTGAGATTGAATCACAACCTTTTACCAGATGCAGTCAACACAAGCGCATCACTTAGTAAAAACGCACAATGTTTAGTGCTACGTGTTAGCAAAACGTCCTCATTCCTACGTTTTTATTTTCATTTTGCTTGTGGTCATCAGCCCAGATCAACGCATGTTCACTACTACCACACCAGGCCCAAAAAACACATTGACAAAGTTTATTGGTATGTGGGAATAAAGACAAGTTTCCTGAAGGGTTTTTCATCCTGGGGGTTATTCCCTGTAGATCCACGTCCATACAGAGTAATATGACCAACAGAAGCAGAACTGCTGCAGCTGATCGTGTTGTTTACTGCACTGTTGCTGTTGCTGCATGGAGTCTAGTGACTTTTACAATATGTCTCTCCTATAAAACACACTGGAGCTGAATGGATTCTGTTGGAGCAGCTCAGACCATTGAAAGTTGATACTGGGCAGAAAGGAACAAACTTTCCTCCCTCCCCCTCCACAGTCAGTGAATGTGTCAGTGTCTATAAAAACTGAGTTTGTCATTTTTGAAGGTGGTCAAAAAACTCTGTTCAGCTCCATAAATCTCCCACTCAGACAAATCCAGTGAATAAGAAAATCAACACCACACCCAGCAGCGAGTCCAAGCAACAAAGACCAACAACTGGTGGACTGCGTGCGCGCGCATTTCTACATCCCCAAGCACAATTCTTGAACAACGTCTACTCCTAAAGAGCCTGTCAGCGCGCGCGCGCGTGCGCGTTATCAGCAGGGGCTCCACTTCACTCAAATGCGGTATGACTCACAGAATCTGCGCGCGAGCCTGCTTCAGGTTGCGCGCGTGCGTGCAGCTTGCAGTGTAGTGAAAACAGAGTGTAGACCGAGGAGATGTGTGCGTGCGCGAGCGAGTTCCTTCTCCGGCACGACACAGTTTAGTAAAACACTTCCCCGCGTGCGCCGAGCTACGAGATCCCCACAGGAGCCTCTTACGAAATGGGTCGTTGCAGGACATTGCTGCATTTCTTTATTTTGTTTTCTCAAGCGTTTCATCGGAGCCCGTGGAAACACAGCAGACACACCTCCATTTGACTTTGACACACATTATACACCCTCCTCTGGCGCGCCAACATCCAAAACACCCCTCTGGAGCCCACAACCCCCTCCCACCCACCCTCACACAAAAACAAGGTGTCTGTCTGTGAAGCACAACGCATTTAACCGCTAAACGACTGCCTTTAAACGCCAAAACAAGCAGCCATAGCGCGCCTCCGGCTTAAAGACATGAATGGAGGGAGGGGGGGGAGACGAAGGAGGGGGGGGGGGGGGATTCAAGTTCAGCGGACGCGGGCACGTCAATAGTGACCTATGTCTTGTTTGCAGGAGATTTGAGCCATGTCCGAGAGAAAGCTGTCACGTCTGGGTCGCTTCTTATAAAGACAGGGAGGGAGCCTGGGGGAGGAGGGGTGAGGAACAAAAGACCCGCTGGCGATGCCACATGTGCGCGTCAGTATCACATACACAGACTCACATGCAAGGGAAAAATGCATTATATTATAAACGCACTATATGAGTACACGTTCTGCTTAACTGGTTATATGTCTGTTAATGTCGCAGGGGCTTGTTTGTGTTGTTGATAATCGGCGCAAATAGTCTGTTTGTAATAGGACCTGAGAGGAAAGCGAGGGGTGGGGGGTGGCGCTCATTACTTTGACACCGTTTTGCGTTATGCGGTGCTAAACAGGAAGGTCCGCCTTGCACCCCTGCACATTTCGAACAGGACCCTCTAGAAAAACACGCAGATCTCTCTCGATTTGTCTCCTTGCGCTGCAGTAGAATAACAAATCTACACACGCTCATCCCTGACTTTCTCCAGTAAACAACGAAAACCGGAACGTGCGCAAATAATAAATCACGGAGCAGCTGTGTGTAGTAGGTACACATTTAACAACAACAAAAGGAACCCACCTTTTATTCTGCAGATGGAAAACAACAAAAAAACCTTCACACAAAAGCAGGGACTTCTAAAAATATACTGCAAGTCTCGTTCTCCACTTGCGCAACGTCTTCTTGCTTCCCAACCCGTCCCCACAGTCTTTTCACTGAATCTCCTGTTCTTTCACTTTTTCCTCCACCTCCTTTATTTTTCCGCTGTACCTTCTTCTCTCTTTCTCCTCCTGTTGTTTATTCTCTCCTCTCTCCAGCAGGAGGAAAATTCAGCACGGCGACAAAAATATGGAGCGGTCAATCAAAAAGGCGAGAAGGAGCAATTGAGTTTCTAAGGGGTGGTAAAAAAAAGTTATATGCCGGCGGAGTGTCAACAAATGGGAGGGGACACGCTGGTTTTGCTGCTAAATAGACGCAGGGTTATATTTGACTCACCTTGTGACGGCTCCTGTTTGGAACACACGAAATGCAAACGTGCGCGTGCGCGGGCGTGTGTTTTGGCTCCGCCTCCCCCCGTGTTTCACGATGGTACAGTCCGCCCTTGTGGAGCTCGTGGAACGGAGCCGAACGCGAGCCTTCCCCGCCTGGGCCCGAGCCAGCGAGTAAATAAACACACCTGGAGTTAAAACGCGGTCAGGAAGGGGCGCGAGGAGGCAGCGAGGCTTCAAGGAGCCCAACAATGAGGCCAACGTCACGGGGGGCAGGTGGTCGAGACCCGCGCTTCCCAGTGTTCATGGGGCAGGCTTAGGTTCACTAGTCCTCTGGAGGATTATGAGTTTCATCTCACTAACATGGTTGAGGTTTCATCTCAAAGTGCTTCTCACGTGTCTTTATGGCTGGTGGATCAATAACATGAAATAAACCCATGTGGCCCAATGACAACAGAGTCAGGACAATGAACTTGTGCATTTACATAAACTCTGTCACTGTGTACATTATTTAACAATTATTTAAAACGTTTAAACGCTAGTTAGAAAGTCATGAGACGCGTGTAGTCCCAACAATCTACTGAACTCTTCTCTTGTATTTTATAGGGTTTTGCCTTTGGGTATACTGGATATAAGTTCTGGGTCCAACTTTTCTACACTTGGTTTAAACTTTAGTTGGTATTTGCAGTCTTGCTGCTTACTTAAATGTGTGTTAACTGTCATGATGAACTGTTCATACACAGTTACCTGTATACCTTAGATTAAGAGGTACTACTGAGCGGGACTGAGCGCTACCGGAGGTCCTTCATACCCACGGCAATAAGACTTTACAACAACACATCAACATCACTGTAAAGCATGTTTTTTATAGTGTGATGTGTGGTGTGTGCCGTGCAGTGTCCAGGTGTTGCATGTAGGTTATTTTTTTTATTTTCCATCTGGCACTTTGCACTTTATGTTTTAGATATGTACATTTTCTTTTTTGTATATAATGTGTAACATATTTTACTCTTTTTTGTAATTATTGTAACTTTTTTTCCAACTGTCTCTCTGCTGCTGCTGGGTCACCAGAATTTCCCCACTGCGGGATAAGTCCTATTTTTCTATCTATCTATCTACTGTAAGAACATACAGTATGTACGATTTCCATTAAACCTTTCGGTCTCTTCTCTAGTCGCAGGGTATTTCTACAGGGTTTGTTCATTGTACTCCTTCCATGGCAACCCTCAGGTGGCGAACTTGCATAATTCTGTTTTCAGAGTACATAAAGTGCTCTTTCAGTGCCGGAGCAGAGGGAAAAATAAACATGCCACATGGAATCTGTACTGTACTCTACACCGGACTCAGAGCAGAGCGGCTCAGGACCAGAACATCGCTCATCAGCTCTGTGGTTATATAAGTCAGGTCATAGTTTCCCCAAGTGAAATACACTCTCATTAGTGTTGGCTTTAGGTGACCAAACAGTTTCCTGTACATGCTTCCCAGCTGCATTTAGAAGAGAAAAGGCAACTAAATACCAAACATATCCCTTTAGGGATTTATGGGGAATCTGTGGTTCCAAGCGTTAATTACACTGGCTTTATTAAAATATTTGTTTTGTGCATTTTTTTTCTTCCCTCATTTTTACATCTAGTGTGGTTTCATTATATTGCATGTACCAAAAATAAAACATATTATTAGACCATTATCAAATTGAGGCTTGTTCAATTTTACACGCAGGTTTCCAACAATTCCCGCCAGCAGCTACATTCTAGATAATGCAATTTGGTCTCTGGGGCAGTCGGAGTGGTCTGGAATAAAACCCACTCACTATGTTATCTGTAACATAGTTGTCAGTTGATTATCTCTCTGCGGTCCTAAATTTACCACCTTATATAATGGTCCTCCAGCCCGAGCTCCCGTCTGGCTGTGGTGAGACAGATATTTGTTCCAGACGAGCGCGGGAGCCCACCGAGACAACTTGTTGTGTCACCATAACGCAAACGTGCGCTAAAACGTTACGCTGGCATTTTAGTAGAAGGTACAAGGGCAGCGGTAGAAAGGCATTTTGTTACAGTAGTTTCTGATTTTTCTACACACAGGGACACAAGCAACTGCTGCAACACTTACAGTTACATGTCGGTTGCTTATCTTGGCCCATCAGCTGTGCAGTCTGGCTGGATTAGAGCTTTGGGTGACGTAACGCACCCTCTGGCGGCCATACTGGAGGTCCAGCATAAGCTGCGAACATCCGATTGCTGTTGTGGACATGACGTGACTCAGCATCATCAGCTAGCATAGTTGGCTATGTTAATAACGCTGACATTAAATTAATAGCATGACTAAAGAGATATCATAGGCATTTATACATTAGGAGCTTGTTAACTAGCTCCTTCCAAATTCACAAACTAACATACTATGAATCTGTGTACGTGGATGGTTTCATACATTAAATATACCATGTACATTTTACTCAGATGTATTAAGACAGTTGTGCATAATCAAAATTTATACTGAGCACTGCTTGTTTTTTTTTATTATATTTATCTTCTTTTACTATTTGTTGTGGTAGAAGGAAGAATTTCATTGTACAAGGAACGTGCTTCTCACTGTGATGAGAAAATGACCAAATCTCACTAATTTTCAGTTTTCCTTTAAATTTTATATATGAAGTGTGTTGCTATATGAAGACATGCTTGGCATGGCAGACGTGGCCCTGGTACTCCCCTGAAGGACAAGGCCGTCAGTCACGTCAGTGAAGCTTCCATCTACAATGTACCAGTCCTGAAAATCAAAACTGTCTGTAGTGCTGTCGTTGAAACGGCTGCTGAGAAACGCTGTGGTCTGGTCTCACTTACTTCTCAGTTACCCTCATACCGCAAGATCACCTTTGCTCCCAGCCCAGAGTTTTAGAAATACTAAAGCTCATTTAGCATTAAATTACTTGAGTGAATGTGCAGAACAAAAGGTTATGGAGCAACTTTAGGAATGATTTTGAGTTGTTTTGTGTTTTACCCAAATGTTTGGTCTCCACTAATGCTGCACTATGTGGCTTTTTAGCTAAATATTACTCTGGCTTAATGCTAACCTTCACTGTGTGTCACCTGTTCTGGGAGCCAGAAAACTAAAACAGTTAGACAAGATAATAACCAATTAAAATACTGAATGTTTTATATAAGGACACCCAGACCTTCAGATCAGCAACTGTCAGCCTACGGGGAACAGTCACTTTCATGATCGCGTTACCGGCTGATCCTCTTGTGCCGTGTTGTCCATGCTCTTTTAATGGAGATACAGACACAAAGATTAGGGCCATCAAACCAGTTCTGTTACTGCTTAATCTTACATATTTCTTTCAGTGGAACAGAGACAGAGATTAGTGACAATGAGGCCTTTGAACCTCTGGATTTGCAGCTTTCTACAGTCAAATCAAATCACGTATTGTTCTTTGTTGAGATTTAAAAATTCACCTGGTTTGTGCCGTTTTCATCCTGGCTGATGTGAGGACGTTGAACCTGTGTTGTTTTACTCATATGCTGCCCTCTCACAGTTTTGCTGCTTTTTCCTTGTTTTGTCTAAAGCTCTTCGTGAATAAGACAGCGTTGATCTGCTCCCTGTCTATTGACGGCTGCCCTCATCAGGAACACCCAGGTCCATTTTAATAACTGTAATTGGCCTCATCGGCCCTTTATTTGCCCACATACAAGCACGCATGCAGGTCCTCCTCCGCTTATTACCCTCCTGCTGGTAACAGCTCACTAGGGTTAATGCAGAGAGAAGGAAAATAAAATGAGAATGGAAAAAACTGAACACAAACGATCCAAAGCCAGTTTAGCTTTTAATATTTTCCAAAGTGTAATTTAACGTATCACAACAGCTCACACATGTCAAAACTATTCAATGGTCTATGGAAAGGACGCTTGTGTGGCTCATATTCATTCTAAAACCCTTTACTTAACATTTCATGACCCGCTGACACAGAGACATAACTAAAAATCTGCATTTGCCTGTGCGCTGACACACTTATCCACAGTGATTAACTGCGTTCACATTTACAGACCCACAAGTAAGTGAGGCCTCACTCACACTCAAACCATACCCTGATCATGTGGTGAGATTACGCTCTAAGAAATACTGTATATTTGCAGTAACATGCTGTTGTTGCAGGGATAAACTGCACTTATGGTGAACTCTGGGAGCATTGAGATGAATTCCACTGCATCTTCATCTAATGGCTGAGAAAACTATTTAAACCTAATACATCAGGAACTAATACACTTGTTTTGTTATAGTTTTTGCTGATAATACTTCTACATTATCAAAAGCCTACCTACCTACAAAAGTAGGCTTTTGATCCCATACTTAAAACTGCTTCTACATTGTGGTATTTGTCCTTCTATCACTCAGGAAAGTAAAATTTGTGAGTATATTCCCTGCTGCTGTGCACTAATCTGAAGCAAACTACAGATAGATACAGAAGCAGACAGGGAGGAAGAATATCTTTGTGTACCTAAAGGACATTTTGACTTGGCTGCTGATGGACACCTTGTTCTGTTCTCTGATCCGTCTTGTGACCTGATACTAATGAGACGGGGACACTGAGTACAGCAACAACACCGGCAGAAGCTACAGACTGATCTCACTGTGATATTATCCTAGAATATTAAACACACCATCTGTTCTCCATTTATATGCTTAAAAATCTGGCAAACGTCCTTCCTCTCAGCTTCATCTGATACAGAAGAAATACAAGTATCCAAGAGAAATACAAAGGCAGTAATATAAAGAAGGGGTGTGCTAGCTGTGCATAAAAGCCACAAGTGGATTCCTGGTGTGGATGTGAATGGCAATAAATAGTAAGGAACGCCACAAATGCTCTAACTGCCTCCTTATGCAACAGCAGGAATGTGCAGTGAATTACTCATGTGACCTTAATAATACAAGCTCAGCTTCTTCTCAGCATCAAGTGTTTCTACTTACATATACAGTACCTGCCCCCATACTACACCTTCACACATTTTACACCCGATGGGAAATGTTTAATGTTACTCACAGATGCCTCAAATAAAATCCTGTGAGACGACCCAGTCACGATCCCTTGTCCACACACTGGGATCTAACGTTAAGCGTCTAAGTCAACCGTTGTCCCTTATCTCTGGCCTCGTTGTCTGTTTACTGTACAGGCTTGTGTTTGATTATAGCACAAGCAGACACTATTTGATCTGTGTCCTCCTTTTACTTACTGTACTTGAATTTTAGTGCAGTACCTACTTGCCCTCCTCAGATAGAGCCACGTTAAATATTAAAAAGAAAAGATCAAAAGAATGAGATTGGAAACCAAATTTTAGACATTCGTAATTGTTTTTATACCTTTAACAACCCAATGGAATCCAGTCAATCTGTCTTATCTCATAAACTCAGGACAGTCAGACAGTTTCATGTTGAATGTATTTCAATCATGCTGGAAATAAACACTATTCTCCAAATGTCATGCGTTAGTCCCTAAATGCATTTGCCTTTTGACCTTGTAGCACAGAAACCATCACCCAAAAATATCCACAAGCCTGTTTATGACCTTCGCCTTCTCCTATTTCCTTCCAGTGTGTTTCCCTACAAGCACGGCATGAGCACTAACACATCAGTACAGACCCTTATGATCTTATTTGTGCAGAACCTAATAAACCGTCCCATCATTATTTTTATTATATTATCTCTTGAGAGAATATTTTACAGGTTTTCGCATCTACAACAACATGCTCCTCACCAATATACAGTAAATGTCCCTGCTAATTCTGACACGCACACACAGTAATGCTTGCGCTTTAACGTGTGCTGCAGACGTCCTCTTCAGCAGCATGTGAGAGAGTAAAGAAGCTTTAGAGAGACTTGTCATTTGTGAGCGGAAACAGGGAGGGAGGAAGATGTAGACGACAGAGGCTAACAAGTAAAAGTTACTGCATCTCCCTGGGGATTACAGTCGTCATGTGTTCATGACTGGCTGCGTGTGTGTGATTTGAGACAGCTGCAGAAAACAGGGTGGGCGAGGGGGTGCAGTGTTTTCTCCTGTGGTGGTGGAAAAAGGGGGAGTGTCCCTGCACGTGATTGGCCCAGTGGGCTGATTCCAGTGTAAATGACGTCACAACTCAGTGACTGACCTACTTAAATTCGCTGTGATGTCACAGCTGTCTCTTTCACTCCGTCTGTCTTTCTCCCTGTCCCCATTCTCCCTCTCTTATACAACCCCCATCTATGACAGTCTTTAAGTCTTTGGTTAGTTCTCTCCCCTCTTTCCAGTCCCCATTTGCAAACCAGACACACAAACACAGCTGAAACAGAGATGTGAAAAAAAAGCCCAATTTTAGAGATTAAAGCCACATTGATGAATATTAATGTGTTGGAAAGCAGCTCTGGCCCTGGTGACATGACAAAACGAGACAGCAAGCTTCCACCATATGGACAGAAAGGCTCTCTGGTACCATAAAAAATGTGATTTAGAGTCGAAGTTTTCCACACAAGTAAGCAAAAAACACTAATCCCCCTGCAACACAACCCTGGATGTGAGCCTACTGAGAAACCCAGTAAAGCTACTAATGCAATCTGTTACAACACTTCTTTATTTTTGTGAGTCTAATCAAATGATGAATTGAGGATTGCATCTTATAAAAGCTACAGTCACTGCCTCCAGGATTTCAACCAGTCTCCTTGTTTTCTTCAGGACAATGAATATTTGTTCAATCATCAGAATTTTATCTACAGATTTGATCTAGATTTGCTCTGTGGTGTGGTACATTTGACAGTATTTCTCAGAACTGCATGAAGTCTGCCTTTGTGTATATGCAGCATCCTGTGCTCCAAGCTAGCGGCAGCTGATACACGTATAAATGTTTTACAGTGGAAAACAGAAAACATATGTATCAGCAGATTTTTTTTAGTTTCTGAACACAAGGAGATTATCTGCGAGGAGCTAGGGCACCAGGGGCTGATTACAGAGGCATTGTCTGATCTAATCTGGGACCAGAGTCACATCAGACACCAACTGCTCTAAGTTGAGATGGACAGAAGGGGAGAAAGTGGGTCTGGTTAGAGGAATAGTCTGATGAAGCAAAAACCAAAAGCAGATGGAGAGAGATGGGGAAAACGATGTGGTGCAAATGAAATGATGGTGGGACATGAGAGGAAAAGTGAAAGTAATGTCAGGGATGTAGGGCACGAGCATTAAACCAGAAGTAAATAGAAACGAGCTGTTCAAAGGTTGAACAGATTAAAACTGATAAAGCAAAACAGAGCGAGTGAAAGAGAAACTGAAGGCCGGGAGATAATCCAACTTTTCCTCCCTTTTCAGAACATGGCCACAGGCAGAAAAAGAGATAGAAGAAGAGGAGAAAGAGCCTGAAGCAGCAATTCCTCCTCTAGGCCTCCTCTCCTCTCTTCTTCTTCCCTTTTGTTGAGTGGAAACCCTCGTTCTCTCTCATTTAAATTCACTCCAGCTATGGGGCTAGTCGCAGGGCAACCACCGCACAATGCTGTTCAAAACATGCAGCCACATCTCATTGTTAAAGGGATAAATTAAGTGTGTGTGTGTCTTACTATATGCACTGCAAAAATAAATATTATCAAATGTGTGTAAATTAACACCAGGAGTCCAAGTTAGCTCAGCCTCAGTGTGATGCTAGTGCTGAAGTGATGCATTCAAGTCCTACAAGCAAGTCCTTTAACGTAACTAATTATAGATTTGTTATACTACGACCCTACAGTTCATGTGACTCTAAGGACAAAAACAAACCAATATGTTTAATACACATTTTGTGCCATCATAAAAGAGACTATATAAAAATCAGGAAAATATAAACTAAACTCCAGGGCACCTTTAAGAAAGTAGTACGTTTTAGGCAAACAACCACTTTTGAGTGTGAGCATGTTCATTTAGTGTCTGAACCTAATTTATTGTAAAAACAGCAAAATTACTAAATATTATGTTAACTTTTCTAAAACTCAGCCAAATCTAGTGATCTGCTCAAACTGGATGCTTTGCAGCCACAAAATGGCTCCGCAGCTCGACAAGGAAGAAGGAAAAACTGGCACCACTTAAATTAGGACATTAGGACATGAGTCAAACTCGTCTCAAGATTATCTGATGATTATCCAGTTCAAAGGTTCTTTGTACGGTAGTTAGCTGTGCCTGATGTAACTCTGGTAGAGTAGAAGACAAAATAAACCCTAATAAAGGTTTATAGCTAATGGTTTCAGTGTTTCCCCAAATCTTTCATCTTGTGGCAGGCAAAGAAACCACTCACACTTGGCCATTTTCCTGAGTCGGGACAGAACAAATTAACAATCTCACCACAAGCACTTAAGTGGTTTGTGGTCTTGTGGTGGCTACATCTGCTTGCTTCTGTTTTAATAAAACAGACACTCTTTGTGAATTGTTTCTATTCCACCTCACAGATGGACATGGACCTGATATGCTGTATAACAAGGAGAGAGTTGGGCTGCATGGGTGTGTAACATCTACGTGTGGGTTACACATAAGCACATCGATAACTATATCTGCTTTATTATCACTTAAAACAATATGAGGCCAACAGGGACAGTATTTATGACAAGCTTCACGGAGAGAATGAAAGCAGAGAAGCAGGTCAGTGTGGAGGTGTGTTTGTCTTAGTTTGAAACACCACGGACACAAGCACCACCAAACCAAAACAAACTGTGTTTGTTTTACATTGCTGTGTGTCAGCAGTCGGTTCATCAGGGAGGGAGCTAAATGACATCATTAGCGGTATTAATGTCTGTATTAATTTTTGGTTACTGTGGGTATTGTACACACACACACATTTATATAACGTCTTATAATAATAGCTCGTCACTCTAACAATAGCCCCACAACTACATGTCTGTACCAAACCCAAACCAATTCTATGACGTGTCCCCACAAAACCAAAATGTCCTCACTTTTTTAAGAAGATCCCAGTCCAGAAAACATCACACACACACACACACACACACACACACACACACACACACACACACACACACACACACACACACACACACACACACACACACACAGACAAGCAAACATCCCTAACATTGTGCGAGTGTGTTTAAAACCACACTGAAGCAGACCAGCAAGCAGCCGACTGCTCCCTGTCTGTGTTTAACTCATATTTCATTCTGTGTTTTTCTAATGCTCTCTCACACTCAAACAGGCCTGTAGATTCTTCGAAGACTCACACTGACATAGGCTCAGGTACTTTTATGGGTCCCCTCATTGTGTGTTTGTTTCCTGCTCCGTCTCTCTCTCTTACACAAGGCGCCCAGTGGCACAGGTAAATCACTCTGGAGAGCTCCAGTCCTCCACCTCTCTCCCATCTTTTGACCTTCATGCAGCCCTATAATACTCTTGGCTTTCATCTCTCTGCTCCTTTTCTCTTTCACTCTTTCACACCTTTCTTCTTTATTTCCCTGTGTTGGGGAACAAAGGAGCATAATTTACAATAATTGGGATTATGCCACCTGAGAGGAAGTACCAAATATATGTATAATATAGAATTCAGATTTTGGGGTTATTAGCTGAATAAAGACATCAATCAATGAATTATCAATGAAAATTATTTAAGATGGGGCAGTTAAACTACCTTGAATTAATTACAGGCCACAACCCTGTTTCCAGGGACCAATAACCAATTTGGAAGGAAACACAGTCTCAAAGAAATAGTTACGAATCAATATTGTAAAATATTGTAAGTGATTGTTAAGTAAGTAACAAACTTATTTAACAATAAGTAATTGTTAAATTAGCAAAAGTGAAGGATGAATATCGACCCAAAAACCATTTGAGATCAACTCATGTTACAGCCTATACACAAATAATCACAAACAACAACCAATTATACTATCAGCAATTTATTAACTAAATGATATTGATAACTACACTAAGCATTTCCTGAAGAAAATGCACTGTAGGCTGTAGTACTGACTTTACTCTCCAAGAAGTACTGACAGCAGCTTAAGAGAAAGTGGTTGAAACAGAGCTGTACGTCTACATAACAAAGTCTACTAATACATTTCAAAGTAAAGCATAATGAAATAACATTTTGTAACAATTTTTAAATAAATAATTTAATCAATCATAGCTGGCTTCAGTCAAACAGTAAATATATATAAAATCCCTAAAATATGCTGATAGAATTTTGCAAAAGTTCCCTGACATGTCCACAACCTCGGATCTAGTCAAAACACAAATTGTAGGTGCTGGTATTCCAGAACCTACCAGAAACACCCCTTGGTGATGCCAAAGTTAATTTAACAAGTCTACACAGGGAAGGGCTAAACAAATTCCTACCATCTCTCTCCTACACTAAGGCTGCTCCACATGGACATTAAGCCTAATCATGACTAATGGAGATACGACCCAAGTGCACAAACCATTGACCAAAACCAGTTATACAGCCTCTTCACACATACAGTACAAAACTCACATTCAGTATTAGTGAAGATGTTTGTGTCTTCTAATCTGACAGTACATGAGCGATCACGTGATGTGTCTTGTATACGGACAAAATAAATACATTTAATTTACTGTACAGACATAAAAAATTATTCTTGTTCAGTTCATGTTTAAGACCTCATGGCTCCTTATGCTCCCAACAGAACGTTTTGTTCTGTGAGCGCTGGTCTGCTTGTGGTTCCTAGAGTTTCTAAATGTAGAACGGGAGGCAGAGCCTTTAGCTCCAAGCTCCTCTATGTGGAACCAGCTTCCAGTTCGGGTTTAAGAAGCAGACGCCCTCTCTAGTTTTAAAAGTAGGCTTAAAACCTTCCTTTTTGACAAAGCGTATAGTTAGAGATGGTTCTGGTCACTTTGATCCATCATAAGCTTCCTTCTTGATACACTGAGCTCCTCTGGTTTTCTATGTATTTATTTATTCTATTCACTAGCGTACCACCATGTCCACATGTGACTCACTTGGTCTCTATTTCTCCCGTAGTTGTGCTTCTCTCTTTATCTCTCTGTCCTCATCTACAGGCGTCATCAGTCTCAGACTCGTGTGTCTCCAGTGTTCGGTTGCTACTCCAATCAACCTGCCTGTTTTCTATTGCTGTTTGTTGTTGTTGTTGTGTTGTTTTCTCTCTTCTCTATCCCTTCACCTAGATGGCTGCTCACATTGAGCCTGGGTCTGCTGTAGGTTTCTTCCTCTATAGACAGGGAGTTTTTCCTCTTCACTGTTGCTAGTAAAATTTAATAAAACTCCAGAATTATATTATATATATATGAATATACATTTTTGGGGCTATACTTAAATTACAATTTATTGATTGGCTACAATTAAGTTTGCTTTATGTGGGATCTGTTGGGACATAAATAAACATTGTTTTTATATTTTTGTTAAAAAAAGTCACATGTAACTACCCAGTAATGGTGGGAGGCGGAGTCACGGTAGGTGAGAGTTTCACATCCTCCCACTCCTATTCCTCCCATTCATGTTGGATTTTTTTAAAATAAACATTTACAAAATCTTGTTTGTTATTATTTCTTTCAGACTTTAACTGTTTATTTAAAACTATAAACATTCTCTTTAGATGTTATTGCCTAGGATTCTTAAATATAACTTCATTATAAAATAAGTTGACAAAAAAAAATATAAAAATACATACCGTACAGACAAGCCCATGTTTCAAATTGAAAGTTAAACGATAAAATTATTTTTGTCATTCCTTAGCTACCATACTTCAAACATCACAAAACCTTGGTCACTCATTAGAAGCAGAGGTCCGTGGTGTGTGAGGCTTTGATCACTGTGGTCCAGTTCTCAGTTGCATTGTTCTTTTCGTAACATGCCACTGATCAGCTGATCGTGGTGTCTGTGGTTCAGGCCTGGAGGCAACTTATCAGTGACATCAGTGCCGGTGAGCAGATTCATCGATCACTGGTACTTGACTCACTTTAGTTGATTTAGTATGTTTTCCATGATGTGGTTGAACACTGGCAGTGTCTGCAGACTGTGGTTAGTCTTAAGTCATCCCTCCACCTGCACATTTTCCAGAAACAGGGTTGTCTTGTACTGCTTCACTGCTTAAATAGCCATGACAAGATCACTATCACTCACATGTTCATATCTAGTCACAAAGCAGCTACAGTAGATCCCCACTAGGCTTAGAACGTAGCCCGGCTCCTCCTGCCAGATCCTGTGAAACTCACAGTTTATATCTCGTTGACTTAGAGATGCATTTAATTCTGTTCGGACAGAGCCAGGCTTGTTTATATGCTAAGCTAAGCTAATGATGATGTTTTGTTTTGGTTTCGGCATGATTTTCACACGTGCACAGTTGTTGACACCTCGTAGAATCATGGAAAACACTACGCAGTTTATGCGTTATTTTTACATTCTGTTTGTCCCCATACAAACCAGCCTACGCTACATCATGTAAAATGTTTGCTGCTCATTTGGTTTTTTCAAACAACAGGTGATTGCGATGTTTTGTGTTAACTTTAGTAATTTTGCTGGTGGCCTCATGCAGAGAAGCTCTGAATGACTTGAATACACAGAAAACCACAGCCTACAGACTTTGCAGTAATAAATCCACTTTTCTTCTGGTGCTATTTGCTGCCTCAGTGATGCAGCTTGTCACAGGATGAGGAAAACATGCTTGTTTTCAGCTGTGTGACACTTCATCAGGAAACCGACTCTGCTGGCAAACATCGTCTGTGATCGCACCACAGTTGTACATTAACCTCCCACTTACTGTAACTGTACTCACTTCACTGACGTTAGAGCCAGTAAGACCATCTTGAATGTCTTTCATTCAGGTACCATCTCATTTAGATTTAGTCAGTCTGTGTTTGTTATGAACTTCCTTAAACCTTATCTTCATCGTAGGCATTAGCTGCTCTCTTTGCAGCATTTGCTGTTTACTCGGTTTGAGAACACTGTGATCAGATGCCTGGGCCTCCGGGCTAAACTCCCATGAAATCAGTTTTAACATGAAGAAAAGACAAGTCTGCACAGATACAGAGACAATTACACAACTAGCACATGTGAAGTTCATGTTCAATTATTCAGTTGGTTGAAAATAAGGAATGAAACATCATTTTAGTCAATCTTTTATCTTGTCAACAGAGATTTAATTGTGTTGGCTGAACGCAAAACATTTAATGTATATTTCAGTTACAGTGAATTAATTTGCATTTAACAAACATGATGTAATAAAAATAAAAATAATTAAAGTCATTTAATTTCTTGCACTGATGCAGAAAATTTCACAACTTGAAAATGTTGTAATTTATTTCAAAGCACAGAGAAGCAGCATTATCATTTACATCAGTGGGATATTGCATAAGAACAACCAGTGCAACAACCAACTTTTGTTTGAACAAAAGGTGCCACTCTTCACTCACTCACTTAAACTGTTGGACAATTTTCACTTTCTTCATCCTGCAAGCACACAACGCTCGTCCTGTCTTATCGCTCCATCTGTCACTTTCTCGTCCATCTGTCTGCTGTCTTCTGTGGCCTGTCCATCCATCCGTCCATGGCACTCAGCTTATCTGCCTCCTCTGTCTCTCTGTTGTCCAGTTAATCGCAGTTCACCCTGAAAACTGCTCCTTACTGATTACTGCCCTCTTTCCTCCATGCATTCCTTTTTATTCCCGCTATCTCTCTGTACTTGCAATCATTACTGAGCTCCAAGGCCTCTGCAGACTCCCAGCAGGATAACGTATATTAAAAAAGCAGAGGAATATCGACGCGCTTTACTCATTAGCAGACGAACAAGCCTGTGTGCTTCAAGCAGAGTCCTGTCAACTTTTCCTTCCCATGTGTATCCAGAAGTCCAAATCAAAATGTTCTAAAGTTTCAAGGTAAGAAAAAGGCTTGGATTACGTTTAAGAAGTGTCTTAAAGGGCCAGTGCAGCACAACCAAGCAGAACACCTTGAATATTTCTACATCAGTTGTAATATCAGCTCTGATCTTTTGAGATAAGAGCTCCCACAATCAGGTATTTCCTCTAGATTGACAAATAGACAATCTGATTAAAACAAAGCGTTTGGTTCAGAGATAAATATTTCCATTAAAAAGTTACTACTTGCATGAGACATGTTCAAAGATGTTCGGCAACACGCCTGCACAGCAAGGTAAGAAAACACTGCATGTCAAACCCAGTGTGTGATTCATTCTTCCTAACTCAAATAAACTAAAACCACCCACCTCATATAAAGGTTCACCTTGATGTCACACAAAATACCCACAGTCACACACTACGCCTGACTCCATGTGGGTTATAACGACATGGAAAATGTGTTTATTCACTTTCACCAGTGCACTTAAATGACGAAAAGAGCATCAACAGAAAAGGACTAACACTGCCTCACACCAGTCAAGGTCAACGAGGGCTGTGACACAACAAACAAAACTGTTTTGAGAGCAACGTGAATATCAGCGGAGCATTTGAGCAGGATGACGTGAGATTTTGTACACACTCGTGTTGTGACCAAAAAAAAAGGTGAAAACGTTGAGTGAATAACAGAAAAAGGACCCTGTGTGCACTTATTATGACAGGCTGCCACCTGCTGGTCAGGAGGCAGCTGTACAGCACCTGTATCAGGATTATATTTAAAATTCTATACAAATTTGAATCTAGGATGTTGTAGCATAAATTGTATTAGGTATTGGATCTTAAAGCAAATAAAAACACATATTTAAAAGAAAACAGGTAGATTTAGAACCCAACACATGATATACTCAGATATACTCATAATATAAGCAATACTTATAATACAGTTCATATAAATGTCCAGTCGAATCTGCAGATACAAGCACAGTACTATATACAGTGTAGTGATACTATCATACACAATAAGTGCGTGTGTGGTGTTTAGGACTCATCTCCATTGGCACTATCACCGTCATCCTCTCCTTCCTCCTGTTCACCTTCCTCCTCCTCATCCTCATCCTCCCTCCTTCTACTTTTAATCTGCACAGATGGAAAGCGGAACCTGTTACTTTCTTACACATAATTTACTGCACTGTTAAACCGGATGTTGAACATTTCTAAATTTCTAAATCAGGAAACGTCTGAAAAGTCACTGACAACTTACAGTAGCTCTCACGCCGTTGCCCTTCTCTCACCTCGTCTTCGTCCTCCAGCAGATCTCCCTCCTCCTCGTCGGAGTCGTTCAGCTCCTGGCTCCCTCTGTCTCGTTTCAGGCTGTCCTCCTTCTTACTGGAGGTGGATGAGTGAAGCGGGGACAGCTCACCAGGTTCTGGTTTGGAGCTTTTATCTGTTGTGTGATGCAATGAGAAATAATGCCACTAGTACAATATTCAGTGTGTGCAGACGACACGCAGCTTTATGCCTCATCAGATCAGTGATGTAATATAAGTAATGGATGTCTCCAGCCATTCTATAGATACATGTAAAACAGAACATGCCAGATGCTCAGTCAAGTAAAACCTGCACAAGCTGTAGTCCTCATGTGAAAAACGTTGTTTTCATCAACTGAGAAGAAGCATCTTGAAAAGCAGGTCTTAACAAGATCCTAGTTAGAAGTTAGAAGTAAGATTTAAAGCTGACTCCAGGCTTCTGCTGGTTACTACTCTGCAGAATTACTTCCTACATTTTCTCTGAGTCTATCTTATCCCCTAATTTGTACACAACTATTTACCCTATGTAGTTATTAGTGACTCGGAAGCAGACGCTGTGGACGACCATCTGCTATCTGCATTATGCTCAAGGTGGAACAAAAGGAAGCAGTTAAAGAGACATTCTGATGGCTGCTAATGGCTGTTTTATCGGACGACATTATATGTTGTGTAATATTTACGTATGCTCCTTCATGACTCATCCACCAGCAGAATCAGCAGAAAGAATCTTGTGACTTGTGAAAATGGTGAGGAACACTTCTAAAAATGAAATTCCTATTATACATTTGGCCATTTGCTCTTTTCTGGTACTCATCACATGCTGTGAAGCAAATCAAATGTGTGGCGTTATTGCAGAAAATAATAGTAATAACACAATAATAATTCAAAAAGAATTCTCTTTAAAGGTTCACCTGACTTCTTGCTGTGGTCCCTCTCCATGCGCTCTAAGCTGTCTAGCAGAGAATCCACCTTGTGTTTGATTTGTGTCAGCTCTCTCTTGATGGCCTGCAGATCATCAGCCCTCACTGTGGGATACAGAGGTCTTTAGGTGTGGAGGTCTCTAGCAGTTCCCAGCGCAAACGGTTGCATGTTGAACATACTTGACCGTGAGGTCCTTTGGCTGCTCCTGGATGATGAGGAGAAGCTAGTTTTGGTGCGACGGTTGCCTCCTCCACTCAGACTGACCCTAGGACGCTTTGAAGGGATGACAGCGCGGGACAGAGGCGGAGGAGGCACACGAGACTGGTAGGAGTACATCCTGAAATATTCAGTGATTGGTCAGTATATCATCATATCAAAACGGCATTTTCACTTACTGATTGATTAACGCAGTCAATTATAACCATATAACCAATATAGAATAAGCACATCTATTTCTCTGGAACTGTGAAATCAAAGCTAAACTAGATTATTATAAAATGCACCATGCAAGTGCTAAATAAACATTTCCAGGAGGAACACACACCTTACCTGTCATAGTAATCTCTTTGAAAGTCATAATCCAGATCTAAAGATGAACTGTAAAAAGACTGAGTTGAGTGAGTTTCTCCACGTAACACACAACAACTGCTTGACTTGATTTCCAAACCAAAATGCTGAATTATTGGCAACACTTGATGTTTGACTAACCTGTACATGTCTCCGGCAGAGCGCTTCACTGTCTTCGACCTGTGGGGCTTCGGCTCGCCTGCCAGGTTGATGTCTGCGTGTGGAAAAACAGTGAGTCAAGGGAAGAGTTGTCAGTAGTGCGAGAAAAAACGTGGTGTCAGCAGAAAGCGCGTTGAGTTTTTCACCTCAATTGGTTATTTTTAGACTCAGGCAGGTTTTACCCTGCCTTATATAAACAATTACTATTATTTTAACTTGCCTGCATCCACAAACAAATCTGAAAATTCTGAGCATATGCACAAAGTAGGTCCTTCAAATCCCTGGTTTTAGCACTAGAGGGCAGCACAGACCTCAGTTGATGTAGAGAAACAAAGCTGCGGGGATTATGTTTGAAAACTGTAAATGGTAAACTAATAGATGTGCATATAGTGAAAATGTCCTTGGCGTTTGCCTTGTATGCTGTGACCTTGGACAGAAAGAAGGTAAAAAGATTTTATGGACGTTATGGACGTGTGTTCAGTAAATGTGTGCACAATCATCAATTTGCGTTTTTATCAGCGGTTGCTGCCCGGTGCCATGTTGCTATTTACAGAAAGGGGTGCGATTGTAATTTCCCACAACTCCCTGTACGTCACCTAAAACCTGGCCCACAATCATTCGTCCGTCCTCGCCTCCCACGGCGGCCCTGGCGTTCCTTTCATTGGAGTACTGAACGAAAGCGTAGCCCTTGTGGACAGAGCAACCGACGATCTTGCCGTACTTGGAGAAGATTGCCTCCACGTCAGCCTTGGTGACCAGCAGAGTGTTCAGGTTGCCGATGAAGACGCGGGAGTTGAGGGACCGGGGGTCAGTCTTGTTGGTCACGTTGCTGCTGGACATCAGGCTGGAAGTGGAGGACGATGACCAACTACATAAAGACAGGACGAGGCAGGTGGAGATGGACAGAGGAAAAAAAGACATAGACAAAAATGAACAGCACATTAGATTGTTGTATCTGACTCTGAACGTCTAAGGACTATGAAAGTTTGTTTGCCACATGTGACCAAACTCAACCTGAAAAATAGATCCATCTTACAAACATGTCTGCAGAATGTTGAAAGAAATTATGTTTTTATCATAAATGCATCTGTTAGTTGTTACATTACGTATCCTGCTGACTGTTCTGCATCCAAAGGGAGAAAATGGAAAACCCTTATAACTGAGAAGCTGGAGCTTGAAAATGTCTTGATTTATACGTGTTACACCGTTAAGTCCATTAACTTTAGCATCAACTACATGTGGCAGCAGATTTCACACACCTCAGCTACTAACACAAAACCACTTAGTCTCACGCTGTGACAATCTTCCTTACATAATCTAAATGCTGTTGTATTTTGTGGGTTATTTAATGCTTATATTGAATGGTGTGATCGGGATCTGAAGCAGCCAGCACTCACTCCATTGTGTCTGTACTTGGTCGGTGGAGGTCTGCCTGCCTGTCTGAATCTGTTGGAGAGAAGAAGGCCGTCGAGGAACTATGAGTGATGGGAGTCAGTAACTGGGAGGAGACTGCGACTCCAAACGTTTGCTGTCTCTTAAACATTGAGGAGGGGTCATTCAGGAGATGGTAGATCAAATGTTTGAAAAAAGGAGGCAGCCATTAAAAAAACCTGCAGGATAAATGATCATGACAAACATGCATTTAGATTGTTTCTGGTTCATGTCTGTAAACACGTTTTTTACAGAAACACCACTTTTTATGCTTGTAATGTTCAGCTTTGTTCCAGATTGTACAGTAAATAAAGACGTTCGTATCAACATTCAAGTATCAAGTGTTTTATAGTCAGAGCTGCTAAAACATCTTCCTCTGGATCCTCTCGGGTCAGTGTCACAATCCAGTGTGTTTCTGTTATTTTGTCCACCCACACAGGTGAATGCATTCTTTTATTTGTTGCTTCTCTGTCCCGAGAGATTCTCGTTTCATAACGAACCACTTCGGCTGTTACGAAGCCATATCTCACCCGCCAAAACACAGCGCTGCTGCCAGCAGGGATACGCTGTAACCCTGCAGCAGCCTCTCCCTCTCCGGCCAGCAGCCACCAGTGGGGGATTACATGGTGCACCGCACGCTGTCTGGCCAAAGCATAATGCTCTGCTCTCCGATTCAGCTGAGAGGTGTCTATTGCTTGGCAAACTGACAGGGTGTCTGCAGCACCAGATGGAGGGAGGACAATGACACAGCACTCAGTGAATGTTTCAGATTCTTTATGGCTTGTTGAGGTTCGAGGGGGAACATCCGGAGTTTAGATATGCTCTTCATGCTGACTGTTGCTCAGTATGACATTATTTCATATATATTTATACTGTCAAATATTCACACAGGCTGGACAAATTAGCAGAAACACATTCTTTCTCTCATGGATTTTGTTCATTAGCGTCATGTTTAAAGCTTTAATGTTTAATATTTGGCAGAGATCCTGTCAGAATACACCCAGTGATTATTACCTACTTGTAAACACTAATCCTGCTTTGCTAATTGAACTTGTCTGCTTGACCCATGCTGTCCAGTTTCTTAGATCACTCTCCATGCTGCACTGCATGATCTGACAGCGTCTGTGTTTAAATGACGCTTGTATATGCAGTAAGCTTATTGGACATACGTGTAAAAAGGCTGGACGGCCCATCAGTTGCAGCTGGAACCTAATCATCTCAACAGGTTGAACATTATAAGCTTTACAGAAGTGGTGTTTTATTGCATAGCATTGCAAAGTTGTTTTGGTGAGTAGGAGTCACATGCTTCATTATATCAAAGCTGACCATCTATGACAGGGAATATGTGTAATAACAGTATTTAACTTCATTCATTCATTCATCTTCTACCGCTTCTTCCCCGTGGGGGTCGTTGTGCTGGAGCCTGTCCCAGCTGTTTATGGGAGAGAGGCAGGGTTCACCCTGGACAGGTCTCCAGTCTGTCGCAGGGCCACACATATAGACGCACAACCAGCCACGCGCACACTCACACCTACGGGCAATTTAGAGTTTTCCAATCAGCCTAACTGCAGGTCTTTGGACTGTGGGAGGAAGCTGGAGACCCTGGAGAAAACCTACGCAGACACAGGGAGAACATGCAGACTCCACATAGAAAGGGCCCGGTTGCTGTGAGGCCACAGTGCTAACCACCACACCACCCAGTATTTAACTCGTGTTCTCCTATTCTCTGCCTCATCTGGGCTTTATTGTGTGGAGCTCTATTTCTGATAATATACTGGCGTTTAATGGAAAGCTTTAATGTTACTTTAGCAGTCTGAGGGTACAGGTGTCAGTGAGTCGTGGTTTGTGCTTCAACTGTGGGAGACACTGTAAATGCAGGTCTCTGGACTGGCTTGGACACAGACAGAACAGCTGTGCAGTGAATGCAGATGTGGAGCTTTTGTGTGGGGTTTTAGCCAAGCTGTAATAATAGAAAGGAAGTTGGATAAAAGAACATGACCTCAGTCGTAGATGTCTGAGGTCTTAAAAACAGCTCGCTTAATAAAAGCAGATAATACAAACATGGCAGTTACTGGTTTGATGAAAGGGTACAAAATCATTTTCACTGTATAAGAGGTCGCTGAATAAGTTAGCATTAATGGGTATTAATGTCGCAAATCGATTTAATGGCTACACACATGGGGTGGAAGTCTAAATACTGCAATTTTGTTTGGGTAATGGACCAGATTTCACTCTATGGAACAGCATGCACACTCAAAAAAAGAAAAAAGCTCACAAAGGAAACAAAAAACCGACACGTTGCTTTTGCTGGTCCTTAATTTAAGGACTGGCCACAGGAGGGAGTTAAGGGATTGTTATTCAACAATTAGGTACAATTCAACACTCTCATAATTCATGACCATAAACTGGGAACATGTGGGAAGCTCATTTAACCAGTAGCATAGTGCATTTTTTACTTTTAAAGCAACAAAGAACTACATGCTAATTGTCCTTGGAAGTTCAAAGGGGGGGGGGGGGGGGGGATTAAAACAAAAGTGAAATATTAAAAAAAAAGAAAAAATGTAATTGAAAAACCAAAAACCAAAAAAAGGTTGAGACCAACTTACGATTTGCTGCTGATCAAAAAAGTGGCTTCAAAACTAAACAGGGGAAAAAGAAAAACGTAATATTAGAGAAGAAAGTATCCAAAAATAGAACTAAAACTGTAAAGAACTGTGTGAGAGTTAACAAGGAACTGAGGTCAACAAAAACACAAACTAAACAGATTGTTATTACCTTGCACTTTGACTTGTTGACTGTTACAGTAAGTACAAATTAAACCTTCTGCTGTTACTCAAAGTACAACACAAACATCAAAAACAGATTTTTCCGATCAATAAGCCTATTCTGCAGTGAAATTGAAGATTATGTGCACTGTACTGATACTTGCAAATGTTCAGCATCATTACTTCATGAACAGTTCACGGGTAGTTTTCATACCGTTCTGGTTCTGACCCATTTTCCTCAGATGCTACAAGGTAATGGCTAAACTACAATTTAACGGTTCAATGCAAATGAGCGCGGTGTCGCCGCCTGGGCTTGTGCGTTTGTCAACAATAAGGAAGTTCATTGGTTTTAAAGGCCACCACCTTCCTGGACTGACTGCTAAACACGCATGTGATTTCAGACTCCTACTGATGGGGACACGAGCGCTCATCAAAATGTCAGGAATCGAGTCAAAGCCTATCAGAGCATCGCCAGCCTGGGGCATCTGCACCTAGAAAGGGCCAAAGTAAAGGTGGGCAGCAGAACAGCGACCCTGGGGCTCAAGGGCACTTTCAGAGGACAGACTTGAAGGAAGGACAGCGGAGGGCACGAACAGGAATGTTGTGGTTCGGTAAGTCACAGTCACGTAAATATTAGCTTTCTTACAGATACATACAACTGAGCAGTTCTGGCTGAATCACGGAACAGAGCAAGGCAGAGGTCTGGGCCTGCAGCTCATTACGTGGCCCTTCCTCAGAATTAACTGCTACATTCTACTGAACTGGTTCTTAACCGACTGTCTTCAGACTTTAACAAACACACACATTGTGTTGCACCAATGCAGAAATCTCAACTCCATTACTGACCAATAGAAACAAGGTAGTGTTAGTGTTCTTTTTAAAAAACGTCCACTTGGGAAAACATCTTGCCTGAAAAATTACAGAATTCCTGAGGTTATAACCAAGAAAATGTGGAAAACAGGTCTCAAAGTCAACAACTGCAAATCTATTTAAATGTGGGTACAAAACGAAGTATGACAATAAAAAACCCTTCAAAAGCATAATTCCAGAAAAGGGAAGGCACATTTTGAACGCAGTCCAGAAAAGACTGGAACCATCTTCCATGTCTGTCCTCGAAAACATCACCACAGCCAGATAAACAGTAAGGTTACACTGCAGCCCTGAAAAAAGGACGCGTTCAAATGTATTACTCGAAAAATAAGAGCAAAAATCTTGCGGTGGAAGCTACTTAAAACTAGTTTCTGCGCAGCTGATACTGCCTTGACAAAATGTACGCCACTAAAGCCAACACAGTCTGAGGAACAGCAGCCAGGAAAAATGCATTAAAAATAAAAACAAAAAGTCCCAAACACGGTTCAAAGTCAGGAAAAAATAAAAAAATAGAGAAAAATCTCTCGGTTAAAAATACTCACCAGGAGCTTAATACTAAAAATGAGTAAAAGAGCTGTTCTAACTTCAGTAGGTAAAGATCCGCTTACGGCTCTGCAGGCTGTTTGTATCACCTTGAAACCAGTGGACACGAAATGGCGTCAACTCGTACACTGACCAAAAAGGGACACGCCCATCACAACATTCCAAGCTCCGATTGGACATGCCTCTATTTATAAGCTCTTCACTGATTGGCTGCTGTGCCGGTCACTTCGGCAGTTTCGTGACGAGTTACGTACGTTGAACCGTGCGCAGATTTTTTGAATACGTTAAGACAAATAAATACCAAATAAATACTCGTTTCCCTCTACACGTTCATTCCTCAGCTCTAAACAGCTTTTATTGATAACAAGGGACACAGCGGTAGCTCCGCTGCGACGGCACAGAAGGGGGCGAGACGTCAGTCACGCGCGTGCCGAGGTGCGCGTGAGCGAAAGAACATTACAGAGAAAAATTCCAGCATTGTCACCAGTTGCCAAGTTACACAGTAATGTGCAGTATGACGTCATCTACAGCGAAGAATAATATGAAATGAAATGAAGATAAGATTTACTGACATTTTAAGGCTGCTTATAAAACTTTTACTTCTTGCTGTGTCCGTTTTTGATGGATTCTTATGACCTGCTGTTTCACCTTCACCACAACTTCTTTTTAAACCATTCTTTATTTTTGATTTTACACATTTCAGTATTAATGACATTTTACACTATAACAAAATTGCATATAACATATCACACACAGCTCTTTTTTTCAACAACTAATCAAAAATTCAGTTCACAAAAGTAGTGTCATAAATATCATTTAACACTGCTGAATCACTGAATGTGTGGAAAGGCAGAATTCACCACTTCACTTTCAGTGAGAATGTACCTAAGAAGGAGAACAAGCTCGGGTTAGTTTAGCGCGTATGCTGGAGGTAATGAACGTCCAATGTTTCGTTCAGTACCTTGGATATCAGCCGTCCTCCTGCGGTGTCGAGGCAGCGTAGCGTCCAGCCTCAAGGTGGATTCAGGTGTTTTCAGCACCTCCTCAAGTTTACACTGCTCCTCACTTTTCTCACTCACCTGGTAAATAAGGACATAATAAATGAATAAAATGTGAGTTATGGGAAACATTTTTCTCAATTTGTCTACCCTCATACATTATTGTAAAACCCGTTCAAATAACAACCTGTGCTGGAGTTTGCTGACGTCTCCTCCTGCTTGTGGGAGTGTTGGGACCCAGTCGTTCTGCTTCTTTTTTCTGTCGCTCCCTCTCGCTCTGTAGCAGAATCGTTTGTTGTACAGTCCTGTACTCCAGAGAAAAGTTACTGATGGTTTTACAGAAGTCCTCTGCTTTGGTGTCTCTCACCATAGTTCGGGAGTAGCCTAGAAATAAGAGGAATGAGTGGAACCTGGAGAAACAACAACGAAGAGGAAAACTAAATGTTTTGACTCCTAGCAAGACACAAAGGCCTAGAAAATTTTATAATTTGATGTGACACTTATTACCTTGATTATATAAAAGGACTAAATACCTGTTCATAACTCGGCGATGGACAGCTCTTAGCACCTTTAGCCTCTCCTCACATTCTTTCAAAATCTTCGGCAGGCGATGACGAAGCGAACCCTCTGGAGCCAAATCCTCATCTCCTCCTCTCCTTTTCTCACTCTTTCCTCCTTTCCTTTTTTCTTCACTCTTGTCTAGTACCTTCAGCTGCTCCCATGATGCTTTGCACAGGCCTTCTAGCTGAGCGAGGTTGGACTGGACCAGGGAGTAGTCACACTGTGATTATTAAAGTACGTGCTTTAGTTTATTCCAGAATGAATTACAAGCGTCTGGTTACTGGTTTATACTCACATTATGCTCTTCACAGTGTGTTAGAATCTATTACCTAGATTTCAGACATTGGTTATGTTCAAACAATCCTTCCTCAGGCTCAGACACAGTCTAATACACGCTCACCGTTCAAGCATGTACACGCAGGTTTAGCTACACACCTTGCCAGCTTTAGTAACAGCCGTGATGTCAGAGTAGAGGTCAGAGCATTGTGGGTAGAGCTGCAGCAGAAGCACACAGACGTGGTGCAGCAGGGGTTGGCGGGAGTGAGTATCCCTCACCTGGGACAGTTTGCCCAGATAACTCAGCTCGAAACCACGAGCCTTAGCACAGCAGAGAGTGAAAACAGAAAAAGACTCACCAACAGTTGAAATGGCATTAAAAAGAATAACATCCAGCCTGAGATCAGTGCGCCCACCTTACATCCATTGAGAAAGTTACCGATCGCTAGCACTGTAGCTAGGATGCACCTAAAGGTCTGGCTGGCCGCTAGTTGCTCCATGGCTAACTTCAGATGAAACAGAGGCTCAGCTATTTCCTGTCAAGAGGGAGGACTGATTTAGAAGACAACACAGTGAGTCATACAAACAAGGTGGCCATCAAAACGTTGGGAGCACCGTCCACGCCACTCCACCTCCTTACAGTACCTGCTCTAAGGAGTCGTAATCCAGAGCAAAGCTCCACAGCTGAAGCCTGGACTGCAGGTGAGGAATTTCCCCCAGAGTGAGCAGGCAGAGCTCGGCCGGGGCCAGAGCAGCGCGGGGGTTCTGGGTCTGGGCCTCCTCGATCAGACAAAGCTCTTCCTCAGTTGGGATTAAAGCTTGAAGCCGCTGTTTTAGGAAGAATATGAGCTGCATCAGCTGAAATGGGACTTAGTAAAACGCCTGCCCAACAAACAGACAGGCTGATAAAACGCTCTACTGCACCTGAACATCCTCCCTGTCCAGCACACCGCTGTCCATGCTGTAGATAGCAGGAGGGAGGAGGCGGGGAGGGGGCAGGCTGCTCAGTGCAATGGTGATAATGTTGCTCCGCTTCATCCCCAACACTGACACTGAAGGCTGTTTCTGTAGAGGTAAAAAAAACAAAAAACAGAAACATATTTCAACCAATATTGGTTTTGAAGGGCTTAAAGTTGCTAAAGTCAACAACTTAAAGAACGTGACAAACAGCATGACTTAATCTAATAATGTGGCAAAGCTTACTGTGCTTACTTTACAATGAAACCATATCTTAGGTTCCTCCATCTTACCTGCCGCCCAGAAGCCACATTAAAGCAGGTGGTATTGCTCTTTGACTCAAACAGGTAACTCAGGCGGTTTGTATCCAAATTCACTGGCTCAAGGCTGGCCCAAATAGTCTGAGTCCCAAAGCGCGTCTTCCTGGGAAGTGGAGCCAAGGTCTGCAGTTCCCGCCAGTGGAGCTTCAAAGTGCGACATTTAATGGTTGTACCTTTTGCGGAAGCCAAGGGCAAAGCGGGTGCAAGAGGAGGAGGCGGAGGAGGAAGAGGAGGGGGCGTTGGGGGGACCTGGAGACTTGAGGACTCATTAATAGAAATAGTTTCCTCGTCCTCTATACTGTCTTTCTCATCCCAGAGGTCGGAGAAATCCAAGGTGTTGAGGCAAAGATGTGGTTTTAGAAAAGATCCCCAAGACTGATCGAAATCCCAGGTCAGGTCCTTAGTTTGCTCAGATTCCTTCATTGATTCTTTAAAATTGTCAGTGACTTAGAAAAACAGTGTGATGACATTTAACAACATTTCTTATCTAATCATGCCCTCAAATAAAAAAAAAAAAAGCAAGATCATATTAAATGAAAAGCACTTGTTTGTTTGATTCCTTATCCTCCACAGAAAAACAAAAGTTGAATCCTTCCTTCTCGCCTCTTCTCCTCACTGCACAGTCAGCAACCACCTCACGGACTCTGAATATCCTTCTGAATGTCTGTGGATGCTCTGCTTCACTTGTCGACCACAGACGTGCATAACTCACACGACCAAATCACAATCTTCGAGCCACCTCTGGGTGTTCTCGCTGCACTGTAACCTACAATTGCCTTAGGTGCAGTGTTTGTCGCTCAAGTCTAAAAATGACGACCCATATTTGATCCAAAAGCTGACTGCTGCCTGGCCCGGGCTCCAGTGACTCGTAAGCTCAGTAAAAGAGTAACATTTCACGTGCGTTTTGAAGGCTTGTGTTTAGTCCTGCGCCCATTGCTGATGAGAAAATCCAAGAAAAGGTTTTCTGTTGAACTTCCAGAATATCCATATGACTTGCTTCTGCCGCTGTCCCTCTCTGTTTCTCTTTCTACATGCGACTAGAGAGAGAGAGAGTTAAACGGAGAGAGGTGCATTGGTCCGTTGGTGCATCAGTCTTGGTTTATTTGAGTTGCACCCTTTTCCTTAATTTCCTTATCGAGCTTGAATCTTCTGTTAGCTGCTTGAGTATACACAAATCTCCCAATCTGCCTCTGAAGATCTCTTAGTCCCCTCCCCTCCTTAGAGACTGCATGAAAGACTAGGATTGACCAAATTTTTAAAATTAAATGTTACTTTATGAATTATAATTTTCAATAAGCACCATTTTCAGTCTTCAAATGTGCATAGATCAGACACAAGCAAATAATGTCCTAAGCATGTAATTCTGCAGCACAGAGTGGACAGTGATGCATCTTAAAAAGGAATAAATATTCTCTGATAAAACACAAAGCTACTGCACACACACTGTGTGAAACATATTTGAATCAAACACACTGTGAGAAATGTTCGTCTGCTCACTGAGGGTTTCTAAAGTTCATCCAGTGTTTGCTATTAGCTTACAGTATAAGGCTGGGTCGTTTGCATGCTCGACATACAGACATAATGAGAATCCCTCCCTCGGTCATTAAGTCTCCTCTAATTACACTTTATCTCCCTAAGTGGCCGTGCTCTCTAGCAGCAGCAGCACGGCCTCATGGGACATTTAGCCCAAAATCAGCTCTATTTGATAATGTTGGGCTGTTTTTAAACTTTTATTTGTCAGCTTGTTTTTCTAGCCTGCTGCAAAAGACAACCTAATAGGGACCTGTTGAGCATATATTAGTTCTTAATAATCCTTCCCAGATGTGTTGATACAGCTTCTACTTCTTTGAAGAAGATTCCCACAGCTGTGTCACACTTTTATTGTTTGCCCACTTCATTTACTGAACACAACTTCAACTGTCCTTTTTGTGATAATGCAATGCTGTTACTGTCATCGATTTCTCATGGGAGCAAACATTTCTGGGAGACTTCCTCTGAGGAAACTCTCCGGGAACTTTCAAGTTTCCCTTTGTGTGTCTGTGGATGTAGCTTGCTTAGATTTGTGTGTGTTGCATTTCATCTGTTTCTCTTTTTGTTGTCTTTTGACCTTCTCTGCGCTGAATGGTGACAGTGCAAAAGACAAAGATCAGGGCACATTGTGCGTAATCATTGCCAGTTTGCTTGGAGAATGTGAAAGGCTGAACAATGTGAAGTCCAAAAAATGATCTTTCTCACGAGACTCTGTTACTCAGAGCAGCTTTAAGACACTGACCTACTGTAAATTAGGGCAGAAGAATTAGAAATATATTTTGCTTACTTCTAAAGTTGATGATTTTACGTTATTGTGGTGCAGAGGTTGTGTGTTTGGGCCTGAAAATCTTAATTTCAATGTGCACCATTCCTTTAGACAGCTAAACAATACAGTTACATACCAGTGTACCACAGCGTTAGCGCCTCATAGTCACTGCAACAATGCAGTGGCACTGACAGGCGATGGTATGTACATAGACGCCCACCTTCGGACCTGGTGATTGTTGGCTTCATAAAACCACTTTCACATCATAATCCAGAGTGAGGATCCACCCAGAGGTGAAGTCAAGTCAACAGCAGTTTAGTGTAGTCTATATGTGAAGAACACGCTGTTTAAGACTTTAAACGTATTTGAGCTAATGTGATTAATGTGCTAAACTACAGCAAATAATTAATTCTAATTAGTTTAATTAAACTGTGATTTTATTGTGTTGGTATGAAAAATCCCTAAATACATTTGCATAATTAGAATATTATTATATATTTTCAATACTGAATAATCTACCGATCAATTTCTGGATTCATGTATAACTAGTTTCTCGAATCTCGAAATTTCATATCATTATTTCTACTAATGAAATTATTTTTATATACTATATTATGTCATTATTATACAAACAAATAGGCTCCGTGTGATTATTGAATACTTGCCTGCTAAGAGATTATTCGACTAATCGTTCTAAATACTTTCGTTGCAGTATTCCAGCCCTTTTGTTCAGTCCTCCCTTTATTTTGAAAGTCCTAAATGGAAGTCCCTCCCACCGCTTTCCGCGCTCCCGCGTTGTTTTGGGAACGTTCGGTATCCCAGTGAGCGCGCGCTTCCCGAACTCTAATCGCTCGGGCTGACATCACGCGGAGGATTTGCTACAATGTCAAACATTCACAAGCTGCGCGAGCTCCTGGCTTCCCCGCGCCACAATGAGAAGCGTCGCCGCGTGCAGCTGCTCGTCCTCTGAACACACAGCTCCGTTCACCTTCGCTGGGTTTATTCCATGGTCCCGGACGGGATGTGTTTGAGGTGAGATGGGCCACTCTGCTCTTTTCAATTGAGCTCTGGATTAAAACTGTGTCTAATTATTCTATGTCTACGTAGTAAATAATTTAGGTAGAATATAATTCAAAATCAGAAATGTCAGTGTTGGCACCTTTATGTGAAAAGTTGTGCTGCTCCAGCTGTGCCTGTCAGAGGCCATTACGTAATGGGAGACCGCTGAGCAGATGTTGACGGGAGGTGATGTGATGACCAGTCTGTGATATTACAACGATCTCGCTGCCTGCGCGCAGACACGCAGCAAATAGGTCACTAACAGTAGCAAACCTTGAAGGAAGCTGCATTATTAGTTACTAATGGAAGAATAACCATAATGTGCCTGAGCATCATCCCACACATTAGTCATCTGTAAAGCATTAGTATTTAATCAGGAAATAATAAGACATTCTTTATTATTCGTCTTGAAACATTCTCGTGGACAGGAACCAAGGTCAGGTTCTGTTTGATGCGTTGTCAGAATCTGGGGGAACGAACCAACCGTGGGCTTCTCAGGTGTAACGACAGTCTTCATTTGAACACAGCGGTAATAAATGTTAGGATCACTATCACAGCTTTTAGATGTATGTACTGCACCATCCAGTCTCTATGACACGCTGACATGTCAGCTGCAGTTTCACAAAGCACCATGAGGGCTGCTGCTGTAAAACAGCCAAGGAATAAACAACAATAAACACACACTGTCCCGGCAGGTTTGAGTGAGCGTGCGAGCCAGGTCAGAGGTCAGAGGTCATGCTGCGGAGGGAATCTGACTCCCACGGACTCTTTTCCTCCGGCGAGACGTCTGACAATGACTGTGAGGTGAGGTTGTTGATTTTCTGAAATCTACATATGTGATGAAACATAGACCCAACTGTAATTGTACGTGACATATTTGACTGAATCACACAGATTTGTCAGCACTCAAAGCTCAAACCATCCTCCACTTTAAAATGTGAGTAGGTGTAACAAGTTAAAAGCCAGAAAATCTCAACACTGAACCACTGACAGGGATGAAGAGTATGAAAACTGCAGCTGAGCGTATTTGATAAATGTCTTGTCTTCACGTGACGCTCCGTGTATCCATCAACGCTTCCCTCCTTTCCTGCCTGTTACTTTGTTATGATGCTGCTGGCTGAAGATAAAAGCCTCAGATGCATTAAGTCAACAGATCACAGTCGTTTTTCCGCTCTGGTCTCTGTCTCTCTGTCTCAGATGGGGGCGAGTTGTGGAGAGGTAGATGTGTGTCTGTGCGAGGCCGGTCCCTGTACACTTTACTCAGAAGCACATACGCCTACGCCGGTGAGTGCTCAGGCTTCCTACTTAAGTGTCTGTGGCCGTGGCTCAACCTGCTCAGATCACAGCGCGTTCCTTCAGCTGTAATCATGCTCTAAACACGGACCTTTCGCTTTCTGGCATCTCTCTGCTCTCGCATCTGCGTTTTGTGCTGTGTATGTTAAAGGAAGCGCTCGTGGTGTTGATGTCAATCCGTCAGACAACTTTTTGCTTTTTGCTTTTTAGGACACGCTGCTGTGTGAACACTGTGGAAGAAACAGAGTCTTAATAAACAGGTACTCCGAGGGATACGGCACAGAGGTAACGTGAATGTGGTGTCACAGAACTTTTAAGATGCTTGTACCCAAAAATGTGTTTGACAGCTGATGAGAAGCTTCGTCTCACGTTCTTATTAAATCTGTACGTCTCCTGTCAAAGAAGAAGTAAATACGACAATGAATGTCACTCGTGTCAACCTTAGATACTGACTAGACTCTTGCGACGCATCGTCATATCCACACGTGACCTCATCGACCCCCAGTGTTGTCTTTATTTGTTATTCATTAGACGTCAGTCTTACACGTCTTCCTTCAACATAAGGAAAGTCTGGACTTTGATTTGTAAAAGGTTCAGTCATTGTGATGATCCCACCAGTGTCCCTAACCTCACACTGAATGAAATGTGAGTATAACAAAATAAAAGTCCTGATTGTTTTCCAACTATCCCTGCCTTGAGCCCTACTTGTTAATGGGATCATCCAATCGGAAGCTCTGGAAATGCAGGGACAGGACTGACAACCCTTGACCTTATCAGTATATACCTTTGGTTTGTCTTTATACTTCAGGAAGAGTCCACCACATTAAGTCTAAGAGTCTCTGAGCTCATTTGTTGTTGTTGAGGTGATTCACGCATAATAACAATGGTGATAATAAAAAGTGGAACAAAAGGACACTCACACAGGCAAATGCCATTATCGAGTGTTGTTTTTAGTTGAGTCGTGGCGGCTGGTGATGATTCATGTGTTTCATCTAGTACTTTCAAAATAAAAGCCTGTGTTGTAGGGCCTTTTAGTTTATGTGCAAAGGAAACACAGCAACAGCTTCTAGAATAGAGTATATTATAAGCGGTGTCTTTATGCGTACCCCTGCATTTGTGTTTTGTTGTTTCTGTAGGAAGAGTGTGTGATGTCTGACCCTCAGGGCGAGAGCGATGCAGATGCTGATATAGAGGACACAGATAGCAGGTCTAATGCTACCAGACACACTGAAGCACATTCACAGGCAGAATCTCTCTGCTTGTATCTTTTTTTCTTGTCTCAACCTTTAATGTCTTTGCTTAAGACTCCAGGAGCCCGGTTCCCTCCAGCGAATCAGCTCGCGGAGACGCAAGCGTCCGCGGGTGGCTCGCCAGGACACCACTGAGAGTGAGGACGACGGCGGACGCAGCAACAGAACCCATCGCTGGAACCTGAGACTCAGTCCTGACAGAACACACAGCAGGATTATACTGGAGGTAAAGAGTAACGTAGAGCTGAGGCGTTTGTTATGGTCATCTCAACCCAGAATGTCTCTGTAGAAAAATGTAACATTTCCAGATTTGGCCACCTGTGTCCTGTCTGTCTTCCAGGAGAGCATATCCCAGGTCAGGCCACTGGTCATTTGCCGGCCAAGCGTGGAGAGGCAGAGTCCAGCTGACCTGTCCACAGGCTCCAAAACGATGTCTCTGTGGCCGCCATCCTTCTCTCTTCCGCTTATCCTCCTCCTCTCGCTGCCTCTCTCCCTGTCCCTCATCATTGTTATGGTTTCTTTCTTCCTACCATGGGCCAGCGCTTGAGAATATCATTCCAACCCCCCCAGAAACAAACCCCCAGAAAGTTCCATCAGTGCTTGAAACTAGAGGGAAGCACAAAAACAGAAGCAGTTTCGGTTCCGTTAAATCCAAAAAGACACAGGTTGAACAAATCATACACACCTGTTACTGCATGTATCCGCACAATCGATTCACCGTGAAAACAACATACACTCAGTGCTTGCCTCGTAAAACCTCACCTTCCATCTCACGACCTCACCCCCTCATTTGTAAAAATAGACCTCTCGTCTCGCACCTCATCCTAATGAGCCACAGTAGCGTCAGGTGAGTGGAAAGCTTTCAGGGCTGGGCATCTGTAGTCAAACGGGAACATAACAGGCTCAGTGAAATAAAATAAACGAAATAGACAAAAATAAAAAATACGGTAAACGACGAGGCTGCTGAACTATGCAATTCTCCTGCCCCTACTGTGAGAGAACGTCTCTGTGTCCACTGTCGACACCTCCTTTGGCCCCTTTTCTCTCTGAGGAAAACATTTTATGAATGCAGGGACTTGTGCTACTAAAATAGAGCATGACCCAATTTTAAAAGCAATAGCTGAGAGATCTCGTATAACTCCCATCATTTATATGATCCCCAGTACATCTGTTAGTTTAATGAATGGGTTTCATGTATTATTTTACATTTTGCAGACTGATTTTAGAAACTGATCCTTCTACTTTTTCTTGCCTGCTCTTGTGTATGTAAAAAAATCAGCTTATTCAGTCAAATAAGCTGACCTCAGAAAAAACAAGCTTTACTAATACTTATTAATGTTTAAATGAACTATTTTAGAGTTAAAGCACTGCTATTGTGTTTAATAATACTTATGTCTGTGTTTATGAATTATAATTTAGATGGAAATTGAGCTTGACAATCAGTCATGCTATTTATTTCAAAATAGTAACCGGAATAAAGCCATTTCCCATGGCTTCACTGTACTGTATATTTAATGTCATGATGTTTTGTATTATTTTCAAACCACTGTTGTTTTTTCACTTCATACTGAAGTTGCTTGCTGTAGAAATTATTTAGTTGATTCCCTTCCTGCCTGTTGCATTGTTGGTTTTACATCTTACATTTTCTTTACATATATAACATATTTGTTCACCTTTGTTTCATAAGGCCATATAAGTTCAATAAATCTAGATTGTATTTTGACAAAAAAGCTTTTCTGTTTCCCAGTTGTGTTATTGTCGTTTGGGGCCAGGTCATGATCAAGCTCACCTGTAGTCCATAACACAACTACTTTTACACAGGAGCTTACGCTTTCTTTTGGATGCAGGCCTTTCATAAGTGCTTGTTCTTGCACTTGAAGAAGGAAAGGACTTAATGTCCCAGCACTGTCGCTCTTGAGGAAAGGGCCTGAGGGGGAGGGTCCCATAACGAGGTTAGTGCTCCTCCTCTCTGCATGCGTTGTCATGGTAACCATCAGGACTGCAGCAGAAACAGACTTTTCATAAGTAGACATTTAGTGCAGGTGATACTGTGAACAGCGTAACGTCTACAATTTTACAGGACGTTGAAAAATATTGAAGAATAATAATAAAACACGTTTTGTCTTTACACATTTGTGTGATGGATGGGTTTGTTCATTCTGGGTGTCCCCAACGCCAGACACACCATCCATGCTCTAAGGCAACGCTGTTTGCAGTCCGATGACCTTTAAATGCTTAAAGAGAATGGGTTCATCAATCTTCAGCTGCAGTGTGGACAATAATTTGTTTAAATATTTGGTTTATTTAAATACAATCAACTTTTCCTTTTTGCACAGGCGCCACTTGTCTGTTTTTTAAACCTCTCAGTGGCAGAGCTGTGTCCTCAGGTAGGAGGTTTCTTGAAAGCAAAGTTTAGTCAACTTTTTTTCTCATAATGCTTCAGCAACAAAACATTTAAATGGAAAATCAAAAAAGAAAAACAGAACAAGAATGCTTGTTTGGAGAAACCTAGTTTATGTTCTTTGAATAAACATTTGCCTGTCCAGTGCAAACCTTTGGACTGCATCATAAATACGTTTCTAATGGTTGGAGAAACTATACTGATCTGACACAAAACATTTATTACAAGATGTTTAAGTTCATACGGTAACTAGTTGGGAATAGCTAATAAAATGCTGGTGTAGTGTGATCTGTTTGCTATTTCTAAGGACAGAGTGTGTTTGTGATGGTAAACTGTCCACTGCTTCTGACCCGTAAAGGTATTTTCCAAGTCAAGGTTACAGTACAACTGTTTGCTTTCTCTGTTAAAATAAAAGCCAGCAGGTGTAAATTATGGTCTTTTGTTTCCCCTTTAACCTCCTTTAGCATCTCATGCCTCACGATCCTTGACCCAGATTCCACCATGTTTGGACGTGGAGGAGCAACGTGATCGCACTGATGACCCTGTAGGCATTTAATACTGATCCCCAAGTCATATAACCCAGTATAAAGATGTCTGCCAAGGCTGCCTCGGGATGTGTTGGTTCATGGACCCAGATGGGCAGAAATCCAGCTGCCTCCAGCTTCAGATCTTTGCTTGTTTATTACATATTAGGCCCCAACTTTTACAGTATCACTACTACTACTTATCACTACTGTAATACACAAGACGTTTATTCACTTGGGAAGATAAAAAAATTGCATGGCTTGCAAATATTCATGAATGTTTTCATACAATAAACAACAAAGAGTAATGATGAGATAAAACACTGAAGAAAGAAATATAAAGAAACAAACACACACAAAATAAAGTAAAACAACCACATGCATCAGCAAAAAATCTTTATTAGAGTCTAAGTTTGATTACACAGTGATGTGATTTAAGACTCTGTATATAGAAGCTTGTTTGGTTATGTGAGGAATCACATTCACTCATCCCACTCTTGAATATTCAAATACATGAGGAGAGAGGGAGGCAGGAGAGGATTAACCAGACAACACTTCTGGTGTCTGCAGACAGGATAAGACGTACACTAGAGCTGCTTGCAACAAACCAGCACGTCCAGTCTGTAATTCTGGCTCGTAGACTCTGCAAACGTAAGTGTCTACAGTCTTTTGGCTCCAAGCAAGGGATTAGCATAGATTATTGTTATAATAGACGGTATAGCAGTCACTAATCTATGCATTCAGAATGAATGGGAGGAATGGAGGAGAGGTATGGAGGATAACACAAGGAGGAGATGGAGGGAAAGGGTGAGCCACTGGGAAGAGGAGGTGAATGAAGACCAGATGGATGACAGAGAAGAAGAAGGAGACACGGAGAGTGAGGAAGCAGAGGGAATTGAAGAACACTGTGAAAAAGACGAAGGGAAAAATATAGAGGAGCGGGAAGACGAAATTGAGGTGAAGGAAGCAGAGGACATTGAAGGCATGAAAGAGAAAAAACATGGGGATGAATTAGTACTTGAGGCAGATGATGAACTAGATGTAGATGTAACTGAAGAAGAGAAAGAAAAAGAAAGTACGGTGGAAGGGAAGGCTAAGGAAACTAAGGCTGAGGAGAAATTGGTGACTGAAGCCCAGGTAGTGGGAGGAGAGGAGGACGATAAGGAGAATACCAAGTGGGAGTTAAAGAGAAATGAGGAAGTACCTCAGGGGAAAGATGTAAAGGCACTTAGAGAGAAAGAAGAAGGACAGAATGCGTTTTTGATGGAGGGTAAGGTGAATGAGGATGGAGATGAGGTGGAGAGAAAAGAGATTTTGGATACAAAAGAAATGCTGGTAGGACAGGAAGATCAACATGAGGTAGCGATGGGGATTAAAGAGGAGAAGGAGGGAAATAAGGAGTGGGAACATGAGCAAGATGAGGAAGAAGATAAAGAAAATATCAAGTGGGAATTAGAGATAAATGAGGAGGTACCTCACCCTCTTTTTCTAGAAGAGGAGGTGGAGAGAACAGAGGCTTTAGATACAAAGGAAATGCTGGTAGGACAGGAAGAACAAGACAAGGTAGAGATGGAGATTAAGCGGGAAAGAGAGGATAATAAAGAGTGGGAACATGAGCAGGATGAGGAGGAAGATAAAGAAAATATCAAGAGGGAATTAGAGTTGAATGAGGAGGTACCTCACCCTCTTTTTCTAGAAGACGAGGCAGCAAGAAAAGAGGCTTTAGATACAAAGGAAATGCTGGTAGGACAGGAAGAACAAGGCAAGGTAGAGATGATGATAAAGGCTAATAAGGTGTGGGAACCTGAGCAGGATGAGGAGGAAGATGATGGGGATGAAGACCTTCAGGAAGCAGAGGAATACATAAACCAGATAACAAGAACTGAAGCTGAGATTATTCAGCGAACTCCACAAAGTAAATTACAAGAAGATGATACAATATTCAAAGATTCAGAAACAGTGGAATTCACAGACAATGGAAAGATTAAGGATGGAGAACAATCTCTTGTTTCCCAGATTAATGAACAGTCCTGTAGCAATGGAAATCCCATTTTAGAAGCTTGGACTTTTCAGGAAAGAAAAGAAGGAATAGACAGTGAAGAAATAGCCACAGAATTCCAGAAAACCCAAGAGGAAGAGTTTCAATACGACCCCACAAGTATTCAAGAAGAATACAGAGAGTCTACAGATGATGAAGAAGCAGCAGAACAGTCAAATGATGAAGATGAAGATGAAGATATGGTAAAGAATTATAGCAATGATCATTATCCCAAAGATATTTTCCAGACCTTGACACAGTTCAAAGACTCTTCCCTCCTGACTGACCTAACCTTGAAGACAAAGAACGAGAAGAGTTTCCATGTACACTCACCTGTCCTGGCTGCTGTCAGCTCCTTTGTTTGGGGACATTTGAGTAGAAGCAACAAAAGAAAAGATGATGATACAAGTGCTGGTGTGCACATGTGGTCTGTGTCTCTGGGTCCAGAGGTGGATCGTGTTGGTTTAGAGGCGGTTGTGGAGTTTGCCTACACAGGGATGATATCATGCCTGAATGAGGACACTGTGGAGCAGATCAAGACAGCAGCTCAAACCCTAGGCATGCCCAGGGTGCTGAGGCTCTGTTCCCAGGAAACGTCTGTGAATTCTGCAGAACAAAGGATGATCAGCCTTCGGTCCATCAAACAACTGTGGATGGATGGGGTGGGGTGTGACGTTACTCTGGAAGCGCTGGGAGAATCAATTCACGGTGAGTTGCCCCATTTATTAATTTTATACCAAGAAAAACATAAACCTGAAGGACAAACTGCATTGCAAATGTTTTTGAGAGACAGTTAAGTGTACATCTCTTTGGTATCCAGTGTTACATTACATGAAATTCAGAAAAGAAGTGTTTCTTGATTTATGAGTAATATGTTGCCTTCAGCCCATAGAGTCATTCTGGCTGCAAGCAGTGACTACTTCCGTGGGATGTTCACCTCAGGGATGAAGGAGTCCAGTGAGTCTTCTGTGGTCCTTCCCTTTCTCATGGCTCCAGATCTGGAGGTTCTGATCAGCTGCTCCTACACTGGTGCTCTGCCCCTAAGTTGGAAGTGCGTCTTTGAGACCACCAGCACTGCGCTCCAGCTCCAGTGCCAACCTGCTCTCTCCTTGTGCTTAAGGTTCCTGCAGCAAGAAATGAATCCCTATTACTGCCTGGATGTGGCGTCATTTGCTGAGGCTTACGAAATTGCCCAGCTTCTCGAAGTTGCTGATGATTTTGTCTTGAGGCAATTCCAAAAAGTGGCACAGACCTCTAAGTTCAAGGACCTTCCAGCCAAACAGCTCCTTAGGTACCTGAACAGTCAGTCACTCTGTGTTCCCTCTGAGCTGGTTGTTTTCAAAGCAGTGATGACGTGGATCCAGGCTAAGCCAAAGAGAAGGCTCAAACTTGCCAAGGAACTGATGAAAACCATCCACTTTCCCCTGATGACGTTTAAGGAATTCAAAGAAGTCCAGTCTCTAAACATCTGGTCTGATCACAGCCTGGAAGAACTCTATGAATCAGTCTTTCAGGATTTCTGCTCCAGTGATACCATAACACAGAGTCAGTGTCGGATCTATCTGCCAAAAGAGAGTCTGGTCTTGATTGGTGGAGACCAGATCTCTGAAGACCTGGGTAGCCGTAGCATCAGCAGAGAACTCTGGTTTGGGAATTCCCTCAGGAATCACATAGGGATAATAAAAGCCATGGAGTGGAGACGACTGGGAGAGATGCCTGAGCCAGCAAGGTTCAGTCATGAGGTGGCAGTGCTCAAAGGGCAACTGTATGTATTTGGGGGCAAAAAGTATTACGGCATCAGTGACACGCTGAATTCTGTTTGCAGGTGAGAAAGGCTAATCTTAGAAACAACAAGACATTTAAAATGTTTCTATACTGATATCTGTCACTGCATTTGTAGGTACGACCCACTTCAGAACCAGTGGGAGAGCCTGGCTGAGATGCAGCAGAAGAGATGCTCGTTTTCTGTTGTCGCGTTGAGCAACAAGATATACGCCCTAGGTGGACACTGTGACCCTGACTACATAGATACTGTGGAACAATACTGCCCCACTGCAAATGCTTGGAGGTACATAGCAAAGGGAAACTAAGAATTGTGTGTCCTTAAGTGGTTATTTGCTCAACGATTCAAAAATCTTGCGTAGTCATATTAATATTTTTCTATTTACTCCCTCTTATATTCTTCTGTGCCAGCTACGCCTGGCCCTTGGACTTGCCTCTGAGTGGGCATGTAGCAAAAGTTCTACAAGGGAAGATCTTCATTTCCGGAGGACGGAACAGCGACTACCAGTCTCTTTCATCTATGTTCCTGTACCACCCAGAGGCAGGGAGCACCTATATGGCAAACATGATCAAACCTCGAGCTCACCACTGCATGGAGACACTGAGGGAATGTCTCTATGTAGCAGGTGGAATCACCACAGACGATAACACAAGTGTTGTTGACCAGCTCACTTGTGAGGTGTACAGTCCGGCAGCTGATTCCTGGGCTGTCTTTGCATCTCTACCAGTGCCACATGTAGGAGCAGGGAGTGTAGTCTTGGAGAGCAAGTTTTATGTGCTCGGTGGATACAGCCAGGAGGACTACACTGACACCAAGATGGTCCATCGTTACGATCCCTCTCTGCAGAGGTGGGAGAACATGGGCAAGATGCCAGGACCCAACAATGACATACGAGCGTCTCTGCTGTGTTTGCCACCACATTTACGTTTGTAGGACACGGTACAGTGTGTTGCTGTTATTTCACACAGTGTAATGCTACTGAATTTCAGGTTATTTACTGTGTATTAAAATGTGGTCTTTGTTGTTTCGTAGGCATTCTTGCATTGGAAAAATATTTATAATGCTAATAGTGCCTAATTGTATTTAAGTGCTGATATTTTGGTCATGGGGTTTATCCCTGATGTTCTTCAGCACTTCTTACTTGGAAGAGCAAGTGGTCAAGATAATGTCTGGAGAGATGGATTTTGGTACTGTAATTCAACTGAACAAAAAACAGAAAAGCAGAAACATATTGAGTAAAAAAAATGCTAAACATGTTCTAAAGCCAAGACCTAAGACCTTAGTGTGTTTCTGATTGATGTTGAGTCATGTGATAAAGCAGGTATAACTTTAAACTCTAAAGCCCCCTTACTGCTGCATTGAAGGGGGTTTAATGTAGCTTGTTGCAAACGGCAAATAAACAGCACACACAACAAGTAACGCAAATTCAAATGCGTTTATTTTAGGCATATGAAGCTGAATCCAAACAAAAGTCATCCCAAGCCATTTTACATTATGTGGTTTAATATATAATGACACAGCTCTATCTTTTATACTATATAATGTACACATATATGTATAATGATATACACACACCAGCTACACAATAATTCCTGAACTGCATCATACCATATCTTGTATGTTGTATTATATTGTAACAATGTATTGAGATTATTGATGTACAGTATAATTGCATAATTTATTTTTTGTTTTATGGTTTCATTATTTAGAAATGTTTCCACAAATCTTTTCAGAGTCGTTTTGGGTTTGCTTGGTGTATGTACACAAAAACAAATAAACATTACAACCTGCTGAAAATGTTTTACAAACTTTGTCACACAGCAACAAGGTGGAACAGGTAAGGTTTATATGACAATTATATGGTAATTAAAATTTTTATTTATATTAATTTTCTATTTATTTTCAATATTTTATAGTAGAAGCTATAGAAAGATTATATTATATATTATTATATGAAATATTATTTAAACACAGTTCCCCAGGAGAATCATCCACAGTGAGCACCCAGCTACTGTCTTAGATGCTGAGGCAGTTGGAGCAAACAGGCACAAATGTCAGTAACAGGCCCCTGAAGTTTCCCCATACTCTCCCATCTCTGTGTGCTGGGATCAAACCGGTGGACCAGTCCAGACTCACTGAAGTCATCCTGGCAGTATCCTCCCAGTATATAGATCTTACCCTCCAGGACAGCTGAAGCTGCACCCACATGTGGCACCGGAAGAGCGGCAAAATCTGTCCAGCTGTCTGTCACAGGATCATACACCTCACAGGCTTGTTGGTCAGTGTAATATTCCCCCAGATTGCGAACTCCACCAGCGACATAAACGTGGCCTCGCAGGGCCTCCATGCGATGCTGGGCCCGGTCATGGGTCATGTCTGCCAGGTAGGTGGTACCACCGTTTGGCTGGTACAGAAACATGGAAACCAAACACACATACTTACAGTTGAAACCTCCTGAAATGAAGATTCCTCCATTTAAAGCAATGGCAGCATATCCGCTTAGAGGCTGATCCAGGGGTTGGACAAAGCTGCAGGAATGAAACAAGAGGCATCAGACATAGAAGGATTGATAGTGTGTTAAACAGTCTGTTTGTCTGTGTCACATTACCGATGTTACCTCCACGTGTTGCTGTCTGGGTTGTATGTCTCTACACTGTCGACGTTGGTGTTGATGTTCTTATCTCCACCAAGTGCATAAAGACGCTCTTCATGTACCACCAGTGAGAAGTTAGATCGGATCTCCTGCATGTCAGCCAGCCTCTTCCAGCAGTCGCGCTGAGGGTCGTAACTGGTGTGTGTGCAATAAAAGTAAAAGTATGATTAGTGAGCTGGGCGGAGGACATTTGTGCACTACCTGTCTCTTTTTACCTGTAGGCAGATTTCATCATGTCATCCTTGGCGTAAAAATAGCATCCACCAACCACATACAGCCTTCCGTCCATCACTGCTGCTCCATGCCTGAACCTTGGCTTGTCTGGGATCTCACTCAGTTTTCTCCACTCTATCTCCTTCACCAATCCTGTGCCACTGCGCAGGGAGTTAGCAAACCACACTTCCCCGCTTGGTATGCGTTGACCTACATCTTGGTTCAGCTGATCTCCCCCGGTTAGAATCAAGGCATCTTTCGGTCTCCTGATCCGACACTGATCCTGGGTTGTTGGCAGACTGAAACCAAATTGTTTGAGGGCAGAGCCATAGAGTTCCACCTCTTTGCTTCCAAAGCACTCCATGCGTAAGTTGACAGCTCTTACCTCTCTGAACTCTCGAAAGGTCATGAGGGGGAAGCGGACTCCAGTCATTAGTAAGCCAGCCTGACCAAGTCTCTCTTCAGGATCAGCCTCAACCCAGAAGACTACAGCGCGGAATACGGCCAACTCTGATGGTACGCACAGACCATCACTGCTAAGGAAGTCCAGCAGCTTCTCTGCTGGTAGATCCTGAAACTTTGCTGTGGTTGACACCTCCCAGAAGTTTTGGAGTACAAAGTCATTGCTGTGCTCAAGGAGTTCTGATATGCCATAGGCTTCAGCAAATGATGCCACATCCAGACAGGAGCTTGCATCTAATTCCCTGTGCATGAAATGGAGGCAAAGTGAGAGGGTGGCTTGGAACTGAAGCTGGAGAGCTGTGCAGGTGATCTCAAAGACATTATCCCAGCTGAGTAAAAGGGTCCCACTGTAGGAGCTGGCAATGAGAGTCTCTAATTCAGGCGCTAACAGAGAAGGAAGGGCAACACGGGTCTGCTGGGATTCCCTCATCCCACTGGTGAACATGCCACGGAAATAGTCGCTGTTGGCTGCCAGTATAACTCTGTGAGCTGGAGACAAAGGACAAAGAAACGTTCAGATTGACCCATTGCAAATATTCATCAACAGTACACGTAAGAAAGAACTACTAGCTACCAACCATACAATGAAGCTCCATCCACATCCAGAATGACATCACATCCCCCTCTGTCTACCCTCAGATGTTCAATGCACTGAAGAGTAATCTTCATTTGTTCTACAGCGCAGGTGGTTCGCTGTTCCTTCTCTGTACTTCCTTCTTCCTTCATTCTTTCCTCTTCGTTGCAGAGATCCATCACTCTAGGAGCCCCCAATAGTTGAGCTGCAGTCTTGATCTGGGCCACCGTGTCTCTGTTCAGGGATAACACAGCCCCAGTGTAGGCAAACTCCATTACTCCCTGAAGCCCAGCACAATCAACCTGAGCAGCCAGAGATACTGACCACATATGAGCTCCTGTGTCCTTACTGCTGTCCAGCAGTTTTCTATCTTTTTCCTTGAGTGTGTCCAGGATGAAAGAACTGACAGCAGCCAGAACAATAGAGTGTACATGGAAACTGTTGCCATTCTTAGTGATCAGAGTTAGGTCTGTGAGAAGAGACAAATCCCAGAATTTCTTCAGGGCCTGGAAAACCTGTATGGGATGGGTGTCGCTGTGGTATGTGTGGACGTTATCGCAGAGTCCTTCTCTTCTCATATCCCAACTTGTTCCACTCGTCTTGACCTCTGACCCCTCCTTTTCATTCATCCAGCCTTTCAGCCCCATTCTAGAGTCATTGTAAGCAACAATCCTCCTCAGCTCACGGTTGTCCTGCTCTACCCCTTCTCCACCTTCTTCCATCGCTTGTTTCTTCCTCTCCTTCTCTCTCCTCCATCGCTCTTCCCATTCCAATGGCAAGTAACGCCTGGTGATTTCCATGTCCGTCGCTGTCCTTTTAAACTAACTTTAAACTATCTTTTCTGTGGCATTTATTGCTGATCAGCAAAACAAAGCAGCCTTGTCTGGATGAATTTGTTACTGTTACTCATGTTTATTTTGTTTTCTCTCACCTTCACAACCCGTTTCTCTCACCCTCTCTTAGAGTCAGCTTTCTTTACTGCATAAACAAGTTGCTATTCATAGATACTGGGTCAAAGAGGTTCAGTTTCAACAGAATCAACAGGAGATTAACATGTTCTGAACAGTGTTTGAGGCCTTTGGAAAGAAAAAAATAGAAAGGTAAAGTATTTTGCCACTATAAATTGACGAACTTGACGAGATATGTATTCTCTGCCTTTTTATTATTGTTTTATTATTTAAGAACCGGTCTACGTTTATGTTTTTCAAAGAGCTTTACTTTGCACCAAGCAAAATCTCTGTATTATGTTACAGCATTTCCACCATTACAATCTGAACATACTTCGCAGGCTGAATTCTGTGTTTGTTCACTGCTATGGCTAAACACCTGGCTGAGATAGTGAGGACACATTCAAAACTGAAAATCAGACAATAACCACAAGAGTTTCAGCTAAGAGATAAACAGCACTGGCCAGTCAGGCTAAAACCAGAATCAAAAGCAAACAGATTAAGTAGGAATGCATATAAAAGTACAGAACAAACCCCAACACATGTATTGTAGCTGGGAGTGGTTACACTGAACTGAATATTGGTTATTTATATTAAAGTTTTTCATCCACCTATAGTTGATATTTTCTGTTAAAGTGCTATTATAAGCTGAAAAATAAACACAAAACCAGAAGGAGTCCAACAAAACACTATTGACTTTAAGGCACAATGGCCGTTGCCGTTATTGTTATATATACAGTACAGGATGTCATTTAAATCATGGTGAAACACATCTACAAGATAATCATCTTAATATTCTTGTATTGTAATTGACAAATCAATCATAAACTATTTTGATACTTAACAAAGCTTCTCCTTATTTGAAGGTGATGAGGTACTCGGGGTAGGCTTGGTCATCGTGGAAAATCACAAACTTGGTGGGCTGCTGCTGGTGGTCCACCAAACTGTCGAAGCAGTCTGTGGGATCTGTGCCTCGAGGGGGCGGCGCTTTCATGCTAGAATTACCGACCGTGTAGCGGCCGGTCAGGACACGAGCGACGTAGAGGCGCTTCAGGCCCGATGCGTCCGGTGGGGAGAATCTGTTGGCCGAATAGTCTGCGTGGGCTGCGAAGTAAACTCCTTTGCCGTAAATAGCAGCTATGAAAGAATCACAACAGGACAGCAACGTTTAAAAAAAATGTACAAACACGAGCATTACGAGGTGAACATCCAGTCATAGAGGGAAAAAACCCAGAGGCACCATTAAAACGTGAGGTAGAGATTCTAGCTTAATACATAGATATAAATGTAATGAACTCGCTACCATTTGTTCCTGCGTAGCTCCTGTCAAATCTGTCCTTTTCAATGCACTCGCATGATTGCGCCGATGTTCCATGGTAAAGGCGCATCTCTCCAACGTCCTCTGGACCATTCTTGTTGAATATTCGCTGCTTACACAAACTATACGCATGCCATAGGTAGAGGTTTTGCACACGCTCAATCTGCAAACAGATGAAAACACAAGAAAAATCTAATTACAGTTGTGCTGTGTTCAATGCATAGAAGCTAAGAGAATTGTGTTTCTGTGCCTGCGTGCTCACTTTCTGAATGTTGTATTTAGCCGTGTTGAGGAAACCCTGGGCTATGGCCTTGTACTCTTCTGAATCAGCTTGTAGTTGGATCTTTTTGAAGACTTCTTCATGCATAGGCTCCCACTGAGAAGGCAACTCTGAGGCTAAACAGAGTCAATAATCATCAGAGCGAATCAGCCAAGTTCAGCTACAAAGAGGGAAAATTAGTGCATACAAAACAAAAACGTCACATACTTGCGTCTATCTCTGTTCTTTTCATTTTGTATGTGAAACCTGTTAGCCAGTCTGTGGCCTCTCGTGCCTTCAGGTTTACTTTCACCATTGTGCCATTTGGTGCCGTCAAATCTACAAACACAATTTGTTTCAAAAGCGCGTCCTCCAGCCTGTAGTTGTCACACAGACTCAGCTCCTGCCAGACTCCATCCACATCTTGAATCGACCACTGGACCGCGAGAGCCAACATGGCTTCGTCTTTTTCCTGCTGTGTTCTTTTGAGCGATTTATTTACAAGCTCGGTGATGCTCCAAACATCGTCCTTTAGGCCTCTCAGCACAACGACCTCTTCTTCTGACCCTGACTGAGCTCCAGCTGGAATTCTTGCTCCGGTACCAATCTCACTTTCAAACATCTCCTGTCTTTTCTGCTCCAGACTTATTCCTAAGACTTTGACCTTTGCCAGCACTGCCGCGTGCTCCATGGCATCAAGCTTGGAAAGATCATGCACATCTAGCACTCTCTCTAGCAGCTGCTTCTGCACAACGTCCTCCAAATCTCGCTTGATTGTATTCACTGTGTCTCGACCAGAGCAGATCACATTTATTACAGCTGGATGGGGCTTTGAGGAGATGGAGTGTTTTTCTTCTGGTGTTGAAGCTCTGGAGGTTCGTGAGCACCTCTGTTGCAACTTCTTGAGTGTTTGTTTAGCCTTGTCTATAAAGAAATATAATATTTACCAACACACACTGATAATCTTCAAATCTCTGTATTGTATAGGACATTGAGTAGTTAATGCTTCGGCATCATCTTGTGGCACAAAGGCAAACTGCAATTTTTGTCAGCAAAAAATAAATAAACAGAACAGACGAAAAACAGTAGTAGTTTCACAGTGAGTAGTGAGTAGTTTCACTCTAGATGCTATTAAATTTGCTGTATGTCATAGTCTTGTTTAAAGTACCACAAATGATAATAACAAAAATGCCCATTGTTTAATCACCACAATCAAAATGTGCATCTACACGTATAAATACTTATAAAGTAAAATAACAGTGCTTAATGTATTTTCTAATACACCAGAGTTGATCTATTTCTGCTTATCGAGTCTTCTTAAATGGAAACAAACCTCTCAGACTGGAGCGACAAGGGGCCATTAGTCCAAATCGATTGTCCAGCTCTGATCTGTAAAAACATATTAACAGTAATGTAAAGCCTGTAATAAAAGCTACAAGTATTGTTTGCTGTAAGGAATTCGTTACTAACTTGAAGGCCTTGAAGATTGGTTCTTGCCAGATGACAATGCGAATGAGTGAAATAGAATTTGGTTTCAAGTCCCTAATGGCTGCAGCCAAGCCGTCCAGCATAGCTTTACAAGCTTTAGCAGAGTCCATGCCAGCCGCACCTACAGCAGTAGGATGGAAACACACTGGTTGTGAATCCTGCTCAGAAGCCATGAAGTCATTTACAGGACTGCAGCTCTGATTGTTTGACTCATTCTACAGAATAACGATCTATTAGATTTTCTATTAGTCAAAGTCTACCTGAGCATGATTTAGATTTTTACTTATTATTATTATCATCGTTAACACATACAAACAAATTTTGATTATTGTAGAAGATACGCTTGCACACAGACACATCCACATCCCACATGACACCAACCAGTGTTGATGGCTGGGAAGGACACCGAGCTGTAGCCTTTACTCTCACAGTGCTTCAGTATATTGTTGCAGTTTTTCTGAAACAAATCTGGGTCCTTTCTGAATCTCGCATGAATAATTTCTCTACAACGAAGAAACCCGGCTCCTGTGGTGCACACGTGCTCCCGTGGAACGCCCACTGAAAAAAGGAAACACAATGGCAAGAAAGCAAACTGAATTCAGTGCACAGTACATTTGGGGGTATGACTCTCAGTACTCCTCTGGTTTGAAGGTTACCTTGGGCTAATTCTGCTTGTACTGCGCTTCCGGCTGCCGTCAGAATTGCTTTGGAGACACCTGTAGGTTTCATGACAACAAAAACTTGACCGTGTACCAAAACATTATGTGCACAGTCTATACCCTGTTACACATTGAGCCAAGGAAGACTTCATACCACTGTGGTTTGTAGAGAAGTCAGTGGTGTTGACAATGGCATCAGTCCCCTCATTTACGATGTCACCAGAGACCAACTGAAGTCTGACTCCACCCATCATGGCTATGACCTCATCATTATGTAGGGAAACATGGCGATAAAAAGAAGCTAAAACCATAACAATAAAAAAGCAATCAGGGAATCATATTTAGTGCAGTATTACTATACTTTAATCTCACTATGCTACTTAACCTGGAAAAACCTGAAGAAATTCTTTACACTGACCTTGACCTGGGTCAGTATCATTTGTGAATCCTCTGAGATGCACAGTTTCCTGGGCAGCCTGGAAGGCCTGTAAAAACATTTGACCAGTAATTAGTTGTGACATTTATGTTTTTGTTGGTAATTTCCTTGAAGACACTTGAACACAGTTAGTATTCAGCAGATGTATTTCCTTACCTTGCTAGATTCTTTGTCATTGGGGTGAATGACGATACGGACCAGAAAGGGTGATCTACTGGCTCGCTGTTGTTCAAACACATTGATCTCCTCAAGTACAACTCTGGACACCACACTGTGAGGAAAACGCAGCATAGCACCGGTCCCAATAACAGGGAAGGCAACTGAAGTGAACCCTCTGGTCTCACAGGAAGCCAAGATTTTCCCAATGCCCTGTCTCAGAACCTGGAAGATTTAATGATTATCAGCATTTTTACAAGCGCTAATAAAGGTGCACAAAAACCTCCAAAGACAACAACTGATCATTTACCTGAACTGCAGTTTCACGCTGGTTATTACTCCAGGCTGCAAGATTAAGGAAGATTACTGCTTTAGATTTAAGCACAGGCAAGTCCTGCACCAGGACGATGTCACCAGGCTGTGTTGCTCCTCCTGCTTCGGTGTAAAACTTCGCAGTCAGTTCATGTCCAGCAAAGTTGAACAAAACCTTTCCAACATGGGTGGATTTGGGGTCATGGCCAACAATAGGAGAAACAAGGGCATCCACCTAGTAGAATACATTTACCGGACATGTAAATGATTCTATTCACCATGTGTTTGTGTTTGTTACGTAAAGAACACCTACACTTTTAGACATGAACCCGGTTGTAATATTTTTTAAATGTCTCACCTGTTGGGTTTCTATGGTTCCCTGAATGATCTCTACATGGACACCATCCTCTGGAGCTCCAGCTGTGGCTCCTCTCGCTGTGCTTGGAGCAGCAGCACCATTTAGGATCCCCTCATCACTTGGCGTCCAGGTTCTACCACTTATCCCTTTGAGGATCCGTTCACATGCTTCATGCAGGGCTCTCACCACCTCTTCTCTGTTATCAATCAGGATGATTCTGCTCAGGCTTCGTCCTCCCTGACTACTGAACTCTTCCACAGCGGTTACAATAGCTTTAGCGCACACAGCGACAGGAACACCAAACACACCTGAGCTGATACACGGTATGGCTATGGACCTCAACTCCATCACTTCTGCTAAATTCAGAGCAGATGTGACAGTTTTTTTCAACAAGTAGCTTTCTCTGCCACCTACGTTTCCACCTCTGGGTCCAACCGCATGCAGCAGTTTCTTACACTTCAGATTTCCTCCTGTGGTGACCACCACATGACCTGTAGAAATCTTTCCCGTCTGCTTCACTAGCGCTTTGCTTTCCTTCTGTACTTCAGGACCACCTGCTTTACTCAGTGCAGCAGCAACACCACCACAGTGATCCAGATCCTCATTGGCAGCGTTGACCAGGGCATCAGCCTCCAGTTTGGTGATGTCACCCCGACACACCAGCACCTGGAGCCCATCACAAAGGATGTAGCCAGCAACAGTGGAGCCTCCGTTCTCACAAGGCTGTTCTTGAAGATGTAACAGAGACTTGTGACATTGAGCAATACTTAAGAGAGTTTCTCTTCCAGATGAACTTTCCAAATACCTCACTGCACCTGGCAGGTCAATGGAGATTCTTATCTGAAGAAGAGAGTCAAGAAATGGAACAAGCCATTTCCGGACTTCAGTCACTTTGATTGATGGACCTTCAAGAACCATCACGGGTCGAGTAGAAGAGGTTAAATGATGGAAGACGACCCCTGAGTGGTCAAGGCTATGCAGCTGAAGCAATTCTGGTAACTTTTGTGACAACTCTGGGAAAGGGAGAACAACTTTGCATTCTATTTTTGAGTGGCCCAAAACAAGCTGAGAGACAGTTTCTCTCAGTTCTTCAACCTCTTTGCTGTGGCCCAACAAATACACTGTGCTGTCTGAGGTAAACACAGCCTGAGCCCTACACTGGCCTTGGTTCATCTCATTTGTCTTAGCCTTCAGCTTTTCCCTTAGCTCAGACAGCAGAGCAGACCAGTTAGGAAGACTGATTTTGACTTCCTTCAGTTTTTCCTGCATTTTGATTTTTGCATCTTCCAGTTTTTCAGGAGAGAGCGAGAAGAAGAGTAGCTCTGTGTCTCCTAACTCAATTTCAACCTCGTCACTTATGCCCACAACCTCACGTAGCATCCCTGGACCCCCATAGATCTTCCTAAGGAAGGTAAAAAAATGTGGACTCATGTCAGAAACTGTCTTTTGTGACACAAAATTATTCATATCAGAAACCAGATCTACAGCCACAACTATCTCCTTCATAGGACCTTCCAACACTAACTGGCCTGAATCTCCCTTTGAGACATTTACCTCAGGAAAACCTTGCTCTAAGTTTTGCTTAATGTCTTCCCAGAGGAGGCGTAATTTGCCTTCACCAAGTCGACAAACACTAGTTTGCTTCTCAGGGAGATTTGAGCCTCTACATTTAACAGTGGCCTCCAAACTCGTCAACCTGGCGTTCACCTGAGCACGTTCCCCAACAACAACAGCCATCCCAGCCTCTCTGTACACCTTCACCCCCTCAGAGTTCTGATGAGAGCTGCAGGACTGAAGCAAGGCTTTGACTTTGTGAGGGTCCACCTCATAGTGACACAAGAAGCCATCAAACAGTTTGTCCACCTCAGACCTCCAGTGTCTAACTCCATCTGCAGGTTGAGCTAAACCCCTGACTACAAGCCTCCCTTCCTCTGGGCACATGTCAGCAGAGCAGGACACAGTGGTGAGTTCACGCTGCAGGTTGTTCCAGGCGTTGGGACATTCGCTGAGGTAACGAATGAGGAAGGTGTCAGGCTGTAATTCATAGTCTTCACAACTTGTACTGGTAGTACGAATGGGCTGTGGCAAGAAAGACCAAAAATAGTATTTACATCACAACAAAATAACCGAACAACTTTATGTATTGGTTGTTTTTATTTTTTTATAGTTTGTAATATTGATTATAAATATAAGCTTTCCTCACTGACCTGTGATGAAGCTGCCAAGTCCAGTTTTGGGGTAATTGACTGGCTGGTGGACAAGGTGTTGACAGGGCTGTGAGGTTCTGGGCTGTTTTGCACAATCAAAACCAGACGACCACTCGCAAACTCCAATATATGCTCAGATTTCTCCAGGACTCTTTGCTGGGCTGAGACAAATAAAACAGAGGCCATTACACGCCTTCAACCACTTAAACAGCTGTTTTCACTGCCACACCCTCCATAGGTTGTCATGAGTTGACATGTTGACATGATTTTCTTTAACTTCTGAAGCAGACGAATGGATGAGAAAGACTTTCTTCAAATGATATAATGATCTTAAGAAGATACGTGAGACGCATGTCAAGTTCTCTGTTGACACTTGTGGAAGACGAATGTATTTGAAGAAGGAAGGAAGGACGCGTGAAAGTGAAAGTGAAATGCTGGGAATTTTAACAAATGCACAGTAAAAGGAAAAAAGCACAACGACACTTCAAGTAAGACAGAGGAGAAGTAAAAGTAAAGTAAAGTAAGTAAAAGACTCACATGAACGCAGCGCATACTTTCACTTTCACCTGCGCGACGCCGCATTTTAAGAACAAATGAGTCGATTGCACAGAACATTTTGAGCGTCTCACCTTCTCGCTCCTTGAAAGCTACGCTGTACATATTATCTCCTACGTGTTTGACCGAGCCGCAGTCGCCTCCGCCTGATTTGCGGCGAATATTAAAGTGGTTGTGGATCCTCCTGCGCTGCTCTCCGTCCAGCTCGGAGCTCTGGAAATAAACCGGGTAACAGTAGGGCTCCTCCATGGCGCACACGCGTTGTGGAAAGCTGTCAGTCACACATGGGTATTAGATGATATCAGAGAGAAGCGCAGAGCCGAACTTGCTGCTGTCGCCACTGATGCACTTCCTGGAAGTACTGCACCAGGTATGACGTCACGAACCCAAACAAAGCGACTCCCTGATGGGTTTGACCTTCACATGGCGACGATCTATTCTAATAAACAAACCGAAAACACAACGTGGGCTTAACCTGTGGTTTCCTTCCCTGATGTCTTTTGTCTGTTCCAGGTTGTTAAATGAGTTGTTTCCTAGTTTCCTGATTTGATTGGTTGAAACTAAAATCCCACAATAAGTTCAGACATTTGTAAAATAAAACTCATAAATGCGTTTGCACATTTAGTCTTTTTGAGGTAATGGCACAGAGATTACTACAATGTAATATTTTGTTCAGACTCATCCTTTCTGTGCATTTGTATCTGCTCGCTGTCTGTGTCTGATGATGCCTGTGACCCTCCAGGCAGCCAGTCAAGTCATTTTACGTAAGTAGTACTTTTAGTTGTTTAATGTCTGTAAACTACCAATGGGCCAGTCAAGTACAGAGATTTTCGTTGTTTCCCCTTGTTCATGAATCAAATGTTTAATTAAACTGTGGAAACATGTGTCCTAAGGGTCGTGGGTGTGGGTCCAAAAAAAACTCAGTCTGTCAGTCTGTAGGCGCAGTGGTGGCCTGACAGTTTAAAGTCAAGTTTCCCAGTGGGGAGGAATGTGAGTCTACCGCCACCAAAGGACAAAGGTTAGTTCCTGCAATCCTCCCAGTCTCAGTCTTAGACTTAGTCAGTAGTTCTTTTCAGTCTTAATCAGAGCCTTGAGGTCCTGAGTTTGTAAGGACCAGCTTTCAGGTTAGGGCTAAGCTGAACCATGGCACGGAGAATTGTCTTTCAGACTCTTTCTCTGGCCACGGACAGAGCAGAGGAGCAGGGACGGCTGGTGAGGATCAGAACCTGGCCAACGAGTTAAACCTGTTCTTCAACAGATTTGGACTGGACTCACAACAGTGACTCTGTACAAGAAGAGTCAAAGTGGCTCCACCTGCTGAGGAGACTGACGTCCTTTGGAGTGAGCAGCCTCTGTTAAGGACCTTTTATGACTCTGTGGTAGCCTCTGCTCTCACTACGCTGTGGTCTGCTGGGGTGCAGGCAGCACAGACCAGGACAGAAAGAGACTCAAGAACTGGACTCTGTGGAGGAGGTGGATGAGAGGAAGACATTGGCCAAGCTGACTTCCATCATGGACAACGCTTCTCACCCTCTGCACCAGACAGTGGAGGCTCTGAGCAGGTCCTTCATTGGAGACTGATCCACCCCCAGTGCAGGAAGGAGCGATACCGCCGGCCCTTCATTCCCACTGCTGTTAGACTGTACAACCAATCAGTCTAGCAGCCCCAAACCTGTATACGTTATATGTTGCACTCTATTTGTAAATAATGTAAATATAGTAAAACCTTGGTGTCTTCTGCACATTTCTGCCTTTTTGCACAGCCTATTATCTGTAGTTGCTGTAATAACGGAATTTCCCCAACGTGGGATCAATAAAGGATTATCTGATCTTATCTTTACGCCTGGGCACAAGTGTGTTAACAAACATTTTTTTCTGTTTTGAACTTCCTCCAAAGGACCAGGCTCAGGGTGGGCGGCCATCTGCCGCTGAGGTGAGGGGAAACTCTTAGACAGGGAACAAGCACCTTGTCCTGTCAGAGAGAGAAACACATCCCCAACACTGAAACAGTCCAGACACAATTTACTACACACATTGCTATTAACAAATTATACTGTAAATAGCAGATGCTGCTGACTTTGGTTTCCGGCAGGAGAAACTAGACTACAGTTACATGGCAGATTTAATTGAGGTTCACATTAAGGTTTAGCTTAAGCAAAGTGATTTTTGGTTCATACCTCAGGAAATCATCAATATCTTTCATACTGCATGTATAGTTTTGAAACTTGTATCTATCTAACCTGTCAGTCGTAACAGTTATTATACCTGATAGAATGCTTTTTAGAAAATCGAACTTAGCGTGTTTCCTGAAACACTGCCTGACAACTGTCATCTTTGTATATTCTTTCTCTTGTTATTTACTCTACTGTACACCTCTTTCTGGTGAGAGATCCCTCCTGTCTCAGGCCCTATGGAAACTTTTCATCCTCTCTGCTTTGGACATATTTTGTGAGTGCATCTCTTTGGATGTTTGGAAACAGCTAACGTCTCTGGTTGATGCTGACAGTGAGCACTGATCATCCGGCGTAGCCCAGATTTGCATACATTTCACTACAGCTACTAACAAAACTATTCATCTGTCCATCATGCCTCACTCTTCGACCCTACACCTCTCAGCAACCCCATCTTGTCTCACTTGCCAAATCTAAAATACACATTTGAACTATTGTACTATTATTAATTTGTTGCTTTAAATCTATAGAATTAATTTGTGAATTTATATAATATAATTAAAACCACAGACCACACTAGCAAATCTAGTGCAAACATGTTATGACTCACCCAGATTCATCCTTCACCATTAAATAAATCACTTCGACAGTCTAATGGCATTTGAATTGGTTCCACAAACAAACATTTTCTGAGGCAACCACAAATTAAGGAGCCACCACACAGTAAGGCATCACATCATTTAACATGGAAATAGTCATGCAAATTTAAAACTATGCCTGCATAGCCTGAGTTAGCCATGTTGTGATGTTCACATTTAGTTTAACTGATTACAAACAAACAAACTATTTATTTTCCAGGTTGTATATTTTCTATTCAAACCTCTGGATATTTTTAATAATTTTCTTAACACAATGTGTTATTTCATTTTTTAAAAGTTATACAACTGTAAATTTAATTATCCATGTATGGTCAATAATATAACACTACTTTACTTATATTCCATATCAAATTGAGATCATTTAATATTAACAATATCATTACAACTGGAGGCATCACTGTATTTTAAAGGGAAATAATTAAGCAAATTCTAGGTGCTATTCACCTTAACCTTGAACTACATTAACAAAACAAATGTTCTGGGTGCTCAGTGCTGTTGAATAAGGTTGTAAGCAATAAATAGTTTGGATTTGAATATTCTTAGTGTGCTGTGTTTTGCTGCTGTATATCCTAAACGCAGCCCTGACACTTATTTTCCAGGAGCAGCACGTTGTAGTTATCTTGTAGTAACAGTAATAAGTGAATTAGATATTTTTGCTGTCATGCTGAAGTTGTATTTGTTTTTGGCCATTGAGTGGAACAGAGGACCACATCTATAGATCTGATCTGATTTTACACAATACTTCATTTATCTTTTATAATAAAAAAAAACAAAACAAAGCAAAGTACAACTAAAAATACAACTTACTGTAAATAAACATTTAAACAAACCATAGCCTTGTCAAGTTGAATGCCCAGAATCCCAAGGAATGAATTTAGCAAACAGACATGGAAAAAATAACTTAATCCAGGTACTACATGTTGGAAAAGCAAAAGTGTGTCTGAATAGAGACTCTAGACTCTATAGAGATCTGATGCTAGTTCATCAGTCTGAATCCTGTATTGTCTGAATCCATCTTTACACAAACCAGGGACTTTGAGTTGTGTTGTCTACTCAGAGGTTCCAGTGAAACATCTATTCGTGGAGAATAAGAAGTTCTTCTGTGGTGTTTAGCTTTTCAGGCAGCTTCCTCCAGCTCAGTTTCACAGATGAACCTTTATCTCTGAACGCTGCCTCCATCTGTGTAACAGAACAGAGATGGTTCAGTGTCATTAGAGACTGTTTGATGCAGGTCAGAGCTGATAAAGGTTCCTGTATTAGACAGATGAACTAAGGACTGTCCACAGACAGAGAGAGCCTCAGTTTGACGTGGGAAACATCCAGTAAACACTGACGTTCACACGTTGATGAAGGCGCCTCTAATAAACACATCTGGAAGCTTGATGCTGATGTTATGAGTAGTAACATGTGAAGTTGACCTGTTTCAACATGGACTCAGTCACAGCAGAGTCTGTCATGGTCACAGAGGGGTCAGTGCTCAGCTTCAGCCTCAACACATCTCTAATCCTTGGATTTGCTGTAAGTGGATGACAAATCATTACATCTACAGTTGTCCCCTCAAACAATATGCTGTTTACGCCATTTTGACTTTGTCTAGAACATGACAAGGAGCCTGTTGTCAAAAAAAGAAATACTCTTCCTGTGTTTGCCCAAATGAAAGTGGTCCCAAATGTGTATTTTATTGGAAAATGTATATACTTCATTCGTCAAATGTTATGAATTCTTGCATTACAAAAAAGAAAACCTACAATGTTCACTGAAATAACAAGTGAAAAATAACTAATGAAAATCAGAAAGTGATTTTGAATCGTGGTGAAAAGGAACCATTATCATAAAAATGGCTTGGACAAAAATCATAGTAGTATACAAACAATTTGGTCCATATGTGTAAATAAGTGTACTTTAAAATTAGTTTATTAGGTCCAACTCACCATCATAGCAGTAGAAGGGCTTTGGTTCATCACAGTAGTCAAAGCTCCATGTTCCTGCTGTGTTTAATGTCTTGTCACTTTGTCCATCAACCAAATCTGAAACATTTCCCCAGTTTCTGAAAGAGGAGTTTGTCCCATCTGACCACCTCCAGGTGTTTCTGAACAGACCCATCCAGCCATAGGTTATAGTCTTCATGTTTTGATCATCCAGCTGATCCAGTCCACTGACCAGGTCTGTGTAATGTTGTCTGCAGTGATTCTGAGCCTGAGGCCAAGTCATTAGGGTAGTAATGTAATGAAATGTGTTGCTGGATTGTGTAGTTTCTGCGGGAAAATGGAAAAGAGGATTAATTTATGAAATAGTGAAAACACTTAAACAGGACAATGTAGTGAGAACACATTCTTACCATAGTAGCAGATGAACGGCAATGCACTACTACAGGGATAATCATTCCATTGTTTAGAGATCATCAGACCACAGTTTTCAAGAAATCCATTGGCATCATTTGGTTGTTCTGTTGCCCATATTGTGTTAGTTTCATTGAAGTCCAGTCCTGACAGAGACCAGAACCACTTCCTGTTGTTTTTTCCTGGGTAGCTGTGCAGACCAATCCAGGCTTCACCCTGATTCTCTGTAGATCTACAGAGTCTCTTCATGTCTGTCATGTCAGACACTGTGGCCAGGTCTGTATATGTCTCTCTACAGTACTTCTGAGCTTCATCCCAGGTCTTGTTCTCTATAATGAAGTGGTACTGATACAGGTGACATGAGGAAAAGGAGAAATGGCCTGAGAACAGAGGAGATGTACTTAAAGTATAGATCTGAAATGAAACCCAAATCATTCAATCATTACAAAAGCCATGTCAAGGCACATTATAAGTACAGTTAAAGAGCTTATGGAACTCAAGATTTTATATTGAACTATTGGGACATGCTATAAGTCATTCTAGTCCAAAGTAACAAATGGATGGATCCATTTTTCAGCACCACTTTGAGAAAGCTTTTTAGCAATAAATTTGGTTTTAGATATTTCTTTTACATGCAGTAAGAAATAAACAAGATATCTTGGCCAAATACACAGTAGAACCTGAAGCCAGTCTTAAGTCATGTAGAATAATTATTGATGAGGCAACCAGTTCCTCTGACCAAATACAATAACCTCTGCTTTGTCTGAATTTAATAGAATTAGTTTACAGACTGGACTTTATGTAAGCAAACTTGAAGACCATTTTGCGTGGCTTAATACAGTAAATAAATATACATAGGTTTAATATTTTGCAGACTTTGATGGTAACATCTATAGAGTCAACAGTGAAGTACAGTCAGGTGTCATCTGCATACTATTGATTTTGTACAATATGCTCACTGCAAAAGCTGTGGTGAAGAACTCGGATAGAGCTTGTGTCTTGCATCAGCCACGGCAACATAGTCAAGCTTATCATATTCATCTACTATAGTTTTGGGAGAGAGCTCATAAGCTTCATTCCAAACATTATGACATGTTCCAAGTATCTCATGTCTGTGCAGCCTTACAGTAGATACATATTGTGTTGACTTCTCACACACGATGAACAGTCAAACGGTTTCAATACGAGAAGCTTCATCTTTGTTCCAAACTCAGACAGTACATCCTATATCAAAAGTGTTTAGATGTGTCAAATGAATCACTTACCCATCAGAATAAGCAGAAACAATCTCGACTCCATCTTTTCTCTAGTTTGAACAAAACACAGTAAGTTCAATAAGTTGCTTTTAATGAAATATGTAGTACAATGTTAAAGAAAGAACACTGAAAAACCTGGTTCTTTTTGAACTAATTATGTATTTGTACACTCAGTATGTACCGCAGAGTAAATTGAATAGCAACATAAAATTTTTTTACAAATATTTGGCAAAGGAAAAACACATAACATGAATTTTAACAGAAGACAAAATCAAACTGGATGAAATATCTTGGTTTACTTACCTCATGGTTGTGCTGATGCAGAGGCAGTCATTACAGACGTAGCATCGTGTTCTTCTTTATCTTCCTCAATTCCAACATTTGAATATTGAAATAAAGATGCTCAGGTGGATGTCACCAATGCCTGCCCCATTAGGCTTCAGGATTAGAACAGCTACAGAAAAAGCAGCATCACCTCCACTCATGTAGTGTCAGCTACAAACTAGAATTACTGCATTAAGGTTATTAAGTTTCCACCAGATTTAATGACAAACCTTTGACTTTCACACTGAACATAAAGAGTTTTACATTTGCAAAGATAACTAAGCTTTATATTTTAAAGTTTGCAGTGATTAATGTATGCGACCTATTATTGTTATCATCATTTACATGTCCATTCTTGACAGACATGATGTCAGATGTTGAGTCATAAGCCACTGATTTGTCCAACTACTGATAAAACTTATTATACTGAATATAATACTACTGCCATTGCTAAAATGTAACTTGTTTAGCATCTTTGTCTTTTCTCTCTTGGAGGATGCCTGTAATTATCTGATCATATTGAATGTTTGGAATCCAAGCGTCATCCTGATTCTCTGTAGAGCTTCTGTCTCTTCAAGTCTATCACTGTGGCTGGGAAACACTGCAATGGTGGATCGGCTATCAAACGAAAGCCTGTCACCTTGTTAGGTATTGCTGCTCATTTAACCTGGTGTTGCCCCATTTCACTCACTACAGTACATGATTTTACTTTGTAGAGTGGCACATGGACTTTTCTACTATTTATTAATCCACAGTCATGTGCAGTTTAGATCTGTTTAGATTTTACTTTACATGTGAGACTGGGAAAGAGCAGCAACAACTACAAGAAGCATTTTATAGGAAAATCTCTACACTCTTGGTAAAAAACTAATACATAACTACAGGCATGTATTTGAAAGCATTTTAGCAATAAAGCCAGTTTTAGATGTTCCTGTTATATACTGTAAGAGATAAACAAGATATTTTGCCAAAAGACACCACCAAGAATCCTCACAGTAGAACCTGAAGCCAGCCTTAAGTCATGTAGAGTAAATATCAATGACGCAACCAATTCCTCTGACCAAACACAATAATCTCTGTCTTGTCTGAATTTAGTAGAATTAGTTTACAGACATTTAGACTTCATGTGTTTTAAACAAACTTGAAGACAAATGTGTATTTTGTGTGACTCAATAGTGTGAATAAATATAAATATGTTCAATATTTTGCAGACTTTGATGGCTACATATGTAGACTCAACAGTGAAGTACAGTCAGGTGTCATCTGCATACTATTGATTTTGTTCAATATGCTGACTGCAAAAGCTGTGGTGAAACGAAGAACCCCGATAGAGCTTGTGTCTTGCATGAGCCATGGCAACATAGTCAAGCTTATCATATTCATCATTCAGTGTCTGATCACTTTCTCTCTTCTTAGATTGTCTGATCTCCTGCATTGATGTCCTTGAATCAGTGGAGCTGCCTGTTGCCTCGTCCTAATTTTGTGAGTTTTAGTGATGGAGAACACAAAGCTTTCTAAACTACTGACTCTATGTGAACTGTGTGGGAAATGAATGAGTGTTGTGAATCTTTGATGCTAAAATGGTGACATCTGCTGCTCAGTGCTCAACATTGCAGTTGTAGTCAAAGGTTTTCAAACAGGTGACAGAGTTGTGTATGTTAAAGGTTGTTTTTGTGACATTAAACGTCTTGTGTATTTGCTAACAGACTTCTGGCATTTAACTGCATAATGAACATGATGGGATCTTTCCTCTCGTGTCTCTTCTTTATGATGATCTCTGATAAATGTCTTAATGCTCAAGACGTTTGTTCCTACTGTTGTTTATTATAACTGAGAGTCATCTCTGTCTGTACAGATTTTTTTTATATACAGCTGCTAAGAGAAACTAAGTCATCTCTGTCTGTACAGATTTTTTTTATATACAGCTGCTAATTTCTTTCCAACGAGGCAAATGAAAAGGCAAAAAGCTAGAAGATGACACAGAACATAATTCTATCTTTCTTTTCTAATCTATCTGAACCGGGTCACAAGGAGTGAACAGGTCCAGTACATCCTACTCTAAACGGGTCATAACGCACATTACAGGTGGAAAGCAGACAACAAACATGAGCTCCTCAGTCCTTAAATATGCTCTGATGAGACGTCATTGTCTGGTGTCCTAGAACAGCCAGGCAGAGGAAGGAGGGTTGCAGAAGTGATGTTATGACTGGAAGGACTTCAGCTGTTTCAGATTCCATATAGACAAGTGATTATAGAAACATACAGTGTACAGGTTTGATTAACTCATGTGACTTATGGAGAACAGCCCTGTTGAGGTTCTTCTTCTTCTGTGGTGCTTAGTTTCTCAGGCAGCTTCCTCCAGCTCAGTTTCACAGATAAACCTTTATCTCTGAACGCTGCCTCCATCTGTGTAACAGAACAGAGATGGTTCAGATGTTCACACGTTGATGAAGGTTCCTCTAATAAACACATCTGGAAGCTTGATGCTGATGTTATGAGTAGTAACATGTGAAGTTGACCTGTTTCAACATGGACTCAGTCACAGCAGGGTCTGTCATGTTGACAGAGGGGTCAGTGCTCAGCTTCAGCCTCACCACGAATTTCCTCCTAGAAGCTGCTTTATCTGGAATTTACAGAATTACATAGTTAAAAAGCTCAGATTAAAAGTATGACTTAGACCTAGAAAAATTAATGTTTTATTTGCTGAGAAAGGTCTTTATCAAACTGACCTTGGTAGCAGTAGAAGGGTTTTGGTTTATCACAGTAGTCAAAGCTCCATGTTCCTGCTGTGTTTAACACAGTAGCACATGTCTTGTTACTTTGTCCATCAACCAAATCTCCAAGACTTTGCCAGTTTCTGAAAGAGGAGTTTGTCCCATCTGACCACCTCCAGGTGTCTCTGAACAGACCCACCCACACATAGCTTCTAGATTTCACGGTTCTATCATCCAGCTGATCCAGTCCACTGACCAGGTCTGTGTAATGATGTCTGCAGTGATTCTGAGCCTGAGGCCAAGTCATTGGTGTAGAAATGTAATGAAATGTGTTGTTGGATTGTTTAGTTTCTGTGGGAAAATGTCAAAATGTTGCTTTTATCAACACAGTTTGAAATAGAAAGACAGAAGCAAAAATGGATTATTAGTAAACCATATTTTTTCATATTTAAATATATTTTCTTGTAAAACTACTTACATTTCTAAATATAAAACCATTATTAGACAGAATAATATAGTAAGAACATCAATCAGACATAACGTTCTGACCGTTACTGTACATGTGATGTGAATGATTGAATAACTTCTTATCCATCTTCTCGTCTCCTGTTATTGGTGGAATATATTAGGCAGCAAGTGAACATTTTATCCTCTAAGTTGATGAGGGAGAAACTGACAAAATGATCAAGTGTAAGGATTTAAACCAGTCTGACAAGAACCAAACACTGATGCCTACACGACAGGATCAGAACATTTCTGTAACTGCAGGTCTTGTGTTGTTCCTTGTCTCCAATGGTCAGTTTCTATTAAAAGTGGTGAAGAGTTGAGTCCAACCCTCCATGTGGCTACTTTGACACATAGCTCCTACTGTTCCTACTGTAAATATTACTTCAGACCATGTCCACCCTTTCTGTGATAAACTCTTCCCTCATGGCTGAAGCTGGTTTTAGCAGGATACTGTTCCCTCACAAGGCAGAAATTGATCTGCAACGATGTCTTTGAGGTGTTAAGTTCACCTCCAGATGCTACAGCATCATCAGGGTCTAGTGGAGTCTATGACTTGATGGCTCATTGCTGGGACAGCAACAGAGGAGATCAACACAATATTGAGCAGCTGCTCATGTTACGCCTGATTGGTGTGAACATCAATAACCATGTTTCTTACCATTGTAGCAAATAAATGGATTTGTTGTACTACAAGGACAATCATTCCATCCTTTGTAGACAATCTGACCACAGTTCTCTAGACGTCCATTGTAATCATTAGGTTCTCCAGTGTCCCATCTAGTTTTACTCTGACTGTCATTGAAGTCCAGTCCTGGCAGAGACCAGAACCACGTCCTGTTGTCTTTTCCTGGGTAGCTGTGCAGACCAATCCAGGCTTCATCCTGATTCTCTGTAGATCTACAGAGTCTCTTCATGTCTGTCATGTCAGACACTGTGGCCAGGTCTGTATATGTCTCTCTACAGTACTTCTGAGCTTCATCCCAGGTCTTGTTCTCTCTAATGAAGTGGTACTGATACAGGTGACATGTGGAGACAAAGCCTAAAATAGAAGAATTGTACTATAGTTATGGATCTGATATTAAATCAAAATCATAACTACTCACATTCACTGTTTGGACGTCGCTGTTCACTTGTGTTTGATTCGGTCCTGAGTTCTCTAAAAACAGTTACAGTTCAACTCATACATTTACAGTAGTCACAAAGTGAAAAGTTACACATGTTTATGTGCAACTACTGTATATTATACTAATCAAGCTTCTCAGAGTCTCCCCTAGAAATTCACACTGAACGTTAACTTTCTGTTAGACTTAGGAAAAGTAATTATGAAACTTTCTCTACGTTCTCATGGTTGTTTCACATCTACAGACTTTTGTTGGTTTAAATCGAGCTGAAGTACATTTTCTCTCTTGGTGCAGATTGTTTAGTTTAGTGAGAAGTAACCACATCATGACACCTTCAGTCATTCAACCAAAGACCAGGACGATGATAACGGACACAGATTAACCTACTGTACATCAGAGCAGTGGTAACTACAGCTGCAGTCCACAAAACAGGAGGTTATTTCTGTTTTCATTTGAATTATTTCCTCCTCTGACACATCTGTCCAATAAGCAGAGAATTTTTTACGCGCCACAAGCATCAACGTCAATCAGCTGTTATCATGTTTTGGATTCACTTCAGCATCTATCAATTATCTTTTAATGTGTGTCAGCAGTGACACAGATGCTTTAAAGGTTGTGTTTTCTACGCACACAGTATTTGTTGACTGAGCAGTCGCATCCTAATCAATATCAGTGGAAATGTGTCAAGTGACACATGGTTAACTTACCCGTCAGAGCAATGACAAACAGCGTCCACTGCATCTTTTGGATATTTGCTTTGAACCAAAGACAGAAAAGTTCAATCACTTTGATGGAATTAAACAGGTGTCACGGACACTAAAGCATTTAAGCTTATTCAGTCAGGTTGTGTTACATTCCATTGCATTTTGTTTTTCAAATATAAACCTTTTAGTTAGAAAATACGCACAGAGCTCATTTTTAAGGTTGTTACACCTTTGTTCTCAAAAGTATGTGTAGATACATACACATACATATTTTCCTCCAGATACACAATTACAGAGGGATTTATAACTATATATATATATATATATATATATATATATATATAAAATCAAAATGGAAAAAAGCATTTTAATATTCATTTAAAGTCAGAGGTTTTACTCACATTCTTTTCCTTGATGTGCTGATAGACTGTGTTCCAGATAGTCACAGCTTCCTTTTTAGCATTCACAACATCAGAATTTGAATATATGTATATTATACATATACATTTGAATAGTAAAACATAAGTTAGTAAGTTTCAGGTGGACGTCACTGATGAACCAACCTCCACTGTGACAAGTTGAATTTACGTTCATCCATCACTGCAAAGCACTGTCAAAAAATACAAATATAAGTTTCAAAAGAAAATGAAGACACAGTTTGTTCATCATCATCAGGTCTGACTCTTGGTCAGCACTGCAGCACTGGTACTGATCATGTAAGTCAAGACGCTGATCTACACCCACGGAGCTGGAGGCAGCAACCTTGTTTTTAAAATTACAGTTCATCATTCGGCAATGACAGAGACATTGCTGTGATACCGTCCCTGTGCACCTACCGTAAATAATGGGCTGTAGTGTAGTGTTATAGTCTATACCATGCAAGTAAATGCATGTAAATATACATTGTCAAATGAAAATAAATATAAAAATACTGAAGACCTAAACTTTTTCAAAATAAAACTGGATGATAAAATAACTTGTTTCTTTATTTACGCTACAGTGGTGTGACTTGTTCTCGTTTCCCTTGATGTGCTGGTGTAACAGGAAAAGGATTAAAAAAATATTCATCAATGTTTTTTTTAGTTTCCTGAAAGTCATTATTTGAATATTAAAATGTTGAGGTTGTTGGATTACCTGTTGGATCTAGTCTAGAGGCAGGTGATATATGAATGTTACTTGTTGTATCTAATCAGGCTTGTTGTCAACACTGTGGCTAGTGTTGATGTTCTTATTATCATTATTATTGTTATTAATGGTTGTGTACTGATTCTCTCTTTTCACTTAGACATTTAAGGTCCTTGGACTGTAGACAACCTTCATAAATTATGAATAGCAACTAGCCCTGAGCAATTTCTAGAGAGATGAAAGGTAATTGCTCCATTGCTGCCTGAGCTAAAGTGAACATTCAAGCTGGACTCCACTGGTTGAAGCTAATCATAAAGCATCTAGACTGGAATTACTGTACATATTGACAAGATGTGATGTTCCAAAGCAGCCAAAAGGCCAAAACCTGAAGGCTCCCCCTTTAATCTGTGGAGGTGTTCTGTAGTGAAATGTGCAGCCCAGTGTCAAAAAACATGGTCCCACTGGTGTTTTGTCCCACTCGCCTGTGTTATTGATCAATACTCACCACATGGCGAACACAGACAGTGAGCACTGATCATCCTGCACAGGTCACCAACTCCACGTTTTCCAACAGCTACTGTGTAAGTAAACTACTCATCTGTCCGTCCTGCCGCACTCTTCCGGCCTACACCTCAACCCCAGACCTGCTCGGCCGTCGTGCACCACACGTTTGAACGCACAGAACTGAACCTTCTGTAATAATCCTTACCTTTAAATGCACATGATCAAATTCGAATTATGAGTAATAACTGTCAAACAACTGACCACACTAACAAATCTAGTCCAAAATAAACATGTTACGATTCATCCAGCAACATCTGCTCCACAAGTACGCCAGCGAACAGTGTGATCCTCTCCTTATAACCTGGTTCTAAACTTACCTTTATCTCCCCCTCAATACCAAACACTGAGTTTCAGCCTCACTGTTATCTTCAAACAAATTCTCTTCATCCTATTTAGTCTAATGACATTTTATTTGGGTCCACAAACAAACAATGATTCATCTACTCATACTCAGAAGAAACCACAAATTAAGAAGCCGCTACACAGTGAAGGCATCTCAAATTAACATGGAAATACTCATGCAAATATAAAACTATACCTCCAGGTTCAGCTTATGTGTGAACTAGTTGTCCATGTTCACATAAATGGTTGACATTGACAGCGCTGAGCGGCTTCCTTCTTCACATATGCTGCGCCATATTTTTAAGTGACTAAAGTACTGCAATGCCAGACACTCGTGTTCCTACTCCCGCCAGCTTTTCTCATCCACCTAATTGAGTTCACCTGTGTCTTGTTCTCAGCCTCCTCCACTTCGTTCATGGTTCGTGGTCTAAATCCTCGTGTGAAGCATCTCAAGGTCTGGCCATCAGGTCCTGCGTCTTTGAGTAACTCTGGAACTTCGCTCTGCGTTTGCTGCGTCTTCATTGCAGCGTTTACTCAGCAACCGACCTCTAACTGCTCTGAGTGGAGACTCGTTGTTGCTCCTGCCTCGTAACAGGAGCCTCGCTGGGAGTTTCCCCCAGTTCTAGTTCACTCCTGTCAGGGTGTGTGTCTCCCTGAGACAGACTACACGATCCCCGCTGCAGCTTATTTTGGACTTTGGTGCTCTTTGAGTTTTTCCTTTTGCCCCTTCGCTCACAGACTGAGGAGCCTCCATCTGCCTCGTCAGTTGTTAATCTACGCTCCCACATTCATCGCCTCTTCTGGACTGTGTCCACCCGAGGCTGACGACAGAACCATCTCCTCTGTTCTCCCCGGTGCACACACACCCTACAATACCGTCTGGTTTCGTCCTGGACTTCTCCTCTGACTCCACCTCAGCCTCCTGCCAAACCCTTCTCCTCCTCGTCACCTCCTCATCCTCTCTCTAAGTCTCGACCGGTCATTTGGACTGTGATTCTCTTCCCATTGTCTTGCCCTGATAATACTGATTCTCCCATCTTTGGTTTAGATGAAGAGACGACTCTACTGTTGAGACACTAGCACGACTATCACACCACCTGTAAATAGCTGCTAAATTCTCTAAACTGAAGCCTTGGCTCGGCCTGATCCTTTTCCCTCGCTGGCTCTGAACTCAGTCTGAGCCAGTGGACCATCACAGTAATGTGATTCATATTTTGTTTAACTAAATTCAATAACAAACAATTGTCCCACATTCGAGATTCACCTTAACCTTGACTTTGTTCTCCAGGATCCGCTCTTTGCACATTGAGTTACGACAAGATAATATTTCAGTCTGAGACTTTGGTGCAGGTAGAGGTTCGCAAAGTGGAACTAAGCAATATATCATAGATCTACGCTTTAGGTATTGTTTTTGTGGCACGGTTGTGTTCAATACACATTTCCACAATACAATAGACAGTTTTTAATGCCAACTTCATTACATTTAGATATTTAGATAACAGCTGCTATTATGGGTTAGTGCTTAACCCTTGGGCGGTGCTCAGGCACGTTTCCCCGGAACGTTTCCCCCCTAGCTTCTGTGGTCGACATGGCGTCTGATCACCGTCTCGGCTCTGAAACTCTAAACCACACACACTTTATCTAGAAGACCACCTCAGATGCTGCTGCAGGCATCCAGCAGTGACATGTGTGGGTCTTCTGATGACACGCTTATCCAACCGTTCAAAGAGGGTCTTTCTCTCTCTCTCTCTCTTTTGCTCCCCTCCTTTTTTTTACATTGGGGTGGCCCCACGAGGGCAGTACTCAAACATCTCACACGCTGTGTACAAGAAGGGTTTGTGACATGCAACAGGCAGAAAGCTTTTCAACTTTACAAGACTTTTTTAGGAGCGTGACCTTTGGCACTGAGTTGACAGCCCCTCTGTACACACGTCTATTCTCGCACACGGGGCGGGGTAACGTTTGTTTGTGGTTTTTTTTTCTTTCAGCGTGCATGCTGCTGCAGCTCCTCCTCCTCCGTCTGATCCCAGTTCCAGCAGTGGGTTTCCGTGTTCTGAGCGGTTTATGAGCTCAAAACACACACGCGTACACACACAAGGGTTGAGTCAAAATGCCGTAGACGGACGACGAATCGCACAGACACACGCTTTATCTAGACAAACAGTTGGATGATCATATTTTATTTTATACAGTGGCGTGGTTTTGAACTCTCCAGACACCCGCCCCCATTCGAGTGTCAATCCAGTGGCATCCTAGTTTTTCTCTCTCTCACTCTCCCACTTTTTTTTTACTGTGGGGTCGTTTTGACCCCACAAAGGTTGCACGAAGGTTAAAGTGAGACAACCCACCTCACTTTCACCTGCAGGTCATATAGAAAAGCACATCTAGACACTGTGCCACAGCTTCCAGAGAGGAAGTGGGCTTGTATCGCTGAGAGCTCAGTCTCTGCAGCAGCTGCTCTGTGACTAGAACCTGCTTTATGTGCATCAACCGCTGCTCTGGTGAAGGAGACCTTACATATAGTAAAATCACAGTGAGTTAAAGCCTGAGGTGCGTTGACAAGGACTCATGGTCTTTAGTGGCTAAATTTTCCTCTGAATCTCTCTGCACATGTGAGCAGCACGTCGTCATCTAATAACTGGCCACCAGGGAATAAAAGGTTTACATTGTGATGCTAACCCATCTGATTAGATCACTGCTCACTGTCCCAGGTAGAGTTTCTTCTTAAAACACGAACAGACTCACTGTTCTCTCCTTTTGCTAAATGCAGACAGATGTTTAATTGCTGTTACTGATCTTCTAACCATCTGACCCTATTAACTATTTCTTCAGTTTTTCTATATCTCTTACACTTCACCAGATGTGCAAAACATTAAGTATGACATTATATTTGTACATTATTTTCTGTTAGTTAAGAGGATGTTTATGCCACAATCAATAAAATGAAAAAAGCATTTCTGACGGGTCTCTTCCAATAAAATAAGTGATTTAAGACATTACAACACTGTTCATCCAAACAGGCCAAAGTTTCACACTGAGTAGGTAGAAATATGAAAGAGCATAAAATACTTTTTTCTTTGTGTTTATTTGATTCCTATTCAAGACACTTTGATAAGAATGACTGTATATTGTTAATATAGGCTCTAGAGTTCATGTTGTAAAAAATGTACCTTGGCTCAAAAAAGGTAGAATAACACTTCAAACATGCACCACACAACAGGAGCAGGTGTCTACGGACAGGAGGCTACGGACAGGTTTCCAACACAAACCACAGCATCCGCACTGAACAAACAACGAACCACACACTGAACAGGAAATACAGGTGTATGTAATACTTACAAAGACAGGAACACTGATCTCAGGAGGTGAGAAGAAAAAAAACAACAGAAACACATAAGTGTCAAACTTCAATTCAACAATTTATTTATTGTCATAAAACTGAAGACAAATCAATGTGATCGTCAAATACACTGACTGAACTTAAAATATCTACATCACTGCTTCTGAGTCACAGCAAAAACAAGCACATTAAGCAAGTGACAGCACAAGGTCTTCACTTTATCATTTAAAAACATTTACGCTATGTGGAACAGAACAATTTATAGAACAAGAAGTATATGACTACACTTCAAGACAAAAAAACATTAACAAAAAACCTAAAAGCGCTTTGACACTGTGTCTCATTCATCCATTCCTGCACACACACACACACACACACATTCACACACTGGTGGCAGAGGCTGACACACTGTGGACGGCTTGGTTCAGTGTCCTGCCCAAGGACACTTCGACACATGACTGGGGAAGCCAGGAATCGAACCACTGATCCTACGATTGGTGGGGAACAGTTCTACCTCTGAGCCACCGCCATACATACAAAGTAACATTTAGAAGCAATATCTGACAATGTAAATAAAATATCCTGCATGTTAGTGATTTAAAATTTAGTACAGAAGAAATTAAATCTCTCATTATCAGATTTTTTGAACCACTTATTGTTTACTCTCTTTATCGCTGCAGACATGTCACAGTCGTCACTATTTCCATCTGAGGCCCAGTTCTGATAGTCGACCACCTCATCACTGACCCAGAACCACAAACCCAGAGTGCAGGTGTATCTCAGTCCCAGCCAGACAAACTCAGTTGAGGCTTTCTTGATTTTCTCTTGGACCCATCTCTGCTGGTGATGGTTAGTGATGGAGACCAAGTCGTGGTGGTTGTCTCTGCAGTATTTCAAGGCCTCCACCCAGGTCAGACTTTGATTGATCAGAATCAGTTTATCTGACACAAACACAAACAAAAACATTTAATTGAAATTAATTGAAATTGAATAAAACTGTTAATTGTTGTGTTAACTGTTAAGTGATAATATTTAAACCCTGATTAGAACTCCAAGTAAACCATAAGAGAAAGAAAACTTAAAAAATGTATAGCTGCTGACACAACTAAGTGTCAATTAGATTCCTTCGACTGCCTCAGTACTCATGTAAAAGTTTTAACAAACTCACCTTCGTAGCAGTAGAAGGGTTTTGGTTTATCACAGTAGTCAAAGCTCCATGTTCCTGCTGTGTTTAACACAGTAGCACATGTCTTGTTACTTTGTCCATCAACCAAATCTCCAAGACTTTGCCAGTTTCTGAAAGAGGAGTTTGTCCCATCTGACCACCTCCAGGTGTCTCTGAACAGACCCATCCACACAGAGCTTCTAGATTTCACAGTTATATTATCCAGCTGATCCAGTCCACTGACCAGGTCTGTGTAATGTTGTCTGCAGTGATTCTGAGCCTGAGGCCAAGTCATTGGTGTAGAAATGTAAGGAAATGTTTTGTTGGATTGTTTAGTTTCTGCAGGAAAATGGACAAAGTAGATCAACGCATTTATCAGAAATACAGAAAAAAACACCTATAATTGAAGGTGATTATTAATATAACTCGACCATTTTGTTATTAAAGTGTTTCTTTAATATAATCTTAATAGAACATGTGTATGTTCAAACAGAATTCAGACTTCATCAGAAAAGCTGATGATTTGACATGTTTATTATTCAGGTCACAGTGGAGATAGAAACATAATATTAGAAAATGGTTCTAAAAGGAATGAGTGGGAAAACATTAGAACCACCTCTTAGTATAAAATCACATCACATACTGTAAACTGTACACATGTACCTAATAAACTGGCCAGTCGGTCAATAAAACATAATAATAATAAACATTATTAATCATATTTCTTACCATTGTAGCAGATAAATGTAAGTTTAACACTGCAAGAACCAGTGAACCACTGTTGATAGTCCAGCAGAATACAGTTCTCAATATTTCCATTGTAATCATTGGGTTCTCCATCAAACCATCTAGTATCAGTGTCGCTGAACTAGTAGTAGATTATGACCACATACCAAAAATACAAAAATAAACCAACATGTAATCAAGTAGAACCAGTAAAACTTAAAAGGTAAATGTTTTAAAAAGAGTATTTAAAAAAATGTAAAAGGATGCTGTAGTAAGAAAACAAAACAAAGTCATTTTTCTCACCTTCATAGCAGCTAAATGTATGTTGATCATTACAAGGATAATCATGCCATTTGGAATTGATCATCACACCACAGTTCTCAAGACGTCCATTGTTGTCATTGGGTTCTCCAGTGTCCCATCTAGTATCAGTGTCATTGAAGTCCAGTCCTGGCAGAGACCAGAACCACGTCCTGTTGTCTTTTCCTGGGTAGCTGTGCAGACCAATCCAGGCTTCATCCTGATTCTCTGTAGATCTACAGAGTCTCTTCATGTCTGTCATGTCAGACACTGTGGCCAGGTCTGTATATGTCTCTCTACAGTACTTCTGAGCTTCATCCCAGGTCTTGGTCTCTCTAATGAAGTGGTACTGATACAGGTGACATGAGGAAAAGGAAAACTGACCTGAGAACAGAGGAAACACTGCAGTGATGGATCTGATGTCAGATGAAAACCAGTCACACCTAAATCCCACTGACTACTTAGACCTGGCTGCTAATTTAACCTGGTGCTGCCTCCGTTCACTCACTACATGATTTTAATTTGTGCTGATGAGACGCGTGGACTCTGATCTTTAAGGATCAACATTCTCCATAATGTGGATGTGATCAGATCCACTTACCCACCAGAACCAGGAGAAACAGAGTCCACTGCATCTTTTCTCTGCCTGGAACCAAACACAGAGATTAATGAGTCGTCTCAGATCTTCAATGTACAGAAAATCAACATCGTTCAAAGCACATTCTGTTCATAGTCAACAAACAAGACAACCTTGAAACCTTTTTGTCAGAAAATCTTGTTTTTGACAAATCAAAAAGTTAAATTCACAACATGAATTCAAACAAAGTATTGAAGTAAACTGAAGAAAATAGTTTAGTTCTGAACAAACAGATTTAACTCACGCTCTGATGTTTCTCCTTGTTCTGCTCACGTAGACTGAACGTAGTGAAACACTCTTTACTATTTAATGAACAGGCAGGTGTTGTATTTCATCTTCCTGTACATCAGTATTTGAATATTAAAATTTCTGAGCTTGAGGCTGAATGGTCACATCCATAGTGTGACCTGCCTCAGGTGCGACTGGCTCCAGTTGCTCTGCAATGATTTCTAGTAAAAACAGCTACAGTGAAGTAGTGGAAACATGGAAAACTAAATATGTAGAGCATAATACAGGTAGAGTCAATGTTTTTCACATCCATCTGACTGTCACACAACTGATCCAGCAGTGGGTAGAGCAGGAAACCAGCAGCTCAGAGACTCAGTGCATTCTACAGTGTTTTACAGTAAATTTTACTGTTAGTCAAGGTTAATGTTTTACGTTTAGCATTTCATTTTCCATAGCTATACTTATGTTCATGCTGGGTTCCTTTTTCCTTTGCCGATTGTAAAATCATTTTTGAAGTGAACTAGACGCGTCTTCATCGAGTCACAGCAGTGAAGTTTTCCTGCTGCAGCGACAACGTTTTTTCAGTATTCAAAGGTGATACTATTACTACGGCCACTGGATTTACAGTAACACCACATGATAGTTTTTGTGTTTCTGGGTCTGTTATGATGATTATTGACTTTATTTGCAGCACAATCTAAGCCCACTGGGATCCTTCTACAGGATGAGAAGCAGCGTTTGGCACATTCTGCTCCTCATCTGCTGACAGAAACAATCTTCACCTTAAAGAAGAGGCTGAATTGACACCAGGTGGAGAACGTGACGCACTGTGTTTCAGGATCAGCAGCGTCACCTGGCAGAAGACATCGTCGTCAGACTCTGTGAAAAACAAGGAAATTACACACTGACAAAAAAATAAATATAATGTCAGTGACCTGCAGCTGGTTCTGGGTGATGGTATCTCACGTTTTTATTTAGCTACACACGGCACAGCAAGACACTGAAAACTTCCAGGAAGACATTTTTCTCTTGGTTGTGGGGGAATTTTAGCCACATCGACCATCTCACTTCCTCCTTCCTAAGCAAATTCTTTTTCAGTAATTTCTGTCATGTCCACATTTGGTGATGTAAAAAAACAAACAAAAAAACTTGATGAAGCCTAATGTTGTGAAACAGAAGGTTGTCAACACTGTGCTGCCTTTTAGCTCTTTTGCTATTCACATATTTCTCATATTTTTATATTCTATTAGTCTTTGTCTTTCACTTCAGCGTTACTCTCGATGTCAGACCTGTTGTTGCAACCCAGCTCCTCCACATCAGATCACGTCGGTTGTTTGCTCCTTCTCTATTTGCATGTGTTTGCATGTACAGTACGTTTCAGTGATTGCAAACTGAAAACCTGCTTCACCAATGCAATAAAACGCTTAAATGCAAATAAATGTATTATAGTATTTTTAGAAAAATATTCATCTGACACATTAAACAACCTGCACAGTAAACCTGAATGTAATAGTTCAGTACATGTCAGTAAACACTAAAAGTACAACAGCTTGTATTTTTAAACAGCTCATTTTACTCAAGACAATTAAATCGAGACAAAATAGATCCTGTTTGAGGTAAACAACCATATTTACCAAATACTTGCTCTAGTTGGTGTTGATGTGCTGCTGATTGAAATCTTACTAAATGGAGAACAATCATCCGATGTGTCCTGTAACACAACCTGTAACGTACCGGCACATGTGAGTTTGACGTTACTTTATGTTGTGACTTTACATAGTAGTCAAGCTCAGTGTAGCAACGTGTTTTGAGATTATCATTAATTTTCAAAAACACAAGTTGGGATTCAGTTAGTAAACTGCAACATAAGCAAAACTAATGAGTTATTTTAATCCATCTGTTAAAATTCAGTTTTCAAAGTTTTTGTCATCATGTAGGTTCAAAGTTCGGCATCCCTGAAAAAACATCAACATTACCTTTCGTCAGCTGTATGACATGAGGAGTCATCTGAGAAGGTTTGAAACTATATGACATAATAATCTAACAGTGACCAGACATTATTTCAATGACTGACACTGTTTAAATAAACGAAATTTGTAAAACCTGGTGGAACATATGGAACAAAACCTGCATGAAACATGACTGAACGTCCATGTTCTGTTATGACTAAAAGTTAAATGTTACACCTATGTCTAAAATCTTTTGTCATTAATTAAATTAGTTTCTACATGGTCTTGGCGGCCTCTAGTGGTCCCGCCAGGTATTACAGCTTAAAAACAAAACAACAAAAAGCAAAAAACAAAATCTTTATTTAACCAAAGCTACGCTCATTAGGAAAAAGTAAAGGTGACGGTGCCAGAACTCACACGCTTCATTGTCTGTTGGGGAGAAAACGCCTGCACACGTCTTGTGTCTGAGGTCGCATCGCCGGTAACAAATACGCGTTTGTAACTTTGTTTGGTGCAGAACGAGGCTTAACTTTGTTCCGTTAATTACTCGCTGAAGCTTGTTCAGCAGTCACCACTGATTTAACCAGTGAGCTCAAGGGGCTTCGGCTCTGCGAGCGAGAAGTAAAGACACAACAGCGAACATGAGCTGGACGTGAAACACAACATGAGCTGGACGTGAAACACAACATGAGCTGGACGTGAAACACAACATGGGGGACGTCCCGACACTGTAGCGTAGAACGGAGTTTAAGTGCGATAGTGGCGAACAAGGCACAGGTGAAACCAATCTGCAAGTCAAAGGAAGCTGGCGGAGGTGGGAGAGAGTGTCCGACGGAGCTTTCCACAATAAGAGTCCGAGCGGAGCTTTCCACAGTAAGAGTCTGAGCGGAGCTCTCCACAATAAGAGTCCGAGCGGAGCTTTCCACAGTAAGAGTCCGAGCGGAGCTTTCCACAGTAAGAGTCCGAGCGGAGCTTTCCACAATAAGAGTCCGAGCGGAGCTTTCCACAATAAGAGTCCGAGCGGCAGTAAAGCTGCCGATCTTGACAGCTCTATATAAAACAGTACAGGGAAAATCTAAAATTACCTTTATCAACTTCTAGCTAGATCACCATGATGTAACTACAAAGGCTTAATGGACTTAATGGTGATAAATCTTTTTTCCTCACTCGTATGATTTGATTTTGGTTTGTGCAACTGTATGGTTAACCTCCGTCATCTGGCAGCAGCTGTCTTTCATTGTGTGCTGAATATAACTATTCAAATAGTCGGCAGCTATTACAGGGTCTGCATTTGAATATTGAAACACAGAGATCTGAGATTCAAAGTGGGACATCTGTTAATGTGGAGAGTTTTTCTAGTATTGCAGTTATTTACAAATACACACGAAGTAGCTGTCGTTGTGTCCAACAGTACGTTATACCCACAAGCATTTGTCTCCAGTTATGTCAGTTAACATGTTACGCACAGTTTCCTGGTACGTTATCACTCTGCCTTATGGACAGACCCATAGTTAGTGTTGCCCTGTACGTGTTTGAGTTATTATTTAACCATATATTAATGTAACGACATTAAAATTAATTTACAAAATAGTGAAAACACCTAAACAGGACAATGTAGTGAGATCACATTCTTACCATAGTAGCAGACAGGGATAATCATTCCACTGTTTAGAGATCATCAGACCACAGTTTGCAAGAAATCCATTGGCATCATTTGGTTGTTCTGTTCCACATATTGTGTTAGTTTCATTGAAGTCCAGTCCTGGCAGAGACCAGAACCACATCCTGTTGTCTTCTCCTGGGTAGCTGTGCAGACCAATCCAGGCTTCATCCTGATTCTCTGTAGATCTACAGAGTCTCTTCATGTCTGTCATGTCAGACACTGTGGCCAGGTCTGTATATGTCTCTCTACAGTACTTCTGAGCTTCATCCCAGGTCTTGATCTCCATAATAAAGTGGTACTGATACAGGTGACATGTGGAAAAAGAGAACTGACCTGAGAACAGAGGATATTTACCGAGCTTATGTATTTAATGATCCACTTACCCACCAATGAGCAGATCACACTCCACTGCATCTTCTCAGTATAGAGGTTTACCTTACGCTGTCTTCTGCTTGATTTGTGCCTGTGGAGTGAACATATTCTTTACAGCTCAGTGTTCTTATTTGTCTTCCTGAAAGTCAGCATTTGAATAATAAAATATTGAGGTTCAGGGTTGATGTCGCCAATGGACAAAGCCCCGTTGATAAAAAGAAGAACTTTTCCGTTGTTTGTATTTAGTGTTTAAAAGCCAGAAGCTGACACAAAGTCAATGACGTTAGTGAAGTAAATCAGCACTTTTCTAGTACAACAAGCGGAACTAGGACGTGCTGCACTGTACTGTTAGTTGTATCTGTTAGTGAAACGCACTTTGTAGGACGAAGAATTAAAGGTAACAAAGAGCACGTCAGGCATTGTTATGTAACGAAGTCCCCGTAGGGAAAAGGCTGAAGTGAATGGCCAGGTTATCAAACACAGGACCATACAGTACGTTTGAGTGTACCAAGCAGTCACATGAATGTTAAACTATATCACCAGCAATCCTGAATGCAGATAGTACACAAACATGTAGACACGAGGCAGCGTGTCACAGAACAGGTGCCTCTTTGTTCACAGCGTGTATTTCGCAACTTGGGTGCATGTCAGTGCAGGTAGCCTGCTTTTCCCCTGTGCGCTTAGCGTCCAGGGTAACAGCCTGCAAGTCAATGTTTGATTCAAGTTGAATGATGCATTTGCTCAATCTGAAGGACAAAGTATGCCTCATGCCCTGAAACCACTGCAGAGTGTCGTCTACATCAATCAGGCATTTAAATGGCGTTTGTATGGCACAGTCTCATCTACTGAAGGTTTGCCGTGAAGCCCATTCTGTGGATATGCACGTTTCTTTCAGTGAGACCTGGTAACACAAAGCACTAGAGAACAAACTTCAGATGTTGAACAGCTGCAAGTGGACAAGCGTCAAAATACAGAGATGCGAGAAGTTTGCAACCACAGAGATGTATCAAGCCTGAAAACAACGGAGGTGACTGAAGACTGGATCTGCACTACATGCCTGAAATGATCTGATGGCACAGATCAGTTTTGTTACATGAATAAAAATCCAGTCATAAACATTAAAGGCTGGTCATGTAGTCTCAGCAAGGGCAAACAAATGTTTTACCAAAAATACTTTGTTCTGTATAAAAAGTGACTTAAAAATGAGCAACTGTTAACCATCAGCATGTTTTGGCTACTGCTAATATCACAGATTCCTCAATGAATGATTGATCATAAGTATCTGAGAGTTATCCCTACAGGGCTTGGATGTATTAGATGATATATTTCATATGTTTATTATTACACAGTACATTAAGTGGTGTGATACCGTTTAAATTGTTGGCCAGAAACATATTTAAGAGGTTTTGTCTGGAATCTGTGAAGTTCCAGCTCAGGTTGCATCTCAGATCCACGCAGGCGTCAGTGAGGTTGCCTGTCAGACTATCACTCACACTTCCAGAGGCGTCAGGAAGAATATCTTAACAGTTTTGATTTTGCTGTACGTCTGAGTAACATTGTAACTTGTTTTCTATGGAAAATCTAGATGTTTATAGTTTGCCCGTGTAAGTGCAAAGTATCTGGGCTCTATTCTGGTGCAGATTCAATCACTGCTATACAATCATTGTACCAGGAATCCTGCAGGTTGAGCACAGCTTCTGTCAAGAAGAGGGAGGCTCTGCTGGTTGGCCGCATTTGATCATTTAGCATTTTGAATTATTTAAAATATTCTGCAGCTTCACCAAAAATCTGTGATTATCCTAAACTTACCTAAAACAGCATGAACTCAGAGGATCTCTGTGACAGTTTGGCCCATGAGCCCTGAAGGGCGCCGTGCTATTGTTTTGTCTCTGTCCTAGTTTGTCATTTCCTGGTTTATGCTCCTGATTGCAATTATCAATTTCACTTGTTCTTCATTTCCTATTAGTCTTTAAGTTGCTTTTTGTGTGCTTGTTAAAGTATTTTCCCAGTTTGAAACTTGGTGTTTACTGCAGTCTTGTAACAATTTGACTTTTAGTTCTTTCAGGCCAACTCCCACTGAATTGAACTTCTGTCAGATTCCAGATAACATATGTAGCTTTTGGGTTTAAAAAATGTCCCATAGAAAATTACAGGATGTCAAGAGATATTTCTATTGTGTTACAGGAACAATAAAAAACCATTAGATAAATCAATATATTTTAATCATATACATATGACTTAAATTCATTAATATACAGTATATAAGGTGCAACTTGTGTTCACAGTGTTGTGAAAAGTTGCGAATCCTCGTTTCGCAAATCACATTCATTAAATTTAGCAACACAAAGTCTCTAGAAATACCCAGACAGAGTAGAAAGTGTGAGAAAAGGCTGGAGGACCAATGAGAGTCCGCTTCAGAAAAGCCTCAGTTTAAATCTGTAAGATTCCTGTTTGCTGCTTAAAATGTTAAACAGTTGATCAGATCAGCTGTCGCTGTAACGACAGAACAAAGGTGGTAAAGGTACTGAATAAAACACAGCAGGTTGAAGGTGACTGTGCCTCTATGAGATAACAGTCGTCCCTCTGGAACAGCTGAGCCCCTGCACTTTAACAACATGACACTTAATGTGACATGACGTGTAACGCACACGTCAGATACGCTGCTCTTTTCTTTGATTCCCATAGAGTTTAAGATGAGCGTCAAGACTTGAGATCAAAACTTGGTTGTTGCAGCAACGTGTGAGGGATGAAAAGCAGGAAGAGAAACTGCTAAGAAATGAAGCTCTGACGCTCAAAGACGCTGCTCTGCATCGTCTCTTTCCCCAGAGAGACTGGGACACGAACAGAAAACAGGAGAAGATGAGAACCTACAGTAGGTAAAGCACATTTCTAGAACAGTCACCCTCCACCTCAGCGTGTTCAACACCACCGTCTGTATTCAGTAAAGTTCTAAACATGTCCTGCTGCACACGACTGTGGGGCTTTCAAAACTCTGTTCATCCAAAGCAGTGGGTGACAGACAAACACACTTTAAGCCAATGTGTTATGGAGCTAATGTGGATAATGGAGCACAGGCCTGTTCAGGTTCTTCTTCTGTGGTGTTTATTTTTTCAGGGAACTTGCTCCAGCTCAGCTTCACAGTTAAACCTTTCTCTCTGAACGCTGCTTCCATCTGTGTGACAGAAAGAAGAATTAGACACAAGAACTGTCAGCAGGAAATGTCAACGATCACGTGGAGTGGAGTCGAAGCCACTACGCCACCGCGCTGCTGACGAATGACCAACAAATCTACAAACCCGATACCACTGTTGTTGCTAATGAAGAAAATGTGAAGTTGACCTGTTTCAACATGGACTCAGTCACAGCAGGGTCTGTCATGGTCACAGAGGGGTCAGCGCTCAGCTTCACTCTCACCACGAATTTCCTCCGTGGATTTGCTTTAAAAGGATAATAGATCATTTTCTAGAGTTACATCGTAAGGAAATAGTCCCTTTAACATTAAACTCAGCTGACTCTGTCTTAAACACTGACTGTGCTCAGTCATTTATTTTATTTTACTATTTTTCATATAAAATATTTATCCAGTAAATTGATGCTAGTTGCTAATTAGTTGAGGTTGGTCATTTATAATAAACTCACCTTGGTAGCAGTAGAAGGGTTTTGGTTCATCACAGTAGTCAAAGCTCCATGTTCCTGCTGTGTTTAACACAGTAGCACATGTCTTGTTACTTTGTCCATCAACCAAATCTCCAAGACTTTGCCAGTTTCTGAAAGAGGAGTTTGTCCCATCTGACCACCTCCAGGTGTCTCTGAACAGACCCATCCACACAGAGCTTCTAGGTTTCACAGTTCTATCATCCAGCTGATCCAGTCCACTGACCAGGTCTGTGTAATGTTGTCTGCAGTGATTCTGAGCCTGAGGCCAAGTCATTGGTGTAGAAATGTAATGAAATGTGTTGGTGGATTGTTTAGTTTCTGATGGAAAATAGATGGATGGTAAATGGAAAGAGGATTAGTAGAAGTAGATTATGACCAGATACCAGTAATCATTTGTTATATTTCTCACCCGTATAGCAGCTGAATGTATGTGAATCATTACAAGGATAATCTTGCCATTTGGAATTGATCATCACACCACAGTTCTCAAGACATATGTTGTCATTAGGTTCTCCTGTGTCCCATCTAGTTTTACTCTGACTGTCATTGAAGTCCAGTCCTGGCAGAGACCAGAACCACGTCCTGTTGTCTTTTCCTGGGTAGCTGTGCAGACCAATCCAGGCTTCATCCTGATTCTCTGTAGATCTACAGAGTCTCTTCATGTCTGTCATGTCAGACACTGTGGCCAGGTCTGTATATGTCTCTCTACAGTACTTCTGAGCTTCATCCCAGGTCTTGTTCTCTCTAATGAAGTGGTACTGATACAGGTGACATGAGGAAAAGGAAAACTGACCTGAGAACAGAAGAGAGAAGTGAGAAAGAAGTGATGATTGCACATACATACGTGTGTGTGTGTGTATGTATATGCATATTCTGCACAAATCAACCTGCATGTCAGTGAACTGCTCTGTAGCTATTTCTACTTAGTAACTTGATGTACACTAAACAAGGAGTAGTTGTGTGACAGAATGTCCTGAAGATGAGATTGTGTGTGTTATATTCAGTCACTGTGTTTTCTGTTGGGTCAGAGGCGTCTGCAGCTCCACCATAGTCAGACTCCTCAGTGTGTCAGGTGAACCACTTACCCATCAGGATGGGCAGAAACAGGCTCCACTGCATCTTCTCTCTTTGCAAAGCAAGACATACGAGCAATGGTAACATACAGTAGGTGAGTATATGCAGTATATACAAGGATAATGAACCTGACACAAGACATGAAGAACACGAGAGAAAAAACACAAGGCAAACAACTTGTATGCGTCCAAGGTTACTTTAACATAAATCACTCATCATGACCACATTCTTACTAAGAAAGATGTAAATACCAGAGTTATTGAGATAGAAATTAAATAAATGTTTACATGAAACTGTGAATGCTTTAAAGTATATGAAGCTTTAAAGCATTCACAGTATTGTTTTTCTAATCTTTATTATCACTGTGAATGCGGAGAAGCTTTCCCATTAGTGTGTGCGTGGAATTTCAGAGCGAATGACGTCATTGTACAGCGAGAGATGGCAAAAGTTTCCTTAAAATTTACATATGAAAGTAACTTTCATATTTTCATTTTTCATGTCGCCACGGTCTCAATTCGCCGTATTTGTCTCGGAGCGGCCGCTTCTGGGCCATTGATGTTTCTGCCTTACTCGCTGGGCAGAAGAGACAGATTGAGCGTTTTGAATTTGCTGGGAATTCAACAATTGCCAGTCTTCCGACATGAAACTCACACAGGTTGTGCATTAAAGTCTCGGCTTTCATGTGATGGTTTCGCTTTTGTGATTACTGTTACCGTTTCACTGCAAGGAGCCCGTTTAGCAGGCTTCATTTTCATCTGCTTTTCGCCACAAGCTCCATCAGTGACAGCTGCAGGCTTTTATAGACCTGCGCACGCAGTAGATTTTATTATTAATACTTGAAATTTAACTTGTTCTTGACATGTTTAGCCCAATTTTATCCACTTCTATTTTTCTTAAGCTACTTTTAAGAACGTTTTAACTTCTCAAGCTACAGTTAGCAGTTCTTGGGAATACATTCAGCAGTACAGCATTCACAGTGCATTTTCTTATTGGAAATGCTTAGTCTAGTTGTTATTATGGTTCTTCCGTACGTTTTCTGGCATCTAATAAGTCCAGAATGCTTTGAGCTCCAGAAACCATTCAAATAACAAAATGTGCAGCTTTTTAAGGATATTACTGCATATATAAAACATTTTTTATCATATCTTTTATAGTCTAATTTATGCTTCACACATTGCTTATCGTTGTTATATGCCTACAGCACTGTACAGTTACACCATGAAAGCATAGCCTGAAAATCACAGCAATATACTTACAGAGTAAGATGAAGACTTGATTTAAAGTACCACTAAACTCTATATAAGATATATAGTAAGTATGAGTGTACTGTATCGCAATTTAGAGTAATTTAAATATACTTGACAAGTGAAGTTTACATGCACAACATAAAACCTCAGGTACTATCAGCTTATCTACAGTATTAACACTACAGAGGTTTACCTTACGCCGAGTTTTCCTTGATGTGCCTGTAAACTGAGCGTATTCTTTACAAATACAGCTCAGTGTTCCCTATGTCTTCCTGAGAATTATTTGAATAATAAAATACAGAGGGTGGGTGTCAACCATGCACAAAGCTGCAGTTGATAAATAGAAGAAAAACATTTCAGTCTCTTTAAATGCCAGTAAATGCTTTGGAAAGCAAACTGAAATGTGGAAAGACAAATGTATGTAACACATAAAAGACAAAGAACTGCCACCAAATGCAGTTTGAGCTTTATAAACATAATCAAAGTGAGGAGACACTGTTCTATAGTGAAGTGACGTAGGTAGAAGGCTGCAGTGAATGGACACGTTAACACGTGTAATGTACCTGCTAATGTGTAATTGGTGTTAAATATATCTACAGTAATAATACGATATAACCACATAAATGTAAATTGTAAACAAACATGTTGACATGAGGCAGTGTCACAGAACAGAGGCCTCTCTGTTCACAGCATGAGCTTATAAATGATAAACCAGTTGGACTTGGGTGCATGTCAGGTCCTCATGCAGAGCTTCTCTTAGAGATTATGTAGTTCAGTAGAAACACTTTCAATAAATAAACATACCAATAATACGAATGTGCAAAGTGGAGCCTTTTTGGCCTAGAGGCAAAATACAGCGAAGAGAGAATGCAAATGGAAACAGGCTGCAACAGGTCACTTTTGTTACATGAACACAGGCTGTGAAGTGACACAAACACATAAATAACATAAACAGAAATAATCTGGTTCAGTACATCATTCATTCATTCTGAGAAGCTGTGTTGGTTCATTTAGCGACTGGCTTTAAGAGCCATTTACACAGTACATGTTTAAATTCCTGACTTGCATTAAAGAAAGAAGTTTAGTGTCCTTTGTTGTGGAATTTATCAATAAGACTGATGAAGAACTCACACAGTTGTCTTTGTTTCAACTGAGAACAGGAGCAGTCAGTGGAAGTTGTACAAATCTTCTGTCTCCTGCAGGAGTATTTTTACATTGACATTCACACATGAGCAGAAAAACACAGGTACCTGAACTGAAACTGCACTTTGTCCTTCTAGCAAGCAATGGTTTCTAGAGGTGGACTGATGAGCTGTGAGTGAACTGTTCAGTCTGTCACCTCTAGCTGCTCTGTACAAGATAGTTTCAAGGTGTTTTGTAGACGTGACACTTACTGCGTTACAGCATGTCCTGCTGATAAACACGATAAACAAGTCAGTAATTTGCCACAGATGGTGTACAGAGTAAATTTCCATCACACCTTCTCAAAGCGTCATGACACCAGTGAAACATGCAAAACCCTGATTTAAAGGCAGCGTTCGGCCCAACTGGCTTGCACCTAGTGCAATGCAAAAGAATGAATGTTAACAGTAAAATGCTTCAGCCGGGTTGCCGGTAGTTGACCGTTATTTTATGGTAATAGGGGGGTGGTGGATATTTTTCTCTCTCCTGCTCTGTCCTCATCTACAGGTACCGTCAGACTCACGGTCACGTGTCCAGTGTGCAGCCCAACCATCCTGCCTCTCTTCTGTTGCTGCTTGTCGTTGTTGTTCTTTTCTCTCTTCTCTATCCTGTCATCACAACCGGTAAAGAGGGAGTTTTCTCCTGTTACAATCGAAACGTAATTCACGTTCAAAAATGCAATTTAATTACATATTAAAAATGTAATTATGTATGGGGGTGTAATGGACTGATCGTTTGCTCTGTACTGTGTCCTTTCCTTATGATTCCTTTGTAATTTACTGACACGTTAACTCCTCTTCTCCACTGAACCTCCCAGTAACAGCGACCAGTCAGACCATTACCACACAGCAGCTGAAACCAGCAGTCAAATCTGTCTGAATGATCAGGATGTGACTGATCCTCCACCTTCCTCCACGTGTGTCACTTTCTGTTGTTGTCAGGCAGTTGTAGTTTTCTGTTCACTGTGTTTGTGTCGCCCGTGAGCCGACAGAAATCTGATGGAGTGAACAAGACACAATCCTTCTGCAGTTATTCATGTCTCGTCAGTTTGATGATGACTCGTGACATCAGTGATGTGACAGTTGGAAGATGGTTGAATGTTGCAGCTTTGTTAGCATCAATCTCATTAAAAACACACACACTACACTACACACAAGTTTGTGTATTTAATGTGTTTTATATGCAATTGTGTTTCATTTTGTGATTATGCAAGTAGAAGACAAAGATGTCATCCAACAGGCTATTGAGGAGACCACTGTTGAAACAACTACATGCCTGTGACACCAGAGGACATTGGTTTTGTCCTTGAAGGCCACACAGTATTACAAGATCTACCCTCTGAGTTGAAGTATACGTTCGAAGTTCTGCTGAAAGCTGTCGTGGTGCTTGAGGGAAACGCAATCTCAGACTCAGCAGGTTTTGACAACATGGACAGACTACACAATAGGTTCCACTGCTGTTGATCTTGTCCGAGCCGTGTTTTCTGTCTGTCCCTGTCTTTGTGAGGTCACGTTCTCCTCCTGTGCTCCCGGTGAGCAGTTATCGCGCTCACCTGTTGTTTCCTGTCCAGCTTAGTATTTAAGCTCGGCTCTGTGTTCCTGTCCTTGTTGGTTGGTTTTGGTGATGTCGCTGCGTGTAAACTCGGTCCTGTCTTGTCCCTGATGCTCCTGTTCGGCCTTGTCTTGTTCTTGTAAGCTCATGCATGTTTATAGTGAAGTCTTGTGTGTCGGGTCCTACTTCTGTCTTGTCAGTGTGTGGAAATGGGCAGATTACAGTTAGACCTCCCCTGTAGGGGAGTGTTACCGTGTGTTGAATGTAATATCAGCAGGTTAGTGCTCTGCCAGTCAGTCTCTCCCCCAGTCTCAGTAGCAGATTGCACTGATTGTGGATTCCGCGTCTCAATGGACTATAGACTTTGGACAAGCATCTATTTGCTCTGCATATATGCTGCTGTCACATTTCACAGAAAGTAGAGGATAGTGATGTTCCAAGACTACTTCTAAGCCACGTCGTTTTGTTTATTTGCAGAGAGCATCAATGGCATTTGTTGTTTTAGAATTTTGGATTTGCCACAGCAAGACACGCTCATCAGTGACTTGTTTGCCTTTCATGACACAACCTTCTGCACATATGCAGACTAGCACAAGACGACGCTGGACAGTGTCCCCTTTTGGTTGCAGTGGCGTAAACCGCCTGGTCCCTGGCAGCCCCCGTCCAGGAAGTAGCCAGGTCCACCCGCTTAGCTTCCGGGGTCGGACGAGATCGGGGACAGTTTACAGGTGCAAGGGCTCAAACAAGCGATGCAGAACATGAACACATTTTGAAAACAGGAAGGCAAGTGATGAAAACCTAAATTCTTTGACATTCCACAGTGAGAGACTATTGGACTATTTGCTCACATCATACCCACAGAAGTGTGATCACATTTGTGGATATGTACAGTATACATGATAAGTGTGTTTTATGGTTTTATGGCGTTGTGATGACTCCGTTTTGCCCTGAATGTGAGCAGTGTATTTAGATTTTGGTCCAGGGCAGTATTTTACTTCGGTCACTGGGTGGCAGTGGAGGCCGTGGGTTGTAACAGAGCACGTTTTGCTGTTTCCCTTCATAATGAAGAAGAACTCGGCGAAAGACCCACGTCTCCCGTGTCTAATCATTTCTCTCCTGTATTTCAGGACACTTTAACTGCCTACAGTTGCTGTAGCCCGGTGCCTGTAACTCTCACGTGTGGTTAACTGCACACAGAGTAGATTAAGCTGTGAATCATCTCTGTGCTCAGCTTACGCTCATAGCACACAGGACATAGTCAACTAGATTTTCTGTGGAGTGTGAGCGATGCTGGGCCTCCCCACGTTAAGATGTGTGTTGTTTGGCATACACAGCTCTGTATAGTACGCTGCTGCAAAGCAGGGATGAGGAGGCAACACATGGTGTTTGAACGTAAGCCTAAAAATAACGATTTTTAGCAAAATATTCAAGCTTAATTTGTCTCTGCGAAGGCCCTACTGGTTCCATTACTTCCCAGACTTTTGTGGCCTTTGTCCCAGCTTTGTTTAACAAGTGGCATCAAATTAAATATGAGCAAATATTAGTAAACTAGGTTTATCAGTTTGAACACTAAATAGCTTGTCTAATGGAAAATACACAAAAAGGATTTCAAAGTCATTTGTCGTTTTTAACTTACGTTTCAAACAATATCTCTAATATACCTTCATTTGGGCTTTGTAAATATACAAAGTGATGATATAAGATAAAAGAACAAACACAAAACCATTAGATAAATCAATATATTTTAATCATATACATATGACTTAAATTCATTAATATACAGTATATAAGGTGCAACTTGTGTTCACAGTGTTGTGAAAAGTTGCGAATCCTCGTTTCGCAAATCACATTCATTAAATTTAGCAACACAAAGTCTCTAGAAATACCCAGACAGAGTAGAAAGTGTGAGAAAAGGCTGGAGGACCAATGAGAGTCCGCTTCAGAAAAGCCTCAGTTTAAATCTGTAAGATTCCTGTTTGCAGCTTAAAATGTTAAACAGCTGCTCAGATCAGCTGTCGCTGTAACGACAGAACAAAGGTGGTAAAGGTACTGAATAAAGCACAGCAGGTTGAAGGTGACTGTGCCTCTATGAGATCATTTCATGGAATTTCTACTATATGGGTATTTTCCCTTGTGACAGAACTCTGATTCATATTACTTGATATACCCTCATATGTATTTGCTTTTATCTGTACTAAGTGAAGTAATCATAGAATGAGTTATATACCTGCTTACAGATGTTTTAGAACAATGAGCCTTCTCTTCTGCCTTGATAAAGGGAGGTAAGCCTTCGAGCTAGGTGGGGAGACGCTGTCTAGTTAAAATTGTTTTACGACATGGGGCCATGGTGAGAGCATGGCAGCAGAACTTTGATTTACTTTGTTTCTGTTACACTTTCCCCCTGGTGCAAGGCAGTGACTGACCCTGAGTTGCGACCTGATAAATCCTTTGTGGACTGTCTTTCGTTAAGATTGAGAATAACGACAGGACACATCTTTACTCCCTTGCAACGGAGGAGGTATTTAGGTAGGTACAGACGAGATGGTTTCAGAACTACACTCAGGCAGGTCAGTTTTGCACTGACTCTGTGTACTTCTCTTCTTGCAAGAATAAGAGACAACACAAAGACAACTTTGATTGGTTTTTGATTCATTCACCAGGTTCCTAACAGGTTTTTGCCTCCACAGATAACAGTCGTCCCTCTGGAACAGCTGAGCCCCTGCACTTTAACAACACGACACTTAATGTGACATGACGTGTAACACGTCAGATACGCTGCTCTTTTCTTTGATTCCCATAGAGTTTAAGATGAGGGTCAAGACTTGAGATCAAAACTTGGTTGTTGCAGCAACGTGTGAGGGATGAAAAGCAGGAAGAGAAACTGCTAAGAAATGAAGCTCTGACGCTCAAAGACGCTGCTCTGCATCGTCTCTTTCCCCAGAGAGACTGGGACACGAACAGAAAACAGGAGAATATGAGAACCTACAGTAGGTAAAGCACATTTCTAGAACAGTCACCCTCCACCTCAGCGTGTTCAACACCACCGTCTGTATTCAGTAAAGTTCTAAACATGTCCTGCTGCTGATGACAGAAAAACACACTTTAAGCCAATGTGTTATGGAGATAATGTGGATAATGGAGCACAGGCCTGTTCAGGTTCTTCTTCTGTGGTGTTTATTTTTTCAGGGAACTTGCTCCAGCTCAGCTTCACAGTTAAACCTTTCTCTCTGAACGCTGCTTCCATCTGTGTGACAGAAAGAAGAATTAGACACAAGAACTGTCAGCAGGAAATGTCAACGATCACGTGGAGTGGAGTCGAAGCCACTACGCCACCGTGCTGCTGCTGACCAATGACCAACAAATCTACAAACCCGATACCACTGTTGTTGCTAATGAAGAAAATGTGAAGTTGACCTGTTTCAACATGGACTCAGTCACAGCAGGGTCTGTCATGGTCACAGAGGGGTCAGCGCTCAGCTTCACTCTCACCATGAATTTCCTCCTTGGATTTGCTTTAAAATGATAATAGATCATTTTCTAGAGTTACATCGTAAGGAAATAGTCCCTTTAACATTAAACTCAGCTGACTCTGTCTTAAACACTGACTGTGCTCAGTTATCCTTCATTTATTTTATTTTACTATTTTTCATATAAAATATTTATCCAGTAAATTGATGCTAGTTGCTAATTAGTTGAGGTTGGTCATTTATAATAAACTCACCTTGGTAGCAGTAGAAGGGTTTTGGTTTATCACAGTAGTCAAAGCTCCATGTTCCTGCTGTGTTTAACACAGTAGCACATGTCTTGTTACTTTGTCCATCAACCAAATCTCCAAGACTTTGCCAGTTTCTGAAAGAGGAGTTTGTCCCATCTGACCACCTCCAGGTGTCTCTGAACAGACCCATCCACACATAGCTTCTAGATTTCACAGTTCTATCATCCAGCTGATCCAGTCCACTGACCAGGTCTGTGTAATGTTGTCTGCAGTGATTCTGAGCCTGAGGCCAAGTCATTGGTGTAGAAATGTAAGGAAATGTGTTGTTGGATTGTTTAGTTTCTGATGGAAAATAGATGGATGGTAAATGGAAAGAGGATTAGTAGAAGTAGATTATGACCAGATACCAGTAATCATTTGTTATATTTCTCACCCGTATAGCAGCTAAATGTATGTGAATCATTACAAGGATAATCTTGCCATTTGGACATGATCATCACACCACAGTTCTCAAGACATATGTTGTCATTAGGTTCTCCACTCGCCCATCTAGTTTTACTCTGACTGTCATTGAAGTCCAGTCCTGGCAGAGACCAGAACCACGTCCTGTTGTCTTTTCCTGGGTAGCTGTGCAGACCAATCCAGGCTTCATCCTGATTCTCTGTAGAGCTACAGAGTCTCTTCATGTCTGTCATGTCAGACACTGTGGCCAGGTCTGTATATGTCTCTCTACAGTACTTCTGAGCTTCATCCCAGGTCTTGGTCTCTCTAATGAAGTGGTACTGATACAGGTGACATGAGGAAAAGGAAAACTGACCTGAGAACAGAAGAGAGAAGTGAGAAAGAAGTGATGATTGCACATACATACGTGTGTGTGTGTGTATGTATATGCATATTCTGCACAAATCAACCTGCATGTCAGTGAACTGCTCTGTAGCTATTTCTACTTAGTAACTTGATGTACACTAAACAAGGAGTAGTTGTGTGACAGAATGTCCTGAAGATGAGATTGTGTGTGTTATATTCAGTCACTGTGTTTTCTGTTGGATCAGAGGCGTCTGCAGCTCCACCATAGTCAGACTCCTCAGTGTGTCAGGTGAACCACTTACCCATCAGGATGGGCAGAAACAGGCTCCACTGCATCTTCTCTCTGGGCAAAGCAAGACACACGAGTAATGGTAACATACAGTAGGTGAGTATATGCAGTATATACAAGGATAATGAACCTGACACAAGACATGAAGAACACGAGAGAAAAAACACAAGGCAAACAACTTGTATGCGTCCAAGGTTACTTTAACATAAATCACTCATCATGACCACATTCTTAGTAAGTAAGATGTAAATACCAGAGTAAAGGTTATTGAGATAGAAATTAAATGAATGTTTACATGAAAGTGATAGGTAGCTGAGGGTAAGATGCTGTGAATGCTTTAAAGTATATGGAGCTTTAAAGCATTCACAGTATTGTTTTTCTAATCTTTATTATCACTGTGAATGCGGAGAAGCTTTCCCATTAGTGTGTGCGTGGAATTTCAGAGCGAATGACGTCATTGTACAGCGAGAGATGGCGAAAGTTTCCTTAAAATTTACATATGAAAGTAACTTTCATATTTTCATTTTTCATGTCGCCACGGTCTCAATTCGCCGTATTTGTCTCGGAGCAGCCGCTTCTGGGCCATTGATGTTTCTGCCTTACTCGCTGGGCAGAAGAGACGGATTGAGCGTTTTGAATTCGCTGGGAATTCAACAATTGCCAGTCTTCCGACATGAAACTCACACAGGTTGTGCATTAAAGTCTCTGCTTTCATGTGATGGTTTCGCTTTTGTTTTACTGTTACGGTTTCGCTGCAAGGAGCCCATTTAGCAGGCTTCATTTTCATCTGCTTTTCGCCACAAGCTCCATCAGTGACAGCTGCAGGCTTTTATAGACCTGCGCACGCAGTAGATTTTATTATTAATACTTGAAATTTAACTTGTTCTTGACATGTTTAGCCCAATTTTATCCACTTCTATTTTTCTTAAGCTACTTTTAAGAATGTTTTAAACTCTCAAGCTACAGTTAGCAGTTCTTGGGAATACATTCAGCAGTACAGCATTCACAATGCATTTTCTTATTGGAAATGCTTAGTCTAGTTGTTATTATAGTTCTTCCGTACGTTTTCTGGCATCTAATAAGTCCAGAATGCTTTGAGCTCCAGAAACCATTCAAATAACAAAATGTGCAGCTTTTTAATGACATTACTGCGTATATAAAACTTTTTTCATATCTTTTATAGTTTATAGTCTAATTTATGCTTCACACATTGCTTATCGTTGTTATATGCCTACAGCACTGTACAGTTACACCATGAAAGCATAGCCTGAAAATCACAGTATTATACTTACAGAGTAAGATGAAGACTTGATTTAAAGTACCACTAAACTCTATATAAGATATATAGTAAGTATGAGTGTACTGTATCGCAATTGAGAGTAATGCAAATATACTTGACAAGTGAAGTTTACATGCACAACATAAAACCTCAGGTACTATCAGCTTATCTACAGTATTAACACTACAGAGGTTTACCTTACGCCGAGTTTTCCTTGATGTGCCTGTAAACTGAGCGTATTCTTTACAAATACAGCTCAGTGTTCCCTGTGTCTTCCTGAGAATTATTTGAATAATAAAATACAGAGGGTGGGTGTCAACCATGCACAAAGCTGCAGTTGATAAATAGAAGAAAAACATTTCAGTCCCTTTAAATGCCAGTAAATGCTTTGGAAAGCAAACTGAAATGTGGAAAGACAAATGTATGTAACACATAAAAGACAAAGAACTGCCACCAAATGCAGTTTGAGCTTTATAAACATAATCAAAGTGAGGAGACACTGTTCTATAGTGATCTTCCCCTTCCCTTCCCGATCGCGCCGGAGATCGCACTGGAACTGCTCATGGCTGCAAACTTTTTGGATTGCTAAAGTGACAGAGATTATGTAGAAGCTTAAAACTGTTTTAGATTTTTTTTTTTGAGTACAGTGAACTCATTGTGATGTTCAACAAACTAGTCTGAGATGATTCGCGCTTTATGACTTTTGTAAAGGTACATGTCATGTAAATCCCAGTAGATCAGCAGTTTCTAAAATACTCAGACCAGCCCGTCTGGCACCAACAACCATGCCACGTTTAAAGTCACTTAAATCATCTTTCTTCCCCATTCTGATGCTCGGTTTGAACTGCAGCAGCTCATCTACAAGCCTAAATGCACTGAGTTGCTGCCATGTGATTGGCTGATTAGAAATTAGCGTTAACCAGCAGTTGGACAGGTGTAATAAAGTGGCCGGTGAGTGTAAATGACATAAACAGAAATCATCTGGTTTAGTACATCATTAATTCACTCTGAGAAGCTGTGTTGGTTCATTCAGCTTGAAATGGAGGCAACTGGCTTTAAGAGCCATTTACACAGTACATGTTTAAATTCCTGACTTGCATTGAAGAAAGAAGTTGAGTCCTCAAAGCACCATGACACCAGTGAGACATGCAAAACCTTTATTTAAATACAACGTTCTGCTGCTTCCACCAGCTCATCTGATTGAATGCACAGTAAACACTAAAATGCTCTTGGCAGGGTTACCAGTAGTTGTTGCTTCTCCTACTGTAAAAATACAGTGTAAGAGTGTAAGGGAGAACACGCAGGCTCCTCACAGAAAGACACATGGGTGGAACACTTACACTTTTATTAACCTAAAAAATATAATCCAGAACTTACAGAACTTACTGTAAAGAAGCAACTATACTCATTTACATACTAATTCATTTTGTATGTAAATCCAGTAGTTGTGCATTTTTCACAAAATGTCATAATTCTTCTGTTGTAATACTGTAGTATCTCTATAGACGTATGATCTGTGAGTAGGTTACTCTCAGTGAAACAAGGCAAATATATCACACAGCTGCACAAACATGTAAACCGGTGGAGAATAAAGAGTCACATGTATGTAACTGAATATTTTGGACACATGGCAGCTGTAAACACCAAGATAAGAGAGTGGAGCAGGATGGAAAGGGACGAATGGAGATGATAGGGATGAATGGAGATGATAGGGATGGATGGAGATGATAGGGATGATAGGGATGATAGGGATAGATGGGTAAGGATGACCTTTTGCTGGCTTAGACTGTAATTTGATGAAAATTCAATGAAACCTCACAGGACTTTCAATTTAATAAAACCTGTTATACTATAACACTATTATTTAAGCATCTTCCTATTACTGAAACAAAACACTGTATTGTCAAACAGACACGTAATATCCAGATATAAACAGGGCTGATCATGTGGTCTTAACACAGGTAGCTTTTGTAGCAAAATATTATACAGACATTTATAGATATTTACATACTATAATACATTAATAATATATTCTGTAAAGAAATGTGGTTGAATAGTTTAAAAGTTTAATATATGAAAAGATTAAAAACCAATAAATGAGCAAAGAAGCTCAAAATGTCATAGTACACTATTGCCCTATGAATCACAGCTGAACTTTCATGAGGCATTTTGAGCTTATCCCCCCTCCATCATCTAGAAACAAAGCAATCACAATTACACACACCTTTCATTTGGGACACCGTTATAACTTATTGGGGTTTCCATTTAGTTCCTGGAGCAATATTTAAATTCAGTTTCTTAGCATGTGCTATACGTGCTCCTGAGAGCGGATTCACTGGCAGTAGAAGGTGAGGACGTTCTGCTGGTTTCCTCGGATCAGCACCGCAGGGCAGTGGAGACCACAGGTCAGCGAGTCCAACCAGGCCATGTACAGAGAACTGGGGCAGCCAGTCTGAGGCACAGGAAGACTCCTGGAAACAAACAACACAAATACATGAACATGGCAGAAAAGCGATTCATTCAAATTAGTGCACTCTGTGGTTTGAAATAATAAACTACAAAACCTCATGTCACACATGGAAATAGGCGACAAAATGACTCACACAAGCACCAGAGCAGCATGTTGTGAATTCCTTCGGATTATTTCGTTCAGTCTGACTTTTCTCTCAGACTGTGGACGGAGAGAATAACGTGAACTGACACGCAGCAGGATGAAACAGATGTTTGACTCGTACACATCTCATGAACACACCTTAAGTCTGAAGGCTTCAAACTGCTTGTTGGATATCTGCCATGGGGCTCTCAGCTCCTGAACCGAGACACAGTCCTGGTGTTCATCATGCAGCATAAAGGGGGCGACACTGTCCACAAATCTATTTAGGCTGAAGGAACGACAACAAGACAGTTAGAGGAGAAAACAGAAAACTGTTTTGCACAATAAATTGGCCTGTTCAGAATTAAAGTCACACAACTCATAGACGCACTTTGATTCTTTCAGATAGAAAACGTGTGTAAACACAGATTCAGTGAGTGTAAGATGTTTCTTGACGTACTTTTTGGAGTGTGGACGTTTCTCGCTGTCCACCATGACAATAACGTCGTTAAAATCCAGACGGAACCTCTTCAGCAGAGCGATCATCCTGAAACATTCAGTGAAAGAATCACCAGTCAAAACAAATCGCACAAATAAATTCTCATCCTTTTCTGATCCTCATAGTTTTACAAGGTATCAGATCATTAACAGACACCAGTGACTGCTGAAATCGGTTATATGAGGTAATTCATACACACTTATTCCAAACAATTCCACAAGGCAGAGAAAACCTACTCGTTGCGACCTTCCTCCATGTTTTCCTCATCTCCCACGATAAAGACCCTGACTTTACAGCTGTGCCAGCGCTTCTTCCTGGTGAGCAGGTAGGGCACCAGCAGCGTCAGGCCTTGAAAGACAAACACTGAGAGGCTGTAGCTGATGCACAGAAGGCAACACACGCCAGCGTATCAGGAAGGCGCGGCAAACACGGCCCTCTCTCCAGAAACAGATACATACTCACAAGCTGACATGTTACTGTTTTGTGTTCTTTTGTCAGATTTCACTTTGTATTAACCCTGTGCTCACCCCCGTCGTCGGCTATCCAGTACACGTCAATGGTCTTCTTCCCCTGGTCGTTCTGAAACACCGTCTTTATCTCATCGCTGTCGTTTTTATTAGAGATGTCAGCTGTGTCGACAACCGGAGGAGTGAAGTGTGGAGGCAATAATCAGATTGACTCTTGAGATATTATGAGCAGACTGCAGTCTCAGGTAATACAGCTTCATACAGCTAAACAGTGGATGATATGATATGAGGCTGTATTCAGAAATGAGAGCTCACCTGACACTCGCTCCGGAGATGGTTGGTCATTATTTTCAGCTGATTCATCCGACTCAAAGCCCTGATTCACTACAGGACGGACATGACTTCCTTAACCACAGTTTTCTGTCATTTCAGCAATATATCACAGAAATTTGAATGGGTGCTCAAACCTTCAAAATCAAACTGGTCAAAGATGTCCAACCCATCCATCATCCTCAAGATACATAAACAGTAGTTGGAGTCAAAGGTATCACTAAAGAAAGCAAGAGGTGAAGGGTATCGGATTATCATTATGTACATTACAACGATCCAGTCATAGATCGATGCTATTACCAACAACCACTTACTATATAGTGTTGATATAGTCCTCTATGCTTTCTGGTGAACTGTCCCTCCAGTTTGATTTGAAACCCAGGACCAGAGTGTTGGGCTTCAGTTTGCCAAGACCAGAAGCCTTTAAATGGCAAATGTGAACTATGGTTAAGAATCATTCAAAAAATGAAAACAAAAAGTGCAAACGTAAGCAGATTTGAGTAAACAATGACGAAGATGCACCAAAGTAACCAGGTTACGCAGAGAAAGATGTTCTTAAAAAATATATTTTGGCAACAATATTTCACTGTTCTAGTCACAGTTGCAGGAAGGAGCTGATGTAACTGTCAAATACAAATACAAGTAAAGCTGTAATCACCCCCCACAGGTAAAACACACAGATGTCTCACGTGACTGATGCTTTACCTGCAGCAAGTGTCGCGCTCCAACTCTGAGGCTGTCTGCGGAGAAGGGGGTATAAAACGAGCGCACCTTCCTCTTGGTCATCCACTTCACCATCCGGTCTGTAGCATCCTGTGGCCTGGTCTGCCTCTCCCGGTCCTAGAAGACACCAGAGCTATGGAATATCTTACACAACATGATGTAAGAGACTTTCAACGTGAACGATGAATTGTTGTTTCCCTTTGAAATACATTTGAGACGAACCATGATTATGTCTCCACAGATCATGAGGCTGATATGCTTGGTGAAGGAGCCAACGAAGTCCACCAGTGCAGGTCGCTGGTTCGGGGGCCCAGTGAGGACGAGACACTGTGGCCTTTGCAAAGTTGAAAAACAACAGTCACACAGTCGGTGTTTATGAGGTTACACATTGGAAAAGGTTCTTAGCTGGCAGATGTTTGATCTGAGGCAAGCGCAGACTTAGAATTAGAATTGAAATGTTTGGGTCACCTAAAATTCTTCACATGATCCTCCACACCAGACAGGGAGACCGTGTACGACAGAGCCATGTTGTATGTTCCTGCCTGGACTGACGATCCCCAGTTTACCTCTGCGGGTTTCCAAAACACTCGTATGACGTGTGTGTGAAAAACACACATTCAACAAACATTCGGATTTGACTTTATTCTTACTTGGCTTGTTGTAGTTAACATATCCAAAAAGGAAGAAGATAATGCTGAAGGTGACGAGAGCAGCCCACCAGGTCAGCAGAAACATCAGAACCACAGAGATGACTGCTCCAAACAACGCCGTCCACTTACTGTAGTAGTGAAACGAAGGCCTCCAACCTAGAGGGGGCGCCAGTGAGAAAGAAAGCCAACGTCAGAGAGAGGGGATTCAGCCTGAGAGGCCGAAACACCCGCACATGTCGTAACTCACCGGGGGAGTTGGTGATTGAGGCGTGAAAGCAGCTGAAGTTGATCAGACAGTAGGAGCACAGGAAGAAGTTGGAGATCAAGGCTGCAATGGTGTTCAGGTCACCTGCAAAGATACCGGAGGGAGAATTGCAAACCCCATTAGAAGACACAAGAAGAAGGAGATGATACCAGGCCCGTGGAAGCACAGTTTTAGATCACACTCACCGATGAGAATGAAGGCAACGGCGATCACATAGCAGAGGATATAGGCTCGGAGTGGTTCGTCGTTTTTCCCATAACCCTTTGCAAAGACTCCAATATACGGGTAGATTTTGTCTCTGCACAGACACTGGAAGACAATAGAACATTGAGTTTGATAAAGGTTTGAGTACATGTTTGTAAGACAATAACTTGTTCAACCTATCTATTCAAACAAAATGACTTCGGAGACTAATTTTCCATAAATATAACCATTTACTGTATTAACAGTTCTGAACTGCTCAAACTCATTGAGAACAGTAGTAACACAAGTGAAATGATCACTTTTTGCATCCCTCACCTGAAAAACTTTAGGACCGGAGACGAGGAAGCCAAGAGCAGACGATAAACTGGCTGCAAACACTCCGGCAGTGATGAGGTGGTAGAAACCTGAACTCTGGCCCAGTACCTGGTGGGAATATTCATGATGATCCATGACCTACTGTCCAAAACCATCCTCTATATTCAATATAGCTGTTGCAAATAAAGACGTATTATATAAATAGCGAATCATAAATGAGTAGAACTGTTGGGATTTACACGCCCCCTTAGGAAAGAATCTGGTACTAATATCACAGATTCCTTAATCAATGAGTGTCACCTGGAAGTAAATCTCTGTGAAAACTAACAAGTTGTATTTTTAGGCTTGACCTTATCAGAAGGTACACGTCATGTGTTTATTATTACACGGTGCATTAAGTGGTACCTTTAAATTGTTGGCCAGACCATATTCACAAGTGCTTGTGCGGATGCACTCTGTGAAGTTCCAGCCCAGGTTACATCCCAGATCCGTGCAGGCGTCAGTGAGGTTGCCAGTTAAAATATCGCTCACATTTCCAGAGGCGTTTCGTATAACAGTTGACCCTGGAGCAGAAAGAAGGTCCCAACAGGATACTGATGATGGCACGTGACATAACGCAGCAGATTCAGCAAAGCAAGACAAAGGCTGCTGGTTGATTTCTTCTCCCAGAGGTCCGAGCTTTTGCTACATCTGCAGTCAGCTTTGTAAGACACATAATCCATCCAGTACAAACAGCATCATATGTTTTCTTTTGTAAACTTTAATGGTGGGTCTGAATTTCTTCAGTTAAAGAAATAAAAGCATGTACTGCAGCTTACCAATAGTTACAGTAATGACTAAGTAACTGATTGTAGTCCAGAAAATGGCCATGATTGTGCCTTTGGGTATAGCAGTAGCAGGGTCCTGCAAAAGAAAACAGCAGTAGTGCAGGTCAGCAGACTGTACATGCAGCTGTCCACTATTCTTGCCGCTTCTTCTTACTTTAAGGTCTCCAGAGATGTTGGCTCCAGACAGGATGCCGATGGCCGAGGGGAAGAAAATGGCAAACATGCCGAAGAAGGTGCTCTGTCCTTGCCAGTTTGGTTTCAGGTTTGAAATGAAGATCTCACCTACAGATACGCAACAATAATCACAATGAATCACTGTTTGTCTCTCCTAATTGAACTGCAATCTACTCATTGATGCACAGAGAAAAGACAGAGAAAGAAAATATTTCAGCATAAATCTATATAATGATGTTGATGACTACATAAGGTAAATCATCATCACAGTTGCAGTGAGGTCTTCTCAGATGCCTGGACTCACTGTCATATCCAAAGATGCCCTGGGCCTGCTTCTCTGGTCCATGAGGGATCAACGTGCCCACCAGGTAGTTGGTAAAGGAGACCATGAGAACTAAGAAAAACACAATCTGGGTCTGAGACACAGAACCAGATGACAAGGTGAGAAAGAAAACTTCAAGCGATTATTGCAGCATCACGAACACAGTGACGTGTCACACGACGTGCTCACCTTGGACTCCCACTCCATACCAGCCAGCGAAACGAGCAGGAGAACGGTCACCGTGATCACACCCACAATGCGCACGTCGTGTTTCATGCCGTCCACCATGACGACACCGAACTCCTGCAGTCCATTCATCAGCCAAGTCATTCACACATACTGTCGTGGCAGATTATTATTACACAGCATTACAGTGCAGCTCACCAGCATTAGGTCACAGACCACCTCTGCAAAGCCGACCGTGTTCAGGGCACAAGCCAGAGCGTTGGCAAAAGAAAAGACCATTCCAATGGGTCCACCAATTTCAGGACCCAGGGACCGAGAGATCATGAAATAGGCTCCACCTGAAAAGGATTTCAGTCCACACAAGAGTCATGAAGGGACAATCTTGTTGCCACATAGAAATGCAGAAAAAAAACCCATCATGAGGTACAGAATGTCAAAATCCTCACTTGTACAACATATATATACACAACTAGTTACGAAGCACATAACTGAGCTATACCAGTTAAATGGATAATGTTTTAAAAGTTCGGCACATGCTGTTATAAGACCGACCTGAGAAAACCCTCCCATTGGTCGCAATGGCCGAGACAGAGAGAGCAGTCACTGAGGTGACGGTCACCGACATCAGGATAATAAGGCAGGTCAGCACTGCAAGAAAAACAAAAGAAAGCAAAATGTTTTATGTATATGTTAATACACTCTATGAGTCACACTTAACGTAACGCACTCTCTGTGTAAATATTGTACATTTCTTTGCACATCCTCTTTGCACATTTCATCCTTTTGCACCACCTATCTGTTGTAATCCTTTGTAGCTGATATAACAATTGAATTTCCCCATTGTGGGATCATTAAAGGATAATTCTTATCTTATCTTGAAGCAAAGAAGACAGTGTTAACTCACAGATGCCTGCTTGGGAAATAATCCACGACAGGCGGAGAAACAAGATGACTCCCCAAATATTCAGCATGCAACGAATCTGTGATCGGGTTTAAAACAACAGCTGTGAAATCTATAGGACATATAACATTTGTACAGGAGGCTCAGACACACGCAGCTCACCCACCATGACTCCGGTGACCCAGCCAAACCTAACAGGAGCTTTCTCCTTTGGAGCTGGTGGCTCTTCATTCCCGCTGTCAGTGGTGGTCAGAACAGTCACTGAGTCTGTGGTGGCTGAGTCTGGAACCTCAATACCAGCCTCAGCTTCCTGCTCAAAATGTAAATCAAGTAATAGAGTAAGCAGACACATACTATATGTTGCTGCAGGTTATTCTGAGATGTGGATAACTTGCCTCGAACGACCTGCGCAGAGCCTCCAGGGACGGCCTGCTCCTCGAGTGAGGCTGCATGCTCGCATAATGCTCCGGCTGTGGCACCAGGTCCAAGGTGCTGTAGATGGAAGATCGCCGCAGCTCCATCCTCGAGCCCTGATGCTCTGACGTACTGTTAAGACATTTCCACCCTTTTTAGTTTATATTTTTGGTGAACATTTCGCCACTGAGGGTTTTATTCACTGGATTTGGAACAACACGAACCTTGAATCTGCATCCGACACAACGATGGTTGGAGGAATTTGGAGGTTTCCATCTTGCTGTTGGCTGCTTGTGTCAAACTGTTGTGAGGAGTATCTGGGAGGCCCCTCCTCGTTGGCGGAGAAGCGAACACGGGGGATGTCCCGTTTGGAGGAGAACTGGCCCATCGGCTAGTTGTAGTAATTCCAGAGTAGACGTCCGTTTATGATCATAAACAAGGTTTGTTACACACAGTAATAATGGTCATGAGCTGAGCCCGTAGCGCTGGTGGTGGCTACGCCTGCTACTGCTGTGAGGTGGTGCAAGGTCTGTAAACCTCATCGGTTTTTATTGGCCTGAAAGTGGTTTACATTATTAAAATGATGTTTGGCTAATCAATAGTGGAGCCTGGTTTGTGATTCAGTGTAATTCTCTAATTACATTAAATGTGTGGGAGCAACATTTTGGTCAAGGTAATGAGTCCGTGTTGTGTAATGTGTGCATGATTTTCTGAAAATGTACTTTTAATAATTATAGTATTTTTCTTTGTTTGGAGAGTTTAACTGTGAATGTAATATTAATTTCAAGTATGTTATATGTTTCAGTCTACAGGTAACATTATAAACTCATTAAAATGTAAACATTCACATTCAATTTGTGTAAATGTCAAAAGACTTTGTGCATCTTTATGCTACTTTTTTGCCATCAGTATCACGAGCAATGAAACTCACAGCACTGACCTACAAACAGTCTAATAAAGTAAAACAGGTCTTGACTACTTACTGTGCGCAGGTGTTTTCTTCCCAGAAGAATCTTTGCTGCTCAGCCAGTGAAATACGTTCTTCATTTATTTCACACTACGACTCTTTTCATTTATATCGTATCTTCAGCAGGCTCGGTGACACCCCCTCCCATCTTCTCATCTTCATCCCTCCCCCTCACAGACACACATTCACTTACCTTAATCATCACTGCATACACTGAAAAAAATGAAACACCATGTTTTTCTTAGTTGGCTATAAAATCTCTCTCATTTTCTCATTTACATAGTGTTTGCATTCACAGCATCCTCTTACAACTTCAAGCTCCAGCCATATTTGCATGTAGCTGAGCTGAAGGCTTGTAGACTTCTTTGACCTTTAACCTGAAACTAATACGGTTTCGTGTCATCACTGCTTCCCCACTTTAATTGAGCCCTTTTGACCAACTCTGTCTCTTTTTAGTCCAACACGCTCAGGTAATGTGCTCCCATTTCCAATGTAAAACATTTTTATTCTGTATTTTTCTGATGAATTACATCATTATATATAGTTTTTTATTTAGGTGTTTCCAGATGAGACAACACAGGATCACTTTTTGTCAGCTGACTCAAAACGTCTGAACACTCGCTACGTCAGCAATGAACAATGACACGTTTCTGCTTTTCATGAGACACCTCCTAAAACTGCGTTTCAGCAAAGGTGGAAATTTTTTGCAGTGTATTCTTCGCACTATAGTGCTAAAACCCTGCTCTACTATAATTAAACCTGCTCTATTAAGTCTCTATGTTCACAGTGTCATTGTGCCCAAGTCAAAGTCACACCCACACCAGCAGAACTGAGCAGGGTCTACATGAAGTCTTCTCCTACACATGAAGTACAGTAGGTTTGTATGCACTGCAGTGCTGTTGTAACACTGGGCACCAAGCCGCCAAGTGGAACAGAACACATGCTACTTCCGCCACTTAGACCTAAAACCCAGTGTAGACAACTGGGCCACGGAGACGTGTTTTGGTTTGGACATTTAAATTTAGCAGCATTGCCACTTTCCAAACCTCTGGTGACCTTAGGAGCATCAGTCATCAGAGCATTATTAAGAGTTCACTCCGTAGGAGAGACAACACACACCGGAGTCACAGGGGAATCAGTGTGTGATGTCAAAGCCAATACGAGCAGTGTCGTGTGACATTCCCAGAAATGTCCCACCCTGTTCTTATCTTGATGTTCCCTGTCTCACTCTTCCTTTTGATGTGGACTTATTTTGCACTTGCAATAAATGAATGCAGAGCCAGAGTATGACACGGTAAATGACTGCACTGACTGAAGTATGCAAATAAAAACTGAACAAGGAGAACGTGAATAAACACTGAATGTAAGTTGTGTCGTCTCACACACTTCCACCTCCCATTTCCTGCATTTCAGCAACTGCTTCCCAGAATAATTCATCAGCTGCTAGTTGAGCAAACAGGAGGAGAAAATATTCAGAGGAAAATGACAGTGAGTCAGTCAGTTCTAGTCCAAAACAGTCACATGCAGTTTTTATCACTATCTAAAACATTTTAAAAATGTGTAGATGACTTTCTAAATTGGAAATCTCTTCAGTGTGACATGTGCGGATGATGAAGCTGTAGAGGAAATGCATTTTGCAACAGGGTAGAGTCTTGTTTTGTGGTTTCATAATGGCCCAGCCCTGCACAGGATCACATTAGTCAGTCGGACTTTTCCACAGTCATCCACCGTCATTCACAGAGTGGATGGTGAGGAAGCGTCTCATTTGCCACTTTCTCAGTCTGATTCACACTTTTTAAGTTTCCTTCCTTTTATCCTCCCTCCACGTAGCAGCAGCTCGCAGGCGCCAGACTTGGCTGGACCCAGATGTGGGGCTGACAGATGCACGGCTCGTTTTCTCAGCAGCAGGGGGCTCTCTCACCGCTGCATATGTAAGTCAGTCTCAGTTATCTACTAAAATTTAATATTTACTACTTAACAAAGTGAGTAAATGTAATAACGTCTCTCACTGATGTTTTATTGTTAGTTTATGTTTTCAGATTCAAAATCTTTCTAAATATGGAGGCTCATTTATGTCAATGTGTTATGTAATAATTACCAGATCTATATTAAAACACAATCACGCCTCCAGTTTAGTTGGATAGCAGAATAACTTTAGTGTGTGGTTTTGTCGCACATGTGTTTGCAGTAACGTACATTCATTTCTTGTCATTTTGATGGCACAGCTAATAAAACCAAAAAATGAGAATCTCTGAAAATGAGAATAGCAGCACAGAGTCAAAGCCACTTCTCACGATCTGATTGAGATCCACCTGTATTTATTTAGGTCTTGCTCCTTGTCCTCGTTTCTTTAATGTACAGCACTTTAGTCAACCGCTGTCGTTTTTAAAATGTGCTTTTAAGTAAACTGAACTTTAGATTCCTTCTCCGATGGACTGTTGATTATGCATTTTATAATTAGTTAAGAGACTTAACTAATAAACACAATGTTACTGTGACCTTAAAAGCGGCAGTGACCTGTTTTTTTTCTTCCTTTAGTTGTTTTGCTTTGAATGCAGGTCTCTGTCATGTGGTGGGTGATGAGTTATGCTTGAGGGCACTGAATACGTTTTCGGAGGAACTGTGGTTTTGGCAAACAAACATGTTGCGTCAAACTAAACTAAGCGCTGCTACTGCTCTTATATTGGCTTTGGTTTGTTGTCTGCTTTCAGCTTCAGAGAGAATGTGCTGATTTCCTTTAACAAAACCCAAACCAAAGCGTTTATGTTTCATTTAAGTTTGTTAGGACCACTTCAAATAAAAACAACCACATTCACTCTGCAAGGAAGGTTCACATTTACATACACTCGCATCAAATACATAACATGACGACACCTGGACACTGTAGGCAGCAAAGCATTTCAACCTAGATCATGGAAATCAGATGCCATGACTCAACTTCCAGGCAATAAACGGCATTGAAATTAGCTGACATCTATTTAACTGGCAAACAGTTTAAACAAAATAAGAAATTATTGCTTTAGGTTCAAGCCAAAAGATGTTCCCTGTAAATGTTATTGTGACATTAATTTACATTACATACACGTTTAGATCAAGAAACACAATTAGTGACAAACTAGATGTCATGGCCACAGTACAGATATCGTGCACACGCATTATAACTGGTCAAACGTTGTCCTACTCTCCTCAGTCCCTGTGCTGTGGTGTAGTGTGTGAAATGTGAGTAATAGTTACACTATACAATACAACACGACATAACAGTAGCTGTATTGCAAAACAGTATGTGGCATTAGCATGTTTCTCTACTTTAAAAACCTGCTGATGCTTTTGTTCATTATTCACAAATCAGACACATTTTAAATAGACAAGTACAAGGACGTAGGCTACTTAAAAATCATTCTGAAAAAGTTAGACAGGCTCACATTTCTCTTCATCCAGCAACTGAATCATTAAGAAACAAAGACCAAACACGAACAATCTACTGTGCATCCACCTACAGTACAGACACACGGCATCACATGCTAGAAACCCTGGGATCCTTCAGCTCATTGAGTCAATAGGTCCATGCGAACAACCAAAGTAGGAACAAATGTCGCAACGAATTTCTGAAACGCAGCTGAGCTGGTGTCTTCCTCCTTATTCTCATTTAAGCTTTTTTTTTTTGCTAGTACTGTGTCTGTTAACAGAGACGTTTGCATGTGGGGGCTGACTAATAAGACTCTCCTTCAACAAAAAGCCAACTCTCGACACTAGTCGCACACTTCTCAACCTCTTTCTTTGCTTATTTGACTCGTAAGGTTTGTGTCCGGTTTCAGACACCATTTTAAGACTCGCCATAAGACTCCTCCTGGTCTTCGAGACAGTTCACTCGCAGTAGTAAGTGAGCACGTTCTGCTGGTTTCCTCGGATCAGCACGGCCGGGCAGTGGAGGCCAGACGTTAGGGCGTCCAGCCAGGCCATGTACAGAGAACTGGGGCAGTCACTCTGTGGCACAGGAAGCGTCCTGAAGAGTGCAACACATTTACATACACGTAAAAAACTACGCTCATGCTTGGCACAGAATGTGACAAGAAACTGAATGAATGAACACTGTTCTAACTTACATCTACAGTATTACATTAAAGCTGTTGCTCGTTTTCATGTCTGACCTGACAGTGGAGACAATACTCACACAAACAGGACGGCAGCATTTTGTGAATGCTTCCTGATGATTTCATTCAGCCTCACCTTTCTCTCTGACTGTGAGGGAAAAATGATGACGTAAGGAAGACATATGAAGTGTTGCTCATCAGCAGGGACACACACACACACACACACCTTAAGCTGCAAGGCCTCAAACTGATTGTCAGATATTTCCCATGGAGCACTTTGTCTCAACTCCAGAGCTGAAGCACTTTCCTTCTGTTCATCACACAGCCTGAAGGGGGCAACACCATCCACAAACCTATTGAGGCTAAAACAAGAATGACAAGCGTGAATGCATGTTTTAATATTTTCTTTTCTTATATTGGATATTAAAGCCACATTTTAAAAGTGAAGGTAAGGATATTTTGGGAGTTCTTCACATACTTCTTGGTGTGTGGCTGCTTCTCAGTGTCCGTCATGACTATGACTTCGTTAAAATCCAGGCGGAACTTCTCCAGCAGATCCCGCATTCTGAAAAAAACAATTGATGTATATGTATATATATGTATAGTGTGTGTGTGTATATACTGTATATATGTATAAATGCATCTTGTTATATAAAAGTAGTATATTTGTAGATGGCTGAAAGACCAAGTAAAATACAACAAATCCTGACTGACAGGCGCACACAGCTGCAGGTGGGTCAGAGTGGCCATGCTGACCCCTGACCTCCTAAATGTGCGCTCTACTAATGTTCAATTAAGTGATTCCAAGACGTGTCTGCTCTACATCACGGCACCATTCATGAGCCTCCACCAGATTCCTCCCAGCGAGCACATTCAGGGACACTCACTCCTTCTGACGTTCTTCCATGTTCTGTTCATCTCCCACGATGAAGACTCTGACCTTACACTTGCTCCAGCGCTTCCTCCTGGTGAGCAGGTAGGGCACCAGCAGCGTCAGGCCTCATCATGAGAAAAGAAGAGCAGGTTGACTTGTGACCAGTGCATTGTGCTTGTCTTGTCGTGTGTGGCCTCCCTGCGCTCACCTCCATCATCAGCTATCCAGTAGATGTCGATGTTCTTCTTCCCCTGGTCGTTCTGAAACACCGTCTTCACCTGATCGATGTTGCTTTTATCGGTTGTGCCCTCGGCTGTTGCAACAAGATGAGGTAAGACTCTAAACAGTGTCTTTAATTAAAGCTTTGATCAAACGCTTATGTTTGCGTTCGTGAGCTCTTACCTGTCTCCATTTCAGGAGGTGGTGGGTTATCTACTGAAACAGAGTCATCGAACTCAAAGGCCTGGTTCACTGAAGGAGACATGACATTCATATCCACTGCCTCTAATAATATTATACACATATCTCATGTTTAGCGAAATATAAGTTGATGTTAATTTCAAACCTTCACACTCTTCAAACATATCCAGCCCGTCCATCATCCTCAAGATGCACAAAGAGTAGTTGGAGTCAAAAGTATCACTAGATAGCAGAACAGCAAAAGAGCCAACGTAAGCGCTGGAGTTTAAACAGACCATTATTAACACGTCATATGTTCTATCACACTGTATCATTACAATTTAGCTTTACAGTCTATTTTACAAGCTAGTTTTCAATCTAACCGTTTGGATAGTGTCACTAGAACAAGTCACCTATTAACTTCATATCAAGGGAACAATTATGTAAATAATCCATCTTTACCTTTTTGAAATGCCGCATTAAGGATAATCCACTTACTATATGGCCCTGATATAATCATCAAGGCTCTCTGCAGGACTGTCCCTCCAGTTTGACTTGAAGCCCAGGACCAAAGTGTTGGGCTTTAATTTCCCGAGACCAGCAGCCTTGATGAGACGGCAAATCAAAACAAGAGGAACGTCTTGATTTATAATCCTGATTTCAATAAAAGTTGGGGTTTTTTTGTAAAACACGAATATATTATTTATAAGGTGTTCAGATAACTATAGGATTACAGTGCAATGTTTAAAATGTTCAGATTGATTGACAGATATATACGCTGGGCCTGTAGCATGGTGCGTGTTATGGTGTTGTACCTGCAGCAAGTTTCTGGTTCCAAGTCTGAGGCTGTTCGCAGTAAAAGGAGTGTAAAACGAGCGAACTTTCCTCTGCTTCATCCACTTGTTTAACCACTGTGCTGTATCTGCTGGCTGAGGTTTTCTTTCCTCCTGGAGGAGTCAGGAAGATCATGAAATGTATTCACCAATCAGGTACAACTTTCTAACCACTGCTGAAGAATTTGAGCAAGTTTGACAAGAGCCAATGGTCAGTCGACTGGATCAGGACATCTCCAAAACTGCTCTTGTGGGATGTTCCCAGTCTGCATTGGTCAGTGGCGGACTGGTGACTGGCTCATGGGCAGCTAAGGCTCTTTGAACAGACGAGCCACTGTCGCTCGCAACCACCATGAGAGAATGGTGTTTGTTATTTTCCAATTCAAACAAGTGGAGACTAACCATGATTATGTCTCCACAGATCATGAGGCTTGTCCGTTTGGTGAAGCAGCCAACAAAGTCCACCAGTGCTGGTCGCTGCTGTGGGGGCCCCGTCAGAACGAGACACTGTGGTCTGAAAGAACACGAGAGGAGACAGATGAGGTTGAACTGTCACCCAACACAACACATTTGTACTTGACTTATCTCAGTGTGGAGTTTGCTGTGTGTGCAGCCATGTAAATGAACTTTTATTACTTTACTAGACAGATTTAATTACGTACCTATAATTCTTGACATGATCCTCCACACTAGAAAGAGAGACTGAGTATGACAAGGCCATGTTGTAGGTACCTGCCTGGACTGTTGACCCCCAGTTCACCTCTGTGGATATAAAAAAAACAAAAAACGTAAACAATCAATATGCATAATGACGAAGACTAAAGTGAGATGGTGTAGACACAGTTCAACTTGTTTTTGCTTATTTAAACTCACTTGGCTTCTTGTAGCTTGAATATAGAAACAGCAAGATGACAACAATGATGGTGACAAGAGCAGCCCACCAGGTCAACAGGAACATCAGTATCAGAGATGCCAGTGCTCCATAGATACAAACGAAATTATTGTAGTATTTAAACGTAGGTCTCCAACCTGAACGGATGAAAATGAGAAATTCAAGCCATGAATTTAGAAAACAATGACAATTTATTAAACATGTTGCCCAAAATTTAAGTCATACTATGAAATTATTCTCTTAATTTGGAGTCACCATCACTGTGGAGGTTTCTCTTGTAGGGATTTAGTTTGGAGAATTGTGAAAAGTGCATGTCCAGTGTGTCAGGGGGTAACTCACCAGGGGAGTTGGTGATTTTAGCATGGAAGCAGGTAAAGTTTATGAGGACATAGGAACACAGGAAAAAGTTTGAAATCAAAGCTGCGATGATGTCCAGCTGAGCTGTGATGAGAAGGGGAAAGGGAGGGAGAAATCCAACTATGTATTACAAAGTCAGGTATTCAAATTATGATACAACAAATATACAATTCTGAAAAATAAATGTCTTATATACCGCAAATAGGTTTAGAGACGGTCAGGTTTCCCTTTCTACACTAATACAGTCACAACAGTAAGAAAGTAAGAGTAGAAATCTGTATTTCAGACTCATCAGACCAAAAGGCACGTTTCCGGACTGAACACTCCCAAGATAACTGATCATCTATAGCATCTTAAAAAGGCCACAGGGCAAATTCCCAGTGAATGTCCTGTGAGTCTGATGAGATCACCATGAGCTAAATGTGCTACTCTGGGTTGTTTAACACCGTTTTGTTTACTACGTGACTACGTTTACGTACATAACATATGTCCTTTGATAGACTGGATGTAAAAGCTGACAAAAGAAGAAAAGCTACTGAAGGAGAGCATGTGTTCAAACGTCAATGCACTGTGTAACCGCATTACATTAGGATATAACAACATCAATAACAAACTAGCAACGGTAATTACTTCACACCTACCGATGCAAACGAAGATCACACATATAATATATGTGAGGATGTAGGCTCGGAGCGGCTCGTCACTTTTTCCATAACCCTTTTCAAAGAAGCGGATGTACGGGTATATGTCGTCTCTGCAGAGACACTGGCAGGTAAAGAAGAAAACAGGGAAGGCTTATGAAACATTGCATTGTTATCTAGGTTTGTGTGTAAAGTTTGTTTTACACACAAGACCTTTTAACCACAGACTCAGTGTGGTCGTTACAGTTCGGCCCTCCGACGCCTGGGGGGCGCAGTTCCACAAAAAACACAAATTCAGCTGGTGCTCAGTTCATCAGCTTTTATCGTCTTCTTTTTATTTAGATTTTTGGCCTTTGAGTAATCTATTACAATTACCAAAATAACAATTTTTTATTTATTATTATTTGTAATTATTTCAACGAAACTTTGAGAACAATAACGTCATTAGTAGTACTAATTCTTCCTTCTTTTTTTGTAGCCATCCAGTGGCTGTAGTTGCATACTGCAGTTCAATAGATGAACAAATATGATAAGACCTATAGTATGAAGGCTTGTTGTTTGTTCCTTACCTGAAAGATTTTAGGAGCAGACACTAAGTAGCTTAGAGATGATGACAAGCTGGCTGCAAAGACACCAAGCGTGATGAGGTGGAAGCTCACTGAAACTTGTCCCAGTACCTGTTTGAAATTGTTGATTTTTTTAAAAAAGTCTTGTAATATTGTATATAGTATAATATACTCTTCTGTTTTGCAACTAGACACAACTGTACCTGTAAATTGTTGGCTAGACCGTATGGACAGGACTGTGTCTCAATGCAGCTTGTGAAGTTCCAGCCCAGGCCACATGTCAGACCCACACAGGGCCCAGTGCTGTTAGGAGCTATCATGTCACTTATGTTTCCAGAAGCGTCCCGTGCAACACAGGCCCCTGGAGGTAAAGGTCTTTCAGAATGTGTAACACACCTGCCTCTTAGGTGCTACTTCCTGCTTCTCAAAAATTGGTTTTAAACCTAAGAACTAGCACCTTTAATGATGCCTACAGGTTCAAACCAATCAAATGTGTAGCTCACCAGCGGTTATAGGAAGAGCTAAATAGGTGAGAGTAGTCCAGAAAACCGCCAGGAGGGTCCCTCTGGGTATACCTCTATTAGGATCCTGCCAAAACACAACACTACTTAGCTGATGTAATCTTGTTAGGAATTTTGTTCTCTCTGCCTATATTTAACCTTCAGGTCTCCACTGATGTTGACTCCAGTCAGGATACCATTGGTGGCAGGGAAGAAAATGGCAAACATGTTGAAAAAGTTGCCACTTGGTCCTCTCCAATCTGGCAGCAGGTTGGCTACAAAGATGTCCCCTGGAAATGGACAACAAAGCAGCCTATTGTTGTCCTATCAAGCCAAGAAGCAGGTTATGTGTAGAGTTAATTTGGTCATAACGTGACCTGTGGATTTGGGCATGAAACAAATGGTTACTTTTACGTTACATTCTTGACATTTTCATTGCCAGAACTCACTGTTGTATCCAAAGATGCCCTGGGACTGTTTCACCACCGTCTGAGGGATGATTGTTCCCACTGTATAGCCAATAAACGAGATCATAAGAGCGACGAAGAATAACATCTGGGTCTGCCAAACAGACACAAGTAGAAGGAGGAGAGAGTAAACACACTCACCAAAGAGCAAGAGTACAGTAAAAACATGTTTTGACTACTTCAAGCAAGTCAAGATGTGCTCACCTTGGACTCCCACTCCATCCCAGCGAAGGATATGAGCAGAAGAACTGTCATCGTAATCACTCCCACGATACGAACGTCATTCACTGAGTCGACAATTTTAGCACCATAGCTCTAGATGAGAGGAAGTTCAGAATTTTAAAAGGATTGAGATGCTTATATAATATGTCTGGTACGTGATGATGGATCTAGAGTTCAAGTGAACATTTGTGCTGATTTTAAAAACTCAAGATGAAACAATGGATAGAAGACCTGAAAGCAAAACAGCGATGTTGGGTTGGGCGAGAAAAGCCAAGAACAACACCATAGCAGTGCCAAGGTGAAAAAAGTTACCGCTTTAATCAAGCAACTAGGTGTGTACATGAACATGATCAAAGGTGAACTCTAGACACAGACAGTTGGATAAACATAATTAAGAGCTATTCTACCTCTAGGGCTTTTGTTTTGACTATATTTGTATGTGTTGGGTTATAGGTGTAGGGTGATAATACATACGGCCATTAGATCCCGGACCACCTCTGCAAAGCCAACCGCGTTCAAAGCAGAAGACAAAGCGTTAGCAATGGAGAAGATCAGACCGATTGGTCCACCGATTTCAGGACCCAGGGAGCGGGCGACCATGAAATACGGCCCACCTGAAAGGATTTAGAGCAGAAAGGGCTGCTGCAATATATGAAACCACTGAGGCCTAATCACGTCTGAGCCGGCTCATGTCCTTCAAAGCTGAACATTTATCAAACAGAAATGTTTGCTGCTGCAGCCCAACTGATGTGGATTCTTACAGGTAATGTCTGTGAGCTGACACAGGAAGTGACTGACCTGACACTGTTTTTCCATTGGTGGCAATAGCAGATATAGCGAGGACGGTTGTTATGGTCACTGTCACAGAGAGAAAGACCATAACCCAGGTCAACACTGCGAGAAGAAGGAGGATTGTGGTTGTTAGTTTTTACTGACAAAACAAAACAACAATATAACGACAAATTTTAAAAAGAACATTATTCATTCAGTTTTATTTAACTGACATTGTGTAAAACAGGAAGGAGAGGAATCGCATCGAATGGAGGAACGAAAGCGGCGCCGACCCACCTATGCCTGCCTGAGACGTGATCCACGTCAGACGGAGAAACATGATCACTCCCCAGATATTTAACATGCATCGAATCTGTGATGAAAAGCCATTAAACACAAGCTGTGTGAGTGAGTGCTTCTTTACTTTGATGATTGTGTCTCGTGTGGCAGACAACTTTCTGCAGCCAGTACTGCTCACCTGGACTCCAAGCACCCAGCCCAGCTTAACAGGCTCATGTTTTGGACCAGTCGACTCTTCATTTTCAGCATCTGTGGTTGGTGCTGCACCATCCTCCTCCATTTCCTGAGACGACAATTCAAACATACAGGAGAAAGATGAAATCTATCTACTTTGAGTTGCGTCCATACATCCATTTTGAAGTAAGTTAAATCAGTGGCGGGCCGTCAGGGCCTGCAACGCCTTCTCTGCTGGCCATAATCCTGATCATACTTACTTCTTTATTTTTTCTAAATAAGGACATAAAGTTATTGTAAACTTTTCTCATGCTAGATGCTGTGAGAAGAGCTTGGCCAACCCCGTGCTAGCGAACCATCCTCATGTTTATCGCTTAACTTGCTTGTTTACTTTGATAATCAATAAATTGGTTTGGTGAACGTCTTTTCCTAAAGAAACTATGACTGGTACAAAGCTTGAAAAAGTTTAAAGCTTGACTATTTTTGGTGTCGTAATAAAATAAAATTGTAGACAAATATCTTTCATTTACCTGGACATTTTTGATATGGTGTGGTGTGTTTGCCATTTTTTGTTTAAACTCAGTTATCAGCATTATACTGTATATAATAAACACAAAGACATAAATAAAACTTTTTTAACTTTGATCATACAGTTATATGTATACATAGGCGTTTATGCATATAGACCAGTTTTTGATGTTTGCCTGAGCTAAGGCCACCTACTGTAGCTCGTTCACCAGTCGCTGCTGTAACTTTAAAGTCACTCAGTGTTCAGTAACTGATGGGATTCATCTGATCGGCCATGGGCCACTTTTGCACAATTGCACTGCAAGAGTCTCTTAAAGCACACTGTTAAGTACGTATCACCGATATGCTCTCATTGGATAACAGGGTATGAGTTTGAAGTAGATATTGAAACAATGTGCTTATACCTTGTGCAGCAATGTTTTCCAATCAACTGGTGAATAATAATAATAACGTGCATAACGCACACACACACATTGACAGTTGAATGAGCTCAGGTCTGCTAAAAGGAGAAAGGGGGAACTTGCCTTGAATGTCTTGCGGAGAGCTGCCAGAGTAGGCCGGGCCCTCGCTTGCCTGCGTGGCAGCGTATTGGAATAATGCTCCAGCTGTGGCACACGGTCTAATGTCCTGTACATGGAAGACTTCTGCAGCTCCATCTTTGAGTCCGGGTGTTCTGATACACTGACACAGGAGGTCAGACCAGAGGCATGTTAGTTTAAATAGCAACAACAGTACATGTCTTATACTGATCCAGCACAAACCTTTCTGAGATTATGCTCATTCGATGAATATGGATGTTAGGAATTTGACTCTGGTTGCTGGCATCAAAATGGTGCGAGTACCTGGGAGGTTCGTCTGCAGCAGATGGTGAGTGTGCTTGAGGAAGAATGCCCGCGCCATTGCGTTTAGATGCAAACTGCCCCATCGTCTGACTGATCCAACTTTAGCACATGTAATAATGAACAGAGCAGATTCTCAACTGTTGGAGGTCTATTTAGAAAATGCAGGAATTTCTGGGATAGAGGGTTGATAAGAACTAGATGGACCCAAATGTCCAGGAACCAAATTCGAATCAGATCGTTCAGACTGATTGGCTTTCTGTGAACGGTCACACTCTACAGATATAGTAAAAGTTGGACAACATGCCTCTGAAGTTCTTAAAGTATTTTGTGATGAAGTCATCAATAACTTTATCTGAATCAAGTCAAAAATGTGATATTTCACCTGCTTGGCTTGATTTCACAATTTGATTTGTGTTCAGTAATTGACCCAAATAAAATTCCTTCTGTTACAGTTTTGGTGAATTAAAAAATTAATCAAAATAAAAGTACTCACACAAATCGTTTCTCCTCCTTGTAACTGAGCTTTGTCAGCTCAGTTCGTCAACAGATCCCTTCTTTTATCCCAGGCTGAAAGTGTGGGTATTTATAGGCGGCATGGGCGGATGGATGACATCCCCTCCCGTCTTCCTCATGGTCATCCGCCCCACACACACACAAACACCTGTCCTGAACTGAACAAATGCCGCAAATAATCTAGGCTCATCAGATCCAAAGATGCTTTAGTTCTGGTACAATCTGTACCTTTAAATTAATCAGATCACTCAACTTGAAATAAAATATTTCAAACAGACATTTTGTTCTTCTGAAATCAAAGCAGACCTTTGGTTATAATCGACAGCTTTTAACCCATATTTACAGTGTCTCCAGAGAATGTTTTCCTCTTCTATACCCTGTTAATCTCCTATATTTTCTGTTTGTATATCTGTGTCATGGTATCTTTAAATACATCTTGGTCACACAACACTTGCTTTTTACATTGATATAACAATAAATTAAGGATTACTCTGAAAGTTTACATATTCAGAGGAGAAGATATGTACAGGTATTGTATTGTCCAGCTCCAAAAACGGGTTCAACCATGGTGTCAAACAGGCACTGATTTGGTGGCGATTATTCACATGGACATTTTAATGAAAACAATTACTAAACTATTTGAATCTAATGGCTGAGACTTTCTGACTGTCTAGGATGAGACTGAGTTGCTGAGTCAGCCTACGTCATATTTTGAGAAATGTTGCCTGTATGTGACCCAGCACTGTTTACTGTTTAAAACAAAAACTCTGTTTTCGTAAGATACACACCCAAAAATGTTATGAAGGCCCCCTATTCTGTTGGGTTATTTGTGCTGATCGGGTTTTCATTCGGTCAAGGCAAGCAGGGTGAGAAGAGAGTCCAAAAATTTCAGTTCCGTTGACACATTGTAAAATATAAATTCTGTGTTGAAGATTAGACAACAAGATCTGTGTCACTCTTGTGTCAGGATAGAGTAATAAGTAATGCAATAGTAGTTCTTTGAGCAGTTGTTTTGAAATCCATCAATCCACAAATCATTAGAACACAATTCATAATAATATCTCTTGGTGGAAATAAGATTATTGTGTTTAAACTGTAGGCAGCCATGCGGTTTCTTTCACAAGCAGTTTTTGAAGTGTTGCTGTCGTATCGAATTTTACAATGGCTAAGGTTTAACTCTTCTCACACCAAGGTAATGCAGACATTCCGGATTGCTCAACTGAGCGCGTTTGTGTGTGGACACTACTGTACAATTGCTAAAGACAGTGAGTGACATGCGCACGATAGTGTTGACAGTTCATGGTGTATGTGATGCCCCAGGGGTCACATCCGCCATCGATGCATGACTGACGTCACAGTAAACAAATTCAATGACAATGTGACATTTCTAGGAATCGGCCTTCCCTGCCGTCAGCAGAGTAATACCTGTTCATTAATAAGTCCGAATTTCATGGATATTTTAATGTGTATTGCTGATGCTCACTGTAAAACATTTGCTTGTTAGCGTCGGTGTTCTTAAGACATTCAGTCGTCTTATGCTTGTCTGCGTACGTGTGGAACAACAACACAATGTGTCACCGTGTCACCACCAACTGTGAACCTGACGTTCTGCACTCACTCGCAGAGTTCAGTTCATATGAGCAGAAAGCTCAACAATGTGCTTTAAGTTAAGTAAAGGACTGATCACGGACGTCTTTCCTACTTTTGTTGCTTTCAAGACAAGCTGGTGTTTCAGGACACGCAGAGGAGCTGTTGCGTGTACATGCACACATGTAGGTGCAGGTACAGCAATGATATCAACAGGGATTTTTCTCCAGTGAGAGTGATTCAATTGTTTACTCAATTCACTTCTTAGCAGAGTGGAGCAGTTTTGCCTGGCTGCCTCCAGGGGTAAGAGTTTGAGAGAAGAATGTTGGCTACCTGTCAACCTAGAAATGTTCACCATGAGACGTTTCCTTTTCACTATGCAGGACGAACCCAACAGGAACCGGACTACAGCTGCGACGTTACGTGTTGATGTGAGTCTCTTGACATTGTCTAACGACTTGTCGTTGTTACCCTTTTTTCTTTTCTCTAATTTTAGCATATATTGTGGAACATCGAATCCACCTGTCGTTTGTGATGTTTTGACATCAAGCTTCACGTCTCTGTTGTATTTACAATAATAATTTCTTTGCTTTCTTTTTTTCTCACTCGCTAGGTTGTTTTAATTTGTTGATGGAGGCTGTGACGGAGGACCAAGCAAAATCATCTTTACAACCATGAAGTTTCCATGCCCTCAGACGAGGGGAAATAAACATTACGCTGCGCTTTAAAGGCTCTGTTCCCTGCTTATAAATCTCACCCACCTACAGTAGTCATACCCAACCCTTCGCACAAGGATGTTGGTTGAAGTCCCTTGGATCAGTGCTAAAGGTTTAAGTAGGATGACGGGGGTTCAGTGGGTCAGCATCATACCAAAGTAGACAGAGGTTCCAGTTGTGTGTGAGATGTTCTAAGAAGAAACTGTAAAATTTGAGACAGATTTTGTCTTTCATCTAAGCTACCGCCACTCTCTGCCTCTAAACTAAACTCATGCGCTGCATGTTCAGGTTCACATTAAGAAATATAGAAGCAAGAGCCCCGGTGTCCACAGGTGCGTCTGAAAGCAGCACCACGCTGTTGGAACTGTGGGATAAATGAAGGTTTATCTTAAAGTGGCAACTGTTGTACGACATCTTTCTCTTCATGGAAAAAACACTGCTTAGCCAAAACGCAACAGTGATCTAAAAATGGCAATCGAAGGCAAAATGTAGAAGCAAAGGTGGAACAGTAGAAGTACACACAAAGTATTTGGACACTACAAGTAACAACCACATTCACTTTCTACCACTTCTTCCCCGTTGGGGTTGTGTGAGTGCTGGAGCCTGGGCAAGAGGCAGGATACACCCTGAACAGTCCACACACACATACGCACAACCAGTCACGCGCACACTCTCACCTACAGTTTCCAATTAGCTTCCAGTTAATTGTCTTTGGACTGTGGGAAAACCCACACAGACGCAAACTCCAAGCAGAAAGTCGCTGTGCACCCTCACTGTCCCTACTGTGACTGTTTTGGTTGTTGGTTGACACCATCAATGAGGAAATAATGTGATTTTCAATACGACATGATGGTTTTCTCAAATTCCCCGAGTTGTTCTAAAATCAGACACCTGAACGAGAACTGTAAAATTTCCAAATTCTGTATTTTTGACAGGGCTGATCAGCTGATTGGTTGAGCTGTCTCCTGCCTAAGACAAATCCAGACTAAAACCATGAAGGTCCAGCAGACTGCGTGACGCCCCTTCTCTGTGACAAGCCTGCTGTCTGCAGCTTGTTGAAAATGACTGTTCAGGCTTGTGGTAGTCTCAGTGTTCTGTTTTCCGTACCTTGGGAAAGTTGTTTTGAATCAGCCGATGCACATGAAGGTATTATATACACTGTACGTCAAAGCATGAACCAACGTCAAATGAAACATTTGTCAGAAGCTGGTGAATTTCCAGCTTTGAGAAATAATTACCACCGTTTAACTCTCTGAAGCTTCTGCAAAATAGTTCAGTTAACCTGAATTTAGGTCACACAACCCACTGTAACACATATTTTGCTTTGCGCAATAGTTTTTCTTGTCTGATATCTGACAGACATCAAACGGCTTCCTGTCATCACGCCATGTGCTTGTCTTACAGTCTTTAAAAGAACAGTAATCCCCTGTCCACCACACACAGCGTCTGCCTTCTGCTTCACAGGTTGTAGAACTTATTCTTTAGCTCTTACGGTACGAGCGCTTGTATTGGTTTTAAAAGAGAAGCCTTCAAATCGACAAATGTCAGCACTTATGAAAACATAAAGTTACATAAATACAAACAGTTGAGTTGAGAAGCGTGAGAAAGAGAAGACTGATCGTAACGGGAAGGAAGTTGCTTGATATATAATAACCATGTGTGATTAGTCTCTGATTGTGTAAACAGCCAACTTCATGTTTAAAAAATACTCCTTTGTCACACTCTTGATGCAACAGAGTCCTTTTTTTCTGAAATGATATTGTAGATTCAATTTTTTTATTTACTTTATGGACAAGTCACATACTTACAAACATTTTGACGTAATAATTCAGTAAAAAACACAAAAACATTATCATCTAATAGGAAAATGATGACGAATGATCTATGCAACAACAGAATCTCCCTGTTAATGTACGTAGTATCCAAAGCAGCTGCCGTGTAGGAGGAAGCATGTGTGACTGTTCAGATTTATCACATCACATCCTTGTCTTGTACCACCTCTCTGCAACAGTAGATGTGATTTTGCTATAACTCACTGATTCATGCTTCCTGTGGACTGTGTCACATGTTCATGGAATTGCACAGGATATTTGTAACCCACTTTGAACCTGAGCAGTTTAACCGCATGAAATGTTGAAATAGTGAACAGATTGGTTAACGAAACAGCGAAACTGTTTTTTGTGCAATGTCCTGTTCGTGCTGCGTGAAACACTGTTGTTGTGTGAAAACTCAGTACCTAATGTCCTTGGGGTTGTTACGACAAATACAGCACTGAAGAAATATCATTAGTAAATAGGCAAAGAATTGGTTATAACTTCAAGTTCAAGCTAGATGCACATTGCAGAAATATTTAAATAAGACAAAATGTTGAAACCTACTCAAAATATATGACATAACTTATGTAAGAAGAATGTAAGTAAAAGTGCTATAAAAATATAAAATATATAATAAGATAATATATAATAAATGTGCGCTTTAGAGTAATAAAATGAAAAATGGCTCAAGGGCTCCTACTCCAGCTGGCCAGCGCGGCCCAGCGACTCCACGGTGATGCTCCTCTCCTTGCTCCTGCCTTTGAAAGACTTTCCCAGTTTGGCTGACAGCGTCTGCAGTGCGGCGCTCTCATCCGGTGAAGAGCCGACGCGGCTGCTGCGCGTGCTTTCCGAGTTGGTGGCCTCGAACAGTTTGCCCATGAAGCTGAGGCCGGCCTGACGTATGTGGGAGCTGCCGGCAAACACGTACAGAATGGGATTGACTGCGCTGCTGAAGTAGGCAAAGGCTGTGACGTTTGGACGGGCCACAGCAGCGGCCGCCTTCAGTGAACCACTGCCCTGCACCAGACCGGCCACCTGAAGGAAGAACAGTAGAGGAAGCAGGAAATCAGTGGCTAATAGATGAAGGTCCTGCATGTTCAGTACAACAGAAATCCCAAGATATTTGTACATTTAGATCATCTATACACATGAAAAAGATCTCAAATCACCTCAATGATGTTGACGATGTGATAGGGCAGCCAGAAGACTGCAAAAGCAGAGATAATCAGCAGGATTAGGCGAGTGCCTTGTCCTCTGCGCTGGAACTTCGCATTGTGTAGGCGACAGATGACGGAGGAGTAACAGCTGCTGATGAGGGTGAAAGGCACCAGGCAGCCCATGATGGTCTCAAACAGGTACTGGAAGACTCTGTGGCCATCACTGCCCCAGTGGTAGCTCATACAAAGGTTAAGGGTGATGTTGTTTGGCAGCGTCTTCTCCAGGTTACTGTGACGGAAAAAAAAGTAAAGTCCAGCACCATCTCAGTTCAAGTTCAACACCAGACTCCATGGTTATGATGACAAAGCTTTGGGTTTACGTCAGGGTCCTTTTTAAGTGACCACGAAACTGAGGGAATGTATTTATATTTATTTATATGACCAGAAAACCAAAACCATAAACCTTCATGACATTTCTAGTGTAACTTGATTTAGCTACTTTTATGTCTCTGTCAGGAGAAACTTTTGCAAAATCGAACCAGCAACGTTTCTTGCAACAGGCATCAAATAGAAATGAGTCCAGTGAAGTGTTAGTCTCACCTGCGGTAGAACGGCATTGGCAGGGACAAGAAGAACGCCATCACCCAGACCCCGAGAAGCAGGACCTGCAGGGAGCGCTTGTTCCTCATTCTCTGGGATACAAAAGGCCTACTGACGGCCAGCCAGCGATCCATACTCATCAGGCATATGAGGTAGATGGAAACGTACATGTTCACACTAGATATGTAATGTATCAGCTTGCATGCTGCCGAGCCGAACTCCCAGCCCCGACCTCCAGCCAGGTAGCGCAGGAAAAAGGGTGCACTGAGCAGCACGAAAGCGTCCGCCAGAGCCAGGTTGAGCACCAGTAGACAGGTTACCGAGCGCTTCTTCACCTGGCAGAGGATGGACCAAACCACAAACAGGTTCCCAGGAAAGCCCAGCACGAAGGCCAGAGTCAGGATGGAGATGCCGACCTGGGCTGAGGTGCCCAAGCTCAAAGACTTAGGCGAAGTGACGGTGGTGGTGTTGTTGATGGATGCCATTATGAAAGCCTCTGAAGAGCGAGAGTTTGGCGTCAACCAGTGTGAATCTGATACCTGGAGCCTTTCAGGCAGTAAACAGGATATGTTGCGATAACATGTGTGAGACCTGCTATTTTTCAAGTGTAAGACATTGCACAACATTTCCTGCACTGGATTGGATGCTGCTGCAGCCATGGCAAGAGAATAACAGTGCAGAGATTAATGGGTCATGACATCTGGATAAGAGTTGTTGTCTGTTCTGTCTAATTAAACTTAGATAAATTCAAAAGACATTTTGTCATTTGTTCCTGATTTCAGCACCTCAGTAATTAAAAAGCACCTTAATTAAAACATTATCATAGTCACAATACAAAAGAAAAAAACTGAAGCTTCTCCTCTTATACATTTGTCAAACAACAGGAGAGTTTTACTATTCAGGGCCTTTACAAGCTGACAATTATTCTATTATTATTCTAGTAACTCGCATACTGACCTTCAAACGCTGAGCTCCTTCTTCAAACCAACACCTAAGTTCCAGTGGATAGTTTTACATCTATTTAACAGCGTGTCGAGTCTGAGTCTGAAGAAAGAAGTGACACATATATGTTGAGTAATAATTGTCATGTGAGGGGAAACGCAGTAACCAACAACCTGAGCCACAGTGTGGCCTCTGCTCCTCTGACACGTTTGATTCTGCTGGTGTGGATCAGCAAGTTCTGAAAGTGATCACTGTCACCTGATCAAGAAACCATCAGGGCAATGAACTGTATCCTCATTCGCTGAAACTTGCTTTATCATTATCTCATGTTCAGTCTTATCACATAACAATGACTTGAAAACAGGCACATTAGTAGGACGTTGTGGTGATTTGAGTAGCTGGAGCATTTATTGACGTAATGTGAATACTTCCACACAGACATGGGATTATTTCAATGTTTGTACATGGATTTATTCCCATTCATGAATTCAGGATAATCCGTTAACCCAAGTCTGCATCTGCTGCTCTTCACTGCCCCCTGTTGCTGGCACTCAGACAGACGTGAATGTGAAAGTCCATGGACCATAATATTCTTCTACACATTATAAAATCACAGGCCCTGATGAAGACTACAACGTACATGAGAGAGAGAGGGAGTCATCAAAAATGTTACGAAAACAACAGCACCGTTCAGGAAGGGGGGGGGGGGGGCGTACTGGGTCGTATTCCAGTAAGAAATCCGTCTCTTGTTGCTACGTGCTCTTTATGTCATCGCCCACCTCATTTTTAGACCATCTGTCTCTTGCAACAGATGCATCATTCGTCTGTTCACGTACGGCGTCTGACTCCTGTCGCCTGTGGGGGTCAGGGCGAATCTCATTGCATAACACAGCTGGGATGTTGATTTACTTAAGTTATTTGTTTTTTTTGGAGGGGAGATGTCACTCAATCTACTAAGCATCCTTTTAATTTAAAAAGTGAATTGGAATATCTATAGTACCTACATGATACATCCTGACAGACACATAGACGTCCACAGACCCAGAGTGCAACAGCTGTCAGTCCTGGACTGGCTTCGCTTGATTTAACTCGACTCTCTTTCGTTTTAACCTTTTAAGATGTCAGGTGTGTAAACAAAACAGATTCTGCAAAATATTAGTAAAAGTTCAGATGTTGACCAAACAACAAACACGATGTGTCACAGCGCTGAGATGCGTCTGTGTAGGGTGTCCCGGATAATATGTCTTGGTTTTTCCTGGTTATTTCCCACTTCAGAGAAGAACAAAGCTCACATTTCTTTACATACATGGACTGTGAAGCGTAAACCCTTGAAAAACAGTAACACCACTTTAGAATGACTGCTCTTCCAGGAACAGTTTTCCAAGGCGTGTCAGTGTTATCTTTTATGGCCTGACTGGCAGGAACCTGTTGGCTCTGCCATCTTTCATTGATCAGAGTCAGAAGCTTGAGCGGTGTGACGCTCCAGAGTAACAGCACCAGAACCAGGTCTGCTGTTCCTCTAGTTAGCGTTCTTCATGGTTTTTACATTACAGCTGGAGTTAGTAACAGAGTCCTGATCTTTGTCCTTTAGCGTGACAGCATCAGCATCTTTGTCCTTGTCGCGACTGTTCTGGCTGTTTTGTTGGCTCTTCCTCGAGTCCAGACCCGCGCGGTCAAACAAGCGAGCCATGAATGCCAGCCCTTCGCGCCGGATGTAAGACTTCCCGGCGAAGAAGTAGAGCACTGGGTTGACACAGCTGCTGATGAAGGCTATGGTAGAGGTGAGAGCGCGGCTTTTCTTCCATATTATTTCCAGTCTGGTGAGCACAGAATGGAGCAGAGCATTTTATTACAGAAGGATAACAAAAATCAAAGAATAGCTAAATAAATATAACATGTAAAAACATGACTTTATTACTTGCTGCAACCTTCAAGCTATAACTGGCTACTGACTCCAAAACAACAGGATCTAATTCATTTCCTCCAAACTGTAAAGCGTGAGATGTGCACAACTACTTACATGCCTCTTACTTGACCCTCTGGACAGGAAGCCCATGATACCTGACAACAGTGACAACAGTGAAAATGATCAGCTTCTAATTACACTATCACACAAGCATCAGCATAAAACCTGCAGCCGCGGTGGACGTGTTCAAATGCGCCACATACTGTACCTGCACTATGTTGATCATGTGGTACGGCAGCCACAACAGGCAGAAGGTCAACACGATGGCCAGGATCAGCTTCTCGCTTCGAATGCGACGGCGGAACTTGGTCTGTCGGATGCGGCGTAAGATACAGACGTAGCTGACTAAAATAACCACATAGGGAATGAGAAACCCCAACACGAGTTCCAGAGTGTACTGAAGGACCACCTGTGTCCAGCAGAGGAGACAGAACAAACACAAGCACAAGATTTAGCTGCAAAGGTAAAGGCTTCAAACCACAAACTAAGAGGCCTGTGAATGTAACACTGGAGAACCAGCCAAACACAGATGCAACAGCTTTGTAACCGCGCTGTGGGAAAAGCGTGAGTTCAACCCTAACTGAGAGTTTGTGATCTGTTTGACTTTCACAGGTTTCTCTTGGCCATATTTGGCGATGTCAACCAAAGTTTGATGATAAAGCACTTATGCTGACGGATGCTGACAATGCTTGACCTACAGCAGCGTAATAAAAAGCCGCACGTGTCCATCAGGCTATAGACACGGACTCGGCTGATAAGACTCGAGGCTCTCGGTGGTTATGAACCTACATTATCTGTGACTCACTTACCTCACTGTCCTTATCATGGTGTGAATCACACACGCCATGTTTCACGCTTCTGAAGACAAGTGCAGGAATAGAGGCCAGCATCACCAGCGCCCACAGCACAGCCAGTACCCGCAGCACTGTCCTCTGCCTGGTGATGGCGCTAACGCGTTGCGGCCACAGCACTGCCACAAGTCTGTAGAGGCTCATCAGCATGATGAGCTGGATGGAGGCGTACATGTTGGCCAGACACAGGTAATAGAGGATCTTACACATCACGTTCCCAAACACCCACTGCTTCATAATCAGGTAGATCATGAAGAACGGAGCAAGAGCCATCAAAGAGCCGTCGGCGACAGCCAGGTTGAGGATGAGGAGGGTGGTGACGGAGTGCTTTCGGGCACGCGCCACGATGCTCCAGATGACAAAGGCGTTTCCAGGGAAGCCCAAAATAAAGACGATGCTCAGGATGAGGGCGCCCACAGAGGTGCCAACGGTGCTGTTCATGATGGTTTCATTCAGTTTTGTGGACGACGTGGTTGTGGTGCGGTTTAGCAAGAGGGCACTGCTATGCTGGGCCATTTTGCCTACCTGGGAATGAAAAGGAGAACAAACATGTCACTCAGGAGATGTATTTTTAGAATTATTTAATTTAAGGGACCAAAGAAAGACAAACGACAACAAATTATACTGAAAACTGCATCACCGCGTTAAACAGAAAACCTCTTTCAGACGGTTTCACCTGGAGCAGCTCAGCGTTAAATCCTGCTCCGCATTTTCTCTGGCACAGGCCTCAGTTTGAAACTGCAGGTATGTAGATATGGGAGTGTGGCGCAAGTGTAACAGGTTTTAACGGGTGTTTTAGAACGACGAGACTAGACATGAGCCGAGAGCAACAGTCAAACCCACTGGAAGATTTGAGCAAATATTCAGGTTGAGGTTTATATTCTTCCCTTTTTCAGCTTGAGACACAGAACCATGTGTTCACTAAACAATTTAAACACACAAACTGTTATACTAGTGGATCTACATCAGTTATGAACAAAACCCAAACACACATGAACTAATTGTTTTTTCCTTCACTTGTATATTTGAATGCACTTTTTGTTTATTTCACTTGAGTAGTTTGGGAAATATTTACTCCTAAAAGTTACAAATACCAGCCCTGTCTCCAAAAGTGGTTTGTAATGTATTATTCTGTGTTTACATACTTAAATGCTTCTATTTTTCTTCCTCGACTTGTAAAGTCCCATCATCAGATCGTCTGGCTCACTAAACCGTTAGCTGACAGCTTCCTTAGCAGATAAACTGCGTGTTCAAAGTGAAAGTTTCTTATTGTAGCGGTTCTTTGTCCGAGTATCATATGCTGATATGATTCTTTTCCTCTGTCACAACATGCACACGCTGCGTCTTAACGAATGTGCGTCCAGCCCAGCTGATAACCGTCAGCAACCACTCTACAAACTACATTCAATCCAACCTTCAGTGCTTCTGTGTTCAGTCGAAGGGCTCCAGTCAGAGCAGGTGTGGTAATACGTGCTGTTACCTTTAGAATATTATGGGGCATTGTTACTTATTGTGACATGCCATAACTAGTTGATCACATTAGGATGCTTGGTGGAACAACCCGCCCTGGCAACTGCTGCTCCAATCCAACATGCGCCCACATCTAATACCTAAACCTGTTGGATGTCTGTCAGCAGGTTGACGTGTTCAGCCATTACAAAGTAAAAGCACATGATATTACAGTTATTTAGACTCAATACAGCTCCTACAGCTGCAGTCGGTGTTGCTCATGTAGAAGGAAAGTCTGAGCATTTAGTTTGCAACACTACAGTGTTTTATGAAAAGCATAATTGTACATTGATTATTTTCAATACGTGTATGTTTTCATGGTTTTTAAATGCACAATGTCGGTAAGTCAAGTTCATCAACACATTTACCACTGGTCCCATTTTACATTTACTTTTTTTCTAGGATTCTTATGATCTAGTTTTTAGAGTTTACAGCTCATTCAGATGTTTTCACATTTCAAATGACTAGAAAATAGTCTTTTTGTGGTTTCGGAACAAAGACGCAGACACAGGGCTGAGGACTCACTGAATGTCAAACCACACTGACAGCTCATCAAAGCAGCAGCATCTGCTACAGTTGTGTCATACACTAATGTGCAAAATAACACAATAACACAGCACGTACATAGCTGCCTTATACCAGTATATACCACCAAGCACCCAGTGGTTGTCATACTCAGCTATTTCTGCTCGTGCATGGCAGCGTTGAGTAAAACGTGTTTCTCTCAAAGCTCTTTCTCCAGTTTTTCATTTTGCGGTATCATTTGTAAAAACTTCATGTTCGGTAATGGATCACAGATTTTAAAACAGACTCCAAAGGTGTGTGTGTTTACTGTCTGACTCACACACATACCTGAGAAAACACGCCTGTTCTACCTCCAAGGATTAAAACTGACCCTACAAAGAATGTGTCGCAACATACCTGAAACACATTGTAGAGAAACGTACAGAACCAAATGGAAGAAGCATAAACTCATGTTCGCAGCTTGTCCTTCAGCAGTTGCGGCGTATCTGCTGTATCACTGACAGCTGACTCGCTGGAAGGCTGAAACTAAAAATGCTCCTGAATGAAAGAAAGCGTGAGGAATGAGCCACTCACCAAGACGTCCAACGCACCTTCGTCAGAGGAAAGAGAGCTGAACAAATAAACACAGGTTTTATTTTGCTTCTATTTCTTCTATTGCCTGGCTTTCCTCCCCACGATTTCCCCCCACCCACATGCTCTCTCTGGCTGCTCGTCTCTGGGCCTTGATTTGTCATGCTTGCTGTAACATGTATTTGCGGTGAAAGGAGAAGGTGTGTCCCCATTGCCTGGCCTGTGTGTCAACATCTCCACATGTCGAGCGAAGACTTTCATTAAGCATGAGCTTCCTCAAAATGAAGTCGGGTTGAGGTCAGGAATCAGTGCAGGCCACGCCAATTATTCATTCCTCTTATTGTTATTATGTAAAATAACTTTGCATGCTATAGCGATGGAATTTGCATAAAACATCCTCAAACCAAAGTATACGCTAGACAGATATACCACTAATGTATTTCTGGTAAGTGATTTGCATTGGCATCCCATCCAGTTTTGAAAACATTAACATTTAGTTGCCTTAAAGTGTTTTGTGCGGCCTCTGTGTGTGGAAGATCTACAGCTTCAGGGGGTTTTGGTCTGATAACATCACAGCACAACTAAGAGACCAAACAAGGAAAAGGTCACTGTTCCATGATAACATGCCAGGGCAACAGCTCACTGAGATTAAACTAGATTCCTGAATATGGGTCTGATAGCTCTGCCCAAACTCAGTTATAAAGGGAAGCACTGGGCAAGTTGTCAGTGTGTGGAAGCGCAGCACATACTAACTGTGACTCTGTGTCTGTGTCCATGGAGTAAAATCAGAGCTAATGAAAACATGTAAACACGCGAGAAAGAAACTGAGACAGAACCAGTTTCTTTAGTGCGCTGCCTTTTCCATCTACGTAAATCATTTCCAGTCTAGATCACAGCGCAGGAATGTGTCATCGCAGCCCTGACACACCCACATTCATCATTTCTGCCATTCGGTGGAATCAGTTGCTAAATATGCCGCGGCAGGATATCCAGCCAAGTTTAGTGGTTAAAAGTACCAAACAAAGGTTTTTAAACTGATTTTAACCAATGTTCATGTTTGTTTCATTAAAGCTGCTAAAGCTGATCATCTGTTTGAATGCTGACATGAAGGTTTGACCATTTCTGAAGTGACCGGTGTTGAAGAAGCTGAGCTACAGTAAAATAGAGACACAAAAACATACAAGAAAGCAAAGCCACTGTCTTGAATTTACTGCAGAACGTTTTTACAGGTCGTACATGTAAGTAAGGCAGCAGAACAGGAAGTAAAACATGCTCAACTGATTAACATCAAATAAAATCATGTTTAATTCAGAGTTACACCTTTATTGCTATGGCCCTGACGGCAGCTTCCCTGAGATTTAAACCAAGTTTACTGCACATGTATATAACAAACACAGCACTGATTTGTTCCTGATGAGGCTTTTCGTGCTGCCTGAGCTGGAGACACAGACACGTTTTTTTATGCTAATTTCAGTATCGCAAACACCTGAAGGGATGTGAAGAAAACCGTTAAACAAGGAAGAGGAAGAAGATTATTTTTGTGTAGACACACGTTTTTTTTTTACTACCATAATTTAACCAGCTGTGCAAACACTCCAGCATCATACCACTCGTAGTTCAGCCCGATCCCAGGATGAAGAGGCTGCGTGAATACGGTCTGGACTTTGTGGAGCAGAACCATCGGATCAGAGACGTGATAAAAACACAGAAGACCTGCTTTATAATCCAGATACACTCCGACCTTTTTGGAACCGGGCCCTGACACCGTGGCTTCCACGTTGTTGTGACGGAACGAGTAGCCGCTGGCCGTGCACTCCAGACTCCACGACTTGTCATTGTTGACGTCTCCGTAGGCCGCTGCGGCCGACAGCGTGCGGGCATGCCACTCCACCTCACAGTAACGCCGCTCGGACAGGCCCTCTCTGCACAGCACCTGTGGAAACTTGGCAAACCTGCCTGGCTGAGCAGCGGAGGGACTAGGAGAAGGCCTCACCCTGCGGTTGGCGTCTATCAGGTGGAGGTAGGGGTAATTTGTGGTGACATCCAGTGTGAGCGGGCAACCATCTGACAGGAGAACAAGCTGGGTTAACAGTAAACACTCTGCTAAAGTAAACAAGCTGCTCCAGCTCCATCCCTAACCCTAACCCTAACCCTCCCCCTCAGCTTGGTGATGTCCTGCTGGAGCTGCATCCGCATGGACTCATCCACGGCCGCTTTCACCTGGGCTGTAATTAGTTCCTTTGCTTCACTACGTCCTCTCTGCACCAAGGAGACGAGCTCAGCAAAGATCCTGTCGCAGTCTTTCAGCACAGCCTCGGCACAACTCTGTTGGAAGGCAGTTTGTTGTGTCAACAACTTGGCTTTTCAGTAGATTTAGACAAACTGCTCTTAGGCTGCTCTTGACCTTTGACCTCCTAATAGCAAAGTAAAAATGACTCCCCTTGGGCCAGTAGACTATAACTACATTACAATGGAAATTACAGTTTAGAATATAATCCATGTTTAGCATTTCATGTATGCAGATATTACCGAACACTCTGATGACTGTTATTGTAACTACATGTGTATGTCAAAGAGAAACAGGTCAGTCTTGTTCATTTGCAGGACTGAGTCACAGTAAATCACAATCTATTAGTTTTCACTGCGTAGATTATTATTTAATCTGTCAACTGTTTCTCGCCTTCACATCATCCTCCGTTTGCCTCAGCTCCTGCAGCTTCTTCTCTCTCAGCTCGACTTCATTCTGAACGTCCTTTTGTCTTAATGCCACATGTTTCTGGAGAGGATAAGAACTATTTTTACATATATGTATCTAGGAATCCCGAGCTGTGAGTCATCCAATGTTCCACATATTGATAACAGTGTGTCTGTACCTTGATCACGACCTTCTGTGCGAAAGCTGAAACTGTTTTGTGACTCCTGTGTTCATCCACAGAGCACAGAGAGCACACGAGGCGCTGGTCTGTCTGACAGTAGATCTCCATCAGCTTGTTGTGCGTCGTGCACATCTTGTCCTGGAGAGGAAGTAAAGCGGAGACCAGCTGGTGGGTCTTCAACACAGGGACGCTGTAGTGAGGTCTGAGGTGAGCTGGGCAGTAAGAGGCCAAACACGTCAGGCAAGACATCGTGGCTTTGTTGGGTTTGGCCTCACAGCAGAAATCACAGACAGTCTGCTGGACCAGCACAGGTCAGAGCAGAGGTTGAAGTCTGATGGTTGCTGGTCTGCTTCAGCTTCTCCACAACCTGCAGATGAGAGGAAATGAGAGTGATGAGGGATCTGAGTTCATAACATCTAATTAGTGAGTGCCCACAATGAGCTGACTGTCCTGGATGTTTTTTTATTGTGACGTTACTAACCAAAATCTTTTACAGAGGGGACAGTTTATTTCTCTACTACTAGAAAGGAAAATGTAAAATTTAGTTTAATGTAACATTTTGCAACACTGTAATACCCAGATTGACATAAGATCATTATCAAGTCACTTCATGGGCATGTGAAAAATCAAGCCCTCAAATTAATCACTAATCAAAAATTATGCGTTTTAGTGCTTCCTCTGATATAAAGTATTATGATACATAAAAGAGCAGAGACTTAGATTCTGTGTGTGCAGACAAATAAGGAGCAACAGACAGAGCAGGTAACACTCATCACAGATCTTTCACCTCAGCCAACATGTTGCTCCGTCGCAGAACGGGCCTGGGATCGAAGGTCTCCCTGCACTGAGGGCAGCTGTACCTTCCCTTCTCCTTCTTCTGGTCCCAGCAGCTCTCAATGCAGCTGCTGCAGTAACTGCGTCCACACTGGAGAGTGACTGGTTCTGTGAGAAGGTCCAAACACATCGCCCTCCAGCTTAATGCTCCAGGTCTGATGCTTCTCAGCCATTCTGATAACAGCCCAGTTTCGCAGGGAGACGTGAGCTTCACTTCATTAGCCAAAGGTGAGTTAGTAGCCAGCAGAGGTGGCAGAGCAGAGACAGAGGCAAGGTTCACCGTCCACACGCTTACTCATGCTTTGAGGACATGTTCATAAGGGCAGACACGTCACGAGCTGAGTCACTGTTAGTGCTGCCATAATTATCAGGCTTGGTAAATAACCCTGATAATGTCATAGTGACGCTCTGCCAGGATGGATAACTGGACCTACGGCGCCGCCTGCTGATCACAGCCCGCATGTGCACAGTAAGAATAGAAACCATGCAGTGACGGTGGACAAACAGGACAGACCAGAAAACTGAGCAATCAGTGACTTTATTTTTACGAAACTACAACTTCAATGGAAAGAAACATCAGCCAGGTCAAACACCCACAGTCAGATTATAACAGAATCATTCATCACATAAAATAAAGCTTCTTCAAAGTCTGAAGCTCCTGCATCCACCCTACAAACATTTGTTTTTATAATCACCTAGTATATAAAATAGTGGTCATCTCGTTATCATTTTGTAGTTTTCACCTGTAAATATTATTTGCTTCACATAAACCTATATTAACCAGGTGTGTTCAGCCTTTATTGCACTTCATTTTGGTTTTGAGGTTCAACTGATGAACCCATTTTATACTGTACTAACCCACCCAGCACCAGAAGATAGAAAAGTGGCAAAGATGTAGTGGAACATTTGACACGTAAAGACATGTAAAGACCGGTTAACGTTGTTTGTTTCATTGGTAGCGAGCAGATTATCTCTTCATGTCATTTAAAGCAGCTTTTCCTTTGTCTCTGACGGCTTTAGCTGACTTCTCTATCCCATCCATCACTGTCTCCGCATCCTCAGCTGCAGCGTATCCAGCCATCCCACCCATCACTCCTCCCGCCAGCCCTGCTGTTACTACAGCTGCAAATCCAAGGCCTGCGACTGCTTCTCCAGCTGCTGCACCTGTGACGACCTTCGCTACCGAGGGGATGCTTCTCATTAAATTCATAGAAGACATGAGCACTTTGAGCATTTCTGTCACGCCTAGGAAAGCTCCCATCACCACCCCTGTTGTAGTACTAGCCAGCTGGACCAAAAACCTCTGTGACACTTTTCTTTTAGCCTCCTTCCTGATCTCTTCGGCTGACATGTGTCCTGATGACGCCTTAATGAGCTTTTCTTCTGTCTGTATTGTTTCCTCCACCACTTGCAGCATGTCGTTGGTGTAGTAGTCTTCCTCGTGTTTATTTACCATCTCGTCTATTGTGCTGAGCAGCTCCTCCACCTGGAACCGGTTGCTCCTGTATTCCTCCTGGTCTCTGTTCTTCCAGTTCTTGTTGTCAAAGACGTGGCATCGGCCTCCGCACTTCTTCACCAGATCGCTCAGACTCTTGTTCTGTCCGACGAAGTCTTCAATTTTCATCCCTTCGCCAAGCTGCTCACCATGGGTGAAGACAACTACTGCATATTTTAGAGCCTCCTCGGAGAAACATCCACATATTTTAGAGATGACCGCCCTCTCCTGCTTCGTGAATTTGTCCACTTTCAGCAGAATGAGAAAAGCATGAGGCCCAGGAGCGCACTCTGTGATACAACTCACTATCTCACGATTGACCTCCTTCTCAGACCTCCCAGTGTCAAATAACCCAGGCGTGTCGATCAGAGTGATGCTTCTTTCATTGACCGATCTGGTTTCTGCCTGACACTCTTTGGTTCCTGAGTTGGGAGAATGGTTTACAGTAAACAGTTCTTCTCCAAATATGGCGTTAGCCAAGCTGCTTTTCCCGGTTCCAGTTTTTCCCAGGAGAACTACCCTCTTAGTAGTTGACCCTTGAGAGAAAATGTACATTTATATGTTCAGTTTTTTAAGTAGTCAAGTCAAATGCTGTAACTGCAATATCAGCAGCTTCTAAACATCAAATCAATTCAACATTTATAGCCTTTAAAAAGCTATTCTACGATCACATATAAAACCATCTGTACAACTAATTCACATTCACAACATGTTTACACACTACTACACTTACTTTGATCTGGTTGGTAAACTGGCTTTGTAAAGGTTTCCTGGTGTGACTGGAAAACCTACAGAGACAGGGACATGTGGGGCTTAGTGAGAATTCACTTACTGATCTGCGTCATAACAAAAGTCATCAGGGAAGGGACAGTTCAAACCATCAGGTTCTTACCTCAGCAGAGTCTAGCTGTTCAGGGTGTATGACGATGTGGACGTGGAATGGTGCTCTGCTGCCGCGACTCTTCTGAAACGCATCAATCTGCTCCTGTAGAACCTCTGCTACCACATCGTCGGGAAAGCGCAGGGCAATGCCGGCACCAAGCAGAGGAAGGGCAACAGATCTGAAGCCTCGTTGCTCACAGGACCTCAGCGTGTTGCCGATGGCCAGTTTCAGAACCTGCAGAAGATGAAAACTCAACGCTTGTCAGGGTTCAGTGCTCGGAATATAGAAAACTTGGAGACAGAGCTCACAGAGAGGCAAAATGTAAACTCTCACCTCTACGGCTGTTCCGTCTCGGTCTTCATCCCAGGCGACGAGGTTGAGGAAGAACACAGCACTGAATGGAAGTCCAGGCAAATCCTCCACCAGAACTGAGTCACCAGGGAGTGTTTCTTCCTCTGTCTCTTTTCTAAACCTTGCAGTTAACTCTGACCCAACAACTGTGACTAAAGTGTTTCCAACACGAGTAGAGAGAGGATCGTGGCCAACCATAGGAGACACTACGGCATCCACCTGCGAGGACAGACGCAGACGTGGTGGGTGGTGGTGCACAGTCCGGCAACAAAACCGACGAACGAGATTAGACTGGTCTAACAGAAGACTATATATGAAGACCCTAAAAGCTAAGGGGCCTGGAATCCTTAGAGTTTGTTCTTCTGGGGCTTGACCACAAAGCAAAGCACAGCTGCCACTAAGCTAACACTGACTTTCCACTGTAGCTCTTTGAGCTTCCAACAGTAAAATAACAACAGCTGTAAATTCATTGTAACCTTTTACATCTTCTTGAAATCTCCCAAACAGTTTCTCACCTGTTGTGTTTCTATAGATCCGATCTCTATGTGGACGCCGTCCTCTGCGGCTCCAGCTGCGGCTCCTCTCGTTGTGCTTGGGGCAGCAGCACCATTCAGGACCCGTTCACATGCTTCATGCAGGGCTCTCACCACCTCTTCTCTGTTATCAATCAGGATGACTGTGCTCAGGCTTCGTCCTTCCTGACTACTGAACTCTTCCACAGCGGTTACTAGAGCTTCAGCGCACACAGCGACAGGAACACCAGACGCACCTGAGCCGATACAGGGAAAGGCTATAGAGCTGAACGTACTCTTCTCCGCGGTATCCAAAGCCGTCCTGACAGTTTTTTTCAACAAGCAGCTTTCTCTGCCACCTACGTTTCCACCTCTGGGTCCAACCGCATGCAGCAGTTTCTTACACTTCAGATTTCCTCCTGTGGTGACCACCACATGACCTGTAGGAATCTTTCCCGTCTGCTTCACTAGCGCTTTGCTTTCCTTCTGTACTTCAGGACCACCTGCTTTACTCAGTGCAGCAGCAACACCACCACAGTGATCCAGATCCTCATTGGCAGCGTTGACCAGGGCATCAGCCTCCAGTTTGGTGATGTCACCCTGACACACCAGCACCTGGAGCCCATCACAAAGACTGTAGCCAGCAACTACTGGGTGTCCGTCATTTGTGACCTTTGAGATGTTTTCTGTACTACTGGGCCTTTGAGAACACTTTACTGTCCTCACTTCAAGAAGTGAGTCCAGAAAAACACCAAGCTTGTCCTTGACTTCAGACACTTTTTTAGACGGACCTTCCAGAATCACCATGTTCTCAGAGGAAGAGGTGGGAGGATGGATAGTGATGCCTGAACAGTCAAAATCATAGAACTGGAGCAATGTGAGTAATTCTTGTGGTGAAACTGAAGGGGGGATGTGAAATGTCCTTTGCACATTGGACTCATCCAAAATATATTGTGTGACAGTTTTTCTCAGCTCTTCAACCTCTTTGCTGTGACCCAACAAATACACTGTGCTGTCTGAGGTAAACACAGCCTGAGCCCTACACTGACCTTGGTTCATCTCATTGGTCTCAGCCTTCAGCTTCTCCTGAAGCTGAGGTAGAGCAGAGCAGTTAGGAACATCAAGCTTGACTTCCCTGAATTCACTCCGCACCAACGTGTCTGCTTTGTCCAGTTTATCAGCAGAGAGAGAGAAGATACACAACTCTGTGTCTCCTAACTCTATCACCACCTCATCACCGAGCCCTAAAACATCAGCCAACACTCCTGGGCCTCCGTAGGCCCTCCGTAGGAAGGTTGTTAGATGTGGACCCATGACAGAAACTGTCTTTTGCAAAACTAAATTCTCCTTATCAGAAACCATGTTTACAACCATACGAATCTCCTCCATAGACCCGTCTACAACTAACCGGCCTGAATCTCCACGTGACACTTTCACTCCTGGAAAATCTTCAACCACACAGTGATTAATATCTTTCCACAGTAGTTGGAGTTTGGCCTCGCCCAGCTGGTGAATGCTTGTTTGCCTTTCACTTAAATGTGAATCTCTATCGTCGTCTGGGTTCACCTGACAATGTGTCCCAACAATCCCTCCATCTGTGGTTTGACGAGGGCTGCAGGGCCGAAGCAAGGCCCCGGCTTTAGGGGGTAAAGTATCAGGATGTTGTTCACAGTCACCGCTCGGTGGAGGATTTGAGGTGGGGACAGACTTTGGACTCTGTTAAGAAGTCATCAAATAATGTGTCAGCATTTCTCTTTTTATCTTGACTAATAACAATTATTGTCCAAACAACGTATATTATGATCAAATACTTTCATGTTTTCAGTCTGATGGCATGAATGTATTGTAGAGGAGCTGTATATTACTTAATTAACCCCTAAGGAGGAGGAGGATAGTGCACTAACCGGAGTGTACACATGACTTGAGGTGGAGGTGGAGGTGGAGGAGGAGCAGGAGCTGAGCGGTTCAACGGTGCATCGGTCAGTCAGTACCAGAGAACAACCTGCCACCTCATGCTTGCGTCTCTGCAGGACGTTTCGTTGATCTACAAGGCAACATCTCCTGAGATCAGTCCGAGAGTTGATGCCACTCGCTTTACTTAAAACGCCATGTTTCAAACCTTCTCTGCGTATTTCAGCATGCGTCATAAATACCTTCTGCTCATACGGGTACATCTCCTTTTCTATTGCGTAACAGCTGGTTTACAGTACACATTCGAGGACAGATGGAATCTCACCTCTCATAAGGATTTTACTGTTCTTATTATTGTTGTTGATATTTTGATAGTAGTCTAGTAGCTCCAATTTTAATTGCAAAGCCTATTTGAGACATAAAGAAATAAACTCCCAAGACCTGAGTAGAGGTGGATATAGTTCAGCAGGCGTCAGGGTGAGGATGAGAATAATGCGAGTTAAGATACACAGGGAAAAACTTTCCTCTACCGCCAGGTCTTGGGATCTAATAATAACCCGACGCTGTGTTTTGCAGGGTTAGGTTTCATTTTCGTGCGAAAGCGAAACTTACGCACTAGGACCTAGAATACAGAGCATTTACATAAAATAGCATCTATACCCACAACAGTCCACTACAAAGTCTTTATGTCGTGTGCCGACAATAACATTACTTACATTACATTTACTGTTTTACGCGTATAATGCTCGCACCCACCTTCCCGGTGCTTGAAAGCGATGCAGTAGATGTTGTCCGTCACTTTCCTCACATCGCCACATTCTCCTCCACCCGATTTGCGGTGGTTTCTAAAGTACAGCTTCACTTTCCTCCTCTGCGTCTCGTCCAGGCCGTGGACCTCAAAGAACACTGGGTGCTGGTCAACGTCAGCCATCGTTTAGACGCAGCCCTGGAAGCGGAGCTGCGCGTCTGACCAAGACAGCGAGCGCAGTGTTGACAGACTGTGGAGGCGCCGGGGAGGTGCCACGTTGCGCGCGTTGCTCCTCGTTGTTATTGACAACGACGCGTTAGACCCGCCTCGTGTCGAGCATTAGAACCTTCACGTGGTGCAATAAACAAAGACAAGACACGAAGGAACGACTAGAATAACGGAAAACGAAAACCAATTTAACAGATGAGTTAACTGAGTTGCGTAATAAACAAACACGGCAAACAATGAACCATGTTGACAGAACAAAGATTATGAAAACAGTCTGAATGTCAAATAGTGAAAATGTTATTATCGGAAGTTATGAAACAAGTGGGCTGAAGTAAGCATGAATTAAATACATAATATCTGTGTTTTACCATAAAACAAAAGGTGAATAAATAGTAAAAGAACATTCAAGAAACAGTGATAAGATGAACTTCTTGAAAACAAAGCAACAGCCAGAAAAACGCAAACAAACAAAAAACGAAACACAAACGGAAAACGAAACCAATTTAATAGATAAATTAACTGAGTTACGCAATAAACACACATGGTAAACAATGGACCATGTTGACAGAAAAAAGATGAAAAAACAGTCAGAATGTTAAATAGTCAAAATGTTATTATTGAAACATCGTTCTTGTAAGATTAGAGCACGTTATGAAACAAGTGGGCTGAAGGAAGCACAAGTTCATTTAGTTTCACCAGGAACCTACAGCATTTCTCATACTAAAATCTTCTTGGGTGTCGGTTGACTCACTGTTGTGGTCTCAGTCCTGAATCGAGCAGGAATCAGCTAAATACAAAGTAATGTCTGCCACATGTCAAATGAGCCTCCTCCTGCCTCTGTGCCTGTTTTACATCTAGAACCAAAGTTACCAAACCTTGGAGCTTAAAACTAAACTTTACCTGCATTGGAAAGCGTTTTAGCATTTCACAGCCTTTGTTTGTCTTCAGATCCTACAAGCCTGAAGCAGCATTGACCCCACAGATATGACACCTGGTGCCCAGCCTGCTATAATAAGGGCCGTCTGATGAAGCAGGAGCCATTCGTTGCATAGTTCTCCTCTCCCCCACTGCTTTACTGCTTTGATGCAGTTAATTTGACTAATTTTCCAGAAGTGCTGTGCTGTGCCTCAGGCTGGTTGTGGATCCAGACATGAATCTAAAGAGGATGTAACATGTTCCCTTCTTATCGAACCGTGAAATGGCAACGTCACATTTGCATCAGCGAACGTTCTGAACCGCTTTGTTTGCATCGCGGCTCATTCTGTCTGAGCTGTGATTTGCCTGTGAGTATGCAGTATCGCAGCGCTTACTCAGGAAGCCATATTCTGGTTTTATGAGTCAAAACGAGCAGCAGAGAGGCTTTAAAGCTTTAGCGAGTGTGAGAGCAGATAAAGAGGTTAATGACCATGAAACAATCTTTAACAGCAACTAAAGAACAGTCATCAGAAAATCACAAACATACAGACGACTGTTGCGATGGCGAGAGATGACTGCAATCTAATATCACCTTGGTGCTATTTGTGAACGTGGCCTTTGAATCCCTCATGGTTCGATCTGTCCTGGATAAGGACCTGCAGAGGTTAACATTTAGTATAAATGCTAACATCAAAACACACGGTAGGAATCTCTGAGGAATTCCCTGAGTTGAAGGCCTCCGGTGCAGACGAGCCACGTGTGCTTTGTCTTCAAGGTTCAATCATTTCAGCAATAACAGAAACAACAGCGTCACTAAGGCAATACTCACATTTCTGTTTTAACACAAGTCAGTGTTTGATTACTCAACTGACTAATTACAAGGTAAGGGACGTAAAATCGTTCATGATCACAACCACATAATCTCGCGTAATTTACCTAAGCCTTTAAAACATTCTTTATTTCGGCTTGCTTTTCAAAGAACCTTCCCACCTGTTGGGTTTGACGGACGCCATCCTCTGCAGCTCCAGATGTGGCTCCATGGCTATGGACCTCAACTCCATCACTTCTGCTAAATTCAGAGCAGATGTGACAGTTTTTTTCAACAAGCAGCTTTTCTCTGCCACCTGCGTTTCCACCTTTGGGTCCAACCGCATGCAGCACCTTAGATTTCCTGGAGCCCATCACAAAGACTGTTGCCAGCAACTGGGTTTTCTATTTTTGAGTGGCCCAAAACAAGCCGAGAGACAGTTTTTCTCAGTTCTTCAACCCCTTTGCTGTGACCCAACAAATACACTGCTGTCTGAGGTAAACACAGCCTGAGCCCTACACTGGCCTTGGTTCAAATCATTTGTCTTAGCCTTCAGCTTTTCCCTTAGCTCAGACAGCAGAGCAGACCCGTTAGGAAGACATGGTGACACAGGAAGCCATCAAACAGTTTGTCCACCTCAGACCTCCAGTGTCTAACTCCATCTGCAGGTTGAGCTAAACCCCTGACTACAAGCCTCCCTTTCTCTGGGCACATGTCAGCAGAGCAGGACACAGTGGTGAGTTCACGCTGCAGGTTGTTCCAGGCGTTGGGACATTCGCTGAGGGAGGTGTCAGGTTGTAATTCATAGGCTTCACCACTAGATGGCGGAGACGAGACAGGAACAATTAGTGGACTCGGCACAAAAAAAAACATTGCTTGATTGCATTGTTTTAAATAAACATACTTGAAATGAAGACTGGAGCAAAGTCTGGCTTGAAAGACACCGCTGCTGAAGGACGGGAGGGTTTGAACCTACCTGTGGTGACTGTGAGGCTCCGTACGGTCTGTGACCCTCAGCACCAGAAAACCTTCTGTAAGCCCCACAACGTGCTCGGGTTTCTGCAGGACCCTCTGCTGATCTGAGACCCAAATACTGCTGCTGGTTGCCATGAACTAACGCAGATGAGGTCATTTAAACTGATTAGACCCTCGTTGGTTTCCAGTTACCGTGCGGTTCAATGATCATGATGGATGTTACTATGTTTAATATCGACTGATGGCTATCAACCAAAGAATAGCGAGTCATGACCTAGAAGAAAGTTGCAGGATTTTTGGTCTTGGTTTATCTGCTTGTTTCAAATATAAAGAAACGGCAGACGTGCGTTCTGCTGGACTCACCCTGGTGGTGTTTGAAAGACACTAGACTTCCTCAGGGGTCCACACTCTCCTCCGCCAGATTTACAACGGACAAGAAAATACCTCTCCACCCTGCTCTGCTGCCCCTCGTTCAGACTGGGGCAGACGAAGAACACGGGATGCTGGAACTCATCCATCCTCCGAGAGATCTTCTGCATATTTGAAGAGTGGTTTCACGTTATGTGCAAAGGGAGGAGCCACGACTCTCTTGCACGCCCAGTGTTTTATTAGTTATGTAATGGGCTACACTGAATAACCAACACGTTCAATACATGCAAGCTGGTGTTCAAACAGTCAACCTCAGCAGGATGTTTAAAATGCTGACCCAGTAAAAAAAAAGTTTTTCTCTTCTGAAATTTGTCCAGTAAATCTTTTGTTCCTTTTAACAATGGTTGTATATGGTATAATGGTTGTAGTTGTGGTGTAACTAATGACTCGTACTAAGAAATGTTTGCAGACAGCTGTGAGTGTGCCCGGACATTTTTTATTTATTTCTCTCTGCATACATTTCAACAGAAGTATAGAAGTAACAGAAGCAGTTGTCCACTCTGCACCACCAACGTGTGGTAATGTGACAAAAGTAACACAAATCACAACAACTGAAACATGGCAAGGGTAACGTGAATTACGGCTCTTTCTCTGAGCAGACATTCATACACTGAGGTATCTCAAGCAGCAGAGTCTGGTTACTGAGCTACACTGAAGGGCGTGAAACACTGGGTGTAGCTCTTAAACAAAACAAAATCAATTTTCAAATCACCACAGCTTCATCACTTCAGCGCAGTTTTTGCTGAATAGACATCCAGCGGCTTTGAGCCCAAGGCCGGGATAGAGAGGCTGGGAGAACGAGGCGCGTGCTCTGTGGAGCAGAGTCCTCTTGTGAGAGACGCTGTAGAAAGACAGAGCACCGGCCTTGTGATCCAGGTACACGCCGATCCTGGAGGACTCGGGGCCAAACACAGCCTTGCTTTGGGAGTTGTGATGGAAAGTGTAAAAACAAGAGGAGCACTCTAAACTCCACGACCTGTTGTTCTTTCCAAACTCTGAATCATCATATGACGACCTGCTGATGTCTTTATAGGCCACGGCCACGGACCAGTACCGACCCGTCAGAGTGACCTCCCAGTAACAGCGCCCGGACAAACCCTCTCTGCACAGAACCTGCCTCACACTCCTGAACCTCTCAGACTGAGCAGAGTAACTCATCTCATATGATTCACCACACACTCGCCTGTTGTCTTCTGATATAGATAAATAATTACTGGCTGAGTTTACGTCCAGGGTGAGAGGACAGGAATCTGGTGAAGGGCAAAGAAGGAATCAACCTTTTGCTGCTGAGTTCATAACTGACAGAAACATGAACGTTTTACTCACAGCGTAGAAACTCCTGTGTGGTCTTTGGCACAGGTGGCAGGACGACATCTATAAAGGACACTGACAAAGAAGAACCGTGAATACAACTGGATCCAGATCAACCCCTGCAGAGTCGTCCTCAGTGAGACTTACCTGTGTCACAGATCCCAGACCATGTTTCCTTCACGAGATTCTCTACTTTCACTCTCAGCTCAGAAATGGAGTTGGTCACAGTTTCGACTGAACGTGGAGGACGAACAACAGAAGCAGGTGGCAGGTCCGGAGACTCGCAGGAGGAGGAGAGAGACTGGAAGGTCTGGAAGGAATTCAAGCCCAGAAAAGGTTCCACTCAGCATTTACTGAATCAACAACACACGCAGTCACATTATAAACAACATGACAATGTGTTTTTGACTAATTTGAATTTTTTACCATATATGACAAAAAAAAAAAAAAGTATAACAGCACCAGCTCAATTCCAGGTTGTAACAAAATCAGTCAGTGGCTAGCAGATTAGAATTTTTTTGTTTTTGTTGTCCTAAAGAGAAATGACACATAAAGGCTGACAAGGCTCACCCGAATGAAACAGACGTGGTCGTCTGTACGAGCGAGCTGCTGCAGGTCAGCGTCCCTCTTCCTCAGCTTTGCGATCTCCTCCTCCAGCTGCAGCTGCAGCCTTTTAGCCTCGGCCACAGCAACCGCCTCCCGAGCCGTGATCATCTGCTTTGTCAGACCGCTTCTCGTCTTGATGGAGGAAATCAGCTGATCAAACAGGTTATCGCAGGATTCCACCACAGTCTGGATCCCACTCTGTTAATAAAGTACTCATCAGCATTTCTACTGTTGACGTACGCAAAAGCCTGGTTTTCTGACACAGTAAGTGACAAAGTCTCATTTTTTTCAAACCTTGAAATCCTTAAGAGCCTGCAAAAGCTCCTTCAGCTCCTTTTCTCTGTCCTGGAATCTCTCCTGCAGCTTGTTTTGAATTACAGGCAGCTGTTTCTGAAAATAAGAGTTGATGCAGTAGTATCTATGAATCAAGCTTCTACAGGTGACAGTCGAATTAAAAGCAGTGTGTGTGTGTGTGTGTGTGTGTGTGTGTGTGTGTGTGTGTGTGTGTGTGTGTGTGTGTCGACCTGCTCCTCATCCCGCTTTGCTGCCGCTGAGACTGTTTGGTGAAGTTTGTGCTCATCGATTGTGCAGAGATAGCAAATACACATCTGGTCTGTCTGACAGTAGATCTCCATCAGCTTGTTGTGCGTCGTGCACATCTTGTCCTGGAGAGGAAGTAAAGCGGAGACCAGCTGGTGGGTCTTCAACACAGGAACGCTGTAGTGAGGTCTGAGGTGAGCTGGGCAGTAAGAGGCCAAACACGTCAGGCAAGACATCGTGGCTTTGTTGGGTTTGGCCTCACAGCAGAAATCACAGGCGACATCTGCTGGACCAGCACAGGTCAGAGCAGAGGTTGAAGCCTGATGTTTGCTGGTCTGCTTCAGCTTCTCTACAACCTGGAAGAAGCAATATAGAAACGCAGTGAAGCGAAAGTAGTGTAGCACCACAACTGAGACACATCTTTAAATATGGCTGCCAGCTGGAGGGCAGAAACAATGAAAGCATTAAAGAACGATCAAACTTTCCCTCCAGGCATGAGCGTCTCTGCGCTATTAACCCTGAAGCTACCAGTGTCACAAGCTGTAAATGTGCTGTAAATCACCTCAGCCAACAAGTTGTTTGTTCCGAGAACGGGCCTGGACGTGAACGTCTCCCTGCACTGGGGGCAGCTGTACTGCCCTTTCTGCGGCACATGATCCCAGCAGCCTTCAGCGCAGCCTCTGCAGTAGCTGTGTCCGCAGTGGAGGGTGACTGGATCTTCCAACAGCTCCAGACACACTGGACAACAAAACGCACTGTGTTCCAGCTCCACGCCGAGCTCCTGCTGCAGCTGCTCTGACATCTTGATGAGCTGCACAGCTGCAGCCAATGGCTCCATTTCCTCTTCAAAGCTCTGGCTGGTGTAGTTCTGGGACCTGGCCACCAGGGGCTGCTCTCATCTACTGTGTCAACATAGAACCCCTGTAAATCACCTAATGCACTAAGGAACACGCAGAACAATTACACCTAAAGGGATGAACGATGTGTTCTCAGCTTAGTAGCTACAGAGATGAATGTTTCTGGCATGCCAGCCTAAACTCAAGCTCTGATGCATTTTCTGCTTCTCTGTGCCTCATGTTTCATCCACACGTTTATTGTGTTAACAGCTATGTGTGTTTACATATAAATAACTTTTCCATCTTGGCCATGCGATGTTTAAATCCTCACACTGAATACTAACAATCAGGTTATGTTGATACTGGCTAAAAACAAACTGCAGTGTTTTTAGGATTGTTGTAGTAACAGAGCTGTATTGTGTCATGAACGGCATCTCATTTATTCTGTGTTGTTTAGTCCAGCGGTTCCCGATCAAGCACCACGTCTGGCTTGTTGGACCCTTGTCTTCTTTTTCTTTTTTCCTCTGTAGTATTTCCTTCACATAGGTTTTAGGTACATTTAAGTGTGTTGTGCTGATTGTGAAACACTTGTTTTGTTTGGTGAAGTCTGTCTGACGCTTTCTTCTTCTTTCTGGATTTCTTTCTCCACTGCTTTGAGCTTTTCATTGTAACATCTTCCACGGTTTTCTGTCACTATCTGCTCTGTGGTACTGAGCAGCTCCGCTACCTGTATTTTGTTGCTCCTGTATTCATCCCCTTGGTTGCTGTTCCAGTATTTATTGCCAACAACGTGGCACCAACCAACTGCACCTCTTCACCAGATCTGTCAGTCCTTCACTTTGATTGACATATTCCTCAATGTTCATGTCATCAGGCACCTACCTCAAGCTTCAGCTCCTGCCCTGACCTACCTGGGTCATAGAGATCAGGTGTGTCAATCAAAGTGATGTCTTTTCCATTCATGGTTTTGGTTTTAGCTGTACACTCTTTAGTTTCAGGATTGAGAGTATGGCTGACTGAACAGCTCTTCTCCAAAGACAGTGTTGGCCAAGCTGCTCTTTCCAGCTCCAGTTTTTCCAGTCAGGAGGATGGTTGTTGTGCGTGAGGCTAGAACAGAATCATAGTCTTCCATCAGTAAATTTAATTTCTGTAATACATATCGTAGGTGTTTACTATGAAAGAGAATGTAGAGATTTGTAAAATGTGACACCACATCCTCAGTCAGGTCACACAAAGAGACGATGCTGTACTTCACAAAGCTTGGTCAGTTCAAACCTGCTTGAATAAGGTTGAAATTCACTTAAAATCATGTGCAGTAATTTCAATAATCATGACAGTGATACATGAATTTTCATTTCGAAGACAATGTTTGATTAGGAGTAAGGTGCTAATATTTTAAACATTCTCAGGAGGAAATAGGCTTTACTTACTCTTCATTCTATAACAATAGTTTGTGGATAACGATGGATAATAACATACCGGAGAGGTTGGATGATGGATTACATTACAGTAGTGAACCACACTGACCATATTTGTTCATGTCACATTTTTTACGACTACAGTTCGTGTCCCAGTTTTGATTCTCTGTTTAACTGAGATTATAACTATGATATAACCTATAACATGGTTATAACATATAACATGACATGCAAGCAAGTGCATTACCTGCTGTTCTAGACACAGCTACTTTGTAACAGATCGTTAAAGATGTCTCCATTTTATCTTTAAGTCAATAGTAGTTATCGTTTGCTTTATCTCTGCAATTCTGATACAGTGCATCAGATAGTATATAAAAGAATGGTGCAATACTTTTATGTTAGGGCAGCTGCACGTCAGTCTTACAGGATAGACAGAAAGAGAGAGATTACAAAGAGAATACTATAGAAAATGTTTACCAAATTCCACATTTAGTCATTTCCATTCGCAACCCTGACCACGCATCTGACCTCCTTGGTGCTCGCTTTCCTCAATGCCCAAGCATCATAGTAGGGGGTAACGCCACCTACAGTTCATTATGATGCAACACATGCTGTGTCTCGGGAAAAATGAGGAGCAAACGTATCGGGAATGACCAAAAGACATGGTAGAGTCTCACAATAAATCACACAAAAGAAACACCAGAGTGTGGGGCTAAAACTGGTTTTGTTAGAGGAAGACAAATAACTTTGATCGACACTCTTGGATTCTTTGACACTGACAGACCTGAGCAGGAGATGGAGGCTGAGATACTGAGGTGTATCACAGAGTGCTGTCTTGAAGTTTGTGCTTTTATCATTGTGCTGAAAGTAGAGAAATACACAGAGCAGGAGAAGGCTGTAAAATGAGTAAAGAAGTTTCTAAAGACGTTCTATGCAACAGTACTTTAGGTTCATGACTCTGGTTTATTCTACATTTCTGACACCGTCCTGCAGTGCAAGGAGGACAGCAACGAGCCAAGTAGAGACCGAGTGGGTGCAGCCTCATGCTGGGCCTGGCTCAAGATAAATATTGTAGTAACATTGTACTTTATCAAACAAAAGGATGCTTCCAAAAAGAGTTAAGACAAAGATTTATTGTTTGTTTATATTTTTACAATTGATGGAGGAACGTGGACTTTACAAGAAAAAGCAAAGTACAAATGAAACCAGTTCTCTGTGACACCAACTGCAATGAACATACGAACCCACTTACAAAACAGCAGCAGAGAGATGTCGCAAGTGAATTTATGTAACATTTAACAAACACAAAGCAAAGGCTGGTAACGACAAACTAAAGAAAACAAAAATCACTGCTCTTAGCAGGAGAGAACACTACTAGAAATTTGAAAGATTCAAGAAAACAAAACCAAATCCAACAATCGTACCATACAAATACTAACAAACCTTCCAGAATCTGAGACGCACAAGAGCCAGAGGCCGGGATACAAAAGTAACGTGGAACAGGAGGCACGGGACATGGGAAGATGTCCCACAATGAGGGACACCAGGTTAGTATGAATACACAGCTGATGACAGGGAAGACAACAAGGTGGGAACAATCAAAACTAAACACAATAGCAGGACATTTGGAATTTTCCAGCTTATTGAGTTATGAAAACAATGAGATATGTTTTGTAGTATGACAAGATAAAAAGACACATTTGGATATTTTACAGTATAACAGCATCTCAGTAACACAGACACATGATCATGTTAGAACACGGACAGGCTCCTACAATAATTAGCAAAGAAAAAACCTTAAACCATCTAGTCAGTTAATTGGTTATTTACTGAGGAACATTGCACAGATAAAGTGATGTAACCATTGTATATTAATCCACTGTCAACAAAAGCCACAATAAAAGTCCAGACATTAACAGCAGAGTCTGAGCCACTGGTCCCTCGACACAATGTGAAACCAGCAGCAGTGAGTAGAAGACAATAACGAGTAAGATGGTCCTGCTATGATGTTTCAGGAGGTTAAACAACTCAGATAATTTGTAAAATGTTTTCACCAGCCACAACAACAATTTCATCACAGCTGCACCTCCTGCTATTACTGCACCTCCTGCTATTACTCCACTTCCTGCTTTTAATGCTGCCCTTACAACTCCCACTGTTCCCGGTGTCCCCCCTCCTCCCACTGTTCCCGGTGTCCCCCCTCCTCCCACTGTTCCCGGTGTCCCTCCTCCTCCCACTGTTCCCGGTGTCCCTTCTCTTCCCACTGTTCCCGGTGACCCTCCTCCCCCTACTGTTCCTACTGTCCCTCCTCCTCCCACTGTTCCAGCAACTCCTGCTATTACTGCACCTCCTGCTATTACTGCACTTCCTGCTATTACTGCACCTCCTGCCATTAATGCTGCCCTTCCAACTCCCAGTTTTCCTGGTGTCCCTCCTCCTCCCTCTGTTCCTGGTGTCCCTCCTCCTCCCACTGTTCCTTGTGTCCCTCCTCCCCCCACTGTTCCTTGTGTCCCCCCTCCCCCCACTGTTCCTGGTGGACCTCCTCCTCCCACTGTTCCTGGTGGCCCCCCTCCTCCCACTGTTCCTGGTGGACCTCCTCCTCCCACTGTTCCTACTGACCCCCCTCCCCCCACTGTTCCTGGTGGCCCTCCACCTCCCACTGTTCCTGGTGGACCTCCTCCTCCCTCTGTTCCTGGTGGCCCTCCTCCTGACACTGTTCCTGGTGGCCCTCCACCTCCCACTGTTCCTTGTGTCCCTCCTCCCCCCACTGTTCCTGGTGGACCTCCTCCTCCCTCTGATCCTGGTGGCCCTCCTCCTGACACTGTTCCTGGTGGCCCCCCACCTCCCACTGTTCCTGGTGGACCTCCACCTCCCACTGTTCCTGGTGGACCTCCACCTCCCACTGTTCCTGGTGGACCTCCTCCTCCCTCTGGTCCTGGTGGCCCTCCTCCTGACACTGTTCCTGGTGGACCTCCTCCTCCCTCTGTTCCTGGTGGCCCCCCTTCTCCCACTGTTCCTTGTGTCCCTCCTCCCCCCACTGTTCCTGGTGGACCTCCTCCTCCCACTGTTCCTGGTGGACCTCCACCTCCCACTGTTCCTGGTGGACCTCCTCCTCCCTCTGGTCCTGGTGGCCCTCCTCCTGACACTGTTCCTGGTGGACCTCCTCCTCCCTCTGTTCCTGGTGGCCCCCCTTCTCCCACTGTTCCTTGTGTCCCTCCTCCCCCCACTGTTCCTGGTGGACCTCCTCCTCCCTCTGATCCTGGTGGCCCTCCTCCTGACACTGGTCCTGGTGGACCTCCTCCTCCGTCTGGTCCTGGTGGACCTCCTCCTCCGTCTGGTCCTGGTGGCCCTCCCCCTTCATCTGCTCCTTTTTGTTCTTCCTTTTTCCGAACTATATCATTTGGCCCCAAAAAAGCTTCTGCTAAGGACGCTGCTGCAGGACCGGTCAACCTGAGCCACGTGTTTCTGGAGAACCTGTTCTCGTCCGTGTTGCTGGTGTTGCTGTGTAGCGTGTTTCCTGCTGGCGTGGTGCTGCTGTGCTCTTGTTCTGTTGTGTGTAGCATCTCAGTGGTGAAGCAGCTTCCTCTGTTCTCCATCACCATCTTGTCTACTGTATCTAGCAGCTTCTCCACCTGGACCTGGCTGCTCCTGTAATCTCCTTGTTTGTTATTTCTCCAGGCCTCATTATCAACAACGTGACATCGGCCGCTGCACTTCCTGACCAAATCACTGAGACATTGATTTTGCTCCACATGCTCCTCTATCTTCATGCCTGCAGGTAACTGTTCACCGTGAGTGAAAACAACTGCAGTATATTTAAGAGCTTTCTCCGGGAAAGTTTTGCACATTTTAACAATCACATCTTGCTCTTCTTCCATTTTAAGCACAATAAGAAAGACATGAGGCCCAGGCGTGAACTCTGTGATCCACCTCACCATGTCCTCCTCAGGCCTGTCACTGAAACCGGGAGTGTCAGTCAAAGTAATTCTTCTTCCATGAACAGATCTGGACTTTGATTCACATCCACTAGTTCCACGGGTGACGGCCTGGTTTATCTTAAACACGTCTTCCTTGAACATGGTGTTAGCTAAGCTGCTTTTCCCAGCTCCAGTGTTCCCCAGCAGGAAAATCCTGTATGACTTTAACACTAGAAGAGAATAATTATAAATGGTGGTTATGTATGGATCAGGGTCAGAGGCTTAAAGTTAAAGCCAAAGAGTCAACATTTACAGATGGGGGACAAATTAAAGGAAGTGTCATACATCATTCTAACGGTTCTGTTAAGCCACTGAGTGATGGGGATTAGTGCAAAGAGCCACTAGAGGAAACACATTCTCATGTTCTCCTTTAACCTGTTGCTCATCTCTATATGTGTTACGCTGTGTCATAGTTTTCACCCCAACATTACCTTTGATGTTTTTCTTCTCCAGGGCTTGTCGAGTCATGAAAATCGTAGTCGGTGACACTGGGAGAACAAAAATGTTTTGGCTTGTTCACGTTAAATGAAACATCCACACACTAAAGTTTAACCTCAGTTATTTTGCTGCTTTAGGCAAAAGCCGTAAAGAAATACAACTAGCTATCGCTCAAATTTAGTTGCTCATATATTCAATATATAAAATTGTTTTTACCTAAGACTGAAGTGACCGTCGTGTCTTGTTCCGTAGCTTGTGGACGACCTCCTTCAGCCTCTCGTTCAGATGGTTTTTGCATTGATTTTTTGACATCAGCTATTTTTAGACCCTCTTTGTTGCTGAGGGCTTTTCTTTTTATTTCTTCTGCATCTTCGGACGTAATGTCCTGAAGAATCACAACCGCTGACTCACAAAACGCTTCTGCCACTGAGTTTGCTGCAGGGCCTGTTAGTTTCAGCCACGTCTTTTTGTAGTTCATTTCTTCCACCGCCATGTTTCCTGGTGAATGTTTGTCTTCCTGTACTTCTTTATCTACAGCTTGCACTGGAGGAGAACAGTGTCAAAATGTAACATCATGCAGTCCAAGTGTTAATTTGTTTTTTATGTGTGGTGTTAGCAGAGATATTATATTCAGTCTCAGGATGTGAAACTGAAGGTGGTAACTTCTGATCCTGCACTTCCTCATTTTTCCTGATATCCTAAGTAATTTTGGGTTTGACTGTACATATGCAGTATTATTTACATTTTCAAAAATGGTTTTGTGTATCTCTGAAGCCATTCATGCAGTAGAATATGCCTTTTTTAAATCCCATTAACATTGTAAAGCAGTTTTATAAGCTATGGACATCACAGTGTTACTAATACAATCATAGTACAGATCTGACTACAGCTGTGCCACGTTTCAGAAATAAATCTAAGGTATTTTTTTCTGAAATGATCAGTACAGCATACATCTTATAGCTGCCAGGTTAGAATGGATGGAGGAACGTTAACAAGTAACAACTGGAAGAAGTAATCGTGACTTACCACCCATTTTGAATGTTACTCTTCTCTCAACACTTCACTTTCACTTTGCTTTCTTTGAAGAGTGTGGGTGTGTGAAAGGCAGCGAGATGTGAGCTGTGGAAGGGTTGTGGGTGGAACCACTTGTCTCATATTGTCAAATTTAGTCGAACATGGGACAGACAGTCAGAATGACTCTCTGAGGTCACAAACAAAACCCTTTACCAATTTTAACACGTAGGTGTTGTTTCATTTTCGGTTGGGGGCACTGTTTGGTGTAGGAATTGTTTTATAATTATTAATATATTGTCACTGTAAACATTATAGGCTTTACTTTAAAAGCAACACAGGAGGAGATGTGTATAAGTAGTTGGACTTAATTCTAAGAAAGTAATTTAGCTCGATATAATCCACTACATGAATGAAATGAGTGTGTGTGACAGAGCAAAAGGAAGTGAAACGTCTGTTTACTCACTATTCTATTTGCTAATTACTTATGTAAGCAAACAAACATTGATGGACAACACTGCTGCAGGTCCACGTAGCTCCTACATCCTGATTAGCTACATATAAGTATGTGGTGGACACAGAGACAGTGTTTATTGCTCCTCCTTCGTTACGTCGTAGCTCTGGACAGACTGGGTTGAGTCTCATGCTGCTGTTAGGTCAGATATTGTGGCTTTGAGTTGACTCATAATTTTCTAGGGTTTTAACATTGTAGTGTAGCAATGACCAAAAAAGACATGAGATAAGGATGACAATGATTTATTGTTTGTTTATATTAGATGGAGCAAAGTGGACAAACAAATTAAAAAGAAAACACCTGTCTGTGATACTCACTGACATGTCGACATATACATCTGTTGCACATTTGATACAGTTCATGTACCACACACTTAACATACCATATATGAGAAAATACTTTAGTAAGCATTTATTAAAGGTTTGTATTAATTATCAATGTCTGTTTTCAATCTTCCACACTCCTGCTGCTCACGATTCCTTTGCCTCTCCTCACTTAGATTCTTTTGCTGTTTCCCTTCCATCTCCCTCTCCCGTTTCTTCTGCTCGCCCGCCTCCTTCTCCTGTTCTTGCTGCATCTCTGCTCCTGTTTTTACTTTAACAGATTTTCCAGTTGCTGCTGAAATAATTTTTAAAATTCCATAAACTGCCAGAATCCCTCCTAAACCCCAAAAAGCTCCCAACAGTGCAAGTGCAGGAACACGTGTCACCTTAAGCAAAACCTCCTCGTACACACTGTGTTTAGCCTGTTCTCTGATCTCATCCTCTGACATGTTTCCTGGTGTCTGTCTAATCAGCTCTGTCTCTTTTCGTATTTCTTCCTCCACTTCTTGCAGCATCTCGTTGGTATAGCAGCCTCCTTGGTTTTCCTCCACTGTCTTGTCTATTGTTTTCAGCAGCTCATCCACTTGGAACCTGTTGCTCCTGTACTCATCTGCTGGGTTGTTATTCCAGTATTTATTGTCAAAGACGTGACACCGGCCTCCACACTTCTCCAGCAGATCAGTCACAGATTTACTCTGGCTGACAAAATCCTTGATTGTCTGTCCTTCAGTGAGCTGATCACCGTGAGTAAAGAGAATTGTGGCATATTTGAAAACCTCTTCAGAAAATAATTCACGTATTTTCGTGACAACAGCCTCCTCCTGCTCTGTGAACCTCTCCACTTTAAGCACGATAAGAAAAGCATGAGGCCCAGGAGAGCACTCTACGATACACCTCACTACCTCAGGCTTCAGCTCCTCCTCAGGTCTGTCAGTGTCAAAGAAACCAGGAGTGTCGATCAGAGTCATTTCTCTTCCCTTAACAGAACCAGTTTTGGCCTCACATCGTTTTGTTTCAGAATTTAGAGTGTGACCAACTGTGAACGCGTTCTCTCCAAACATAGTGTTGGCCAAGCTGCTCTTCCCGGCTCCGGATTTTCCCAACAGGACAACTCTGCTTGTTTTTGGACCTAGAACATATTAATGCATCTGTATCAGTGAAGCAGTTGCTCTGTCTGTTGTTAACTTGTCTGTAGGATTGTATCTTAAATTCATTTTATGTTTTGTAACACTGCACATTTAGAGAAGCTTTGTTCTTATATAAAGACATTCACAATAAAAGGTCTCAACATCTCAGCATCTCCAAACAACACATCTAGCAGTTTGTTATAATGCAGCTAAAACTGTGTGTGTATCCAGTTTAGTAAAAGGATACAGCACAGATGGAAAGACGAGGACATTAACACATTATCATTATTATTGTTACTAGTAGTAGCCATAGCTGAATCTCCCTGCACCTCAGAGCTGTCTGATTAATTTTCTAGAATTAACTGTAACTTACCAGTCATGTTGTTACAGGTGAAATCAGTGACAAGTAGAATCAGCTCAGATCCTTCAGATGTTCACTGGGCGTCTTCTCTCTGCTGACTCATTCCCTGGTTTCACTTTCACTTGCTTATTGAGTGCAAGCCTGAGAGTGAGGCAGAGAGAAAAGGGGGGAGGGTGTTTTCAACGAAACATACTTCCAAAACGTGTCCAGATGTCTCCACTGTGAGATTACAGAACAGAAATACACAACTCACAGGTTGCTATACCTGGATACCAACTAAAGCAGGAAAGGGAAGCAGGAAGTGAGCAGAGGAGCCAGAGAAGTAGTGGCTGGGAAAATGCAAATGCTTCCATTTTTGTTCTTATCCACTAACATGCCGCCGTGTTCAACATGTGACTGACTTTGTCTCTTTGTCTCCGTCCACATCTACAGGTGTCATCAAAGTAGAATTGCTGACTACAGCATCCTGCGTGTTGTTGTTTTCTCTCTTCTCTCTTCCACACCAAACAGTTAGAGGTCGCCAACATTGATTCATGGAATAATGCTTTAACAACTTAAATTATATATTAATGTATTGGAGTTTTGCTGTGAGATCTTTTTATTTGGTATGTTTTACTACTATACAGTAGGTTTTCGCATTTCACTGTGTTGGTGTTCTCTGTTTTTGTCCCAGTGAAGTTGAAAATAAACAAAAATAAAACCACTCAAAGTGCATGTTGACAGCAAATCTGTTTATTTCCACAACTGTTTTCTTTTGGGTTTTTTGTATTCAGGGCTTCTGTACATTGACAGGTTACCTTGGATTAAATACAACAGAAATCAGCCTGTGAGTCATCTAATTAATTCATACACCTGCAACTTCACATGTGCATATTAGGCTCAAATTAATTTTGATGACGGAGAAATGTTGATCAGTCATAGCTGTGGCTGCTGTGAATTGTTTTACAGACAGAATTATTTCATTATCTGTAATTCTGAGCAGACGTTCAGTTTTCCTAGACTCTAAGTGGTAATGAATTGAATTGAATTGAATTGAATTACATTACAATTGTCTCTTATTATACCAACAATCAAGCTATGGCTGATTAATCAACTCAAAAATATTATGACAAAGGTTGAGCATCAGCTTTAACGAGTCTAAATCTGATAATTATCTAAGGTTTCAGCGTCAGAAAGCGAGAAAATAAAGGGGCTTCCTGGTGTACGAGTCAGGAAGCCGTCAGCTATCAAAAAGTGCAGAAAGATATATTATTATTTTTGTATGTAGGACAAAAACACAACTTCACTAAAGCTAAGACTTTGTAACAGTGAGTCCTATTTACCTCTAAATGTCTTAATTGAACTTTTGTGGGTTATATTGTACAGATGAGGAAGATTTTGCGTGGTGTCCAGAATTCATTCCTTTTTGTTTATCTTATCTATGTAGGTGTTGGCTGTCTCTGTTACATACTGGACTATACCCATCATATGGTCCACTGTCTTCTTTGCAGCTTCTCCTGGTGTTTTTGCTCCCTCTGATGATGTATATCCTATATAACTACCTACCACTGCACCTGTTACTGCTGCTATGATTGTGACTTTTATTAGAACTGCTCCTCCTGCTGCTGCTGCTCCTCCTCCTGCTGCTGCTGCTCCTCCTCCTCCAGCTGCTGCTGCTGCTCCTCCAGCTGCTGCTGCTCCTCCAGCTGCTGCTGCTCCTCCAGCTGCTGCTGCTCCTCCAGCTGCTGCTGCTCCCAGTGTGATGCCTGTTGTTAGTTTTAGAGCGAGTCCTAACGTTTTGAATGTTGAAGATAACTTTAAAACTGCATAAACTCCAGCAACCATTACTCCTACGCCACATAGAGCCCCCAGCAGTGCACCAGTAGCAACACCTGCTGCCCTGGTCAGAAAGCTCTTAAGGACACTGTCTTTAGCCTGTTCTCTGTTCTCTTCCTCTGACATGTTTCCTGATTTCTGTCTAATTCGCTCTGTCTCTTTTCGTATTTCTTCCTCCACTTCTTGCAGCATCTCGTTGGTATAGCAGCCTCCTTGGTTTTCCTCCACTGTCTTCTCTATTGTTTTCAGTAGCTCCTCCACCTGGAACCTGTTGCTCCTGTACTCATCTGCTGGGTTGTTATTCCAGTATTTACTGTCAAAGACATGACACCGACCTCCACACTTCTCCACCAGATCACTTATAAACTTACTGTGATGGACAAAGTCTTGGATTGTCTGTCCTTCAGTGAGCTGATCACCGTGAGTAAAGATAATTGTGGCATATTTGAAAACCTCTTCAGAAAATAATTCACGTATTTTCGTGACAACAGCCTCCTCTTGCTCTGTGAACCTCTCCACTTTAAACACAATAAGAAAAGCATGAGGCCCAGGAGAGCACTCTGTGATACACCTCACTATCTCAGGCTTCATCTCGTCCTCAGGTCTATCAGTGTCAAAGAAACCAGGAGTGTCGACTACAGTCATTTCCCTTCCGTTAACAGAACCAGTTTTGGCCTCACATCGTTTTGTTTCAGAACTAACTGTGTCACCAACAGTAAACACTGTTTTTCCAAGTATGGTGTTGGCCAAGCTGCTCTTTCCAGCTCCGGTTTTTCCAAGTAGGACAATCCTTCTCGAGCTTGAGTCTAGAAGAGAATAACAACTTTCTATCAATCAAGCTCTGTCTGTTGTTTGTTAACTGGTTTATTAACAGAATATTATTAAATATTTTCATTTATTATGATTTTATTATGATTTTGTGATTGCTATTATGTTGGCAAGCCTTTGCTTGTCCCTGCTTATTAGTGCTTTAGTTGTAACATTTTGTAGTTTAACGTTGTGTACCTGCATTCACAGTGGTTTTGATTTATGTCCTCGAACTTTCCTTTCCCTGTCCTGCAGTGAGTGTTGCAGTCCGGCCCTCGGGGCTCTGAGGGTTCCAGGTTTTCGGTTTTGTCTCGGTGATGGCGTGTTCTCCCTGGTAATTTAGTAGTTACACCTGTGGTTCATTTCCTGTTTAGTTGTATTTAAGCCTCCCCTCGTGTCTCTGTCGGTCTGCTGATGCCCATTGTGGCGCTGATATGTGTCACATGTGTAGAGTCTTCAGCTCAAGTCATGTTTTTGTGCTCTTGTGTAGAGCTTCTAATCAGGTCGTGTTGAAATGCTGTTTTTCACTGTCCCTTGTAGGTGTTAAATACATTTTCCCTATTCAAGTCTAAGTCACGTCTGCATTTAGGTCGACAGAAATACCACAATAATTCCATCTGTCTGAGTATCCTGGGTGACATTTGACTCCACAACCACATGTTTGCCTGGCCTCCATCTTTAGTAGCAGCTCTACTAATGCAGCATCCACAGTATTGTCTTTTTGTCTTGCTAGTTACTGATGAGCAATCTTGTTAGTCTGTCAGAGTATTTGTAACAGAGATCTAGTTTGTTAGTTAGTTTGTCATACTGTAACATTAGTAGTATTAGTATTATAATACTAGTAAACTGAGCATATATTTCACAACCTGTTCAGCAGAACCTTACTGTAGCTGTCAGATCACTTTTCTTAAGGAAGGTAAACAACAACGTAACTTACCTGCCATATCGCTAAAGGCAAATAAAAGTGATCTTTCAGATGTTTGCTCGGTGACTTATTCCCTAGTTTCACTTTCACTCGTGGCTGCTCTCACGCAGTTGGACGGATGCCTCGACTCCCTCCCTGCCTTGACGGGGGTCTATGACGTCACCTCCTCTTCTTCTTTTTGCGTTTTATTGGCGGCTGGCGAACAGTAGTCGTGCATCACCGCCATCTACTAGATCGGAGTGTGGATTAGTATGCTGCGCAACCAGGACAGAAACCTCTACAATCTTATTCTCCTGTTCAACCCTGTTTCCTCCAAGAATTTAAATAAAGCTCTGATAGCCCCTATTTTCACACCTAGTAAAACTTTCAGATCCAGTCTTTTCTTTTCTTTCAGGCACTCCACCAGTTTGTCTCTTTGCCGATCGTATAAAAAATATTTATTATTATATGGTCCAGAGATTAAAATCCAGCCCAGGCTTCTTTCCAGCACAGGAGCCACATAAAGCAAATGTCACAGGAGATTGATACATAACTGATGAATACATTTTTATTAGTAGTATTTGCAGTTTTCAGTTCAAATCACATGAAAAGCATTACTACAGTAATTAGTTTAGCATCATAATACTGTCACAATAAAACAGTTAGCAACAGGAAACACCCAGATAGACATCACGTCAGTGTCTTGAGTTTTTCAGACTCTCACTTATTTTGGATATTTACTCTGTTCAGTCGCTGACAGTGTGTTTAAAGTCGTGTGGGTTTTATCTAAGATGGCCTGAGCTTCACTCTTCACAGCCTCTACTGTCTTCTTTGCTGCTTCTGTGGCTGTAGCTGCTTCCTCAGCTGCATCATATCCTATTAACCCTCCTCTCACTGCTCCGGCTGCAGAGAATGCAGCTGTAACTATGCCTAATGATGATCCGGCTATTCCTGCTGCTCCTCCTGCTGCCGTTCCTCCTATTACTCCAAAAGTTGTTGCTCCTGCAACGGTTGCTGATTTAGTAATAGCCTCACGTAACTGTACTGATTTTGAGGACGACCTCATACATGTAGTAGCTATTCCAACCATTACTACTGCCCCAAATAAAGCTCCCAACAATGCTCCTGTTGTAACACCTGCCATTATGATCACGAACTCCTCACAGACTCTAACCTCAACCTGTTCTCTGATCTCATCCTCTGACATGGTTCCTGATGTCTGTCTAATTCGCTCTGTCTCTTTTCGTATTTCTTCCTCCACTGCTTGCAGCATCTCGTTGGTATAGTAGCCTCCTTGGTTTTCCTCCACTGTCTTGTCTATTGTTTTCAGCAGCTTCTCCACCTGGAACTGGTTGCTCCTGCATTCGTCCTTATGGATTTTATTCCAGTATTTATTGTCAAAGACGTGACACCGGCCTCCACACTTCGCCACCAGATCACTCATGAACTCATTCTGACCGACAAAATCCTTGATTGTCTGTCCTTCAGGGAGCTGATCACCGTGAGTAAAGAGAACTGTGGCATATTTGAAAACCTCTTCAGAAAAGTATTCACATATTTTAGAGATAACAGCCTTCTCCTGCTCTGTGTATTTCTCTACTTTAAGCACGAGAAGAAAAGCATGAGGCCCAGGAGAGCACTGTGTGATACACCTCACTATCGCAGGCTTCATCTCCTCCTCAGGTCTGTCAGTGTCAAAGAAACCAGGAGTGTCGATCACAGTCATTTCCCTTCCACTGACTGACTTGGTTTCAGCTTGACATTTTCCTGTTTCTGAATTTTGAGTATGGTTTATGGTGAACAGTTTCTCTCCAAGTAACGTGTTGGCCAGGCTGCTTTTACCAGTTCCAGTTTTTCCCAAGATGACAATTCTCATTGGCTTTGATGCTAAAAAAGAACAAAATCTATAAGTAACACTGTACATTTATTTCATAGTTCTTTCTCATATTAAAATGTGCTCAACAAAAACTCCTTAATGGTCAATAATCTGTGACTAAATCAAACATCAAGTATTAGTTTTATCTGCACCAAAGCCAAATTAAATGAACTGTTGTTAGAGAGATAATTAAATAACAAAACAAATGCTAGCTTATTATCCAGTGTTCAGCCCAAACACAAACAATTAACCATAAAGTAAACTTACCATTCATAATGTCAGAAGTGAAGTGTCCTTAGCACGGCGTGACGGTTGCACTGAACAATAGGAGTGTCAGTGTGTGGGCGAATATATTTCCTGTGTCTTGAGGTTAGTCTAATTTTTCCTTTGCATGGTACACAAACACGTGCATTTTTCCAATCACACAATCAGTCTTGGCTCACACTGATGATTTGAGAGCTTCTGCTTTTCTGAAACGCGCCACATCCAACGCGTGCATTACATTAAACATATTACCAACATTAAAATGTAAATGTTGATGCGAGTTGTCACAGCAGGATCATTACCAAGCACAGACCACTGCTACAGCCGACTATTGCAGAGGTGCCGTTGCGGTGACTTACTTTGCTTTCAGAATGTGGAACCTAGAAAAAGCTTCTGCGCATTAAAAATAAGAGTTTAATGACAGAATGTTCTTATTTGTTATGAACAAACTATATGTAGTAACAATCTGAAGTAAATGTGTCCTATATACTGTAGGTATAGGTCAAAAGGCGGTGCCCCAATGTCTGCATATACTAATATGGTGTCATGCTTCTCTTTTGATGACTAACTTCCTGTTTTGACACCTTTTGAAATACCTTTAACCCTTTAAAGCCTGGCACATCAATGGAAATTTATTTCAACCCCTCCACACACACACATTTGTTTATTACATATGTAACAAACAAATAATTATAATAATTATCACACCTGATACAAACGCAATATAAACAAGATATAGGAAACATAAATGAAATATAGGTGAGTACGTCTAGGAACCTACACAACTGTGTCAAAAACCCTACTAATCCCAAATAGAACAAGCATTTTTATTGAAAACCAATCAATAAATTCTAATTAACATATTACATTTTTGAATTTTTTTAACATTTTAAACAACAGAGAGCAAAGCACCATCTTTGAGGAAGAAACCTCCAGCAGAACCAGGCTCAATGTGGGCGACCATCTACCTCGACCGGTTGGGATGAGGGGATAGAGACGAAAGAAAAGAACAACAACCACAACAGTAATTTTAGCTATATTTCTAAGATGGAAGTCATTGACTGTAAAAGACGGAAAAATATTTGAGAACTGGATTTTCAACCTTTAATTACTAAATAGAGCAGAGTTGTGTGAGTCACATATGGTTTAACACAACATTTGTAAAAACACTTATTAATACATCCAAAGGTATTAGCAAAAACTAAAATGCGTAGCGAACATCAGAAATCTAAGCATGTCTGTGTGTCACAACTTCCTTCCTTCCTGTCTAATAAAGCTCAGTCAAAATGTTTTGGGTTGCATCCGAGTTCTCCAGTGACTTCAGTAGATTGAACAGGCCTCGTTTTTGTTTTCCACACTTCACTTCACATTAGACGTAATACTGCCATTGCAGGTATCTGGGAATGAACACACACAAACGATTTTACATGAGCTTTTTGGTTCTGCAGCGTTCCTTGTATCAGCAGCTAATTTAAATTCAGCATGTTTCATTTCAGCGTCTCTCCCTTTTCTGTCCTCTGCCTTCATACACTGACAAACACTAGTCTGGCAGTGTAGGCCAGGTCAGCGACGTAAAGCAGGAAGTTTAGGGCAGTGAGCACGGCCACGGTGATCAGGTTCGACTGTGTTTGGCTCTGGTTCTGCTTGTCAAACTGGAACACGGGCCAGATGATGGTAGCGGTCAAGTACATGATGGCTGCCAGGAGACCGTACGCTGACAGGAACTTGGAGAAGGGGATGGGGAGGCAGCCGGTGCACTCCCCCACACACAGCACCACCACTGCCATGGAGAGGATGAAGCAGATGCAGTACACCGCCATGCACCACTTGAGCGCTGGGTGCTGGTTATACAACACTGGGTTGCTGACTAACATGAAGATAACGCAGGCCACGAATGTCTGGCAGACTTTCATCAGGCCTGGCGCTGTGGCCATGTAGCCCGTCACCTCTCCTGGCCTCGCTTTGGACAGGCTCACCTCACCCATGTAGGCTACGGTCGCCAGGCAGGAGAACACGGTGGAGACGATGCGATGGTCGCGGGCCTGGCTGCTGTACGACTGGCCCTTAAGGTAAGAGAGCGGAAAGATGACAGAGGCAGAGAGGCAGAGGAGGGCAGCGTAACAGGCCACGGTGATGGGGAAATTGGTCCAGGACACGGGGACTCGGGTCTGGAGGCCGAACAGTTCCACGAGCAGGACCAGCAGGGTGCAGGCGAAGCTGAACGCCCAGCAGAACATGCACCAGTCGGCCATCCCTTCGCTTGGCAGGAGGGCCCCGTGTGCTGCGACACTGAACGCCACGCAGGTAAACAGCAGGGCGACGACACGCACCCATAGCAGCTGAGAGGTGGGCAACACGATCAGTGGCATGATGGGATGTCACAGTGGGTCAGGAGCTAAAGTGGAAGTCCAGTAAGCTTCAAGAACAGTCTCAGGTATTGAATGTGAGATCCTGTGGTGGCTGCCTGTTACATATTCTGCAAGAACACACAGAGAAGAAAGTAAAAAAACATTTTTTGCAGCCTTTACTCGACTTGGTAGCATATAAGAAATGAATCCAGAGTAAATATTACATTAAATACAACATTACTCTGTGGGCTGCGTGAGCGTGTGATACGGCACAGACATGTGTCAAGTCACGCATCACGACTGAGGAATGTTTGATTTATTGTTGGCTGGCTGCACAAGCCGTGACCTGTGCGTTTTAGGTAGACAGGAAGTGCAAACGTGATTGTTGAAGGAGATGGAAAGTCCCTCAGCTTAAAGCGGAAGACTGAGAAACACACGTTGCTCTAGGTTGGGTTCAACACCAGGATATCGGTGCCCTCTAGTGCCAACACTGGGATACGTGGGCTCATCCTAATGTGACGACGTTCATGGGACTGAACAGGCCAGAAGTCTGCTCTGGAGAGCAGTGGTTTTAATTGAATACTGAATGCAGGGCACCAAATACATAATGTAGTTTAGTTACTACTGAGGATCAGCTCGACTGACTGTACAGTCACCTCCTGTTCTGAAGAAACGTGACTAATTCTGATATGACAGACCCAGTGGCTCCACATGCTGATAACAGAGAAGGCACATGTTTAGCTGACCGAGCACAGGGAGGAGGTGGGGCCTAACACATGGCCATTAATTATGATTAATATACTATACACTGTCCTTATTAGTATCAGGAGCCATGTATAGATTCTGTCTAAATTGACTGGTGTTAAACTGGTGTCTTTAGAGCTTTTAGATTGCGTGAGCTTTGGATTGAGACACATATAGCAACCACGTAACATGTTTCATGCAAACATCCTCTGAGGGAAATGTGTTCATTCATTCATCATACACAGGAAGCAGCTCCAGAGCTAATGGAAAATCAAATGAGCCCCCGATGACTTTGTCAAGGCATGATGGGACTAAATCCTGGAGCTTGAATGGCTTCTTTTCAGCTGGGAGCTCAAGGACTGTTAGTTTACAGGAGGGATAATAATAATGTCAAGGTTCAGTGAGCAACGCATATGTGCCGGTGATGTGGTTGTGTGGCTTTGAGCTCTTTCTGCTAACAGGAAACCAGGCTTGGGTTTGCTTTTCAGGTCAGGAGTTTACGCCGCACATACCAGACTATAAACAGCCATCTCTGTGTGCGCACCCTAATATTACACATCATCGATATGGATTGATGTGGGAAAGAGAACAAGAACAGAAAGCTGCCGAAAAGAACTTTGCGCAAACCCTGAAACGTTTATTCTGGCTGCAACAAGCAGCAGCCTTCATTACAATGAAACCATACGAGGTGTGTTTACTTGGCTACATCGCATAAGCACTTAAAAACTTTAGGTTATTGCGTAAAACACCGACAGAATAACTGGCACGTTCAATTGAGAGCTTTGTCCCAAATTGCGGACGTGCCGCGCCCTTTGTTGAGCCATTACGCTCGGCTCTGTTCCAAAAATAACTAAGGAGAAACACCAGCTGCTAAACTCCGTGAGAACAACAGTCTAACGCGTCCGGAGAGCGACCTTACCGACTTCTGGGTCCGGAGGTATCGCTTCGTGCTTCGGTAAGAGCTTAAGGTTTCCGTAAGACCGTGCGCACTCGGCGGCGCATCCTCTCTCATCCAACGGCTCCCCCACGGGCCATATTTGGTGCTGAGCCCTTGGTCACCTCGGATCCTCTTAAGCGTTTCCCATTACGTCAGTTGAAAAAAAAAAAAACTTTCTCCTTACTTTATATGTACAACAAACATTAGAACATTTATTTTACAGCGTGCGAGGAATAAACACTATTCTAGTAATGATGACTCTAGTAAATATTATGAGCAATTAAGTTTATCAAGATCATCGACGAAGATGGCTCAGAGGTTCACCTTTAGAAATCCTTACAGACGAATGTTTTCTCCAAACGTAAATAAAACGTTTTATTGTCCAGTATTCACTCCCTCTGAGAACTGCCAACATTTGGACCAACATTTAGAAAGAAAGAATGCATCTGCTAGGAACTGTCTGGTCCTTGCATGATTACTCACATAATTTATTGTTTATTTAAATCAAGTATAATCACTGAGGATGGCTTGGGTGGATCTTAGTTTTATATTTTTACAGATTTCTGCCCAACCCAGTTTCACCCATAGACTTCTATTTATAATAAAAGAGAATAAATAAAGAAAATAAAAGGCGAAAAGACACTAACTATGAGCTTTTCTGTAACTTTATTTCCCTCTGTGATAATAATGTGAAAATAGCTAAACAAAGACTTCTACAACGTTGTCTTATTGCCATGTTGCTACTTTTTGTTCGTGCAGGTACAAACATCATATTTGCATTAACACACTGGAGAGAAATAAAGATTGAAAACATCTGTCATTGTTACCCAGAAGTGTCCGCAGTGTCACCATCTGGCCGCGCGGTGTCGCTGTTACACGGTGTTTGTACGTATACTCTTACGGACTCGGGGGGTTCGGCCAGACTCAATGATAACAACACAGCGGAGATTATAAGGAGACGAGCTGGAACCACCTCAGGCAATAAATATATACAAGAAGATTGTATCTGGAGCCGAGTCTTCTGACTCATCCACAAAGAGACGCCGATCCAGCCTGACCGCAGTGTTTTGGGAGAAGGTGGAGCTTTACGGGAATCGTATTCGTGGCTAGCTGTTAGCTGCCAGGCTAACGTGCAGCGTTTGCTTTGAATTTGCACGAAAACGCGACTCCGGGATGTTCTGACCCGAGGTTTGCACGGACGCCCGCCGCCGCGACCCTCTTCGGTGTCCGTTCGCCGTGCGTTCAAGCTCATGCCGGGGCTTCGCCTTGCAGGCGTAGCCGCTTAGCCGGCTAGCTCCGGAGGAACGACTCGTGGCGGAGCCGAAAGGCGGGGACGCAGCGCTTTCGGTGGTGGGGAGAACCACGCCATGCCGCGGGGGCGCGTCGGCCCATCCGTGGAGCTAACCGCAGCGAGCTAACGCTAGCTGGACGCCACAGGCCGCTTCAGGTGAACGTCGTTATTCCCCGGGTCGTACAGTTGCACAAGTGAAACTCAAAGTCGAGACGCACCTTTAGCTTTCATTCTTACCAGCGCTTTCGTTTTTGGGACGCCCAAACACACAGCAGGCTAATTAGCCCGCTAAAGCGTCAATTAAAGCCCGTGTTTGTGTTGTTTACAGGCTGTTAGCATGTGAATTCAGGCCAGTTCAAGAGTAGTTCAAGAGTGAAGAAATGGCTGCTTAGCAAACAGCGGTACGTTGTTTTGCGTGTGGACCAAACGCATAACAGGAGCGTCAGCGCTGAGAACAACCCCATCAAAACCACCGTGCAAATGAGTGGGAGACCAGCCACGCGTGTGTTGGATCATTGAGGCTGGCGCGGCTGCAGACAGCCACACACGTAAACACGTCCGTGAAGGCGTCTGGGCTCAGGTATGCGTGGTCGGAGCCTTCACCTGCGGCTCATTAGCGCTAGACAGACACTTGCAGACGGGCGCGTTGTTGACCTCCCGCAGCACAGGGCGACGCATCAGCCATTCATTCATGATTGATGAGTTCTGAGGAGGCAGGCTGTCCTTTATGCATCTTCCACTACAGCTGAGCCGCTGCACGAAGCCACTAACAGCCTATTTATACTGAACCACTGTAGGCAACTTATCAAGGCGATACTGAGAGCTGAATGTTAGTTTTAGCAGCACTTTCATTTCTAATCCTACTGAATCCTAAGCGGGAGACACTTGGGTGGTTGGGAACATGAAGATCGCTGTGATCGGCTCTGAACCAGCTTCCTCATAGCTCGAAGTTCTGATCATAGTGCGACAGAGAGCCCCATTGTGTGGACGAACGCCAAGGAGGAAAGAGATGATGGCGGTGGTGACGATGGAAGAGGCCTAGTGACAGAAGAAATCCGGCAACAGGAAGCAGAGGAGCGTCACAAGGCTGCAGACATGAGTCTACGCCAGCCCACCTCCACGCTGGACAGGTAGGAGCCTCTCAGCCTTTACCCCTCAGACGGTCATTCAGTTACGTGGTGGGCCGCACGTCTTTAAATGTTGTGATGTCAGCCTGATGTTCTTCCAGTCTAAGCAGTGGAAGAACAAGTCAGACAGGCAGACAGGTTTACTGAAAGGCTGATAAAAAAACCAGTGTGTGCAGCGAGGAGAGGGCTTCGAGATAAAGTTGCGTCCTCAGCATTCTTACTCTATGAACTCAGCTGTTCCTAGTGAGGTGCAGTCTGCCTGCTGCTTGAACGTCACCTGGCCTTGTGAGTTTTCACCTGCCGTGCTGTAGTTCACCCCCGCGCTGCCCCACGCTGTGTCTGTGTGGTCCTCTGTCTGATGAGATTATTGTCTTGATTATGTGTCTCTCGTGTTTCTCCTGCTGTCAACCTTTTCGTCTGTGCTCGTGCCCATTACTTCCCACTGCTGTGTCTGTGTGTGTCATGTGGCAGCAGGGCGGCCAATGCGAAAAACGCCCACCTGTTCAGGTAGGACAGCTGTGAGAGCTTATGAGTGTCTGTGCTTACTAAAAGCTAAAACAAGCATTTAACATGGTTTCGCTGTGTTGTTGGTCATTGGGAAGCAACATTCATATTCACCCACATAAGGGAAACATAACTGAAGTAAGTTCACCTCTTCCTCCAGGTGGAGTTTTCCTTTCAGCTGGGTTTCATTACACTGCCCAGTTTCTCCAGGTCTTACTAAATGACCACAAACCAATATTTATGGAGTAAATGCAGCCTGTGTCAGTGGGTATTTGTGCGAGTTGCTCCTTTAAGCCAGTAACTGGACCCCTGGAATAAAACCAAGTTGTGTTTATTCTACGTGTTCTTGCATCAGACACATGCAAATAGACGTGTATTAAAAGTCGAGGCTGCTCTCAGCGAGTGTAAAGGTCACAGGGATAATTCTGTCAGTTACACTGTGTCCGTTTGCTCTGAGATAGATTTACGTCCTGAATTTCTTCTCTCTTGTGTTCTTTACCTTTTTCTGTCACGCCTCGCTTTCAGCCCTTTTGCTGCGTGGTGAGTTTCCATCTTAACCACTCTCTTGTTGCTTCTAATGCTGTTCATATGCACAAGTCCCCTCATCTGACCACGTGTGAGTTTTAATGGCTTGTTGCCTCAACTTTTTATTTACTTTCTGTTCAACGCTCCTCCCATCTTTGTATTTCAGACCCCCTACTTCTGCTACTCCTTCCAGCCAAAGCATTTTCTCAGTCGACCCACTTGATGTAGCTCGATGCTGATTTTGTCTCTCACCTCCCTCATACCCAGGCTGAGCAGTCTGACCATCGGAGACTCCGATCGCAAATCCTCCACCCCGCAACAGAGGGAGCTGACAGCTGACGTCCCTGTTGAGAGTACGGGTAACTGAGATTGGTCCAGGATTAATTTAGTTATCATTTACTATCCCTGAGTTACCCCTAACGTCGTCCTGCTCTCTAGGTCCCGGTCTTGTCCAGCGATGTGTGGTGGTGCAGAAGGACCACCTCGGCTTCGGCTTCACAGTGTGTGGAGAAAGAATCAAACTAGTGCAGAATGTCCGACCAGGTCAGACACCGTTTGTGGATTATTGTCATTTTCAATCTGATTTTGTGACATAGGGAATTTTAACAATGTACACGTAAGTTTTGAAATGTAGATATTTGTAATCTATGTAATATATATCTATATATTTAATATAGAAACGTGCACATAAGCTGAAATGGCAGCGTAGAAGACCATATTTAATAGCCACATTTTATACATACAACTATCCACTGTTAAACCAAGAACTGTTTCAGTTCTCCCAGTATAATATGGCTGTTACAGATAAATTATCTCTCTGAAGTTCGCCATATGCGTATGTTATTACAGGAGGTGCAGCAGTCAAGGCCGGGGTTCAAGAAGGCGACCGAATCATAAAGGTTTGATCTGCTTTCTGTGGCACACACTGACTAGGAGCGTGTTTAATTTCTGTGCTCAGTTGGGCTGATGTTCTTCTTCCCGCAGGTCAATGGCTCGCTGGTTTCCTCCATGTCCCATCAGGAGGTGGTAAAACTAATCAAATGTGAGTGTGACTGGTGTGGGTCCTGCAAACACTTCTTGATTTTCACATACTTGGCATTGGTCTATTTTTGTTTTACGTTTTCATCCTCTGTGTTGCTTTGTAGCTGGACCTTATGTTGCCATGACACTACAAGGCCCTCCCCCCTCAGCCACCTCACTGCCATTAGAGCCACTCCCTACTGACCTCACATCCAATCAAAAAATGTCACTAGGAGGGGAGACCCCACCCCCTCCACCTCCACCTCTGCCTTCTGGACTGAGCAGCACCCCTTCTCAAAGAATCACTGGACCCAAACCTCTACAGGTGAGAGAATCTCTACTGGCATAGTTTTGTTTTCAGCATATTCTAGTTACTCGTATGATATGCAAATACAGTTTAAAAACTAATACAATGTATTATATCAAGGATGGACATATTTCTATTTGATGCATGAGTGATTTTCTTTTGTTTAGGACCCAGAAGTACAGAAACATGCCACTCAGATACTGAGGAAAATGCTGGAGCAGGAGGAAGCTGAGCTACAGGTAAACACGCTCATATGAGGTGTCATATCTCAAACAGTCCATAGAACTCAAACTGTTCTGGCCTTTTCTGTTGCTCTGTGCTGTCGTCGTAAGAATTTAAAAAGCCGCCTTGTGTCTAGACTTTACTGCTGATAACTACATCTGATCAATTTACAGGACCTGATAGAGGAACAGTTGAGGAATCCGTCACCATCTCTGGAGGAGCGGATTGAAAGTGCCAAGAGGAGAGCTCATCAAGTCAGGGTGAAGATTCAGCAAGACCTGGTGAGGGGATGAGGCTTTTGTGCTCATTTAAATACAGAGCTGACAATTACCTGATGTTTTATTTGCCTTTCCAGGAGGGAACACGATCTGAATCCATCACGAATTATGTCATGGTGGGAGGTTTGTATCACTCTGTTACTTTCCTGTTTCATTCTCAGCAACATAGTGTTTCCACGTATACCGTGTGGTAGAATCAGTCTATAGATTGTGTTGTAACGTTGTGTTAAGAGTTTAGCCTAAAATAATGTGGCTCTTTAAGTATTGAGATTTTTATGTATCGTGCTCAGAGGTGAGACATGTCAGACTGCTTTGTGCTTTGACAGGGCGATCATCAGTGGACTCGAGCGAAGGAGACATGGAGGTAGGTGGTCTTTTCACAAACTGGTGCGATTGTTTTTGTGTACGTGATGGTTCCACTCATCCCGTTCCCCTCATCCTCCCTTCCTCCTCCTCCTCCTCACCAGGCCTGTGAAAGTCCCCACTCCTCCCCCTCACCCTCCGTCAGGACCTCCCTACATCAGCGCCAGAGCTCTGACACACAAAGTCTGCCTGAATCGGTGAGAGAGACACATACGCGCCCGTTCGCTTAGTGATAAATGTCAACGCATGTATACGCTTACTGTTTATAACGAGACTCAAAATATTAATCAACTAGTTTATGTGATTTGACTGTTTAAAAACTTACTTAGTTCTCTCCTCGTCATCCGTTTTTCACTTGTGTCATTCATCAATGTGAATCGGATCAAATGTGGCTGAGAGTGTTCTCGCCACAGCCTTCGCTTAATTTTTCATGGCACCTTTTGTCCTGACCACTGCACCATACAGTGTAAAAGGGAAGATGTCCAGTTGCACATTGACCTGCTGTCAGTGTTCTTAATTTGCTGCACCAAGTAGTTTTTAATATCTGCGTGTTTGCATTGAAAGGGTGGAAAAGCTCAAATCATTGGACCTGAGGAGGATGAAGAATACGACGGCTACGCGTTTAATGAGGTGAGGAGGACACTTGCTGTGTCTGTCTGTTTCATTATCCTTCATGAATATATTGGTCGGTGGGAAAGATGCCAAAGCTCCAGCTGGTTCACTGCTGACGTCGGCCTCCCACATCATTTTCTCTCCGAGTCCTTGTTGATGGCTGATATGAAGTGAGGCCCCGTGACGGTGATCCAGCCGTGGCCTCGTTCACCAGGCTCATCCAGTGTAGCTGGTAATATTCGTGTCTGACTCATTCAGATGGACGGTCCATTCCAGGACATTGAACTACTGAAGTCACGCCCTGCACACATGATGGTGTTCATGCGATACGTCTTCACCCAGCTTCTGGACCCCAACCCTCTGGTCAGTCTAATCAAACCAGTAGCTGTGTTTTTCCTCACTGATTAGTTTTATCCTGCTTTTCTTCTGGATAACTTCTTTTAGTGTCTGAACTCGGTATTTATGTTCAGCTTTGCTATGTGTGTCTATTGGTTTGCTTGCTCACGTTGATGCTTGTGTCTTTGTCTACAACAGCTGTTCTACTTGTCAGTGGAGGCTTACCTGGGCTCTAATCCTAAAGATGCACGCGCACTTGCCCCTCAGATCTGCTCCCACTTTGTTGACCCAGATGCTGTATGTATCAACCTGCTTTAATAATTGCATAATCAAAATTTTATTATCTTCAGAAACACAGACACTTCCACCCTTTTGTGATTGTGTGATCAACAATGTTTTTCATTGGTCAGTAAATCTTTCAAGAGCACCCTCTACTGGACAGAGCAAACTTCAAACAGCTTGTATAATTCCTGTTGCACCTCAAACTGGTCTTTAAACTTTAAATGTTGAGCATAGAATATAAGCTACCAGCTGCTAAAGGAGGTTTTCACCAACATGCTAATGCAGATCGACAGAAGATGAGACGTTTTATCATAGTGATATATCTCAAATTACAGTTTTGCGTTTTTTCCATTCATCTAAAGCGATTCATTTCAAGATTGTAATAAAAAGCTGTTTTTTCTTTGTAGCCCTTAAAAATCAAAGTGCAAGATGACGATCTCAAAGAAATAGGTAAGAGCTCTTGGCAACTGAAGTTGAGTGGACTTTGCGTCGTGTTTACTAAACTAATAAATTTGATTTGTCCTGTCGTGTCTTCAGAGAGCCGACTTCATGCCCAGGAGGACATCAGAGGCCCTCTGTCTGAGCTGCAGCAACAGGTGCTGCCAGACATCCAAGACCAAATACAAGACTATAGGTACAAAGCCTTTTGGGGGGTGTACATGAGAAACCAATACAGGGTTTATGCCCTGTGATGGGAAACTCCTTCTGGGGCTGAATCACAGGCAGAAATGAAATGGCATGTAATGTTCTGTTGTTGTTGTTTTCTAGGAACAAGCAGATGATGGGCCTTGGCTGTCTGTTTGGAGAAAGAGACCTGCTGCACCTCGATGGAGACCCACTGAAGGAGAAACACGTGGTGGACAAACAGGCCACCGCCCTTTGGGAGATACTGTGAGTTTCTGACTCATTCAAACGCTGCTGTGTCGTTGTCTATAGTTGCAAAATCTTAAAATTTAATTTAGCATATTTTTGCTCTTTGTTTAGTTGAAACTGACCTAATGCATTTAAATATGCTGCTTCACATGTGGCTCTAATCCTAAAATTAATATTAGCACATACCTACTCAGTCACCCAAGTCATTACGCTGTCTGAGCGAATGGTCTGAAATTGATAGATGCCTAAATGTCTACATCCCACTTTAACCATCAAAGCTCCGATCTTTGCGATCATTCAGACGTGTGGACACAGGCTTCAATGCAACACGGCTATAGATACCCAAAGCGGTTGATGTCTTCCCTTGTAAAAGAATCAGCTGATGGGAAACACTGACATTAACACTTTTGAAGCAGGCGTGCCTGGCGACCGCTTCGGTTGTTAGGGGCCCAATAAAACACAGAAGAAGCTATCCCCACTACGATAACAAAGGTCAATGGCTTTACTGAAAACCACATGACGTGAGCACATTTAACTTTATACACACACAGGCTGACTGGCATCACATGACTGTGGCATTGCGGTTTGTTTCTTACACGAGTGACTGACTGAATCGACTAGATTTAACCTAAAGGAATTAAACAACTTCTGCCTTTGAAAACCTGTTTTGTCTTTAGATGTGGAGGTTACTGACAACATTTCTGTTTCTCTTTTTCTTCCTGCTGCAGGTCAAAGCACGAAGAGGAAAGAAGGTAAAATGAGGCTCTTCCTTTTTAGACTAAGACTAATCTAATAGCAACACCTGCCTGATTGATTAGTTACACTTCGCTGTTACTTTTGTTTCCCGTCTTTGCCGATTTGATTCTCTTCACTCTTTGACCATCTTGTCTTGTCTCTACTTTCCCTCAGTTCTCCTCTGGCATCAGCAGTGCTCCTGTACCTGCGTCACTCTGGTATCAAGCTACGAGACTCCAAGGCCTTCCCTGGTCTGAGTACAGAGAAGGAGAAGTGGCTCACGTTTTTAAAGACGAAAAAGGTACGACTGGGAATTATTTGCCCCAAAATAATGCTATTTTAGAAATTGCAATAAATATTGTCTGCTGTTTCTAACCTTTGCCTGGTGAAGCAAAAATAAAGTAGTGATGTAGTGTAGTGTGTAGTGGTGAATATACATGCCAGGTTTACACAGGCTAGTAATGTTGCTCACTTTTATATAATGTTTATAAAAAGCAACCAAGAACAGAACACGTGATTTGGCTTGAGACTTGTGTTGCAGAAGAAATGCATTGTCATGTTTTATTAACAACTTGAGAGACAAGATAAAACAGGATGACTACAGAAATAGATGCATCCGTTCAGACGAAACATCCAGAAAGACATCACGGTAAAAATAACAGCTAAACAAATTACAGGAACCAAAAGTATAACACTGGTGAAATATCACCATATGACAGTAGCCGGTCTTCCTGTGCCTCTGATTGAGTAGGACACACGCACTTGCTGGCTTCGGTCTCAAAATGTTCAATATTTCAACAGATTTCTGTTTACATAACCAAACTGAAGGTTTACGTATCGTTTCTCCACAGCTGAGTGGCATCAAGAAAGAGAAGGATGTGGAGGATAAAAAGAGAAATCCCATCCTGAAGTACATCGGCAAACCGCGGTCAACATCTCAGTCCAGTAAATACACACACACTGAATGCACAGAACTGGAAGATACACATAATCAGCTAACACCCTGTAAGTCATTCCCGCCTGAAATCTAAACCCACTTTATTATATAAATATAAATGCCACCGTCTGTGTTCATCCTTCTAGTTATGTCCGCATTATTTCCTGTGCAGATATCTATACAAGGCAATGATCAGATTATGTCATTGTATTTGTTGGTTTCTTTTGGTTTCACAAAGATTTATTTGTTAATTCATTCCCTGCTCATTGTCTCACTTTCTGATTTCATTGTTTTCCTTTTGTTCATTTTGATTTTAAAGCATTCCATGTCCCGGTGTCACCCACCGAAGGTATTCCTTTTTTTTTACCCATGCCCCTTTGAGTTTTACTTTTGCTTGAGTTGATTTTTGCGTTAACATAAATGTTGTTCTTTGTTTAGTTTAAATCTACAGTGAAATAATAAATAATATGTATGTGAGCAGTGCGCCATGGCAATGTGAGGAACATCATTCAGCAGTTTGAGAATCACTCGGAGTCGGCAGGAGAGGAGGGAGGTGATGCTGCCGATCCTCAGAGACTGTCCTCAAGCAGTTTGGGAGACGAGAGCATGGACAGGTAGCTGTGATGCTTCTTGATCTGCTAAATGATATCGTATCATCGACTTAAAAGTTTTCTTCTTGTTCTCTCAACCAGCCCTACGGTCTCAGTCCGTCTGGCACGCAGCGAGTCGTTGAAGGCTCAGGGTGAGGGGCGTCGGCGGGGCGTCACCTCAGGAACGGAGTCGGTTCCCCGCTCTCGGAGTGATGTGGACATGGAGGACTGCGGGGAAGAGAGGGAGGCCCCGGGTCTCAGGATGCTGCAGCACAGCACCTCTTCATCTGCATCTAGTAGCTCTGCACGGTAAAGATTTCCATTTCTGCAGATGTAGGGATCATTTGCCATCACTTATTTTAACTTCTAGGATTCTGAAGTCTTCTCTTTTTGAAAAATTGACATTACAGACAATCCATAAACCCCTCTATGATACACCGGAAAGTAGGTCCTACCTCATGCCATCTCTCTCCACTCTCTCTCTCAAACTCAGGTCTCTAGAGAACCCTACACCCCCATACACCCCTCAATCTAGACGCAGGTGAGTTTCCATGTTGTCCCCGTAGATTAACTAATAATAACTTATTACGTGATTCAAATGAACAAGATGAAGCTCTTGCCTACATGCACCACTCTTTAAAACCAGAAATATTGTCTGTTAGCATCTTTCTCTAAGGTCAGGCGAACGCAGAAGGTGTTTTGTGTTGTTCGTATGAAAAGTAATACATTTATGAAATCATCAGAAGCTACAAGAGGGATCGTGTGTGTGTGTGTGTGTGTGTGTGTGTGTGTGTGTGTCTGTGTAGGAGCGTGGACTCACCGGTGGCCCTGCTACCAGATGCTGCTCCACTGGAGGAGGATGTGTCTGAAGGTCTAAACTGGAAGGACACCGTCCCCACTCAACTCCTTGCCACGCTGAGCCAGAGGGAGATGGAGAAACAGGCTGTCATATATGGTACGAGTTCATTTTAGACATACTAGATAAGATTGTGGTATCTAGTGAACGTGGAAGCACTATGGAGTGCGTTTTAAAATTCCCTCACTCTCTGTGATAATGATAATCGCCCTCCTGTCTGGTCATCATCTCCAGAACTGTTCACCACTGAGGTGTCCCACCTGCGGACCTTGAGGGTTCTGGACCAGGTCTTTTTTCAGAAGATGAGGTCTGTGCTGAACTCCGATGAGCTGGCCTGCATCTTTCCTAACCTGCCGCGGGTCTATGAGCTACACGGTCAGTCTGAGTATATCTGAGTGCAACAATCAGCCGTGACATCATTAAAAATGACTTGTAATCTCAGCCTGTTGTACATGCTCCGTATGTATATTCACACTCTATTTTATCTACAGTTTTGTTCTTGTTTAAATTGAGATTGACTGACTGATTTGTTGTGTTTTGATTCTGTGCAGCAAGTCTGTGTGAAGCGATGAAGAAACAAAGAGAAACTCCCATTGTCCAGGATATCGGGGATGTTATGCTGGCCAGGGTGAGTTTAATAAACATTCCGTCTGTATTATATTTCCATGTTTATCACCATATATAGATGTCAAGGATCAGTAATTTAACACTGGCGTGTATCTGTGCACGTGTCAGTTTGAAGGAGCTGCTGGAGATGAGTTTCAGGAGCAGGCGGCCCAGCTGTGCAGCCAGCAGTCTCAGGCTCTGGAGCTCATCAAGAACAAACAGCGAAAAGACCCGCGCTTCGCTCACATCATCCAGGTAAACACACAGACACACACGGTCACCAAGAATGTTTTACTTACTTGCTGTCGTCTTGTTACATTTCCACGTATGTTTGTTCAGCTGTTGATGGTGCTGTTCAGAGCTTGTCGTTCCAGATCCGTCTTTGTTCGCTGAGCGCGTTTTTAGACATGGTCTTTACTAACTGATGGTTCTCACATTTGCTCAGGACTGCGAGACGAGTCCTCACTGCCGGAGGCTGCAGCTCAAAGACATGCTGGTGGCAGAGATGCAAAGACTCACCAAGTATCCTCTGCTACTGGACAACATCATTAAGCACACAGAGGGTGCGGAAGCAAAACACACGTGGCATGCGATTCCTCGACACAGGATGATGTTACTAACAGCTGTATTTTATCGTTTTTTTTATCGTTTAGTGGGTTCGACAGACCTCCCTTCTCTCCAGCGAGCCCAGGCTTGTTGCCGAGGGATACTGCAGGCTGTCAACGAGGTTGTCAGGCAAACAGAACACCGACAAAGTCTCAGCCAGTACCAACGCAGGCTGGACCCTGCCCCTCAGTTTAAGGTGATGAAGCAGATTAAATAAGCTCTTTAGTATTTTATCTCCATCCTTTCCTGTTCATATAGTAATGAAGCCAGATGTCCTGTTAAAAATCAAATCATGTGTTGCTTACAGAATTTCGACCTTACTGCACAGAGAATGATTCATGAAGGTCCTCTCACCTGGAAAGTTAGCAGAGATAAGCAGATAGGTCAGTTTCAGCATCCTTCTGACGCACCCAGTCATCAGTGTTGTTCCAGACCTTTTACTCAGGGTCTCTGTGTGCCTCTGTTAGAGATCCAAGCGCTGCTGCTGTCAGACTACCTCGTTCTTCTTCAGAGGGGCCCAGATGACCGACTTCAGCTGCGATACCCATCTCGCTGGCTGGGAGGAGGTGGTGGAGGCGGGGACAGCAAAACTTCGTTTAGTCCTCTTGTGAAGCTGGACTCACTGCTGGTCCGCCCAGTAGCAACAGGTACCTGCGGAGCTTCGCAACTGTGTCTTGGTTTTTGTTGTTTGGTTTTCCTCTCAGTACGTCAGACACAGTGTTTCATTCCCTGATTTAATGTCCTCGTTTTGGTTTCTCTCCAGACAATAAAGCCCTTTATGTCATCAGCACCACAGAGAGGCAGATCTACGAGCTGGTGGCTGGGACTTTATCAGAGAAGAACACGTAAGTTCTTTTCTTTTCAATTTTTCACATATTTACCTCAGCAACATTTGTTTTTACTTTTTTGCACCAAAAGATGCTGACTTTAACTTTATGTTTTACAGTTGGAAGGATTTTCTTGAAAAGGCAGTTGGCGACTCTGCTCCCCCCATCAATCATGGATCTACCCCTACATCGTGAGCAAATCAGATTCTTTTAGTAACAAATGAACAATGAATCAAATGAGTGATAGCTGAACAGCAAATCTAAAGGATCTAAAATCACAAACCAGATGACACATTGGTTACAACTAGTGTGTGTGTGTGTGTTTTGGTTTATCTTCTTATAGTTCCCCAAGTTTGCGTAGCTCATCCCCCCTCTCACCTGGCAGCAATGTCTATGCAGGTATGAACTACACACGTCAGCAGATGTCTGTGTTGGAAAAGACTGAGCTTCTCTAGAATAGACTGTTTTTTAATGTCTGCTGTTTGAAATCTTGCAGACAACTCACTGACAGAACAGTCCGATTCCATGGAGGCTCATTCCTCCAGTAATGACGTAGAGCTCAGTGACGACACGCATACAGACCAATCGGAGGCTTTCGCCTGTGCTGAGAAACAAACTGATGGAGTGGCAGACGCTGCTTTGGAAGATGGTGAGAGGGCAGCAGAAACCGCAGCTGGTCCAATTCACCATATTTCGTTGTATTTCAAAGAATACCTACTTTTTTGATTTGTACCTGCAGTTGAAACACTACGGCAGCTCATTTTAGACCTGCAAGAGGACGGATGTAGCCACGACTCGGATGACACACCCACCAACGAGACTGTTACAGAGCGACAGCAGCCGGAGTCTTCAGAGCCCGTCTCCAGCTTCACCAATGAATCGGAGTCTAAGTCTGAACAGCTTCCAGCTCCAGACACAGACAAACCCAGTGTGCAGATTGTAAGGAAAGGTAGGGGAGCAGATCGAAACACTTTTTCTTTTAATTCTTCAGCCCGGGTTGGCGGCTGTGTAATCTGCTCATTCGATCATCAGAAAACTCTTATTTATTTAATTCAACAGAATTAATTCTCAACTCACCATTAAATAAATTAATAGATTAATTTGGTCTGAAAGTGGATGGAGCCGCCCGCTTTCTTCCTGTTTTTAAATATAATCTGAGTAACTTTAATGGCTGCTTTCTTTTGCATGTATTCTTTACACAAATTTGCTATGATTCTTACACACTTTATTTTCTCTTTTTGTTTTGTCTGCTTGTTGTTTCCTACACAATGACACACTCATCCTGCACTGGCTCCTTTGTCAACTTCATCCTTTACACTCTTATTTCTTTGGCACACACTGGCTTTGGTTTCCACTTCTCTATCTTCTATGCATAGCTGTGGTTGCGGGTCCTTCTTCTTCTTCTGTCCCTGATGGCATCAGCGATGATGTCACCCTCCTCTCAGACCACTTCTCCGAGCCAAGCGGGGAGGCCACTGTGCAGGGTAAAGATTACTGCATTGGTCAAGTTGTGTAGTTCTTTCAGATGCATGTGCTGTTTATTGCTTAGAAATGAATACGCACCTAGATGTAAAATATAATATGTGCTGTTTTCCAACACACTTTGCGTTTCACCTCTCTTTTCGTTAGGGAACATGTTCTACTTAGTGATGCCAACAGAACAGGGAGAGAGCATCACAGATGACCCCAACGACCCCCCTACCCCCAAAGCCACTCACTTCCCACAGCCTCAGGAAGTGATGTCACCACAGATGCAGCTGGAGGAGGAAACGCCAGCCTGCGTTCCAGAGGCCAACCAATTGGAGTCTATGCAACTGGAACTGGGAGAAGAAGAAGAAGAGGTCCAATCACAGCCTGTGCGCAAGAGTCACATGATCAAAAATGTGGATGAGATTTTCCACACAATTGAAGGGCTGATGAGCAAATTGCGTCGACTAAAGGTGAGTTTATGTTAAGTTAGGTAAAGTTGGCTTGTGGCACTGCTTCTCGGACAACTGATCTGCCTGTGTCCATGTACAAATTAACTATTGTTGAACTATTATGTTGTTACACTCGCTATTAAATTATTATTATTTTCTGTGTGTACAGGAAATAGAGAAGGCCCATCACGACCTTTTAAAAACCCTCAGAGAGCCCTCTGCCAGTCCAGAGTCAGGGGACCAACAGTGCAGCTCGGCGACCGTCTCCAGAACACCATCTTTAGATCGCGGCTCAGTAGACGGTGAGCATCCCGTGGGTTTGCAAAACAATGGCTGTGGATGCTCTTTTACTTATTGAAGAACACTTTCTTTTTCTTTCTACCTATGCAGGCAAAGAAAGAAATTCAGCAGAGCCCAAGATTCAGTCGACGGGATTCTGATATCACTCTGGATTGGATATACTTTGTCATTCACTGTTGATCGTTGCCATATGGACAGACCCACATGTAAGGGCGCCCTAGCCCCACTTTCCCTCACCCCTCGTCCCTGCATGCACCAACCAGTAGAGCAGAAACTAAGAAGGGCTGTAACTGTTTGTCTCTGACTTCTACCAGAGCATGAGGGAGTCCAGGGCAAGTGAGGAACAAGAATGAAGGAACAAAAGGCAGAAGACAAGTTGACTAGTAAAGAGAAACTGAGATGTTGGAATAATTGAGTGGAAAAATGACCAAGTTGGGTATATGTGGTGGGAAATGAGTTGTATGTCTTGAAACTGGTGGAGGAAACTGCAGAGAAATGTTAACAGAAGGAAAAACCAGAGGGACCCGTTACCCCAGCACTTTACTACCAATGCATCCCTCTGTCGTGTTCATCCTTTACAGTGGACAGATCATGAATTGGAGTCTCCTCATGTGGGAGCTGACACTCGAGCCAAGAAGGCCTCCAGGGGTCCCTTTACTCCACCCCTGTTCACTGATTGCTTTACACTGATTTCACCTGCTACCTTGGCCGAAGGACTGTGTCTATATAAATCAGGTTATTTGCACTGGGTAAGGAAACTAATACCACACACACAAGCATCGTTTTACGTTCATTTCCCCGCTGTGAGGGAGAAAAACTAGAGTTGTGGCCATGCTGTCATTTCTTTAAGACTTTCTTTAAGCTACAAGGTAGTTCTCCATCAGAGCGGCTGATCATTACACTTTGATTTTTTAAGTTCTGGACACACTACTGCGCTGTTGACTACTATAATGCTGGCAGGTTTTATTTTCAGCGCCGTTGCTTCAGAGGCGCACTGGGATCTCAGCGATTCAGATTACAAGCTCAGTGGATTCCCGTAAAGTTTGGGAGATTCAGCAGGTTTCAGGTTCTTCACTTACGGCAGGCGATGTCAAGGAAACGCAGCAATTATAGAATTAAACCTAGACACTTGAATTTTGAATGGAATCCTGTTTGCTACTCAGCTGAGTTGCTGCCAAATATTGCTGGTGACATTGCCTGTCCCTCCCGTGTTTTGTCTGTATAAATGCCACAGTATGTACTGTGAACCAGCATCTTCTCCCTTCCTCCCATCATTTCATTTCATGCGTAGCATTGACAGGCCCCTACTCCGACGGCAAAGCTGCTGAAAAACCTTTTAACAACTAAACTGTTTAATTTAGCAAACTCTATATGCACATGTCCATCTAAACATACAGCCTTTGTTGGCTCGCAGCACAGATAGACAGATTTTCTTTATCTCTTCATGACGGTCTACTCTCATATCTGTACAGAAAATATGAATCCACAGCCTGCAGCTGCTTAGGACAAAGATTCACCAATGAATAAGCAGTTCGCTCAGTGAATGAACCAGTTTAAACACTTCTTTTCTATGAACTTGTCAGGCGAGATGTAGCATATTACTTAGTTCTTATTTGATGCTCACAGGTGGACATTTTTCTGTGGAGAGCGCCAGGCCGGCTGTTCACTCCCGCTTCCTGTGGTTGTGCTATGCTAAACTAATCGGTGCCTGGTGACCGCTCTGAATTTAACCTACAGACGTGAGAGTAGCAGTGATATTCTGATCCCGGATCTATTGCATTCATTAACGCCTTCATTAAGGCACGCGTATAACCAGCAAAGACAGTAAAGCCAAGTTGTTTCCTTTTTTTTGGGTCTGCATCTAATTTTAATACGCGTATGACAAAATCTGTTTATAAACACTACAAGACAATATATATTCAGAAGTTAAATGTTTCTTCTCTCCATCTGTAGTGAAGCTGGGTGGAGTCACTCAGCAGTAAAGTCTATTTGGGCTGGTTTCATACTCTAGCAGGGAGTGTTTTAATGACCGTGCTCTACCAATCTGCACCAAACCAGGAGCCAGTTTTTCACTAACCACTAGCCACTAAATCTACTGTTCAAATGACGTTTCACTCTTTTGCCAACACGGTGTGAAGGAGGCGGATTGATGAAGAAGTGGCTTATTAGTCACGTGTACAGGCATAGAACGACAACACGAGTAACGCTGCTGATCTTGTGTTAACCTGCAGGAAAGTTTGTGTTGAAATATAAAAATGTTTTACCAAAGTCAAATCTCTATCTAGGGGTGTTGAAGGGAACATGTTTTCTTTTTCTCTTTCACATTTTGGAATTTATTGCCAGGAAACTGACATTTGGCCTTGAAATAAAAAATATGAACACGTCTTTCTATCAAGCTATGATAAGCGCGGTGACCACTTGCAATCTACGTTTTTGACAATAGTTTGAAACACAAAATGAGGGATGTTGGATTTGTTTTGTCTGAAGTAAATCAAAATCAGGATATTTTCCGCTTCTGTTAAAATCTTTCCGTGCATCTCCTCTAGCATTTTTTTAATCTCCAGTTTCTACCTCCACACTTTGTTTTTGCATTGATCTTGTCATTGACAAAAGGTTGTGGCTATAAAGAGGCTGTAACTAATCCCCCTCTTCTAAAACGTGTTGCACAGTGCAAACTACTGTATGCATATGCACAACTTTAATTATCATCTCATTGTCTTTTTTTTTTATTTTGTGCTCTAAAAAAAACCCATCTTCACTCATGTAATATAGATCAGACCCACTTGTTTTTATATATGTTAATTTTTCTGTAAAGCCTTAGTCCTCGTTTTTTGATTTTATTTTTGTAGATAGTTTAAGAAAATGATGTATAAATTATTTTTTCTCCCTCGTTTTAAAATTGGTGACATTGTTCGGTGCACAGAAGGAAAAAGAGTTCATGTGGCAGACTCATGCGTTTTGTGACATTAAAAAGAAAACTGGATGAATAAATGTGTGGCCTGTGATCGATGACGCCAGGTTTATTTTGAAAACCGGAAGCGGGGGGGCGAGCTGGCCGGTGCGGGGCCCTGCCGGCGCTGGATGTGCGCGCAGACCCCCCTCAGCTCAGCGGGACTCCACAGCCACACGGCGCGACGGAGCCGGGATGAGGTGCGAGTCTCCGCCTTTTGTGCGTTTCGGCTGCGTCGACTTAAGCTGCGGTTTCCCAGCCGAGAAACGCTCGAAGACCCGCGTCCCCTGCGGCCGTAGATGAGCCGCAGCCCGCGGACGGATGAGAGTCGGGGGGAAAGTGAACGTGGAGCATTTGGAGGCACTTTTGTCGGAGACGCGCGGCGCTGAGCTCATTGTGCTGCTGGTGTCGGTCTGTTCCTTCGGGGCAGGAAGGTAAGAACTGCAGGAATTCTGGGTAAAACGTGCTGCGGCTTAAACATTACACTTTAACACTTACTGCCACTTTTGAAAATATCAGTTTGACTCATTTCTTTTTGTTCGCCCGCGTGTTGGGAGCGAAGAGCTGGTAGATCAGCGGCGATCGCAGGTTCACTGAGCTCAGCCTCGGTGTGAACGCGCACGGGCGCCTTCAGCCGCACCTGGAGCTCACTCCCCACTTTCCTTTAGCGCACTTGAGCGTTTTTGCGCTTTTACGCACGTTGCGCCGAACTGGGACGCGCTTGTGAGTTTTAAGCGCAGTCTGTAACTTGTTGTTCGCAGCAGCATCCCTTCATCCATGGGCGTGTTCTGCTTTGTCTCTGGCTGTGTCCACGCCGCTCGCTGTACCGAAGCTCGTGCACTTTTCGCCGCGACTTTGTTCGTGGTTTCGCAGTAGCTGCATCTCGTGCTGGCTGCGTGTTTGTGATGTAAATGCGTGGAAGACTGAGCTCGAGCTGCTCACGGGAGCCAGCATGGAGGCTGCGTCCACGCCTCGTTGGCTCACTGCCACCCTGAGGCCTGGAGGCTCCCGGGAGCCACACAGGCAGGTTGGTTACTCTGCAACACCGACCTGAGGAGACGAGCAGACGCAGTAAATCAACTTTTGCTTAGGTTGGTTTAAGTGGATCGGATTTGTTTAGAGATGACACATGTTCCTTCCTTTGCACAGACTTTCGTGAGAGATGAAAACAAACTTCTTGCGTCATATAATTTCATTTGTGCAGCTTTTACGTCCAGTTTCACTTTGCTTGTATTCCTTTTTCATCCTGATGATACTAAACACAACCTGGGGGTAAATCGATCAGCTACGGATTGATTACAGTGGGAGAGGCTCGTCAGCGCGATCGATGGCATCGACCGTCTGAGAGGGAGACAGATCTGGTTTTATGTTCTGAAAACTCCGACCTGCAGCTCAACACAGAGACGTCCTGGCTTATTTACAACACGCTGCAGCCGCTGTTTGCTAATACATCACAGCACTAACTGTTTGTGAGTAAGTTGTGTGTGTGTGTGAGAGAGAGAGGACGGCTGCTTTGTGCTGCAGACACAGATCTACATAATTTCAGTGTATTTGTGTGTATTTAATAATTTAGACAGTTGTCTTCCTTTGGTCAGAGTCTGTGAAGCCTCCGTCCAGCCAGGACTCTGGAATATTATATTACTGTAGCGTTGTCTTTGAGCTTGATGCTGTATCCGCAACCAGATATCGATTCGCTATGAAATTTCTCTCTGCTGCTCGTCAGACTGCGCTGTGTGGGATGTTGGCAGCTGGAATATGAGAAGCTCTGTTCTCATGGAGCGTTGTGACTGTCGTGCATTTCACTTACAGCCTTGTGCTGTTGTGCGGCTCGTGCGTCTGCTTCTTAACAAACGGTGCATGTGTGAATCACATGAAAGACATTGGTGAAATCCTGTGTGTGTATCGCAGAAGATGGGCACCAGAGCTCACGGCACAAATAGAGAGCGAGAGGGTCTTTGTTATTAGATTAGACTCTGCTTGTTGTACGTCCAATTAGGAAAGTAGCTCCGTGGTGAAAACACAGTTATGCTCTGATAAAAACACAAAGTGAGAGCGTGGACGTGAGAAACAGGAGCCCAGCAGGCAAAGGGAGAGACGGGTCAGAATCACAGTCTGGTAAGAGACTCGTGTCTGTTTCTGTCTTCTGAGGTGTGAGGCATAAGGGGAAGAAGGAGAGGGGGGTGCTAAGTTGATGATCTGGTTTCTATGGCAACCACCCCCCTCCTGTCTTTTCTCACCCAGAGCCTCCCATTCATCCCTATTGTAATAGCCAAGCTCTGTTGCCCCTGGAGACCACAGGGGACAGTTGGGGAATGTGTCGTCGGAGTGAGTATGTATCGCGCATCAGGCTGAACGCAGCCACTGAGGTGCGCTGGCGAGAAGCCAACGCTCGCATGAACACATAAAAAACATAAACGGCTTTTTTATCCGTATGAGGAGACGCTGAGCCTCTTCTCTCCAGAGCATCGCGTCGCTTCAGCTGCAGCCGCTCATGTGGAAAACCAGAGCTTTTCCGAGCTGCTCGGATGCTCTGCCTCCACGCCGGAGACACGGAACCCAGAGTAGAAGACGTAATTGCCCTTTATTGGCTAAGGACCCACTCGGGGCCAAATCGCTGGAGTTTGCTCATTAAACTCCCTCAAAGTGGAAGAATGAGCCCAGCGATGTTTTGTGCGACATAAAGCTCACAGACGCTTCACACCCTTCTCAGTGCCAACAATTTAACAATGCTGTGTCTCTGTTTCACTGCCAGACGCTTTTACTCCTGTCTGTTATGATGAATTATCGCCCTTCCTTTGTCTTTGTCCCGCCCGTGTCTTCTCCTTCTTCATCTCCTTTCTCTCCGTTTCCTTTTTTTACAAACTCACCATTTTTATGACTCGCGTCTGACCCTTCCTTCCTCCTTCTTGTTCTCCCTTCTCTTCCCAGGCATCCAAGATAGATTCCCTCAGGAGTAAAGTGGACTTGTTGCGCCTCCCTCTGGCCCTGTCGCGTAAGTCCATCAGTTATCAGAAAAGCCAACTGGGCGTCGTCTGGGAGAAGAGCTCGGGGGCAGGAGGGGTCCGGAAGCCCCGTCCAGCAGCGGCCTCCGACATGGACAACGAGTCGACCTACTCTGGATACTCCTACAAGTCGTCCCACTCTCGAGTCTCCCGCAAACACAGGTAGAGGAGCAGCTCAGAGTGTTATCAGTCTCCAAGAAGCACGTTTCTCTACTTGAACTGTTCACACACGTGGCTGCTGCTTAATTTTAATGCTGAGCAGTAAACACTGAATGTTGCTGTTTGTCCTGTGCATCTGCAGGTGATAATTAGTTTGCATATTATTCAAGTAAAACAGCCAGTTTAATTCCTTTTTTTTGTTTCTATAATAAATCGTAGTTGTTCTGTGTTTCTTATCTGTTTATTTGTCTTGTTTTAATGAATAAGTCTAGGATGTATTTGTTATGAGGTGTTCTGGCTCCTCCCAGTGGTCACATTAAAAACAGCAGGGTCCTCTGACTTCAGGGGTCTATTATGTACATTATGCACTAACGTCAGACTTTAAGCTAACATTAATGCTTTATCTGTTGTTGTTTGTTTTAGATTCAAGTATTAATGCTTCTCCTTCTTCATTTTTTCTGACCTCTCTTCCGAGACAGGAGGGACAGGAATCGGTCAAAGAGTCGCGACAGCAGCATCCGTGGAGACAAATCGGTGACTATCCAGGCTCCTGGGGAACCGCTGCTGGATGCGGAGTCCACCAGAGGCGATGACAGGGTCAGTGTGTAATTAGAATCGTGTCGTGTTTTCTACTCTGACCTACTGAGGCCAACTCCATCTGCTCCGCCTGCTGTCGTCTTTCCTCAGGATGACAACTGGGGAGAGACCACCACAGTGGTCACCGGCACCTCTGTGGACAGCATCTCCAACGAGGATCTGACACGGATCTCCAAAGACCTCGACGAGTCTCTGCCGCTGGAGTGCCGCCGTTACCTCGGCCCAGTTTTTGGTGGCGTTCTGGGCTTCCTGTCCCTGCTCACCCCTCTGGCCTTCCTGGCCCTCCCACAGCTCCTGTGGCGCGACACGCTGGAGCCCTGCGGGACGCCCTGCGAGGGCCTCTACATCTCTCTGGCGTTCAAGCTCCTGATCCTCCTCATCTCCACGTGGGCGCTGTTTCTACGCTCCCCCAGAGCCACGCTGCCGCGCTTCTTCATCTTCCGCTGCTTGCTACTGGCACTGGTCTTCCTTTTCATAGCGTCCTACTGGCTCTTCTACGGAGTGCGGGTGCTGGAGCCCAGAGAGACGGACTACAGGGGGATTGTGGGATACGCCGCGTCTCTGGTGGACGCGCTGCTCTTCATTCAGTACTTGGCCCTGGTGCTGCTGGAGGTACGGCACCTGCAGCCGGCTTTCAGTCTCAAGGTCGTGAGGACCACAGACGGAGCCAGTCGCTTCTATAACGTGGGACATTTCAGGTTAGTGTGTGCGATGATTTCTTCTAAAAGGCCTTATCACATGTTAAAATTTCACACTGGTCACATTATATTTAGCGGCTCTAAGCCTGTTTACGTCATTGCACAGCTCGGACAACGTCAGTCATCTTTAAGGTCTGATGCCTATATTTACATTTATACAGTCAACATCTCATATAGAATGTATTGTCTAAAGGGTCCATTTGTTTACTTAGAAGTGTTGCGTTTGTGGGTTTTGTCACAGTCTAAACATGACACGTATTTAGTTGTGTGGGGGTGGGTGTCTGCATCGACGCTTCACCACATCCTCATGCTGCTGACTGATATCAGTATGAAGCCGTGGGGTTGTCAAGGGTGATTTTCGTTGATTACTCTGATTAAACTGTAGGGTTGTTTTGACACAAGTCTCTTTCTCGTCTCTTGCCGTGTAGCATTCAGCGAGCAGCCGTGTGGCTCCTGGACCAGTACTACAGTGACTTCCCGGTGTATAACCCAGCCCTTCTAAACCTGCCCAAGTCCATCCTCACCAAGAAGATGTCAGCCTTCAAGGTCTACAGTCTGGGTGAAGGTACAACGAGCTCACGTTTCCCATTGGGTTGGATCAGAACAAATGTTTAAATTACACCCTCGCATCATGGTACTTTATCAGCAGTAGTCATTGATGTGCAACCAGCTCCAGAACACAACTGTGATGTTCTCAGCAATGTGGTATAAAATAAAATGTTCAAACGTAAATAATGACTTGTGTGTTATGTTAGTTCGAACCGGTCGCGTTTAACCTCAGTGTTTCTGTCTGCAGAGAACAACGCTAATAACTCCACGGGTCAGTCCAGAGCCATGATCGCAGCCGCCGCTCGTAGAAGAGACAACTCCCACAACGAATACTACTACGAGGAGGCCGAGATGGAGCGGAGGCTCCGCAAGCGCAAGGCCAGGTGAGGAAACGTATCCACGCACGTACGTGTCCGTGTAAAGAGTGATGGAGACGGAGCAAACTGTGGCTTGTTTACACGTCTACTGCTACTTTTAGTTGTTTCTGTTGTCAGATATTTTGGCGGATGTGATTTTAGAGTGAGAGCACGTCAACACACTGCTGCACACACGTGGCCAGGAATCAGGTTTCTAAGCACTGAGATCTGCTTGATGTCGACGCCAAAGCAAAGCTGCTCTTTGCATGTCTGCGATGAATAAGTGTTAGATCCCTTCCTTAGTGTGGAGGAGTTGCTCAGTTTCCACATTTGAGCTTAGCATTGCTACTCTAACAGTGTTAGACACTCGGTACGGGTGTAAACACACCGACTCCACTGACATCACACCCTCTGTTCTCACAATAGCTCAACAGATAACCGCATGACGACGACTCTCTCCATCTCATGTCGTTTTGTGGTCATGGAGCCCCAGGATTTTAGCATAAAGCTGCTTGTCAGAAAGCCTGCGAGACATAGACACAGCACATATCAAAGCATTTAGTGTTTACCTTACCTTCAGCATAAATACGCCAAAGCCTCGTTCCAGCCTTTAAAGACCACTAAGGCAATTATTCAAGCTCACCACAGTGTTGTTCCTCCTTCCAGGCTGGTGGTGGCAGTAGAGGAGGCCTTCACACACATAAAGCGTCACCAGGACGACGAGTCCATCGCGTCTTCCCCCAAACACCCGCGGGAGGTGATGGACCCACGGGAAGCGGCTCAGGCCATCTTTGCTCCCATGGCGCGGGCCATGCAGAAGTACCTCCGCGCCACCAGGCAGCAGTCGTACCACAGCATGGAGAGCATCATCAACCACCTGCAGTTCTGCATCACGCACAACATGACCCCAAAGGTAACGAGTGCGCACTGGGCGTTTATAGTGTTCATGTATGTTTTAGACTTGTTGTGAGTGCAATCTTTGCGCGTTTCCGTCTCTACAGGCCTTCCTCGAGCGCTACCTCAGCCCAGGTCCCACGCTGCAGTACCTGGGTAACAGCAGGGGGCGCCAGTGGACGCTAGTGAGCGAGGAGCCTGTGACGGCCTCCCTGCGCCAAGGCCAGGTCTTCTCCCTGAGACGCACGGACTTCTCCCTGCTCGTCACAGTGACGGCCCTCCCCTTCCTGCGCCTAGGCGAGGAGTTCATTGACCCCAAAAGTCACAAGTTTGTCATGAGGCTGCAGTCTGAGACGTCTGTGTAGGAGGAGAGAGTGACAGGCTGCCTTTTTATACCCTTTGGTATTTTAGAGATATTTTTGATGATCTGTATTTTTTTGTTAAATGTGACTCCTGTGAAATGAGTACCTTCGATACTGCAGGTCGAGTGTTGTTCCTGTTTGAACTTCTTGCTGTATTTGTCACTTCTTCGCAATGTGCTCATTCTGAGATGAAACATCTGAACTTCCTCTATTTCGTTCCACGGAAAAGTTGACTAAAAGTACACAAATTAAACTGTGACAGTTTTGTCTGAGTGTGTGTTTGAGCTATTGGTCCGTTATTGTATGTCGTTCTAAATTAACTTGAGTTTATCAAGTTATTAGTTGTGTCAAATTAACAGTTTAAACCCATGAACATGACACTTTCTGGTTAAAGCGTATCAGACTAGTTGTAGATAAGGTTTTGTTGATAAGCGAACTCACCAACTGACTCTTCAGGACGTTGGACACTTGTTGCTTTCTGGGTGCGTCAAGGAATAATGAGGCTGTTGTACATACTGAGCTCCCTCACAGGTTAAGTTCTGGAGGTGTGTGTGTTGTCACTCAGATGTTTTTTACAGTGATGAACACTCACAAGCAGCTCACAAGATGTTTTTTACAGTACAAGGTTGTGTTTTTGTGTTTTTCTTACCTTTACTGAATTAAGCTTCTAACATTTGTTTCATAAGATTATTGTCTAAATGTTTTTAAACATGATTGCGTCACTTACTGATTTGTGTTACTGTACTTGTGTTTTTAGCAGTGAGCTGATGCAACATTTTGTAATAAACAATCATTTGTCAGTTTGTTTTCAGATATCTTCTTGTCTCTACTGGTCTTCATTTACAACAGGGCACTTCCTGGTGTATATATACAGTATATATATCACATTCATTCTCTCTTGGATCGTGTGTTTCAATGTGCATCCATAGTCTTCACCACCACTATCAGAGTAGTGTTAGACGTCTACTATTAGCAGACACTGCCCGCACCCACAGCACCGGTAATAATAATATATAATAATGCCTCATTTAACACGGCCAGGAAGTGGGGGCTGCAACCTCTACATCTCTGGTGAACAGTGTGGTCAGAATAACTAATGTCTCATGAAGCGTTGAGTCCTGTTTCTTGATCTTTTCTTGACTGTGCAACTCTTTTCAAACTCTTTTTCTTATACGAAATACATTTTGCTCCATTTTGAACACACCATGAATTGGTTGATTGGTTTTCTCTGTGTCACGTGGACTCCCACTCAAAATCCAGAAGTTACTGGTTCACTTCCTCCTGTTATTTCACGCTGCTACAATGAGATTTAAAATCCTTATTCTCTTACTCCACGGTAGGTTTTCCAGTTTTATGTACAATATCATTTAGGATCAATTGATGCACTAAACTTTTAAGATTATTTAGTTTTACTCATTAGAGAAGAGTAAGAAGCTTCTTGCGACATAGGAAAGAAAACGCGTCTCTCGCCTCGTGTGGTTTGTCTAAAAGCTAAACTACTTATTTAAATTAATGGATATACAAATATTAGTATTTTTAGGGATAATGTCTATTTCTCAACATTTCTTCATCACTACAGTTATCCTGTACTTTTTACATTTTTTAATGTCAGAGGAACATACAACAATTAACATAATCATTTTACTGCGCATAGGAAAGGGAAGTGAGTGATTAACAGCTCAACATGTTTCTCTCTGTCAGGCTTCATTACTTCTGGCTTGTAGTTTTTTGCAGCTCTGTGTAAAGACCTCAGCGTCTAATGCATTTGTATTACTGGTGTTTCAGTGGTTGTCATTGTACGTCTTTATGTCCAATCAAGCTGCTTTCCCTGAAACTCTGGTGATTGTGAATCCTTTTAAACAGTGGCGCTCAGTGAATCCTCTGAGGACGTCTTCGGGTACGTTGGGGACAACGTTACTTTGCGCTCAGGGGCTGACCCTTCATTGAAACTAACAAGGATTGAGTGGACGATATTCTCCAACAACACATTCATTGCCACCTATCGCAGTGGGGAGATAGACATTGATCGCATTGATCAGTATACAGGCAGACTCCATCTCAACACAACCTCAGGTGAGTGAATGTCAATCACATCAAAGACATTGTCGTATTCTTGTCTATTCAGTAGTTATTCAATTACTTTTCATCATCAGGTGACCTGATGATTTATAATTTGACCATGAAGGATGACATGAACTACGCTGTGGCTTTTATCATTGATGGCAAATCCATCACAAACAGGACTAAGCTCACAGTGAAACGTAAGTGACAAGTTTAACGAAAGTGGTTCTTCTGAACGGTTAATGTTTCCTGTTTTAACCAAATCTTACCGTCATGTTTAGTTACCAGCTTAACTCTTTACAGAACGTCTCCAGAAACCAAACATACGAACCCAAATATTTCTCCCAAGCGGGCCTGTGAGAACAGGCTGCTGGATAGAGGCGCTTTGCTCTTCTTTGGATGAAGGTGTTGAGTTCTCATGGGAGGTTGCACCTTCTGGGTTGACGATGTTCGACGCGAGTTTATCTGGCAGGTCTGCTCTGCTGTTAGCGTTTACTAACAGCACACAGGTCCCTGTTAACGTCACCTGCATCACCAGCAAAACCATGGAGAAAACCCAGAGTGTTTCTTCATCAATCTGTGAAGGTATGAGGTGGTTTGAATAACTGAAGCACAAGACTTGTGCTTTGGGGCACATTTTAAATGATGATAAGAAGAGGCCACAAAACGTCTGTCAAGCTGCAGCCTGACAGAACAACCTAAATAATGCACTTATCTACATCACTGTTTCAGATCAGCGCATCCAGCCCATCATCCAACCTCAGCTACCGACCAGAGAAAGACATTGTGCTGTCATTGTTCCATCAGCTTTAATAGGATGTTTACTAACAATAATGTTATTTTACTTCTGTGGAGGTGAGTGTCAATCATAACTATTCTACAGTAATAACTATGACTTGTTTTTATTCAAGCTGATGGTGTGAGTTTACAGGAAGTCGTCATGCTAGATATACATGCAGTCATGAGCTGTGACACTTCTGGTACCAGAGGAAGCTTTATCTAAAAACTCAGTTAGTCTCTGTTTCCTGTGGCTTTGCCTCAGTCCAGCTGAGGAGCGAGAGCCAGGCCTGTCGCTGTTTGCTGAGCCGGAGCGTCACGTAGGACGAAGTACAATTATACAGCTACCTGCCGCTGTAGGTGGAGGATGATAACATTCTGACACCGAGCAGTTTTCGAAAACGGACGTTGGATATTTGCATTGACTTTAAGTGAGAACGTTGCTGATGATAAACCAGCCGCAGAAACACATCCTCTGTTGCCTCCCTGCTTTCCAAGGGTTTCAAAACACTCTGTTCTGCATCCTACACACATACATGTGGCTTTTTCAATGGCCTATGGCCCAGTTCTCTGAAGTTCTCTGACTGCTGAAGTCAAAGGGTTAAAATGGGTCATTGCGAGGAAATGTCAAAGTGTGATTTTGGTTTTCTTTGTTTCCATGACACGCTTTCTTTTGTCAACCATGTCACACTCGCCCACACGTCAACTAACGCAGGCTGGTTCTGTGCACAGAACATAAATTTAGGAACTAATCAAGCTCATGATGTCTCTCACTGTGTTGAAACGTGGCCTATGAAGCGCTGCATGTTGAAACTATTGTCTTTGTGTTTATCTACAGTACAGAAACAAACAGCAACTCAGCAGGTAAGAGATTCAAAGAGACCACAGTCAAGATTCTCCTGAGTTTCCGTAAAACACGCCTCCATAAACAACACAGTAAACAGCTACGCTACAATGTAAAGGTGACCTGCTGCTTCTGTTTAGATGGCTGCCGTAGCAACCGGTGCCTCAGCGTCGGATGCAGAGACATGACAGCGTCTCATTCCAACAGTGGCTGAGATGCTGGTGTGTGGAGGGTCAGCGCAACAAAACATCAGCAGCTGTTTCACAAACTTGTTGATAATGGTTCCCCACAGACTGTATACTGAACATACTGTATGTATGTTCATATGCTGACTATTTCTGTGAAATAAAGACGAGTATAGATGTAACTTATGATGGACACTTGAGTAAGAACTTTGACCTAATAACAGACACACAACTACTGGTGTTTCAACTTAGTCTGAGCATTGTTCCCTTTATAATCTACAACTAATCCAAACATTTATCACAGTTTATAGTTTATACTTCATGTCATTATATTTCAGAGGTATTTTTCAGAATAAACGTTTTTTTGTCTGTGTTTGTGTTTTTTTCGTGCATATTGTTATTATGTCATTCAGTCTTACAAGCACTGCTGTGACTGTGGCAGCGTAGTTTACTTACAAAGCTGTCTCACTTGAATTACAGACTTATTAGAATTAGAAATCCAGCCAAACTACTGTCTATCAGTCATTCAAACCGGAGGGTGGAGTCTGTCCCAGGCCTCAGTGGGACAGGGTTGACCCTGGACTGATCGCATGCCCATCACAGAGCCACATCCGTGTGGAGAGACAGACAAGTATTCACACATACGGGTAGTTCAGCGTCTCCAAGAACTCAGAGAACATGCAGCGTCCACACAGAAAGGCACCAGGCTGAGTCCAGGGGCTTTCCAGTGTGAGGGAATGTGAGGTTTTCACAGCTCAACTCAACCTGATAAAATACTGCCCAAAGAGCAGAACAGTTATTGAAGGTTTAATGATAAGTAAAGACAAGTTAAATTATGAGACAAACAAGACAGGAAACATTGTCTGAGCACATCCTATCTAGTGTCAATTTAAGGTGTGAAGAGATTAACTATTAAGCTTCAAACGTTGTAGGTTCAAGCTGACAGTTCATACATATGCATTTGTTCTGACCTGTCTGTAGCTACATCTGCTGCAGGCTGCTATGGTTAGGCACAGATAACAGGACAACAGCTTTTATATCACATCACAGTTTTATCCACACATATCTTTAAAATTCAATAAAAAATTAAACTTCTGTATTTACAGGATATACAATATTAAGTACAAGGACCACAAAAAGTAATGGATGCAAAGGCTCCAAATAGAAAATGTACAATATGGTGGTAAATACAATCAAAGCATCAGTCTGGGCTGTTATTGTCTTTCCCTGATAGAACCCAAGCTTCAAGCTGCACATTCTGTAGTGATCCACCGCTGTCCTCTAAATTTCTTGATAGGGTGATGAAGGCTTCCTCACGCGATTCAGCTGGATCTGGTCGTATATAGTCTGCGGCTAAATGTGGGACAGACACAGGACACAGTGTGTAAACGTGATGATCATGTGTAACGTCACCACATGTTTTCTCTGCTACGTGTGATGCTATATTGTCATCGTCGTCTGATCTTACCCCTGGTTTGACTGCTGTGACTGGGTGCACGTTGTTTTCAATGGTTTCATACACTGAACATGGCTTCATGGTCGTCCTCTGCAAGTGGACACGTGTGTAACAGCAAGCGAGGAAGAAGACGCTTTAATCACTGCTTTTCTAACATAACACACAGATCATGTGCGAGTATCATGTATCCAGATACACATATGAATACTTACATTTTCAGGTGCGACCTCAGCTACGTCAGCATATACAGTCAAGTCATTTGTGTCACTGCCTGCTGTCACAGAAAAACAGCAACGCAAACGCAGATCAGCTGAAGCAGTTGGTGGAAAAGTGACGCGTCCATCAATCAATTCAAGGTGATTTGATATGAAATAGCTTCTTACCAGCTGCCTTTTGTCTGCAGCAGCAAACACACACAACTATGCCAACTATAATGGCAAACAGTGCAGAGCCTCCCACTGCTGCACTCAGCACAAAGACCAGGTTTAGCCCTGCAAAATATATGACTGTCAACATTGTTATTAAGAAAGTAAGAGGTCAAATAAAAGACTATAATAAAGACAACATGAGATGAGTATTTGATCCAACGTGATATCAAAATACCACACAATAATCACTAATAAAGCAAAATATATTCTCTGCACATACCAGGAGGCTCAGTGCTGTTGCTGCACTTCACTGTTTTAGACTTCGACATCTCACTGATAAAGTCAGATATCGTGCAGGTAATGGTGGTTTCTCCATCCTCTGGTCTGAGGGTGAACTGCAGACTAGAGCCAGTCTGGGTTTGGTTCCCCACAGATAAGGTGTAGTTGACGTTTCTGTCAGAGGTTGAACTGCACTGCAGCAAAACGGTGCAGGATCCATGTAAGGCCTCCCAGGTGGAATTGACCTGGAGGTCAGGCTGCTCAGTTATGGGCTCTGGTCAGGAAACAGACATGGAGACAGTGTGTTTAGGTGTAAATAAATACAATGTAGAACAGATGAACCATTATAAAATAATAAAGTACAAGTTTCAATTATATGTATGTGTTGAATATAGTGACATAGTTTCTTCATGTTAATAATGAATTATTCAATTGTCTTTCAGTCCTAGAACCAGATGAAAGAGGAATCTTACCATGAACTTGCAGAGTGATGGAAACTGTTTCTCTTTGTTTCTTATTCACCTCTGAGACAAAACTGAACTGACCAGAATCTTGAAGAGTCAGTTTTCTCACTGTTAAACTGAAGTTTGTGGGGTTGAGGTAAAATCTGTCCCTGAACTCTGTGGCTGCATTTGGATCTAAGTCTGCGACGAGTCTATCTCCTTGTTTCCATTGTGCGAATGTGACTCCTTCAGCTGGTAAACATGACGAGAACTCCACAGTGTCTCCAACTTTTTTATGGACGATAGGTGGACAGATGGAAGCCTCCACATCTGAAACACACAATGGTGAGTTCGTTCTTTATTGTCATGTGTTTATCCATGTGTTCAGAGAAATGACTGAAAGAAGTTTCCTGAATCTGCATCCTCTATATCTAGTTTACGCTTAAATGTACACGTTCAGGTAACGAGCAGGTCACAAAGGGACAAATACACATAAATGAATGAACACAATGACCCGAAATGGTGATAAATAACACAACGACAGCGTGAGATGAAACTAATAACACAACGTAACTCAACATGACGTCGTTATGTGACTGGACACCAACACACAGAATATTTCAAAACATTCAGTTTTCTCATGATTTCCTATCAGCGACATCATTGGTTTCTTCTGAGCTTGACACTGTTCCCTGACACTTGTCTCTGTTATCTTGTTGTTCAGCCTGCAAAGAGATGTCAATAAATAACCACAATATGTTTAATTTTTCTTTTATTGTTGCGACTGTGAATTACAGCCACATTATCCTGCTGATGGTTTTATATGATTTAGGGTTAATACTGTGAGTGACAGCAGTGAAAGACTGAGGAGAAGCAGGACGTAGACACTTCTACAGATGTGCTGAACAGGTCCTACTGTCCTCAGTCATTTCTGAACAATAACGTCAGTTCATCTGAAAATATGTTGTCATGTCCTGACATTCAACAACACAACTAAAATTAATAAAGAGACAGAAACGATGAGCCAAGACTCAAAGGTTTCCAAGCAGATGCAGCAGAAAATGTGCTGACACACAAAAGCAAAGCACATGTGGAAATAAGGAACCAGCAGATAAAACTGTTTGACTATTCATAAACATAATAATTTCAGAAAACTGAAATACAGGGAACAAATGAGCAGAAAATGATCTTAAACAGCAAGACAGAAGGAAGAAACACCAACAAACACAAAACAAGAATTGATCTCTTCAAAATAAATGTCCTACATCTCAAATTAGGTTTTCAGTACTACAGCTGAGTCCATCTCTGGATTTCTCAGTATATATATGCCAATGTATAAATAATCAATTAGCATTTAGCAAAAGACCCGCTAACACCTGGTAAAGTCTACAGAACTGATCTACATGCTGCTTTTCTCAGACACTGAAACTGCATTTTGTTATTGCCTGTAAGTGTCCATGAACATTTGAGGAGACGTGTACATACCAGGCAGAGAGACCGTGAGGAGCAGCACAGCGCTCAACGTGAACAAGCAGCTCAGGCAGTACGGGCGACCACCAACCATCTCTGTGGGAAGAGGAACAACGTCTGTTTCCTCTTCTCGTCTAACACACTCTGCTGCGAAGTTTAAAAAAAATGAGAGTAGGAGGATGTTTCTGCCAGGAAGAAGACGAAGCAGCAGCCTGGCCTATATACGGTTGCGCAAGATCAAAAGTAGAAACAGGTTCTTTTATGTGAAAATGCTCAACGTTTCCCTCGGCTCTACACTCTGACGGTGTTGATGGTGGCTCTAAACTCTGCCATCCTGAGCTGCTCACACACTGCAGTTTCTAATGAGGAGGGGTGGGGCTAGAGGTCGAGAGAGCTGTGATGAGTTTATCTATAAAGCACCTTTCACCGCATCACAGCTTGGTCTCTACCTGTCTCCTCTCCCGTGGAACCAGCCTTTATTCCAGGTTCTGGAGGGACTCGCAGCTTAAAACCCTCCTCTTTGCTAAAGCTTCTAGTCAAGTCACCCTGAACGACCTCTGAGTTAAGCTGCTACACATTTCTGTTTTCCTCTCCTCACTATCCTACAGTGTCACCATTGTTTTGATGTGTCTTCCTGTCTCCAGTTTGAGGCAGTTTCAGGTCCGTCCAAACTGCTCTGTTCTCCTTTTCTCTCTTTCCAGTTAACTTAGCCAGTGGAGGTAGCCACTAGTTCAGGGACTTTTTCTCTCCACTGTCGTGCTTGCTCAGGCTGATCTGGTATCACACAACAGCATCATCTGAGTGTGGTGCCGACAACTATGTCAAAGCAAGATGGCCAAACTGACAGGGCCTGTAGTGATGCGCCTTCATGTCATAATATCTGATAGAACTATAAAACGGAAGCTTCTTCACATGCTTTGCTAAAATGTGATCAAAGAAAGTAGATAAAACTCAGGCAGATGTCATTTTACGATTAAATGTTTATTCACCTGTTTAGAATAATACATATTTCACGACGTTGGTATTCAGCGTTTAATTACAAACCTAAATGGTGAATAAGAATAAAATGCAAGACGACCCCGGAAACCATAACCTCTGTCACTACTGCAAACACTGCGGTTTCACTGGTCGTGAGCTTTGACAGCTTGCTGGTAGCCTGCATGTAAAGCAACGTCCGCAGATCAGAGCTCGTTGCACTCTGGGGTTTCTGCACAGGTGGTCTGTGAGCTGCCTTCGACGCGTATTCATCTTCAGTGAACTTTTCTCTCATTGTTCATTGTTTCACACGCCCAGAAGCAGTAGTGGAATGTAACGATCCAGTGATTAACCTGTCGTCCAGGTCTTAGATATCAGTATAAAAGCATAAAGTGGCATCATAAATACTTTTTCTAACTTTTTAAAGTATTTTGTTCATTTTAACTATTTGACTTTCAGCTTGTTTCATTTTTTTCGTTACATTTCTCAGACAGTAGCAAGTTCATCATATATATTCATCATATAAAGTACCGATAATTTGCTTATTCTCAATAAAAGTCATTATTATCATTGAGTGAATTATCTGACTTCACTTTGTTCTGCAGTTCAAAGTCATTTTACAGTCACAGGCCAATTTAACTTACTTTAAATGTGCAATTAGAACAGTTTGGACATTCAGTCGTAGCAGATTAGCAAACTGACCATTTACAAGACGACTTGGTGAGAGCCTGAAGTACAACAGTAACACTTCTGAAAGAAGAAGTGATACAATGACAGTAACGTGATGCTGCTTGTTGAGTCACTACAAACCAGAACCAAGGCAGAACTGTATGTCGCCACACCCTGACCCTGACCCTGACCCTGACCTGCAGAAGCCCTCAACAAACTAGTCCGGTTCACATGAACGGAATAAATTCACTAGAATATTCCTACCAGCTGGTTATGAAATGAACAGGCTGCATATTTGTAGTAAGTACTGTCTGCTGCATGAGGTAAATAACCTTTGCATTAATTATTACACAGGCTGAGGAGATAGTTAGTGCATTAACCTACTCATGAATTAAAATATGCTTCATGCATGCAATCAGAGTTTACCACAGAAACCACAGGGCAGGAAAAACACCCAGCATCAAGTGGCTGCAGGTGTAAAGACATATTTATTGATTTATTTATTTATTTGGGAACAAACGTGTAGCTCAACCACTGCCTGTGGAAACATTAGACTCTATAATGAAATGAAAAACAAAGTGATAACTCCATGACAGAAGCGTTTATGTCTGCAGTTCATCTTATTGCACATTGCAAAGCACCAGCAGCAAAACATATATGAAAAATGAAGTCTGATAGATTTCCTTTTACTTTCAAATCAAACTACAACTCTGACCCATTTATTCATTTGATATTAAACACTGTGAATTACCTGTAACAAATCAAAATTATTCCAAAGGCAAAGTTAAAACAAAGCATGAAGTCACCAAAGACTCTACGTCATCCAAGCAACGTTATGAATGTGGACGTTCTCAGGTTTTGTTCTTCTCTCTTGGACCTGGAACCAAATCAGAGAGAAAAGACAAAAATGAGAGAGGACAACGTTAGTAGACATTTAGTTTACACTCTACGACTTCCATCACTTTTAGGGCCTCTCGTCTGTTCAACAAGCAAAAATGGACACAACACACAAAGAAAAAGACAATAAGGCTGAAATCCAACACCTGCCTGGAGAACTGACGTCACCTTTCAAATAACTTGTTAAAACTATTCTTCACTCATTACGTTTTATGTTTCTAGTTCAACATTGTTTGCTTTACTATAGTATTCAGCTGTATAGTTTGTCCAGCATTGTGAAACACTTCCTGACCTCGATCTGAAAGATGGTTCATCTTGAGCAGCGCTGTCACCGTTAACAAAATCAGATTTCACAATCTGCAAATTAAAGTGTTTAGTGTACGCAACGTAACTGGAAGATCACTGAGACTGATGTGTTACGAACTGCTTAGCGGGCTGGGAGTGAGATCCCTGTAGGGACTACACTCGACCCCTAGATGGGGCCAGACGCACGTCACCCTCACTGGGACTTAACTTGCTTCTGGAAGTTGAGCCTATGGCAAAACCAACAGACAAGTTATTTACCAAACAAGGGAAAACTACTACAGAAAATCACAGACGTGAAAATCACTGCAAAGCAGGTAGAACTGCTGAACAAGACAACATGACTGAAGAGACACTCGCTGAACATAAGTTATTTACCAAACAAGGGAAAACTACTACAGAAACTGCTACTACTACTACTGACTGAAGAGACGCTCCCTCAACATACATACGATGATCAGCTGACCAGGGATCTATGATGTAAACAGACACGAATGGGCAAATACAGACGCAGCCTGGCATCACCTGCACGAGACAAACGAGAGACCAGAGAACCAACAGGAACCACTGAACAGAAGCAACATCAAACAGGAAACAAACCGACAAGGAAAAAGCTCACAGCTCAAATACAAGACAGACAGAAATTAACAACAGGAGAAACTGATGAGGACGACATGAATACAAAACCAGGAAGGAGACACAGGGGACAAAGACAAACGGTGGGAGGGCCAGACTGTGACATGATGGAGACGTGACATTACTGTAAATGAGTCGTTACCTAAAAGACACAATAGTTTTTATGTATTACATCATAAATTAAGTTTATACTGTACCTTTAGCTGCCTGTTCACAGCCAATTATTGTTTCATAGACACTGCCATCACCTGCAAATTGAGAGAGAGGTTCAGATTAATTAACAACACATTTTACATGAAAACTAACATGTTCAGAGCAGTTTGATGGAGAACTGACCGTGCAGAAGAGAGCTGTACACAGGCTGCTGGGATTCCTCCTGGCTCACTGTTTGAGCCTCTGGTGCTTTGAGCCTGAAGTTTTAGTAAGTGGTAGTAAGTAATAAAAACAAGAACAACACTGGGAGTAATTAAGTAAAGTGTTGAGTGTCACACTAACCTGTCACAACATGTATCTGGGAAAAGAAAGGTTGGTTAAATTCTGTTGCTGTCAGTTAAACCAGTGCTGAATTTCATTGACAGTGTTACTGTGCTAATAGGAGGAGGAGGTGTCACCCTTTGCCTTTGTGAAGTAAAACAGCACAAACAGCAGCACAGTCATCGCTGCAACAACCAGGCCGACAATCAACAGGACGTAGAAGACAGAGCTGGGTCCTGCAACAACAGTATTAAGATAACTTCATTTATGTAACACATACACGGCACAAACATTTCTCTAGTCGCCAAGATCATGGTGCTCAAACCCCCCCCCCAATATATTTATTATGTATATTAATAATTCATAAATCATTTTCACCTTTCACTATTATCTTGCTCAGTACATAAGGATTGTGCACCACGATCACCTTGTGGGTGATCTGCTACCCAACGGCTCTGTGAACCATGTTTCCATGGTGACCTCTTATAATGATGAATGATGACTGTTATTGTTTTGACTGCCTTGCCTTTATTTACTCCGTTTACATGTCGTTCCGTGTCAGATTTAGTTTGGAGATTGTTTTTGTTTTCCTTTGGTTAGTGTTTTGTTCATTTGACTTTACTCTGAAATACATGCGACATGTCAGTAATTATAATATTTAGCAACAACAAGTTCTCTGCTCATACCAGGTTTTAATTACTCACATACCAATTGGATTTACAGGCTCAGTGCTGTTCCTGCACTTCACTGTTTCAGACGTCGACATCTCACTGATAAAGTCAGATATCGTGCAGGTAATGGTGGTTTCTCCATCCTCTGGTCTGAGGGTGAACTGCAGACTAGAGCCAGTCTGGGTTTGGTTCCCCACAGATAAGATGTAGTTGACGTTTCTGTCAGAGGTTGAACTGCACTGCAGCAAAACGGTGCAGGATCCATGTAAGGCCTCCCAGGTGGAATTGACCTGGAGGTCAGGCTGCTCAGTTATGGGCTCTGGTCAGGAAACAGACATGGAGACAGTGTGTTTAGGTGTAAATAAATGAAATTTACAACTAATGAACCATTATAAAATAATAAAGTACCAAATGTCAGCATGTGTTGAAGACAGTGACCTAGTTTCTTCATGTTAATATTGAATTATTCAATTGTCTTTCAGTCCTAGAACCAGATGAAAGAGGAATCTTACCATGAACTTGCAGAGTGATGGAAACTGTTTCTCTTTGTTTTTCATCCACCTCTGAGACAAAACTGAACTGACCAGAATCTTGAAGAGTCAGTTTTCTCACTGTTAAACTGAAGTTTGTGGGGTTGAGGTAAAATCTGTCCCTGAACTCTGTGGCTGCATTTGGATCTAAGTCTGCAACGGTTTTATCTCCTTGTTCCCATCGTGCCAATGTGACTCCTTCAGCTGGTAAACATGACGAGAACTCCACAGTGTCTCCAACTTTTTTATCGATGATACCTGAACAGACGGAAGCCTCCACATCTGAAACACACAATGGTGAGTTCGTTCTTTATTGTCATGTGTTTATCCATGTGTCCAGAGAAATGACTGAAAGAAGTTTCCTGAATCCGCGTCCTCTATATCTAGTTTACGCCTAAATGTACACGTTCAGGTAACGAGCAGGTCACAAAAAGACAAATACACATAAATGACAGAACACAAAGACCCGAAATGGTGATAAATAACACAACAACAGCGTGAGATGAAACTAATAACACAACGTAACTCAACGTGACGTCGTTACGTGATTGGACACCAACACAGAATATTTCAAAACGTTTTCTAATGATTTCCTATCAGCGACATCACTGGTTTCTTCTGAGCTTGACACTGTTCCCTGACACTTCGTCTGTTATCTCAGCCTGCAAAGAGTTTCATTATCAAAGTACTTGTCAATAAATAACCACAATAGGTTTAATTTGCTTAAGTTTCTTTTATTGTTGCGACTGTGAATTACAGCCACATTATCCTGCTGATGGTTTTATATGATTTAGGGTTAATACTGTGAGTGACAGCAGTGAAAGACTGAGGAGAAGCAGGACGTAGACACTTCTACAGATATGTTGATCAGGTCCTACTGTCCTCAGTCATTTCTGACCAATAACGTCAGTTCATTTGAAAATATGTTGTCATGTCTTAACATTCAACAACACAACAAAAATTAGTAAAGAGACAGAAACGATGAGCCAAGACTCAAAGGTTTCCAAGCAGATGCAGCAGAAAATGTGCTGACACACAAAAGCAAAGCAACAGGCCGATTCCAAGGAAAACACCTGGTGAAGTCTACAGAACTGATCTACATGCTGCTTTTCTCAGACACGTAAACTGCATTTTGTTATTGCCTGTAAGTGTCCATGAACATTTGAGGAGACGTGTACGTACCAGGCAGAGAGACCGTGAGGAGCAGCACAGCGCTCAACGTGAACAAGCAGCTCAGGCAGTACGGGCGACCACCAACCATCTCTGTGGGAAGCTTCCTCTTCTCTCTAACACACTGTGCTGAAGTTTAAAAAAGCTACGAGGGCAGGAGGGTGTTTCTGCCAGGAAGAGGCCGTTCTCTATGTGAAAATGCTCAACGTGCTTCATGATCAGCGATCAGACTTCCGGTGCGATGCTCTTATTGTGAAGATCCCGCTTCCGGGTCTGCATTGTTCCCGCTCTCGCCAGCTTAGCTCGTTTACCGGATCGTTTGGCCTGTGGCTTGTTCCCTGCCTCTCGCTACGTAAGGTCGCTGCGTCAGACTCCACTTCGCTGGATCCTCGGGAAGTGTTTTCATTTAGCCTGGCGCCGTCATCTTCTACTTACCCGTGAGTCTCTGGATCCTCGGTCTGTTTTCTGCTCCACCTTCGAGGCAGAGTTTACGTGGAGATGTCAGCTTAGCGGCTAATCTGGTGTTTTATGTGGAGAGACTCTTGATTGTTTATGCCACGTAACAGGATCTTTTGAGAGGAATCGCTTATGCGGAACTGTCGGAATCGGCCCAACGACCCTCGCTGCCTTAAACTTTGTTTTTTCGCTTTGGATTGTGGTGAGTTTTTGGGTTTTTTGCACCTTTTCTCCCAGACGTCAGGGAAACTCCCACCTGTCTCATCAGTTGTATATAGTTAATAACAGCCTTAGTCCCGCTGGGTCTGTTCGAGGCAGCGGCTCCTGACTCCTCGGCTCTAAACTCTGAGACTCCTGACGCTTCAAGAAGAGAAGAACTGCTACTCACACAGTGCGGTTTAAGGAGAAGCGATGAACTAAAACATAGTTCATCGGGGAGTGAAAGGTGCATTTCCACAGATGGGTTAGTTTGTGGCTTTACAAGACGACTTGGTGAGAGCCTGAAGTACAACAGTAACACTTCTGAAAGAAGTGATACAATGACAGTAACGTGATGCTGCTTGTTGAGTCACTACAAACCAGAACCAAGGCAGAACTGTATGTCGCCACACCCTGACCCTGACCCTGACCCTGACCTGCAGAAGCCCTCAACAAACTAGTCCGGTTCACATGAACGGAATAAATTCACTAGAATATTCCTACCAGCTGGTTATGAAATGAACAGGCTGCATATTTGTAGTAAGTACTGTCTGCTGCATGAGGTAAATAACCTTTGCATTAATTATTACACAGGCTGAGGAGATAGTTAGTGCATTAACCTACTCATGAATTAAAATATGCTTCATGCATGCAATCAGAGTTTACCACAGAAACCACAGGGCAGGAAAAACACCCAGCATCAAGTGGCTGCAGGTGTAAAGACATTTTTATTGATTTATTTATTTGGGAACAAACATGTAGCTCAACCACCCACATAGCAGACAGGTGTGGGCCAGATCTGGCTTCAAGCTGGCAGTGCTGGCTGACTGCTGGCATGGCAAGTGGTATGTGAACCAGATTTGGGCCCGATCTGGCAAAGATGGCACTGTTTATATGATGGCATGCCACATGTGGGCCGAATGTGGTTTGGTTTATGTGGCCCAGGTCTGTCTGTGTCACGATGGCCCGATTGTCTCTACTGGCATGGTCGACCTACCCATCCCAGCGTGTGCACCACCACTGACAACCTTTTCTCAGAATTATTTCATGTTGCCCCTTATTATTTAAAACTTGTGTATGGCGACATAATATAATATAGTATAATATTTATGTTATTTACATTATTATTATCATTATACTGTTTATTATTATATCTCTTTTTTAATGTTATTAATATTCTAAATTATCAGCGAGGTCCGCTTAGGCCTCTACCTGTGGAAACATTAGACTCTATAATGAAATGAAAAACAAACTGATAACTCCATGACAGAAGCGTTTATGTCTGCAGTTCATCTTATTGCACATTGCAAAGCACCAGCAGCAAAACAAACATGAAAAATGAAGTCTGGTAGATTTCCTTTTACTTTCAAATCAAACTACAACTCTGACCCATTTATTCATTTGATATTAAACACTGTGAATTACCTGGAACAAATCAAAATTATTCCAAAGGCAAAGTTAAAACAAAGCATGAAGTCACCAAAGACTCTCCGTCATCCAAGCAACGTTATGAATGTGGACGTTCTCAGGTTTTGTTCTTTTCTCTTGGACCTGGAACCAAATCAGAGAGAAAGGACAAAAATGTGAGAGGACAACGTTAGTAGACATTTAGTTTACACTCTACGACTTCCATCACTTTTAGAGCCTCTCGTCTGTTCAACCATCACCTTCACAAGGCGACACAGGCTGTAACATCACTAGTCAGTTTGCAGTTCGTCCTCTAACGGTTTTTCCATCTAAACACACTGGGACACTGCTACTATCACAGTGATCACAGCATGCACATTATGAAGAGACACAATATTTACAAAAGCAACAATGGACACATCACACAAAGAAAAAGACAATAAGGCTGAAATCCAACACCTCCCTAGAGAACTGACGTCACCTTTCAAATAACTTGTTAAAACTATTCTTCACTCATTACGTTTTATGTTTCTAATTAAACATTGTTTGCTTTACTATAATATTCAACTGTAGTTGTTTGTCCAGATTTGTGAAACACTTCCTGACCTCGATCTGAAAGATGCTTTTTAAATAAACTGGTTCATCTTGTGCAACATCGTCACCATTAACAAAAACTGATTTCACAATCTGCACAAACTTAAAGTGCATTAAAGTGTTTCGCATACGCAACATAACTGGAAGATCACTGAGATGACTTGATGTGACAAAACCAGGAAGGAGACACAGGGGACAAAGACGAACAGGTTGGGAGGGCCAGACTGTGACATGATGGAGTAATGTCACGTACATTACTGTAAATGAGTCGTTACCTAAAAGACACAATAGTTTAATGTATTACATCATAAATTAAGTTTATACTGTACCTTTAGCTGCCTGCTCACAGCCAATTATTGATTCATAGACACTGCCATCACCTGCAAATTGAGAGATTCAGATTAATTAACAACACATTTTACATGAAAACTAACATGTTCAGAGCAGTTTGATGGAGAACTGACCGTGCAGAAGAGAGCTGTACACAGGCTGCTGGGATTCCTCCTGGCTCACTGTTTGAGCCTCTGGTGCTTTGAGCCTGAAGTTTTAGTAAGTGGTAGTAAGTAATAAAAACAAGAACAACACTGGGAGTAATTAAGTAAAGTGTTGAGTGTCACACTAACCTGTCACAACATGTATCTGGGAAAAGAAAGGTTGGTTAAATTCTGTTGCTGTCAGTTAAACCAGTGCTGAATTTCATTGACAGTGTTACTGTGCTAATAGGAGGAGGAGGTGTCACCCTTTGCCTTTGTGAAGTAAAACAGCACAAACAGCAGCACAGTCATCGCTGCAACAACCAGGCCGACAATCAACAGGACGTAGAAGACAGAGCTGGGTCCTGCAACAACAGTATTAAGATAACTTCATTTATGTAACACATACACGGCACAAACATTTCTCTAGTCGCCAAGATCATGGTGCTCAACCCCCCCCCATATATTTATTATGTATATTAATAATTCATAAATCATTTTCACCTTTCACTGTTATCTTGCTCAGTACATAAGGATCGTGCACCACGATCACCTTGTGGGTGATCTGCTACCCAACGGCTCTGTGAACCATGTTTCCATGGTGACCTCTTATAATGATGAATGATGACTGTTATTGTTTTGACTGCCTTGCCTTTATTTACTCCGTTTACATGTCGTTCTGTGTCAGATTTAGTTTGGAGATTGTTTTTGTTTTCCTTTGGTTAGTGTTTTGTTCATTTGACTTTACTCTGAAATACATGCGACATGTCAGTAATTATAATATTTAGCAACAACAAGTTCTCTGCTCATACCAGGTTTTAATTACTCACATACCAATTGGATTTACAGGCTCAGTGCTGTTGCTGCACTTCACTGTTTCAGACGTCGACATCTCACTGATAAAGTCAGATATCGTGCAGGTAATGGTGGTTTCTCCATCCTCTGGTCTGAGGGTGAACTGCAGACTAGAGCCAGTCTGGGTTCGGTTCCTCACAGATAAGATGTAGTTGACGTTTCTGTCAGAGGTTGAACTGCACTGCAGCGAAACGGTGCAGGATCCATTTAAATGACAGGTGGAATTGACCTGGAGGTCAGGCTGCTCAGTTATGGGCTCTGGTCAGGAAACAGACATGGAGACAGTGTGTTTAGGTGTAAATAAATAAAATGTAGAACTGATGAACCATTATAAAATAATAAAGTACAAGTATCAATTATATGTATGTGTTGAATATAGTGACATAGTTTCTTCATATTAATAATAAATTATTAAATTGACTTCTTTCAATCCTAGAACCAGATGACAGAGGAATCTTACCATGAACTTGCAGAGTGATGGAAACTGTTTCTCTTTGTTTCTTATTCACCTCTGAGACAAAACTGAACTGACCAGAATCTTGAAGAGTCAGTTTTCTCACTGTTAAACTGAAGTTTGTGGGGTTGAGGTAAAATCTGTCCCTGAACTCTGTGGCTGCATTTGGATCTAAGTCTGCGACGAGTCTATCTCCTTGTTTCCATCGTGCCAATGTGACTCCTTCAGCTGGTAAACATGACGAGAACTCCACAGTGTCTCCAACTTTTTTATGGACGATAGGTGGACAGATGGAAGCCTCCACATCTGAAACACACAATGGTGAGTTCGTTCTTTATTGTTATGTGTTTATCCATGTGTCCAGAGAAATGACTGAAAGAAGTTTCCTGAATCTGCGTCCTCTATATCTAGTTTACGCTTAAATGTACACGTTCAGGTAACGAGCAGGTCACAAAAAGACAAATACACATAAATGACAGAACACAAAGACCCGAAATTGTGATAAATAACACAACGACAGCGTGAGATGAAACTAATAACACAACGTAACTCAACGTGACGTCGTTATGTGACTGGACACCAACACAGAATATTTCAAAACGTTTTCTAATGATTTCCTATCAGCGACATCACTGGTTTCAAATAGAATTTGACTTGACTTTGTAATATATACAACACGTCAGTAATGATATTATTTAGCAACAACAACTTCTCTGCTCATACCAGGTTTTAATGACAGAGGCTCAGTGCTGTTGCTGCACTTCACTGTTTTAGACGTCGACATCTCACTGATAAAGTCAGATATCGTGCAGGTAATGGTGGTTTCTCCATCCTCTGGTCTGAGGGTGAACTGCAGACTAGAGCCAGTCTGGGTTTGGTTCCCCACAGATAAGATGTAGTTGACGTTTCTGTCAGAGGTTGAACTGCACTGCAGCAAAACGGTGCAGGATCCATGTAAGGCCTCCCAGGTGGAATTGACCTGGAGGTCAGGCTGCTCAGTTATGGGCTCTGGTCAGGAAACAGACATGAAGACAGTGTGTTTAGGTGTAAATAAATAAAATGTAGAACAGATGAACCATTATAAAATAATAAAGTACAAGTGTCAATTATCTGTATGTGTTGACGATAGTGACATAGTTTCTTCATGTTAATAATGAATTATTCGATTGTCTTTCAGTCCTAGAACCAGATGACAGAGGAATCTTACCATGAACTTGCAGAGTGATGGAAACTGTTTCTCTTTGTTTTTCATCCACCACTGAGACAAAACTGAACTGACCAGAATCTTGAAGAGTCAGTTTTCTCACTGTTAAACTGAAGTTTGTGGGGTTGAGGTAAAATCTGTCCCTGAACTCTGTATTTCGATATAAGTCTGCGACGAGTCTATCTCCTTGTTTCCATCGTGCCAATGTGACTCCTTCAGCTGGTAAACATGACGAGAACTCCACAGTGTCTCCAACTTTTTTATGGACGATACCTGAACAGATGGAAGCCTCCACATCTGAAACACACAATGGTGAGTTTGTTCTTTATTGTCATGTGTTCATCCATGTGTCCATGTCATCCATTAGTAAAGAGACAGAAACGATGAGCCAAGACTCAAAGGTTTCAAAGCAGATGCAGCAGAAAATGTGCTGACACACAAAAGCAAAGCAACAGGCCGATTCCAAGGAAAACACCTGGTAAAGTCTACAGAACTGATCTACATGCTGCTTTTCTCAGACACGTAAACTGCATTTTGTTATTGCCTGTAAGTGTCCATGAACATTTGAGGAGACGTGTACGTACCAGGCAGAGAGACCGTGAGGAGCAGCACAGCGCTCAACGTGAACAAGCAGCTCAGGCAGTACGGGCGACCACCAACCATCTCTGTGGGAAGCTTCCTCTTCTCTCTAACACACTGTGCTGAAGATTAAAAAAGCTACGAGGGTAGGAGGATGTTTCTGCCAGGAAGAGGCCGTTCTCTATGTGAAAATGCTCAACGTGATCCCGCTTCCGGGTCTGCATTGTTCCCGCTCTCGCCAGCTTAGCTCGTTTACCGGATCGTTTGGCCTGTGGCTTGTTCCCTGCCTCTCGCTACGTAAGCTCGCTGCGTCAGACTCCACTTCGCTGGATCCTCGGGAAGTGTTTTCATTTAGCCTGGCGCCGTCATCTTCTACTTACCCGTGAGTCTCTGGATCCTCGGTCTGTTTTCTGCTCCACCTTCGAGGCAGAGTTTACGTGGAGATGTCAGCTTAGCGGCTAATCTGGTGTTTTATGTGGAGAGACTCTTGATTGTTTATGCCACGTAACAGGATCTTTTGAGAGGAATCGCTTATGCGAAACTGTCGGAATCGGCCCAACGACCCTCGCTGCCTTAAACTTTGTTTTTTCGCTTTGGATTGTGGTGAGTTTTTGGGTTTTTTGCACCTTTTCTCCCAGACGTCAGGGAAACTCCCACCTGTCTCATCAGTTGTATATAGTTAATAACAGCCTTAGTCCCGCTGGGTCTGTTCGAGGCAGCGGCTCCTGACTCCTCGGCTCTAAACTCTGAGACTCCTGACGCTTCAAGAGAAGAACTGCTACGCACACAGTGCGGTTTAAGGAGAAGCGATGAACTAAAACACAAGTGTCTGGTGCTTGGGGAGTGAAAGGTGCATTTCCACAGATGGGTTTGTTTGTGGCTTTACAAGACGACTTGGAGAGAGCCTGAAGTACAACAGTAACACTTCTGAAAGAAGAAGTGATACAATGACTGTAACGTGATGCTGCTTGTTGAGTCACTACAAACCAGAACCAAGGCAGAACTGTATGTCGCCACACCCTGACCCTGACCCTGACCCTGACCTGCAGAAGCCCTCAACAAACTAGTCCGGTTCACATGAACGGAATAAATTCACTAGAATATTTCTACCAGCTGGTTATGAAATGAACAGGTTGCATATTTGTAGTAAGTACTGTCTGCTGCATGAGGTAAATAACCTTTGCATTAATTATTACACAGGCTGAGGAGATAGTTAGTGCATTAACCTACTCATGAATTAAAATATGCTTCATGCATGCAATCAGAGTTTACCACAGAAACCACAGGGCAGGAAAACACACAGCATCAAGTGGCTGCAGGTGTAAAGACATTTTTATTGATTTATTTATTTGGGAACAAACATGTAGCTCAACCACCCACATAGCAGACAGGTGTGGGCCAGATCTGGCTTCAAGCTGGCAGTGCTGGCTGACTGCTGGCATGGCAAGTGGTATGTGAACCAGATTTGGGTCCGATCTGGCAAAGATGGCACTGTTTATATGATGGCATGCCACATGTGGGCCCAATGTGGTTTGGTTTATGTTTATGTGGTCTGTCTGTGTCACGATGGCCCGATTGTCTCTACTGGCATGGTCGACCTACCCATCCCAGCGTGTGCACCATCACTGACAACCTTTTCTCAGAATTATTTCATGTTGCCCCTTATTATTTAAAACTTGTGTATGGCGACATAATATAATATAGTATAATATTTATATTATTTATATTATTTACATTATTATTATCATTATACTGTTTATTATTATATCTCTTTTTTAATGTTATTAATATTCTAAATTATCAGCGAGGTCCGCTTAGGCCTCTACCTGTGGAAACATTAGACTCTATAATGAAATGAAAAACAAAGTGATAACTCCATGACAGAAGCGTTTATGTCTGCAGTTCATCTTATTGCACATTGCAAAGCACCAGCAGCAAATCAAACATGAAAAATGAAGTCTGGTAGATTTCCTTTTATTTTCAAATCAAACTACAACTCTGACCCATTTATTCATTTGATATTAACACTGTGAATTACCTGGAACAAATCAAAATTATTTCAAAGGCAAAGTTAAAACAAAGCATGAAGTCACCAAAGACTCAACGTTATGAATGTGGACGTTCTCAGGTTTTGTTCTTCTCTCTTGGACCTGGAACCAAATCAGAGAGAAAGGACAAAAATGTGAGAGGACAACGTTAGTAGACATTTAGTTTACACTCTACAACTTCCATCACTTTTAGGGCCTCTCGTCTGTTCAACCATCACCTTCACAAGGCGACACAGGCTGTAACATCACTAGTCAGTTTGCAGTTCGTCCTCTAACGGTTTTTCCATCTAAACACACTGGGACACTGCTACCATAACAGTGATCACAGCATGCACATTATGAAGAGACACAATATTTACAAAAGCAAAAATGGACACAACGCACAAAGAAAAAGACAATAAGGCTGAAATCCAACACCTCCCTAGAGAACTGACGTCACCTTTTAAATAACTTGTTAAAACTATTCTTCACTCATTACGTTTTATGTTTCTAGTTCAACATTGTTTGCTTTACTATAGTATTCAGCTGTATAGTTTGTCCAGCATTGTGAGACACTTCCTGACCTCGATCTGAAAGATGGTTCATCTTGAGCAGCGCTGTCACCGTTAACAAAATCAGATTTCACAATCTGCAAATTAAAGTGTTTAGTGTACGCAACGTAACTGGAAGATCACTGAGACTGATGTGTTACGAACTGCTTAGCGGGCTGGGAGTGAGATCCCTGTAGGGACTACACTCGACCCCTAGATGGGGCCAGACGCACATCACCCTGACTGGGACTTAACTTGCTTCTGGAAGTTGAGCCTATGGCCAAACCAACAGACAAGTTATTTACCAAACAAGGGAAAACTACTACAGAAAACCACAGACGTGAAAATCACTGCAAAGCAGGTAGAACTTTCTAAAGAAATGACAACTTGACTGAAGAGACACTCGCTGAACATACATACGATGATCAGCTGACCAGGGATCTATGATGTAAACAGACACGAATGGGCAAATACAGACGCAGCCTGGCATCACCTGCACGAGACAAACGAGAGACCAGAGAACAGACAGGAACCACTGAACAGAAGCAACGTCCAACAGGAAAGAAACCGACAAGGAAAAGGCTCAAAGCTCAAATACAAGACAGACAGAAGTTAACAACAGGAGAAACTGATGAGGACGACATGAACACAAAACCAGGAAGGAGACACAGGGGACAAAGACAAACGGTGGGAGGGCCAGACTGTGACATGATGGAGACGTGACATTACTGTAAATGAGTCGTTACCTAAAAGACACAATAGTTTTTATGTATTACATCATAAATTCAGTTTATACTGTACCTTTAGCTGCCTGTTCACAGCCAATTATTGATTCATAGACACTGCCATCACCTGCAAATTGAGAGAGAGGTTCAGATTAATTAACAACACATTTTACATGAAAACTAACATGTTCAGAGCAGTTTGATGGAGAACTGACCGTGCAGAAGAGAGCTGTACACAGGCTGCTGGGATTCCTCCTGGCTCACTGTTTGAGCCTCTGGTGCTTTGAGTCTGAAGTTTTAGTAAGTGGTAGTAAGTAATAAAAACAAAAACAACACTGGGAGTAATTAAGTAAAGTGTTGAGTGTCACACTAACCTGTCACAACATTTATCTGGGAATAGAAAGGTTGGTTAAATTCTGTTGCTGTCAGTTAAACCAGTGCTGAATTTCATTGACAGTGTTACTGTGCTAATAGGAGGAGGAGGTGTCACCCTTTGCCTTTGTGAAGTAAAACAGCACAAACAGCAGCACAGTCATCGCTACAACAACCAGGCCGACAATCAACAGGACGTAGAAGACAGAGCTGGGTCCTGCAACAACAGTATTAAGATAACTTCATTTATGTAACACATACACGGCACAAACATTTCTCTAGTCGCCAAGATCATGGTGCTCAATCCCCCAATATATTTATTATGTATATTTATAAAACATAAATCATTTTCACCTTTTACTGTGACCTTGCTCAGTACATTTACCTTGTGGGGACATGCTACCCAACGGCTCTGGCCATGTTTAATCATGTTTTGTGTTTCAGGTCATTACCATGTTATGTGTGTTCCTTGAGCCCCTTGTCATTTTTATTGCTGTTAAGATGCATTAAATATGTATAAAATAGAATTTGACTTGACTTTGTAATATATACAACACGTCAGTAATGATATTATTTAGCAACAACAACTTCTCTGCTCATACCAGGTTTTAATTACTTACATACCAATTGGATTTACAGGCTCAGTGCTGTTCCTGCACTTCACTGTTTCAGACGTCGACATCTCACTGATAAAGTCAGATATCGTGCAATTAATGGTGGTTTCTCCATCCTCTGGTCTGAGGGTGAACTGCAGACTAGAGCAGTCTGGGTTTGGTTCCTCACAGATAAGATGTAGTTGACGTTCCTGTCAGAGGTTGAACTGCACTGCAGCAAAACGGTGCAGGATCCATGTAAGGCCTCCCAGGTGGAATTGACCTGGAGGTCAGGCTGCTCAGTTATGGGCTCTGGTCAGGAAACAGACATGGAGACAGTGTGTTTAGGTGTAAATAAATAAAATGTAGAACAGATGAACCATTATAAAATAATAAAGTACAAGTATCAATTATCTGTATGTGTTGAATATAGTGACATAGTTTCTTCATATTAATAATAAATTATTCAATTGACGTCTTTCAGTCCTAGAACCAGATGACAGAGGAATCTTACCATGAACTTGCAGAGTGATGGAAACTGTTTCTCTTTGTTTCTCATTCACCTCTGAGACAAAACTGAACTGACCAGAATCTTGAAGAGTCAGTTTTCTCACTGTTAAACTGAAGTTTGTGGGGTTGAGGTAAAATCTGTCCCTGAACTCTGTATTTCGATCTAAGTCTGCAACGGTTTTATCTCCTTGTTTCCATCGTGCCAATGTGACCCCTTCAGCTGGTAAACATGACGAGAACTCCACAGTGTCTCCAACTTTTTTATGGACGATAGGTGGACAGATGGAAGCCTCCACATCTGAAACACACAATGTGTTTTTATAACACTGTGGAAATTAACAACAATGTCCAGAGAGAGAAAATAAACAACACGACCTGCACCTGAATCCACTAATTTATGTCAAGTACGCAGTTTAACTGTGTGTGTATCATAACAAGGAAGCACATTAACATTCAGTACATACTTTATAAACACAACATGAGGAAACATAACAAGATAAAATTGCAAACTGTTATAATATAGAATGACTTTGTTACAGATTGATATGCTACGAAGTAAATCTCCACCAGTTGTTTTCAAGCATGTCCAACTACAAGTCAGTTATTATTATATATTAACTAAAGCTGAAAATAAAACACTGATGACCTAAACTAAAACTTCCCACTTTCAGCCTACAATCAGACGAAAGGCACGGTTTACCCTGGACAGGTGGCCAGTCCATCACAGGGCCACACACACAGACAACCACTCACGCTTTCACTTCCACGGATATTTTAGACTCCCCAAAACCAAGTTCTTAGACTGTGGTAGAAAACCAGAGAAAACCTTTGCAAACTCCACACAGAAAGGCACCAAGGGAAGCCATGGCCTTCTTACTGTGAGGCCAGAGTTCTGACCACTGCATCTCTGTGCCACCCTCTGCTTCTGCAAATATTCTTAAATGGTTCAAATGCACTCGGACATTACTGAGCAATGACTTCTCCCTTTGCAATTGGCACATAATAGGATATAACCCAACTTAAAAAGTTGAGACCCAGAAACAGAACGGATGACCAGGGGCTGGAACGTCTGCTCATCTTTGCAGCTCAGTCCTCCTCGTTGGTTCATTAGTCTGTTTGTAACAGTTTCCAAGAAAACTTGAAAAGTACAGAATCAGAACATAGACTAAGTCTTTGAATACTTGAAGAAAAATAATTCAGTTATAATTTAAAACTTCTCAGGTCTCTTAATAATTGAACCCATGAATTTGTTATATTGATGTGCCTATACAATAATAAATGTTGCATTTGCAAAAACACAACACAAAAAAGTGACTGATCCAAGGAAAACATGAAAACAATCTTTAAATTCGATAGTACTGATTTACAGGTTCTATTCTAAAGATGTGATGGAGCATAAGGACAAATAATAAAATATAATAACTAATAACATAATAAGTCAACGATTGAGAGCATGTGCACTTACCAAGGAGACAGACACCAAAGAGCAGCACCGCACTTAACATGCAAAGGTTTCTTGAGCAACCAGCAGCCATTTCTGCAGAGAGAAGAACAACATGATGTGATGGTAGGTGTCTGCCAGAAAGAAGGAAATGACACATCAGCCTGACCATGAAAGATGTAAGAATTAAATGCAGACAATGTTTTTGTCACGTGAAACACTTAGTTGACTGTTGTGACCTTTGCTGGTCCTGTTTTCCAGTGATTTGGTCAGAATGAAAGAACTGCAGCTCAGGTGAAAAACCTCTCATATTTCTTCTTAGCTCAGCTCTATGTTAAAGCTTCTGTGGGTCCGTTATCAAGCCTAATGTGCACACTCCAACAGCTTTAGCCACTCTGCAACCGCAGTGACTTCCGGATTTTAATATCCTGTGCAGCCTGCAGCCTCTAAAATGTGAAAAGACATTAACACTTGCAGTGTTAATGACCGAGCAGTAAGTGAACAGTGCAAATTTACTACAACAATACTTTAATTCAAATTTTTCTATCAGGAAAAATGTTTATCATAACATGACACATTTCTTTACGAATATGTGATACAGGTGTGGCATTGCAGGCCTTTGGTTGGTAGATGGTTCCAACACTGGTCTGGTCAGGAGATGGGGGGAAAGTAATGACCAGCGTAGTCAAACCAATCAGAATCAAGCAAAACACACATAAGAATATGTGACTATTAATATTTTAAATTTGATTAAAGGTATGCAAAATCCACAAAGGACATTTATATGACTCTATGACAGAAACAGAATTTACAACAACGTAGCTTGGTTCGCTCACACTTGCAGTGCGACTTTCACTCCGCTTGTCCCTCCCAGGCCGCCGTAGTTCGCCTTATCCCTGCACACCGGAAACTGGGAGGTCCTTTTCCCCGCAGACTCCAACATGGTGAGCAGATTTCCCTCGATTCTTCTGCGTCGTAATCATTAAACATCTCAGTCTGCTGTTGTGTCGTCCCGCTAATATAGTTGATAGTTTATTGTTGTACATCTTTTAAAATGGTAAATGTCTAAATCGTTGCCTAAAGCTGTGGCTCTTTGTCTTTTTTGAACGTTTAAAATCGCATGACCCGCTCTTGCCGTAGCTTGCTAGCTGCGCTAACAGTGTTAGCTTTTAAAGTTGATACGTACCACAGATACTCTAACTATTGCGGGCTCGCTTCATATGTGCATTAATCTGGGCGGCTTTGAACAGTTAAAGCTGCTCGTAAGGGTTTAACTAGTACGTGAACATGTCTGAGTGCGTGTTAGGCCGCAGCCGGCGTTGGTTGCTATGCTAACCAGCTTGAGTAGGGCATTTAAAGACGTTTCTTCAGCAATTAAACTGCTGTGAAGTGATTTTACATCTGCCTCGTCTGCTGCTGCGTCTTCTGTTTGTTAACCGCTGTTGCCTCCTCTCATTCAGGCAAGAGGACCGAAGAAGCACCTGAAGCGCGTCGCAGCGCCGAAGCACTGGATGCTGGACAAGCTAACCGGAGTGTTTGTAAGTCAATCGTTCGCTTGGTCACTCGAGGCCAGAGCCTTTAATGTGGATAATGTTAGTTCTGCTGAATGTAGACAGGTCTGGGTAGGTAGTGTTGTTGTGGCTGGCTAGCTCAATAGCTATCTATAGCTATGTAATGTGCATAATACACTTATAATTTAGTCTTTGACTTGTTGTCAGCGCTGTCAACAGAACAAAGTCGCCTGGCTGACAGCGATTGACCTCAGCTTTCACACTCATATTTGCTATTACATGTAACTTGCCTTGTGTGCTTTTACCATATTGTTTATTTAACTGGAAGCTGGTTCTGTTGGACATGTCAACATCTCTTGTCTTCCTTCTTTTAGGCTCCTCGTCCTTCCACTGGTCCCCATAAGCTGAGGGAGTGCCTGCCCCTCATCATCTTCCTGAGGAACCGCCTCAAGTACGCCCTGACAGGTGATGAGGTGAAGAAGATCTGCATGCAGAGGTTCATCAAGATTGACGGCAAGGTCCGCACCGACATCACTTACCCTGCTGGGTTTATGGGTGAGTTGTTGAGATGGAATTTAAATTGAAGTGCAGGTCTGGGGTCAGATGAGTGTCTTGGTTAGATTAAACTTGGTCGGCTCCTTATTGTGTCAGGTCAAAAAGATGGTTTGCAATTTGCTACTAGTAGATGAGAAGAGAGAACTAACCACTTGTGAGCAATGATGAATTTATATGTTTGATTTTTGTGCTGATAATACACAGCTAATTCCTCTAAGAAGTTCTGAGCTCCCAAATAAAATATTTTAAATGTTTAGAAATGTTAAGTATAGAATAGGTTTCCTTCAAAAAAGGTTTGTCATTCATATAGAGATGAGTATGATGGTTTCTTCATCCATGGCCACTGAACAATCAATTGTCTTGACAAAAGTTCAGGTCCTCAGTCCAAGGACAAGTGTTTTTTTTTTTTTTTTTTTTTGTGTGTGTGTGTGTTTGGGTTTTTTTTTGTAGTAGCCCCGTCTTGTTCAGTTTTGTGTCATCATTGGCACTAAGCTGTACAGTTGTCAATCATCTTCGAAGCCTTTACAGTTTTTCTGTTAGTGTACATGTCTGTCACAGATATTTGTAGATCAACTAAGTGGATATGCTTTGATGGCTGTTGTCTAATCAGAACTGCATTGCTCCCCAGTGTCCTATTAAACAGATTTTAAATTTCAAGAACGCCCTCTGCTGGGAGCATGAGAAATTAGTTTCCCATGTCTACTGTTAAGTTTAGTTTTTTTTTTTTAAACAAATGTTTGATATTTGAATAAAGTTACGTTCCTATTAAGTAAGCAAGTGAAGATGCTGCTGTGATGGCATGTAATCAAATGTTGAGAAGCTAAATTGACTTGCTGTGAGTTACAATGTATAGTGTCTCACTGTGTAATAATGGTAGTGGTGGCAACTTAAACACATCATTATGGCTTGAAATGCTAAGCCGGTTGTTTTTTCCAGATGTGGTCAGCATCGAGAAGACAGGCGAGCACTTCCGCCTCATCTACGACGTCAAGGGACGTTTTGCTGTTCACCGTATCACAGCAGAGGAGGCCAAGGTAAGGAGCTAAACGCCAACCTTTAGGGTCAGCTCCCTGCATTTGTTTTGGAAAGGACTCCTAGATGTGAGTTGACTGTTAGCAAACGCATTTCAAGTTGTGCAGATATCAGGGAGTCTTTGGAGAACATGAACATTATTCTGTAATTGAGTTGCCACATGATCAAGAGTTGTTATACTAAAGTTTATGTATTGAGCTACTTTCTTGCAGGCTGACTTGTAATTTTGCTATGTGAGTTGTTTTGCTCTTAAAGTACCACTTGCCACTGATTGTGTTCCAGACTGGTTTAATCTCAAAATATTGGTCTAATTTAGTTACTGCTACTTTAAACTAAGATTCTGTTGTGGTCTCTGTCTTGAATTCTGTGCAAGTTGGTTGCTTTATTTAATTCGGCTCTTGTCCTTCTCTGCAGTACAAGCTGTGCAAGGTGAGGAAGATCATCGTTGGCACTAAGGGAATCCCCCACCTGGTGACCCATGATGCCCGCACCATTAGATACCCTGACCCTCTGATCAAGGCTAATGACACAGTCCGCATCGACATCGAGACTGGCAAGATTACAGACCACGTCAAGTTTGACACTGGTAGGTTTGACAGGCTGTGAATGTACTTCATATATCTGTATTTAAGAAACTGTGTCTGACCTGTTTTTATTTATTTATTTTTTTATTGTCCTCAGGCAACCTGTGCATGGTGACTGGTGGTGCTAACTTGGGCCGTGTTGGTGTGATCACCAACAGGGAGCGTCACCCAGGCTCCTTTGACGTCGTGCACGTCAAGGATAGCACAGGCAACACCTTCGCTACCAGGCTCGGCAACATCTTTGTCATTGGCAAGGTGAGGATTGTGGAGTCATTCTGTCGCTGGAGCCTGAACTCACTGTTACCTTAAGGAACATGCCTCTGGACTACACTTAGTTGAGGTCTTAATGCATGTTCAACGCCCCTAATGCTGAATAGACTTCGTTCTACAAACGTTGGAGCAATGATGACACTTGTAGTTTTGATCTTCAATGAAAATGCAAACACATCCTCTAAGAAGTTCTGAGCTCCATGGTTGTCAGTCTGTAACTGTGAAGTTATGTCGGTTTAATATTTCAGCCTAGAAAATGGGGTTTAACCTTTTTTCAACACTGGACATATATATATAAATTTTAATGAACTACAATGACATGATATTGGAAACAAATTAGGTGCTATGTGACAGTATTTCACTATGAATCATGTGATGTGCTGAATCAGTACTCTGGTAGCATAAAAGTACAAGTTGGTCACATAATCCCATTTCATTAGAGCTTTAAGCAGCAGCGTAAATGCTCACCTCTAGCATTTATTCCTCTGCCCTGTGCTGCTTTTAGTGCAGTCAGCAGCTGATGATGTAATATTGAACTGAATGCCTATTTCTGAGAGACAAATTTAATTCTGAATTAATCTTTTTTTTTTTTTTGCATAATTTGTACAGTTTTGATTAAACATTTAACCTCGTCCTAACACTTTACCTTTCTCATCTTCAGGGCAGCAAGCCATGGGTGTCCCTGCCCAAAGGAAAGGGAATCCGTCTGACCATCACCGAGGAGAGAGACAAGAGGCTCGCTGCCAAGCAGGCCAGCAGCTAAACTGGTCACGAAACACCACCTGGTTTTCAAATAAATTGTTATTTACAAAACACTTTGCTTGTTTTTGTGGTTTCTTTACCAGGGCTACATACTAATTGTGCATCTTTCTGGAATATTGTCAAAACTTCAAGGACATTTGTAGTGATACATGCAGTTATCAGGTGAAGAGCTTTGTCTAAATTAACATGAAGCAGCGGTGCAATAAGCTGGTATAGTCTAGTTCGGTGCAGAAAGGGGGTAGAAGTACAAAAGTCACTACAGAAAGTAATGCTTTAAATTGTGGAATCATTCTATAGAATGAAGGTGAGAAACAGGAAATTCTGAGAAAACTAGTTAACTTTATTGTAAACTCCTCTAATAGAAACAAACCATCCATAACTAGATATGCACAATAAGTTTATCGAAGTGGCGTCTTCATTTTATCACAGCCCTGCAAACCAAGCTCAGTGACCGTTAACCTGATAGCTTTTTATTTACTCTAAATCCACTGTAACACTTGTCTCCTGTCAGTAGTAACAGATGTGACATTGGCCCGTTGCTATGGAAAAGCTCTGTTCTTTGCCGTTTGTGCGTGATGGTAAATTCACTGTTTTAGATTCCTCATCTCTGCTCATCCACCAGGAGCCAACTCATCCTCCCTTTCTAATCCCTCCATTCTCAGCTCTTTCCATCCCATCATGTACATCCATCTGTCTACTGCCTCTGCTCCGTCCACAGTGAGCACACACTCATCCTCTTCTTTTCCTATAACCTTTCTCGCCATTCAAGCTTCCCTACTTGCTTCTTTCCTCTAGAGTTATCATCCTCATTTCAATTTTCTGTCTATTTTTCAATTATTCTGCTCCTTTTCCCCAGTCTTGGCCTTAACAATCTTCTTACTTCTGTTTTTGTTTAGTCTCTCAATCTTTCAACCATCCTTTTGCAGCTTTAACAATTCAAAGTACCTTTTCATACTTCATCCTCCCTCCATCCTACTATGCATCAGCTGTTGCCTAATCTTTTCTTCTCCCTCTCCTTCCTCTATAAATATGCTCCATCTCTTCTTTTCGTACTTAGTCTGCCTCTGTTAGCCTCTCCCACTGTAGCATCTCTGCTTCCTTCTTTCATCTCTTTGGATCCTACCTAATCCCTCCTTGCATTTTCACTTCATCCTTCCATCCTTCTCTCCGGATCCCCCCTCTCTCTCCGTCCGCCCCCCCTCCCCTCTGTGTTCTGATTTCAGTACCAGTCCATATGGTGACTGCTGGGATACAGCCTGCTCCGCGCTGCAGAAACCTGGCCTGGCTCACACAACACCTCCGAGTGTGTGTGTATGTGTGTGCGACATGAGAGCAAGAGATCAACGATAAACTCGTGACTTCCATTTCCACTTCTGCAGCATGACACCATAACAACACACAGCGAGAGCGTGCAGGACCTCAACTCACGCTCGTGACCGTCCGCTCCCTGACACGATCCATCCTCGCTGGCAGGGGAGAGGAGGAAGGACGATGTGTGACAACGCTGAATCTGTGTTTTAGAAAGCGGAGAAACAGACACCGGTGCACCTGATAGAGACGCATTCACCTCAAGTCTGCAAATACGTTTTCAGTCTGGAGCTGTTGAATACAATAATTCAGTACTTAGTGCTGATCAATTAATCTGATGTTTCTCTTCTTCTTGCTTCTCACTCAGCCCTTTGTTTTACTCTTACAGCTGTAGCTGCTTGGCCAGAGGTGCAAGTTAATAAGTTTTAGCTTCAGGTGAGTTAGCTGGTACCGTTTAGCATATGATTTATGGTTAGGATGATTCACAACAGGCCCTTTTTGAGTTTTGATTATTGTTAGAATCTACACACCAGTTCAATATTTCTGTCTTTCTTCACTAAAACAAAACCTGACAGGGAAAGAAGGACTATTAGCTTAACCAAAAGTATGTGGAAGAGAAAACCATTATCATTTAGACTGTCAAAACCATCTTCCTGGTCCATGTTGGACTTACTATATCAGCATATCATGTGCACACGTACAGTTTCCAGTGACTCACTTTCTGAGCAGCTTTGTGTTTCAGAGATGTTACTGTTTTCCAAGATCTCAGCAAATTATTTGCAGCGCAGTTGTTTCATAACTAACAGTATATCGTAGCCAAAGTGACATTAATATAGGCTGTTGTAATAAATCAGAGCTGTTTAATGATTTACTGATATAAACCAAAAACAGATTGTTTGACTCTGGTGTGGCTATGAAGCTTGACCTTTACACGACCGGAGGCTGCAGTGCCGAAGGTTTTGCATGTGAGGTAACGCAACCAAACGAAATGACAAATTTCAAACATTTACAGGGTTTGTGCTTCACTAACAAATAACAAATCAAACGTGGCAGAGCTGTCCTCATTTACATGCCTGGGACCAGTTGTTGTAAACACACACACACACACTTGCTTTGAACGTTTGAAATATGAGACTCGCTTCGCTCCAGTCCTGCTCTGCATCCCCATGTGAACAGAACAACAATCATGTTTGACTCTCTCTCTCTCTCTCTCACACACACACACACACACACTGCTCTGTCACATGGAGTCTTTGAAGTGCATTTAGCTGGATGGTTGGAGAAGCAAACGAATTGTGAGCCACAGATGAAACGTGGTTAAAAACATTCACTCGAAGAACAAAACTAATATGTTGAATTATTTTGCAGAGGATGAGACACAAAGTAGAAAAATACATAAAGAGATAAACAACACTGAAAATGTTTAATGCATTTAATGTCCATCAGCTCTGTTTATAGTAGAGGACTGACAAAAGCTCCACGTCTGACAAAGACTCATTCGGCTGCTCAGCTACACTGTAGAACCTCTCACCTTTGAAATGTTCTTTTTATTAGGCATAATTTGAGATACCATAAAGATATACATCTATACATTATATTGTATAGCCACACAGTAATTTGCAACTTTTATTAGGTTTAACCTGTTGAAAATAAATCAAACAAATCCACAGTCTTACAGTCAGTTCAGTCAGTTGAGTGGGTTTAATGGTCTGAAGGTGGACAACTGCTCATTTGAGGCTATGTTTAATATTCAGACGTCAGCTTGGCCCACGTAGGGGCCCCGGCTCCTCAGAGGGTTAGACTGAGTCTGAGATTCACAAGTGATGACTGACACCAAGATGGTTTCATGTGGACTGAGAGGAGACGCCGGCGTGGACGGTGTAATGAAGGTAGATTTGAATCCTGCTCCTTGGGCACGTACAGAAAAGTGGGCTGGCCTGTTGAAACAATGAGCTCAGTCATCTGAGGGGGAGGAGGGGGAGGAGGGAGGGGGTGAGGACAGATGTTTCTAATCAATTGGTTCCATGTGATTGACTGTCAGCTGATTGGCTGAATGACCCCTTGACAGGCGCGGTCAGGTCAGAGGCAGGTTTTAGCTAAGTTAAACAGACCTGTTGGGTCTATTCCATGACTAACTTCGCTAATTGACTGACACACGGGTTGGCATGGCAACCGATTGGCCAATCGACAGCACTGATATTAGCCCGGTGGAAGTGGATGAGGTAATGTTGCCACTCCCATCCGCTCCTCGCTCCGACCTTCTGCACAGAGCAGTTACTACACACCACACTCTCACACATGCACACACTCGAACACACGTGCAGTCGCTCTCGTCTGTCTCTCATAAGTTTCTTGTGTTGATGTTTTCAATTGTGTCAATAAAAGGCAGTTTATGTTGAAATTCCTTTGCGTTAGTGTCTCTCTCTCTCTCCATCCCCCCCATCCGTAAGACAGACACAGACTGCATGAACAAAAACATTTAGGTAGGCCAAGTTCACGTCTGGGAGGGGTTGCTGAAGGGGGCCCGGGGGGCGCGCTGAGGACCAGATGTGCTTGTTTTGGGGAGGAGGAGGCAGGAGGGGTACATTCACTGGCCTCAAGAAGAGAAAGTATTCAGATGGCTCCAGAGAAAGTGGAGAGTCCAGTGAAAGTGTTGCAGAGGAGCGAAGTCGAATGAGCTGCGGCTGCAGGAGGCAAACCATGCACGAACCAACGGGTGAGACGTGTCACCAAAGTGTTAAAAAGACAACGCTGAAATCAATTAGCCAGGATTTAAAAATCACACTAAACCGCATAAGGTGAACTCATGTTACGGCTTTTTTTTGGATTGTTCACAAGCCAAGCAGGATGAGAATGATGAGGCTAAGTATCATAGATCCTAAATCCACGCTGAAACAAAAGCGGGTCATGGGTCAGCGCTTTTAAAACCTAAAAACAAAAAAAAAGACCAAAATTAGAGTCAAAACCACTGATGCATGTCAGTCTCAGGTTTTCAGAACTGGTAGAGTAAAGCTGTGGTTGGAAGGTCTGACAGCTGGACACGTGTCCTCACCACAGACTCTGATGCACCAGTGGACAGATGTAATAAAACCATTTAATTAATTAATAATTACATTAACAGACATAAGGATTAGATTGGCATAAACATCGAGTCTCAGTTCATGACTCATTGCTCATGAGAGGAGGTGAAACGAGGACAAGTTACAACTGTAGGATTTGCAGCTGAGGATGTGAGCAGCTGTCTGGGGAGCACGGTTGTGAAGCGAGAGCAGTAGGGAGCTTCTCCACCCTCCTCCTGGGAGTCCAGGGGCCACGTCATGTGTCAGGGAGGCTGATGTCGACAACCTACTACTTCTGTTGTCTTGCTTTTCTTTCCCCGTGCACTTGTTGTCTCCCTGTGGGGAGCATAATGACCCCGCTCTGAGAAGATGGTCACATTGGTTGACCAGAGACGTTTGGCTCAGGCTGGGGTTGTGTTCAGGGACTAGAAGAAACATGTAAAAGACAAACCTCCTGTTACAAATGAGTGAAACCTGAAGAGAAACGGGATCTTGTTATCTTATCGCATTACAAGGATGAATCTCTTCTCAGTTGCGGATTGAGTCTGACTAAGTCTGACTCTCTGCAGGAAACATGTACAGTGAATGAACAAATTCAGACAATTCAGTCACAGTGTGACAATGTTTTGTGATAAACAGAACAAACCAAACTAAACATAGCAGAAGGAAACACCCACATACTGTAACAATAGCAAACTGGAATTACTGCCTCCTCGTTGTGAGCCTCCGCCAACCTGTCAAACTGCACTTAGCAAGTGTTGATATTGGCTTATCTGCATCATCAGCGGATGGTTGAGCCAGATGCAGTTCAATTTCCCTCCAAACGTTCTTGACCTTTGAGCTTGACCTTTAGACACTAAGACCTAATAAGTCCATGTGAACGGTTGCTCCAAACCTAAAGAAAGAAGAAAAGACAAAAATAGCTGCAAGACCAAGTTGGATTTCCTTCTGAAGAGCCCAACGCTGAGCGGGTTCACCTGGAAGCTATAAATAAGTAAAAACAAATTTATAAATGGAGAATCTCTGTTTGAGTATGATTAAAAAATAGGAAAACCATAAACATCTTATAAATTATGAATGGAAGCGGAAGCACAGAACAAACACAACAGAACAAAGTCGCTTAGAGAAAAAAGCCTTTGTCTGAAGGCTCAGGCTGAATTAGTGCTTATTTTTCACAACTGTGTCATTATGCTACGTAGGTTGTACGGAAAGGTCCAGAGGTGGTTTTAGAAATAGTACATTTGGTGCAGTTTCCAGGTTACAGTAGCAATAAAGGACTTAATAAAGGACTGTGTGATCTTCACAGTTTTGTGTTACACTCAGGCACCGCTGCTTTTCATTTTCATGTGTCACTAACAGAAATAAGTGAAATGAAAGCAAAATGACTTGAATGTTGCATCTCCAAGTTTTTTTTTTCTACCAGATGTCTGATCCCGGGCTGCTGGGATTCAGAATGAGTCATTTCCAACACCGATGCTGGAGCCTGGCTCACACTCACAGTTCCTCCTCCTCCCAAAGGTGTCGGATGAGGCGAAGGTCAGGGCCCAGTGCAGCCCAGTCAGGTTCTTCCACATTCATGGTGAAAAACTGTGCTTTTGGACCTGGACTTGTACAGCACAGGATGCTGAAGGGTGTCAGGGTTTGTTGAAGACACCTTCTGCAGCAGCAGGATTAGGGCTGACTGAGATGTCAAACCAAGACAAACAGCCTAAAACCGAGAACAATATAAACTCACTCTGTCACTCACTCACAAACGCGTCGTCTCGCCATCCCTCTACCTCTGCTTTCACTCCAGACAGGTTCCCTTCTCGGGGAAACACCAGGCTGTTGCGCACCTTATCGCCCCATCAACGCGGAAAAAATCTGACCTGACGCTGTGCTGATAAACTTCAAAATAAAAGCACATGAAGAAGAAAAATGCGCCCCAAACAACGACTTTGTTATAAATCAGTTGCAAAGCTCACGCTACTACAGGACACACCGCAGCAACATGGAAGCAAACTCACTGGACCATTTCAAACACTTTATATTTACTTACAGCCTATATTATGTTTCTGAACATAGTGAGTAATTTATTGATATGACAACTACGACTCCAGCCACACATGGCCATCAACCAGACACGACACTATCTCACACTTCCGTAACGGCGACCAGACGATTAGCTGCGTAATTAATCCCTGAAAGGTTGCGTTTCCCCACTAGAAACGTACGCATTTCAGCTTTCATTTTGAAAGAGTTTACCGGATGTTTTCTGTGTTGCACTATGAGTAATTTGACACAAATTTCCACAGCAGCTGAGTCTGTACACTGGGAAAAAAAGAGAGATTCTCGCTCGCAGTCAAAAACAATGAGAGCGCACGACGCGCAACTTGCTCCAAGCGTCTCCAACCGCAGCGGAGTTTTTCCTCCCGGAGGACTCATAGCATGCGTCTGCACGCCGAACGCAGGGAGAGGGACCACGGGGATATAACTTGACTCTCTGCGGAGTTCGTGCTTTTTTTGTGGTGGGGAAGAAATCATGCCTTTTTGCAAGCGGACTATACTTCCGAAAGATGTGTGCAAGCCCGACGGCAGGAGCCCACTGGAGGCGCGTCCGCGGCGGCAGGCGGAGGTTTTCGGGGACTTGGTGGACGTTTGCAGCTTCACCCTGTGCTCGGTGCTGCGGCAGCTCTCGGATCTGTCCCGGCACTCGGTGAGCATCCTGGAGGAGCTGGAGGGAGAGCTGGTGTCCATCTGCCACCGGGCTGGCGCGCTGGAGGGCAGAGCGGTCCGGCTGCAAAGGCGCGTCGCAGAGCTGGTCAGCAAGCCTCCGCCGAGAAGTAAGACATTTAAAGCACTGCAGTTGGCCTCATATAGTGCGATGCTGTCAAGACCAGTGTTGTCGAACTTTTGTTTGGGAAGGATGCGTGTTGTCACAGTGAAAGGTCAGTGCAGCTTAAAACGCGTTCCAGTTGCAAATAAGTGGGGGGTTTGTTAATGTCAGGCTGGAAGAGAATTGTCCTGCGTTCAGGTGATGCGGGAAATACAACAATGTCACGGATGTTCCGTGACGTGTGTGAATCCTGAGCGGAAACTTGGGTATTTACGTCAACTCTAGTTCAATTTGAGATGTAAGTGGCAGCGGAGCATGTGTCCATGTCAAGCGTCGGAGTGATGCTGCAGGGTGTGTTTTGTTTGGCAGTTACAGGAGAGTTACTAGCTGGGATCACAGAGAGAGATCTGCAAAACTGGAAACTCTGAACTGTCTGACCAGTGACTTTCTGTGACTTTAATTCTCGGGCGTGCAGGTTTACAAGATGTACCTGAAGGCAGCACACGGTGGGTGTAGAGAGTGGAATGTGAACTTGGTGTAAATGCAGAAGGGTTTTAGTTTTGTTTCTCCGTCTTTCACTCAGTCCCTGCTCCCTCCTCTACTGCTCCTGCTCCTGATTTAATGATTGGTGACAATATCCTCGGTTTTGGAATTAAATGATCTCGAAATGATCTGACGATGCTGTGGAAATTAAAGACTGTGACTCTATCAGGCAAATCAAATCAAATATTTGTAATTGCTGTAGCTGAAGTACTGGCCCACATGTAGAGGAAGCAGCTCACACACCTACAGTTCAAACCTCTACCTGACGACTTCTGCCCATGAAACTTAGATGTAGGTCAGGTGCATGATGGGACATTTTCATTACTCTGGAAACTGTGACACAGTTTTTCGCAACAGTGAACACAGGTTTACGAGGCCGCAGGCAGCGTGTGCATGTTTGTGTACAGTATAAGAGAGAAAGTCCTAAACACGGAGCAGATATAGAGCTGCAGAGAAGAGAGGAGGATGAAACTAAATGCAACTCACCCTTCAGTTTACTTTCCTGAGAGTGAGCTCATGTGTTGGCCTGTGTGTGTGTACGCGATGTGATCATCTGTGTAAGATGAAAGGATCCTCACTTTTGCCTTTACTTTCTAAAACTCTGTGTGGGCTCTTGCTGTACCACTAAGCGGTGGGCAGCGAGCACACAGCTAAGTAATCGATAGAGGCCTGGGCCTTCATCTCCCGTCGTCATCTTCATCCTCTTACCTCCTACTGTTTCAGGACAGATGGAAAACATCGACCCTGTGTTGACCAGAAGGGAGAGCGAGGCAGAAACATTTAGTGATTCCTCCTTCAGTGAACGACAAAGCCCAGATTTCTGCTCTGAAGTCCGGCTCTCACTCTAATTGCTTTTCCTCCATGTCTACAGCATATTGTTGCCTTCAGGCGAAGTCCCGTCAGCCTCCAAAGCTTCCTTTATATAAATATTCAAAATGTTACATATTGAAACATCTGATCGGATGTGTGTGATTAACTGAATCCAGGCAGAATGTTAATGTGGGCGTCAGAACAAGCGGCACGGCGTAATAAACAGTGCGGTTAGGTTGCGTTGACTCGCTGCATGAGATGGTGTCTCGTTGTTTACAGGGTGTGAAGGACGCTTAACCCTAACGTTTTTATACTCTGCAAGCACCGGCTGCTGCTAAGTTCCGTGACTGTGTACTACACATAGTTCTCCGTCATCTTTACAATGATGAAACCTCCGCCGTCTCGCTTGCTGCTGCTTGTGGACGCATGTTGTGATTCCTATGACTACGACCGTTATGGTTGAAGCTCGCTTGGCTGTTTAAATCCGTAGGGATGCGAAGAACTTTTCCCTCAGTGAAGGACACAGACGTATCTGCGGCTTTGCGCTTTCCCTCCAATAACCAGGGCTGACAATCCCCCCCTCCACCTGCCAAAAACACTGAAAGTCAGTCAGAGTTACGTAAGGCGGGCCACGCTGAAACACATGTTCCAGGCCTGCATGAGGGGATTTTTTCCACCCAAGTTTGGAGTTAGTCAGATCTCCAGAGCCGCCAGAGGGACTGCAGCTCTCCAACTGGGGCGGAGAGAGGAGTCAGGCTGATGCAGAGGAAGGGGGTGTCCGTGGTGTTTCTGGCGAGCTCGCTAGCAGGTGTGTGAATGTGTGTGTCCTCCTTCCACTGCTGGCTGTCAGTCACGAGGGCTTGGAGAGTTTGGCCTCTGCAGCTTTGGTGTTTCTCACACTGGCTGTGTTTCCTGCCACTTTCTGTTGCCTGCTGTTGACTCTAAGCAGTGCAGAAGTATCCCAGGAATGAGAATGAAAACCGACGATTTGTTTTCTTTTGGTGCCTTTTTCCAACTTTTTTTTTTTTCATTTGCCTCGAACCGACTTTACAGGCTGAATTTTTGTGAAGCAACAAAATGTTCCCTGCATGGTCTGATGACCCCGGTCGAGGCAGCGCAGCAGGGCGATGCCACAGGGGAGAGAGCTGCTCTGACAATAATCAGACATATTTTACAAACCTCTGGTCACCTCCCAGTCGTCACAGCAGGTGTTCTCCCTCTGACGTCCAACTCACCTACGATGACATCACTGCAGCGCGGCCTCATGGGTAAAAGGATTGTAGCGCAACTTCTGCTTTAGCGTAGCATGATGACATTACGTGTCAGGTTTCATTAATAATTTATAAACAAAAGCATCAGTTTCTCATCAACACAACCACTGATTGTTTGAGCAACAAAGCTGGTTACAATGCAGCAGTCAGTGTTGACATTACAGTCCAGCCTGACTCACGCTCACACTGGGCTGGAGCAGCCGACTGCTGGAATGCGCTGAACATGACAGAGTTTTCCTGTGCAGGCACTGACGCCGGTGATGTTTCACTCAAAGCTACTGATTTATGGAGACTGTAATGAAAAGCAAAAGGTTGGTGAGAGGCCTTAACTCCCTTCGCTTTCTCTTTCTAATCCCCTCCTCCCTCTCTCTGTCCTCGTTCCCACGGGTGGACGTCAACCTCGTGACTCGATATTCCTCCCTGTTGGCCCTTCTGTTTTCCCCTGCTCTTCTCTCTTACTTCTTCTCTGTTCCTGTCCGTCTAACACTTCTCTGCCGGCGTCTCACAAGCAGTGACATACAGAGCAAATGACCTTTGACCTGGTTTTACAGAGATGGTTCTGACCCCACAGGATAGTGCAGTTGATTGCAGCGAACTTTGTGTAACCTCGGTTTTCATTTTGAACATGAGCAGCCATCTCTCTGCCTCTCATCGCAGAAACATCTTCTCACTGTCCAAACACTCACTTCTCCTTCTCCTCCCCCTCCTCCTCCTCCATCTCTCTTCCTACAGGCAGTGAGTCAGAGAGCAGCTCGCCACCACAGCAGGAGAAGGACTTTTATTTTTCAGTCTGAATTAGATTTTAAGGAAATTTAATATTCAGATCTGTAAAATCGCCAGAAGTGAGTGGAATTATTCATTACTATAATAACGTCTTCCTGAAATAAGGAGGCCGTAAAGATCGAGGACTCTTTTAAATGTATATGTTGAACTTTCTTTTTCCCTTTGTCTTTGTTCTGCTGAAGTCAAATACTGAAAAGTAAGATTTCTTTCATCTCCAACATTCCCAGACACTTTGGTCCAAAATGACCCATCAGTCTAATGTTTCTACTGTGTCATCACATTCTCTGGGAAAGTTGTAGGAAACGATATGTTCAGCGATAGCGGTGAGAACGTGTGTAAAACAATAATGATGGTCAGCTGCAGTGGATGTAGCTTTAACGTTTCCATTCGATCTGTAAGTGTCTGTGCCTCCACATGCTCACGTTTCTCCTTGTGTCACTGTGATCACGCAGTGAAGTCATGGGTGGAGGTGGAGCTCTGCCGTCCTTAGTGCTTTCTGTGGTCAGCCCCATTAGTTACCCACAAAGGAAATATGAAGGTGTGTGTGTGTGCAAAAATGAAGAAAACTGTAAGGTAGGACCACTAACCACTTCCTGTTCTGGCTGAGAGCCCGACCCCGTTCCCCCTGAGACACACGTGCGCAACTCAACTACGTGGGCACACACACAGTTCACCTCATTCCCCCACTGCTCTGTCTCGTCCCCGTGTCTCAAGCTTCTCCTGTCGTTTGCTGTGACCTTGTTGTTTTTTCCCAATATGAGCTCTGTTATGTCAACGCTACACACACACACACACTTTGTTCATCTTATAGTCTTACAGCGTTCCCACGGGGAAAACTGTCTGGGAATATGAACACACGCGCTGTTTGTATGGGACTACCAAGATGGGAGGAGGATCAGAAAGAGTAGAAGTGGAAAGAGGGATGCCAGCGGGTGAGGATCCAAAGAGGAAGAGATGAGAATGAGAGCGAGGAGGAACAAACAGAAGAAGGGAATAAAAGAGCGAAGACTGACGTAGTGGAGGGAAACTGAGGGAGGATGAGTAACAGGAGAGATTGACAGCTGCTTAGGAGTTTGCTTCACTGTAATTTGCCTGTTAGATTTTTATTGGCTTGATTTGGGGTTTTGTCACAGGAGAGAAAGAATCTAAAAACTCACTTCAAACATGCTGCAGTGTAGAATAAGGATGCTGTGAAATAAAAGAAAGCTAAACATGTTTCAGCAGAACAGCAGTGGGAAACGTTGGCGACGGATCACCACCAAGATGCCACAATCCTCCGTCTCCTTCCTGTGAAAAACAACCAGTACCACAGGTTCCACAGATTGAGTAACAGCAGTGGTACCAGAGCAGAAAGAGGCTGGGTCTGCAGCACAGGAGGCTCCCACTCTGTGTGAGAGACCAGGACGTTTCCTAAAGACGCCTGATCTGTTTGTAAGTCTCGCTCACCACACACACACAGCTGTGCTAACATGAGGCATGAGGACAATGTTTGTACTATCTCCTAGAAGGCAGATTCCTATCAGAACAGAGATGATAGCGAGTGGAAAGGGGATCTGAGGATCAGGGGATGGAGTGTGTGTGGCTCAATGGAGACCAAGTTCAAAGAGCTTATGTAGAGTCTCCGCTGGCAGCAGCATGTGGGCAACAAGTCAGACTACTCACACTAGGGATGTGTTGTTGTACACGATTGGTTGTTGAAGTGACTGGAATTACCCATAGTCCTTTGCTTCAACAGTTGCTTACTTCCAAGAAAGCTGAACAAACCAGCATCTCCAGGAGAGAGGTGGCGATCGCTGGCAGTCTGGGCTCGTTCATACGGAGCTGGTTACAGGAGCGGATCCTCTTTAACCCGGCTGGGCTCTGAGGCAAAGGCCTGCTTAAATGCTGCAGTGACAAGTTGCTGTGCCTTGGCTTCCTGTTCGTGACCTACGCTGCGGTGATGTTCCTCAATATTTATGAAACATCAAATTCAGCTGACTCCACTAACCGACTCTTAGCCAGTTCTTCCTTTATAAGCTGAAATGAGAGTCTCAGCACATTAACACCACCACAGGATGCTTTTTGTAGCTTCAACAATAAGAACAGTTTTGATAATCTGTCATTTATTTAAAGCATTTTTAAGCAAAAATTGCGAGTCCTACTGCATCGCAACCTCAGTGAATGAGTCGCTCAGTGTTCGCTACTTTTGTTGCATTGTCTTTCATCAGTGTGAACACAAATCGCACTGTACTTGTCTAAAAGGCAAAAAAACATGCATCACATTGTTTCAGCAAACTTTTTCAGTGACTGATATATATATATACTCTTGTGACTTTTTACTAGTGACAGTTATGATAAACTCATGCATATACAGAATGGTCCTACTCAGCACCAGCGTTTAAAGCCTGCTCAACCGTCGCTATATCTCAGTTTGCTTTTCGTTTTGTTATGGTTCGTTATGTCTAGTGGGCTGCTCCCTGCAAGATTAATGAAGTGGTGTGAAGTAAATTGAATTGTTTATTTAAATTATAATAAACTTATCAACATCATGGAGCATTTAAAGGTGAAAGAGTCAAACATGTCCCATTTGGGAGGAGGAGGAGGCCAAAAGTGGAGCTAAAATTCCAAATATTCCAAATATTTGTTGTAAAGCTTGTATATACATTTTTTACAGTATTATATAGATTAGTATATAGTATTATTACAGAACATAACTATGAATTCAAGAAGATGTACTGTGAGTCTGCTAAACATCTACTGTGATCAGTTCAGACCACTGACTGCGGTAACGATAACTGATATAACAGCATTGAGTGTGTGATGGTTTTACCACTATGTTGTGTGCAGAGTTTATTTTCTCTCAGTGCTGTAACGGACAAAAGGCTGGCTGTCAACACCAAGGTGCTTCATGTCGGCCAAGGCACAATCACTTCCAGATGACAGACGGAGCGAGTGGATAAGGGGAAAATCACTAAATCACTTAATTGTGGAAGAGGTTACCTGGCTGTGGGGTTTTAGTTACTGCTTCTGTGTTTTTATAAGTGCGCTACCATCAGGGAGAAGGTGGGAAAAAAAGGACCAAGTCAAGCCAAGCAACATTTAGCCAAAATGTAAAAACATTTCTTAATGACACATTTTGTCAGAGAAGACTTTTATTCATTGCTTTTGAAATGAAAGCCATGATTTAATTTACTTTTGAAAAAAATTTTGCATGTGACATTTTTGTGAATGTAATTTATGTCTTACATTTCACATGCAGAAACAGTCTCAGCCACATGTATCCATGTCTATGCCTTTAAGAGAACAGAGATATTTTAATTAAAACGTTGTTACGTATTTTACTGTGGAATTCAGTCTTGACATGCTTGATGGTGTGAGGTTTCAGGAAGTGACTTTGGGAGATTAGCTTTGGATCCGGCAGTTTGGGTTGAGGAGACAGGACCTGGCTGCATCCAGCGCTGTTGTGAGTGTTTTTTGGCAGGTTGTTGTGCAGAGGAAACTGTACTGTGGGCTTGAGTAGAGGGCGTAACAACACACACAGTTCTCACATAGAACACATGGACCTGGACACCCTGATGAGTTGTGTGTAACGTGTGTGTGTGTGTTGCTGTGCCCACTACCTGGCAGCCATGAAGCTCTGCGGTTTGGACCTGGTGTGAAGAAACAGTGCATGTGTGTTGGTAAACAACTCAGACCTGCTACGCCTTCTGTTAACAGACGGTTTCTGTGCTCATGGTGTCATCTATGAGTCATGTGCTGTATGATTTGCCATAATGCGACTTTATTCAGTCTCGTTTTGTTTCTGTTCACCTTTATATGTCCTGTTGATGTCATTGCTCTTTATAATAGCAACAGATGAATATGACAGCTAATATTTGAAATGAATGGGCAAACCAGTATAATATGATGCAGTGTTTGAATGTAATCTCACTGCAGGAATTTGATATTTATTGTTATAATGTGCAGGCTTCACTTAAGTAAAGTGTCATTTGTGTGGAAGGAGTAGTGAGTGAGATGTGTCTGTAGCAGCAGGTCCGCTGTGCTGCGTTCAGGGACTGTTTTGTTCAAATTGTCTGATAGCTGTGTTGGAAGCCACTCAGGGACGGTAAATAGTGTAGACGCACACATGAACTGAATCATGCCTCACTAAACATCTTGGTTAGAATTTAACAGCATCGGCGTCTTCTCGTCCTTTACTGGAATGTTCTGCTGTGTTTTATTGCAGTGGCAGGATGTTGCATAGATGGAAACACATCAGTGCAACACCTGACCAACTCTGTGTGTTGGTGCTCGTCCTCTGTCTGCCCTCTGTTCATCGTGCCCTGTGTGAAGTGGGCACTTTGCCCTGTCACACGCTCACACGGCTTGTTTACCTGTTTCATTACTCTGATAACCCTCCTGCCTGGGTGTCAACAACTCACGCTCTGAACCTAATAATATGCTGTAAAATGACTCTGGAAGCCCTTCAAAGTCATGATATTAATGTTCAGGTTATGAGGCAAAAAAAGCTCTTAGACTCATACACCTTATCTAATTTTAGACGTAAAGAGACACACAAAACAAAAAATAGCACAAATTCACAATAAACTAATTTTCATGATTTAATTACTTATTTTTCATCTTCTTTCATAAACAGGAACATGTGTGAACCAATCATTAGTAAATATAATAAAGCACATTGCGTTAACCATCAAACTATGACAAGGTGCCACTGACCCCCAGGTTGATCCTCAGTTGTACAGTAACCTCCACATGAGGAAGTTGTCTCCTCGTCCTCCTACACGAGGTCATACCATAAGGTACAAAACCCCCATGAGCCATGAGAGCAGGGTTAAAAAATAAGGTGAGCATGAGACCATAGATAACCTGGAATGAGATGCAAGAAAGGATCTGGGAATGATTCAGACATGAAGAGGACTGGCCTGGGTAAAGGAACAGGCCTGGAGCCGAACAGGGAACAGAGAGAAAACCTCCAAATCAAAGAACGAGTGAGCGACAGTACAGCAATATCAATAATACGATGATGTCAAAAGAGTAGTGAAGAACAATATTTTTTTCTTCTGATAATGACTAATGTGAGACATTTCTGTTCAGTTAAGACAAGTCACACAAGCAGTGATCAAAAATAGTTCAGCTACATAATTGTGTGTGTGTGTGTTTGTGATGATGCTGTAACAATTAACCATAGTGTGGCGAATGTGCACAGACACACACTGTGGAACTGGATCATCATGTGAAGTGTCACTGTTATTTGTTCTGTTGCTAAAAAGAGACCACGTGAGAGGGAGAGAAAGAGGAGCAGCAAGAGTGAGGCAGCGAAAGTGGAACCAAAGGGGTGAGGAGAGAGGCAGGCAGGACGTCAGGAGGAAACCAGGCAAAAGGAGGAGAACCGAGGAGTGAAGCTGGAGGATGAACAAGTGGTCGGACAGGAGCGTGTAGACGAGCAGCTAACAGAGCCCCGGTGAACAGAGACGAAGGAGGGATGCGCTGGAAGAGGAGGCGATCGCCAGCGCAGGGGAGAGCAGTGGACGACGAGGATGAGGAGAAGACGGACTCTGCTTTCAGGACGCTTTTCTTTAAAGGTAGAGTGTGTGCGTGTCTGTCCAGTGCACGAGCCCAGTTTGCCGCATTCATCTCTTTACTTCAGGTGTGTTGTCCAGTGGATCCGTCGTGTGTGGCTGTGTGGTCGTTTCTACTTTTTGAAGTGGTTGCATTGCCAGTGAAGTGAGAGTGTACATACGTGACTTGATGGAGAACTCACCAAACTTGAATCCGTCCATCCTTAACTCTAAGTACACTCAAAGTTTGAGATCGCTTAGTCCTTGCAGTCTAATTTAGTTCAACTAAGTGTTAAACAACGCTAAACTGACATTCTGTGTCACACGTATATGAATAAAGAGACTCGCCTTGTGCAGAAGCTGAAGTTCATGATGGAAAAGCCTCTGTAACGCTGGTTATGCTCTCTGCTTTCCACACGAAGGCGGGATGAGCAGATATCTTTCATATGTGCACGTTGGACTCCAGCCAGTGAATGTTAAGGCAGCTGTGGAGGAACGATGCTCAAACCAGGAACAAATCTGTGTGGACACATTACCCAAACCACAAGCCTCCGCTGATCTCTGCAGCCGCAGCGGTGACACCATCACACACTCGCAAACGCTGGGCTGAGTCACTGCGCTAGGAAACATCTGTTGTTCCTACTATTCAACGTTTTCCCATCTACTGGGTCTAATCTGCTGGGTGCGTCGCAGCGGGCGTCTTGTTTTACTGGCAGTTTGTTGGGGGCTAGAGATAAATATTTCCAAACATTTAATGAAATCTGCAGGTTGTTGGACTCGACCACAGACTGTACTGATAATATGTGAACTTATCAAGCTCATTGGCTATTGGAGGGCAGATACATCTCTCAGCCTGCAGTGGCCACCTGACAAAACATCCCATTATTCCTACGGGTTTCTAATAAACAAACGTCTGATCTAATTTAAATGAACAGCTACTGCTAATAGATGTGATGCTCCTCATGTACCTACGACGGACTGAGGGGCCCAGACATCAGGTCTGCAGCTGCACTTACAGTATCCTGGCATGTGCATACGTTAATGACTTTAGAGAGACAGTTGGGTCAATTTTTAACAATTTTGAGGATTCAGTTAGTGCTTCTGGTGCGTAAAACGCAACAAGCTGGTGTCTGTTTACGATAACCAACCTCAGGCTCTGTTGTGCAGCCAAACTCACACTCCTGAAATATCTGGTGCCCCGGAGGAAAGTTCCTTAAAGACTTGATGAGTCTGACTCATCATCATCTCCATCTGTCTCTCTGTTGCATCTTTTGTGTGTGTGACTGGAGCAGCTCCCAGAGACGCCGTCGTCCCTCAGGCTGACATTTAAATGTGCCCAAAACTTTGAAATGAGCTTTTTTGTCCATGTTTTCTGAAAATTCTGTAGTTGGAGGCCATGAATGGAGAAGGAAAGAAGGAAACTAAATGTTCCCACACGATTTTGTGCAGTTATGCTTCTCGAAGGCAGAGAGGCCAAGTTCAGCGGCTCCCAGTTTTCATAATTATCTGTTAGTTTAGTGCGGCGTAGAGATGTCAAGTTAATGGAACAATCAAAGTTTGTTAAAAGCACAGTCTTGATCTAATTTGCTTCGCCTTGCCCTGAACTGTTCGTGTGGCTAGAGGAGGGAAGAATGAAGCCTGCTGCCTTGTTGGCACACTCAGACGCAGCCTGGGGGGTCTAGAGCTGAAGGCCGCGTCGTAGAACCGGAACCAGGCTATTGTGGTGTCATTTCAGGGATTTTCTGTCTCTCCAAACACTGAAATGTAAGAAAACGAGCGTCAGTCTGGAAGCTGCTTTATTTGCACTTGTGTACACAAGGCTCATCCCAGAGTTCCTTCCCCTCATTATCTCCCTTCTCGCCACGTGACAGCGGCGCGACGGCTGCTTTGAACAGCAAACCGCTCCCCCCGGGGCTTTACACTCATACAGCCTCACACACAGCATCTAATTTGTGTGACTGGATGCGATTTTTTCACTGAGGTGGTTTCGACACAAACAAGTTCATTCAGCTATGAAAACATAAACCTGACAACAGACATAAGGAAATGAAACGAAGTATGAATTTGAGTATTTCTTCAAACCTTGTGGAAGACTAACACTGATACCAAGAGGCTGAATACACATACTGTAACCACAGTCCCTCAATTAAGGCTTCATGTATGTGAGGGCGTGCAGAAGTGTTGAAAATCCTGCCTCTCAAGGCCAGTTTCCACAGATATGAGTTAAATCCGACTTTCAGTGCTGGCGCTCACCTCGACCACGGCCTCAAGCCTGCAGGCAGCCGCTGGCCCACATAGCGACCGTCTAGTCTTCGGTTGTTCCGTCGAGGGAGAGACGCTCGCTTTAATTAAAGCGTTTCCCTCAGTTGGCTTTCATGTGATTCAGCAGGTTTGCTTCGTGTCGCTTCGTTTGCCACTGGCCTGCCGTTCACCCCAGGCAGCTGCGTTTGGATGTGTTTGTGCCGTTTCCTCAGAGGAAATGACTAAAGTGGTTTCTCTGATAGGTTCTGTTCACAGGTTTTTTGTGGTTTGATTCTCTGTTTTCATTACTGAGATCATTAAATACGGATTTTACAGGATGCAACATGGCCAGTGTTCACTTAACACTTGTTCTCCTAATACGACAAGTGGAACTAGTTTCTGTTGTCATCCAGTTAAACTCAACATGAACCCACTGTACTGTAGTTCATGTAGTGTTTTAGATAAACTTTGTGTAGATGTCATCCTGCTGTTCCTGATATTTTGAAGGTGACATCACTTTCTCTTCCAATTGGTTGGTTTTGCTCAGATAGGAAGTGTCAGATTAGTCTGTGTTTGAGTTACGGCAGAGTTCCTGTTTGTCTGACTTGCAGTTTTCGGTCTGCAAGTTAAATGTCCCCATCTTTCTCTCAGGCACAGATTTTTCTCATGGCTCTTTCTCTTTTCAGCTGTCAGCTCTTGTTCTTCCATTTCCCTCGTGCTGGTCCTCTTTGACAGTTTTCTGCCTCTTTCTCTCTGGTTGCATCTTGTTTCTCTCGCCTTCTCTCTGTCCTCTTGGTCTTCAGAATGTCAGGCGATTAAATTAGTTAGTGATCGACAGGAAGAGAAGGATGCAAGAGGGGACCGAAGATGAAAAGATAGAAGGGCCTTCGATGAATGGAGCAAAGAAAAGGACGCCAGAGCGAGTGCAAGTGAGCGGGAAGTGACAGGGCTATTCAGGATGATTTATGGCTGTCGGATGGTTAGCATAGCCCAGCATAGGTTGGAAACAGGGTGAAACTGTCAACCACATGCCAGACATCTGTTGCTATGGATACAATACTAAACATGAAACCAGTTGGTTAGGTTTAAAAACAATTATTTTGAGATTAGGAACAAACTGTTGTCTCTCAGGTGTTGTATCATCTGTGTCCCTGCTCCCTGCTAGAAGCCACTGGCCTACGGCTACTGGCCTGCTGGGCAGAGCAGATCAGGAAGCCTATGAGCAGCAGTCAACTGGATACTAAGGTTCTGGTACATGTAGGCATATTAAGCATTGAAGATGGAGCCACGTGTTCCCGCTGCTCATGCTTTAAATACTTATCGCATGTCATCTGTCTTTGTGCTTTTGTTGGAAAAGGAGTTTGTGCATGGACAGGAAGACAATGAGGGTCGTTGTACTGTGTCCTCTGCGATGCAGCGGGTCACTCGTCAGCCTGTTTATTAGCCCGCGTGTGCTTTACTGGAGGTAGCTGCTTACACCTGCCTATGTGGGTGCAATAAGCACATTTGGTTGGTTCCCTGCTTTAAAAGCTGTTTCTTATCATGGGAGCGACGACGTGTTGATGCACTAGTTGCGTGGATGTGGTTGTAAGCTGTGTGTGTTTGAGCCGCTGACAACGGCTGACTTGTCTGTTGTTGATGTGCTCGGCCTGACGGTGCAGTTTTCCCTCCAGCAACTTTGGCTCAAGTTCCACTCGCGGCGAAGGTCATTCAAGGTTTAGTGAAGGCGTGTCGTGGCTCAGCCGTCCGCTCAGGTGGTTCACACAGGTTCACACGCTCACTGGAGGCTGCGCTGCATGATCCATAGCGTGGCACCGGATGGGCTGCGTGTAACAGTGGGCCCAGGCAGACTCTGTGCTCCGTAACCAGCCTCACATGCTTCTCTGCTCACACAGGACCGCTGCTGTCGCCACACACTGAAGTGTGTGTGTGTTTGCCTCTTTCCAGCTCTAGGTTTTGATCTGAGTGCCAGTCTATTTCACATGCAAATGATTTAAAGCGCAGCTCTCTCTTTGCTTCTTCTCGTCATCCGTCCCTGCGTCCAGCTGCAGCGCGAGCTAGAGACAGGACGTCCTTAAAGTACCGATTTAAAAAACGTTAGGGCCAAAATGCAAACACTGAAACTAACTCGTTGGGGCTTTATAGTAACAACCTGGTCTCCCTCTGTAACTTGCATTTACTGACAGTGTTTCTCACCTATCAGCGAGGGGGCGGGCAATAGACCCTAGAAGATTTACATTGGGTAGGAAGTCTTGAGTCTGAACAGAAACAGAAAAGCAAAATCAGAAGAGCTGATAAAATCCATAAATATTTCCGTGTGAATGCCTCGCTTTAGTTTTCAGTATTACATTATGAAGAAACGGACGAGTGATGGTTGGTAGTCCTGTGTAACACAACGCAGTCAGTATGTGAGTGTAAAATTATGAAATGAAAACTAGTGCTACAAACATATTTCTAGCCCACTGGGTTGAATCTTCATCTAAAAAGACATTTTTAAATGAATATAAATGTGAATAAAGCTCCAGTAACTGGATCACAAACCCACCAGTCGTCAGCTTAGCCAACCTTCTGTTGAACAGCATGAATGTTATTATTATATATGACAGTACAGTCTGTCTGTGTTTGTGGATGGTTTTCAACTCGTTTTCCATCACTAGCGATTCTCTTTTGTTGCTAAAATCTGTTGCCAAGCAGCGTCGCCAAAACGCAGGTTTGTGATTGGCTGATTCCTCCGACTGTTTGCCTGACAACCCTTTTTACCAGGTAGTGGTGGGAAGTTCTAGCAGCCCGGGGGGATTTCACTCCACAAGTCTTTGTAGAAAGTTGGCACTTGAAAAAAATCTAACCGAAGCGAAACTAGTGCAGCCGTCTGCTTCGCTTCGCTTTCCCGGCTTAGTTTGTCCACTCGACCATATTCGCCTCCATTAGCTTCTTCATCATTTTGTGACTTTAAAAAGGTTCTACATGCACGAAGCCCCTTTGATAGTCCTTCATGAACAGGACTTTAACGTTCCAGATGCTCAACTTCTGCACTTGGGGATTGTTTTCATTTTTCAGTGATATAATAAATACCCATAATATCTAAAAATGACATCATCTAAAACTTTTATGATCTTCCTACAGTGTGGGATGGAAACTGTGTGGTTTGGTGTTTGTTTTCAGATATGGGTGAGTAATGCTGCATCGTCAGTGTGATCACAGTAGAGGTTCTGATCATTTAATACCACATAATAACCTTTCATATCCAGAGTGACCCTCATCCAATGTCGTGCATGTCTCGTGTCTTGTTTCCCCGGAAAAATATTTGTCGATTGATGAATTGATTTCCCTGCTGCTGTCTGGACATGCTGCCAGTGCAGAAGTCTATTTATGCTTTGAATCGAAACAACAAACAACGATATATATCCAACTACTGAAAAATGAGCAACGTCATCCAGTACAAAATCAATACAGATGTATAGACAAATTATACGATGACATGCAAATACTAATCAACACTGTACTGAAAGTGTTTCTCTCTGAATCTTACAATCATAGTCAGGTTTCATAACAACTGTGCCATGTGTAGGGTCATTTTTTGTCAAGGCCACTAGGTGGAGGTAGAGTTTAGTTATTAGTGGGCTGTGCGTGTGTGTGTGTGTGTTCAGATTGTGTGTCTGATTTATTCTCCCACCACTTATTTACATCTGATTTCATTACCACGCTCCATCTTCCTCTTCTCACTGTCTGTCTGTGTTATTTGTCATTGACTGTGTATTTTGAAGACACATCTCATCTCAGCTTGTCATACATACTGTTTATTCAGGGCTCTGAATAGATCGAACATAGAAACAAACAAGCTTGTTATGATAATAAATATACAGCTGCTATTTGCATCTTCTGATAATCTCCAGTAACGTCCACGTTATGAGAGGTTCCTGGATGAAAGTATAAAGTATATTTAAAGGTGTTTCTACAGTTAAGCTGCAGAGAAGCTTCATTTTTTGAGTTTTTTCTGAGTTAAAGCTGAAACTTGAGACAAGGATCCCAAGGGAAGAAGAAAGTCGACCTCTGAATCAATAAAGTCAAAGATTCGATGTGGCCTAGTCAAAGTCCAGACATGAGTGAGTTTCAAGTTCAGGGGGCACAGGATTAAGATACTGTTGTCAGTTGTCCTTTTATGTTTGACGATCTGAAGCAACTTACAGATGAGAAACAAATCAAGGGAGCACTGCATAAGTGCAACCAAGACACACGAACTGAGCAACTGTGCAACACACAGCGACTGTAGGTTACTGCACTTATGTTACTCTACTGAATAGGACCATTGTTCATGGCTCTGCAATCAGCCTGGGGATGATCTGCATGAAGAGCCACATGTTGAACCCGCTGTTGAAATGTGCACATTATACACCTTTTCCATTTCTGTTTTTAAAGAGCTCGAAGAAGTTGCAACAAAGACAAAGCAAATATGAGATTCCTTCCTCCTGTGTCGCTTGTTTTGTCTCCTTTCTGACCATGTCTAATGATATTTGAACTGCATATCTATGAGGGTTTGTTTTCAGCCAACGGAGCAGGAGCGTGATGGCGGCTATGTGAAGGGCATGAACTAGGAGAATGAGATACAGCAAACAGATACAAGGAGGTGGCCGTCCTTCTTTCCACTCCTTTTAGGGATTTCAGTGTGGCTGCAGTCTGGCTTCATTATCTGGGGAGAGATGGAGCTTTAGAAGATAGATCACTGTGTGTGTGTGTGTGTGTGTGTGTGTGTAGGCTGTGAGTCAGCGATGGCTTCCTGGGCACAATGTGTGTGCTCATATGTAGTTTCCTGAATGTGTGTGTTTGCGTCCCCTCCAGGCAGCAGAAGTGTTTACAGGGAAGAAGGGGATAATGATGAAGGAGAGAATGAGCTGTGGCGTTGAGAGAGAGAAGGCGATGGAGGGAAAATGGGAGAGAGTGCAAACGGGTTGGAGTATGAGAGGCTCCCAGCGAGGAGAGGAGACCATGAAGCGAAATGAAAACAAAACACGGGGAAATAAACAATATTAAGTTACGAGTTATGAAAAGCTGTGAGAAATGTTACTGAGGGACTGAAAATGGAAGAGAGGAAGTAGCTGAAAGGAAGTTTGGAAAAAGGAAACAGAGAAAGACATGTGGAAGGAGAAGTAGGTGAAGAAAGCCAACGGTAGGAAGAGAGCCAGACAATCGAATCGGTGTCATCTGTCATATCAGTGCAGAGGAGATCAGACTTGACGGTGGTAAGGTAGAGCTCTAACTGGCTCAAGCCTCAAGACTGTAGCTTTACACTGGCATTACTGAGTTACCCTTATCACCTGGGAGCATCACTGAGACTCTCTCTCTCCCTGTGAGGCCATTAACTTGAACAGAGAGCTATTATTCCTTCAAGCCTTCATCTCTCTCTCTGTCAGCTCTCTTTGGCTTCCTCATGGGAGATAAACCTGAACAACTGCTACTATACTACACGTGTAACGCTGTCGTTCCTGAGCTGCTCGTTACCCAAGCGGTGGCCGGTTGCGTCACACGTCCAGTGATCTTCTGGATGTTAAGTAGCCGGATTTTCACAATGCTGCTCACACATGCTCATGTTTCAAAAAACAAGTAAATCTTTAATCATCCCTCTGTATGAGAAAGCTGGAGATTCTGCTTTCTACTGGGGGCAGAACCAAAACCAAGAGAAAGGGTGAAAACCTTCCACTGCCTTCATCCTCTCACATTATAGAGAGAAAGAAGCAGGAGCCTATTCATCCTGTGGAATTAGACCATAATGTGGAGACTGTGTGGACGTACATGTACCTGCACTGCACAGAGAGTATAATTTACTAGAGAGCTCACTGAGAAGATCAGTTTTTCTTCATGTTTAAACAATTTAACCCCAACACAAAAGGTACAGTATATGTACCGAATCCCCCCCAACTGACGATAGTGAGTCATTTAATTAGTTGAAGGAAGTGTTGACGACAGAGAGAGAGAGAGAGGGGACAAAGAAAGATGACTTAGCGATGGCGAGGAAAAGATTAAAGAGAGGAAGGCGCGGGGGACGTCATTATTTTTGTGTTTGTCTGCTGTGGGTGAGAATACATCCAGACACACTGTACATCTGTCTGTGTGTGAGCGAGGGCTGAAACAAAGGGAGAGGAAGGAGGTGAGAAGCACAGCAGGAGCAGCGCGATATGACAGAAGAAGAGCTGAGAGTAAGTGTTGAAAGAGACTTCTAATAAAAGTAATGACCAAGCGTGTCTCAACACGAAGCCTGTTGTTTTAAACTCTTACTTGTTTCACTCTATAACAACAAAACTCTTCTCTGACTGTTCAGCTACAAATAACATCCAGCAGAGCGTGAAACACAAGCAGTCACGTGATTGTTCAGATTGTAAGCAGACAACAATTCAGCCCCGTAGTCTAAAGCCAATCTATATGGAAATGTTGGTGTGATTGCAGTGACTGGTTTGAGCTGAATGTGCTTTATCGTCCGTACAAGAACTGGATGAACAGGGGAACACGAGCTAAATGGAAAATGTGCAAACTACGTGATGCTCTGTAGGACGACTGGGCTCTGTGCTGCCGATAAGACGCCGTTTGATCTGTTTCGGTTTGAAAGCAGACATAAATAGAGACGCACAACATGATGGCCAGACAGAGCGACAGCCAGTGAGTTGGAGGAGGTGAAGGCAGAGGGAGAAGGATCAGGGCAGCAGCCTCCTCCTGGGAGCAGAGAAGGTCTGGCTGGAGTGAGACGTGCAGAAGCAGCAGGGTCACGTATGCACACGATCAACGAATCAGTGCCTCCCTCCGCTCCCTCTGCAGTCGTCCTGCTCTGAAGGGAAAAGCCTGCACAGTTACTGTCCCTGTCGTTCTCTGCAGCACCTGCTTGTTTGTTTGTTTGTTCTTGTGTTTGTGAGGAGCACGGCAGAGTTGAGCTACACTCAGGTACGTGGAACGGTAGAGTGGGTTCCTCAGCGGTGGCTGGGGGGAGTCTCTCTCGTTGGTTGACTGTACCTATGGGCTGCGAGGTGGATGCGAGCTCAATATGTCAACTTTGTTTTAACGGGCGCTCGTCGCCGGACTGATCCTACTGGTCTTCAGTTTGACACGTGTAGTGCTGTAGGCCAGTGGGTTTTCTGATCCATCAACTTAATTTAGGTACAGTAGGTAACATTTGGCTACACTCAGGAGGATAAAGAAATCAAACTGTACCATAAACCTGTGTTGGCAGGTTGTCTTCTTCTGCTTCTGATCAAGGCTTCACATGCATACTCAAAGCATGGGCTGTGCCTGGGTCCGGCCGTCAGGGTTTGTCCCAGGCTCGTGTTTCGCTTTTGTCCTGCTCTAAATCAGTTCGTGGTGGGTCTGGATCAGGCTGGGATCAGGTCTGTGAGGTCTAGTATTAGGGTTCGGGGCTGAGTTTAGGCTGGGACTCTGATTTAGGATTAGATTGGATTAGATGTAGGTTTGGGTGGGGTCATGCTAGGATCAAGGTCAGAGGTCAGGTCAGATACTGGACCCACATCAGACTTAAGGAAAAGTCATTCATTAGTCATTTGTTTATATGATTGTCATTCAACCCTGTTGGGGTTTGGTTTGGATCAGGCTTTGATCTGGCTGGTACCCTGTCCTGATTGTATAGGGCCTATACAATAGCTTATACCTGTAGGTAAATGTCTGACATTTTGGGAGAAGATATTGTTTCCTAAAATACAAATATAAATGTTTAATTCATCACTTCTTTTGCTCAGATGTGATCTTACATTATGACAATGTTTCTAATAGGCCCCTCCTCACTTAGACTATCACAACATAGGCTTTATACTGAACTGTAACCTGGTTCTTCTTCATATACAGCCCTGCATCATAAAGTCTTAAGATTTTAATTAATTTGACATTTTCTGAAAACATCCTGGTGTAAATGAATGTTGCTATGCACATGGTGCGTGTCCTTTGCTTGTTTCTGCGGCATTTTATTCTGAGCAGCAGATGTGAATTCAACTGCTCTGATTTATCTGCTGTTTGTGTCTTTGCAAATTTGTCTTTAACATGTTGTGGATATTACGTTTATCCTGGAAACTGTAAGGTTGTAAAACTCCCACTGACTTACAGATACGGCCTCTATTGTTTGCGTTGCACAACACGGAGCATGTGTCTGAATCCGTGTTCATGTGAAAGTTCTGCTGTTTGGAGCTAGACTAGGCTTCCCGGAGGGCGAACAGTGTTAAGTTTCCCTGTTTCTGCTTTTTTGTTTCATAAATCTGATCGGAACCACTTTACACAGAGCAGAATAGACTCAGAAGCTGTCAGACCCAGACTCAGCTCTGCTCCAATCGTAGTGAGCAAACTGTCACTTGAAATAAATGAAAAGCCTAAAATGCAAGTGATACAGTTGGCAAGAATCACAGCAGTAAGAGAACGGCTGCTTCTGACTTGAAAACGAGACACATATCCACAATGTTGTCACTGTAGCAAATGCCCAGCATGTTATAACATTTCACAAGAAATATGCAAATGCTGTGCAGCACTTGACCTCCTTCAGTATGAAGGAAACAAAAGTCCATCTCTTTTTTCCACACTTTCTCTGCATTCACACGTTTTGCATCACCTTCAGTTTTTTTATCTGCCACGTGTCACATTCCCTTCCTATTCCTTGAACTCGTGATAAAAGTCGCAAGCTGAACCCATAATCATATTGTCACTTGTGCATAGCGTGCAGTTTGGCCTGCTGCGTCTCCAGGGTGATCCATTCTTTTACTTTTGGCGTCTTGACGGTGTTCTGTTATTTAAGTGTAGATTTGTGTCCCATCAGTGTGTTTCAGTACCTCCCAAAGAGATTAGAGGCCAATTTCACAGCCGTGGATTAAGCTTCATCCCTGACTAAACTCATTTTTCCCTCGATGGAAACCTCCATTGAGACAGAAAATTACTCTAAGACTTGTAGCGGCATTTATGTCTGTGACACCCCCCGACACGCACACACTCCTTTATAATGTCTGACACTCGCTAATTACCCCACAGCTTTCCCTGCAGCTCTTTCTTTATATAGCTGCAAAGTTCCTGAAGTGTTCAGAACTGCTCAAGTACTTGCGTGAGCAGCGAGAAAAACATTTGCAAAAGTATAATGATTTAAAACACGTAGATAATGGAGGGTGGCACTGTTGTTAACCAAGACGAGTGAAGAGGTTTGTTTCCTGGGCGTCTTTAGTTCCAGAGTTCAGTCCAGAACTTCTCTCCAGTCCAGAGTTAGGTTATCAGCTCCTGAGGGATTAAGCCCTTTTCTCCGGTCTGGAGGAATGCGTGAGAGCCGAACTGTTCTGGCCGGGACGACGGCAGATTAGAGGACAGTACATTCACCCTGACTGTGACCGTGTTGACGCTACTGAGGGGAACATAACACAGATTCAAAGGGGAGGAATGCAGCCGCATGCTGGGCTGTTACGGCCCCAGGCCTTGTTTGTTTGGTTGCCTGTTTTGTTGTGTTTCAGTGTGTGTTCTGGATTTGCCGGTGACTACGGGAGGTGGGAAGATAAGAAATGTAAAAGTGACTGTGGCAGAGCCTGCTCTCGATTGGTGGCTGGAAGTGTGGATTCCACCCCTGGCTTCTATTGGGCCCTTCGTTTCACGCCAATCACCTGCGGACCATCGATAGTTCAGCGCTGTAACCACACAAGGTTGTGCTTCCATGTACGTCTGTGGCTTTGTTACCTCCCCCTCCTCTTTGTCTGGTCTACAGAAGGGAGCCATGGTAGGGGTTACACACACCTACACTCATTCATCCAGACACGCACAATACACACCATCCTCCTTTGCACACACACTACAGCTGTTAGTGTTTAGTTACACTAGGGTCAAGAGGTGCTACTTCCATGTTCACTGTATAACGTACGAGTTAAACTACAGTAAGTCGTTGTTGGCTAAATGATATGAAATGATCATATAAAGGAATGTTATCACTAACTTGTTTACACTGGACTCACCCACGTTGGGTTCTGGTTCCGGATTCAAGTCTGGGTCTGACCTCTAGATAACTTCAGGTAATGGTCCAAATCTTTGCAGGTGCAGGACAAACCCTGTGCGTTGTTGCTGTTCTGGGCGGCTCCTGCTCTGTAGACCCTGGTGACAAAGGTTTGGCCTGACCTTTAGCCAGCAGAAATATTTGTCTGGCTCCTGAAGATCCAGAATCACAGATTAAATATCTCTTGTTTTGGGAACAGTAGGCTTTCTTTGTCTTTGAAAACAAAGTTGTGAACTTCCAGTATTTCCTGACATCCTGAGGCTCACAGTCGACTGCATTCCAGCATCACCCAGCTGCGACAGGATCGGGCTCGAGGTTTCCCTGCAGAATGTGCTTTAGATCCTCTGTGAAAGGCCTGAAATGATCTGTTCACGCCGTTGCTTAAGAACAACAACGTGGCTTTAATTTTGACATCAGCGTTTCAGCTTCACTCAGAGTTCACACAATTCTTTAATTCTTCCAAGCAAATACTCACAACAACGTTAGACTATATTTATCATCAACTGGACATTGAATGTTGTAATGTTTGTAACATTGCACAAATTTGCTTAAATAACCAAACGCAACCTGGTTCAGCTGCTGCCACAGACACAGAATCATTCTGGAACCAATTTCATCGCTTCCTTGATGTATTTGAATTGCTGCTTGGCTCCGAGGCGAGCGTTTAACCACCAACCAGAAAGATTGATTATTATTTGATTAAGTGACTATGGCGTAAGGCTGCAGGAGGCAAATGAAATTAAGGGGCATAATAGAGCAGAACTAAACACCTAAACACTGGGCTGGTCTAATCCTCCCTCGGCACAACAATGCAGAGCGAGAGAGGCTTGTGGAGTCTGCCGGTGCCTGTAAACAACACAAAATGTGTGTTCTTGTATGTTTTACACACACACAGATATAACATTTAACAGGGCTAATATTTCTGATTCCCTGTCTAGTCTACCTGTTCATTCATGCATCTGGGGGCTGACCTGTAACCTGTGAACCACCGGATTAGATGACAGAGCATGACACCAGCCTAATAAAACCGTACCAGCTGAGGCCAGCGTTTTTAAATAAATCGGACGTAATCTGGCATCTGGCCCACAGGCTCTGAGCATATTGGTAACAGTCTGTCATGAGCAGGATGACCAAGCAGAGACGTCCTGTTGCATAACAGTCTGCGTTATAATCTGTGTTATTGTCTGTTTGCTCTGACTGACCTCAATCTGTGCACAAAATAAATCTGCTGTTGACGCTGCTGCACATGTTATCTATACGCAGACACAGTGAGGGCTCTGGGCTCTGTTATACAGAATCTGGATCCTGTGCAATGCAGCATCAACACCGCTCATCAGGGTGATATACTGTAGCTTTAGGCAGATAGTGGATCAGCTTTATGGCTAAACTCCCTCCGTCTGTCAGCCACGCATCCTTTTTGTCCCTCTGTCTTTCTCCTGTCCCATCCTTATGGTTTCTGTGTATAAGAATTAGTATATATGAATTTGAGAGGATGGACCATGAGAAGAAAGTGGAAAACGGGGGAAAGAAGGAGCTAGAATGGGAACAAGGAAAAAAAGAGAGAAGATGGGAGGGTTTCTCAAACTTCCCCTGCCCCATGTGGTCCCCCTCACCCCACTGAAGTCTATCCCCCACAGTCCCCCAAACCAGAGTTATGTAACGGCTGGAGATTGGGTTTCTGAGCCAGAACTTTTCTTATGTAACCTCACTGACTCACGCCACAGCACAATTTCTTACTTCTAGTTAATATTGAATTATTTTATTCAGATTTCCTGGAGGAAAGAGTCTCAAACTGTCGCTAAATCGTCAGAGAGGAGTCTTGATGGCTACTCATTGTGTTGCGTCACCTTTGGATCGTTTTACTACTGCTGGGGTTGTTGCTGGGTTATTATCTCTGTCTTACACCCTCAGCGTAACTAATTGATCTAATATAAAACAGGGCATTTTGGGTCGGACGTTTGGTTTTTTGATTTGGGAAAATTTTGCGTTTTATACATAATTTGCTCCGAATCAGCTCTTTATTTTGTGAAGCTGGAACAGGATGGTCCAGTCATGCTACAGGCTGGCGCTGTCTCTGTGTTTGGGTTCAAACCCCCGTTTGGCCCTCGACATCTGAAGCCTGGGAAAATTCTGTTACGCGCACACTTTGTTCAGCTGTTCATTCCTTTCGTGCTCGGTCATCAGTGGTATCAAACAAACAGCGTATTCAGAATTGGTTTCAAATAAATGATTGCACTGCAGCAGCTGTGTGCTGCTCTTTACTGGACGTGGGAAAGAAACTACTCCAGTGTCAGCCAACAGTATCTGCTCTAATAGTGATAAACAGTTTGGCTCCATGAGACATGAGACTCGGCTGGATCACAGACCCCCATCCGGTCATTTCCAATTAGTCATGCCTGTGTTTGAAATCATTCACTCAGTTTGTATGTGGGGACTCGTCGTTGACTGGACTCATGTGTGGAAACATCCACATTTGTTACATGACTGCACTTGTTCCTCATTATTTTAGATTAGTGGAGAGAGATGTTCAAGGTGCTTGTTTAACAGCTGCATCAGTCTTTTCCTATTTTTCCTGTTTCCTGTTCCATGTTGAGCACATGCTCACTGTAAATATCCTCAGGTGTGTCCTGTCTCTCTCAGTTCATCTGTCTGTTGTGGCTTTGAGAGTATCTTCCCTGTTTGGCCTCGGGCCGATGGACAAATGCACAAAGCTGAGAGTCTGGTGGATTAACTTCAGCGAGTGCTCACACACACACACACACACACACACACACACACACACACACACACTGCAACGCTCACCACTCGAATGCGCACAGCTGCTTGTGAATGAAACGTCTTCTTTGTTAGCAGAGTTTCACTGGACTCACTTTAAATACGTTTCAAAATGAAACCTTGGCTGGTTTTCTCTCTGGGGGCATAAACACGCCATGCACATCCTCAGACACACACATGTTTGTGTAGCACAGTGTAATCAGTGTTTGTCTTGTCTGGGCCACCGTTCAGTGGGAATCATTAAAACGCAGTTAATTACCCATAATCCACTGTGGGCCAGATGTCTGCTCGGTCGGAGCGGTCAGAGTGTTTGTGTGCCTCCTCTTCCCTTTCCTCACTTTTCTCCATGTTCGTGTTTGTTGTTCTGTCATTCGTTGCCTCTTCCTCGTGTCTGTCATTCTTTGTTGAGTTGTAAATTTGAGTTATTCTCTACCAGTGTTGCACCTCCTCTCTCTCTCTCTCTCTCTCCACCCCTCCCCTGTCTGTCTCCTCCCTCACTCATTCTCTCGTTTTGGTTCACACTCACTTGGACTTAGATGGACTCAGGGTTGACTTGTTGCAGTCGTCACAGGACAAACCTCCTGTGCTAACCTGTTGTTCGACCCACATTCAGGTACTGTGCCTTCATACAGTATTCATGTGTTTAATGTGTTCAGCATGTTTCACTTTGCATTTAGAGGCTGATGTTTTGCAGACGTTGCTCTGAGACTCGGCTGCAAGCTGATAATAGAGGTTTTTTTGGCTTTATAGTGACTTTACAGGTGAATCTGTTGCTTTTTTGTATGCTTGAAAGGATTCAGAGCTAAAACCGTGAGGTCATCTGATTAAATAGGAAAATGGTCATTTTAGTGATTAATCACAGTGGTTGTTTTTAATAACTGACTAAACACTATTTGCACAAGCATTTACCTACTTGTTGGAATGTTGACTTTGTTCTCAGTTTGCAAAGGGCTGAGACTGTGATTGCAAAAGTTCCTTCTTGACTGTAACAACATCAGCTGGTGAAAACACAAAACCTGAGCATCCTGACAGAAGCTTCAGCTGCTGATTTGATTTGTATGCAGCCTCTAAAAGCTTTTTTTATGGCCAGGCTAGTATTTCAAAACATAAATATGAAGTAAGTGAAAACACATGAATTAGCTATAGGACACAAAATAACTGGATGGATATTTTGTGTCCTATAGCAAATTGATGTGTTTTCACTGCAACAGAAAGCCTTGTAAACTGCGTTGGTCTTTGAGGGAGCAGCGAGTTACAGCATCCTCACCTCCTACAGTATTCAGCTACACGACTCCTGCCTGTAGCACCACGAATACTGCAGGAGGCACCGAAGCACAGCACTGTGCCGCTGGGGCCAAACACAAACCCATGTGAAATGCAACAAGACATGATCTGGATGGTTTGTGGTTGGGTTATATCCTCCTGCCAACATGTGTCGCTTGCTTGTGCAACATTTTAACCATACGATTTGTGCAGAAATGCAAAAACATGGTTTGTTGTACTTTGCAGAAGTGGAATGAAGGGATTTACTACAGAAAGTATCCTAGAGTCTGAAAGCGTAAAGCAGGTTTGCTTGCAGGCTCCTTGGAAACACAAGACAAGTTAAACAGGTTTCAAACTTTTCTACATCTTTCTACATCTGTGCAGCGGAAATATAAAACAGACCTGCAGCTGTAATACTTCTGTGTCATTTGTTTGAACTGGACTAACAGGTACATCCTTTTCGGTTTCATTTTTCCAGAGAACATACCTACTGTACTGATGTATAAACAAAGGCTGAACGCTGAGAAAGATAAAGAGGGAGCTCGGTTGTTTGTCTTGTTTCCTACAAAGCAACCACAATCTTTTTATTATGAGAAGGTTTGACTCTGCTTGTGTGTTCAAGGTCGGGCCACGGTTATAAAGGGAGATAAGAGGACGGTAAATATTGTGGTGCCTGGATCTGGACAGAGACAGAGCGAGATGAGAACGAGTCAGATTATCATTAGCTTCAAATGGACTCGTGTGCTGAAGTGAAGGAAGGCAGATCCTCTAGTGACTGTCAGGTGGACATGACACGAGAAAGAGGGCAACAGCCACAGAAGGAAAAGAAACATGCTAGAGTGAAATTTTCTCACCTTGTCTGGCTTTTCTGGGGAGAGAAAGAGATAAAGAAAGAAGCGAGAGAGAGGCTGAAATAAGACAAAGTGGTTCAAAGAACGTGTGATAAAACGAGTTGTCAGCATAAGACAGAATCTAAAAGGGGGCGAAAAAGAACAAACACCCCCGATATTCAAGGCGATGGCTGACAAGACGGAGCCGCCTGCGTGAAATCGATGCCGTGGACTTAACGAGATGTTCTGAGAAATGGCAAATCAGCAAGAAAGGGAACGGCTCGCTCTCTAGCGTTTGGTTTCCCCCTTCAGGCCTCGCCGCCGTTACGTAAGCTGCGGGATCGAACATCAGCCGCAGCTGAACGGATCTTTGCCAGAGATGAATCTGGATTAGTGATGGTTTAGGGATGTTTGTAACAGAGAATCCCTCCAGATTTCTCTCTGATCATATGAAACAGAACACGAACCCTCGTCCCTCACCCACATGACAGGATGCTTGGACTGCTGACTGCTGCTGGTTACCTGCGTCAGCTGTGTTCAAGCCGTCAGATGCTGGAAGCGCAGGACTAAAGTAGAGATGACTCAATGATGGGCTGTGAAGGCCTTTGTCTCAGTTTTGAGTTTGGCAGAATCTACACGTGGACATTCCAGTGCAGAGTTTGCTCTAGTTTCTCTGGAAGAAAACCGATAAAGATCTTTGTGCTGGAATCTCGTTTTCATTTTCTCACATTCGATGCAGCACATATAATTCACATTTAATTAACAACTAACATAGTTAACATTTTTCAACTCTGCTGCTAAGTTTGAATCCAACTGGCATCACAACACATGTTTTGCTGTGGACGTGACTTCCCTTTGTAGATGGCTTGGGTTTCAGAGCACTGCTCTGCAGAGATGCGGCAGAGAAAATGAGGAGAAAGAGGAGAGGTGACAGAGCAAAGCTGCAGGAGGAGGAAGGATGGAGCAGATTTATGATGGCAGCAGGGTCACTCTGATCCTAAGAGATCAATACGAGAACACCAGGAAGCCCTGCGTCCGGCGTGAGTCATTATTAATGGACCATTCTAGCAAACTGAATTTAAAAAATGACAAACAAACGATACCAGTACTGCACTGACTACATAACTTTAAGGGATAAAACACTATAGACTGATTTGCATTGGAATGAATGTGACTCAGTAGAGTATGTTGGAGAAAGGAGCGAAGACAAGAACGGCCTCTGGTGCTCTTTACTGTCTGTTCCTGCCAAATGGAAATGACCTAAAGGCTGTTTGTTCGTAGTGTGAGTGAGTGTGTGTGTGTGTGTGTGTGTGTGTGTGTGTGTGTGTGTGTGTGTGTGTGTGTGTGTGTGTGTGTGTGTGTGCAGGGTTGATCTGTGACCTGTTTGTGCTTAAACTCAGTGAAGCATTTGATGAATGCTACAAACAAGAATGAGGAAGGTTGTGCCATCACTAAATTTAAGTACATTTTATATTGCAGCGTATTAGTAACTCGTAGGACATGTACAAGGAAATGTTAACACAATCCATCTGTTCACTACACTCTGCACTTACAACCTGCGAGAACAGAGAGGAACTAACTGGCTGCAACTAAAGGAGCCATCCGTCCATCTTCTCATAAGGGTTGCTGGAGCTGTCACTGGGCGAGAGGCTGGATTCACCCATTCACACTCACACCTAGAGTCAGTTTATGGTGAATTTGGGGTTTTCTGAGTAGAAAAAGAATTTGTAATCAACCCTTTATTAGAAATGTGAGTGTCTGTCGGACCTTGACTGACCTCTACAACTGTTGGAAATTGCATTAGATCAGGTGTGTGTGTGTGTGTCACTTGTGGTTTGCTAGATGTGTTGACTGGGTAAGCTGAAGGAAGAAGCAGATGAGCAGACGGAGGTTCAGGGCTGGAGGGAAGCTGGGATTGGAAGAGGAATTGAGTGGTGGAGCAGGCAGAGATCGTTCACGGGCTGCTCTTCTCTCCATTGTGTATTCTTGCCATTTTTCTCCCGTCCGTCTGAACCCATCCAGTCCCACCCTCTTCAATTATTCATTTCTTTGTCTGTCACAGTACTTTCCTCTTCTCTCTGCCTTCATGTCCCATCGTCCTCACTCCTCTGCAGCCTTTACTCAGGACTGTCTCTCTGGCTCTCTTAGGCTTTGCAGTTTCACCGTATTGCCCAAAGCTTGAGGACATGCAGACATTGTACCTGTGTGTGGCTGCTAAACACCACATACAATGACACGTCGTTCTCCACTGTGACTGTGATGTTATCGCTTCTTGTGACGTTACAGTCATAGCCTGAGATGCTGGAGATCGCCAGCGGTTTGTGCTACGTTGCTGGGTTGGAGCAGTGAGGTGCTGCAGTTCTGAGTTGGCTGATAAAGTCCAAGATTTATACTATTCATACAAACAATTATTGTAAATTGTTGTAAATGTCCCTGCAGTTGATTTGATAATGCGTTTATTAATATTTGTTTATGTTGTGAACATTGAAAACAATAAATCACTGTTACAAACTATGAGAGAAACTGAAAGTGTAACATCACAAGACAATCTGTTACAATGTTAATGGGATCTCTGTTGCAAATTCTCACCAACGAACAATTTCTAGGCCTAAAGATGTTGGTAGAGTTGCTCTGCTGAAGACGGCGACATGTCAAACATGCCTGGACCCAAATACACAAGACACGGTTTATTTATCAGAAACTTACAGTAAGATAATAAGCTAAGGTTTCACACAAGCAAATTCATCAATATGGAACAATTAATAAACTCAGTACAGAATAAACACAACCAAATTAAAAAGTAAAGCACTGCAAAAGCAGGAATATTAAAAACTGAACAAACCAGGAGCTAACAATTAACAGGAAGCCACATTCAATCACAGACTGATTGAAGAAAACACAGAGTGAGTGCGATGAGCCAACAGACTCTGCGTGAGTCACGTCTTTAACCTGTTGAGACCAGGTGTAGGTGATTCTTGACGATTAGGCTGAGGAAGACAGGAAATGACCTCATCAGGATGTGGCAAAGGTGCGAGAACTGAAAGAGATAAATCAACAACAACAACAAAAGCGATCAATCTAAACAAAAACGCATCTGCAGGTCGGAGTGTGGGACTGTCACAGTCACATCTGAACATCATCTACATGATGGTTAGGACATGAAAGATTTTCCTGATTTACAGTAACATGTTTATAGGAACTAAACCAACACAGTGACTTCATTTGTGAATCATGTTAAATGTCTGAGCCTAGTTATTTGGTTTGTTCCCGGTCTTTTGTGATAATGTTTGACGATGGACTTCAGCTTGGTTGGAGGAATCCGCTAACTGATTATTTGTTTACCGTAACGGAGGCGGTTCCACTCAGCTCAAGCTCCTGCAGCAGAGTGCAGCCCGGCGTGTCCACAGGTCGTAGCCGTGATGCTCCTCAGTTTTCTAGTCCCGTAGCTCATACTCAGCCAATCCATCGCTCTTCATCTCTGTGGCAACCCCTCCCAGTTTTTCTTATTTCTCGGTCTGCCTCCTTCATCTCTCTCTCTCTCTCTCTCTCTCTCTCTCTCTCTCTTTCTAACTTGCGCTTCCTCTCTCAATCTCTGGCTTCTGATTGGCTGCTTCCTGCCTGACTCTTTATGAATTGAACAGCGGCGGCTGCATGTGACTGGTTGGGAGCTAATTAACATGAGTGTTCTCTCTCTCTCTCTCTCTCTCTTCTTCTCACTGAGACACACACACACATCAACAGCCAGCCCTTTCACTGGACTGTTCAGAGGTGTGCACACTTGCTTCCTCCTCTCGCTCACACACATGCATCCTTGCGCACACAGCCTGCTTTGTCAACAGCTCACGTAGCACAGTGCGGCTCTCACACACACGCGTAGCGTAGGACCCACACACACGCTCTCTCGCTCTCGTTCACCATCAGCTGCAATCACGAGCAAACTCCGGGATGCAGCCGCTTCAGTGATGCTGTGATGCTCTTTCACACACACTTCTCGGTTGTTTCTCGTCTCGCACGCGCTCACATGTTGTAACGCGCGGGACGCACAGGCATCAGCGTTAGCCTCTCTCTGTCAGTCAGTCAGTCAAGTGTGTGTGCTTGTGTGTGTGTCGGTGGAATGAGGCGGTGATGTTTTGGGACAGGAAGAATGGTATGGGCAATTCCCAACGACGACCCAAAGGAAGACACAGACCCAAATCAGCAACAGGTACTTTATCCTCCTATCTATCGCTGTTTATGTTGCATTTTATCCATCTATCCATTCACGCACCGTCTCTCTAGTAGCGACTTTCCAGCCGGTCACCTCAGTTTGTGCCTCTCTCCATCCTCACGTCCTTCCAACCTTTTGGCCGTGTCATCACTCTCCCATCTACTGATCTTATTCCAGCATTTGTCTGTCAATTTCTCCATCGTCACATCCCAGTGTCTCATGTCCATCCATCCAGTCCATTGTTGCAACTATGGATTGTTCATGCGTCCTTTTCTCCATTCATCCTCTACACATTTGCTCGTTTTTCTCCATCCATCCCTTTCAAACATGTTTGAAATGTTTCACATCGAGGTTTTAGCCCATCCAGGTCCTAATGTATTCCCTCATTTACATCTATATACATTTTATTCGTGTGTTCTTGTCGAATCCATTATTTTCTCTTAAATGTCTAGTTTCACCATCACCCTGTCTATACGTCCATCTTTTCAACCTCTCCATCCATCCATCTTTTGTTCTTGCCAATATGCAGTCCATTTTCATATCCTGCATTACGTTAGTGTTCAATAAATTATTTTGTGCATGTTTTTGCGTGGTTCCATCCAAAATGTCTCATATTCTCATTTTAATGCATCCCTCTCTTCAGCCCTCCACCCATCCATTCATCCAGTCATCTCTGTCTTAGTCTGGGTTGCCAGGTTTGAGTGAACTAGGTCAATTGGTCTTTTTCCTCTTGCTGTGTGACTGGCCAGAGAGACTGAGTGAGTGGGTCTCTTTGTGTGTGTGGGTCCTGTGTACACTTTTGGCTTAGTGCTGCTGAGCTGAAAGTGTGTGTGTGTGCAATACTTACATTTCACATGGCTCATGCTGCAGCAATGTGCATGCATGTGTTGGTGTGTGATGGAGTGTGCGACTGCCTTGGCTGCACCGCCTCGACCTGCATGGCTCAATGGGATTACTAGTAGGCTCTTTAATTATCAGTGAGGGTGAGTGAGAGAGCAAGCGAGGTAAAGATAGTGTGCGTGTCAGAGGGAGAGAGAGAGAGAGAGACAGACGGGATGAGGAGTGAGACACAAGCAGAGATGACAGCCCTTGTAAATCTGTCCCCCTTACTTCCTCGTTGGATGATAGAGGAGGACGAGAACGAGAGGACGTGGGTAGAAGGAGGACAAGGGTGAAGCAGAATGAAAGAGGTGAAGAGGAGGAGAGAGGATGAAAGAATATTAGGTGACGTTTGAAAACAGAGGCATATGAGACACGTTTAGAGATCTGAGCATGAATGAGAGACCAGGCAGGCAAGACGAGGGACAGGGACGAGGGAGGGGAGGAGGATGCTTTAAAATCACACATGCAAAGTGTTTATGTCATGCTGCAGAGCTGCACCGTGCACAGTGAGAGTAAACACACCCATATGCTCAGTTCACACACTCTATACGCACAGATCTGTCTACATGTATATATTATACGTATATACGTGTCTGCATTACAGCCTGCACACACACAATAATCAGCACAAGATGCTTCCTGGCATGTTTGACCTTGACTCTAATCAGCGTCTGAAGCACATTTATCCCTGTTAGTGTCACCAGGTGCTGCATTATATACCAGACACTGTCATTTACGCTGATTACCGATGTGATGATGATACGCTCAGGGACAAGAGATGTAATTGATGCTAAATGGATGGAAGAGGAAGTGCGTTTTTTTCATCAAGGAGACTGTGTCCACAAATAATCAATCTGTCATTCACACACTAATATGATGATATGTTAGCCACACAGATCAACCTATAAGCAAACAAACCTGGGGTTTGTTTCACAAAAAGGACCCAAAGACACAGATAATGACAACAAAGATGCAGAAAACAAGCATGAGTATTCACAAAATGACCTCAAATCGCTAGAAATGCACAAGAAAGCGAAACAGATAATGGATACAAAATAAACACAAGCCTCCTCTGTGTTCTTTCAGTCTGGGTTCCTGTTTTCCATAAACAGTCTGAGTCCTGTTGAGGCTGAGGATGAAACTGATGAGCAGTTAGAACATCACTATGACGACAGAACATACGCCACCCGATGACGTCAACAACAAATGGTGGCCTCTTGCATATCTCTCTTTCATATTGTTGTGTAATAAATATCCACCTCGGTGTCTTCCACACACAGTAGGATTAGAGTCCAGTGTAAAATACATCTTGTTTTACAACCTTTCCACTAGAACAATATCGCGCAAGGTATCAAAGACCAACATTTGATCAAAATGCAGCTTGGTGCCCACGGCTGCTTACATGTCTGATCTACAGTATCTAATCCTTTTGCACTGATGACAACTTGGCATCGTTTGGCTAAGTCACAGCAGGAATTTGAGGTCCCATGATGCTTAACTTGACATCGTGCCCATCTGTTCCCATTCCCCTACTTCTGTGTCCTATTCTGTTCTTATCGTTTCCCTCTTTTAGTCTTTTTAAAATCCCAACACAACGTTCTGCCCGTCATCTTCGGTCATGTCCACTACTTATATAAGGCTGAATTGTATACTCATAGTCAAACAGTGCTATTGTATAGAGCTTTTGTCGCTTCTGCTGCTGTGCAAACATTCCAGTCATCGCCCAGTCTCACGCTCCAAAATATAAATTTCCTTTGTCTCCAAGTCTCTTCATTCACTCGTTCACGGTACAACACTGTCCAAACACTCACACGCTAAACGTGGTCATTCATACATTTTCTCATGGATGATGTCATGTTGAGCACAGCCAGCACCCTGCAGCATGAGAGAGAGAGAGACGGGGTGAGGGAAAGAGAAGGAGCGTGTGAGCGAGATAATTGGACGGAGGAGCGAGGAGGGTTTAGTGAAAGCGACTGAGCGATCCGAGGCGCGATACCGAAAGAGACGAGAGGACGAGAGAAAGAGCAGGCGTAGAGAGCGAGACATGGTAGATAGAGGGACAAGAAGTAGTGGGAATAGGGGGGGGGGGGCGAGGCTGTTGTTGCCATGGCAACCATACAGGTGGTAAAGCAGGTCAATTGAATGCTGAGCCGCGTCTGCCAGTGGCCAGCAAGCGTGTGTGAGTCTGTTCATCCGTTACCAGTTCGAGTTTGATACGAGCACCTACAGGGACAACACACGTAGTCAGAGTAGTTCGTAGTATTTGATGTGTGTATTCCTCTTGGAACATTACACAACAGTCTGCTGGTAACAAACGTGCACTCGAAGCACGATTTGGTAATTATAGGCTGTTGTAAACTTTTTATCCCTCTTCATGCTCATCAGAATTAATGACTTGGTGCTGCTGAGACAATGAAGCCCAGATGCTGCTTTAACATGCTTTTAATGCGGTTCAAGTTAGAAGAAGACCTGACAAGAATGAAAGGATTGGTCAAAATATGAAAAGGTAGAAGCATGATGAGTACACGGACATGTCTGATGAGAGTGCGGATCTAACGCTAGGATTTCTTGTTGAGTTATGCCTGTGTGGTCATCACACTGTAGCCAAAAGGTCACAGCCTTCAAAGCTTTCTGTGGGTTTTGATGTTTTCACTCAGACCTGTCCCAGTTAAGACTCGCTGCACTGCCTCTGTTGTACACAGTCACTGCGCCTTGCATCCAGTTCCACTGAGTGCAGCCGCAGCCTTAATGGTGACTAAGCAGCTTCTCTGGCACTGCCGGCAGGTTAGTGCCTTGCTGAGAGGAACCTCTGCTGATGTATTTAAAAGTGAGGAGAACATTTATCATGTGCGCTCCTTGTGGTGGAGATCTGCAGACTCAGCACCCTCACAGTCGCCGGCCAGCTTCCTGAACACCAGGCTTCCAGATGTCACATACTAACACCTGCCAGCGACTCCGAGTTACACTTAAAACATCCTTACAGTGAATGAATTTATCCATGTAAGCCAAGGGCTAATACTAATGTAACCGCTTGGAGCCTGAAAAGGATCCTTGACCATTTTTCCTATTCCAGGTATAGCCTGATTAGATTGTTAGTGATTGTTAGTCACTTCACCTTGATGCATCACACAGAAGTTACTCTCATCAGTATTTGTCAGCTTTATTTACATTTAGATTAATCTTTTATGCTAAATGTAAAAATCAAGCGTCACAGCGATGTAGAAGTGAGTCACTTCTAATACAACGTCCTTCACACATGGCGCAGATGCATGAACCAAGTGCGTGAGGGCTGTTAGTCTTGTCACCTCCAGTGGTTTCAGGAAGTAAGCGTTGAGGGGAGGAAGGAAAGGAGCCAGGCTGCAGCAGACATGACGGAGCAGAGCAGAGGTTGGATTACGCTTTGCTACCATACGGCTCCTCATCAGACAGAATTCACCAATCATAATTATTTCTTCAGCATCAGAGCAGAAGGTTTTTCACTGCTCATAGAAATATGATGGCGTCCCCTTCAGCTAAGCTGTAAATGACTTCAGCCTGAGCTCTGAATCAGGCTAACACGTACAGCGATCCAGCTCTAGGACTGTGGTTCTGCTTTGGAGGTCGTTCTTCACTACAGATATCGCATCCTGCCTTCTTCAGACACATTATCTGCTCCAATCTGTTTATCTTACATGTGCTGTTGGCTTTGATATGATGCAATTATTAAATCACTATTAATCTTAGCAGAGTCTCCATTTGTGTTGTGGTTTAAAAGTCACAATGACCAAACAAACCTACTGTGCACGTTTCAGTGCACGACCACATGTCTTGTCCTGCTGTAACAGTTCCATGTGGGTGTAATTCATAGGGACACAGGTCAGTGCAGCTTAGTTCTCCACAGTGATTGTTGGATGTCCTTAGGGTCCTTTGTTGTCATTATTCATCTGGTCCGATTCCTTGAAAACTCTGTGGGTTCCTTTAAGGTGAGAGCTGGAGGGGAGAGACGGGAAGGGGAAGTGTTAGGAGGGGAGAGGAAAACAGACGGGAGAGAGGGTAACACCAGGCACCACCAGTTTCCTTCCTTTCACTCTCACGGCAGAGGAGGGGACGCATGCTCTCCCCGCTCTGTTTCTAGCTTTCTCGCCTTCTATTCTTTCTGTTCCCCTCTTCCCTCCGTATCTGTTCCCCGCTCTCATTTTTGCCCGATGACATGCTCACAGCCACAGTCTGAATGAGTCACTGGGTTTACCTCAGGAGGGAGCTGGCCTCTCCTCTTTCTCCTTCTCCTCCTCTTTCCCTTTGCCTCTTTCCCCACTGTGCTTACATACAGTACGTGGGATAGTTTCTGTGCCGGAGACAGTTCAGGAATAAGGACATGGAGGTTTTCTGGGCCAGGCCAGGTAAGAGACCCTGATAGTTCAGAGGATGGTCAGTCTGGGGTGGGATGCAGAAACCATGGTCCGATGAGTTGGAGCAGGGAGTGGAGTGGCACAAAGCCTTGAGGAATGTTACACTTGACATTACTGAGGCTAATGTGACCATGTTGCTTGTTTTTGGAGTTGCATCATGGCTGTGTTTGTGTACTGTGCTGTACATGCACTTCTAAAGCTGTGCCTCTGGTATCCCTTTGACAGCCTGGCAGCATGTCAACATGTCTGCTTTTGAGCTTTAGCTAACAGTTAAACTGAATGTGCAGCACAAAAAGCATTTCAATATTTAAACACACTGGAGAATTGTTGAGACGGATCCTCGTGTTGCAGGTGAGCACGGAAATATACAGAAAACAGTAAATAAGGAGCGTAAACACCTTCTAAACAAGAACCCTGTTAAACGCCTTCGACTGATCACTTCGAAAAGACTTTTCCCTCAAGCAGCTCCACAGTTTAGGAATTCACCGTGTTATTGTTCTACTTCCTCAGTGAAGCGACATGATGTTTAAACAGTTTTATATTAAAATCAAAACTCCATGTTTTTATTACTGCACATTCAACTTTAAAGAAAACTTTGCTAAAATAAAATTCTGCATGACTTCGGTTTGCATCCTCGCCGTGTGTGTGTTCATGTCTGTTTGTGCGTCACCTCTGAAAGGCTCTTTGTGCGCTGAACAGATGACACTTTGCACTTCGCTCGTCTTACTCCTCCTCAAACCGTCTTCACACAGGCCTGCTAAGGTGCAGCCAGGGCGGCTGAGGTCGTGTGTGTGTGTTGCTTTATGCTCTGACACACACATACTGGTTTCGCATTGTTGCTGAAAGTGCATTTTAACTCTGGCTGAGCCACAGTGTGGTTTTGAACTGACTTACATTGGTTTCCAAAGCCATTATAATAATATTTAACACACTCATACACACTAATACACTACTACACTACACTTTCCACCACTTCATACTGCAGTATGGAAAATGAAGCAAAGCATGAAACATGACACACACATGCTAGTAGCGTGCGTACACACACACACACACACACACAGTATTTCACATATATCACGTTCAGCAACACAACAAAGAGGGAGACAGAGAGACGAGTGAAACGCTTTAATGATGTCACTTTAGGCTGTAGATAGTTTCGAGGATGGATGTTTACATCCTTAACATTCAGGCTCACAGCTTGAGACCAGCATAGATGGTTTCGATTTTAATAAAGTCTGTTCTGTTGATTAGCCGACATTGTGATGTGGCAACTGTGTTCTGTGTGGGTTTTAATGTGTTTTTCATGCCAGTAAAGTCTTTAGTTTTTGTTCTGGATGTTGTTATGTGCAGTCTTGTGACACAAAATGAATTTTAGTCCAAATTAACAATAAGGTTGGCATATTGATAAAATCTGATATTGCACTGTAAAATAGTAAAAATGATGTAATTGTTAAATCTAAATAACATTTTTGAATCTGATGAAGTCTGTCTGGCGTCATGTGTGCAGGCTTTCATCACATCGGTGTTAAGGTGTGACTTGCTGGCCCAAGGTGATATTTGGAGAATGTATTTCTGGAGGTCACAGATACCCGTGAAACCTCCCCATGTTAGGAAGTATTAGCCGTTTTGGTTTCAACAAGCTCGAGCAACGTTACTGTATCGTACTGTACTCTGAGACCAGATTGATCGAGGAATGACAGACTGAAACAAAGAGGCTGAAGGGAGGAGGACGAGGGGATGGGGAGATGAACAAAGCTTTAGGTTAAGGTAACGGAAGACGCAGTAGAGAGAAAGAGTAGGTTACTTGTTCAGAGGTGGACAGGCAGTTTTCATGCTCTCTGATCTAACAAGGCAACATTTAGTTTGCTGGTCAGTCATTTCTGATTGGAGTAATGTCAAATGAAATTAAAACCTGGCAGTGTTATTATTATTGTTCCTGAAGTCACAGCCCCGTCAGATGATCACAGGGCGTCGGGTTTTATCTGCGCTGGCGTTTATTGGACCTGTCTGTCAGGTTGAGCAGGGAGGGCGCAGGAAATAGATGGAGTGCTGTTTCCTGTCAAATTTCCTGGAGGCAATCGGAGACAGCGCAGCCGTCCAGGTCCAGCGTGTGTGTTAGCCAGTGACGTAATGAGAGGTGGTCTGTGCAACGTCAAGCCTCCACAAGTGGATGAAGGGAAAAACGATTCTCTATGAACAGTGTTGTGAATGTGAGACACAACGAGCACAGTGAGAGCCGTGGTCGCTTCCCAGGTGCCAGTGGGACTCGTAGTTTACTGTCAGATGGCAGTAAATCTATCTGGAACTACAGGAACCGGTGCCAGAACAAATCAGAGGCTCTGGCAGCTGGTGATAAGGTGCCTCTGGGGAATGTAGTCCTTCATTCTTTCAAACTGGGTCATACACAGTTGTCGTAACAAGTTTAATTGGCAGCTACAGTAAATACTGCGTCCAGGAAATCACCGTGACATCTGGGTGTGGCTTAATGGAGAACATCTACAAGAACATCAGTGTATAGTCTGGACAGTCAAAGCACTGAGCTGCAGAGTTGGTTCTTCATATTTCATACTAAAATATGGACTCGCGCAGCTTTAAACCTTCTTCAGGTCTGGTCCTGAATGGGTCACCATCGTTGTCATCATCATCAACATCCTCAGCAGGTTATTTATTTCGAATAAAGTCTAAACTCAAACTACACAGAGAAACAAACACACAACATGTGGCTGCACTGGCACCGCTTAGTGTGACAACAAAGACATTTGTACGAGTGTTTCGTGGAAATTAAATATTGCAGCGGGAGCCGTTTGCAGCCTGGTGGAACACAGACGTGAAAGCCTCGGTAAAGCAGTACAAGCACAGTAGTACTCACTGACAGTTGTTGCAGTTTGCAGCATTAAATATTCAAAGCACCACTAGTGTTGTTCTGCATGAAATGTTAAAGCAGCATCGTGTGTAGTGGTTGCGTTGTGTTCGAAAAGCGGAGGCGCGCTGTTTGAGCTGTCAGGCTGCCTGTTAATACGCTCAGACTGGACGCTCACTGTGTGTTGTACCTTGTTGCATTTAGGAGAAGCCGTCTCTGTGGGAAACGGGATGTACTTCAAACCGCGGCTGTCAAACTCCTCTGTGGATTCTCTTCGCTCAGATGTTACAGTTAAACGTTGTGTCTCCGGATCAGTGCTGCAGATGTGTGTGTGCACGTTGTGTCTACAGCGCAGCTCGGACCGTGCGTTAGAGTCAGGTTGAGGTTAGGGTGTTAAGGTAATGGTAGGGGTTGGGATGAGATGCATTATGTCAATGACTGTCCTTGCAGCTACAGAAGGACAAACCAGTTAGTGTGATCGATGGACGACAGCAGGATGGGTGCGCACTCACCTCCGCTGATGGGGTCGAAGGTCACAGAGAAAGAAAAGTTGGTGGAAATTAAGAGCATGTGAGTGGGGGGCAGAATAAATTGGGCGGGACTGTAGAGACGACTGGGTAAAGCCATTGACCTTGGAAGACCTGTGATGTCCTTTCCTTTTTGTTTGCTGCAGTCTTTTCCTCTGGGACCAGCAGAGGGACACATACACCGACTGAAACGCTCTGTTTCGCTCACGCCAACATACTCACACAGACGCACACAAACCTCCTGACCTCTGGCCGAAGCCGCTGAGTCAGCATTTCAGGTGCTGCCGAGTGGAACCTTCGTGTGTTTGGGTTATCAGTCACTGTGATACGTGACCAGCCACTGAGCGTGTGCAGCGCGTTTGGTGGCTGAATCAAAACTGTGACACACAGTCCATCATAGCTGGACGTGAATTAATAGAGTTGACGTGTCTGAGTGGTAAGCGAGCGGAGATGCGGCAGCGAAGGTCGAAGACAGCAGGAGATACCTCCCCACAGCAGCAGGTAGCAGTGGTCCGTAAAAAAACATGACGTTTGAAGCAGTTCGTTGTGATTAGTCGTGACTTTAACCCTTAACTTCCACATCGGAGTAATGAAGTCTGACTTTTACCAGTTTAAAACCTCTCCCATCAAGCTTTTCCTCAAAACAACTAAATGACGCAATCTTTTTATAACATCCTATTTCTTCTCACTAAACCCGTCGCCACAAGGTATTTTCCTAAAAGTTGATTTGTTTGTTTTGTTCAGTTATTGTCTTCGTTCGTTACAGTGGCTGTTTTTGTTCTGGATAACCCAGAGCTGTGGAGGACACCAGCCAAACAGAAAGAGAACGACTGGTGAAGCCTTATCTTTTCCAGCAGCTTTCCCTTCATATCTGACAACATGTCTTTAGATATTAATTTTGCGGCTTAGAGGCTGCAGGTCTTGTCTGTGGACATTGTGGCGTTCCTTGAACGACACTCCACGCCGCGGAGCAACTGTGAGCCGGTCTGCCGCTGACCTCGTTTTGAGAGATTATCACCGAAGGAGCGTTTTAAGGGGATCTGAAGGGATTTTGTAGTTTGGAGATGAGCACAAATCAAAATCAAGCACATATTTGGGTCGGGAAGCTCAAATAACACAGAGTCAGATGCTTGAACACTGCCAGCGATGTGGCTCCAGAAGATTTATGACATCAAACATCAGGAATCCTGTTTTGGGACGCAGCCTAAGTCGTGCTCCTTTGAATGTGTCTTCGAGCTGATTGAAGCCGACCGGTATTTTTTTAATGAGTGTGGCTTATTCATTGGCAGGATTACGAGTTAGTTGTGTACATTGTGCATTTAGGTTCTGTAGCCAGCAGCCTATGGATGTGTGTCACAGGCTCCATGTTGATGTTATTAATGCATTATGCTTAGAGTTGATCCAACTCCACTGTGTAACTTGCTTGCGTCTGTTAAACGGATCAACTTTTACCTGTGACCATTTACCGTCTGCTATGTTAATCCCTGCATAGAGGAAGATCTTCGAGTGCCTAAGATTCACAGTCGCTGCATCACACACAGACCTACTGATGCTGCCACCGACCGCAGAGACGGCATGGATGGATCATTTTCGTTCGGTGACAGTAATAAGTTTGCGTAACGTCATAATGGCAGAAAAGATAAAAGAACATAATCTACTGCAGGAGGAGTGAGCAAAACGTGCAGCGTGATATTGATCAGCTGAGCTCAGATTTTCAAAGAAGGTCACGTCTCAGTATGAATCACAGAGTAAAGCAGCTGACTCTTGCCTACTGTCCAGACTGTGTCAGTATCACAGGCAGCTGGACGTCCGTGACAACGTATTTCATTACTGGCTCCAAGAATTAGCTCTATCTTTAAAGAATGAATACGCTGGAGAGGTTGACCTGCGTGAATATCCGCACCCATTCACAGGGTCCCTCTTAACTGTGCCTGGCTGGGACAGTGGTGCTGTTGTCACAGAGTAAAGCAAATCCTTGCCTCCCTTCGTGCAGGCCAATAAAAGCCACGACAGTTCAACCCTAATCCATTAGTGCGCACTCACTGACACAAACATGCGAAAGCTTAGTCACTGATGCTTACGTCTGTGTGTGTGCACCTGTTTGTGTGTGTGAATCACATGTGTCGCTGCAGTTTCCACGCCAGGCTGGTTTTGCTGTGACCATGGCAACCGTAGCGCAATAAGAGCATGTATCGAAATTATTAATACCAAATAAAAAGTCGTTGTCTCACTGTGGCGGCTTTTAGAGACGAGGCTGCTTTTGTGTGTGTCGCTGTGCGCTTGTGCGTCCACGGGACTGGTTTTGTGTTAAGTATATCCTTGTCCGACCAGCCGTCAAAATCAAAGTGATGCAAATCTCTGCGTCAGTAATTACCATAAAATTGGATCTTTGTTCCTGTTAGCAAACAAATGGCCGAACACATCCAGCTCTTCAATTAGGGCCAAGCTGACACACACACATGCACACACATAGAAGCAGAGAAGAACATAGAACCTAGAAGTCAGTGCCAGACTGACACACACATAGAAGTCAGCGTCTTTTTGGCGTGAAACATTTGCATAACACCATGAGGTACAGATGAACACACACACACACACACACACACACACACACCACCTCATTACACTCACTTCCACTACTCCACCCTCTTACTTATCCCTCAGATTGTGTGAGGTTATGTGTAATGAAGGAGATATGACAGCGGAAGAAAGAGGGAGACGTTAAAAAGCTCTGAGGAGTAAAGGAGTGATAACAGGGACAAAAGGGGGGGAGAGAGGGTGGTGAGGAGTGAGAAGGAGGAAAATAACGGGGGTAGCCAGGCGAGACGGGACAAGAGAGAAAGAAGAAAGAAGGCAGTTTCAAAGAAAGTGGAAGCAGGACTGTGAAAGCATAAAGGGAGGAGGTGGGCGGGGCCAAGTGTGGCTTATGTCACTTTAAATTACTTCCAGGCTCCAACAGTACACGTAAAAATTTTAAGAACTATCTCTCAAACTGGAATCAAAACTCCATCTCTTTGTGGAACTATTTTCATCTTCAGATCAATACATATTTAATGCTCACGTCAGTGTTTACCGCATTAGTGCAACTAGGCGATATTAGTCCAACTTAATCACCTTCAACGACAACGTGCAGCCAACGTTCCTGTCTTTTCATTCATGACAAATTGATTTTCCTACATGTTGTATTTAGTGGTTGCTGGTGATTCATTCTCTGGGTTTTGCTCTGCTTTTACTTCATGTAGGCAAAAGCTGACACAAATGTCTCGAGCTTTAATTCCTGAAAGCTGCAACGCGCTGGTACTTAGATAGAGGCAGACAACAAAGTGACTGTGGGTTAATCTTTCTTTGTGAATATGCTGTTCAGTGTATTATTGGAAACATCTGGCGTTGAGTCGCTAGTTCTTAGAATGTTTTTCTGTGTTATCAGTATGTTTGCAATTAGTGGCCTAATCATTAAACCGTCCCTTTGAAAGCAACCACTTAATTCACTGTAATATCAGAAATATTAGGAGAAAACAGCAGATCCCTTAGTTTTCCTTAGCAATGATCCAACGCTAGAGTTCAAATCTCACTGTTTGTTCTGTTTGTTGAAGCTGAAATGTAACCAGACATTAGAACTGGTTGTTCTACACCCGCTTGTCCTGCAGGGGGCAGCACTGAGCTGCACAAAGCCCACAGACTGCAGCAAATCTAGGCTGCACACGCACAAACACACGTGCACGCAGATGTTCTGAGTGAGTCTGCTGTGCATCATGTCAGGACATTCAGTTTCCTGCTATTTAGCCCCTTAGTCTGATTCTGAGGGAACATTCACGTCAGTGTCTTCAAAAATCTGCCTTCAAAATCTCAGCTGTCATCACCGGCTCATCATCACTGCATCATATGAAAGATCTTTGCTTTATATACTCACAGATCTATATACATTATAGTCTTCCTGCATTTTTAAAAAGTTAATGGGCACTCAGGCAAAATGCTCATGGAATAAAACAATTATAAGAATAAAAATGATCATGGTCTTTGAATCATCAGTGGTGCATGAATATGTAATTTCACAGCCATCAGGGCAGAAGGAAGAGTGAGGTAGACCCTTGGCTTTATTATTAGTAGTCACGGAAAAAAGAACAGTGGTGGTGTGAGTTAGTATGTACGATACTAGCACAGCAATCACTGACTGATTATAAGATGCTAAGCTGGAGTAACTGCATACAGATCATTCTCCAGACCTGTGTGTGAGTGTGGTCTTAGTGCTTTTAAACGCTGTATCATTTTAACTTACTGCTCAACACTCGACTCAGTCTTGACTCAGCGTGCGGCGTAACACAACGGGGAGTAAGTCACACCCAGCTAACTGCTCGCTGAGCCTCCAGGGCGCGTGGGCCGGGGTCGCCACCAGTGAAAGACGCGAGCTCGTACCGTCTGAACAGTGCGACTCAGGTCGGCAGGGTCCAGATGTTGCAGCGTGCTATTCAGTATTTGTTCACAGCTGCTCCGGTATGTTGTGTAATTCAACCTTCAAAACACACAGACTCAGGCCTCTGCTCTGGAAGCAAGTTTCATTTTCATAATGGCGCCCAGAAGAACAGCTAACTTTCAGCTGGGTGTCAGCAGAGTCGGTAAATCTGGTTTACTGCACAGCTTCTATTAACCCAGCGAGCTCACACACACACACACACACACACACACACACACACACACACACACACACACACACACACACACACACACACACACTGTACACGTGCACTTTGTTGTTGCCAGGCTTTTCAGTGTTGTTCAGCCCATGTGCCTGTCATTCACAAATACACACTGATAGAGCATAAGAACACACTGATGTATTTTTATCACACATACACAGAGTCAATGCAAGTATGTGGGTGTTAAAATGATCCAATATGCGCCATGGATCGCTCGTGTTTACCCACTCGTCCTCGTGTGCGTCCGGGTGATAGCGGCTTGTCTAAATCTGTGTCGTCCCCGCTGACACTCCAACGCACACAGAGGGGAATGAATTAGTAGCGCGCCTTAGAGAAGCATAACCCCACGTAACGCCCTGCTAATGCACGTCAGTGTTCGTGAATGTGTCAGTGCTGTGGGAGTGTGTAGAAACGTTTCCCCGCGCTCGCCTGTGAGCGCGCAGGTGCGATTGGTTGTGAGGATGGCGGACACGTACTGAGGCCTCGCACCTTAGTGAGTCTGGACGATGCGTTTAAATCCCAGACAGTCTCACATACGCTTACAGGTAGAACCCTAGAATAAGAGCGTTGTCATCCTGGGTTACATGCTCCAGTCTGCTGGTCTGATTCTATGATGTTTAACATTTCTAGATGTGAAGCCCTGAACTTTATCTCATAATAATCCTGTGATCTTAAACCTAAAGGTCTTCAGTGTACAACATTTTAACATTTTATTTACTGCACTTAACTGGATGTAAAATTCAGAAACTAAAACTAAGCCTTGTCCAAGCAGCGTATAACATAAAGTTACCGTCTGTCCATAACCATCTTTTCCCTTTCTTCAACATCACTGTGGCTTTTTTCCCCTGCGTCTGCCTGGCGATGCCGACAGCTTCTGTCTTTTCTTTGCTTTTTGTGTCACTGTGCTTACGTAAGGGAGAAAGCAAAAAGAGTGACATTTCCTTTGAGAAGTACTGAGTGTGTAACATGTGCGTGTGTGAGCCTGTGTGTGTTTGTGTTCCTAACCTCACAGGAACCAGGTCTGTGCATAGACTCCTGTAGAGTGATACTGTAGATTTGACAGCCCGTGTACTGTTAACAGCAAATAACACATATGACTGTATATGTACACGTAACAACGCCTTAACTTCACCATAGCTTTGCTTCACTCTGGGATCCTTTTCTACAGGACCAGCATTGTTCACAAACCGACCATCTGAAGAAATACATATTTCCTGGTGCAGGTTGGTGCCAGTCTGTGAAAGACCTTGTTAGGCAGATGACAGCATCAGTGTGCGGTGAGAAATCCTGAGCAGGGTTGTGGCAGCAAGGTAGTCAACCCTCTGTTCTCGCTCCAGATCTGCTGCACGCATTGAGAAACACCTCAGGCCTTACAGCACTTTGAGATACACCTACACCTGATCACATATTTAACCTAAGCCCCACATCTTCCAAAGCGTGTGTCGCTGATGGCGGCGTAACAGCTCCGTTCAGCAGCACCTTCAAGTCTAAGGCAAACTGTGTAGAGTTGAGGTCGTTTGTCGCTGGAGTTGTGTTTAAGGGAGTAAGACAAATGTGACCTGTTCCCTGACTTGACCTCCAGCACTTCTCACATAGCACGAAGTTTGAACCACGCCTGACTCGTTGCAGACCCTCATCCATGCGGCAGCAGCTGCGTCTGTCAGAATTCGAGCGGCGGGCCTGCTCCAAACGAACGGCCTCCGCGTTGGGAGTATATGTGTGTTATAAATCTTGCAGGATTGCCTTTGTTCCCCTCTCTGCGGCTGATGCTAACTGACGTGCACTTCGGTATCATAAAGACGAGCTCTCTCTCCCTCTGGTGGGAGCCGACGGTGTGAAAGCAGCTTAAGGAGATGAAGCCGCTAGCTGGCAGGGCTGAAATTGCGATTCTGTACAGTTTGGCTTCGTGTGAGAAGAAGACGCGATAGTGCCGGTGGATTCGCGGCAGAGTAGCTCGGCCTGCACGTCAGCCTGCGGGAACCCAGGGCTCTGTGGATTTAAACCACTTTACTTCAACACTGCCTCAACTCAAGACATAGTTTCTGCACGTGTTGGAGGTGATGTTTTCATTTAGACTAACTGTAAAGAGGATGCATACGATGCTTTGTGTGGCAGGAACTGCGTCATTACTACAGCACAGGTAGGAGGAAAATGGATTGTTTCACGCTGAGTCACGCTAGTGTTAGTTGAAACTTTTAGAGGTTCAACAAAGTTTCTTTGTTGAAGGAAAAATGAACAGTTTTGTTTCCTGGTGGTGATCGGATATTTAATTTCCAAAGGTGTTGACCATTAAACTTCATTGACCATCTGCTGAGGCGTAAATTGCTTTTTCAAAGTTTCAGTGCGTATTATTTTGTGTATATTACTTCCATTAGCATATTTTTATGAAATCTGGTTAACTAGGTGAACGCACAGCGGCTGATCTAGTCTACGCATAATCGTTCATTATCTCGAACCCGTCACCCCATCAGAACTTTTCCACGCAGGCTGTCACGCCTGGGCTTTCCTGTGTTTGTTTCGTGTTTTATCAGCTGCTGGATGTGTCAGAAGATTTCATCAGCAGTGGTTCCAGGCGACGCCTCGTTCATGCCGACGCTGAGTGGCCGTCTCGTGATTTGTTTTGATCGTGTGTTTGTGTTGGAGGTTTGATTGTGACACGGGCCGACGTCTCCCTCCCTCCTCCATGGTTTTCTCCTTCTCGCTTGCTTAAATCACACCAACTCCCTCCTTCTCTGCCTCCTTTCCTCCGCTCTCCTCCCTTCAAATGTCATCCCTTCTTTTCCGTCCTCCTCCCACTCTTGTTCTTCTTTCTCTCCCTAATGCCAAAATCCCTCTTTGTGTGTTTCTTCCCTCATACCTCCCTGCCCTAATCCCTCCTTTTCCCCTCTCCTCTCGTGACAGTCCCTCTATCTTCCTCCCACTACTTTTCTCTCCTAATTAAGAGCTGCCTCCCTCTGTTTCCCCTCCAAATCTGCTCTCTGCCTCTCTTCCTGTCCATCCCTCCCTGTTTTTCTACCTAATCCCTCGTTTTTCTCTTTCACCCTCTCTCCCTCCTTCCTTCCTCGCTCCTTGTTCTCCCTGACAACACTGCGTTATGTAATCTATGTCTCTAGGTATTAGTTATGCAAATCATACATTTCTATTTACATGTGTTTTGTCTCTCTCTCCTTCTCGCTTCTTCTTCCTTTTCTTTTTACTCATTCTGACTCTTATTTGTCCTTTCTCCTTTCTACCTTTATTTCAATTCCCGTCATTCCTCTTCTCCATCCTCCTTCCTTTCCCTATCCCTCCTCATATCATTATTTCCCTCCTTATTTTGCTTCCTCTCTCCCTTCTCCTCCCCTCGCTGCTTTCTCCTCCATCCATCACTTCCTCTCAACCTTTTCCCTCCTCCCTCTCCTCTCTTTTCTCCAGCCACCAGCGGGCTAGAGGCGGAAAGCGGCAGGCGCGGCGGCAGCAGCAGCAGCAGCAGCAGCTACGGAGAAGGCTACCACGGCAGCGGCGGCGGTGCGGCCCACTTCAGGTCTCCATGGCAACAGAGCGTGAACGTGTTCGGCTCGTGGAGCAGGCCGGAGTGTGTCGAGGAGCTGCACCAGCAGGCGCAGCTCAACCTCCAGAGCCTGCTGCAAGGTAAGGATGTTCGCCCAGGATGGGAAGAGAATGGATGGAGGGAACATGTGTGTGTGTGTGTGGGAGGTGGGAAAGGTGTGGAGGCAAGAGTGAAGGTGGGCGGGAAAGTGTTTACATGCGTGTGCATCGCTCAGCTGCATTGACATGGGTGTGTTGGCCACCTTAAATGTGTGTATGTGTTCCCATGCAGATACGCTCTGGGAGAGGGTGTGTGTATCACATTTCCCTCGCCTGCTCGTGCTCACATTGTACTGCAGGGTGTGTGTGTGTGTGGAGCGCTGCTGACGGCGGTGGCTGGATTCACCTTGCAGCGTCGTTATTTAAGGTGGCAGCGATCAGCGGCCCTACGCTGCTTTGTGAGCTGGCTGGTGTGTGCACATGTATGCTTTCATGCTGTGGTTGTTGTTGTGCTGTTAATATTTTGTGTGCATATTAGCCCTCAGGGGATGATGGTTACAATTTGCTCTCAGGTACAACTGCTTCTCCTGTTCATCGTTGCTACCAGTTCCTTCTCTCGCTCTCCCCTCACTCTCTGTGAGTCATGCCGTCTCGCCCTTTGCTCGTCCTTTCCATTAAAACAATCAGTGTGGGTTTGTAGCTGAATGAACGGCGGAGGAGTTGAATGGCAGCATGGCAACCTTGGACAAACTCCTTAAGGAAGTGAATGAATACACAACAGTTGATTTTGGAGATATTTTATACCTAGAGTTAAAGAAGGCTGTCTGTCAGATCCTCTGAAAGACCAAATTCAACCCAAACCAGCTGCTTCCCACTGGCAACATGAATATTTAAACTCTTAGTAAAACAGTTTTATTTGTGTTCCACATGTTTGGCCCGTTTGCAGCTGTGCACGAGACACAGCGTGTGCTGCTGTGGGTGTTGACAGAAGGAGGACAGACTGGCAGCGTGTCTACGTGGTCTCGGCTTCTCGGTCAACACTTGCCACTTGAGTTGGCTCGTTTTCATCAGCTTTGTCCTCTAATTGATGAAAACGACTCCATCACTTGTTGATGTGAAGCAGCAGGATATAACTTATAGCCTCTTGCGCCTGTTGTGTCTGCTGTCATGTCTTTATGCTGCGTGTGCGCGACTTTGAGCCAGCGGGTTATTGTGTGTGACATGCTGGCAGCTTGTATATGATGAAAATAAGATGGATGCATACAACAGAGCCAGTGTGTGTGTGTTTGTGTTTTTGTGCTTCCTATTCAGCGAGCATTACGTCGGTGTGTTTTCACTTTGTATACCAGTGTCCATCTCTTTGGGCGTATTATATAACAGTGAAGCAACCAGCTGTGTGCTCTCTGACCATCCTCACCATCCGTCTCCCAGCGGCCTTAGCAGAGTGAAATATTCATTCTCTTCCCCGCTCCTGAACACTCCGCGCCCTCCATATTTATGAAGCTGCCTGTCGTCCTCTGGTGTTAGACGGATCTGCTACGTTTTCTGCCGAGATTCCCACGACAGCGAGATTTATTGCTCTGTTGCTGCTAAGTAGGCAACAGTGAAATCCGACCAGTGATCACGGCTGCAGAATAATTAGGATAGTGGGGTTTCAAATGTTTTGTGTCTGTTTTTCTACTGTTTGTGTGCACATCTACTGTGATCGACAGATTTGATCTAACATGTGTTCAGCAAGTGACTCATTAATAAATCCTGAGAAGGTGTGACTACACGGCCAGGCTGCTAGTAGTTCTCATTGTCTGGTGGAGGCGCCAACACATGATCTGGATTATAAACAACAACATCCTTGAGGTCAGGGAATATTTGTCATTAGGATGAGAATAAATGTGGTTACGATTAATGGCTGGTTTTGGCGCCTACTGAATTAAATTACACAGGGCAGCAGAGGTAAACATAGAGCAGATATACACAATACAGTGTGGCTGCAGTGCTTACAGCCACATCTCTCTAAATCATAAGACAGAGCTTATATGAAAATAAATATATTACTATAGAACCATACTAATACAATTATAAATGCATCGCCATGGAAACATAACAGTAGCCTGTGTGGGTCTGAGATACATTTGGACTCCTACAGCGTTTTTCCCAATTAATGAATGACTAAAATGTAAATAGAAAAACATTTCTGACAAAAAAGGAAAATAAGAGAAACCAAAATGAAAGGATGGTTGAACTTATTCTGGATTTGGACAAGATAGAGAGTTTAACAACAGTTCCTTGTTACTTGTTCTGCTTTGACTTCTAGCTGTGCTGCTGCTTATTCCTCCAGTCAAACCCTGTTATCAACCTTCATTACTTACAATACAATACACGTATTCTCAGCATCTGTGATATTTTATCCACACAGAATAGACACGTGTTTTATGTAATATAATACATACATGTACATGCAGCGTGTGTTACAGTATGTTGAACATGTGATTAACATAATGTTTCTTTGACTGGAGCATTAGTTTTTCTTTTCACGCTCCTCTTATGTTACATTACATCCCACGGTAAACGTGTAGTGAATAACCAGGCAGCCGCTTGATGGTTTTGTATAAAATTGCTTCATATCGCACATTAAACCGACTCTGCTTTGTTTTCCGCTGTAATAAAACGATCGCCCGAGTTGTCTGAGAGCTTTTCTCAACTTCTGCCTGTTCCATCGCTGAGGTCCTTTTGTCTCTGTCTGGCGCAGCAGGGTGTGCTGAGCTACTACGCCGTCTTTCTGGTGACAGTGAACGGCAGCTGTTGCTGTGCTGCTGATTTGCTGATTGTGTTTTGAAAATAGCTTTTACATTAAGATTTACAACAATAAAGATCAATGGGATCCGCACACAAGTCTTTTTGTTGGTCTGTTAAAATATTCATACTTCGCTCCATGGCGGTAATATATTATATATTTACAGCTCAGCAATGTATTCCACATTAGGGAGAAATATTCTTCTCTGTACATGTTGATAGTAGAAAGATTTTCACAAAAACCTTTCCCTCTGCTTCGCCTCTGCAGTCAGCCTCACTTATTTATTTAAGTTTTTCTTAGCAAGATTTACTGCAACCATATTTGCACAGTGTACACATTTCTGCATTTCATTAATCAGCAGCACAAACAAGCATCTTCCTCCTTTACATTACAGTGCGTCACTTTTGGATTTGGGTTTTCACACCTCTGTAAACTTGGCTGTAATTGCAAATGTCCACAGATTAGGCCGTTGCTGTTTGCCTAATCTGCCCAGTCATTGAATTAATGAGGATGAGAGGCGGCCTAAATCCACTTCAGGGCGTTCGATCGGCAACGACTGTGTTGGACAACAGCTCTATGCTGCCATTTAAACTACTGCAGGTCACACTGTAGCCAGAGGCCTGAGATAATAGAGAGTGAATGCGTGTGGCTTATCCGCTGCAGTGAGCTTCTTCTGGGATGCGATGTGATGTGTGACGTCCAACAATCACATCAATGCGTATTATTTCAGAACCAGCAGGGATGGGTTCAGTAATCATTACTGCACGGTGAAGCAGGTCGGTGTAGTGGCCAAACTGTGTTACAGCGGCTGCTAGTTCCCTCTAGGAGCTGTAGTAATTACAGAGCAGAGACGGAAGCTCCAGTAGGTGATGTTACCGCTCAGAGCCGCAGGGAGCAGGGTGGCTCGGCGTTGAGCAGTTGAATTGCTTCACATACATATTTATCTACACATGAGATGATGAACTGTAGACTTTGGTTTTGCTTAAGGAAAGGCCCCGTTTTTATGACGTATGCTGTAATTCTGGCTTTAACACAGTCGTTATATTTTAACTGGAGCCTCCATTGACCTGTGGCCTGCTAAGCTTTATTTTACAGTGTATTACTGTCTTATCTCACATAGCGGCTCTTTCCCCAGAACTTCAAGCACCACCATAGCTACAGACAATGTAAAGTAATGTGATATGAGCAGGAAGTTTTAAGTGTCACTGTTGCCCTTTAGGTGCGAACATCTGACTCAGTGTTTACTGTGATGTGGCTGATAAGGCTTTGCTGAGGTTAACACACTGATCAAGTAGGAGAAAGAGTGAGGACACAACAACACAATGACAATAACATTATAGAAAATGTCCTCAACTCAAGTTAACAAACGTTATACAGTTTCTTCATGTACTGACTAAAATAAACCATAAGCACCTTTAGTAAATATTCTGAAGCCTACTACAGTTATTTTATGCTAATAGTTTGTTAACACTCGTTTGTTTGGGGCTCGTTTTCATTCTGAAACGCTGCCTGGAGCAGTTCCTTTGACAGTAAACTGAGCCATCTCTGGAGGATTCAGAGATGTTTTGAACTTTTATTATTGAGTGACCTTTTGTTTTCTGGCTGTCTGTTGGCTTCTCAACCTCAGAATTCTAGGACTCAGGCTGAACCACTGCCTTGTTATTGTTTTGGTTGTTGTTTTTTGAGGGGGGGGGGGGTTATTATTTTTGGAGTGACATCTCTGTGAATCAGTCAAGACAAGCTCTTCTGTTATGTTTCTGTCCTCAGGGGCCTTTTGGCCAAGTGTGACACGCTGACATGCTGTAGTTCAATTCAAATGCATTGCATTTTAACAATCCTGCCAAAACCTCAGAAGACCCTGGTGCTGATTAAAACACTGAAGCGACAGTAGCCTTCAGGTGCTCGGAAAACTTGACAGTTGTGGTTAGAGTGTCCTTGAGCCAGGCACATCGCGCTGGAAGCCGCGGCGCAGAACGTTGTGGGTGTGAGTGGCTGCTCTTCCACGCTGTCGGTAGTAGGGACGCGGGCGATGAGCACATTTTCAGCGGCATATTGACCTCGTCACTGTAGCGCATGTGGCCAGAACAGTAGTTGGGTCTCATTGAGCGCGGACCACATGAGGCTGGGAGCTCGGGCTACATTGTGCAGGTGTGGAGTCATTTTACGCTCGGCTCCATTTAACAGTATTTGCAGCGTGCTGAAGTGGCCCAAGTGCTCTCCTTACGCAGCTGGTGTTGGATCGACACGTCTGGGCTTCTTTGCTGCCAGCACGACTTTTGCAACCAGATCTGCCGGGATTAGCAGGACTAAGTAACAGGACGTGGAACCAGAATGTAGTTTAAAGTTGTTGTTTTTTTGGTCAAGCTCATCAGTTTGCCAATGACGCACTGGAGGAACAGTTCTCATACTTACCTGGCTGTGCGCTCTACACAGCCAGAAGCCAACAGGTTGTCTTCTGCTTGTGATAATGGGATCAGGAGCCTCCTTGTGGTTTTTCATGAGCAACATAAACTAGGCCGCTAACCGCCAAGTGTGTCCTTCTAGGTCACAACCGTCCTTTTTCATGGCGCGCACACAGTGACAAGCACCAGCCCCTGTCCTTGTAATGGCCCGATCGATCGTGCATGTGAAATCACAAGGACATGAGGTGAATATTAGTGCATGCAAACACACACACACACTCACACACACACATACATGCATCCATGTGCACATGGCGTACACAGACAAACAAACCCTGTGTCTGCAGTGAAAGAGGGGTATTGTTCATTTCTGTCTTCGTCGCCTTTGTCGTCGCAGGGAGGAGAAGAAAGGGTGACCCAAATTTGACATGGGGTGCATGTTGTCAAGAATGGCTGGGTTTATGCACTGTACACACACACTCACACACACACAAACACACAAACACACCCATACCTTTACAACGACTATGCTCTGGAGCTGCATGAGTTTGGGTTTTCAAATGATTATTTGGCTGGAACACAAACATGCATGTTAACACCTGGATGAGACACATCACGCTGGTCATGTGCGCGCACACACACACACGCCACAGGTTAGTGATGCATGAGCGCTTGGGTTGTGTGGATTGGAGAGGGGGTTGGAGTATCTTGAGAGTGCATGTGTGGAGTGCCCGGCATACCTTTACACCACACACCACCAATAGCGTCCCGTCTCCTCCTCCCCTGTTCCCCCTGCACAATACCCTGCAGTCCTGTGGCTGAGCTGTGGAGAGGAGGCAGTGGAGCCTGGCTGCTTTCTGAGGCATGGATCTAACTGTGCTTCCTGCCGTAGCGTTTCTGCTTGTTGGACTCTAATTGTGCCGGGCAGTGCACAGATCTGTGTCTTGTGCCAAGCTGTGGACTCCACAGTAAGTTTTTCTGAGTCACTGCAGGCGTCTGAAAAGGAAACTAAATGCAATTTGGGAAGATCATGTAAGTAGATGTTTAATTCTGCACTATAATAACACAGCGACGTAAAGTGTTGTATCTTTATTTTGCTTATTTCTCTGAATTATAAAAAAGCCTGAATCCAGTTTGAGCGTTTTAACTCCTTAATGGTAGGACATTATGCGTAATAAATGTAAGTTTGTTGCATAAGGGCCCACATTTGAGATAATCTTATCTCAAGTGTGGGCCCCATAAAACCTGCTTCTGGCCGCGACACCTTGGGTGTGTGATTATTCAGTCGTGCTCAGCTCTTATTTTTAGCTTTCAGTCACCCACCTTTCAGTGCCGAGCCAACATCTCCTCCCTTGTTGGTGCCGTTAGTTTAACAGATTGGATCTCGCTGGCGTTATGTTGTGTAAATTCCCGTCCTCCTACTCTTCTGTCCTCTCCTTTACTCCACCCACTTTGTCTGTTTTGGTCTCTTCTTAGCTCACATCCCCTCTTTTCCTCCAACATTTCTGCCTCAGCTGCCATCTCTCCACCTACATCATCATCTTTTTTGACATGTACTTCTTACTCTGCTTTAATCATTTGCTGCTGCATCTTATTTGGTCTGTTTCTTATTTCTCCATTTGAGTCGTCTCTGCAGTTTGTCCCCATTTTCCCTCCTAACTCCTTTCATGTCATTTTTTAATGTGTCTTTACTTGCTTCTTTTAATCTTTTCGGCTTAGCTCACGTTACCTTTTCAATTGTTCTTCTTCTCTTTTCGAGCCCTTTCCCTGTTTTAAGGTTGTTTTATAATGTTCCTAGCTCCATATTTGACCCTTCCTCTCCCTCCTCTTTCTGCACCTTTTTCCTCTTCACCTCTTCCATCTCTTCTCTCTTTATCGGTCTCCTCACCCCCTCAGTCTTCAGACTCTTGCTGATGCCTCACTTTGTTAGGCTGCTGCAGTCTGGATAAGACGTTTTGGCTTCTGCTCACTGTTTGCTGTCTGGCTGATCCTGCTGTTTTTGCATGCAGGGAGTTTTTAATCACTTATTTTTAACACTGCAAAATAGACAGTTTTCTATCACACGCTTGTTTATTGCCTCTGTATAAATTCAAACATCCAGGGACGTGTCTTCTTAGGCCAAGCGCTTACAACGTGAAACAGCTAACAGCTTTCTGAGGAATTGGCAAATGCTGTGAACAAACAAGTTCTCACTGTATTATGTCAGCATTAATATTTGTCTGCAGCTTTTAATTGAAGACAGTCTGCTTTCAGACAGAATCTGAACGCATCGCACTGTGGCTCCTCATATTAGACTAAAATCCAGGGTTAATAATTAGTTGGGAAGATGGATCTGTTGTCGTTCTCATGAGTATTGAAATGTTTGTTTGTGGTGCTATATGTGGGCCCCAGTGCTTCCCCCAGTTTCACGTTTTTACTCTCAGGTTACAGAAGGTATCCAATCATAATGTAGCAGTGGATCACTCACTGTTATGTTTATTGGAGCGTGAATGCATCACTTGAAATCCAGTGTGCTCAGAGTTAGAGGGTTAACCTCAGGCTAAGAGAGGGCAGGTCACTGAGATCCTGCGCCTGCTTCCAAACCATCATGACATCTGCAGCGTATTGAACCAAGATGCTCGTGTTTTGTCTTGTTATTCACTGGACGTCTTCTTTTCTTTCTTTATTTTCCAGTCTTGGCTGCAAAACTCTTTCAACCTTCTGCAGTGTTTGAGCTGAGAAGGAAAAAGGACACGCGTCAGTATGTGATCTTCATCTACAGCTAAAGCTAAAGCTGTCCTGCGATTTCTCTGAAGTTCAGAGGCGTAATTGCGGTTAGAACGAGGCTCGTTTTACTGCTGCTGGCACTTTTTAGTTTATCAGAAGGAAGATGTCAACAGCAACGATCCCAAAGGCCATTAAAAGCTGCGCAGAATGTGTGGGTGGATGGACTGCCTACCTCCACCCAAAAACACATCATTATTCTTCCGTACTTTGTTGTTTCTGTATATTAATTCCCATTCATCGCTCCATATTCACGACTCCAAAACACTCCCATGTCGCCTGCACTTGCTTCACATCTGACACCTGCTAAAGTTCCCCTAAACTGTGTCGCCATGCACCAAAGTCTTAAAGCCATTAAAGCTCACAGAGCCTGAAAGCATCACGCTGTAGGTTTGGTGCTTTACAATGTGGGAGCAAAACATGAAGAAATCCTGTAGTCACAACAATAAAACACATTTGAATCAGCATGAATTGATGTTTTGATGGAATCTCTGGAATAAACTCAACTTTTCATGTTCTCTAGCGCTTGTTTATACGTTTGGCAAGGAGTGAGTTTGTCAGAGCCTTTAACTGAAAAGCACCGGCTGCTGTGGAAACACTGATGTGATGACTTTTACTTTTATCTACACACACATGCTGTAGCGTATAATAATACATGAAAAGCTGTACCTGGGAGGTGTTCCACATTATTTGTATATATTTTGTGTTTCATTTTGTTTTCGGCACTTCCTCAGTATCAACCCCTCCTCTGTCGGCGGGGTGGTGTTGTGTCGCCAGGCAACCAGCACACCAGCAAGGAATCCATATTGTTCAGGAGAGCAAGTTGAACCCAAAACTCCAGACCTGACTGCCTCTGCTGTTTCTCTGCCGCTTGATGCTGAGAATGGGTGTGTGTTAGAGTGTAGAGTGGGTTGGGAGTGTGTTTTGGGGGTAAAGGATTGGCTTAGGGGTTGTGTGGTTTGTCGTTGTGCGTGCGTGCGTGTGCTTGCGTGCGTGTGTGTGTGTGTGCACTCAGCAGGATAAAAAAGTGGGGGTGGGGGTTAGGAATCTGTTTACAATGGCCTGAGGGAGCGACGTTGAAGCTGCCAGACAGGGAGAAACTTTGCGATACTGAGAATAAGGCTCGAGACCAAGACTGTCCAAGATGGTGAGAGCCTAAGAGAAAGACAGGAAGAAGCAACGAGAAAGTTAAAGCGAGAGCAGGGATAAGAGAAGAGAGCACAGGAGCTAACAAGAGGCATAAAAACAAGGTTATGGTGCCGAAGCGGAAGCTGCACCAGGAGTCACAGGAGTGAAACTGCAGAGGGATGCAAAGCAGCAGTCATGCTAGATCTCTGGCCATGCAAATGGAAGACCTGGTGCATGAGGTTAGGTCTGTGTGTGTCGCTGCGCTTTTATTCTTGTGTGCATTGTGGAATTTTGTGCTGCAGGATGTTGGCACTAATCTATTCGGCCCCATTCTGTTCGTTCGTGTGCTTGTGCGTGTGTTTGCGTGTGCAGACTTTGAGGAGCAGTTGTACGACTCCAAGCTGACCGGTCAGACTTTCCGGCATCCGTCCTCGCAGAGCTCAGACGACGCGTCCACCTCGCTCAGCCGATCGCCCGTCTCCCTCAACAACAAGAGACCTGACTTCATCTTCCTGGTAAACACACACACACTCGTGTTTACAGCCATCCTCTGTGATTAAGGCTCCCTTGCACCAAATGTCATCGCTCTTCTAAACAAACACACACGCTCGTGTTTCATGTTTATGTCTATTCATGACTATTTGAAGTCACATTTGTGTTTTAAACTTGCACACAAAATAATTTCAGACACACACACACACACAGTTGTCCACCTCACTTATCTTATCTCTGTTTTCTCCCTGACCAGCAAGTGAGCAGACGTCACATCTCCGCTAATCTTTCACTACCTCTCCTCTCTGCCCTTATTTTTCACACTTTATGCTACTGATGCTTAGTTTTGCCTGCACAGACGTGTCATTTTATTATGTTTACTGTGTGTTAGGACTCCACAGGGCTTCATGACGCTTAATTTCACAGATTTATTAATGTCAGGATATCCAATGACGTCTCACACATTTTCACAGTGACTTCATGGAAGTGAATGGAAGTTAGTTTGTTGTGCAGCCTTAAAAATAATGTAATCAGTAGCATTGCTGGGACATTATTCTCTTCGTCTCTAGCTAAAAGATCATTTCAGTGTCACTATTACTGTGGCAGCTAAAATACGTGTTGTGACAAAACGTGTCATTGTCTTTGTTATCATCCTTTTTGTTTAAACGACTGAATCTGAGTTCTTCTCCCAAAACTCCTGCACAGTGTGTCCCACCCCCTCATTCAGATGAGACTGAATTAGTCACTGTCCTTTTCACACTCACAGCAGGTTTCCACAAACAAACGCCAAACGATTTGCTGTCTTGCAGATAGATATGCAATTAATACTTGATACGAAATCAAAATAGCAAGTGGCGTTTTAGCACATAACAACACGGAGCCAGGAATTTACACACGTGCTGGTGTATATTGAAGAATCATAAAGTGTCTGAAATGATTCACTTTTGGTATCTAGTTCATCTCTTCCACTCTTTCCCTCCTCTGCCTCTACTGCTAATCGCTACTTCCCAGAGCAGCTTGATGGACTCCCACAGTGATTTTACTGCAAGATGGCTGCACGTTTCCTGCATATTGACGCACCATTCCTTCAGCAAGCTGTTAAGTAGTTCTGTTAAGTTAGTGCCTTTCTCTCTGTTTGGGCTAATTTCAATTAGAGTTTGGCAGAATCCCACAAGCCTGTGTGGTTCGAATTTCCACACATTCACACACAGAGGAGTTCTACTGGAGTGTTTCCCTGCATTGCAGCAGACGAGGTTTCAGTGCCTTGCTGGAGGGCTCTGTGGCAGTGAAGGCTGATACCTCAGATCTAATACCAGGCAGCTGATGCCAGGTTCCTCCTTGCTGCTGATGCCAGTGACTGAACCAACACTGTGTCTGCAGGCTCTGCCCCTGCTGGGATACAGTTCTGCCTTTTCTCTCCTACTTCCTCTTCTTGTACATTCTTTACAATACGAAAACTACTTTAGCTACTTTACATTTGATAAGATTTTAATGAAAGGTGCACATCCGGTCACATCTTCTAACACAGATGTTCGTCCTTTGTTCTTCTTTTAGCCGGCCTCCAAACAGCTTTACGAAGATGAAACCACCTCCTCAGTGTTTGGCCTGAGGTCAGTGACCGGCCCGTCTCCCTCTCCATCCCCGTCCCCCTGCAGCTCAGATCGCCCCCAGCTGGGCTGGAGTAGTAACAACAGCAGCAGCAGCACTGCGACATCTGCTACCGCCGCACCACCAGTGGCAGAGAAACCCCGTTGGCACCTCGGCAGACGCATTCCCCTGGACATCACAGGTATGAATCCTAGACTTGTTAGAAGACCGACTGGGTAACAAGCATCCAAGACGAGTCTCAGTTGGATGAAAATAACCTGATGGTTGTTTTCAGACCTGCTGCTCTAATGTTGCTGTTTTTAAGGTGATGTGATAGTAAAGGTGATGATACGCAACAGGCAGGACAGTGACAACATGTCAGGAATATATTTAAAAACATGCACCGATTTCCCTGACATGACAGATGACATTTTTCTATTTTTAGTTTTTGACATTTTAAGCAGGAAAATAATGAAAACAATTAGTAGTTCCAGCCCTAAAGGTCATGTGAGCGCTCACAGTGACTAAGAGTGAAACAGAAGAAGGTGTTCAATGAAGATTTTAAGGGGCTGTGAGCAGGAAGGTGAGGTCATAACTTGGTTTTAGTACAATTTATGTCCTCGATATCAAATCGCAGGGACAAATGATGCAAAATGTCAGATGAAATGCCAGTAGAACATAATCAGCGTTTGACAGGCTCTGGATGTCTGACTTTAAAATACCACTGCAGGGGGTCATTCGAAACGCACACGGTTAAATCGAATCTTATTTGTACAGCGCTGCTGCCGTTGCTGTAGTAAAATGAAGAACATTGGTGAGTTTTGCGTTATGCACGAGTTACCTTGGAGCGAGAATCGAACGCTGGAATCATTCTTCCTTCAGTTCTTCTCTGTGTGCTTCTCGGGGGAGCACGGTTTTCTTGTGACTGTTGTGGGAGTCAAGAGACATTAGACTAGAGGGAAATGTGTGAAATGGGATCTCTCTGGTGGCCCGAGAGTCATTTCACTTAGACTTGTTGCACTGCTACATAATTTAGATTTAACTGAAATAAAACCCCAAATCAAAATATTGAGCATGCAATCAGTCCATTATGATAATATATATATTAGTACATATAATGAAATGATCAGCTTGATTCAGACAAACTCTTAGCAGCAGTGTTGCTCTAGGGAATGCAGTGCTACGTCCACGCTGGACTGAAATGTGTCACGGACGACACGTGGCTTCGGTTTCACACAGACGTCATCAGGTTGAAACCATCTATTCTGTGTTTTTCTAAGCGCTAATTAAAAAACACTACCCCTGGCAAACCCCGATAGAGACCGTGGGAAATGTTAAACATCAGCCTTACACTGCCGTTATGCATGCGTGTGGCTGGAGGTACAGTATTAAGCGTGATGGATATGGTTTCCCTCTTGGCCCTGCAGCCCGTTTGTCCTAGTCACTGCACAGAGACTTCTGTAAACTGCTTACAGGACACCTCAAGCTGCCGACAAGGGCCATTTGTTTTACAAAGGCTTCATTCGTGCATGAAAGGTAAATATTAACTTTGTGACGTCTTCACAACGTGGAGGCCGTCAGTCATACTAGGCCCTTTGTTGATTCAAGACTTCACACTCATCCCTCTACTTCAAACCATAACTGTCCGTATGTGATAGGAAATCATAAAACGCTGGACGGGATCATTGTTAGTCATTCTCATGCCTTGTGCTGTGATTCTTACTTCTCTGTTCGTGCAGATTCATAGTCACCCAGGTGAACCTGAGTCATGGCAACAGGACTTTATTCACGACTTCATAAAGTGAAGACAGGAGGGAGTGTGTGACTGAAGTGTTTCCAAACGGGCGAACATGTCGAATACACTGTGATGTTCTCAGATGAGGAATCATTTCCCACATGAAAAGAACACACGCTCTAATTAATATACAGTAAGAAGGCCCATGAAGTGAGCAGGTGAAAGTAGTTAGGAGACGTTGATTCCTTTATCTAATATCTATTCTGTGTCTTTGCTCAAGCACCACATTCCTCCTGGTCATAGCTCACACATTACACTGGCTGATGTAGACGCGCAGTAATGTAGCTCTTCTGATCACATGCAGCATCTCCCTCGCCCCTCTCTGGCAGTCAGCTCTGCTTGTGTGTGCTGCCAGGGCTGTTAGCAAGCAGTGGTCATCCTCAGCAACATCGTTCTGACACTCCTGCATCCACTCAGCTCAGCCGAGCCTCCTCTTACTTTGCCTGTGTGCATGTGTGAATGTGTGTGTGTGGTCGTCCCGCTCATTGGCATAGCAACTGCTTCGTCACTGGGAGCCTCTGCCCCCTTCTCTCCTCACGCATATCCATCTATAGTTAAACATCCGTCTGTCGCTCTCATCCATCTCAGCCTCTTCCACTGCTCTCAGCGCTGTGTAGAGGAGTAGAAGGTCAGGTATAATGATTCGTGCCTGTGGCGATGTGCTTGGTGGGTATTCGCTCTCTTCTGGGAGAAAGAGGTGGGTACCGAAAGAAGGAGAGAGAGCGTGAGGCGAGGACATGAGTGCTTTCAGAAGAACACTTACATTATTTTGTATTTTTTCTACTGCCAGCGAATTCCTTGAACAGACAAGCAACTTTTACTTCCCCAAACCTTATGTGGCAATAATGCGTGAGCCTGTTGGTTTCTGCTCCTGGACACTGTAGTTTAGGCAAACATGAATGAATAACACAAATATACAGCATGATCAGGCCCTGTTTGTTGCCGTGACACCCAGTCTCGCATCTCTCTGCCTCTGCCACTCAATCTCACTGTTGCGTTCAGGTAGCTTGTATCCATCTTGCTGTTGCCATGGTAACTCACCGCTCTTCCTCGCCTCCCTAAAATAAGACAAAAAAACCCAGCAGCAGCAGTGAAGGGAAAATAGAGTGACAGGAAGGAAAGACGTGGAGAAGAAAGAGAAAGGAGGTGTGGAGGGTACTGGATGAAAGCATAATGAATGGAGGGTAATTAGAGAACATTTTGTCACAGCGTCCTCCTACCACTTTCCTTTGCTCAGTCCCTCCATCCCTGCACATCTTGCGCTGGCAGTTTTCATGAATGACTGAAATGCTGTAGGCAGTGGAGATGTGAATGCAGAGCAGGCTGAGGGGCAGACACACAGGGTAAGAAATACATCAGGCTGGATGGTTGTTTTTCGGAGATTTGCTCTGTGTCCAGGGACATTTTAGTCACTTTGAATAGAAAATACACCAAAGCACGCGTCTGTTTATGCTATTTAACCTATTTTGCACCCACTTACTTAACAGCCATGTAATTACATTACCAACAGATGGTGCTGATGTTTTTTTTCTATGTAAATGAAATCTTACATAATAAAATGTTTATTTTATGAAGCTCTAAAACGTCTTAGTGACTTGATTGGAAGGGCAAACCAAACGTCCACGCACACCGTCTGCTACCGCGGCTTATTCTTTATTACCTTCAGTGAGACGCTAGAGTCATGCCAAACCATCTCAACTGGGGTTGGACGAGGTGATCGTGGAGACCAGGTCATCTGATGCAGAGCTCCATCGCCCTCTTTCTTGAACAGATATTGTACCTCTGACAGTAGCTGTGGTAGCACCAGTGTGACTGATGCCGCAGCTTTACTCTGCATAAAACGACTGATGGTCTAAGGTGTATTAGGAAATGTTGCAAACTGACCCTTGACAACTCAAAAGCCATTCATGAATCTGAAATATAAAACCTATTGTGGGGTTTTAACAGTTTGATAATAATATTGTACATTCCTTGATATTTTGCATGCTGTTAGAAATAATGTAGACTGAAAATAATAGAGGAGTTTTTGTTGTGCAGGGAGTCTGTGAAAGGCATCAACAGCCTGAGAATGTGGAGTTGAGCAGAGAGATAGGACAGACCTTCGTGCTGCTAAGCTGCAGACAGTCTAATACTCTCAGGTTACTGGGAGTCTGACAGCAAACTTTTCAGAAGTGCAGTGAATCCAATTGGCTCCACATTTATTTCCTAACAAGACGAATTCATCCCTTGGCGGCAGTTTCTAATTGGATCCAATCCAAAACAAGAAACTGACCGTGAGTGAAGCTGATCTACAGTTTGTCTTTGAAGCCTTTCACCATGGTTTTGAAAATCTCACGTTGAGTTCCCAGCTTCTTTTGCATGTCATACACACAGCACTTATTTCTTATGATGGGTGCAACCACTGCTCCCAGGATGCATGAGCGACAGTATCATGATGCCAAGGCAGGTGTATCAGTCATGAAGTGAGGGGAACAAAGAAAGGTACAAATATTAACTATTAATTAACGTTACCAGTGTTGTTCCTCACCATTTGACCTGGCCACGTATCACATGTTTAGGTTTAATGCCTGAACTCCCACAGCAGCCAGAGAAGCAGGAAAGCTGTCACCATACTGGAGAAACATTATGAATGAATCATGGCCATTTCCTTCACTGGCGTCTGCTCTTATTTATTCATGCACAGAGGGAAGGGGGCGTTGACTGACACTCAGCAAATGAGCTGAACTGGCAGATCTTCGGAAAGAGAGACCGAGGTTGTGAGACTGTGTCAAACAGGGTGTGGAGGGATCAAAACACAGGTGGAGGAAGAGATGAGATGGTGAAAGAGTGAGGCAGAAAGGTAAAAAGATCACACCAAGGGTTTACTCGCTCTAATACAATGATTCAATGATATTCCAACCAGGAAATTGGATTCCTGGCTTCTAAAGTTCATTTATTGGGAAATCCTATCCACTGATATAGTGTCATGACACAGAGATGATTAACATTGGTATTGAACCTTACGCGTCTAATAATAATGCAGTAGTTCTGCACCTTTCAATTTTACCTGTAAAATCATCAAAACTACACCCACAACTGTTCCGCCATCAACAAACTGAAGTCTTGCTGAATTTTGGTCGGTAAAGAACATGAACATTTTGTCTTTGACATACGCAGGATTTACTCTTGACAGGATTTAGCCTCGAGCGATGTGAGTCCTGTTCAGTGCTTGGACGTATAATTGTAAAATTTGTATGCATCAAAGGGGACAAATTGGAAGCAGGGCTAGAGGAAGTCATATAAAGGGGTAAACACAGAGGCAGACAGATAGATGCTGGCAGTTTACAGCACGTACCACATGATGGGACTTGGTGCTGTCTACACTGTCTGTGGTGTTGCTTTCATCCACACATTGGTTCACAGCGTGCAAAGCAGACAACGCTGCTTGATTCATGAGAAAACAAAAAGCGGCAACTGTGCATTTGTGCTTATTGACACACACCAGCATCAGTGAGCGTCAGCGACAGTCCAGTAAATACTGAACGGTACCTCCACACTGCCGGTGATCACTGGTTTGTAAGAAAATATGACGTAAGTTTCATGAAAGATAAATGCTCACGTCAATCAGATTTTTAAAACCAATGAATCCGGCTTTGTGAAAACAGCTTGTGTTTCACTTGCAGATCCCTGATGAATATTACAGATATTTTATATGAAAAATATTCTAGCAGCTCAAAGGGCATCATATGAACGTTTGTTCTTCTTCTCACCTTCTCAACTATCAAGAGTTATAATCTACATTTTGCATCATGAACCATGAGCAAACATTGATTTGGTGTCAAGGAAAAGTAACCTTTGTTTCCTCTCGCTGACCACGTTATTCCTGTTCTCCTTTTTTCAGGTGAAGGAGGAGGAGCAGGAAGGAAATTCCACGGTGTGGACCTCCTCCAGCACTCGCCGTCCCCCACCCCCTCGCCAGGGGACCCCTTCCCCCACCAGCCACGCTCCCTGGAACCTGTCACTGACACTCCCCACCAAAACCTCCCCCTGAGGAAGACCCACTCTGACCTCGACACAACCTTACCTGCAGGTGTGTGTGTGGCCATTAAGGGAAGTTCTTTACCCTCCTCCAGTGTTTATTTATCTCAAGTTTCTTCTTTCTCGCGTTTCCAGGAGGCAGGTCTTACTGCTCAAATAAACGGTGCTGTGCCTTTAGCCAAAGACACCCGGTGTCAGCCAGGAGTCACGTTTTTAAACCTTACAGGCATTAACACCGATTTAACAATGTTTTTACTATGTGGTTGCAGCATTCTGCATCTTTTTACATGCGTGAACGGTTTGTGTGTAAACAATTTGAATTGTCTGAGATCGTCTTTGTTGGATTCATTCCCGTTCTTTCTCCCCATCAGATAACACTTTGGAGCAGCGTGCCTCGGACCAACTTCATCCGAGCGCAATGGACCATTCTGGCCTGCTGTGCTCCAACACACCGACAGCCTCCTGGAATGGACCTAAAGGCTCCACCTTCTCTCCTGGAGCATGGAATGAGCCTTACAATTACAACATGAACAAAGGCCCAGCAGTCCCACCCAAACAGCACAGCATCATCGGTACTACAGGAGGAGGGTCACAGGATGGGGTGATGTTTGTAAGTTCAGGACAGTCTGTGAGCTCACATTCCAGTTCGTTCACGTCTGTGACAGACTCTTCAGGAAGAGGAGGGAATAGCAGACCTGGGATGGCAATGCCAGTGATGGGGAAGCGGAGCGAGACAGAAGGGGCTGCAGCGGATGGAGGGAGAGGAGGAGGAGGAGGGGGAGTCGGGGATGCAGGAAGAGGGAGGGAAAGATCGGCACGTTCCATAGCAGCACAGAATGCCTTCAAGTTCCGAGAGCGTTCCCTTTCTACGCCCACAGACTCCGGTTCGTTCTGCTTCACAGAAGGTGTTACAGGCGAGTCAGATGAGAGCATCATGTCTGCCGGGAACGGAAATGCTCTGCCAGCAGACCACCATCAACAGCATCACAACTTTCTGGGGTTAGGTGAGAACTATGCCCTCCTTTACCCTAGAGGGAGCTCTGAAGACAGCGCCAGTACTACCGATACAGTCTCCGTCACTGCTTCGGACTACAGCACTGACGGTCGCTTGCGGCTACGCTCTCGCTCTATTTCACTTAAGAAATCCAAGCGTAAGCCTCCACCTCCTGTAAGAAGTGTGTCTCTAATGAAGAACCTGGGAGAAGCGGAGGGAAAAGTCTATCATAAGGGTGGTCTATACCGAGATGGACGGCCGAAGAGCCTGCACATTCCCAGGGACCACTTCCCAGACTTCCAGCCTGATTTTCTCATTCCAAGTGCATCCACCTCCACTAAACCAAGTGTGGGCGAAAGAAATCTGGGCCATGGAGGCAGTGAGGGACCTCCGAGCCTGGAGATTCAGGCACCAGATAGAGAGGGAGAGACTGAGCTGACCTTCCCTACTCATTGGCAGTTGGGAGACTGGAAGAATGACCCCTACAGGTTAAAGATACACCTATATTTTACCTATATTTTTCTGGTAATAGCATTTATTTAGTACAGGAACCTAAGTAAAGCAGTAGGTTTTACATCTAGAAATGCATTGAGTTTCCCTCTCTTTTCTCTCTTCCAGGTCTTTGTCAGGCTCCAGCACAGCAACGGGTACCACAGTGATTGAATGTATGAAAGTCAGAGGCAGCTCAGAGTCTCTTCTTGACTCTCCCTCCACCTCCAGGGCAACCTCACCTTCACAACTCTCCACAGAAACTGACCTCAAAGCATCCTCACCATTCAAACCCCTTGGGCTAATGTCGCCGTCGAGTGGCTATTCGAGCCAGTCAGAAACTCCGACCCCAACTGTTCCCCTCAGTCAAGCGACAGGTCAAGGGACAGTTGGAACATCTGGGTGTAAGATGCGCCCAAAGATACCAGAAAGAAAATCATCACTACCGTCACCCAAGGACCCAGTTGCAAGGTCAAGATTGTCCTTTGAGATGCCTGGGAATGCACACCTGGAGCTGTCATCGATCAAGCCAAAGCAAAAAGCCAGCCGGCGACATTCTGACACCTCAACAGCAGCAAAACCTGGTAAAATTAGCCCCAGTTCTTCACAGGCGTTGCCTGTGGTTACGCAGAACGAGCTGCAGACTGTTCGGCTTCGCTCCGTTTCTCGTGGTGACCTGGAGGACTGCCCTGATGGGGCATCAGACACCATTGAAGAAGAACAACATGGGCGGGACCTAGGCGAGGACCCCAGCCCTCCACCTACTCTACCAAAACCCAAACCACCGGTTGCTTTGAAACCCCCCTTGCCCAAAAGACCCATTAACCTTACCTTTAAGTCCGCTTCCCTGTCCTCCACTCCCTCCGTTGCCCAGGACTCACCTCCGGCCTCACCCGTAGACCGGCCTGTGCCTTTAGGCAACATTTACAAAGTCATGAAAAAACCCAAACCTAAAAAGCCTCCACCACAAACTCCAACAAATCCTTCTGTTTCCCCAGATTCACATTCCACCTCCACTGCACAAACCCCCTATGATCACCACTTCCTCCCTCACTCCCAGTCCCTCTTTGATCTTCCACCTCTTCCAGACCCCCAGCCTCTCCTGGAAGATCCCGTGTTGGAGCCTGAATTTGAGGCCGATGCAGAGATTCATCTTGGCCCAGAGGATGGAGGCTCACTCCCTTCACCTTGCAGTAACCGAGAGGCCCCAGAGCTCCAGGACAAAAGCAAAACCCTTCCCTCAAGGATGACAGTGTCCTGTCTCACAGACCTGTCAGAGAAAAAGAAGCCCAAGGTGAGGGAGCCGTTTAAACACAGAGGATGCTTTGACAATTGTGTCTTTTTAGGGATGTCACTTTTGTTTAGGTCAATAACCACAGAAACAAACCTCACTTTCTTTCCTTCCAGGTTCCACCTCCAGTACCCAAGAAGCCGAACGTCCTGCTTCTTCCCACTTCAGTCCAGTCCTCTACTAATGGGAGCACAGACCGTCAGATGGTGCAGACTGACAGCCCTGTCGGCCTCCAGTCTCCTTTAGGTGCTTTCCAGCCAGATATTCTCAGTGCTCCAAATGTTCCGCATGTGGCAGATGAAGATGAGAACCACTTGGGAACAGACGAGGAGAGTTCAAAGGAGTCTTCTCTTCAATCATCTTTGCAGGATTCCTCCCTCACAGAGCTGGAAGGGAAGATGTCCACCACTGGTATCGGGGCAGGTACGTTTATGGAGATTTTATTATCAGACACAACTTACCATTTTTGAAACAGACTTATATTTCAGTGTACACTTGACCAACATCTTCTGTTGACATAAGCATTTTGTTCTCATTTTAAACGGTGCCCGTATGTTTAATGATGGGCTACTCAGCGCTGCTACATTAGAGTAGTATCACTACGTTCTACGACCTGTGATGACCAAGTTTAGAAAAAAGTGAAATAAAGTGGTTCCTACTATTTATTACCATGAAGATTTATCATCACTATCACATCATTACGTCATTCTGGACACAAATGGGATATATGTTGTCATATACATTAACCTGATATGTGAGTTTAAAATGTATTTAATATCGTGTCTTTGTCTTGCTCAGATGACTCAGCAGCCAATGAGAATCTGGTTCTCCACATCGCAGAGGAAACTGATGATGACTTGTTGACCAACACACCTACAACACACACCACTGAAGACCTCTTCACTATTATACACAGGTATGAAGGTGCACAAGCAGCCCGCTGCACATTTCAGATGCATGGCGTAAAGGTTAAAATTGTTATCTGTCATGACAATACAAACTTACCTTAGCAGCTGAAATGGCTCCAGTCGTCACCGAGCTGGCCTGTTGGTTCATTATAAGCCAGAACACAGTGTGAGGCGAAAGAGCTCCGCGTACAATGGGCTACTGCACAGCCAGTGGATCTTATTCAGTCGCTTTGTCAGAGTCTCTCCCACCTCACACACACACATAGTGAATCACAGGAAAGCTACTCAGTCTCTAAGCAACAGGTTTTCTTGATTTTTATCTGACATGATCCAGAAAATAGCTTGAAAGACAGAGAACAAAGAACAAGTAGGGGAACGGATGGAATCCCTTGTATAGTTACGCGTTTTGTAATTTCTTTTCCTAAAGGAGAGATGTGAAGCTGTGGCTTATCTGGCTTGAAAATGGAAACTCTGTGCAATTCAAATGTGCTTCTGCATCGACGTATTCTCCATTTTTGCCAATGATTTCTTCTTTTCTCTGTGATTAGGTCTAAGCGAAAGGTTTTGGGGCGTAAGGAACCATCGGACTCCTTTGGCAGCCGTCAGAGCCTTGTGTCCCCTGTAAAGCACAGCACCAGTGGCAGTGACATTCGAAACCTGACCTTAGGCAGCAGTCAGAGGTCAAGCTCCCGCAATGAGAACTTCATGGCACTGCTCCAGAAAAAAGGCAGCAAGTCTTCCAGCGGCGGGACCAGAGTGTCCGCAATGGAGCTGCTCAAAAGCACAAATCCTCTAGCACGAAGAGTCACAGAGTTTTCAAACACCAGCTCATCAGCTGCCGACGAGGGAGAGGCAACATCTGGGAATGGCAAAAGCAATGAGCAGTGAACGGATGCGCCACTAACAGAGATTAACCAGGTCCGTTTGCTGTTGACGAAGCTACCAATCAATTTTACAACGTGCCACCCACTGCTGATGGGGCCTGTGTCTAACACTCCAACTACTGACTGACCACTTGCACTGTCCAATCAAATTGGAGCACAGTTTTGGACAAAATGGTTCCTCCCATGGTTGGATTGCGACCTATCACCATCAAGAACATCTGTCCAGGAATCTGAAAAGCTGGGGGGTTCCACTCAGATCACCATTTCCTTACAGGGAGTTTTGTCAGTGCATTGGCCAGATATCAGATCGATGGATAGTGGAGCAGATACAGGAAATGACCATGGATCCATGGATGTCGTTCCTCCTGGCTCCTTCTGGACAATGACAAAACAAGTCCCTGATGACGACTACGGTTACTGTATCTACGTCTGCAGCCAGTTATACCAATCTGAGACAACAGAGGATCAGTCATCGCATTAAAGAAGATGTGAAACCTTTAAATGATCTGTTCAATCAAACCCAGCCAGTCGTGTCCACGACGTCGACCCCTGTGGGCTTATATCACCTGTAAAGCAACGTTCCAGCATATGAGAAAACACGATTGTGGGTTAGAACTCTGGACACCGCTGCCTTGGCTTTATGGTGACAGCAGCACCACATCAGGCATCAGCTCTGGCGCCTGACTGAACATACGGATTTGAGCAGCGGGTTTTTGCCACCAAAGGAAAGGCATGAGAACGACGCAGATTTTCGTGCCATGGACATGATCGTGGACCTTCACAAACATTCCACAGAGGCACCTGGAAAAATTGACATTTTGGAATGCAAGCACTTTTTTTTGGCATCAGAGGTGGTTTACACAGTGCAACCTTTTGCCTCGCTACATTTTTTTTCAAGACTCATCAGTCATTATTTTTACAATCTTTGGTTAAATGCGTTCTTTTTGCTTATAGTGTATTTTTTCTACACATGCTAGATGGCCATATACTGTACATGCTTCATTGGATTGTACCGTATGTATCATGTACAAAGACAACTGTAACGCATCTAACGTCGAACATCATTTGTGGACACAGACTAAAAATAATGTACAAAGCAACAACAGCTTGGACTAGAAACTGCCCAGGCCAGGGAAAACACACACAAACTAAAGATGGAAGATAAACAGAGCGGACCTGTCTACACAGTGTGCGTGTGCATGTGTGCGCGTGTGTGTGTGTGTGTGTGTGTGTGTGCGTGTGCACTGAAGAAATCATGCCTGTGGAGTTTCTGCACAGAGAGCATGAAGCAGGCAGGGCTTTAAACAGGGTTTTTATTATTTTGGTCTCTAGTGATGGGACCAAAGGACTGTTACAATCTACAAACAGGCCAGAGGGGACCGAGTGGTGTGTCTGTGTGTGTTTCTGTGTGTGTGTAGAGGGAAGTGCCAGGAACAAAGTGGACGAGAGGGAAGAAGGAGACTCGCGCCTGTTTATGTGTTTGGCATTACTGCGTGAGTGTCCTCGCTTAATGTGCGTATTGGAACTCGAACCCATCTCTGAGTGTGTGCGGATGTGCGCGACGCCGTCCCTCAAACCCCACCTTCACCTTCACCTCTCCTTGAATGGAGTAAAGTTGACCTAAACAGCTCCCCTTCTCCATCGCATTATGGATTCACACAGGCTACGCACAAAGGATCCCAAACAAAACAGACTCCAGGAGGAAGCGGGTCTGGGAACCGCTGGATTATGGAGGCGTTCCTGAAGTCATTCCAGAAGGAGGGAGCTTCACGCCGCTGTTGGGGGACATGTCCGTCAGTCTGCAGACAGTCGCAGGGCAGAATAGTGTGTGTTTGTTTTGCCCTCCTACAGCATGTGCTCATTTTCACATTCAGGCTCAGTAGAGAGGTGTCGGTCCTTTCATCACGGCTGGATCACACACTTCATCTGTCTCTGCATTTTGAATCATCTCTGCTTTTCCTTTAACTTCTGTTCTGTCCACAGCAAACCATCCTCTCCTCCCTCTGTCTCCGTTAACCTTCCTCTGTCTGGCCCGTCGCTTCTCGCCCTCTCTCTCCTCTCTCTGCATTCAGTCTATGCATCTGAGCTCAGCAGACAACACGACACTGGATGAATGTCAATGAATGACTGTTAAGAAAATAGATCCTGTGTTTAGTTTGAAAGTATAAAAAGCATCTTTCTATCTTTCTGCTTTCTCTATTTCTTGCTCTTTGAGTTTTTATACTTTCCCCTACCTTGCTTCTTCCATGCCACATGGAATTAACATGAATGAATGAATGAATACATGGGTGAAATCTGTGCACAAACACAGAAACAGGCAGGGTTTGAATGGGTGTCTGCTTAAAGGACCTTGGCTTTTGGACTAGAATGGAAACACCCTGCAGCCCTTGACTCCAGACCAGCCAGATCTGGATCAACGTGTGGTCTGACTACTTTGGATTAACACCTGATTCATTCTCTCCATCAATGACGTGCAGAGGAAAAAGGCAGCATCTCATCCTGTGTCCAAGTAGGCAAACCATTCCCTGGTGCTATTGAGTCAGAGCTCCTCCTAGTGGTTGGTAAAGGTGGAACCACACCTATCTGAAGGATGAAAAAACAAAACTCTGTCACAAACATCTCTCTGCCCTACAACAGTCTGCAGGTTTTCCACCGTCCTGAAAAATGCATAAATTATCATCATTTATGACTAGTCAAGTGACGCTTGTTTTAAATATTTAGTGAATGAAAAAAGATAAACCTATAAAACTGTGTTTGTTTGCCTTGTATACTGAATTATAGGCGTGTTGCCTACTGTGCTTTTTTTAAAATATCATTATTTTTAATTTTATCTGGTAGTACACACACACACATGCACACACAACCTTTGCTCAACTGGGCCAAAGTTCAATTTGAATCAGTGTAAATCTGCTTTTACTGACAATGTGTCAGTTATATTTTATGCCAAACAACAGTTTGCCTAAATCTGAAATCATATGCAGGTGTGGAGAATATGGCAGTGCAACGCTATTTCCCCTCACGGCGATGAGACACCCGAGTGTGGAGGCTCAGTTTGTGTTTGCGATCTACAAGCCACAGTGGGTTTGTGTTTTCCTGTGGAGGCAGATTGCAGATGTCTGAAACACGGCATCCTCGTTTTTTGTTTTTACTGTTTTTTTACAAATGTTTTTCAGATGCTGAGAAGCTACTGTACAAAGGCAGAAATAATCACCAATTACCAGAGCCAGCAAACCTTACTGCCAAGTTGGTGCCATATTTTTTTTATTTAATTTTCTAGTCTTTCTAAGAGACAATTAACATACAGTAGGAGCAGCGCAGTTTGTTGTCCCCTTAGTATATATATTGAAATTCTTCACATACAGTAGTTTCCCTATTCACAGCTCCACACTAAAGGTTTGACAGCCAACGAGATTATTTCTGCCAAAGGAGCAGCTCAGCCTCTGAGAAATTTCTGTGAAACTAAATTACCAATCTCTAAACTATTTTCACAAAATATTATATGGAAAATCATATTTCTATGAAGTAGGAAGACAGTGAATATGTGAAATATTGAATCCATTATCCCTTCTTTGGGAGAGCAAATATTGAGGAGAGGAGTGAGAGCAGATGAGGGTGTGAAGCAGAGTTTTGAATCTGCTGAGCTGGCGGATTACCGCGCTGACATTTATTCATATTCCATCATCTTTTTCTTCTCCTCCTCTCGTTCTCTCTTCTCAGCCTCCGTGTGGCTCAGAGGGGTAATCACGTTAAGAGCTTCTCCTGCTCCCTCACTCTCTCTTTTTCTTCTCTGCGTAGAGATAAAAGGTGGCAAAGCAAGAAAGCAGGGAGCGTTGCTCGTTAATTAATTCGGTTTAACTTTACAGTCGGCCTCTGGAGATGCACAGCAGCCAAATAGCAACCTGTTGCTAAGAGACACAAGTAAAAGTTAGACGTGTAGCAGGAGGATGTATTTCTGTAAAGCCAACAGAAATATCACAGTTTATCTGAGTAAGCTAAACAAAGGGTTGTGAGAACGGTGTGTTTACGGTCGTTTGTAGGGTTTAATGAATGGAGCAGCTATAATGAGAACATTAATGGGAAGACAAACAGGGACGGGGGGGTACTGGCTGCAGATTTGGGCCAAGGAGTTTACGAGAGGGGAAGCGATAATGTGTTTGCACACTCAAGGTATCTCAACACGAAATCTGATGCCCCACGGTGGTAAACCCCACCCGTCTGCCACTATAAGAAAGTTAAAACAAACTCCACCCAAGCCCAGTTTTAAAGTTTGGTTTGTTTGTGGGCTGTACAGGTAGCGTATAAAGAGAGAGATGATAATTAGAGAGTGACCGAAACCGACAGAGTTATTGGAATTGTTATATTTTTGTTATGCCTCACTGAAAAATACATATTTAAAGGAATATTCCGTGTATTACACAACCTCTGCCCCATCCTATGGTGTGATCTGTAGCTGCAAGGTGGCATCACACACAAACGCTTCCCTCTGCAGCCATGCAATGCCAATGCGATGAAATTATTATATCATTATGAATAAATTATTTTCTTGCTTAAAAAAATGAATGTTTTTCTTGTTTTTTGACTGACTCTGATCCAGTTTGCGGTTCAGACTCGTTCCTGCTTGTTTTCCACCTATTCCTGCTCTACGCTGCTGATTACCTGGCTCAGGTGTGTTCAGCCAATCAGAAGCCGTAAGTGCGTGGATGGTTGGACACCTCCAATAGTAAGACAGTCAAGACGGACTCTGTAACAGTTGTATGTCATGTTTCAGGATTTATGGGACAGAGGTTTAGTGGTAAATGGTCACCACAGTCAAATAATAATATACAATTTAAAAAAAAAAGGTGCAAATCATGAGCCCTAGAAGAATAGGACAGGACTGTCCACATACTGTACCTTTGTGTTGTGGTCTTACACTTTGCTGTAGCTATGTCCTGATTCAGTATTGAAATATAAACAACAATACAAACCACCCAGGGTTTAACAAATTATATTTATATATCATTCTTTATTACAATAAAACTTAACTAAAGTTTGAATTTAACTGTAGTTGTACACTTTCAGCATCTGGGGGGAATCTGTGTTTTGATTCAGGCCCATAAAGCTCAAAGAAAGATGAAAGTGAAGCGCTGTAGCAGGTGTTTTGTTGTTGTTGTTGTTGTTGTTTGACTCTACTGCCACCTAGCGGGCTTTTAATATCAGTGCATCCTGTGATTCTGGTTATGAAAGAATTTCATCTTTTCATAACACTACCAACTTTCACATTTTTTGTCCATATTATTTAACTGCACGTTCTTAAATGGAAGCACTTTAAGCACGTGCAGGGACAACAACGATCCATGACGCTAAAGATGCATTTGCAAAATGTCTCCAATTTGCACAGACTATTTGTCAAAGTGTAACTCAGGCCAGCGCCAGAAGCAGGCAGTCAGTATCTGGGGGGCAGGAGGTGCTAACAGCTGGATGTGACACTGGTGCTCTCCTCACAAGTTAATTCATTCTGAAAATGCTAATTTTATGAGAACAGTTCCTGCAGTGAAAGTAAATATTTCTCCATTTGAAATAAAGCTGTGCGTTGCTCTCTGTGACTCAAAGCCGTGTGATGTCTGCACTACAGTGGTGTCTCGTTCTACATCCCAGTCGCAAGGTGAGCAGTTAAAACCACTGGAGTGTGTTGGCAACAATCCTGAAACAGAACAATGCAAATAAAAAATAAACAGACAAAGGAGTAAATATACTGACGCCTCAGATGACAAATGGACATGATCACAATTTCAAAACGTTTTCAAGGAAACTTTACTATCAAGGTTAGAATCAGGTCAACAGTGATGGTTCAGGGACTGGTTTAGCTATTACTGCGAGAGTTTAATCATATTTATTTATACACGCATGCACACACACACACACACACACACACACCCAGGGGAAGGCTCTCTCATCAGGTCACAGTACCAACCTTCACGCTTCCTGTTTCTGACAGGCGAGAACACGCCATGTTATCTATGACACACACACAGGCCATCGCACAGAGGGGGCTGTGGCTAACACAGGAAGAACTGACAGAAATCTGCAATCAACACAGAAAGAAAAAGTGCAATAAACAAGTTGCTTCTGTTGTTTTTGTAGTTAGATCACTTTCCTTGTTACATTATACATTCAGAAAACAAACAATCAGGCAGGAGGCGACAGAAAACACAAGTAAAATAAAAAAGAAATATGGAAAACGAGAGGAAGTGGAACCAAAGAAAAAAATGGGAGGGACGAGGGACTAAAGTTATGATGGGAGGAGGAGGGACGGAGGGGAGGAGGAGTAATGTCAAGTGCAAGAGAGACGATAGTAAACAGCAACACTAGACCGAGAAGGAGCAGAAAGAGGAGGAGGCTGAGAAGAAGACTGCGACTGTCTGAAGTACCTGTGAGGCAGAGGAAGGGTCACACACACACACACAGTCCTGACTCATGCTTCTGCTGGAAGGGCCGACGCCGTTCGCATCCAACCTTCAGGCTGTTCACGCAGGAGACCAACCTGTGCGACAGGACATGCACTTCTTCTATATGGTAGGTAACACCTGGCTCTGCGTGTGTGTGTTATATGTTAGCATGCTTGTGTGTGTGTTATATGTTAGCATGCTTGTGTGTGTGTTTGGGTGTAAGCGCAGCACGTGTATGTTTAACTGTAGTGTTTCTTGTTTCTTGATTGTGCAAACACTCTCTTATGTCAAGTGGCTTTTGACAGCCTGGAAATGTGTCCATGAATGAGCTTTGAATGTGATGAATGATCTGCTGCTTTGCACTGAATCTGGTGGAGTTTGGTTTAGTAAAAGCATATTTGCATATCTGTCTGGGGACAGGGAGCGCTATTGATTTCAACCTCCACCCTTGGAAAATGATAAAAGTGGAGCACACAGGGCAGCGTGATCCCAATAAGTGCTTACACGTCACAAGTGCTTTATTATCATGACATTTTTATGGCATGTTCATCAAAATCAGATGATCTTTTTTCAGTGGTGCACACCCTGAGACATGAAGATCGGATCCGTTCTTAATTGGTTTGCGAATATTGTAAACATTCACATTTGGATTTAAAATGAAGGCTCCACCTTCATAGCTGTGGTTAAAAATTATTATTTTATGGCAAAAATCCCAGAAAACCAAGAGTTCCAGTGAGTTGTTCTTTGGATCTGTGCCTATCTGACCAGAAAATGTAGAAAAAAGTATAGAAACAGCAGTGAAAGAAAGGAACCGCAGCCAGACGAGGGTAGAAAAACGTGGACTTCCCCCTTTCCATGAAACATATTCTGACTGTCGACGTGAGGAAAATGAGGACAGCGAAAGAAAAAACTTTTTAGTGGTGGCGTGGAAACGTGGAGTAAATATCCTGAGACACGTTCCTCTTTTTCAGAACTGCCTTCATGCCTCATATATACAGCATTCACTAAAACAGTGTAACCATAGATCACATGAGCAGTCCAAGCGCAACATATCAGTCAGAAGGTCATTGCGGGTCAGTTGCTACAGCCGTGAATTCTGCTCCAACTCGTCTTCTAGCCCACCACCCCAGCTATATAATCAGCTTGACAGTGACGCGTGAACTGGGTCGAGCAGCGTGAACGCACAACGCCTCGCTGTGGCGCTGTGAGATGTTCTGCTACTGATCCGGACTCGCTGTGATCTTCCTGTGAGGAAGTCGAGGATGCAGTTGGAGAGGGAGGCGTTGAGGTGCAGCGTGTCCTGTTTCCCCCTGAGCTGCTGGGCTAAAATAAGAGTTGTTACTGTATTTACAGGGATCAAATGATCCGAAATCCACAGGAACACTAACATACAGTAGCTAAGGTTTTAGCCATCGCTTCAGCAAATCATGTCATATTTTCAGCACTAATTTACAGTAGTTCCTTGTTATGTGCTCTGACGAGGAACGACACCAATTCATGTTCAGCCCAGCAGAAGTGCAGAGCATATTTGCCACAGCTCACAAATCTCATTTTAGCTTTTCAAGCTGGTGGGGGTTCAGCTCCACTGCCGGTTTTCAGAACTTGTGGGACAGGTGATGAAAGACGTCTTCTCGTTTGCGAATGCGCGAGCGTTTGTTTTTGGCGTGTGCTCCTCGCTGCCTGCGGGGCCAGATCGATGCACTGCCACAGAGCAGTTTGCGCCGGCTGCTCCTGTCACCTGGAGCAAGAACTGATCAAAAAGTGTTAAGTGTCTGAGCTTCGCAGGAGGCTGGCGAAGAGATAAAACGCTTTTGCGAAATCAGTGTGGCTGATATTCTGCAATATTCATATGTTTTACGGCAGGTATGTTTTTATGTAATGCAACAAAAGGGAACCGAGTTCAAGGCGGCTCAAAGGTTAGTCGGTGTTGCAACATTTGTGGCACATGATCTGTGTTAAAGGATTGAAGATTGAAGATTACTGACGTCTTCAGTCACACACTGTAACATTATGGTTTTAAGTGTTGTACCACTGATGCTTTTCTTTTCCTGCACAGAGCTGTAAAACTGCAGAGTTGCCCTAAGGTGTGTGCTTGAGTCAAAGCAGGGAGTCAGAGAGCAGCTTTATAAATAAGGGCTGACTTAACTTCTGCTTTTTCAATCAAAATTGTGCTGATCAAATCATGGTGATAATTACAAATCACCACACACTGACCTTTTTTAAACACCAGCAAACTGTGACATTCTGTGCAATTAAATGTTATATTATCACATCTATCACTTAACACGTCCGTTTCTGATTCCGTTCATTTCCATTTTTGATCATTATACGTAGAAACAAGTCTCTGCTGTGTTCGGGTTCTGTTGCATGTGGCCTTCAACTTTCTCACTTGCCTCAGCAGACCTGAGGCTTCATGTGGTAACGTATGTGCTAAAATTCAAACCCAGTTTCTGGTAAAAATTGAGGCTTGTTTCTAAAAGGCAATAGAAACTAAAATCTGTGATTTGTCAGTTCACTTGAACCTCATTTATTTGACTAAAGAGTGTTTGAATGGTTTCAAAGTTGGCCAGGATGGCTCCTCGCTCTGTACCAAACCAATTGCAGAATTGTCTCTTAGCTTGCATTTTGGTGCGGTTTCGCATTTGCAGAGCATACCATTGTCTCTGCAGGCATCTCAGTGTAAAATACCAAAACCACTGCTGAATGTGTGTGACGTCGCCCAGTGGGAGCATCACATGAGAAATCGTCACGCTTCAGTGGTAAATACAGCCGCATTGGATTGGGAGGGGTTTGGAAATCACAGATAACACTTGAATCACTCCTGCATCCAGAAATGCAACCAGAAGCCCTGTAACATCAGCTCTGTGCAGAAACACGGCCAAAGCTTCTGTAGTCAGGACTCCACATTTAGATTTTCACCCCAGCCTGCAGCTTTACTCCTGGTCTGCTGCCCATCAAAATGCATGGTGCTTCATGAAGAAGAAGATTCAGACGCCTAGAAAAACGACGCTGAAGATTTGTACTGAGCGAGAAGAGGCAAAACTGCAGCAACTGGCATCCTCAGTTTTATTCGCGTTTCTTTCATCCTTATAAACCCACAGCTCTTAATGTCTCACAGATCTGATGCTACTACAGTCGGTCCCATAAATCGTAATTTCATTGGCTTGGAAGTCTGTCAGTCATTTAAAGACAGGTCGCCTCTTGTGTGATTGGCTGACAGACGCTAGGGAAGCAGTGAGTGGCCAATGAGCGACGGAGAACGACGAGCGCGGGCTTGTTCGTCGCAGGTGAAAATGGTGATTTTGAAGCGTGGTGTTGGCGGGAAACGCACACGTTGACCAAGGAGCTGGGAAAGCGTTAAATGTCCAACAGGGACCTGCAGAGTCAACAGCTGCGGGTTTAAGGACGCGTCTAATGGATTACAAACAACAGGACGACATGTCTGGCGTCGTCGGTTGGTGGGAACCTGAGGAAACGCCGCCACCAAGCAGATGAACGAGCTCGTGACCAGCAGTTAGAGGTAAACTCATTATAAACCTTTTAACTAAAGGTTCGGTGAATGTGCACATTGCAAACTGAAAATTAGATTTGCAATGAGTCGTGTTTTGAGTGGAATTAGAGAGCGTGTGTGGAGTGGAGAGCGTTGTTGTGACGCCATCATGTCTTAGTGACCCGGATTGACAGCGTCTGCCTTCACCCAGCGTCCAGCTAAAGCCTCGCAGCTCGAAGCCTCCATCCACATGTCTGGCTCGTCTTTTTGATTTGTGAATCTGTCGCGTTTCTTGGCTCTGGGTTGAGACCTGAGGCCTGATGCCTTTAACGGCTCTGGTGTCTCGGGCCACACGTACAGGACCTGGGCTGGAAGCTGCAGCTTTGTCCTGGCCACACAGTGCAGGAGCTTAAGCAGCTGGAGCTTTTCCTGCTGGCTTTGACGTAGCGAGGGAAAGGATGCTCGGTTTTCCAGCTTGGTGGTAATTGTTAGACCTACAGTGTTTGCAGACGTATTCAAGAAGTTAAATGGAAAAGTAGAAATAACCAGAAAAACATGTGAAAAAGCCTTTTGACTGAAGTTGAGCATGTTGCAGCTCTGGCTGTATGAGCCTCTCCTGCTGTTTCCCTCACTATCAATCACTTTTGTTGTTGCCCAGTTGCGCTTTATGGATCAAGTGTAGATCTTGTCACTGAACACTTCAGGCAGTTATAACGTTGCACTTAATTTCTTTAAAATTTGGCTGAAGAACTGCTGCCGAGTGACGTATATACCAGAATATACGATGATTGCCGTGTTGTCTCCTAGTCTGTGTGAGTTATGTGCTTTCTTCTGCTGGAGCTGCTGCCGATGACATTGCCTAATGTCTTGGATGATGCGTGTAATAATGAGCACCACATGTTAGAAGATGAAATCGGTGAGGAGTGTGAGATGCTAAGTAAAGTAAACTGCGAGGAGACGTGTGACCTGTTCAGAGAAACTCGACTTTTCGAGTCATCTCGGAGCCTTGACCTTCTCCCCAAATTCATCTATAGACCATCTCCGGTCTCCTACTTTCACTTAGACAACAATGCATCAAGAGGAGTATTATTAACCATAGTCTATCAGCTGAAGGGATCAGAAAAGCTTCTTTTATAGAGGAGTTGAATGGATGCTGGTCTTGTTAAAGCAAGTACTAAAGCAGTAATATGCTTGTGAAGCTGTTAATCTGTTTTGAAACTCCTTTTAATATCATCAATGATTTTCTGTGTTACCTTTGCTCTTGGGAAAGTGATGACCACTAAGTTATGACTGTGTTCTGTACTTGTGGCTGAACTGTCCTCATCATTGAGCATTTACTTCACATTCTACAACTCAGTCCCATAGAGATACACACCCTACAGGCGTGTATTCCATCATGTAGTGTTAGTGGATAGTAGTCCATGGACTAATTTTTCAGTACACGAGAACAGGCACTTTGGTAGAAGAAGGCTCGTCTGGAGATTTCTTTTAGCTCGGAGCTAGAAACAAAATAACTCGCATGATTCGACATCACATTTCTGAGGTTGTAAGACAATAATGATGTGGAAAATTACAGCTCGTCCTGGCCCGGCTTCCCTTTCAAATGCCAATTTTGACGTCAATGGGACTTAACTGGTTAAAGTACACCACTCCTGTAACTCTATATTATTGTCATTGTGAACAGTTTCAATGAAAAGACTAAATGAACAATGAGCGACATGGATGGGACGTTCCTGTTTTTCCACTAACCCCTAAGTGAGAAATCGGTCACAAACGTAGCAGTTGAGCGCATACACTGTGAAACTGATGTATCGTTTTGCACGTCCTGGATTGAGGTTTATGACGTGTGGGACCCATCACATTGACCAGCTGCTGACGGACAATGACGCATTTGTGTTTTAACCCATGTTCTGGATTTGTCTCTTTCTGGTGATGACTTGTTTGTGTGTCTGCTGTGCAGTCATCCACGTCTGTGTATTTATGTGTCTGAAGGGGTTTGTGAATGTGTGTCAGCACCTTCAGGGTGTCCCCGTAAGAAGTCTGACTCCCATCACTCATGCTTAGAGATATATAACCAGCAAGTATTGGGTACATTAAGTCCAGGTTCATTCTTTATTTTGAGAGAGTGAGGGGGGGGGGAGAAAAAGAAAAGAAAGAGTCATCTGTGCTGAATTGCTGGTCAGATTAAAGTGGTAAAGCCCTAAACACAGGCTTGGTCACGAGGGCCTTCATATCTCTTTCTGTGAACTCTGTTGGGTGGCGTCTGGTTTTCTTGACACCAGTCGCAGCCCAACCCAGGAGTTTAGACTTTGTTTAGAGCTTTGTCATAGTTTCTTATTAATGCTGGCTTCTTTATAAATTTATAATGCTTACTGCACCTTATGTATTTTCCTTTTTATATTACACTCAACAACAAGTACCTACAGTCTGAAAATTAACAGCATACTATAACTAACACACTAATAAACACATCAGAAGTGAAGCTGCAGCTAATTACTGCTGCTCAGTTTACTTTTAGTGAAGGTTTTAATCTGCGTTGCTCTGTCCACGTCTTTCTTCCACTCAGTGCAGTTACTACACTGAGCGGTCAACCTTAATTAAAACTACTGGAAAGTTCAGTTATACATTATCTTGCAAATTCATCTCAAATTGGCTTCCTGTTTTCTGCTTACTGTGCGAGCTGCCCGACACAATTTCACTCCGCTCTTCAGCTGCTTCTCTGTTTGCTCGACTACCGTAGCACAGCTAAACCTAACCTTTAGTTTTTTTTCCAATGTTGACATTTACGGACAATAACGTGGGTCATTTGAGCTGTGGTGGAAGTGTGGATCACACTGGAAAAAAATATTTGATAGGTTTGAAAGACCTGAGCAAAATGCACTAGTGGCTGCATTTATTCAGGAAAGGAGGAAGTATAGGAAAAATGAAAGAATGCCGAACTCGTTTTATTAGGAGTTATTATTTCAACCTTTTTCTCACATGGAAATTGGTGATTTATTGCGTTTGTCTCAGGTTTCATACAGATTGTGCTTTTGTGGAATGCTGTCACATCCTGTTCTGTAGGGAAAAGGCTCATTTTTAAGTTATGTATTTGTCTTGTTGTATTGCAATTAAATAATTAATACCTACAGCCCTTGATCCTCTAGCATATTTGACTGCTTATGCATATTTGTCCTAGAAGTGTTGTATGGTTTAGTTGAAGTATTTGCACATTTTAGCATAGGTTGGTTAAATAAGAAAGGACCTGACCAAGCAACCTGTTTTATGCACTAGCTCCTCTGGGCCTCTAATGACTGTAAACGCTGTGATAAGAGCTGCACTACTGCTGTGCAGAGCTGGGGAAGTGGTCAGACAACTTGGTAATCGGTAGCAGTGATGCAAATCATATGACTAGATCTCATCTGTGTGTTTTTAATGTTGATGCATGACACATGAGCTGCAATAAACCCTTGTAATGAAAGCACATTTGCACATTTTGTTGAGGTGCGTGTGTGAGTCCTGCACTCATTCCTGTGCATGTGTGTTTGAACGGCTTCCCACTGTCCTGGGAAGACCTTTATGGAATGATGACAGGAAAACCACAGGATTACTCCTCTGAACCTCCAAGTAAATCTAAAGCAAGGACCAGAGAAGAAAACAGTGGAAACATGGAGACTTTTCCCTTCTCCTCTCACTTTTTGTGAGTCACAAATGTCTGTAGCGAACCCCACCTGCTTTTATGTTTGGCATCTCTATGCTCCCCATCAGTCTCCTTTAGTCTTTCTGCCTGCTCACATTTGTTTGTGTATGCCCACCTGCAAACGTCTACTTGCTTAGTCCTCTGATTGCTAACCACCAACATTAGCATCTGCCAGATTTACTGTCTGTCTGAGGCTGGAGGATCGTTCAAGACCTCAGCTCACGTGGCACGGTGCCTCTGAGAGGAGTTGAACCACAGCGGTTTAGGCCTCTGCAGACCTCACAAGGGAACAGTAATGTTCAAGGGGTAGTGGTGAGCTGTAAGACTCACATTCTGGGCTGTAGTTATGGTTTCGGGCTTGAGAGGTGGCAGAGAAGTTGGTATAAATGACCACAGAAACCCATCCGCATGAACCGGTATATTCTTACAGACTAAAACGGAAAGATCTTGTAGCACATACTGACAGCTGACACTTTTTTTTTTTTTTTTTTTTTTTTTTTTTTAACTTCTGATGTTACAGGGTGTTTGCAGAGATACAATTTATTTATAAGAGTCCACTTTTGTTTTTATCATTATCAGCAACAGCTGTTGCAGGAACATTATGTTTTAAACTGATGTTGGCTTTTTTTGAGGTTACCGTGACCAGACGTCTATTGCCTTCTCATGAACACTATCGCCAGGACATCTCGAGGGGAAGTTCTGCAAAATGTACTACCTTGCCCACATCATTACATCTGGTACAAGCATGGACTCATGAATGGACCGATTTCTACACACTGTAGCAGTTTTGTTTTTCCCCACTACAGCAAAGTTGGTGTAGAAATGAAAGACATGTAAGTGTATGTGCTTAAGTCCTGCCTCTTGCTCTTGTTGAGCTGCAGCGTTCTTGGTTTTGGGAAGATCTGCCCTCAGATTGTCAGCTATGACGAGCAGAAAATTGTGGTCCTTGTGATAAAGGTTTACAATCAGACCTGTGTTTTGCTTTTTTTGTTTTTTTTACATTTAATGTGTGCAGCTAATAAAAGGGCGGTATTGAAATTTGTCTGTTTAGAATTTTTAAAAGAATTGAAATGGTGAGGTTTGCGGATCACAAGCTTTAAATTAAGATGTGAAGACCACATTCATACCACAAGTCATATTTGTAACAGTGTTTTATTGTGAATATACTATACTTCAAACATGTTTATAGTTTGGGTTTAACAATTTTAGATCCCGTGTGTGTGTGTTAGCAACACAAGAACAATTGACACTGTTGGTCCCTCACTTCTCCTCTGGTTCATATCAGGCTGTTTATGTTTGGCAGGAATAAAACATGTTTCTGTATACATTCATGCTACAGTACAGCTCCACAGCAACAAACCCTGCAGTGTGTGTGTGATGCAGCCACAAAAGCAGATGGTGATTACATCATACACTGCGGGTCCCCGCATCTCATAGTTTCATAACTATGAGATGTGGGGGGGGAAGATGTGAAACCTTTTTTAACGAGACAAGAACAAATAAACCAGCTGAAGATCAATGGCGTCAGCGAGTCGCGGTGGAACAATTTGAACATTTTTAATTTGGCTCAAAACAGATTCAACAACTCGCAGAGCAGACGTGCACAGCGTTAGGTGTCGGTTCTTTATAGTGTTTGTAGAGAAACAATAAGCAACCTTTCATTAACCCATTCTGAAGTGAGACTAATTTCGCGTCCTGTAATTGGATTTTAAAAACATTCAAATGTAAAGAAATGCAAATACATGCTGAAATCGGTTTCTGTACCTTGTGCATATGTAATCCAACGCAACACTGCGAGTGTGGTTTAAATCCTGCTCTGGCATATTTTTCCCCAAAGCTTCCTTCAACACAAGCTCATGTCTTTGTGCGTTCAGCTTGTGTTGATGGGACAAAACAGAAATCTCGAATACAATTACAGCCTGAATGAATCTTGAAATGCAAATGCTCATGTCATCGTTGACCATGAAGAGATGTTCTCCTTTAGCAGGAAGTCATGGACTCACTGGGTACTCATGGCTACAACAGTAGAAATGATGAGGAGGATGTTTTTCGGAGGGTGTAGACAGTGATGGCGGTGATTGTAATGATGGGTGTGGATGTAAACATCCTGTTTGGAGAAGAGACGTCCAGTGTGAGAAACACTTGTTTTTGATATCCCTGCTTAAATCTAGTTTCCTCTCTTGGCGCTGGCATTTCCTCTTCTCCTTTCCAATATGGAGATGGTAAAGAATGATGGACAGGATACAGTACGCTTGTGACGCTACATACTGTAGCACATGGAGCAGATTAACACATGGGGGTTAACTAGCCGTCTACATGGCTAAATCTTCTCCATCTGTCCCTCTCACTCACTCTCACACAAACAAATTACATAAACAGACTGGAATTTGAAATTCTTCTTTTATTTTTACATTCTTGTCCCTTTTCCCTCTCCACTCATTCACGTTTTTTTTTGCCTGTGCCTGGAAAGTCGATATAAAATATGTTTCTTGCTCGCTACAATTTGTCCAAGTAACTTGTCGCTAAACATTGGCGAAAACTAAAATAAAAGCTGTCTTTCACTAAATAAATCTTACCTATGATAAATCATTAAAGTAGGATCTGTGACTGGATCTGTGAAGGCGGTGTTGTACTCCTACGACTGTCGGATAAGGCTGGACTCTGAGCCAGTCTAGGCCACCTGCAGCAATATAACTGGAAGGAGAATGAGATTTGCGCCTCAGGTCCGGGCCACAGCTGAGTTACAGGAAACCAGATATTAATTGTGTACTTGGACCTGGCAGCTCCAAGCTATAAATGATATCCCGAGAGTCGTTATCAGCCGAAATGAAAGGAGTTACAGAAATGATTAAAAGAAACATGATGTGAAATGGTTTAAAGCTACCGTGTCCCAGGTGCTCGGTATGTTTGTGCTGTATTTGGCTGGAAGTTCACGTGTGTAAACGGGCTGCAACAACATTATACTCACTCACTAGGTGTTTTTTGCTTTTATAATATGTGTGTCTGGATTCACAAGTTGACTAGTTTGACTCTCACGCACACGTTATGAGACGCCCGTGCAAGGCGTTAACCTACATGCTATGTTTCCTGTCTGTACAACAGTAAGTGAGATAAAATGTACACAAGTTGAGTAGTAAGTCTGTACTTTTACTGCAGCTGTAAACTGGTCATGTGGACTTCAGTCAGAGAAGGAAACACCTCAGATCGATTTTTAGAAAACCAAAGAACACAGCATCACAACACAAATGTATAGTATTGGTCCAATTTTAAGTTTTAAACTACTTTACCTCTATTTTACATTACAGGCTCTACGTCCTGTACAGCTGCTGTGATGTCTTTATATTTATGTGTACTTCCACATAAAAAAGGAGCAAGTACCACAGTTTCCATTAGCGTACAGTACTTGCTCCTTTAATAACTTTGGACTGTAGGGGGCAGTGCAGGCAGAGAAGTCGAAGTGCTGTCCTGATGTGGTGTTACCGTGGGTGTATCATGCCTGTTTATCATCCATCCTGTTTTTAAGATGACAGCCTGAGTCAGCACATGAGATGTAAAGTCAAGTGACGTAATCGGTGACGGGAAGGACCCAAAATGACGAGAAGCCGGGAAATGACCCGGAGAATAAGCTGACTTGCACATGGATAAATCTGAGATCAATGGAAAAGGACAGGACGAAGGTCACGACTGTTTCTACTGTAATAAGCATATTTCTACTGTAATAAGCATATTTCTACAATGTGCAACAGGTTTTCAGTTAGCTGTGTTTAAATGCAGAGAGACGGCCTAAGTGATGGGTAATAACCTCGAAGTCTTAGACGTATTTATTTTGATTGTTTACGGTTTACTCAGTCATTTGAGTCTGTAAAGGGCTGTTGTAGCATTGGGTTTAGAATTCAGAATGCGGCTAATTGTTTTTAATTGTTTATAATGTTGTCTCATGAAATATAATGGAATAAATAGAGAATACTTATGTGGTCATGAGTAAATCAGTTCATTGAGAAACAATGTGAGCTGAGCCTGCATCGTTTTCTTTTTGCACAAAAATGTTTGTTCATAGTTCAGCTCTGAAAATGCCTAGAAGCTGTTTGGATCGCAAGTAGGTTACTTTAAAGCGATGTTCTTGTGGATATGAGGAGATTAAATCTAGCTCATGAGCCTCCGGAGTCAAACTCTCCATTTGGTTTGTTTAGTTGTCCTTGTGTCAGCGGTGTGGACTTATTATTGATCTGCCTTTTATCACTGAACATGCGGAGGATCATGAAATGTGAACTATGTGAGGTCGACTGGGGCGTCGCAGGGTCACGGTGTCATGCGTTTCAGTCCCTGCTGTTCTGGCTGTTTCTCACAGCGGAGTCTGGTTGTGATACATGGTCTGGCGTGGTCTCGTAGCATTTTATAGATGATAATCTTCCTCTTCTGGAAGTGAAATATTTTCCCCTGTCTGTCTTCTACCCTTCCACTCCTGACTTGTTTGTCCCTCTGTGCTGCTCTCCTGTCGGCCTTTTTATAGAGCTCTTATCCCATTTTAATCCTCCTCCCCGCTCACCTCTCCTCCTCTCGCCTTCGATACTGTCGCTCATTTCCTTTTAATCTCCTGCCTCTTGCTTCTAGTCAACCTCTTTCCCATTCTTTCTCCAATCTCTACCTTGTTTTCTAATCTCTAGTCAACCTCCTTCTCTGCTACCATATTTCCCCCACTTCGTCTGTCCTGCAGCTTTCTCTCTTACCACCCTCCTATATTACCTTCTGTATTGCTTGATTCCTCACTTACTGGGAAATATGTTTTTCCTGTTTCCTATCTCCTTCTTTTTTTACCTAGTTAACCTCTTCCTCTCTTCTTTTGTTTCTTCCTTCTCTAGCTCCTTAACTCACTCTGTCACCTCCTACCTCCTCCTATGCTCCTTTCTGACCTTCTTATATGATGTCTTAACTCCGTTTTCCTGCTTTCTGCAGCCTTCCTGTCTTCTTTCCCATCTTGTTTCTTTGTTCACTACCCTTTCTCATCTGTATTATCTACTTTACCTCCTCTTGTCACTTATAAACTCTGTCTTCATTTATTTTCTCACTTCCTAACAGTTGTCACCTCTCCTCCATTTTATCCTTCCTTTTCTTTTTGTCATTCAGGATTTCTCACCTTTTCCCATCTTTACCCTCAGATTTATTTTTATATTTTGTTTTCCTTCTGCTCATCCTCTAGTCAGCCCCCCCATTGCCTTTCTCATTCCTTACCTCCTAATGTTACTTCCACCTTCTTCCCTTTACCCCTTACTGCATCCTTTCCTTACTTCCTTCTCTCCTGTGCTTTAGCTCCTGCAACTCAAAGTATGGCACTCCTCCTCCATTAATCTAACACGGCCCCTCTCTCTCTCTGTCCCGCCCTCCCTCTCTCTGTTTGGATCTCTCTCCCTCACTTCTTACTTGCTACTCTCAGCTACTCCGGTGCTTCAGCTCAGTGTTGTTATTCGTTTCTCTCGTAGCAAAGTCTGGAGAATCTACAAGGACCAGTTGAAGGGGATTTTAATTGACAATAGAAACCCCAAATCAGGTACAGACTCTTTACGTCGGTGTGTGTCTGCATATGATGGATTTACAGTACTGAACGAAACGGAAGTAATATTACCATCATCACAAAGTCACTGTTGTATCATTCATGTAAGATGAACACTTATCAATAGTAACGGTCTGAAATTGTTGCATTATAAATATTGATGCATTAGTGTTTGTGCATTTAATTATTTAACTATGTTAATTCCCGTACTGCCAGTGGGTTTTTTTATGTCATGAAATTGGACATGTAAACGTATATATCACTCAAAGTTTAGTGTAATGTGTGTTTGTTTTTTTTGTATGACTGAACCAGAAATGCAGTGTAACAGAGATTGGTCATCTGCCTCGACTGGCTGGGGGGTGGCCAGCGTTTGAGGCTGAAGATACCTATAGAAAACCACAGAACTAGGGAGAAGCACGACTACAGGAGAAATAAGACAATGCAACGCGTTGGTGGTGTGTGAGTGGATAGATGGAGGAAACACAAGGAAAGTAGAGGAGCTGCCGCGGAGCTCTGCAAAGTAAAGTAAGCCATGAGCTCAACTTTGTAAACACCGTTAATTCCTTCTTTATAAGGAAGTAAACAAGTTGAACTAATTAATTCCCCAACAATTAGAAACTTGATGCAGATCTCTCACTTAGCTTTATTAGAACCGTTTACACACTAGCCGCGGGTTTATGCAGACAGAGACTGGAATATCACTGTTGCTGCTGTCACTGCTTGTCCTCAGAAATCCACCACTGTGTGAGCTTAATAATTGCGGTTTTTTGGTTTAAAGTATGCATACTCACACACCAACTCTACCATACATAAGCATCAACTGGAGTCATCCCACTAATCTGCTTCAGTTAGTATTTGCCTACTGACCTACAGTAACTTTGAGTTCCAGACGGCAGGGACTATGAACTGTCTGGGCGTTTGTGTATGTTCATTGCCAGTTAAGTCACACAAGAAACAACAGAGCTGTGTCTGCGTAAGATTTGTTCCCACTTCTCTGTAGCTCTGCCAAGGATCCTATTACTGCTGCCTGTCTGCTTTTATGGTGTGTGTGTGTGTGCATTAACATGAATGATACTTTGCATGTGTTCTGATGTGTTTATGAGAGCAGATGCTGTTCCTGACTGATGTAATTAAAAGCGCATGACTCAAAATAATGTGAAGATAATGTTCTCTCATCAGAACAAGTCATGGAGCCTCATCAGAACATTATTCATGTGAGAAACATTTGAACATTTCTAAAAAAGCTTGTATTTGAAATCAATACTTAAACTGGAAACCTGACTGACCACTGCTGAAATCACAGTTCATTTATAATCATCATCAGGTATATAAATAAAGAATATGCACCACTGAAGATTTCACAAAACTACACTAGAACAACTGGAACAAACAACAAACAGATCTTGAACAGTTGCTGAAGTAAAGGTGAAGGTCATTCAGCCAAAGAACAAACCCCCAGGACCGGACTCAAGATACTTACTGTGTGTGGAAAGGTCGTATTTGTATCCATTAATATATAGGTGACATTCTAACGCTGTAAATGCCTAATTTTACATCAAATTAAAATAAAGACACAATGGACAAACACAGATGTGCTGTGTGGCGTTAACAAAACTGAACGGCAACAGTTTTAATTGATTGAATATTTATCAACACAAGAAATCTTTAAATCTGCGTCAACAACCATGAAGATTAGACAAACACTGGCAGCACTTTCAGTTGCAATGTGAAGCAATAATGCTCCTATTTTACCCATCGGGATCACAAACATCTTGCAGTTTTCAGCACATGAAAACTTTTATGATGTCTTTTGTGGCTTCGACATCCTACACAGAGAATATTTTTTGTTTTCAACAAATGCAGCAGGTTCAGGATTTTTAAGTATGATTAAATAGAATTTTTTTTTTTTTTTTTTTTTTTTTGGTCAAAACGTTCCACATGGTTTAATTTCAGAGTTTGAGACAGAGTTAAATGTGACATTTCTGTGTTCATTCACAGAAGGTATCGGAGTTGTGGTCAAAGCAATACTCGCATGAACTCGTATGAACAACAATTGCTAGAACCTGGTTTTAAATGTGGTTTCAAAGCATGTGCGTGTGGTTTTAAAAACCTATTGAGCTGATTGACATGGCTTTGTCCAGAATTCCCAAGGCACAAGACTTGGTTTCTTAATAGAGACAAGATTTACATCACACACATGAATGAAATGTCTGTTTGCCTGCATTTTGCTTACTAGTGTTCGAAAATCTACTCGGCCTCTCTGGTTTCTGTCTTTCTCTCTTTCTGTTGGTTCCTAATACTCATTCACTCATTTACGCACATTGAGCTGTTTATCTTGGTGAGGCAGACGGCTTTATTAAAAGAGAACCTCAAGAATTTAAATGACGATAAAACATTCACCCTTTTAAATCAGTAACCGAGTTCTGCTTGTTCCAAACCGCCTTCGTGTTTTGTTTTGTGTTTTTTTTTTTTTTTTTGTCAAAAATGTGCTCATGTCTGCTAAAGTCGAAACATGACATGTTTTGATTTTATTTACATGTGAATATGAATCGGACTCTGCAAACCTCTGTGGTTTCAACCCTCAAGCACATTGTGCATTACTGCAGCAGCACAAAAAAAAAAACTGGGAAAAAAATTCAGGTGTTAAAGATTTAACAGTGAGGTCAATTTGAGCAGTTGTTAATGGCCCAGCTTCAAAACACAGGCTGCTAAAATTTTTAGATGGAGCTCAACCTATCTGAGCTTTTCTGGTGTTTGAATGATGAATGTAACCCACTTAAAGTATTTTTGAAGAACAGCCAGCCACAGAAACAGCTAATACAACATCGGGCTGCACTAGGGACCATGTAAGTGTTGTAATGGGCCGATAATACCTTTCTATTTGTTAGCGTGTTGCATGGCAGCATTTTTGTAAATGATGAATGGATTTCACAAGATCCCACAGCCTTGAAGTAAACAATGGTGTGTGTGTGTGTGTGTGTGTGTGTGTGTGACTGGACAGTAATGCTGGAAGTGGCTTTAAAGGGTCTTCATTTCATAGCTTTGTAAATTAATTTGTCAAAATTTTGTTGACTCGTGTGGGTCAAGCTGCATAATTAGATTCTATAGTTCCATGAATGCAGCTTGATATTGTTTACTCTCCAAGCTGTGTAAATGCCCACATCTCTCAAATGACATATCTACACACTGTAAGATAATCTGTGTTTATAAATATGAAGGCAACAAGCTGGTAAAGCTCAGATTTTCTCAGATGTCACAAAGCTCCTTCAGCACCACAGAAATTATTAAGCAACTGTTTCCAGATGAGTCACACTAAAGTATAAAACAAAGTAAACTCTTCATATAGTTAGTGAGGTTGTGGCTTTGGGGAGAAACTAAAATTAGTATTCACTGTACTGGACAATAGACAAATAGCGACCAAAGAGCAAAAGGAAACTGCAGTAAATAGGCGAGCTAAGAATAAATTACAATATAAGAGATCAACTTAAGAGGAAAACCTTTTAAGATGCTTTTAAAGCTGCACCTCAGCTCGGCTCTGCTGTGGTACTGAATGTTGGACTATGATGTTTTGTTTACAGAAGATGAAAGTTGGGGCAGGGTTGCATGTTAGTGGGTCATAGTCACTACCCGAATTTAAGATTTGATGGTCCGCTGACAATGTTCATAGATCAGAGCCCCCACAGGTTTCCATTTCATGCATCTAGGTCAATGATCAGAGATGGCGGAGAACAAAAGAATAACCAGTGTTTGAGATTTAACAGTCGTTGTCGTTATGGCATCTTAATACCTACATGTAATCTCCCTTTGGTCTTTGCATTTTTCCTCTGTGATCCTGAACCTCTCTCTTTCTCTCGGCAGGGGGATCACACGTGGGCAACCATGTTGGGTCAGAGTGTACGGCTGCAGCCGGTGCCCATCCAGAGCTTGTCAGAGCTTGAGCGAGCCAGGTTACAGGAAGTGGCCTTGTACCACCTGGAGGAGAGGGTCCTGGACTTTAAGATCAACATCCCCAGAGGTATGAAGATACGTTGGAGGAGATTTGTATGATTAGGTCAAAAGTCATGAATGGCTCTAACCATTTTTAATAGCATAGCAGCATTTTCTGCTTTTGATTTTTTGCTTTTACAATTATTTGCTTTCTTTTTAGACTTTTCCCACTGACATTAACTTTTTTTCAGTTGTGGTGAAAACAGTTGTCCTTAAAAGAACAGAGTGTGGGTCATAAAAGACTGAACTGTCACAGTTAGCGGGCATTTTAAGAACACTTAGTTCAGGATCCAAATCTATTTCACACTAACTGCTCATGTGGAGTTGGTAATCTGGGCTTCTGACGCTCAATGTCAGGTTTCTTGATGCATGAGGCCACTTTACGATGAACTTTCAGAGGATTAACTTTGTTGTGAAGCTTGGTTCATGATGACATGGTCAATCTGGCGCCAGGAAAGATTTGATTGTGTAAACCCTCCTCCCTTATAAACTTGGGTTGAACTGCCCTTGAGTGGGGGCAACTTTCCAGCTGCCATGGGAGCCAACAGCCGGTTAGCAAGTCTGAGAAATGAGTGAAGCGGGATACGGCGGATGAGTCAGCATGCTTGCAACCCTTTGTTTGGTAAAAGATAACATTGTACACACATGTATTAAAAAACAGAAAAAGAATGTGTCAAGTGATGCCAAGGATGCTGCATGATTTATTTAGGCAACACACAAATGTTATGATCAGTGTAGACCATTTTTCATCTGGGGGAGCTCAGGGGCCCTCTTCCTTCTAAAGAATTCAGAGCTTGTTACTGAAGGCAGATAAAAACGGATAAAAGTGTTAGGTGATAAAATGGTAGAACATTTTTCAGCTGAAGAGAAATGAAGGAATTTTTTTAGTTGCTCATTCTTGAAGAGTAACGTTGGCGATCTTAGATGGCCATGTACACAAAACTCTCATGGGGAACTCTGCTAACAGCAAGAAAAAAAGAAATAATTTTTTTTTTTCTCTTGATAAAAAGCAATTAGGTGGTTTGGATGTAATCTGGTTGTCATAAATCATGTCTCAGACTCATGGCTCACTCTGTTCATGTTGTTCAAGTTTGTCAAAATGTCCATCATAATAATCCAAACACAATCATGGCAGTGTCTGACGTTATACCCTTTTAAATGGGATTCATCTATTTACCTTTCATCTCTGGTAAAAGGTGGAACACTTGCCCTTTGCTGGTGTTTATCTTCTCAGTCTTGCTCATTTAAACACCATTACATTGGGATAGTTTCTTTAATGAACCATACATCTTTAACAGTTTTTCCTCTCGTGTTTGTGGGGGCTGGAGAGTTGGTGATGTTGGGGAGATCAGGGAGTGTAGAGACTGATAAAAACACAGCTGTGTGTGTGTGTGTGTGTGTGTGTGTGTGTGTGTGTGTGTGTGTGTGTACAGTAAGCTGCCCTCGGACTCAACACTGTTACTGTCTGTGACGGTTCCAGTCATCCAGGTGAGGTTTTCTGGAAGTTAAGTCATGTCACCTTTCTCAGAAGATACAAGTTTGGATTGTAGGACTCAACTTCCACGTAATTTCTTGATGATGTCTCATCATTGACCACTTTGCCTCTCTTGGCCGTGTTTTAATACTGCTTGCAATGATCAGTCACGTCTTCTTCTAGTGCTTCTGATCTTTTAGAGTTTCCATTCATGCTGGCTTTCTTCAGGTGCGACTGCATTCCTCTTCATTAGCCAGCGTAGTGTTCACCACGCATGGAGTTTGAAGTCCATTGCAAGAGTGATTTTTGGTTGATCAGAGCACAGAATTGGTCTGATCAAGAAAATTTGTGCTTTGAATGAAGTTTTGTACATGGAAGTGAAGTTTTGCTATCTTTAAGTGGCCTAATTTGTCCTTTGACCAATTTATCACAGGTCTCTATAAAGATTTAATAAAGACATTATATGATGAATGAAGGCGATTGAATAATTTATGAAGCTACTGCAATTGAGCTCAATCAGTCATATTTAGGATATTCAGGCTTCTTGGGGGAAGAAAAAGCAGGTTCCCACACTAGGAAATATCACATTTTACAATTAAGAGAACTTGTTTTAAGTGTAAGATAAATTCAAAGTGACAATACAGTCTAGGGCGGAAGGCCAACGCACATCCTGTGAGATTCCCCTTTTCCCTGCTCTGCTAACTTCCAGTAAATGTTCCTCTTGTCCCTTTTTTCCCTAATGGGTTTGGTTCAAGGGATAAATGTACAGTCTGCTCTTTTCCCTTCACGCTTAAATGTAAACTGTGAATTCATAGGCAAATGAGTCAAATCTTTACAGTTGACTATTTTGTGCCTCTGCTTGATTTAGGAAGATGTGCTACAATAAGATGGTTAATATTATTCTGTAGTTGTTACTACAGAAGACAGACAAAAACTTCCCACCATGAACTTCCTGCACAACCTATTCTCTCCAACCTTAAGACTGCATTCACTTGTGAAGCAATACTGTATTGCCTCATATTTTCTAGAGGAAAAACCTGCAATGAAACTGGGATTTGTAAACACCGGGTTTAATTACCCAAACTCTACCCCAGAAAATGCCTTAAGCCCACATAAACCTAGTGAGCGAGGGGGGATGTGGAGTTTGTCGAACATGTTTACTTCAGAAGTGAAGTTGTTGGGCCATCACAGCGGAAACACATGTGGGGAGACGTAACAACTAACACTCATCTTTAACAAACAAAAACAAATCGCAGACCACCACAAAACCTTTCCTAATTTCCAGCAGTGGTACCAGCCAGTCATGCTCCTGGGTGGTGAAACCTGGGGGGAGATTATGGGAAGCAGTACTTCCTTCCCAGCTGACCCTAGAAGTGTACACAACTTAGTTAAAATATAAAAAATGCCAGTTTTGGTATATGAGGTCTATATATAATATAAGGAAAATACATGATCTGTACTGTCCAAGGTACTAACCCAGACCGTGCTCTGTTCAAGCAAGTGTGGGAATATTGCTCCTTGGTTTCTCCCCTGGGGTGAAATCTCTCCAGTCCTGGTGGCTTTTGTTGCTTTTTCCTCTTTAGTTTTTTGGTTTCTTCTTCTCCACATGTTCCCATCTCTAACCCTGTTCTAGTCCTTCACCTCATGCTTTCTCTTCCTTTCTAACTATGTCATAAAAATAATATACACTTTATTTGTGCAGGCACGTTATAGATCAGTGTTTACATCTATATACATGTGTGGTCTCGTGTGTGGCCTGCTGAATGTGTGTGTGTTAATGGTGTTGGCAGGGTCTGGTGAATTCTTTCTGAAATGTGTCAGGAGTTATGAGACAGATTTTCTCTTATTTGGCTTGGTTACGAGTTGATTCTCATGCCCTGTTGTGTGAATCGCTGCTCTGTTGGCAGGAAGGGACCAACTTACAATAACAGCTTACTTTCTGCTCTGTCAGAGCTTCTTCTTTCCTTGTTGTCCTTGCGTGTACTGTAGAACCACCTCAGGCAGAGATTGGTTAAGGTGTTAAGATAAATGTTATATGGAAAACGTTACCGTGTGTGGAGAGTCACAGCTGGACATCATGGATGGGTTATGAGATAATGGACCCTTGAGTACAGGCATGAACAAGACCTCCTGTCGTCCAGTCTGGGACCGAATCGAGAGAAGCTGTTATGAGGGAGGCCATCGTGATCATGTTTTGGTTATTCTGAGCTTTCGGGATAATTTTATGTGCTTAACCAGGAGCCTCTCCCTCAGGCTGGTTGGTCGTGCTAGATGGTGTTAGGTGACCAATCTTAATCTGTAAAATTTATCAGCCAATGGATTTATGGCAGCATCTAAATGTGGGGAGAAATAAAGAACAGAGGCCACGTTCTTAACTCGTTGTGACTGTGCAATTGAACCATACACGTGTTTAAACACACACACTTGCCTGTTAAACCCAGATCAGCGTGTGTGGTGGGAGGGCCTTCGCGTTTGGAAATAAACTTTAATTTCCTGCAGTCATGGGAATTTGACCTTTTTATCCACATGGCACAAGTACACTTAGCTACTACATAAATACACATTCAGAGACACACGTCCTTCCATTTCTGTTTTTGCCTTGTTTTCATGGCGCAGATTTTCCTTTTTAAAAGGAAGAACACGAATAAAATGTCCATCTTTTAGATTTTCAAAGCCAACTCAAACGGAACTTCACTTTGTCCTTAATAGGAAAAACACTCAATCTTAAAGTGGCAAAGCAGCCGAACAGCTGCTTTAGTAACCTAAACAAACGCTTCTTCACATGAATCCAGTCGATGGGGTGATGAAGGGCTTTAAAAAAAAAAAACAGTACCCGACTCACCACAGCACAAAAACAAACGCAGGGGACTGCTGCTACATGCACAAGGACCCCGTCAAGTTCTCTAGCACGTAAACATTGATTTACTGCTACTGGTCTGAAAATATCTTTATGGGTCAGATTGTGGTTGTGGTTCTAATTTATCCACATGAGTTGAGAGGCCAAATGAAAAAGACGTGTGTGTATGTATGTATGTATGTATGTATCAATAATCCGACTAGATACACATTGTATTGTTGTAACAGAGATTTTCCCACCGTGGAATGAATAAAGGTTTGTCTTATCCTATATAAGCTTTGTTATATATATTTATTTTTTAGTTTGCTGACAGGATGTGAGGAGCATATTACATCATCAGCTTTTACACTGTTTTAACTTTGGGCCAACCAGTGTAGTAAGATTTATATTTATTCAAGTTAGTTTGAAATTTCTTACATTTAATTATTTATATTCTTTCTTTACTTAGTTGTGTTGTATTTATTTTTTAAATAAAATGTTTTACTAGTAATTTTATATGGATCTGAAATATGCCTCATATACATACACACTTGCACACATATCCCTTCAGCTTTCAAAGAGCCTTTAAGCAAAGAGGCCACTCAAACAAACCCTAAGGTCTCATCTATTGAAAAGGTTTGTTCTTGGAACTGAGGAAGAGGTGCAACCACTGAGGAGGAAATCATAAGGGAAAGACAGAGGAAAGGGAAAAGGGTTGTAATGAAGGTGCTTTGATTTGGCTGAGTTAACACCAGAGTTCATCATATTACTTTAGAGCTGATAAAAGCTGTGTTTCATGAGGGGTTCCTGTAGTGGTCCTTCATTACTACAGTGTTTCTCAACTAAATAAATAAATGAAAGACAAACATCCCCTAAAAATATTATTCATAGGAGCTTCCTTTGTTGTTTTTGCTTTTCACAGAAGTGCACAAACGGAGAAAATCTCTGCGCAGGAAGTTTGACTCCTTTTCAAAGGAAAAGAAAGAGCGAGGTGAGTTCATCACACACACCACCAGTCATGTTTGGTTAAACACAATACCATCTGTGGCCACAGCCTCTTCTGAATAACCATATTCGCATGTGAACGTTTTTTGTGTGTGTAGCCTCTGTGTGACCCCCCCCCCCCACACACACACACACACACACAGACACACACTCGCACATTCACACAGTGTTTGCTACAATAAATATCATCATCAAACACAATGTCCCCTCTGTCAGTCGAAATGGCATCTTCACCGCTGACGTTCAGTGGCTTTTACCACTAATGGTCCTTCATACTTGTAGATGTGTTTGCGTCTTTCATGCACTTGCAATAAGTGAGCAATAAGTAAATGCAACATGCAGCAAATTTTGGGTCATGCACACCAATGCCCTCATTACTAGATCTAACTAGTTCTTTTTTTTATATATATATATATATATATATATATATATATATATATATATATATATATATATATATATATATATATATATATATATATATATATATATATATATATATATATATATATATATATATTTGTTGAAATTAACATAATTAAAGTAAATTTATGAATGAAGAATAAAAATCTTATTATAGAAGAAATCTGGTGCTAAATGACTGAGTAACGAGGGAACTAATGTCTAAGTTCTATACTTTAAGTCCTCTTTGCTTAAAAGAGATGTAATTAAGTAATTTTAGACTTCAAATCCAATAGTATATACTCTATATATCAGATATATTAATATTATTAACTGAAGTCACTCTTAGAACTGTGGCACTTCATCTGATTGTTCCAGCTTAACAGTCAACTGCACATGACTGTACAGACATAATAAACAAGAAGTCTGAGCTCCCTTCTTACAGAGTATTGAAATGTAAAGGCCAGTTTTACAGTATTTGCACAGCTTTCGCTGTTACTACTTTTAAGAGTGACACTTGCATATAACTTGTTTTAGTGTATAGTTAAGCATCACATTTAAAACAAGTAGCCCGTTCTCTCCTCAGACTTGTTCCTCTGAGTCTGTTTTTGATTTGCATTCAGTTTCCTTTGCTTTCTTTACCTCCCTGCTCTCTCTCTGTAATCCATGTGTCCGATCATCTGCCAGTGTGACCCCAACCTCTCATAAAGAGATGTTCTCTATTCTCAGGTGATTAGCACAGCAGGGCCAGATACGAGCCAAAACACACAACACACACATTCCCAAGCTGTCTGTGTGGGTCTGTAAATCCTGCCTCCAGCCTCTTACACACATAGACTTAGCTGAAGCTAACCCTGCTAATCAAAACACAGAACATTGGGACCTGGCGTGGATCCTACTGCCTCTGCTCCCCTGCTACTGTGGCAGTAGCACATTACATGTAATGTCATTGCAGGGATAACTGCATCCTGTTTGGAGAGGTTTCATACGGTTGTCAGTTTTAGCCTCTCTTTAGAAAAAAAGGCAAAGAAACCAGTGACATCAGAACGGGAAGGTGAAAGTCGGCCAAGAGATGAAATAAGAGATAACAAACAAATTGTCTTTTAAATCCATGTAAAAACTAACAGGACAGTGTATTTATAACTGAATATGTAAATATACCTGCACCAAAAAAGAAATCTACAGTAAAGGAAAACCTAAAAAGTTAAAAGGTCTAAGTCTTGGGGGGCTTTAGCTTTGTCTTTTTTGTTTTGTCTCTGGCACAAATCTGAACACAAGCCTTATGTACAAAACCTTTAGATAAAAAAAAAAAAAGTTGGTTTCCACTGTTGACCCACAAGTTAATGCAAATCCTGGAGGAGAACCTTTTGAGAACCTCTTAGAACACAAGAGGAAATTACACAAAGCTGTTAATTTTCTCGGGCTTGACACAGCGTTTAGTCTGTAGAATTCACTAAGCCCAATGTCCTAGAGGACCAGTTTGACCGTCCAGCTGCTTGGATGATGAAAATAAAGCATATATTTAAGTACAGCCTGATTTCTCCTCCTTGATGATCCGAGGAGCGTAAATACCAAAGCAAGAAAGCATTAACATTCCTGAACAATAAGGATTTAACAGCTGTCTTCCTGTCTGAGCTTCAGTGTTTGTTTAACCGTTAACACAGGAGGTGTCCTGGGACGCCTCGTCAGCCAAAGGGTGACAGCAAAGTTGACAACACGTGGACTTGTACAAGCCAGGAGAAAGAAATATTGATGCTGCGGCTGTTTTGGCAGCACAACATTCCACAGCGTTTACAAGGCAATGACATCTAATGGCAGATGAGTAATGTCCATTTAGCCTGGCTGTCTTGTTTACCTCTCCCGTAGCAGCTGCTATAGAGTGATGGTGTTTGATGCCAGCAAATGTGGCAGAGCAGCAATGAGCGATGGAGCTGCCAACATACGTCAGGACTGAGAAAGACGAACAGCCTCAGTTAAACACAAACCGTGCGTAAGGCATTAACAGGTGGCATCAATCCATGGATAAAGGCCATTCTGGTTGGCTGAGAGCCAAAACCTTGCATTATTTTTTTCCCCCTAAATAAAAATCCAATACAACATTATCATGAATGTCAGTTGGGCAGTAATCTTCATTTTGTTTGCAAACTCTGGAATCTTATTCCTTTTGCTTCTGTATCTGAGAACTCATCAGACAATCCTTCCAGAATTATCATTGTGTTAATCATATGCAATAAATAGACATCATTTGATGTAATTAACCTTAATACTTGATCAAATTGAAATGAGATGTGTGAGAATTCTGAGCTGTTGCGTAAGCGTGTGCACATCAGCCAACTCTTAGCTGTGGCTACAAGCTAATGCTAAGTGACGGTTTGCCAACAGAGCACCTGTCAAGCAGCTTATCTGTGAGGCTGGCGCCGGGCGGAGGGGCTGCTCAGGTCAGCCTCACGTCAGGCAGCACACGGAAAAAGGGGAAATCAAAACCAAAATGTTTCAAACCCAGTGAGATTTGCTTCCGTGGTTTTGTGAGGTGTTGACTCTAAAATGCTACAGCAGTGTTTTCTGCGCGTTGATCACGCTGCTCATGGTCTTGTGTAGGTACTGAATCAACTCCCAACACAAGCGGAGTTATTTAAAGCAGAGCCAATCCCGTATCTTTAGGGATTTGTGCGGGCATCCTGCCAGTCTGGCTTGGATGTCTGACTCTAGTGTGGCTTTGCACGTGTGCGTGATGGTTGTCCGTGTGTTTTCATTCAAACCATTGTTTCTAGGCGTGTAAGCATAGAAGTGGCTCACTTAATCAGCTCAGTGTTTGCAGTATCGTGTGAATGACACATGCAGATTGAGCTTTAAAGCCTCGCTAGCTGTTTAGAGGTGCTGTTTATTTCTGTAAAGGACCGAGGTGGAAGAAGGGATTCAGTGAATGATTAATTACTCATCCAATTACATGTAATATAATGGCTCTAATGGCGCATGACCATTAGTACGCCAGCCGTGTGAACAATGGATGGATAGATAACTGTAGTCACATGACAGTTCAACTACGGAAAAGCCTAATTAAGACTTTCACAATAAAGCTCCCTGTTAAAGTGTGTTTCACATGTAGGGTCAAATATTTATTTTCTTTCACGCTGTGAACAGGAAGCGCTCACCTGTGTTTTACAATGCACTTCCTGTTTGGCATCAATTCAGCTCATGCCTTTAAATGGCAACAAACACAATGTAAGAGGCTTAAGGCTTCTACAGTTTGAGTTTAATGAAGGCACACAAAGCATCTCCACAGCTTGTTTTGTTGTCATAGGATATAATTGCTATGTTTGTCTGGTTGGAGGCTAGCGGAGGAGACTACGGCTGCGTATTAGCCCAGTATCACAGGGAGATCTTTTGTTTAGTGCACACACTTTACATCAGTTCCTCACAGGCACCTGCAGCACTTCATAACCTGCTGTGCTGCTTGGGTTTAATTCTTAGTAAAGAATGAACCAGGGAGATGCACAATGTACTAGTCATCTACGTTTGACTGGTTGACCTGACCCTGTTCTGTCCTGACTAGATCCGGTTGCAGGATGACTGGCATCCACCGTGTTTACCTTTCTGTCATTTAGTTTTCACATAGAGAATAACTTTAGACAACTATAGACTGATGAGGAGCAAATACGCGGTTAATATAAGGACGATAGTAGGAAATGGTTGTGAGGTGATCTCACTTTGTTAGCTTTGCTGGTTTTCCTGCAGATTCAAGATTGTTGTAGCTGAAGGAGTTTTTTCTAATGGAGTCCTACATCTGAACGCCTGCATGTCTTGAAGCTACACAGCTTTGTTAGTGCCTGAGCTGTTGTCCTTTGTTCTTAATTCGGTTAGAGAGTGGAACTAACTGGATTATTACTGTTGTGCCACAGCATGTCAAACATTGTCATCATGTGACTACTGTCATTTTTAACCAAGGTGCTGACCGTGAAATGCCTGCAATGACCTCGATCATGCTGCGTTTACTTGTAGTTTGAACGCTGCTAGTGCGACAGTAAGCCTGTATCAGTCTGAGTGTGATGTCTGGTTTGTGGCTGTGGCTGCACTAACAGGATTACTCATTTATCTCCCTCCTGCCTGCTGAGTCCATCCATCCTGTCTATTCTTACACTGCTCATCTACCTGACCTTTAACCTCTAATCTCTGTGTGAAGAGCTGTGTAATCACAGAATTCTCCACATAATGACAAAACATTACATATATAGAAGAGTTCTTATGGAAAATAAAAATACATAGTCAGTGCCTCATTAACAGCAAATCTTCGCTACAGTCTCCCCTGATGAAACCACACTGGACCACAGCTTTACCATGTTAGAGGATATTGCTCTGTGCAGAAACTAAAATCGTGTGGTCTAGATGGTGAGAAGATGGGTCAGTGATGAAAGCCTGTGAGGACAGCTCCTGGTTTGAAGGCACTGATCCTTCACCCACTGAGGATGGACCAAGCCTCATGGTGTCAGACTGAAAAGTTAATCATTCACTTGATATCGACAGCAATCCCCTTGAAACAGGCACCACTCGTTAGTCATTTTAATTAGTTAGTTAACAGACATCAGGACACTGGCAGAAAAACACAGCCTACCCAGAACTACAACACACTGAGGTGCATGAAACCAACAAATAAGATTGAAAGCATTCTCTCAAGTCTTGAGTGAAAAATCTCCACTTTGTCCATTAGTTCTTTGCCAACAATAGAAATTCTGCCCTACAGATGGAAGTGGAATCCTTTTTGCTGTTGAGAGTTCAGATGGCATCAGGGGGCAGGAATCTTCTGTAAGTGCAGGACTCACTCAGGGCTCTCGTTGTAACAACGTAATTGTGTTCAGACATGATTAATTTACCTGTAAAGTTTTATAAACTTTGCTGTACCGATTTAAATGAGGTCCGTGACCATGAGGCAAGGCTGGAAACATTTATGCAACAGTTGACCTTATCAAAATAAGTAAGACTGACCCATTGCCGTCTTCTTTTTCTTTTCTTTTTCTTTTCTTTTTTTTTTTTTTTTTTTTTTTTATTCATAGTCTTTGCCAACTCAAGCACAGAGCCTGGGTTATGTACTACAGAAGGAAAGGATAATTGGAAATCTGTTAAAAATACTACTTAATAAACACTGTTTCCTTTTTTTCCCTCTCAGAATCCACCCCCAAGGCGTTCGGCATCCCTCTGTCCCAGGTCATCGCTAATGACCGGGCCTACAAGCGACGGCAGGATGCGCTGAAGGAGAGCAGACGGGATTGTCTGGATCTGGAGGCCAGCGTCCTGCGCTTCCGAGCCGAGAAGCGACAGTTCTTCAACGGGAACAAGCCCCTGGTCAGCGCCGGAGGTCCTTGCTCGCCTTCTGCAAACTCTGTGGCGCCAGCGCCTGTTTTTGAGCCTCAGAACAAACCGCTGTCGCCCACGTTTCTAGATAACAGCGGCCGAGGACAGAGACGGGTGAGAGATCTTTGTGTTTTGCTAGAGGTAGTTTAACTTAACCAAGAAATGTCTGAAAATGTTAAGATTAAAAACTCTTCTTCCTGCCAGGTTCAGTGTCTAGGTTGAGTGTGTGTGCTTTAAAGAAGTCCTCTGTGGTGCAGCTTAATCTCTAAGTGCATCTGCTGCTGGAAACATTTCCACCATCTCCTACAGTACATTTGTTTCCACAGTTGTATGTTTGTTTTTGTGTCTGTGCCGTGTGTCTGCTTTTCTACGTGTGTGGATGTTCTCTGCCCCAGGCCATCGCACCCTAACATTCCCTCCTCACTGATCTGGAAACCGTTGTTAGGTTAATAAGGAGTGTTATTACAGCCAGAGAGCACAGTAAATAAACCTGAACAGATATTGAGGGCAGCTCATAAGAATTGGTCACTGAACACAGAGTTGATTTTAATCACTGAAATCTGTGCACATAATCTTTTTACTGGCCTGACAATCCAGGTATTTATGCGTTTCATAGTTTTCACTCTGCAAACTTTCTGTCGCCTGAGAGGTGAACAACCTACGCACTTTACTGGTGGGGGTAAATCTCCAGCCTTATAAGAGGGCATGTAAAAATACATTTTATGAAAGTCATATGTATCTTTTTTTTGGAGCATTACAGAACGTAATACTTGTGCTTAGTCTTAATGAACACTACAATGCACATGTTTATTGTTATTACCCTACAGTTTCTCTGGAAACCCTGTTAAATGATCCCACTTAATACCAAATTTGACAACTGATGTAACTAGTTGAATGTAGTTATACACCCCTTTTTTTTAAACGATATGGTGCTGACCTTTAGATATGTACATAATGTATGACACATGTTTTAACAAGGCCTCATGAGTTTGTAAATGTCTCTGACTTGCAGAAAAAGACCAAATACAGTTCTAGTTCAGCAACAAGACAAATGGATTGTTTACTAGCATTACACAGTCCAGCTGAAAGTATTCAAAGGGGCAATCAGGTTGGTTTGTTTGTTGGTCTGAGCATTTTCTTCAAATATTATTCAAATGTAGAGAATCCAGGTTCACAATAAACTGTAGTTGGATGTTTATGCTTGAAAATGGTTGCTTTTGATTTGCTTGTGTTTTTTTTTTTTTTTTCCTGTTACTGGGTAAAATTAGCGTTCTTTTTGATGGCACTGTACACACCAGCCTATTCCTCCCTGAACCTTAGTATTGTGGGGTGTTTGTCATCAAATCAATCACGAGGAAGAGGTAATAGACACAAAATGCTAAATTATTGCCCCTTTCGTGGCATCAAACAAAACTTTTTGAATGATCATAACCAGAAAGTAAAGACATTTAGTGTGTGGAATTCAGGAAGAAGATGGTGGATGTTGGTCTTGAGGCGATACCGTCTTGGTGTCTAAAATAGCTGTGTGATGCACCACGTGTGTGACCACGAGATGAATGCAGTTGGAAACAAGCGGGTGAGGTGTAAAGGTTACGGGAGACTGTCAAGATGTCATTGATGTCCAGCTGTATAAGCAATGGAGGCTTTCTTGGACAAAGTTTAGGAAGTCTGTTCTCTGGCCTGACATGACCAAACACGAGCTGTGCAGACACATAGATGCTGCTATTGTGTAGCAAAGGAAGGGTTAAACAGTGATGGGGCTGTTTCACTGCCCCTGGCACAAGGAAAAGCAAACCACCAAAACAGAGATCTCACTATAGGTTTAGTATTGACTAAAGGAGTAACTGGCATGTATTTAAGCTACATGTGGATTTTGTGGCAGTGGAACTGAGTAAGAACTGCAAAGTTTTCCCATCTGTTTTTCACACTCTTTCACTTTCAGCAAGTCCCCGATTCAGTCTTTTACAGTGCAGCTACTGTTTACATATGTGATACACATGCTTGGCTGCAGAGCTTCAGCTGACAGAGGAAGCCACAGCAGTTTGGTGGCGTTGTCTCATGCAGTGACAGATAACATACACAGAAGGAGGAATGGTTGAAATTAATGGTTTAAACAAGATGAATAGTGGGTGAGAAGAAACATGGGAGGGAGAATGGAGGACGTTTTTGTTCGTTGTGTGGACCCGCCGCAGAAAACGACTGGAAAAGTGATGTTGACTGGCATAACTAGGTCCTAGTAAGCTATTTTTATGCACTACTCCTATATGTCTCCTGAACATCATTGGGGATGTGGGTACGCTGGAGTCTGTCCCCCTCAAGGACGACATAAATTTAAATCTTGCACCTTTAATGTGTCACCATTGTCTTAATGTACAGTTTGTTGCTCTTGGAGCTTCCTCAGATACTTGATGTTCCGTCACAACCTGCAAATCAAAGACAAGTAATTAATATTTCTGTGGGATTTGTTTTCACCTCCTTAAATATTTATCGGATGGCAGTGTCAGGATGAGTGATTACATATCGCCTCCCCGGTCTGTCTGACCTCCTAGCCTGCCATCGCAGCTTGTACTTTTTTGTCCCATTTTGTTTTCCTCTGCTTTTCATCCTTTGCTTTCTGTTTTTAAGTGAATCCACTCCACCGACGTCACAGCTATCTGTCATCTGTGAAGTCTTATAGATGGACGTGAAGAAAACGCAAAGGGCTTTCTCTGTGCTTTTGTTCTATAAAACCTAATAAAACTGGTATTTTTGCATTAGTTGTAAACTGTTGTATGAATCCTACATTTTTGTTTGTTCAAGTCCTGTGGGAAAATCCTTTAAATCAACTTGACACTTAATTCTAAACACTGGTTTGTAGTCTACTCCGGTGGCTTGATGATTACGACCCACATGTTTTTAGTCTGAACACGGATGAGAAACACGTCTGGCCTCAGGCTTTCTGAGCAAAACAAGCACTGAACCGTGCCGGACTACATTTCTGAGGCTCATTTAGGCAGAATTGCAAAGTCTGTTGGCATTTAACAGAAAAATTGTTAAGATGAACGACCCTCACATTTTATTTAACGCCTGTTGTGTTTTTTTAGACGCAGCTAGTTCTGTATGTGGACCTTTACAAGTATGTGAGTTATTAATGCCGCAAAATCCTTTTAATTGGTTTAGGAATTAGTTGTGACCTAAAAGGGAAATGTTTGTATTTAAAGAAAAAAAAAAAGAAAGAAAAAAGTTAGCGCCACTGGATCTAAGAAAATAAGTTCTGCGTACTTTCCCGTTACATGAGTCCTATCTGCCCCTGCAGGGTGGTTTGTCAGTCGACTGCATCTCTGACCTCGTAGAGAGTCAGTCTCGTCTGTTGGAGGCGCTGCAACTCTCCCATCCTGCCGAGCTGGAGATGATTAAGTCGCCAGGCGGCAGCTCGTCGGAGGGAAGGACTCAGACCAAGCTCAGCCTGAACCCCATCTACAGACAAGTGCCCCGGGTGTTGGAGAGGTGCTGCAGTCACATCGAGAACCATGGTGAGACTCCCTTTGCACCAGTCCCTGAATTTGAAAACCCTTTACCACTACCTCTGCACATGAAAGTTGTTGGGTTTAACCAGTTTTGATGCAAATCTTTTCATGTCCATACAAATGCTGATGCTGACTGATGCTCACATGGAGCACTATTTTCTGTCCCCAGGATTGCAGACTGTGGGCATTTTCCGAGTCGGGAGCTCCAAGAAAAGAGTGAGACAGGTGAGGACACGTGTCTTTTATTATAGCCATGGAAATACAGTGGGCACAAACACTGCCTCTCACACTGACAGGCTAGCAGTAATAAAACTAGGGGAGTCCAGTGTGACCTGTCCCCTGACTCACTGTCTTGTGTTTCCTGTCGGCCTCTGCTGAACACTTGAATATAAATATAATCATACTGATGATGCGTGAAATCCTGTTTTTGAGAGCACTTGTTCACTAGGGAACCATGGCCCGTATTTGACTTCCAGTGTGTGTGTGTTCATGTGCGTGTATCTGTTTGATTTTTCTGTGTCCATCTTTGTACATGCATGTGCTCCTCAGCTACGAGAGGACTTTGACATGGGGGTCGACGTCCAGCTGGACGAGGAGCACAGTGTCCACGATGTGGCGGCTCTTCTCAAAGAGTTCCTGAGGGACATGCCTGATCCTCTGCTGCCCAGAGAGCTCTATCCAGCCTTCCTGCATGCCAACTGTAGGCACACGCTAGAAATAACACAACATGCTAAAGATGCATTTACTGACTTGTAGTGTGTAGTAAATCTAAAACTAGGAGCGACCAAAAGGTCTGTATGTCATTTTCTCCTTCAATGAGAGCAGCAGGTAGTTATTTACCTTTAAGAGCCATTTAGGTGAACAAGGCCATAGATGTTGCACAGGTCAATCTTGATTTCTCCTCTTTCCTTCCCGTAGTGCTGAGAGGAGCAGACCAGCTTCACTATCTCCAGCACCTCCTCTACCTGCTCCCCCCCTGTAACTGTGACACTCTGCTTCGACTCCTCACCCTGTTACACACCGTGCAGAGCTTCGCACAGGACAGCATAGGAACCAACGACGAGGAGGTAAACCACTGGCTGATCGGTGAAGGTCTCTTCCTCATGGCGTGTGTGTGATCAAGATTTAAGCTAAGGGCTGCAAATATGTAGTCTTAGGCAAGGATATGTCTTCAAACAATGGATTTGAACAACCTTCAGTCCACATTTGACTTCCTTCTCTCCATGCAGATCCAAGGTAACAAGATGACCGCTGCTAACCTGGCAGTGATCTTTGGACCCAACCTGCTCCAGAGGGAACCGGGCAGTGACGTGAGCCCTCACGCGATGGGGATAGAGGACAGCACAGCGATCATCAGCGTAACCCTCGTGCTCGTACAGAACTACAGGAGGCTCTTCACGGTGCGAATGTGTAACCCTTAGTTTGACTAAATCCCACCTGATCTGAAGCTGACTTCGATGCATCTTCATCAGACAGTATATTTTATTGAGTCTGTGTGTGCCCCCAGGTGTCTGCTGAACTACAGCAGGAGGTCCTGATGAGTCTCATCCAAACTGATCCGGACATCATCGACTATCTGCTGCGTAGGAAACTCAGGTAACCATAACGACCACTATTAAAACCGTACCGAAATGTTAATAGTAGCTAGGTAACTTATTCCGTGTCTATTCTTACTCTTGTCCAGCGGCAGTCATCAGAGAGTGGAGAGCGGTGAGACGGGGGGTCGTCGGGATACAGGCGCGTCTCTGGACTCTGTGGGTGCTTCCAGCGGGAGCCTGTCCCCACTAGAACCCCCCTCACCTCTGTTCCCACCCGATGGTAGCGGCAGTGAGGGAAGCCTGACCAGTGAAGTCTTCCTCAATGTGCTCAAACTGAATCAGAACAGGAAGCGACAGGAGACGAGATTCGGTAATCATGTACTCATGTTGGATGTGCTGGCAGCTGAGGTGGCCACGGCCAGATTCTCCCAGCTAATATAAATATTCTCAGCTCTAAAGGGATCATTGTTGTGCCTGAAATTCTGATGCAGTGAAGGTCTGAATCTGATTAATTTCACCACAGACCAGTCTAGAGTGGACCCAGTTACGTCAGACAAGTATTACAGTGTTGTTGTCTTCAGGAAACTCTTATTTCCAAGCCAAAGAGCAGGTAGGAGCAGTGTGGGACAAAACCGTAAACTGTCTCTGACCCCAACAGTTTGTATGATTCAGGGCTCTTGTGGCTCTTAAGCCTCGTGCAGCCTTCGAGGGGTCGTTTTGACCCCTCGAAGGCTGCATGAGCATTAACCAGCACGAGGGACAGCTTGTGAATTTGTCATGGGGCAACAGCACCACCTAGTGGCGACAGGTTTAGTAGGATGAACATAGAAGAAAGAAGGCTCAGTCACATTAACTTTGAGTCTGTTTTGATTCTAAATAAACTAATAAATGATGACAGAAATGTTTACAAATAAATAACTGTTTGTTGCCGTTTTTGTGGTTCCTTTCGGGGTCTGTGTTTTCAGTCTGTGGAGGTTTTGGTGAGTCATCAACTCAAGCAGGTTTGAACAGCGGCCTGTGTTCTGTTTTTCCTCCAGGTGAAGGCTCTCCAGGTAAATCTATCCGCCACATGCGGCAGTTCCACTCCCACCACAACCTGCTCAGCCTGGCACAGCCCTCCATGACGTCCACCTCCAGGCTCCACACTCAGGACTCAGACACCCAGGAGCGCAGGAGCACTCTAGGCTCCACGCTGAGCTTTGCCCTGGGTGGCGGCGGCGGCAGCTGCTCCAGTCTGACTGGGTCAACCGAGAGCAGCATCTGGGTGAGACAGACGCCACAGGAGGAGAGCAAGCAGTCACCTGCTGCTAACTTCTGGGACTTCTTCACCGGGAAAGGGTCAAGCTCAGAGACGATGGTATGATGAAGGTCAAGAGGAAAAGGGATATGAAGGGAAGTGATGTCATTGTGCGTGGTTGCATGTCAGAGGTGAAAAACATCCTCAGTAAAACTGGCCCTGTTACATTTACTTACTGAAATAGAAATGCTTGCATCAGAAGGTTAGCGGCAACATTAATGTGCAACAGAATCATAATCACAAAGGTTAGGTTTTAGGAAATCCTACATTTTCTCTTGAACTTGAACCAACTTTTTTTGTCTTTTCTTTTCTTGGAGCTGGAAGTTAAGAAATTCCCACTTTTTGGCAACTCTGGAATGTAGCACGTGTATAAATATGTAGTTGGCACAAGGAAAAGAAAGCGACCAAATGAAGGAAGTGTGACATGGACATGCAAACTAAATCATGCAGTAATATCAGTGTATATAAAGTGCAAATGAAGCATTCATTACACACACAACGTCATAATTCCTACATAGAAACGCGAACTCTAGCTGCATGTGCTCAATTAATCCTTTATCTACAATTACACCGTACTAGATTGGGGTTTTGTTGTTTCCTTGTAATTTGCAATAAGCCACGCTCTGTAAATGTACTAAAGCCTCTGATCAGGTCTCAACAAAACAGAAATTCTGATTTGCTGCTCAGATGTACAACGTTTATTAACCCTCGAGGGGTCAAAACGACCTCACTGTAAACTAGGAGGCGCCAAAGCTCAAACACACACAAGGGTTGGATGTTACATCCAAGCAATGAACACGTGTGGGTCTATGATGAACACGTTCATCTAGATAATGCGTGTTGTGATTCGTCTGTCTGCTGCTGTTTCCCCGTTTTCATTTTGACCCATCGAAGGCTGCATGAGGGTTAAATCACAAAAGCTTTTTTTCATGTCTGGGTTAAGCGAGCTCCAACAGCAATTATACATAAATATGTAGCTTTATATACATACAGTAAATATAAGCATGGAAATCTAGATCCCTTCAGTGAGCATGTGTCACTGTGGAGCTGTAGAAAGCGTGGGCTGTCGATCATGATGGTTCTAGAGGGCTCACTCCAACACCCAGACCCTGTTACAGATGTTCACCCTCTAAACCTGAGACCCTGCAGGCGCCAATAACCACATGCAAATTACATAGTTGTTTTTGATGAACATTTACATGGCCTATGAACTACAGGACTCTGATAGGAGAGTTGATTATTCCGTCATTTAACCACACGGGGGCGACATGTACTACATCAGCTCACTTTGTTACAGTGTGTATGTATGTACATGGTTTGGAAGTAGCAGAAACTGTACATACTGTAGATTGTTTTGTTGCCTCTAGAAAGTAGAACACCATGATGTTTGCTGTTGTACAGATATTGTCCCAACATTGCATTTGTTTACTACTCACACACATGTTGTACAGACTCTGTCCTTTGCCTCTGCTGGTTAATGTATGTTCGTTTCTTTTGGATACTTTTGTAGAGGAAACACATTGTTTGTTTTTGTCTGTGACACTTTTTCTATACCATAAAGAAATCACGGTGGGTGAATGCCTCACCTGGAGAATGTAGCGCCTGCAGAGAATTAAATGTCAAGCTGCCTCGACGTGTTGTTGCTTCTTGTTGACCGTACAGTAAAAGAAGAGTCCGTACAAAAGGAAAAGGTCAAACAAGCACACAAACGAGCTGAGTCAGTCCAAAAAAAAAACCTCCAGGGGGAAGACGATGACCTCACAGCAGCTCAACTCGACGCGCTTTGTTTGGACTTTCCCTGCCAACGCTGCAGCACAGAATGCTCTACCAGTGAGTAACACCAATTCACAGTGGGTCATACTTTAGTTTACACTAACTAAGCAGCATTGCAGAAACCTGGCGACTTAAATAAAAATCCATTATCAACAGGTCATAACAGGAGGCGAGAACACGTCAGCCTGAGTGATTTCTACAAGAGTAAAGCGCAGTATTTAGAGAGAGTCCGATTTATTACCCTGCACCTGCTGACATGAAGCCACCGTATTTCCATCTTTTTCAGATGACTGAGGTCCAGTTCCACCGTCTGCTGCATAGTCACATGAACTCTGAACTACTTTGCAGAATTGCTGACGGACTTTCTGTCGGAAGGAGCCAATAGCAGGCAAGTCACTGAACAGCTCAACAGCAAAAATGAAAAAGGAAACCATTTGTCCGAAAAACAGAGAAGCAAGCAGAATGTAATTCACCTTAATCTAGGCTACATGCTAGCAGCTGTCATGTTGAGCTTCACAGGAAAATGGATTTGCTCTATCTGCAATATGCTAATATCTGTCTGGATGACTTGTTGGTTGAGTTTCCCATCTGCATATCATACATTTATAGCAGATTTTTCTCTGCCAAAGCTACCAGCCATGTGACATTTTAATCCTGTTTGACTCATTAATAAATGAGATTAAATTAAAATTACTTCAATTAAGATAACATTTAAAGGTTTAAATGAGGTTTAGTTGACACAGTTTCTCTCTTGTGTCATCACAGTCCCTCACTTTTACGCTTCCCTCAGCAGATGCTTTACACTGTTCTGTTCTGTCGAGCATGATGTCCCTGTAAATGAGTGCGGGCATAATATGAAGACAGAGACAAAAACACAAAGTTGATTTGATGTATTTTAAAGTGGATTTTTCCTTTAACACAGTGATACACGTGACAGTTTTCAGTTAGTTACCTTCTGCACAGCAGTTTCTTGATCAAAGAACCTCAATGAGTGTATTTGAATGTAACAGGCAGTTTTCTGTGTAGTACAGTGAGACCAGTCAGACTATGAGCAGATTCACTTGGGGCTGTTTGACGCTGCCTGGGACACCAAATAAGATTTAAAGTTACAATTTACGCACCAGGCATTTTGGTTTATGATCAACTTTTCTGATATAAGTCTGATTATTTCAAGCAAGCAATCATTTATATTCCAATAATAACATAATCTGCATTTATGTACATGTCAACATCTCTTATTACATACTTCCAACATCAAAGCAAAATAAGTCTTCAATTATTTAGAGCTGCCTACACAACAATGGTAGACTAGTAAAATTAGTAAAATATCAAAATCAAGTGAAATGTCTAAGGAAAAGAAGTTAAGACATTCATAATATTAATAGTATTTAAATAAAAGAAGAGCCTTGTTTCAGCAGTGTTGTCCAACGCCTTCTCAAGCCAAAAATGCCATTCAACCAACACATTACAATGACAGGGAACATGATTTCCATCGTACTGCATTACATAGAAAAACCTGTGTGAAGGCCAGGTCAGAGCGTCATCTCCCAAGTCAGGCCTGCTTATACTTTATGTAAAATTGAACCAGCATTTCAAGTCATCTGCCACTGAACACTTGTAGAAGTGGTGGTGAGAACAAAGAACACATCGTCCTTTCGTTGAGATTAGCTGAATTTGTGACCAGAGAGAGAAAACTAAAAGAAGCTGTGACCCTAAAACTCTGAACCAGTTCATGAACTCCAGTGTTCGCTTTCTCTGCCGTCGTCTAGTTGGTTTGGTAGAACCTGACAACGCTGTTTTATTTAAGATTTCCTGCTAATCAACGGTTGGATACATTGTGATTCTGGTCTGTGAAAACTTATTACAAATTAGAATAATTACTGAAAAATAACTTCATGTGTCTTAATTGTGTAAAAAGCAGAGAAAGGAACTTCTGAGAACTTGGATGCACCCAAATTCAAACGGTTCTATTTGTGCTTAACTGTACGTTATAACATTCAGATAATACCTGACCCAGTGCCCAGGCCACTCAACTACTGTCAAACATAAACACCTTACAGGCTACTAAGAGCATGACTCCATTATTTTTCCATCTGCTGCAGACAAGACTGAGAGAGCTGTCGTCCAGCCTGGCTGGATGGAGCCTCAGGAGCCTAACTGATGACCCTGGAGTTCTTCTCTATGGGCATTTAATAAAAGCCAGCAGGGTCAAAGTAGGCAAGTAAAGGTTTTAACACTGCTCGTCTGGCTTCAACTCTGAGTGTGTTAACCATGGAAGGGTGAGGATATGAAATTCATTTCAATTTCTTGGACTGGACGGACCAAGTTGCTTTTTTGTTTTAGCACTGAATAATGAATGCCAAGCGCAGTTCAATCGGTTAACGAATCCGCATTAAAGCCCCAGTTGTTACCACGCTGAGTCACTTCCTATTGTGCTACTTTAGGTAGAACCATTTCATCTGCAGAGAAGAACACGGACAAGAGAAGGACTTACTGCATTAAATACAGCATGTGGCTGATCAACGCTGGCTGAATTGCAGACCAGCAGACTGCATCACTGAGGGCTAGGATCCAGGAGGAAAACATGTTACGTAAAGGTCTGAATACCTGCCAGAGCTGCAGCTGCAGGAGAAACACAAGCTAGAGTCACAATTTGCCAGCCCACTATTAGTGGAGGACGTGGTGTGGTGGACTGATCTGTACAGATGCGTTGGTTTCCTGTGCATAAATAAAGCTTTAACACTAAACTACATAACATTCAGGTTTTATGTAGTGTGACAGATCAGATATGGGAACTGACTAAAAGGGAAAAATGTGTTTTGTGTCCCTTAAAAAAAAAAAAAAAAAAGGTCCAAATGTGCATATTCTGACATGTAGTCGAGCGTTATAAAAACACAAACCTTTGCTGCTTGCTGTTAAAAACCAAGAAAAGTCTGCTTAATAAAAGTTAGCTTGAGGATCTACCTTTAAATCACCCATAAATAGCATGATACACCAGTAACTGCTCAACTAAACAGTTTGTGGTGATCTGGAACAGCTCAGCCTTTTCAGTTTTTACATTTTCCAGCCTTAAAGTCTGAATGTCGTAGCAGATCAGGTTCTGTGTTGCTCCACACACGCCGCTGCAGGACGCAGTGATTACAGTATTACTGTAGTTAACAGTAATAGGAGCAAATGCAAACCTCACATCTTTAACTAATAAAACACTGAATGGTTCACCTTAACCTAATATAACAACTGAAAAGAATGCTCTGCACCAGTGAGATTGATCAATCTGTCTTTCATTTCATTAGAACTTAGATGCCATTAGCACCACTTCCTGGTACGGACACTGCAAACCAGCAATGGCTAAAGGTAGTGTCAGTGGTTTTGTTTAGATATTAGCATTTCTCTGGCTCCAGAGGAAAAAGTGTTTCATCATGAATGCAAGTTGCCTGTGTGTTAGCGTAAAGCTAAGGAGAGCTTTACAGTCACTGTGGAAAGCCAGCTTAGCATGGGAGTACGCACACAAAAGCTAAAGACTGATGTCACTGAAGAGATCTGTGCCTCTGACGCGTCGTCCTTTACAGCTGATTGGTCACTCTGCATCCTGTCCAAACTTCTCTTGCCTCCGCTATGGACTGCTGTGCACACATCAGCCTTGCGGAGTTGCGGAGTCAGCCATCTTGTTACTTAAGGTGCTTTTTGCAATGTGAACTCAGAGGGTTTAGAAGCTTGTAATCCAGGAGGCGGCCATTCGACCTGCACGCATCTCAAATGACTCAAGAGGTGCTCAAGTGCAAAGCCCCGTCTACTGGGAATGAAGCCCGGATGCTTATGTGAGCAAACTGGGCAGAGCCAGTGGCAGCCATAAGCCCTCCTCCTCTGCTGAGTGACAGTCCGTTAGGGATCTACCACGGGCTGCTTCAGTCTCTGGACTGGTAGAACAGGATGTATCCTGACTCAGAGTTCTTGGAAATGTCCGATGTCAGGCCGTAGAACTCCTCGATCGCCTGGGCATCAATTTTCTATAAGTAAAGAAGACAGGACTTACAGTATGCATGGTTCTCATGTTGATCTGGCGACAGAGTCACCACTACAGCAGTGAATCCATCCTGTCATTGCTTCTAAACAGAGGCCTCCCACTGCTTGCAGTGTTCGTGTTCAGCTAGCGCCTTTAAACTTTTGTCACAAGGCCAATACAAAAGTCACATGGATTAATATGCAAATTATTTCACAGTAAAATGATTTGTTACCACTTAGGAGATTGTGTTGAAATGTGAGTGTTGCGCATAAAACAAATGGCAAAAGTGCTCTCTCGAAACTAACAGCAGACTGAGCTAGTAAATCTCAGAAAACCGTACGAGTCGCAGCTTTGCACAGTCAGCAGAACCACACAGAACCATGCCAGTTCCTGCTTGTGGGACCAGATGCTTCAGCGGGCCTCTTTCCCACCGTAGTGGTGGTGAGGGTTTACACACTGGCCCTCGATGGCTGCAGGGTGACTTCATCCCCTATCTCGAAGTAACACAACCCAGTTATGTGAGTGAGATGCCCACAATGTAGACAACTCCAAGTTGAGTTGTTTGCTTCTGTTCTTCTCTGTAGCAGAGGCTTAACCTCAACCAACCCTGCGTTACCTACTGGGAGCTTGAGTGTGGTGGCATGTCGTTCGTTTTGGCTTACAACCAACTGAAAGGTTGCTTTGCTGCAGCTAAAACACCGCCTAACGCTGAGGCTTTGGCCGTGTGCTGCTGAGGTCGACTGCCAGCTGCTGAAGAGCTACATCATGTGTTTGGCTCAAGCTGCATTCTAGTAAAGTTAGACTTCTGACTCCATTTGCTTCTTTTGCTACTGTCACACAGTAAAAAATCAAAGCTGCACAGGTAAATTTGGGAGGTGATAACAGAAGAGACGAAGAAGCAGCTAAACAGATTTTGTCCACGAGTCTTCATGTGAGTCCTCCTCCATAATCCCAATCAGATTCTTTCTCCTTCTGTTTTCTGTTACCTCCCTCAGTTTCTTCCTCATGATCAAAGACAAAACACATTTTATGTTTTTTTTTCTTTTCTTTTTTTTTTACTACTGTGTCATTCTGGACGTATGTGTATCTGATTATATCTTACCTCAACAATGTCGTCATCAAAGAGCAGCCAGAAGCCGTGGCTCTTCACAATGGTGATGTAGTGTCCACGGTTGGGACCACTGCAGTGCAGAGAGAAGGAACAGCGGGGTTAGAAAACTAGTCTGGACGTAGCTCCGACGTTTAAAGTCGCAAGTAACACTTTTATTTCTTGATGGCTTTAACGTTGGAACCAATGTAACAGACCCACCTGCCACAGTGTACGACGACAGCCACCAGGTCGTACATGCGGTCGGGGTTGGTGGCGTCTCCGGATGTGTTGAAGAGGCGGAGCTCCAGGGGGAAGACGACGCGGTAGGACAGTTTGGTGTAGCGGTGCAGCTGGTCCATGTATTTGAAACGCTTCAGGTGGAGCGCGAGGATCATTGGTAGCTTCTTTACCCTCATCCTGATGGAAACACAGAGCGAGGCTTTAAATGGTTAGAAGAACAGCAGAAAACGTACCGAGCCAGAAGCTGAGTGTCCGAGTTAACAGGAACTCATTTCATAGAAAACTACACAGAGCGAACACAGCAGCGTAAAACAGAAGAGCGAGCGCTACGTCCAGTGGTTCTCACACCACTGTGCTGTGGTTAATAACAGCCATCATGACCCAGATCAAACTTCTCAGAAAGTGACAGGAAAGCTTTGACTGGTTGCTATGACAGCATCAGATGTGGTCAATGAAACGGATTGTGACCCTCTGTTTGGGTTGTGCTGCACATGTAGCTGTGTCTTGCAGCCATAACCAGCACAGCGACGCAGAGGCTAGTGGTGATCCTCTGCATGGTGGAGTAAACGGAAACCAAAATGCGTAACGCACCTGATCGGCTTCCGATCACACTGAATGCGTTGTTCCGCTCTGCCCTGTTCTCGCGCTGAAGCGACCTATAGCTGTGGTATAGCTTTACATGAAACTGGAAACTTAGACCGTGACCATCGTTCGTGACTAATGTTTCGCGGTTCATCTTTAAGAGCTCTGCTGCCTTTGTAAGACCTGCATAATGTTCCTTTGTTTAAAAAGACAACTGATTATTAGCAGCCCCATATTCAATGATGACAGCGTGGCTGAGAACTGTAGTGTTTTGAGTTGTCAGTGATTCTGTGTCTTTTTATTTTAATACAATCACATTTGTGGGCATGTTTTGATTGAAAACAAGAAAGTGATGCCAAACTTTTGCATGGTGGTGTACATTTTGAACAGGCCACAGGTTGGAATAGATGCCCTGACAGAGGAGGCAACAAGAAGGAGGAAGAAGACATGTTACATACTAAATATACACAGCAGGAAATCAGAAGCCGCTGGTCTCACTCACCTTTTCTGGGCTTCCTGTTTACTGCGACACTGCTCACAGTAGTACTTGTATTCGCTGCATAATGTCTCTGTGTTGCTGAAGCCCCTATAAGGAAAACACACAGACACTTGGCGACGTAGTCCATCATCATGCAGATATAGGAGACGTCCCACAAGTTTAAATAGCTGACTCGTGCTTTTTACAGCGGCTTTCTACACCTGATGGTTCTGTTTTTTGGGGGGGTAAGTGTACCTGAGACAGTGTGTGATGGAGGTGTTCTGCTCCACATCCACCGACAGATCCAGAAAGTCCTCGTCTTTACTGCTCACCTGCAGCACAAGAGCCATTTTCAAAGCAGAACTACACATAAAAACAAGCAGTTAAATGTGGAGACTTTCCTCCTGACACTTACGGCTTCACAGTTGAGGCATCGCGTCTCGTTGGTCAGTGTTCCCTGGAAGATCTCATGGACCCAAGTCTGCTGTGACTCCTTTCCCCCTTCTCCTTCTCCGCCTCCCTCACTTCCTCCTCCTCCTCCTCCGTTCTGCACCAGTTTCCCGTTCTGCTGTCGCTCCTGGCTCTTCTCCTCCTGGAGAAGGTCTGCAATGGTGTTGAGGAGGTAGTTGAGGAATTCATGGGCGTCCTGTTGCATGTAGTTGTCAAACAGCTCTGAGACAGACAGATGCAGAAACATTAAACATTATACACAGTGATGGAACAAAAGAGAAGTGAAAAGAGGAATGTAGTCGAAATAAAATGAAAACAGATGAGGAAGGAAGAAAGACAGAACACAAAATAGTGCTGAGGATGTCAGTCAGTATGTTTAGTGAGAACAAATAGATCCAATTAAGACTGTATCATCTATTCATCTAGTTTCCGCTCCAGCGTTTGGCTGACATTTTTATTTCCTCAGCTGTGAGACTGATGATCCTTCCTCTGTTTTTCTTTCTCTCCTACTCCTCACCAGTCTTTCCAGCTGTGCCAGTTCACTTTGGGGGAAAAAAGAGCTGATGAAAGAACTTTTCAGATTCTACTTTTCTAAACACCTGGCTTGAATCGACGTTTCCTCAAGAGGAATACATGAAGTAGTGTGTTTAAGATACTGACTGATCCAGCAGCTGCACATCAAAACACTTCTTGTCGTTACCGTTCTCCTTCCTCAGCCGTGAGATGAATTTCTTTGGAGGAATGACTCCGACTTTCTTCTTCTGCGTGGCGATGCTGTTGAATAGGTCGGCCAGGCAGGTGAGGAGGGACTCCTTGCGACGCGGCTGCACCTGGAGGGGAACACACACTGCTGTGTTCAACTAAACCTCCACAAATAACTTTTGAATAATCAGCCAATTTATTAAAAAGCATTTGGTTATGGTTCATTCTTTTCTTTTTGGCTGAGCAGGTGCTTTTCTATAAATGTCTGACAGTTCGTCATCTCTCCATTCACAGCCACCTGTTTACTTTTACCAGGCTGTGAGCAGAAAACACTGAAAAGATGACAGGCAGTATGTGCACAGAGGTTCTATCTGAATTAGTTGCACTGTCAGAGATCGGATGTGAATCATTCAGTGATTCATGATAGTGCACTTGGCTTTTGTGAGCTAGCAGTGCAACACTGGAGATACAAACATGATGCAACACTGGTGTAACCGGCTCATTCTGGACCAGTACTCGCTGTCTTTATAGAACAGCATCTTGTGTTGTGAAACATAAATGTCTAGTCCTTAAATATTCATGAAAACGCCTCACAGATGGACTTAAACGGTATTAAAGTGCATTCTTTTCATATGAGCAATCCGTACGCTGTGTAAAGCTGTGGAGAGGACTGCTAGGCCGTAGAGCGATGGTGTTTCACGCAGCACTTACCTTGTATGCCAACACCTTCTCCCTGAACGGTCGACAGAAATACAGAGCCTGCAGCACCGAGTTACAGTAGCAGGTGTTGCCAAACTAGAGAGAGACACAAGGACAGAGAAGCATAAACGACTGAGTGGGGAGTATTTTGCTTTTAGCTGTGCAGTAAAACCAAATTTTCTTGCAGCTTGCACCAGCTGAGGAGCAGCAGTATCAGGAAAAAGGCTGGAGCCAAGTCTGAATAGTCACAAGTTTGACTACTAAGGGCTGAGGAGGCACTCAGCAGGTGTTAACATGCTTTTTACTTCAAGTAAGGAAGCACTTAGAGGGGTTGAGAGTTCGGTGAAGCTTAATGATGCCAAGGAAGTGTGGAAAATTGACTTACATTGACCAATCCAAAGTAGTGTTCATTAACGGGAAACTGTTCTGGTCCAATCTCCTTTTCCAAGGCAGAGGCATTGGCGCCCTTGATGAAAAAAGGAAACGCGTGTTAAATATTAGTACCTTCCTCTGTGTTTTAAACACTTTGAATAAAGTAGACACTCCTTTAAATATGTGATCTTTATTATTATTATTTCACAGAGTAAAACTGCTGATAGAAAACCCAGCTACGTCCTTATTTCCTCTTCATTGTTCTGCTTTTCCTGCTGTAGTTTATCTCAGCCGATGCTCAACCACCCGTTTGTTGCAGCAGTGTTTCTCGACCCATATCCTTTGTTTCTATGTCCTAATTTTCTCTGTTCGGTCATATTTTACCAGTTACCATTAATATTTATTATAAAACATCTTTGTAATGACAACATTTGATGTCATTAGAGTAAATGAAGATAAACACTCAACCAGGTCCATTATTCATTAATACTGAAGTTGTATCCTGTGACCATGTTTGTGTGTGTGCGTGTGTTCAGAGGAAAATATTATGTAAAGCGTCTTTTTGATGTCATAAAACTAGTGTGTTAAAATGTTTTTGATATTTGGCTTAATGTTCAGTTATATTAATGCAGCAGAGAAACAGATGAGAGGGATGATGATGATGCAGCGTTTCCATTAGGGTAGAAACAGCTGCATAAATGGACTCACGCTGTTGTTACTCATTGTGACACTGCAGTGTGTGTAAGGTCAGTAAGAGGCAAATAGATGAAGGCCTGGCAGAGGTTGTTTATCCAACAAACCCAGCGCCGGGTTGTAAACAAAGCGAGTGCCCTCGAAAATAGACTTTCTAATGTCACAGGAGTAAACAGAAAGGGTGGGAAACATGTCTGTAGGCAAGCACACTGCAATGAATGTGACTTCTACACTAGGGTGGGTGACAAAAGAAAATGAAATGAAAGTGAACTCTGCTTGGTGTGCAGGGCAGTGTACGTATACACACACACACACACACACACCAGCTTCACTGAAACTAGATTACAGAGACATGGATTGTGACAGTGTGCAGTTAATCATCAAGTCAAAAGGATATTATTATTATTATTACTATGAAAATCTTTTGTCTTAACTACGTTCATGATATGCTTGTTTAAGTATCTGCCAGAACGTTACAGATCTTTATACCCAGAATAAAACAATCATATATCCACAACCACTTTTTTTTAAAATTAAGCCTAATAACGGCAGAATTTTATCTGCATCACTGTTAATTGTATTCTGTCATGTGAAAAGGGAACAAAGCAGGAAATCTGCTGAGGAACAGAGCTAGCAACCACAATGCAGCGTCATTATTTAATGTCAGCACCAGCAGCTTTAAAGTAACAATATGCAACTCAAGCTAGAGACTTCTGATCGAGGACCGTAGCACATTTCCCATCAGTATTTTTTTTGCACATATTATGAAACAGACCTGGGAGTTTCAGTAGTGCAATAGTGTGATTCATTGTAGCTGATACATTTTTCATAGTTTAAATCACCACTCAACAAGTCTTATTTTAGATGTCTACAGTCTCTGGTCCTGAACATCCCTGTCATGTTGATATTGTAATACTTTGGTATTTTTAATCAGCATTACTCAGCCTCTACTAATGACAGTCATGAGGAAATAAAACATGCACAAATTCCTTCCAGGCCGCAACAAGCGTGTGAACAAACAAACCAGCCACAGCTAATATTTACCCGTGTCAACTATATCTGGTAGTTGCTGGTAATTGATGAAATGGGTTATTATGGTCTGGTGTGTGGAAGCAGAAACACTTAAGTGCGTGTAACCTCTGTGATCTTTCTTTTCTCTTTCCCCCTGACTAAGCCAGAGTTTGCACGCACAGACTCACACCCACCATCAGCAGCGAACAAAATAAAAAGCCTGCACCAGACATCTCTGTGACATCTGCTCTACCGTCTGTCAGCCCTGAAAGGTGCGGCAGTAAGAAACGGGCTCAGTTACACTCGGAGCTTAATCCCCTTCCCTCCTTGCATCTGTGATTTAGCTGCGGCGTCAATAAGACAAAGACTGAGCTGTCACATTAAGTGTAATGAACTGAAGCAGCCCAGCAGTGTCAGGCGTTTTACCCCTGACATTTCAGTAACAATCTGTCAGGCAGGTTGCTCTTCATCACCTGCACAGTATGTACTGAACCCACTCTGACCATTACCGAGCTGATGTGCCTCTGAGCAAAGCGCTTCAAGTCTCAGTGAATTATGCACAAGGCTATAAAAAGGTTTAAGTCTCAAACGTGAAGCTAAAGGACACAGACCCCTTCTTACAAATACACAGCTATAGAGGAGGTTCAAAGTAAATGAGCGCGTCAGAACCAGAACATGATGAGCAGCCAAGTGTTCTTTCCAGGGGAACATTCAGGGAGTCTCCCGTAACAGGAAACGCTGCGTCCCAGCATCAGGTAGAGCCCCCGAGGCATCAGGGCAGCTTGTTTACATCCACTGCTCCTACAGATGTTTAGCAGGTCACTCTGGTTAAATTGGAGCATGTGTTATTACACCGCTGTTAAAAGACCGAATGGCTTCAATGGTTACGAGAAGAAGCCGCACTGAGATTTCCACCTGAAACACCGAGTAAACAACTCCGTCCAAACAGCCCGGTCCCAAACACACACAGCGGCTTGTGCGCGGCTAGCAGGCTAAGCTAGCTGCTTAGTCCGTTGGTCAACCCTGCCCTTTCCGTGTAAACAAACAAACAAGCAAAACGAACCGGGCTAATAAAGAGCCGCGCAACCTTGGGTGGAGCGTATTGCCACTCTGTTGTTAAACTAAACCACGACACCGGGGCAGCCAGAGAGCCTCTGCGCAACTTTCACAACCGGAGGCAACATGAGAATAATCATGTTGCCCCGGGAGGTGAGCAGACATGCTAGCAGCGGCGTTAGCCTAGCGTCCTGGCTGCGCAGCCCAGGCACCGGACCGACCCGCGGAGCACGAGCAGCCGCGCTACAGCCCAAACCCTGCCTCTTACCATCGTACAAATCGAGGCGATCTTTCGGACTGTCATCAGTATTTCCATCCGTAAGCCGCCATGTTGGACCGAACCCCGATGTGGAAATTAAGAGAGCCGATGCGGCTGCAACAGCTCCAGCAGAGCCTCCTGCTCCTGTCTACGAGCGCTGACAAGTCACGCGGAGCAGCGTCAACCACTTCCTCTTGATTTTTCAAAATAAAACAACGAGAAACAAGTGATGCTTTCCCTCTGAGGCTACCGTGGTTGGTGTGTAGTTCCCACCCAGGCGCCGTTCTTCAAGACGCAGGAGATGCGAAGAGAAGCTGCCTCCTCGCGCTCGGTTAGCTTATTTCTTTTTGGTTATATGTGCAACGGCGTCGCTTCCGGTATTGCCTTCTGTGTTTCTGTGTGACTTTACAGCACTTCCTGTCGTCCAGCTTGGAACAGCTGTGAAGGAGAGTTGTCGACGCGCGGGTGCATCAGGTTCGTTCGATTCTTGGGCTGCGCTGAAATAAGCGGGCGGTGCTTTGAGCCGCAGACTCAGTGGAAGTTCGTCTGCTCTTGACACAACCAGCCGCTTTTCTCTTTGGTTTATAGGTCGAGGGTTTGTCATCTGATACTTTTCTTCTTTGTGCAAACGAATAATCGCTGCGTTGCGTTTGAGTAGCACTGACGCAGAAAGACAAACCCTGTAGAATTGATCTTCGTTATAGTTCAGCTGTTCTTTACAAGTGTCCGCGATGGACAGTGAGAAGCTTTAGGTTCTCTGTGTGGAAGCGGTGCCCAGCGCGGCTTTTCCTCTCATCCTCTTGAGGGTCTACTTGGTTTACGGTCTCACCCATAAAAACCCACGTCCCTTGCTTATGTGACACTAAAAGGCTGTTGATGTTGGAGTCCAGGCTGGGAAGAGCAGCCCGGCTGGTCTCATGGGGACATTGGTGGGGATGGTCCGGGGCCGCATCCCTCCTCCCTCCTCCCTCCTCCCGCGTCTCTGTGCGCGGTCAGCAACCTTTGGAATCGGAATAGTTTTTGTCATTACTTGTGCGCAGTGTGTGAAACGGGGGTAAACGAGGCCGAGAACGTCTCGTCTGTAATTGAATCTTGGTTTTCAGTAAGATCTTTGCTGGACATGGGATACGTGGAAAATATGAGTGTTTTGGATCCCAGGGGGACCTCACAATGAATTTCTAGCAGCTTTATAGCGAAGCGTAAACTCGCGCAGGGACATTATGGCAACTCTGCGGTGAATCTTCCTCCTTCTCACGTAAATCCAGGCGGATCCGGGGACCGAGAGGAGCTAAATGCGGCAAACTGGCGACCCTGCACCGGGAACCATGAACAGCAGCGGATCTGGCAACTTTCTGCTGGTCCCCATACCAGAGTATCCACTGCTGGACTGTGTGCCCACCAAGACGGTGAAGATTGTGGTGCTGGGAGCGAGCAACGTCGGGAAAACCGGTACGGAGCTCACTGTTTGTTTTGCCTGCTATAATCCAACTGAAGATGGAAACGTTTGAACAGGGTCTCAACACTGATTTGTGGCGTAGCAGTGATATGATAAGAAAATTGTGCCGGTGTCGTTCGGCACCATAATAAACACGGTTTAAACTCGCCGGTGTTCTGATATCTATGAGATTAATTCTTCTAATATCGCAGAAATGAACCTTTTAAGTGGCACATTATTATGTTGGTTATTAATCTGTGATCGAGGCGACAGAGGGCGCAGTTTGGCTCTAATTTTAATTGTCTTTCAGTGATAACAATAATTAAGTACTAGTAATTAAATGTGCTATAATGTAGCATACACGAGTGCTTTTACTTATAAAGGTGTTTGTAAACCGGTCTCCTGTGTATTATGACTATTGTGACTGTTATGTGTTATTCATAGGATTTGTTCGTTTTACTTTTCTACCAGTTTTGCATAAAGCTTTTTAAAGGGATTGACTTCGTATTTGAATTTGAAAGACATCTAGTTCAGAGATGTAGTAGCAGTTCACAGTTTTACTCCATAGATGATCGTTGATCTTGGTCTCAAGTGCACAAGCAGGTGTCAGTATCACAATAGTGTAAACATTAAAGAAACCATAGACATGTTATTATTATATATATATATTATTTATTATATACTATTTTGAAATCTGGGAAAGTGGCCACTAGCAGTTCAAAGAGAGTCAAAATGTGAACTTATAAGAGCCTGCAATGGTAAATAGCACAATTCCATCAAGACCGACATCTAAAGAAAAGAACAAATCAAAAGCCAATAGAGTGTCACTCATTATTTCAGCTTTGATTTAATACACTGATGTGAGGACTTTCAGAACAAATGAACACATACTTTAATATAGAAAAGAAAGCAGAAAGAAGCTGCCATTGTTTTGGAGGGTAGACTAAACACATCAGTGAGTGTTTAGCCCGCTACAAGTGGCTAATTTGTCAGACTGGTGCTAAGTGAGTCTTTTATAAGTCCTAATAAAGCTCAGGCAGTTGTTAAAGTCTGAGCCAACAGCTGAGGACACGCCTGCGTGAATTTATCATCGCCACGGTACAACTCAGCTCCGCCTTGTTACTAGTAAACGTGCATCTTAGTCCAGTTCACTCATCATATCACAGGAACTGACACCACCTTACATACTGTACCAGGCAGCAGGGGCCTAATAAATGCTCTTATCAATGTGCATTATGGGAAATGCAGAAATCTGGGTTTTGGAGCTTGACCCATAAAGAAAAAATGAAACATTTGCTGCTCGCATGGAGACTGTCCTGTCTTCAAACTGCTCCTAACTCCTAATAACAACTATTTCCCTTGTTTTTTTGAAAAATAAAAAAAGCTTTAAACTGCTCTGACGAAAATGTACAAGAGTTGGAAAAACAATGTTCAGAATCCAAAATCCAGAGACTAGACAGTTGTAGCAGATGACGCATTAAGGATTGCATCACATTCTCAGAGCTGGTTAATCATTTTCTCAGTTCACTTTAGGCCTGGTTGTTTGGAAATGTTCAGAATCAAAAGTAAGTTTGGCAGCGATGAAGAAATGTCCAGTAACAACCACTGTAGTATAATATAGGTCAGTAGGTTACTATACAGTATCTGACACTATGATGCAGCTATAAGAAAAACACTCACTCAATCTTTTATCTAAGATTAGTGAAGTTTAAGAGAAGAGGGATAAAGTTGTTGTCTGATTCGTTTTTTTTCTTCTTTCAGCTCTGATTGTCAGGTTTCTGACAAAGCGCTTCATCGGGGATTACGAAGCAAACACTGGTGAGTTTCTGTCCAAGTAAGCAGCCACAATAAACGCATTCAGTGGCTGATTTCCCCCTGCAAACGTGGCGTGTGTAGAGAAATTCCACTATTGATCCGCTCATTCCTCCTGCCTCTTTGTTTCTCCACAGGAGCGCTCTACTCCAGAAAGGTCACACTGGATGGAGAGGAAGTGTCTCTTCAGATCCAGGACACTCCCTGTGTCGCTCTCCAGGTACCTGACTGAAGTAGACACAGCAGCCAGAGGTTTCATCTGTGGAAATCTGTTTTGTTCTGCACTTCATAATCTGAAAATGCTTCAGAAAACAGCTCATTTCACTGCCATCGCTCAACTAGACTCTCATAAGTGGCTCTGTATGTTTTCTGGCAACAGCTTGGGTCTTAAGCATGTTTCGCTGCAAATGATACGTTTTACTAATCACACAGAAATAAATTAACATTTTCTGGTTGGATAGAAATAATTTAATAAAGTAATAATAAAAGCTGGGTTAAAAAGTTCAGTAAGTCGAAGAATCTGTCCTACGTCACTGCTGCTTCATATTTCAGAGTTGAAACAAAGGCAACCACAAATCACTCGCAGTTTCGTCTCAAAGCAGCATTTCAGGAATGTATTTGAAGTGAGAGGAAGTGACCTTAAGACCATCTCCCTGCTCGCGGCCTGTATAATGAGGGCAACGCGCCCCACAGCCTGCCCTGCTCGATACCCTCTGTGTGTTTACAAAACCAGGCCTCAGAGCGGCTCATTTCCTTCACTGGGGAAGATAAGTGAGGGCGAGGAAGTCCCTCCTGGCAGGATGGAGGATGATGGTGACCAGATGCCAGAGATTAGACGGGAATAATTTGTGTGTGCAGAGCAGGCGGGTGGAGGAAAGGCTCAACTTATGGAAGACCGTTAAATGCTGATTGACTCACAAAAACAGAGTTGTTGTTGAAACAGAAAGTCTGGTGCCTTCCAAGGAAAGTGACCTCACCTTCAACCCGTGATCACAGAAAATGTGCTTCCTTTAGTAATTACATGTATGTGGATGATGCGAGTTTGAGGAATTTGCCAAGCGTGAGTTGAGTTGCTCCTGAAGGGAGAGCTGGGTGGTCTGCTGGGCCCGGACTCTGAAACAGCTGCAGTGTGTCCATTAGCAGCTGTTTGTCCTGGCAGAGCACCTTCAGTAAAAGCACCACCTGCACCTGAGAGTAGAGGCTGCTCCAGAGGACGCAGCGAAGCGAGCACAATATTTGTCGTTTCCTACATTAAGTTTGCGTGTTTTTTTGCAGGACGACGCTGAGGGCCTGTACTGCCAGGAGCAGATTAACAGGTGATTCATCAGGCGGCTTGAACGTGAGTCGGACTCTCAGACGAGCGCATACCGTCATAACTGTATCATCTGCTCTTCCAGGTCAATCTACTGGGCGGACGGTTACGTGCTCGTTTTCTCCATCACAGACCACAACAGCTACCGAACCATCCAGCCGCTGTACCAGCACGTTAGACGCATACACCCCTCTGGAAACATCCCTATTATACTGGTCAGTCCTGCCACACATCAACACTGTCACACTGATATAAAATGTTGTGGCATTTAAATGCAAACGCACTCCTGCCTTTACACCTATAAACTATAAGCCAACTATGTTATTTATTCTATTTTTGTAACAGTAACAACCTTCCCATCTATGTGCATGAGACAGTGGCAGGTACCCACTAACCCTAATACCTGTGACCTGACCAGTCCTGTAATCTGTAATCTGCTGCAGGTTGGGAACAAGAGCGATCTGCTCCGAGCCCGACAGGTGCCGGCAGACGAAGGCGAGACGTTAGCAGCTTCGTTAGGTCGGACGCCTTCGTCTTCCTCTTTCTGCTGACGTATTTTTTGTTGTTTCCATATTATGCCAAGTGAAGTCTTTTGCAATGTGGCAGATGATATGAAAAAAGAGGCTATTATCCACATTTCCCTGCCTGCTCCCATCCTGTGAGCATACTCTGCACGCTGTCTAGTGAATGAAGAATGCTGACTGTTATCTCAAAGATTAGTGTCGATCTGACCTGAACTTCTCTGCCCACAGGAGGAGTTTACTTTGAAGCCTCGGCCAGGGAGAACCACGAAGGGGTCCACACCGCCTTCCTGCACCTCTGTCAGGAGGTGGGACTGTTAGTTAGATCCTGAAAATCCAGTTCAGTTTCTTCAAATACCATTACAAATACCACATGTACTGTGGGGCACGATATAGCAGCAAGTATCGTAAGGATAGTGGATAAAATAATTTGTATAATGTGAGAGATTTTGCGCCTTTATTCATTTTGAGCTGTGCAACATTAATCTGTGTTGAAATGCTCTCACGTGTTCATCAGCTCATCTCTATGTCAGTGCTTTTTGGTAGCTTACAGTCACTTCTGGTGGACTGACACGTCAACAATGAGCTGAAACCTGCCATGAAGCTCAGATAAAGCCCAAAGGTGCTTTAGGTTCAAGTGCTTCTCTGTAGGCTCATGTGTCCTAATACATTTGATTGAAAACACTTGCTGCTTGCAAAATGGAGCTTTATTATATTAATATGTTCATGTAAATGTACTTGAATTCAAGTTTACCTGATCAGTTTCATTCTGTGTTTGCTGTCCTCTAGGTGAGTCGAGCTTTGGGAGGAGGGAACGGGGAGAAGAGGCGAGGAGGCCTTCACCTGGCCAGACCCAAATCTCCAAACATGCAGGAGCTGAAGAGGAGGTTCAGGCAAGTCCTGTCCTCCAAAGTCAAGTCAGCCACCACTATCTGATCCAGAGGAAAAGACAAACGGCGAAGAGCTTTACACAAAGGAGGATCTAGTTCTTCTTTGATCGACGGCTGAAAGATGAGAAGAGGAAGTGAAGCCATTAATGGCATTAACAGAGTCCTCTGAGCTTTTCTGCCAGTGATCGAAACTTTTTAATGAGCACAGGCAGTCGTCACGACGATGGTAACACAAAGAGCACATGGAGCTTCCTGGCGTTGGTCTGTGTTTTGGATGCAGCTCCCCGTCAACACAACCTCGCTCTGGGCTCACGTACAACGAGGATGGTGCTCAACACAAACATGTCAGAAACTGCTAATTAAAGAGTTTGTGCTGCTCCAAAACCTTAATACGCAGCACAGTCGGCAAACCTGAGCAAGTTATTCATCTGACAATGTAATCGTGTTTATTCACCCTCTAGCTTTCACGGTTTATTTGACTCTGGTTTCAGGGTCACCGTGAGACCTTTTTGATTCGCTGATACCAAATAAATGAAATACAGTTTGGATGGTCTCTGTTTTAATAAGAAAGAAGTTTGAAGGGAAGCAGGAAGTGACCCCAAAGCACAAGCCTCCAAGGTCACATTTGACAGCCAGATGGGAAAAAATGAAGTGAGGAAAAAATGAAATGAAGTTAACGACTGCCAACAATAAAATGCAGTCTGACTGACATTAAAGTTCAGTCTGTGTCTGAGATTTAAGGGGTATGTTTTATTTTTGTATGAATAGTGTTTGACAAATACAAAATTATGCACAGAAACTACAAATGTTGATGATGTTTTGACTTGACCAGAAACTGCATAACAACAACAAGGCTATTTAATGAAAAACATGTTTAAAGGTAAATTTTAAAGTTGTATTAGGACAAAAAGTATTTGATTTAATATTTAATAATAATAGTAATAGATTTATTTATGCAGAGGGGAGCTGGGATGGGTCTCAGTGGTGTGTTTGTGTTCTCTGCTGTTCTCATGACCTCTCTTCTTGTTGACTCACACACTCAGTAAGACAAATTCCTCCGTATCTGGAATTTCTGTCTTGATGACTGAACTGTCACGCTGACGCTCTGTCTCTCTCTCATACACACACACAAACACACACACGCATTTAAAAATTGTCTGCTGACCCCAACGCTAACCTTCTAGCCTTTGACCCTTAAAAGCAGCAGGGCTCCGTCAGAGTCTGGAAAAATATGACATGGAGCCAGCTCACTCCTGTGTGTGTCCATGTGTGTGCACACACACAGAAGAAACATTTTCTAACGATATTTTTCTGCTGTGAGAGCAGCTTCCTGTAGACCACGCTGCCCTTGACATCAGGATCAAGAGTTTCATACTCCAAACCACTTTCACTAGCTTTCTCTAACTTACGTCACTTGTTACTCTTGGACTGTGACGCATTTTTTCCTACCAAATCAGTGGCTCGGTGCTTAAATCAGCTCATTATCTGTCAAATAAAGTCACATGTAAGGCCTGTTAGAACAAAACGATGACGACACAAACACGCGGTCTTTTAACACTGATCCTTGCCGAATGTGTGTCAGGCGGTGACTCTCCACTACAGTGATGCAGAGGCAACGTGTGGTGAAAGTCTGAGTTGCAAAGAGATTTAATCTGGACTGAAGCTCTGCACAGACGTTACGAAACCAAGCTTTAAACTCAGAGGCACATGCTTGACAATACGGCAGCATGTACGACTGCACCAACACTACGAATAGGCGAGTGGGATCAGTTTGTTCCGTTCAACATAAAACAAAACAAAAACAGAGTCTGTCTGAGACGCTGCTACGGTTTGATCGTGTTCTTTAATATATATCAGTATCTACACAGTTCAGCATGTGGTCGTTCATCTCTCCAGGTTAAGAGCAGACACGGGAGTAGACACTAGGAGTCTGTCTGTGTGTTTCACTACAGCTACACATGAATTTTCCACTTCGGTCTAGTGTGTGCGTTTTGTTTGTCACCTCGCTTGTTTAAGTGGCTTTCACTGAGAGTATTTTCTGCCAGCAGCAGCTCATGGACATGACTCCATCTGTGAGGAATGCAGCCGGAGAGAACAAACGCTATGGTTGTGATTAGCAGCCGTTCTTGTCTATGTAATCTTCTTATGTGTTGTGTCCCATATAGGGAAACCTCAGTCTCATGTTGTTGTGTGCCAGCTTCTTTGGACTTGTTTAGTCTGGGCCTGTGACACTTCAGCGAACCTGCATGGATCTCATTGGGATAATGAAACGAGGATAGATGGTTCAGTTTAATATCAGCTGCTTAGTTGTTTGCCTCCTATACACTGTGTGAAACCTGATACAGTGTTTCCCCCAAAAAACACAGCAGTGACAACATTCATTATATTTAACATTGCAGTAAAAGACATATGTCAACATTTTGTTCCAGTCATTGTTATAATAAGTTACAGTGAACACCCACAGATGAAACACAAGCAACAAAACACAACTAAAGGCTGAATTAAGTAAAAGAATACAAACATCACCCTGGAGGCAAATACAGAAACTGAAAAAATGATTCATCATCCAATGAAAACAAACTAGTAGAAAGCAATGTGGACTAGATACATGTATGTCCACCAGCAACGTAGTGAGCTCTCAGATCCACTGCAAGCAGTAGAGTGTGTCATCTTCGTGTGACTCTGTGTGTGTGTGTGTGTGTGTGTGTGTGTGTGTTCTGTTATCTGTAACAGGCGGCAGGAAGTCAAAGTCCTTTTTAGCTTCAAACCCCAAACCCAGTCAGAGAGAAGGAGACAAAAAAGGCAGAGACCCGAGGGAGAAAGGAGACAGCGAGGAAGATAAAACCAAAGCACGGAGACAGGGAGATTATCAGCGTTTGACGTACATGAAGCAAATGGACGAGTTGGCTTTTAACGTCTGACCGTGGCCGAGCCATAAGCTGCTACCGCTGCTGAGGCTCACTGCTGTTGCTGTAGCTGTTGCTGTAGCTTAGATTTGCTGCTAAAAGACGTTGTTCTGTGAGGGTGGACACTTCGGTGAGTGACACTGAAACAAGTGACTGATGTTTGTGGTGCCTGCTAAATTCCACAGTGATGGTCTTGATGATAAACTTTGCTGAGTCATTGAAAGTCAGGCCTGTCTCCATGTTCTTCAGACTGCAGACGCACACCATCACTCAGCTGCTTGGGCTCTGGAGCTCTGGCTGACAGCATAGAGTTAAAGCATAAACAGCATCTATTTTGGGCACCAGCGCTCCCAGTGGGGAACCCATTTACTCCCACTTCCTTTCTCGTGGCCTGCCCTTATTCTCACCCTGCCGTCTTCCTACAGCAATTACTGAGATCCAGGACTGGGACGTTCAAACCGGGCTCTGACAAACAGTCAAAATTAAGGTCACGGGCCTTTTCTAATGTTGCAGGTTGATTTGGACGCTTCATTCTCAGTGAGTGGTTCCACTGTGGTTCTGGTCTTGCACCTTCCAGACCTCATTCTTTCCCAGCTTTCATATCTTGACCCACATTGTGTTTTCAAAGTAAGCTAATGAGTTTTAACAACTCATTCATTTGTTCAGCAGGATTTTCTGGTTTGGATGCGTTAAATGTTTCCTCTGTGATCTGATCGCAGGCCTTTCCAGACGTAGAGCCTCTAGCTACCGGCTCCTCTCCAAGTTCTGGTTCTGCAGACTGAAACCTTCTCTACTACTTTAAGACTAGGCTTAAAACATTTCTTTTTCTTTTCATTTCTCTAGTCAGAGCTACATTGTAAACAACATTGTATATGTTTCATAGTTTAGGCCTTTAGGTTTTTTGTTATCTTAAAATGATATGAGTAAACTACACTGTAAACTATTTTAAAATAGCACATGTGCAGAGAATTGAACAGTTGTATAATATAATATATAATCATATATTATATATATCATATACAATATATATAACACAATTTAGCCTTAATACTTCTGTAACCATTGACTATAGTAGGTTTCCATTAAAACAGGAAATGAATAAATCTGTTGAGATTTGACTGAGACCTCTCACACCCAACCTGTTACCCTTGGGGTTTGAATGTGAGGTGGATTTTGGGTGGCGAGGGCATTTCTCAATCCTCTTCGACTTGTCAGTATCCCTCCTTCGATGTGCAGACTAATTACATCAGATAAGGCAAATGTGTAGATGGACTGAAGTGGAGAGCACAAGAAAAAAAAAGCGATGAATGAATATTTCGACATCAGACAGTATGGAATGCATTTACAAACAATATACAAGTTTATGTGAAGAAACAGACTTTTTCTATTATTTCCATTACGTTGGAGTTTACCCTGTGATAACTTACTTTGATATAATTACAACATTTACCTTTAATATATAAATACATGGACCATGGCCATTTGTGGAAAGAACACCACCACACACAGATGCAGCCATTGGTTCAAATTACACCAACAATTACAGAGAGACAAGTTTCTCCCCTACTGCATAACAGTTTTTAACATAAACCTCAGTCATCGAGACCTGACGTCTTTTCACAGCCACTAATATGTAGAGCTGTGGAATTCTGAACCCACCGCCAGAGGGACAGTAATGTCACCTGAGAGCCTTTAATGCTGCTGGGGCCAGCGATGGAATGTAAAAACCCGTCCCGTCCCGTTCGGGGCCTGTTGTGTCCCATCCGCCCACCGCGGTGCCAGTCAGTCTTGAGAATGAGGGGCCCTCCGCCGGCGTCAGTAAGTGGCTCTTTCAGGAATCACAGTGCCATTCAGAAATGAAAGAGTGTGCGATCGATGCAAAGAGCAGCTTATGGCAGTGACTGTCAGCACCTGAATATAAGAGGCGCGCTTGCATCGTACAGCAGCCTGTGTGAACTCAGCTGAGCTGCTTCAGTAGAGGTGAATTAAGCTCTACATGAGCTAGAAGCCACAAAAAGTCTGCTCCTGTACAAGCGTAATATAACAATTGTGGGAAACTGAGAGCGTTTATGTAGGAAGAAAAATGATGATTGTACTGTAATAGAAAGGCAACATATCAAATACAAATAGAGTGTTAAATAGTACAAAAAACATAATACAGAAAAATGAATACAGTAACCACATACGTAAGCTGGCATGTTCTGGTTTGTACCGTGTAATTAGACAAATGCTCTACGTGTGCATTACGTTTCTCTTTTTCTTTGCACATTAGTATCACAATGATGAAAAAACTACAGATTATCACTCTGACAGCCCTGTTTCTGACATGTAAAAAAAAGAACATGAACGCTTTTAATGCTTTTATCCATTTTAGCATTTAAAAAAAAAACTGAATTCATGTTTCAAAGGAAGCTAAAGACGCTTCCAGCTCTCCAGCAGAGTCAGGTCAGGTCTTCACATCTGGGCTGATTTGTCTTGTTTTATGATCGTGTTGGTGGAGAGAGCGTGGATTTGATAGAGCGCTACAAACTTAGCCATTTAACCTCACGCAGTATTTTAGAGGAAACACATTTTAGCAGTTCCACCAGTGGTTTCGAAAAGACTTGAAAAGCCCAGAACGATGACGTTCACTCTGCAGAATCGAACAGTTTGTTCTGTCAAATTGTGCAACGGCTAATAATGTTGTCCTCGCCCCCCACGATGCTGAGAGACTGAAACCCAGTGTGAGAGGACGAAGCAAAATCTGCTTCTTATTGGTCCCATTCAAGAGGAAACATCTGTTCACACTCACAAAGAACAGACCAGTTGTTAGGACTGACTGAAAAACTGGCTGCTGTGTTTGTGTCATGCTGCCCTCTAGCTTTTAGGGGATCTGTCATGGAACAGAAACCTAGGGTGTATACACTATATATGTGTATATGTGTGTACACTAAAACAGATGAATAAATACTATGATTGTAGTTTTATTGCAGTTTTTTCCTAGTATGCAAAGTGCTTCCAGTAACATGACACAGTTATTCCAAAGACTCTTACAAATATGTCCCTATGCAGGCATACTTGACGTTCATAATAAAATTACTTCTCTGCCCTTCACTGGGAGGTCAGAGGTCAAGCTCAGCTGTAGGAGACCTCCTTTAGAGCTGGTAGCACTGCTTTGATTAAAAAACAGCACCTAACAAAGCATTAATTACAATAACACTAGTGATGGTTGTTTTCCTTTCAGCTCGGCCAGTGCAGCTCAAAGCTACAGCTGATTGGATTTGATTAATCTGACAAGGCAGGTCTCACCTGTAAGCTCCCACACGGAGACGCACCAGCTGTAAAGCTGCCAACCGTCTTAAACACATGTACAGGATTGTCCTGAATGTGAGCAAAAATGAACAGATTCATATGAGAACGCTCCGCTGACGTGTTGGACATAAAGAACGGGAGAAGCGATGAAACGCCCCATCGCTGTGATGCTGTGGTGCAGAAGATTTACCTGGGAGAGAAGTGAGATCTGTCCACATCATCAGTGCTTGGTAGGAAATCTTTATTATCAATTCCAATCATTTAAAGGCGTGGGGCCCTTTAATTGTCTGTAGCACATTTAGTCCCAATAAAGTCACATTTGCTGTTGTGACTCATCCTCACTCACACAAATCGGATCAACAAATATTTTTAAAATGAAGCCATTGGCACGTTCGGTGCTTTTGGGGGTTTGTAAATACACAGAACCACAACAGTGGCGTAACATCTGGCACTTCTTTTCTAAATGTATCTGAATCGTTTTTTCTAAATTTAGTCAAATCTTTTAAATGCAAGCTTTTTAAATGAGAAGCATAGTTTAAAGCTCTTTCATGCTTTTATGGGTGCAAGTGATTTACATGTAGCACGTCAAGGTATGATACACTATGACAAGTTGTTGCGACAAGGTCATATCAGCTAATCCTTCTGTAGACCAGGCTTTGTCTGCACAAATAGTCTGGACGTATGTTTTAAAAAAAAAAAAAAAATACACACAAGCCATAAGCACACAAAATGTTGAAATGCTGCCAAGTTATAATTCACATAAAACTGTGTGAATGTACCAACTTTTCTCCTTCATTTTCAGCGAGGCAGCATCCTCAGCTGTTCCCTCACCTTCCTGTAAACTCTGCAGTCTCTGACGATGCAACAACAGCTTCCTGCCATCTTTACTTTACCTCAAACATGGCAGCAGACACCAGACAAGACCTCAGACCAATACCCATCCTCCCTCTTGCCTCTCCATCCTCAGTCTCCTCTCACCGTGCGTCCCATGACTCCACCCCGTGCATCTCTCCTGCAGAGGTTCTTCCTGGCTCTCCTGGCATCTCTTTGTTTCCTACCCGGTCAATCAGCGGCCGCCTGGTTTCGGGTTGGGGTGGTGGGACCCTGGGGGTGTGATCCTCTCTTTGCCAAGGCCCTCCCCAATGTGGCAGCACAGCTTGCTGTCAATCGTATTAACAAGGACCCCTCGCTGTCCTACGCTGCAACGTTTGACTATGTTGTACTGCAGGTACACTATTGGAATCCATTAGACCACCGTAATCGATATTTATGCTAATGTAGAGAAATGAATTTATGTTCATGTTGTGTGTCTAGTTGCAGAGAGCACAGTTAGCTGAGCTTGACTTAGCTATGTACACAAGCCAACATCAACAATGACTATGTGATGACCCATTCGCGTTCCTGGAAACCTGCCATTAGAATGTGAAACAGATGTAGGAGACACAGATGTGAGCAAGGTGCAGTGTCAGAGTCGTTGCTTCGCTCTTTGATTAATTTAAGACTTTACGCCATCACTTCTCAGGAGCCGTGTGAGACATCGCTGGCGTTGGAGGCATTTGTGGGTTTCCACACCAAAGCGTCCGGGTACATCGGACCCACCAACCCTGGTTACTGTGATGCTGCTTCAATGCTGAACAAAGGCTGGAACAAAGTAAGGGAGGTGTTTGAGGACATACACTGGGTGTGTCCACAAAACTCTTCTCTTGCTGTGATGTGTGCGTTTTGTGTTTGCTCCTGTCCTTCTCCAGGCGTTATTTCCTTGGGGTTGCGTTGGCTACGACTTAGACGATACCCGGAACCACCCAACCTTTGCCCACTCCATGGCGAGGCCCACCTGGGTTCTGCTCAGTGTCATGAATTACTTCAGATGGGCCCATATTGCCATCATTTCATCTACACAGGACATCTGGGTTGAGACAGCCATCAAGGTTTGTCATTTCCTTTCACAATCCCACTTTAGAAAAGCTCCTGGTTTCTAGTAGCTGCCTACATCGAATCAGACGAATGACGTAAAGTAGAGTTTGGCTTGTCCAGGTGGGCGACTCCCTGAGGAGCCACGGTTTGCCTGTCAGACTGGTCACTTTTATGGAGAACACACCTCACGGCATCAGACAAACTCTGGCTAAGGTCAGAAAGATGAGAGAAATACGAGGTCAGTGCTGATATAAAGACTTGATGTGTATTTTTGCACTTGCTGGTTTCTTACCGAACGTTTTTTCTCTAGCTGTAATCCTCTGCATGCACTCAGTGCTGATCGGAGGCAAACTCCAGCAGCTGCTCTTGGAGACGGCCTACGACATGCAGATGACTGACGGCTCGCTGGTCTTTGTGCCTTATGACGCGCTGCTCTACAGCCTGCCCTACCACAACGTGACCTACCCAACCCTGAGCAGCAACAGCAAATTGTTGAGGGCCTACGACGCTGTGCTGACTGTCACCGTTGACTCACCCCGTGTGTCGTTTTATGAGGCCTACAGAGAAGCCATGGACAGAGGAGAGGTGGCAAGGACTCTGAAGCCACAGCAGGTGATGGAAGAAACCACAGCGTAATATTTGTGTGATGGTGATTTTAAACGAGGCAGGTGGAGCTGACTGCTTCAAATGGGTCCTGCAGGTATCTCCCCTGTTTGGCACCATCTACAGCTCTGTCCTCTTCATGGCTCACGCCGTGCACCGTGTCCAGCAGTCTGGGGAGTGGATGTCTGGAGGAAACCTGGCCAGACACACTCACGGCCTGGCTTTCCAGGTACCGGAAACGCTGTAACATCAGTAACTCTGGAAGTTCTCCGGTACAATCTTAGAAGAGTGATGTTCAAATCATCATTATCTTCCAAAATTTAGATTTACTAGATTGCTGCCTAATATCACCCTCCAATAACAGCAGGCATGAAGAAAATGAAGTGTTTTTCTCAATTTAAAATCCAAAACGTAAATGTCCCTTTTTAGCATAGTTCTAGTCACATCAGTTATTTGCACTGCAGGGCTTCAGCCACTCGGTCAAGACCAACAGCTCTGGAGCGGTTCTGCTCACCTACGTCATTCTGGACACAGATGGACGCTCTTGGGAGCTGAAGCCAACATACAGGTACACAGACTGACACGTTTCTTTCTAGGGTATGGAATTACAGGACTGTGCAAAGGTTCGAGGCAGATGTGAAAAAATGCTGTAAACAAAGAATGTGTGTGTCATTTATTTTCATAAATGAACAAAATGCAGTGAATGAACAGTGCAGTAGACAGCTTTAATGTATACAGTTGATTAACGTCAGCATCGACATGGAGGCGGGTCTGGTGAGGTTCTTGGGTCGAGACATCCACTTCCCTTATGGCTATGGGCCCAGGAAAGACGCGCCCTGCTGGTTTACTCCAGGGGTCATCTGTTCGGGTGGTGAGGAACACACACACGGCTACACTGCTAATTAAACACATAATCTTTTGTGCTTATGAAACCTGAAAGTAGAAGCAAGAGATTCTACTCCGAGACTTTGTTCTTAGTATCTACTAGTTCTTAGTAACATTTTATTTACCTTAAAGCTCCAATTTTTCTTCTCCAGGTGTGGATTTGTTGTCGACCATCAGCATGTTCCTTGGAGCAACCGTCTTCTCTGTCTTTGCAGTGGCACTGGTTTATTGCATCAGGTACAAAATCAGTGTGAGGTCAAAGGTCATGTTGCTGGGCCTAACCATTCTAAGATGATGAAGTAATATTAAAAATAGTTTTTGACCTATAGTTTATCAATCACTTCAATCAGTTACTGGTTCTCTGTGTTTGTCTTGTTGTCTAGGCGACGTATCAATCAGATTCGACTGGTCCGGGGTCCTAACAAGATATTGCTGACTCTCGCTGATGTCACATTCATAAACCCATCGCTTAGCAACAAGGTCAATCCCTGACATCTTTTTTAGTTTAGTTTTATTTTTTACCATCAAACACGACACAAGAAACACAAATCACTGTGTCACATGCTGAACTTTACTGTCTGCAGAAGCTGAGTCTGGACGACAGCCGGGCCAGCGGCATGAAAAGCGTATCAGACTGCAGCATAGCCTCGCCGGCCTCCACCCAATCCCCTGCCACCTACGAGAACTCCAACGTTGTCATTTATGAGGCAAGCCTGTCTGCTCATATGCTTTTAAACTTGTAAAGACTGTCTGGGGACATTTCTCAGTTGTAGTAAAGAATGGAAGCTAGGACGGTGGCATCATCTGCTCTAGCTGATGTCTTGTTACACTTCTCGCTCCAGGGTGACTGGGCGTGGCTGAAGAGACTTCCTAATGGCAAGTTTGGCTGCATCAACCCAAAAACCAGCAATGTGTTTGAACTGGTGCGTAAACAACGAGACATTAGATGAAATGAAGGAATGTACTTACTGGTCACGTGTATATTCAAATCACAAAGATGTGAGAGTCAACAATGTCCGTCTGTCTTCAGATGAAGGACATGCGCCACGAGAACATTAACCCCTTTCTGGGATTTTTTCACGACTGCGGTGTGTTTGCCATTGTGACGGAGTTCTGCTCCAGAGGCAGCCTGGAGGACCTGCTGCTGAACGACGATGTCAAGCTTGACTGGATGTTTAAGTCCTCGCTGCTAATGGATCTAATTAAGGTGAACCTGGATTAGATGGTGGAGGAACATTGTGTTTTTTATAGCAGTTCCTCTGATATATTAAAAAAGGCAGAGTAATAAGCACCACAAACTGTTTCCTTAGGGTATGAAGTACCTGCATCACCGCGGGGTGAGCCACACTCGTCTGAAGTCACGAAACTGTGTGGTGGACGGGCGCTTTGTCCTGAAGGTCACTGACTACGGCTACAACGAGGTTCTGGAGGCTCAGCGGTTTCTCTACATTGAGCCTCCTGCAGATGGTGAGAGAACAAAGCGATTTCTTGCAAAGGATTTACTTTGTGTTGTTGCTACAAAAACCCACGTGCTTGTGTATTTAAGAGTTGCTGTGGACGGCTCCAGAGATCCTGAGGAGCGGGCAGCCGGGGCTCCACGGGACCCTGGCTGGTGACGTGTACAGCTTCGCCATCATCATGCAGGAGGTGGTGGTCAGAGGACCTGCCTTCTGCATGCTGGACCTTCCCGCAGCAGGTAGGAGTGTTGACGCTTTACTACAGACCCCACAAACAGCCACAAACCGCCCGAAGAGCATATCACGGTGAACATTTTCCTCTGATGCCTCATTTATCATGATCGACTCCAATAATCCAATACTACAATAGCTACTGGTCAACTGTCACGTCCTCTGTGTGTGGTAGACCTAATAGAGAGGCTCCGCAGGCCTCCTCCTCTGTGCCGCCCAGTGGTCAGCCCAGACTATGCTCCGCTAGAGTGCATTCAGCTGATGAAACAGTGCTGGACCGAGCAGCCAGACAAAAGACCCAGCTTTGATGAGATCTTTGACCACGTAAGCTAGTTGGAAAATGCGACGTTTATGGTTTTCGTCTGTTTCACTGTAAAACCACAGTTATGTCTATTTCTTGTGAGTATATTGGTTTATAAGATTAACTCGGATTACCCATGATTAATAAGTACTTTTCCTTTTGTCCGTTACCCTCCTCTCAGTTTAAAAATATCAATAAAGGGAAGAAGACCAACATCATCGACTCCATGCTGAGGATGCTGGAGCAGTACTCGTCCAACCTTGAGGAGCTGATCAGAGAGCGAACGGAGGAGCTGGAAATTGAGAAACAGAAGACGGAGAAGTTGCTGACTCAGATGCTGCCTCCGTGAGTTGTTACACAGAGGACGTCCACAACTAGTTCTACACAGATTCCCCACGTTGTTGTTCTGTTCACTCTTTTTGTAAAGCTGTGGATGTTTTCTGTGTATATTTTCCCCAGGTCTGTGGCGGAGGCTCTGAAGGTAGGCGGTGTGGTCAAACCAGAGTATTTCGACAACGTCTCACTTTATTTCAGCGACATTGTCGGCTTCACCACCATCTCAGCCAACAGCGAACCCATCGAGGTTGTCGACCTCCTCAACGACCTCTACACGCTGTTTGACGCCATCATAGGAAACCATGATGTCTACAAGGTGGGAAGTAACTCGTTCTAGTTCATCTCTGTTATCAGTAAATTGCTTTGTCGTCACTCTGATATGTTCTACTTGTAGGTGGAGACCATCGGGGATGCTTACATGGTGGCGTCAGGTGTGCCGGTCCCTAACGGCAACCGCCATGCTGCGGAAATCGCTAACATGTCCCTTGACATCTTGAGCGCTGTGGGTAGCTTCAAAATGAGACACATGCCTGATGTTCCCGTCAGGATCCGCATTGGACTGCACTCAGGTCAGAGAAGAGACTCTTTAGAGCCAAGAGTACGGATTTGTGTGAAATGGATTTTTCGATCTATGATGACCGTTGATTGATTGTTGACCTTAAACGCACGAAATGAAGACGTAAAAGCAATCTGTGTGTGGTTTGTAGGTCCGTGTGTGACAGGTGTGGTGGGTCTCACCATGCCTCGCTACTGCCTGTTTGGGGACACAGTGAACACTGCCTCTCGTATGGAGTCCAGCGGGATGCGTGAGTCACTGACCTAGAAAGATTACACCGAGGACTGGAACGCTGCAGCTGTAACATAATGTGTTTGTGTGCAGCCTACAGAATCCACGTCCACCAGAGCACAGTGAAGGTCCTGCAGCACTTAAATCTCGGCTACAAGCTGCAGTTAAGAGGCAGGACAGAAGTCAGGGTACAAAACTACGAAGCCTGAAGGTTTGCACAACACGACCTGCTGGAGACAAAACACAGTGTCTCGATGTCTCCGTGTCCTTTTTCAGGGTAAGGGGATAGAAGAAACCTTCTGGCTGGTTGGGAGAGACGGTTTCACCAAACCTCTGCCTGTTCCTCCAGAGCTCAAGTCTGGGTAGGAGCAACCATCCTTTCTCCCATTTCATTCCTCTCATTCACTCCTTTTCCTTTAGTGCGGGCCTTTGGCCTTCATGTCTGTAGGTGCTCTAGCGTCGATTCATTACAAAACCATAGCATTACAGGCCATTCAGCCTCAAGTCAGTCGACCCAGAACTCAGACGTGGTCTGCTCTGCAGCAGCCATCCACTAACACTAACACTAGTCCACTGGAACACGTAGCCGAGCCGTTACAGGACTGTGTGTGTGATGTGTTCATGCTCTGCACTATCCCCACAGGCAAATGGCCCATGGGCTGCAGATGGCCGAGATAGCCCAGTACAAGAAACGGAAAGCCCAGAAACAGCAACAGGAACAACTTGCAAAGAAGAAAAACTGAGGTAATGTTATGCATTATAAAAATGTATAACATTACTGGCTTGGGTGGCAACGAGACTCGTCCTTTGGCGACCTGTTAGCGTGTGAACTGTCTGAGATGTTGCTACTGTTTCTTCACTTTCCTTTGAATCTTGAACATGACTCAGAGCTCCTCAAAAGGCATCTTATCTACCACTGGGTAGTGGCTTAAAATGAAATCAGTTCATTTAGCAACGTTTCCTGTGTTGTGAATTGTTGTATTCATTATCTTCCATTTTAGTATCTACAGTATTTATTGGTTCACCTGAATAACTTTGCTCGATTGTAGTTTAGTAGATGTAGTGAAATAAAGTGTATAGTCTTGTGAGTTTTGAATTGGGTCATGTTATTAATCAAGATCCAACTGAATGCAAGTGAAACAAAGCATCATCTGGGGGCAGTTCCAGTGAGGGATGATGGGATTTTATCCATTCATTACAAACTTTATAAGAAGGGGGAGAAAATGTGCTTTTGAATTGTTGATCAGATACAAAACTCAGTTCTTCTCCTTTACAAGTCTTTTTTCTTAAAAATCAGCCATTTATGATGCTGCACCTTGATTTTGCCACACTTCTCTTCCACTTCAGCGATGCCGTTGAGCAAACACTTAAAACAAACAAACAAGAAAGTCAAACAGCGATGTGCAGGCGCTGATCTGGCCAGAAGTGATCAATCTAAATATGGGATATTTGAGTATGTGCTTCCTTAACTGTTTGGGTGAACAGGTGCAACATTCTCTACATAAAAACTACAGTTTACATGGATACATTTCTGTATCGATGGGCTTTATCTGGCATTTAGGTTTAGGTTTATTGAGGGACATACGTAAATGTCATTCCTTCCTTTCATGTTACACTTTAACACAGGGGGTAGAAAGTGACTGCAACGGTAAATGTTAGCTGAACAGAATGATGTAGTGTCAGAGTAAAAACGACTCGGTTTTAGATGTGTTGCATCTTTTCATCTCTAGAGTCTCAGATTTTAACCAGCATTTTAACAACATTTGTGTTTGTAGTCTTGGTCTGTGTTCGACCGACTTATTGAATTCAACTGTGTTTGTTCCAGTTAGATGAGAAGAATGGCACACGTGCCCTAAATTAGGTTTCACAAGGAGTTGGGTGTAATGTGGAGATTCTCATTTGTAACGTTGCATGTTGAACAGTGTGAGGCAAAGGTGTGGCATCCTTTTAAATTAACGGATAAGTTGTCCTTTCCTGTTCATAGAAGCAGTTTCCATTGCGCATTAATGTTCTGTCAATCTTCCTTCTTCTCCCTGATTCTTCTGCACCTCTATCCTCTCAGCACCGGAATCAGCATCTCCACCAATGAGTCAAGGAACATGAGGCAGGTGTTTCACAAGGCAGTGAAGAAGATCTCCCACGTCCGCATTGTGACTCAGCTCTACACACCCTACGATGACGACAATGTTATGATGTCGCACCACTGACTGACCCTGGCTGGACGTCTGCTGTCCATTAAAAACCATTTAGATGTTTCCTTGGGAAACTGTTTACTTGTGATCATCTACTAAAATGTATCACCAGGAGGATGACGACACAAGTGAGTGAGGGGTGTGTGTGTGTGTGTGTGTGTGCGTGTGTGGGGGGGTGCGTGCGTGCGCCCACGTGCGTGCGTGTCAGCGGCTTGAGTTGAGGAGATGAAGTTGTCAGATCATGACTCAGCAAAGAAGGGATCTACAGAAACTGTACATCAGCAATACACGAGCACAATTAATCTCTCGCTCGGTTCTTCATCCCCAAGTGCAGTAGGAATCTTTTCCTTCCACCAGATCACCAGACAGACTTGGACCAGGGTCGCTACAGTTTTATTAGAACTGCTGATTGATTGTGCTTTCGGTTGGTCAGTGTTATCTGGAATATCTTAGAAAATACTATTTAGTGTCTCTAAAATATGTCTACAATTGTATGTTTGGTTTTACCTGTAGAATAAAAACACAAATCTCGGGATAGTTCCTGTTGCTCATCTGTTTGGAACGACAGTGTGAGCTCATAAAGCGCAGACAGTGGGCGTTTATTCATTCATTCATCATGACTCTGAACTATCACAAACTACTTATACTGCTACATTACTGATTAAATTGCCTGTGGCTCTTTACTTACTTCCCCCAATCAACCCAATCCATTAGTCAAAAAACTACTATGTGATGTTCTATTATCGTTCTCTTGGTCTTTTCCTGAACTACTACATACTTAATGCTGTGTAGTATAAAGATACAGCATTTATACTATTGTATTAGTTTTATTGAATTTGACATAAATATTATAAACAAGATGTTAACGTGCATAAAAATGATCCTGGTAAGAAAATAAGGACAATTTGCACAGGTTTGTATTGTAGAATTTACTGCTAACAACAATACTAAGTCCACTGTATTTCCTAATCTAATCAAGTATGTAAAAACGTTTTGTAACAATCCCACAGCGCCCTCTATTGATTTACCAGAGCATGAACCGAATGAGTTGAAGCCACAGATGGCATCATGAGAGGATTATCCCTGCTGATCCTCACTCTGAATTAACTTCAGACGGACTGACCGGTTACACACATATTTACCCAAATTCAGCTAAAGTGAACCTTAAAGTTCAATGACTTCCATAGGATTGAAAGGTAAAAAACACAGTGTATATTTATGTCACAGGCTGGAAGTTTAACATACTCATACTCATACTTCTTTAAAATTACAAGTGCCTTGTAGAGAACAGTAAAGACACTAAAAGGATCCAAAAGGTTTTCATAAACAGGTAGGAGACCCTAAAAACAGTCAAAAGAGTCTGTAAACCAAAATACAGTAAAGAAACAACAATAAGCACTAATTACACTTATGTTTGTTCTAATATTATTTTTTTCCCACCATTTATCCCTGAATGCTTGCACTTTTCATATTTGTTAAAACAATAACACAATAATGTTAAAGTAAATGATTGATTAAATACAGAGGTAGCTGGTCAGCAAATGGGACATTTAAAAGCATGTGTGACTGAATATTAAAACGTGGATCTCAGCAGGTTGTTGCCAGTTAAGTAAATAAACTGTGCATCTGTTTAAAGTGCAATGTCAACAGCAGCAGTGTATCAACTGTGTTTGTTCTGAGACAACATACTGGGGGGCGTAACAAAAGGAAGCATGCTTTCCTTTGTGTTTCCAGTGTGTGTGTTTCAGCTTTGTTGACTCTGCTCCTTTGTTGTGAGTACAATAGAAGGAGGGCATCTACTGTAAGGCTCAGGTGTGACCAGCAGAGGGCGCTGTGTTGTGACAAATTGTCGATTCGTAGTAGAAGCATAAATTACAAAGTTGGTAGGAAAACATGAAGACAAAAATTACAAATACATTTCAGTATATGTTTATACATATCCACAAACGTGTCTATATATTGAATAACAGATCATTTTAAAACTAAATCTGAGATCTAGGATAAATCAGTACCATCATTGAGTCATACTTGTTTTTTATTGGAAAATTACTCCAACGTTATATTTAGATTATATTTACTAACGCAGTCAATCCCTATTATTATGTTTGAACCACCAAAATTTGCTAAGACCAAGGTTTGTCTGCACAGTCCACATCATCTGAAGCACAACAACCTGATTAGTGAATGAACTAATCAGTGGCTGCTACTCAGCCTCCATTCACAGTCAGGCTGTTCTCTCTTCTACTGTTACTGTACATTTCACAGCTACTTCTAGAAAAGGCTGTGAAAATAAGAAACACATGCCACGTTGCCATGTTAAACTAGTGAACGACAGGTGTCAGTACAACTTGGGATTGTGAAGAATTTTGGGATACATGTTGAGCAATTCTGCAGATATTCTACTGATATTGACGTGCAACAAAAACATGGCAAAAGGTTGAGGGTTACACGAGTTCAGCCGTCAGTCTTAGCAGAAGCAGGCTACACTTGAAGCACAGCTGATGCTCCCCCAGGGAAGAGTTGGGTTGCCCGTCGGCTCGACTGGTAGCTGGCTGTCATTGTGAGAGAAACCGGAGGCCGGTGCGCTGGTCGTCACAATGCTGCTCATTTCTGTCCTTAACGAGAGGTTAAGAGCTGAAAAGGTGAGAGACAAAAACGAGCAAGTGGACGATAACACTGCGTCTGGTCTAGCTTAGCACAAAGACCTGCAAGGGCCTCGGACATCCTCAGTCCAAGCTGAAAATAAAGGTCCTGCCTTATCATTGTCCTGTTATATCTGCCAGCTTGCAGTTCACCAATACCGCCTGGAATCACCTGGGTTTTGTTTAGAGGCACTAAAACGCTGCTGATGATGAGGCTGAATAGCCACGTTGACTGTTTGTAGACTCACAGTGTCCCATACTGCTGTGAATATTTTATCCAATGCCTGGTGACATTTCGCTGTTGTGGGTGTAGCTACTGTACGGCTGTAGACAGATGTCATGATTAAAGGCTTTAGAACACCCACTAATGTCTGGACGTTGAGTCCTAGCATCTGGATTTCTGTCTTCTAGCTCAAAACATTTTGCTGCATCTCAGCTTCATCAGTTTGAGAAAAGTTGTTTCAACCTGTCAGAAAAACGTCCAGAGGCCACGACTCAACTTCCAGGCAACTTCCTGGCACCCGGCTGACTGAGAATCTCCACTGACGGCACTCGCTAACGCAGCAGTATGCGAAAGGTTTCAACTACATACAGTGTATGCTAACTTTTTAGACCTTTCTCATTTGCAGTGACAGATTCGGAGGCGAGCTGGTCCTGAGCAGTAATAAGAAAGACATGGCACCAGCTCTGCCAAGGTGGAGGGTATGGCTCCCACTGGGACCAGTTGCACTACACATGATCCCACTCATGATACTGAAAGGTGTTTGGGATAAAAGGATCCGGCAAACTGTTGCATGTGGAGTATGTTAAGGGAATGGAAAGCCAGGGATGGCATCCAGCACAGTGTGGATGATCGCAGGTTCCTCCCATGGGCAGACTAAGCAGCGCTCCTCGATCACTCTGTGTAGATTGCCATGGAGGCATATATATATATATGTGTGTGTGTGTGTGTGTGTGTGTGTGTGTTGTTTAACGACTTTGAATTCTGGGGTATATTTTGTTATTTCTACCACACATTTCACAAGACAATGCTTCCGTATGCAGCTATGTGTCCTAACCTCTTCCTTCCGTTTTTTTTTTTTGTTTGTTTTTTTTGCAGTGTAATACATTTGCACACAACAGCACTGATATGCTGGAGAAACCTTGACACTAGTGGTAGAAATACCCAGACGCGCCAAACACGTTTCTTCTAAATGTGTAACTAACTGATAATGAATTGATGAATGTGTGCACTTTATATTTAATTTGGTTTTAAATATGAATTACAAATTGTACTGTTAACAGTTTGTGAGCTCTTGATAAAAGTACAAGAATAATACTGAAACAATAGGAAATATGCAAAATCTTCTTTCAGTACATTTTGTATTTATGCACATTTCTGTACCTTCACGTGATGTTTCTACTGCTTGTGTTTTACTGGGCATCTTTACAGTGTGATATCAGTACTTTTGTCTAAATAAAGGTATAAAAGTCTGGCTCCACTACTGCAACACAACCCAAGACTCCAGTCACCGCCTATTTTTAACTTCTGAAAAACTCTTTGCCACCTTACTGGATAAAGCTATTGACGCAAGGCACTAATGTTCAGTAACAATTGGCTCACACGCCTGTCTCCGGGTGTCAGTCAAAATGACGGCCCAATCGGAGCTCGCGTGTGCCTCTTTGTTCCTCCCGCTTGGTGGATGACGCAGAGGGTCATGTGTTGTTTGTGCTTTGGCCCGTAGAGATGTGTACAGGGGGAGACGGCAACGGGTTGCTAACCGAGCTAGCAGGAGCCTCCCGAGCAGAGGAATAGCGCTGAACGTGGTCATGCTGCACACGGTGGGGTTCATTTCGTGAAGAAGGCTTGTTCTGGAGTATCCGCGTCGCTGCTTAAAGGGCAGAGGGACTCGTCTTCTTGGCGGAGTAACAAAGCCGGTACGTGCGGACTGCAGATCTGAGTCAACGTTAGCTGGCCTAGCCGGACTCGGGAGCTCGTCTCCCAAAACAAGAATGGGGTCTAGGTCCACTCGGGTTAGCTTACTAGTAAAGTGACCTTTGATTGTGCTCTCTGATGGCAAATTTCACGAATTACCAGGAAGGGAAGGCAGCGATGTTGATGGTGGAGACTCAGCAGAGGGACATGGGGACGAAAACTACGACCACCGCCGCAAACGGAGACGGCTCCGCCGGGGAACCCCCTTCCCCGTTAATTAATATCGGCGGCGGAGGAGGTGCCTCTCGTTTCCATCAACATTTACCGCCCTCCAGCCACCTCCACCACCACCAACCGCCAAAGGATCAACAGCAACCCCCTCACTATCCGCTGGCTCCGCAGCAGCATCTGACCGGGGAAAACGTCGCCGAGTCCCCGGGCAGGAAAGCCGCCTCCTCCTCGTCTCTCAGCCAGGTACACGCCGCCGAGGACCCCGCCGCGTCCTCGTCCTCCTCAGCCGCCAGCGGCAGCGGCGTATACGCGGCCGTGAACGTCGCCAGTACCTCGGACGTTGTGGATGATATTCGCAAATGCGGTTATCTGAGGAAGCAGAAGCACGGACACAAGAGGTTCTTCGTGCTGCGGGCCGCCAGCCACCTCGGGCCGAGCCGCCTGGAGTACTACGACAGCGAGAAGAAATTCAGGAACAGCCTGCGCTCTGCGGCCGCGGCCGCCGTCAGCGGAGGAGCGGTCGCCCCATCTCCCCCGAAAAGGGTTATTTACCTCTACCAGTGCTTCACGGTGAACAAAAGGGCGGATTCCAAAAACAAGCACCTCATCGCTCTTTATACTAAGGACGAGTACTTTGCTATTGTGGCTGAAAACGAGCAGGAGCAAGAGGACTGGTACGTGGCTGTGAGTGAGTTGATGAGTGAGGGCAAAAAGGGCCACTTGGATTCTGATGATTTAGATGATGGCTATGGTACAGTCACCCCTGGTACTGTGTTCAAAGAGGTGTGGCAGGTGAATGTGAAACCCAAGGGACTGGGTCAAACGAAAAACCTCACAGGTGTTTACCGGCTATGCCTCTCAACTAAAACCATTCACCTTGTTAAGTTGAACTCTGAAACCCCCTGTGTTAACCTTCAGTTGATGAACATCAGGCGCTGTGGACATTCTGAAAGCTTCTTCTTCATTGAGGTGGGCCGCTCCTCCTCTATTGGGCCTGGAGAGATATGGATGCAGGTGGACGATTCTGTTGTGGCCCAGAACATGCACGAGACCATATTGGAGACGATGAAAGCGCTGAAAGCCTTTGCAGAGTTCCGGCCCAGGAGCAAAAGCCAGTCGTCGGGCTCCAACCCTATGCCTTTTATCACTACAAGGCGGCACCTGGGCAACCTGCCACCCAGCCAAACAGGGCTGCAGCGGCGGTCGAGAACGGAGTCTGTTGTTGGTACGCCACCTTCAATAAAAAGCTCCAGGGCTAGTGGTTATCGCTTCCGTACATCCAGTGAAGGCGAGGGCACAATGAACCGGCCGTTCCGCTCTGCCACAGGAAGTCTGGTTCACCTTAACTCAGCACGTGCTCAACATGTCCGCCAGGACGGGGGCAGTGGCAGCAGCGTGGGCGCTGTTGCAACCGGAAATGCTGGCACGAGCACTGGAGGTGGACGCTACGTCAGAGCCATCCCAGGGACATCGTCCACATACCACGCCCGCTCTGCCTCGCTGCCGGTCTCCCACTTCCCCTCCACAACCAGCCCCGTGAGCGTCTCCTCAAGTAGCGGCCATGGCTCCGTTTCTGACACGCTCACTCGCCCTTCGAGTGCCTCAATATGCGGCTCTCCGTCCGATGGGGGCTTCAACTCTTCAGATGAATACGGCTCCAGCCCTGGCGATTTCCGCTACTTTCGTGTGCGGAGTAACACACCAGACTCGCTGGGGAACACCCCACCAATCAGAGAAGAGAACTGTTTAAATGACTACATGGCTATGGGCTGGAACCGGGAGGTGTTTGGCACCTCCGCAGGGTCTGGAAACAACAGTGGAGGTGACACGCCACGAGATGAGAGCACATCAACAACGGAGGATGAGCGCTTTTCTTCATCGTCACTGAGGAGGAGGACGCACTCTTTCTCTAGAGCAGCTGCTGGTGCAACTGGTGGGTCTGGGGTGGCAGTCTACCAGAAAATGACCCAGACCAACTTCTCATTGGATGAGGGGTCAGATGTAGTGTTACCATTTGGCAGTGGGCTCCTCCGTGGCGGACCATCATCCTCTTCTTCTTCCCTTCGCTCTGACTACAGCTCCTGCTCTGAACACAGCCAACAAAGCCGTCCCGCCACGCTGTCCCGGACGGAAGCTGGAAGTGAACGCCCTCCCCTCTCCTCCTCCTCGTCTGCCAAGGAGGACAGCGGCTACATGCCCATGATGTGTGGCGTGGCTGCTTCGCCACGGGACACCCCTCCTGACTACATGCCTATGCAACCCACGTCTTATTCCCATCACATTTCCCACTCCCCCCAGTTTCAGAGTCCAGCTTTAGCTCGTTCAGCCCACCACTACCCCCAAGTCCAGTCGCAGTCCTCCGCAGACTCCCATGGTTACATGATGATGCTCCCAGGGGGCAGCTCCCCCTCCCCAGTACAGGCATCCCCTAGCCCTCGTAGTAGCTCTAGCATAATTGGTGCAAATGGAAGTGACAGCATAGCAGAGAGACCTGAGAATGGGGAATATATGGACATGTCATACAGCAGCAGTGGGGAGCATAAGCTTGTAAATGAAGGGAGCAGTGGGTACTACACCCCTGGCACACCCGAGGGCACCCCAAAGTCTTACAGTCCTTATTTCTCCCTTCCTCGCTCCTACAAAGCTCCCACAAGAGAGAGAGATGAGAAAGAATACGGGGAGTATGTTCCAATGAGTTCTCCCGCTAAGCCAGTCTATTCATCAGTTGCCACAGCTTCCACATCCACACCAGAGAGGAGGGGTGGAGGAGGAAGTAGCACCTCCACTCCCTCACACCCACCACCGCCTTATGGAGCTCACCACACAACTGCCGCAATGGCTGACCGACGCATTGTGAGACCCAACCGGCTTCCTTTAGGCAGAAAAAGTTTCCATGGTCGGATTAGTGAGCCCTCAATAGCATCAGCGGGCACCGCAGCCTCAGTTCCTGCAGCCAGCAGCTCATCTGAAAGACCTTCCAGTCCTGGAGAGTATATTAATATTGAGTTTGGTGATCACTACCCCGACCAACAACAGTGTCCTGCTTACTCTCTCTCTGCCCAAGATGAAGTGCTTTCTCTGGAGTCCAGTGACCCCCGTTGCTCTCCTGCCCAGCCCCAAACTCACCAGGACTATATGAGTGTGGAGGTGGGGGCAGACCAGCAGGACAGTGCTGAATGTCTGAGTAAAAACCAGTCACCCAGGCCAAGCCTCGTTGCTCCATGGAACCCTCCTAGCTATATCAGACCGCTTGCTAGTAGCTCTGGAGCATCCCCTGGAGTTCCTGCTGGGGGTCACTGGAGGTCAATGGGGGACGACTACACGGACATGACGTTTAACCTCAGCAGAGGCGACAGAATACAAACGAGCCCCACAGCCATGCTACAGCATCTGTGTGTGATTGAGGGACGCTATGGCCACACACCCTCTGCCTCCACCTCCATTTCCCCTCCACTGCCCACAACAAGCCCGGGTAGGGCACAGACACACCAGCTAGAGCCTAAGGTGGTTCGAGCTGACCCCCAAGGCAGGAGGAGACACAGCTCAGAGACATTTTCGTCCACCTCCTCTAATTCAACTCCCTCTGGTGGAGGCCATGGCCCCTCATCTTCAAGCACCCACCCCACACTGGCAAACCCCACAGCCTCCAATGGATCTTATCTAACAGAGGGTCAAGCTTCGAGATGGGCTAGCTCAGCATCTTTTGACAGTGTATGGATGTCTGTGGAGGGTCTGGGAGACTGTCACAATGCTCCACCAAGAGCCACGGAAATGGGCACCTCAGCATCCTCCTCTGGAGCTGGTAGAATGTGCAGGAACATGTCTGTGGGTTACCAGAACGGCCTGAACTACATTGCCTTGGAGCTGAGGGAGGACGGGAGTAACGCAGGACCCATCACATCGGGAGCTGGTAGCAGCAGCGGAAGCTCGGTGGCAGCGGTGGGGACAGCGCCTCTGCCAGAGAACGGAGCCTATGCCAGTATTGACTTCACCAAGTCCGATGGAGTCACCACAACAACCACGGGTGAGTTAGTACAAGTGCACGTCTGCATATTTTTGTCAGGTTGGGAGAATGTGCTTTGCCTGCTCAGCCATTGTTTAAAAGCTCCTCTTGACTTTCATAATCATATTTGGCAGCAGAATTACAGAGCTACAGCTTCTAGCCAGAGTGAAGAAAAGCATAGTTTCTTTCTTTGTGTGTGCGCATGAGAATCTGTATTCATACATGAGTAAAAGAGAATAGGTGTCAAGAATATTTTTCCTCAGTGAAATCCAGAATAACTCCAAAGGGCTGCGTGCTATTATTAGTCCCACTATGTCATTTGACGGCCCCTCTAGTCAATCTATTTTCAATCAAGTCAAGTGATCTTGAAGCCTGTGTTCAGGCAGCCAGTCGTTGTCTTTGAAGACATCTGTCCAGGGAGCTGAAGTCTAGGCTTATACCAGTGCTGCTACAGGAAGTGGCACCAATATGTGGTTTATCTTGAAGTCTGTGTATGTGCCGTGTGCCCGCAGTGTGGTAGTCGATTAGCTCGCTGAATGAACAGAGGTTTATCTGAGGTCAAGTCTGGACTGAATCACCCAAAAAAAGGCCTTGGCTTTCTGTGGAGGCTGAAGGCATCTCTTTCTGCCTGTCTGTGCATGTGCAGCAGTTTTCTTTGTGTCAGCATGTACAGTATGCATGGGTGTGTGTGTGTGTGTTTAAAAACCCCTTTTGTCTTCTGTAAGGCTGTCACGTGAAACACTTCGCTACATTTTTGGAAAAAAAAGAATTTATTTACACAAAACACAGAAGAATGCAGTGCCAGCAGGAGCAGCTAGCGTTGGTGGCACGACACACCTTACAGAGCGCTACCCTGGCACTAGTTGAGTGAAGCTCGCATTTTATTGAAACGGCAAGAGGCGTTAATTAAACTGCTTTTTGATACCATAGTGAGCAAAACAGCCACTGGATGTTTTTTTTGAGAGATCCTTATAAACACATAAATAGAAATCATTTGTAGGTTTTAATCAGTCTTCTGGTTATTTTTAACAACAACAAAGACAAACGAGTTAAGCAAAAAAGAAGCTGTGAATGATTGGGGCAGTTTCTAACATGGGTTGTTGTTTTACAGTTGTTGTTTTACAGTTACCCATGTACAGTAAATTGGATATATGTTGTCTCTGTGCAATACAATATGCGCTGATAAAGGCGTCTGATGTTCGTGATAATGCTGATAGTGCATGGTCAGCAGGATGAAGGGTGAGAGCAGCTTTGAAAGAAAGAAGCGCCAGACTGATGTTGCTGAGGTGATGTCTGAAGCCTGTGCTGCAGACGGCGAGTACAGACATTAAGAGGATGTTTGGACTCCATTTCAGTCTCTCACTTCTTCTTTGATCATCTCTGTGTCTCGTCTTCTCTTATATTCTCTGCTGTCTTCCATCACTTCCACCCTGAATCCTTTCTCCCTGGGTGTGTGTGTGTGTGTGTGTGTCTGCAGGAGCGTGAGTCAGGCTTCTCTGCGAGTGCCGACTGACTCATTTGTTTATCGTGGCGCTGAGCAGAGATGACAGAGCTTGTGTGTGTGTGTGTGTGACATCCATAGTGCTGAATGTGTGCCTGCGAGCACAGGAGATCAACTGACACTCTGCTGTTGCACATCCTATTGTTTGTGTTTGTCCATCTGTCTCTGTGTGCTTTTGTCTTTAGTTGCATGTCTGTGTTGGTTCACGCAGTTCAAGCTGAGCTAGCGTTGGGAAATGTTAATGCACTCTCACTCACAGATTATGGGGACCGTGACCAGTCTCGGTCTCGTCCATGTTACGTGCGGGCTGGTGTGTTTACAGTCTCTGACTCCGCATCTAGGTAGGTGTGTGTTTGTGCGTGCTGAGTCATGGCAGGCAGCCTTTGATGCGGCACCGTAATTGCGGCGGCGGCGTGTCAAGGCACAAAGCGGGGCAGAGAGGAAACGCAGCATCATCATCTCTCAGGAATGTGCTTCCTCTCAGCTGCGGCGTTGATACAGGCACACCTGGACCATTGACTCGGTGGTGGGAGGGAGGGACTAGCATTCTGTCCAGCTGCGCATGATATGTGTTATTAATACATAATAAATCATCAGGCATGTTTACATTAGGTGGCAAAGAATCGTTTTCAGCAAAAATACAGTTCAGTTGTGAAGAAGCTAACAAACCTTCATCACCTCCATCATAAGACACTAAAGGCGTAAGAAAGTCTTATGTGTAAATGTACAAAAACACAGATGTTTAATTTCCCTGAATGTAAGGTTGGATGCTCAGATGTGCACAAAACTGTAGTAGCTGCACTTTGATTTAATAATTGTTTCAGCTCAAATGTTTATTAGCAGCGTTTGTCTCAATATTGTTAGTGTGTTAGTGTTTTCCTCTATTAATTCTCAAGTTGTGCACATGGAATAACAGGTATACAATTTGTGTGCACCTTAAGAAGTGATGATTACTTTTGTATAGGTGTTGCACAATGAGATATATATATATATATATATATATATATATATATATATATATATATATATATATATATATATTGTCTGCTGGTAAAAAGCTGTCTCCCCCGGTGAACTGAGAGACTAGTAAGTTTGAGCTGCTTCAGCGCCAGCTCAAATGTTTTATCGAATGTGCACTTCAGCTGTAGCAGTGTTTAGCTACGTAAACCTAAATAGCAGCTCACTTGACGGCAGCACAGCAGAGATTTATACCTAAAGGTCTCACCTGCTGCTCAGTATAGACTAGGCTGTGTAGTTAAACCCATCTCTTAGCTCTGTATCATGTGCCTGTTTGCACTTTGAGTATTGGGGGAGTATTTATGTTCAGTTAGAAGCTCACACTCGCAGCTTCAATTAGGGACCAGAGCCTCACGCACAGTTATCAGATCTTTAGAGACTTCTGGCATCATTCAGGAGCGATGGCAGTCATTTGATTGTGTGGTGAGAATTTTAACGGGCATATTGTCATTTTATTGCATCTGATAAAAAAACACGAATAGTTAAAATATTCCAATATGCTCCTGCATTGTTTTGCATTTTGTGACTCACAGGCTGTCGTTTGTCATTTCATCCTTGAAGATTTCTGTAGCAAGTACATAAGGTGGGTAAATTCAGTTTATTTATTGTCTCACACCTGCAGTTATGTTTTTCTTTAGGATGACTGAGAAGATTTGATAGTGTCAACTTTTTCAAGATTATATTGGCTTTTTAGTTGGAGATTTATGGCTTTGAACTTTTGGTTTGGCACGCTGCTACTTGGTCACAGGCTGTAATGCTTCTGGTTAGAGATGGGTCAGTCAACATAAAGTGATGCAGCAGTGTTCGTGGTGCAGCAGAAGCTGGATATGACACAGAAGAAGGTGTCCGTCCTTGAGTCTCACTTGGTCAGGTGGGTATTAGATTAGAGAAGGTTAGAGCTGGGTCAGCACAGGAGGGTGAGGAGTGAACCAGTTCAGCAAGGAGGCTTTTAGACGTGTAGGACTGTGGTGGGAACCTGCCCTTTTCTCCACCCCCTTTTTTCCTTGTGTCCCGGCCAAGTGGACACGAGGTGGTAAAGGGTTAGGCAGAGTGTGAGGCAGCGACAGAAGGAAGATGGTACGACGCTGCCCTTTTCCTCTCTCTCTTTCTATATTTACAGATCTATTTCTAGATTGACACAAATTTATGGACGGGTGGGCATGCGCTGCTTGTAACAGGACCCCTCTTTTGCACTTGGTGTGTATGTGTTGCACGCAGAGGTTGGCGCTGTTAAACAGCCAGATATGTTTGCCCACAGATGTTAAAATTCTTAACCGTCATGGATGCACACAGAGTGATTTTCACGTTAAGCCGACATTCTGACTGTCACAGGAGAGATTATTGTTGGATCTCTGAGAGCTGCCCAGAGACTCGTGTGTTTTCCTGGGATGCCAGTTTTAGTGTGCACTTAGGAAATAAACTTAAAATAACTCTGTGTTTGATCACCCTGATTTAAAACACTGACATTGCTTTTGGATGTGCTTTCAGCATGGGTGGCCTGCAGTGAGAAGCTTCAATCCGTAAACCCGGCAGTGTTGGTGTCTGTTGAGCTAAACAAGGAACTGAACCCTTCACCTTAGGCGTGTTTGTGCCAGCAGGGTTTGCGCTGGTCACTTCGTTTTTGGGGTATTGCAGCATTTAAGCTGCTCTGTCCAAATGACTCCCAGCTTTTCTTTTCCATTTAGTTTTATGTTGACATTAAGCAAAGGTTTATCAAGACATTTTAAGATCGGTGCTAGTCTGAAGAGAAGGAAGCTCGCTTTGTGAACTTGTTAATTAATAAGATTTAGGAGTTAAGTCATTTGAGGTGTGTGTAACTGTGTATGTCATGTAGAGTTTACTTAAAAGGAAATGTTGTCTTATGAGTAATAAATGGACCTAAACACCGTCAGCTATGTGCTCTCCCTGTTCCAGGAGTTTTTAGTTACTCTAAGTGTAGATTTCATCGGTGGTCCTGAGCTCTACTCACCTCTCATTTCATCTTCTCGTTTCTCTTGTTTCCATACTCTCTCCTCTCCCCCCTCCTGTCTCTTACATAGCTCCTCTCAAACACAGGATAATGATAAAGCAGGGTTTTACTAGAGTGACCCGGGTCTTACTGGAATGTGGTATTAGATACGTTTATTAGACAAAGTCGGAATGTGTGTACAAATGTATTCTGTGTGCGTCAGACCTTGTGTCGACTGCTGTCATCTCCTATCTGCTGGGAGCCTTTGCAAAGTTTCGCGGCCGTCTGGTTTTCCCCAATTTAAATTGCATTATATAGACGTTTATTTTAATCTAAATACAGTCGACTCCAATTTAAGTCGCAGATTAAACCTTATGCACATGAATGGTGATGAACTTCCCCCGTTCTCCAACATAGGGACGTTTACAGCCTATGTCATGATTATGTCACAGTGTTGGCTTGAAGAAAAACAAAGACAAATTGGAGGCAAACATGAGTCACCCACTAAAACTGTCATGTTGCTGTGTTATGTCTTTGAGTCTTGATGATGTAGGTTCAACATCAGGCACCTCTACGTCCTCCACAGCAGTCAAACCCATCCACCGGGTCTGCAAATGTGATCTGGAAGAGCGTAGCATGACTTTCTTAAGTCATAGTTGGAACAGAAGCCAACTGAACCAGCGTTAGCTAAGACGTTCAGGGGATTTTACCTCCAGTTACGCTACACCTACGAAAACAAGCAGTAATGTTTCTCCGTGTTCAAGCTAAAAATCTTGACGTCCAAATCAAATTCCCGTCTTCTCTCAACCCCCAGGCCGCACTTAAAAGGTTGTTGCCCCAGCTGTCACGCCAGTTCGTGTCAGGTCAACACATTACGCTCACTGTTCGCTCCCACCATGCCTTTTATCTGTTGTCCCAGCTGGGTAAATGGGGCTTAGAGACAGAAAGAGAAAGGAAGGGCCCGGCGGCAGGGCAGGGAGGGCAATGGGAATGAGGGAAAGAGACGATCACCTCTGTGAACACCTGCCTGTGCTGCAACAACACAACAAGCTGTTAGTCTTTGCAGGTGTTTGGCGAGTTGGTGGCGCATGTGTGGGATTTTGAGTTCAGCTCAGGTCATTCAGGCCTGTGTTGTTTTGATCAGAGTCCACGCCTGGGCCGCAGTGAAACCCAGAGACCTCAGACCGTGCTCTCTCTCGCTCTCACATCAAATTCAAGTTTGCTTTATAGTTTTGACTATAATTAAGTAGAGGAATGCCAAAGCTTGTTGTTTACAATGTAAGTATAATGATGAAGTAAAAATAAAGACAACTGGGCTTCACGCCACTGCCCTGGATGAACTATTCAACAGTGCACAAACTGCAGTAAATGCCTGTTGACTTATATCATCTTTTGCTTGTATCCCAACATCAACATCTTAACCTGACACACTATTGTATCGTACACAACCTGTCGTGAACCAATCCAGCAATTGTTTTTTTTAATACACTGCATTTCTTGTAGCTGGTTCAGAATAAAGCCTCCGTGCGGTTTGGCAATAGAGCGATTTGATATGAAACAAAAGCAGATGAAAGCTGTCACTTCACAACCACAGCAAACTGCATTGGACTGGTTGGCAACCCCTGTATTCACACTACTAGACAGCACCATTCAACCACTGCAGAGCTGAAGAAACTTCTGATTAGTGGACAGACTGAATAAAAATTGCCAGTTGTTTTTAAAATCTTATTTGGAGGCATTTTATTTGCGAGAACAGCCATTTAGCGTCTACTTAAACATACTCGTTTAAGTGGTATTTTGGTGATAAACACAGTCCACATGTTTTGTTTTGTTTTATTTATTTTTTTATTTTAGCAGATTGCAGTGTGACAGCAGGACTGTGTCTATTAGATGATTAATCATCAGAAAACTTAAGGTGTGGTCTTTTTTTTAATTTGATGCATTCAGCTTCTTAGACATGTGGCTTTCCTTCCTTGTTTTAACACTAAAGTAAATAAATACAAATATATTTGGGGGGTTCATACAGTAAACAGTGAAGTAACAGGAAAGGAGTCCTATCAGGACGTGTTTTCTATGTCTTTGCTGGTTCTTGTTGGCAGACATTAGTTTGTTTTCTCTGTTTACCAGGTTTGTGTCCACTAGTGTCAATGTCCAGTTTGTGGCCTCTCAGTCTGTGTTTAGTTAATGTCTGTGTGAGTTTGTGGTCTTTCCAGGTGCCCAAATTTTGCTGGGTTCCTTATAGCAAGTTTATGCTGAGTGTTTGCAGCAGATGTCCAGTGGTTGATGTGCTTGTCTGTCTTTCTTTTGGCTGAAGTTTGCTTGGAGCGATGGTGTTTAGTCTCTGCTAAGTCCCTGTGCCACTCCTGCTCTTCTCTGCGTACTTCAGTCGGGGCATTTGTTCGTCCATCCATCCATCCCTGTGGCTAACAAACAGAGGAGGAGCATTCCAGCAGTGCCCCCTGTCAAAGCATCTGTATTGTGGCGTGCTGCTCACATTGTTGTGTCAGACAAAGCCTCGCTCTCAGTGGAATAACCCAGCTGGACGGCGACCATCCGCAGGGTCATTTGGGGCCGCCGGGCTGCTCCAAAACAGCTGTCCTGAAAGCCCAGGCCTGGCCGTGATAGCGGGACAGGAAACAAACTTTGTGTGTCTGCTGGCAGCAAGCTAAATCCAGAGTTTACTGACCATGCTCACTTTGTTTACCAGACAAGCTGATTTGTTTGATACAAAGTGTAGTTTGAGCCACGGTGTCTGCTAGGTCAGATATGTCTGATATCGATGTTGCGTCTCTGAAAAGCCGTCACACTCGCCGTAAGTCAGTAACTGCTGTATCAAAGCCGAAACATGCTCGTTTTGAGGGCGATGATAAGCATCTGTAGCCTCCAGGGAATCTGTGGCTTCATTCTCCACTTTCTCCCTGTTTAATATGATTTCGGTGTTAAGTGACCTCTAAGTGAAAAAGGATTTGTGCCGGATTTGTTCATCGCTGTGTTCGTGCCACAGCGATACACGGTAGACAAATTAATTTAGCAGTGTGGCTGAGGGTTGCTGCTAGCTTTCAATTAAGCTTCTAAAAGGTTTCACCCGTCCCCTGGCCCACTTCTGCAAAATCCCCAAAATATAAAGACGCAATGTTTTCATCCCTCGGCAGCAGTGTTTGGACGGCTGAGCCCGACAGATTCCAGTTAAAATTAGTCAGCACCACAAAGCAGCAAAACCTCCAATAACAACTAATACTGTCCAAAACCACTGTCAGTGGACCAGCCACATTCCTGTTGCTGTGTGGAGGGGTCACATCAGGCTAAACAGCCAAACCTCATGGCATAGAAAACCAGCAAATCAACACCTATTGAAACTCCCTGTTGCATATTGATTTTTTTTGTCCATAGCAGCACTTATCACCCTGCCTGCCTCATCTCAGAGGTGCCGTTTACATATAGATACCCACTGTCACTGAAGGTTACTATGTTACTACATTAACATCACCTGTTGATCTTACTGTATGTGTACAAAACACTAACAATCCTCCATCATCACTCTGTTTTTGTTATCAAATCAGCGTCTACGTCCGATCGCGGAGTTGACCCGAGTTTCATTTTTGCTTACCATCTTCTGAGGTTTGACTGCTCACCAACAATCTCTGTTTCTTTCTCAGACTGAGGAACATGTTGGCAGAGATTCCCATCCGCCTCATCACTCTGCCTTTGACCTCCCTCTCACCGGATGACCTCTGACCTTCCCCCAGACTGAGAAGCAGTTTCCTTCTGGATGCGGAAAACAACAACAACAGATGACTTTCTTTTTGTTTATGTGTATTTCATCTTTTATTTTTCTTGTGTTTTATACGCATAGCTTGTCCTGTCATTATTATTTTTTTAGTATTTCCCCCTTTTCTCACAATCAATGCTCCCTGTCGTGCTGCTTCTTCCCTGTTTATCAACAGACTTTTCATCAGACAGTGGTCAGTGAACTAAAGGGGCATCAACAGAACTAAAGATTGTTATTATTAGATGATTCTGCTTCTCCATAGCATATTAAAAAGGGAGAATGGAGTACTAAGCAAAGGCATTATGGTACAGTCTATGTTAAACTTAACATTCATTTTTATTTTCTTTGATACATTTTTTTCCTCCATGCTTGATCCATCCCCAGTACAGTACCTTACAGTTATCACATTGTGGACAAAATGTGATAGAGCATTAATGTTTTTTTTTTTTTTTTTTTTTGAATAATAAGAGCTCATGGCTGGATCCATTTTAGCTTCCGAGACAACAGGTACCATGCTCGTTCCCATTCTTCCCACATCAGGTACGGCACATTACCAGCTGCCTCAGCATTATCATTTCCCGTGGAGCGACCATGGCTTCAGCGGGACACAGAGCTACGGTACTGAGCCGATATGGGTTTACCACAGCGATGCAACACGTGGACCTTAAGGCATTACTCTACTCAAATTCTGTAGCACATATTATTTATTTGCAATAGGTACATTTATTCCAGTAACATCTCTTTGTTTGCTTTCACGATGGTACTCAGCAGGACAGGATAATAATTTGCCAATCAAATGCTGGGCTTTACATTCTGCCACATCTAGATGCCAAAAAAATCCAACTTGATAGGAATAGTTTGACATTTAGGGAGATGTGCTGTATTCCCAAGAGATGGATTAACCCCTCTCTCAAAGTGAAGCTGCCACCAGTAGCTGTTAGGTCGGTGCTGTGGATTTGAATGTGGTGGCTGGACGGAGACAGGTTAACCATTACGTCCTTCCACTGTTTCTGCTAAGCTGAGCTAACCAACTGCTATCTTCAGCTACATATTGGACAGATGTGATATGTGATGTGTTTTCATATAACACTCAGAATAAGCATTTTCCCCAAAATGTCAAAATAGTCCTTGAAATGAATGCAAGCATTCTGTGGAGACTTTGGAAATCCAGGAATTTGGATTATGGTTGGGAAACGGCAGTTTTTCTGTCCTGCTGCTCGGCATTTATTTCAAACTGTTGAGTAAACCGGTGCAGGTTTGGTTGACTTTTAATTTTACCTCATGTGGTCCGTAGCACAGTTCAGCGAGGGACAGTGGAGCCTACACAAGCGCAGACATATGCACTCACACAACGCTGTGAACGGTAAAAGCGCAAAGTACGTCGCTACTGAGATGCAAATACATGCCTAACGCACATACGCGTTGAATCTGCCAGAGAACCGTATATTGTACTTTGGAGGCTGAGACACGTGCGCACACGCAGCGGTGCAGCGTGAAGTCGTCGGGCCTGCTCTCACAGCGCGGCCGAGCAGCCCTGTTTAGCCAGCCGTACCTCCTCAGTGCCCTCGTTTTGGGTCTTTGTTAGCGGCTCCTGGTGACGTCCAGGCTTTTGCAAACACACACACATATCCATGCTGGGTTGTCCGTCACTGGCTCTGGGTGACGTAAAGAGGTTTCCAGTAACCTGAGCTCCAGCTCCAGGTGCAGCGTGCTGGGCATACTTGCCCTGTTACAGCCTCACGCACACATACATCAATCACATTCTTTGCAGGAGCTTGCTGCCTCTTCTTTCTCACACGTAACAGACTCATAGGCCCATATTTAGCATTTGTACCTCCCTGGACTATCACCCACACAACTGGTTTCACACAGAGGAATGTGCTGAAAAGCACAGACTGAGCTCCGTGAAGTTCACTTATTCAGTATTCACTCATCTAACGCTGTCTTTACCCTGAACAGTGCAGTTCTGTTGTTCGGCTCACAGCAGAGAGTGATCTGGAAGTTAAGCTTTTCATACAATTCAAACGTCGCTCAATGAAATATTGGTACAGAGGTTGTTTGACATCTACAAACCCATTTTCAGAAATTAGTCTTTTTTTTTGTTTTTGCTTTTGTTCTGCTGTTCCTGTAAACCAGACCCCAAAGGTGCAAAATAATGGTAAAACTCAGCTGAAAATGGACATTGGTTCGTATTTCTGCTTGACAAATGAACCAAACTGTTGACAGCTGTCAGTACGTTGAGCAACTTGTTGGTAGAGCCTTGTTGTTTTCCTTCGTGGAAATTATCAGATGGGTGCAGTCCGGTACATCAAGGCAAGAATGTTGTGTGTCAAAGGTTTCATTCAGTTCACTGATTAAGATGAGTCGTAAACCAACTTTGTTCAGTTTTAATCACTGAATCAACAACCTTAAGCTTAAAGCAGATTTTGAAAACTTGGTAGACCCAGAGGAAAACGACCGATTCTTTTATCTGTCATGTCGCCCACTGGAAATCTGAGCTGCACATCCTCCTCATTTTCAAACATGAATATCCACAAAATGCTGTTGAAACATTTTAAACCTGTGATGTGTCTTATATGTACAATTAAAAACAATCGGAGATATTGTCACCCTGCTTCCTATTGACCGAACAAAGAATGGAGATAAAAGAATATTTAGGCTGCAGCAACACAAGATTAAAAAAATGCAGTTTCTTATGTTTGGAAAATGTTTTTGTACTATGCTTTTTCTCTTCTTTTAAATGCTGTTGCGGAAATGGTAGTGGTAGATTTTGGGGTGTTTGGAAGAATCCCCCGTAATTTATTCGAAGCATCATTCAAAAATACATATGACATAATGTCTGTTTGCCTGTCATGTCATGTTTAAACCTCCCTCCGTTGAATCCTGCGTCGTATTTGAATTAATTTACACAGAATCTGTGTTTATTTTGGCAACAATCAAACCTCAAAGTTACAGAATCTGATGTTGAAAACTCAAATGTAAAAGGGTGGAGACATGAGAGAGAAATTAGACCTACGTAATATATTTACAGAGGCGCATATATATAATCCGCGCAGAGAAGACCTAGGGTACGGCATCATTATGCAAACTTGTTTCCTTTTTCCTCTAATCTGTTGGTTTTTTGGTTTTCTAGTTTACAGAGTATAATCATTTTATTTTTGGTTGTTTTGTTGCATCTGTGCAACCTTGTTTCGCTGAAAACAAAGTGATACAGTAGTATTTTTTTTAAGAGTACATAGGCATTTTGCAGTTATTTGTATAAAGAAATGGGTTACAACCTCTGCCTAATGTTTATTTTTTGTATCTATATTACAGTTTATTTGCTGCTGTGTAGTACAGTTAACAGTTGGAAATGCTGTTGATGGCAACCATGAAGATGATGTTCATTGCCCACTATCAGGCACAGGTTCGATATTTTTCCCCTCCGTTCTTTCCGAATTCAAGGACTCTGAGGATTTTAGCGGAAAGGGAAAAAGCAAACCCCACTTTTCCCTGCTTACCTGTGTTCTTGTTTTCCGAGTTGAATGCTGATGTCTATTAGCTTTACAAGAAAGAGAGAGTTAAAATACTGTGGAGGTGTGATCCTTCGTATGTGCATTATTTTCCAGCGACGTTATGTCCTATTTACGAGAAAAAGTACAAAAAAAGAGAAAACTGTGGTGGGAATGAAAATCCTCCTTCTGTAAATAAGGAAAATTCAATTTGTCGCTTTTTTCATGTTATGATTGGCTCCTCGCGAGGTGCACCCCCCCTTTGGTTTTGTTTTATTTCTCTTTTTTTGTTCTCCTTTTTTCCTCATGGAGGAAAAAGGGGGCAGGAGGGGTACTCAGAGGCGATTTGAGCATCGGCATAGTGTTTATATTTATCAAAACTTTTTTGCTTTCGATAGAGCTATTGCAATAAAAATGTGTTCATGTAACGGTCGTGGTCTCAGATATGTTTTCTTCCTCACAGTGTGTCAAACTAAAGTTGCACAACAGAGAACTAGAAAATCAGCTAAGCTCGAGAGTTTTGACGTCATCGGCGACAAGGAATCTGGTGTGAATGCAGAAGAAATGTTAATCTTTGTGTTACTGTGGCTGTTTGCTTAACACACTCTAGGTCTCAAGTGGGTTTTTGGCACACTGACTTTTGGAAATGGTCAACAGAAAGCTAAAACGGATGACCTGAGTACCTGGATGGTCCCATATTTTCCAAAGAAATACCTTTTCTTATTACATTTAGTACTTTTAATCAATACACGTAATAGACTCTGCAGACTTGCACTTCAAACGTATTTACTTCCTAATAATGGGGTTCAGGTGGTTTTCAGACTGGATGTTAATGTCTGTTGTTTGATTTGACCATTTTTCTTTATAAAACTAAATGGTTTTTAACTTGCTGGTGCATAATAACATTATCAAAGACTTTTTTATCGTGACCCTTATCTGCTGTGTTGTTCTTTTATGGAAACTTTCCAGTAATAGACAACTAAATACCAGGTAATGTTTAGAGGCTTTTCAGAAACATTTCCAGGAACTTTCCATAGAAGGCGGGAGAGATACTGTAATGTTTTAGTAAGCTCTGTCAGATCTGTCCTCTGCGTCACCATACCAAGGAGCCGATGCTACATTATGTATAAACACAAACTAAAATGCAGATTATAATGATCACCCTTTCCTACGAGAAGTAAGTTGTTGTTTTTGACACTTGGCCTTAGCCAATGCATTCTGGGAGCTTGGATTTAATAAGCACTTTCATGAATAAATGTAATGAGCCTATATGGCTTTTAACATGGAACATTCAGCATGTGAGGCTCTGATAAACCTTGTAAAATGTTACGCTCTGCTGCTTGACCTTGATGAGGTTTTTTTCTAGACTACCCAGAAGTAGTCTGTTGTTCTCTGCTACTTGAACTGGTCAAGCAGTAAACTGTTCTGATCCAAGATGGCTGGCGACAAGCAGTGTTTCTCCAGTGCAGAGATGAAGACTTTGAATGAGGCTTGTCCTTATGTCTTGTCAAGACCAGCTGTTTTGGATTTGGTTCATGTAGTTTGTTACACACGGTTCTTTTATTAAGTTGTTTAGTTTGTGAACAAAACGCGTCTTTGTGATGTTTTGTGAATGAATGATGGACACGCTCCACTTTCAAAACGTTTGTCTCCTTCCTGAAGTTTTTTTTTTTTTTTTTGCAGATGACAGGTTTTCAAACAGTGACACATACTGTTTATCCAGATCAGTCCAACATCCCAAAGTCCAACTATCAAAACAATCCAAAGTCCATGTTGGTCAGGAGAGGCAAGTCAGCAGAGGCGTATGGCCCACACGCAGCAGTCTGGGGTGTTTGACTGGCTTGTTCTAAGTAAATAAGTAAACACAATTCAGTCCGTCTGATGTCAAAAGATGACAGCAGAAATTTCAATTTGTTGCATGTATTCCTTATTTTTGCTTCCTGGGACTTTCCAACATTGTGACCCTTTGACCCATTTACACTCAAAATATCTGTTATTTACTGTCGAGTTGCCACTGAAAAACACTCCTTGACCCCGATGAGGAGGGGCCATAGAGAGGATGATAGAAGTCAGGAGAATGGTGTTTATTTTGTCCAGGGAAACACAGATGGATGGACAGTTTTGAGCTTAGAGATCAAAGTAATGAAAAACTATTTTTTTGTTTATCCAGAAATGTTAACAACACAGACTGTGATTCTCTGAGAGAGAAGACTGAGTCAGTAGTTCAGTATTGTTTCAAATAGAAACTACAGCAGTCTTACTGACTCAGGCACTGGGATACAAAGCCTGAGATGAACCACCCAGAGTGACCACTTACTTATTACTTACTTATCATAATGAGCCTTTCAGATGCAAATGAAGGTAAATACATGACAGAGCTTCAGTACAACAAGGAAGGAAAAGCTGCCACTTCTGTGCTTGTTATTTAAATACACTCAGAATGACACTTCAGATGGTCCTTTACATTGGGGATTTCTGCAGGAGCTCAGTTCAGCTCTCAGGTTCGTGGCCAGATAGACTCCATTCATTCAGCTTCGTACTGGTGCCCTCGTGTGCTACCTGTTCTACCTTTCATGGGTTTCTTCCTGCAGTTCAAAAACATACATTTAGGTTGTTTGGTTAAGCTCTAAACGCTTCTCCGTCCTCATGTGCGACACCAGTGACCTGTCCAGGGTGTATCCAGCCTCTCACTGGCTCCTGAACCCCAGCAACCATTACCAGGAAAAAGCCTCCTCCCTGCAGCCTGACAAGCCTGGAGGTTTGGAGACATGATGATGCATTGAAGTGCGTGTGTGGACGATGAGGGCCCAGCCAGTGGACCAAGCAGGGGGCATTTTCGCACCAACATGTGACCTGCTAGAGTTTCATTACTGATTACTGACTAACCAGTGGGCCCACTGGGACGTAGACTGGCACTAGAGTTTCACAACAACACACAGCGTGTGTTTAGCTGCATGTGTGTATGTGCATGACGTGGGCCGAGCCTAAGAGTCCGCTTGCCCAGAATGCGGCGCGGATCTGATGTTCGCAGCTTTTCAGCTATTAGTGAAGCTATTAACATCTTCGTCAGTGAGTGTATTCAAAGTCCCCCCCACGTCAGAGTTTCACCTGACAGCGTCTCGTTTCCATGTCCCGCAGCAGATGGCCTGACCCCGCAGACGCTCAGCAGCAGCATCCGTCTTCGAGGCAGACGTCTCTCCTTCGCTTGCTCTTCACGCCTAACGCTCCTTTTTGGGTAAAAGGGTCAAAAGAGAATGCTGATGGTCAGGTGACCACCTGATGGTGAACTTTGTTTGTCTACTCGAAAGATTGACTCTAAGTCTATGCGCTAACAAGAGGGCAGATGAGGGCACAGTCATCCCAGGACAACAGCAGGATATCTTTCTAAATCAATCGGAAAGACTTGAGGAGGTATTAGATAGTTAATGAGGTCATGGAAGAGAAAGTGGCATCAAGCTCCAGAGCCTCTTTGTGTCTTTTTTCAGAGCTGTTGTCCTCACTTCCCATCGTGACCGACGGCCATAACCATTTATGTGCTTAACTGCATCCTGTAAACACGTAGTGCCCGTCTCTCTGAAGGAACACAGGGTACATCATAAACCCTTTTATGTGTTTGTAGCTCAGACACTGACATCACTATGACCAAATTAAGCCCCGGGAAGCAGTTGGTTTGGTCAGTACTTTGCTGTACAAGTACATCAGTTTTCTTGTTATTGATGTCTAATTAGAATATTTCATTTCAAAGATTTGAACCAAATTGGGAGACTGGAAATGAAACCATCACAGATCTGCTCAGATCCTTAGTTGAGCTACAGGCATCCTAACCGCTTGAGGCAGATGGCCGCTCACCCTGAGCTGGACTCTGCTGGTTCTTCCTTTTCACCAGAGCCCAGTGCTGCTCGAGAGGAAGTTCAGATATTAAGTGATGCTCTGATGAGTCCATCCTGACTCCTACATGACATCACAGCCCTTGAGTTGAACACACAGTCGGTTTCTGGTAATGAGACTCTCCCAACACCACGAGCTTCTATCTAATGTATCTTTGTGAGTATCCCTTACAGGAAGCAAACTCAGACAAAAGATCAGCATGTGTTTCCAGGAAGCAGCAGGCGGCGGTGGCTCTAAAACAGCTTAGTGAACTGAGACAACAGGCCTTGGAAGACATCACCACCTCACCCCTTGTCTCTTGAGCTCGGCCAATGCGACTCAGGAAGATTAGTCAAGAGAGCCTGTAGCTTCAAATGGCTTAAAAAGCAAAACAATGGCTGCAGCAGCCAAAGAGGAAAACAAAAGAAGAAAGTGATTGGCCTGTTTATTCGCAGTGTTTTTCAGTTCACACAGACCAGTCCCTGACTATTTAGGAAAGCACACTGGGTGGACGTGTGTCTATGAACCAGAAGAGTTCGGTCCTGGGTGAACTCATTAATATAAGAGGAACAGTTAAAATGTTTATTTGTATTTTTGAAGTGAATAATTTAAAGTTGCAGTGGTTTGTTTTCTAACAACTGTGGCATCTTTACAGCCTCTCATCAAGGCTTCATCGCTCCTTGTTTCTGTGCTGTGACGCTGCCACCTGCTGGTCAGTCCAGCTTTAAACACGACAACACAGTAACATACGTAGGTACAGTCAGACGCTGCATCGGCATTTACCAAACTAATGTCTGCATGTGCTGTGGCCTCAGTGACATCACATATTGTTTCCTTTTACTCTTTCTTTTCCTAACCTATTCCTATAATAAGCATATTCCACATTTTCTAACACATGCAAATTGATGCTGGTGTCAATGCATCAGTGGAGACATTTTTATTACGTTCTGTATAATGTGGCTGTTTTACTACTTTACTTCACAGTAACGAACAAATGTACTGTGTGTTACAGCAGATAAAAACGTGCTTAACGAAACAGAAGAAACACAAAACACGCAACATGTCCCACATTCTGCACATTGACCTAATCACAAAATGTTACTGTGTGATTATAAAGGATTGGCGACAAATACACAAACGTCAGCAGCTTTGCTCGTTTTTGTTTGCTCATTCCCTACATTTAACATATATTAATACCACCTCCACACTTTGTATTGATAATCACTTTACACAATGTTTAAAAGGTGAAAATCAGTTGATGTGTTTTTGGGACATTTCTCTGGCATCCTTCGATTTTCGGAGCAGTGTAAAGCCCAAGACTTGTCGTTGTTTCCTGTTCTGCTTATGTTCCTTTATGCCACAGCTATAAAAGCATGACTCGACCAGCCCACCTCCAACTAACTGTCCAGTCACAGTCTCACTGCACAAAACCTGAGGCCAGCGGGTGAATGCGTCTGGGTGACGTTTAGTGACTTTGTCATTATAAATACATTTTGCTCCATTATCCAAACCTGTAGACTATAATCTGCTGTGTTTGAATCCAGTGTGATCGGTTGTGTATATTTGAAGAAATCCTCTCTGGTCTCTGGCCCTTGTTGTGGTGATAAAACACCTACTCTGGTCTCATTCAGTGAGATTTTGCTCCAGTCTTTGCTCAGAATATCCTATAGTTTACCTCTGGCCTTCACCTGAGCAATGACGTCCTCGCTGTCTCTCACTGCATTGTCAGTGCAGGCACTGATGGCCTCCAGCTGAAGCACCTTCACATCTTCCTCCCTCGTCTGGATTTTCCGCTGGAGCCATGTCTGCTACAGCTGAGACCGGTTCATAGTCATCAACATGATGTTTTTCACCACTTCAGGCCTCGGTGTGAACAGCAGTCTGTAGCTTTCCCCCTGATCCATGTCCCCTCTTAAGGTTTTAATGCAGCCCATGGGGAAGAGTCACCAGATCCTTCAGGAGATGCAGAAAGGACAAACAGCAGGGTCTTTGCCCGTCGAGTTGATTTGCTTTCTGCTCCATTCTCCCCTCTCAGAAAGACCAACGTTGTGTTTCCTGGTAAATCCTGCCCTCTTTTCCTGACCTACTCTGCATGTGGCGTGTTGACGCTCTCTCCACAGAATCTGGCCGCACCCACCTTTAGGCTGTCATTAGCAGATGTGTGAAGGAAGCAGGACACTGACACTTTGTTGGGCGTTGAAGAACAGGAAGAAGGTGTTGAGTTCTAATTACGTGCACCCAGATGACCACACTGTTTGCATGTCGACACACCTTTTGTACAGAATTTAATCTAATTTAACCACAAGCAGAGTGTTTAGTACAGTCAAATAAAAGGTCCTTTAGCAGAACTGCAGACTTCTTCTCAAACTGAGTTTGGTTCATTTTACTGAGAAGGAAGAGGTGGCTATGTGTCATCACAGTCAGTACGTAGAATGCTCTAAAACATATTGTTAATAGCCACAAAAAGTATTTTCTAAGTTAGAATATGACAGATGTCTTTGGAGCAGCTCAGCCGTTGTCATGCTCCACTGAGTCAAACTGTCTTTATAGAGTCGTAGGAGACCTCATCACCATAGCATCGATTGAAAAGCATAGGCAGAAACTTTGTAGTTCATCCTGTTTCTGCCTGAATAGGTTCAATTCTTGAGCCTAAGAATCAACATGTGTCTACGCACAACATTCTGTTTTACTTTTGACAAACTGAATACTACAAAGAGAAACATTTAGAAGGTATTGTTCCACCACACAGCCCTGCCCCATTTGCATTTTAATCATCTTACTGTAAAATGACACAAAAATAGTAACATTACAATAGTATGTAAGAGTAGTAATATGGTACAATTCAGAATATTATCATCTCTCATGTATTTGTAAATTTATTCCGTAAAATGTTTCTTGTTAGAAGTGACACCTGCGACGGTACGTGCAACCTCCCGCTGACCAAACCTAAATGAATAAAGTACTGAACATAAAAATAAGGTACTTATTCAATCTTAAATTATCTTATTAAAAAATAAGGTAAAGATTGGCTGCTTTAAGCTGTGACTCTATGACGCTGCCTGCAATGCTCAAATTACACTGGATTTTAAGAAGACAACACATGGGACATAGTATTTATTTCAGTCTTAAAAGTTTATAACAACTTCTGGATAACATAACATAAAAACAAAACAAAAAAAAGATTAAAAACAAATTGATACACATGTTTATTTGCACCCCAGTTTGACAAAATTAGAAATCATAGAAGCAGTTTTGAAAAAACAAAACAAAACAATAAAATCACAGGAAGCATTTTTCTTAGACTTACAGCACATCAGGGGGCAACACACCTGATTTAAAGAAAGTGGGGTCTGAACATCTGAATGAAGTGAGGACACAATTAAAGCCAGAGGAGGTGGATCTAAAGGATGTCGGTCCTCAGGTCTCTCTACCTGAAGCACCTGGTAGTGTTAAATACACAAAACAAATATATTTATACTCTGGTTTTTTAATCAAGGAGGACATTTTTTAGTATCTGTAGCGGCCCTCAATCATCAGACTATGTAAAACAAAATCCTGGTCTTTCAGTCCCACATTTATTAATTCTGTAAATTGAATACAAGCGATTGGCTTTTATAGTTTCATACGACTGTTATGCTTTGGGAAAAATGGCTCTGTGCTCAGTAGTTAGCTTTGTTTTTCTGTGAAATCAATGACCTTTTTTGCATGAAAACAGTGAACATCCCCACAGCCAATAAAGTTTATATAGCTTTGAATCTTCTTATTCAAATATATATTCAATATATATAAAATACTGTTTTATTCATAAAAGCCTTACTTTGTACAATAGCTGAGTAGATGTGTGTGAGTAAGCAATGAAGCGAGTGAATAGGCGAGTGCGTGTGTTAACAGAATCAGGAAAACAGCTAAGAAACAGGTGGCACCGACTCAGGAGCTACTACACTAAAAACAAAAGGTGTTTTACACAATATACACATTTTATTACTTACAAAATAGGTGTAGGCCGATAGTTAGCAGGCGGGATAAGTGTTAGTACAACCAAGTGTAATAAAGCCAGGAAGAAAGTGTGAATGAAGAGCTAACAGTACAAAAAGCGGTCAGTCTCGAGAAAAGCTCATCGTCAGTGCATCGCTCGTCTTGGATGTTCCAAAGTCAAAGTGCCGATCCGGTAACATCCACTCCTCATCAGTAAGGCCAAAACATAATGAAAACAAAAAATTACATTTCTGTCTAAAAACTGAACAGTATCACATTTTTCTTGCACCAACGTCAAAAGTGATTCTTAAAAAAGAGAAAGGAAACAATAATCCTTTTGGGAAAGAAGGGAAAAGGATGAAAATGCACTTTTTGTTGTCACATATCCATCATAGCACCATTTAGTGGATACATTTCTGCTTTCATTTTGAGGTACTTCTTAAGAAAAACATAGACTAAATGTAATTTATTTACAGCAGTTTTTTCTGTTTTAAGTTTGCACAGTAGTACCACTGTTTTTGCTGTAGGCACCATTGGAATTCCACCTTGTCAACTTCAGTCACAGCAAACGCCGCTGCCCCTACTTGTCCCCCATCATCCAATCATCTCTTCTTAATGATCTGGCGTCCTTGGCAACGATGGATGTGCTCGTTGCCGTATTCCGTTACGTCCTCTTCATGCAGACCACACAGCGGCTGACGCGCGTCCGTAGGTTACCAGCTTTAAACGTCTCTGAATGGGGCTTACTGTAAAAGTCAGAGATAACGGTGGTTAGCGGAGTGAACAGGAACTAACCACAGGCCCGTTGAAGATTCCTCCTACTGCTGAAAATGATGGAAGTTGTACAACAAACGAGTGAATCTTTTACACGGTCAGCTGACATACTGCTTTTGTAAGGTGCTGCCGTCTTTCTCTCAGCCGTTACATTCATTTTGCTTGGCCGGTATCTGTACCTGAACATCTCATCGGGGTCTATGGTGGCCAGCCAGAAGCTGTATGAGTTGCCGTAGTAGTTGCACGTCCCTCTGCCGTGGCACTCTATGAAGGGAGCGCTGCGGAACTCCTCCAAGCAAGATCCGGGGGAGGCCAGCGCCTGACCAGAACCCTCCGCACCTGCGCTAGTGTGCTGGGAAGAAAAGAAAACCCGGCTGTGTTGAGTCGCACAAATGTGTGCACATAAGTTAAAATGTTACTGCACTTAAGCGTGGCCAGCTAAACAGATCACAAGCAGTGCCGTTTGAAAACGAAAGCCTACCATCATGAAGGAGTAGCCTATCCACAGATTATCCCAGTTAGCAGGACAAGCAGGAATCTGGATGGTCTGACTGTGGATTGCAATAACCATGGCTGGAGCTTCACACACGGCACACCTACACACACACACACACACACACACACACAGATAAGTGTTAACGCCAGCTTTACTGCTCCTCCCTCCTCGTTGTCTCTCGCTCCATCCCTACCGGCTGATGAATGGCTTGATGCTCTCTCCGGTGATGGGAGCCATGGACATGGGCATGGGCTCCGGAGTGGACAACCAGTAGGAGTAGTCATTGCGGGAGGCGAAGTTGCAGACATTGTTGATGTTGCAGAACATGAAGGGCATGGTGCTGAACCTGCGGAGACAGCTGCCGGCCGTACCTGCAAAAGAGAACGACAAAAGAAATAAGCCGTGATTTTTAAAAAAATAATACAGTAGCTTCAAAGTTTTGTATGACGTGTGCAAGCTAAACGTTGTACCAAGGTCCTGTCCGTGTGCCCTCTCATTGCCCTGCACATAGAGCAGGGAATACCCATCATAGATGACGCTAGTTCCAAAAGGACATAGGGGCACTTCCCCAGTCTGGCTGTGTCGGGTGATGAGGAATCCATGGGCTGCTGAGACTGATCCTGGAGGACCTGGAGGACCTTGTGGACCATCTGAACCAGGTGGACCAGGATAGCCACGCTGACCTGAGATAAATGGGAAGGCATCCAGCGTATTAGGAATAGGAAGCCACGTTGACAATAAGGTAATAGTGGAATTAGAGATTGGATTAAACAGGCTAGTCACAGAGATAAAAATGTCAAGCAGTAAAATCTGAATGTCACCACATAAGTTGCTTCTGCTAATTTCTGTCTGGGATGTTAGACTGGTCGGGTGTCTTTCACTTGTGGATGGAAGTCGACTTACCAGGTTGACCAGCAGGCCCAAGTTCTCCCTTTACGCCTTCTGGCCCGTTGAAGCCCGGGGGACCATCTGCGCCAGGATCTCCAGGGTTACCAGGTTGACCTAGCAGTAAAAGAGAGGCGTGATTGTGTACAAATCCACATTATGACAAGAAACACTCTATAGTATGGTATAGTATAGTACTCTATAGTATACTCTAGCTATAGCTATTACGATGAAACGGTATCTTGTCGGGAACCTGCTAACATCGTTGGAAACCAGGCCATGTCTACCACAGCTATATGCCACCTTGTATGTTTTGCCTAGTGGCTGGATGTGCATAGTCATTGAAATGAAAGTAAACAAGCAGCGTCCCTCGGTAACCATGAACCAGGGGCAACGCTCCCAGATTTCGAACAGCCTGACGACACAAGCTAGCCGAACTCTGATTGGATAAAAACTCTAGTCTGAAACCACAAAGCATAAAGAATCACGATATTGGGTTATGTTAGGGCAGCAGAGAAGGCGTTGCAGGCCCTGATGGCCCGCCACTGGTTTTGCCCTTAGTGGGACCGTGTGAAAGGTCAGACCATCCGATCTAAACCCAGTTAACTTCTTGCTGTTGCTGAACAAATCCAGACAACAGGCTCATGGGGACAAATGAAAGAAGTAAAGAAAATCAAAGTAGAAAATGTGTTGAACCTTTTGTTAAAACAGGGATTTATTATTAGGGGAATATCCACCTTCTGTTGTTGTGATTATCATAGTAATAAAACTAAACTTTCAAAACATATTAACTTGTCCCTAAAGACAGTTGTGCAGTGATCAGAGAGAACCCATCAAGGTTCTACATTCACACATTCACCAACCTGGGAGGCCTTCACGTCCAGGAGGACCAGGTGGACCCCGAGCACCGGGCAGACCTTGAGGACCAGGAGGTCCTCGCTCTCCTTTCACCATGATGGGAGATGAAGATACACCTGGGTCACCAGGAGGACCTAGAAGCCAAACGCCACAGAGGAAAATAATCAGTTTGACAGGAAGAAAACCAATATACGTTATTACAGTAACTGAGACGCAAAATGCCACAACCCACCAATCAATCCACGGTCTCCAGGGTCTCCAGGAAGACCTGGGGCACCAGGGAAGCCTAGGTCTCCCTTCGGGCCTGTCAAAATACAAACAAAATACTGTCTGTTTGTCGTAAATGCACAAGATCAAATTATAGCTGGACAATAGAATGAAAACATAATTAGAAAACCTGTTAATCTATAACAATATTATAGACTAACCAGGAAACCCAGGAACACCAGGCAGACCAGTGTCTCCCTTTGCACCAGAAGGACCAGGAAGCCCGGGAGAACCCTGGTACAAAATAAATGTACATCTTAACCAAATTCATAAAAGTCTGCTACTTCTAATATCATTAAAAATAAGGGAAATCTTATTTAACAACAAAATCTTACTTGGAGACCTGGAAAACCAACATCTCCCTTCTGTCCAGGGAAGCCTGGCTGTCCAGGAGCACCAGGAATACCCTTCTCTCCCTTAACACCGCCACTTCCTGCAGGGCCACGAGGACCCTCCGAGCCAGGTGGACCTTTAGATGCACATGTCAAACGGTCAAATGTTAGATGAAGTATCATAAAGATTTACCTATTTATCAGCCAAAATAGCTTTTTGTCTTTTCTGTTATGAAAATGTTCTTTATAAATACACTGTCTACTGGTTAACATTTTTGTCCTGTTGTAATTCAGTATAGTTTAGTAAACTATTATAGCAGACAGAACTGAACCAAGTACAGATTTTGACAGTGAAGCAAATAAGAACAGATCCGTGAACAGAGAAACCTGATCTTAAACATTCAACACAAGCTCATAGTATCATTCTAAAATAAATCACAAAGGAATACAGTGGCTCTGCATCTTCACAATTTAGGTTGAAGTTGACTGGTACTAAACTCAGAAACCAATATTTAACTCAAGGAAGAACATTATTTGTTGGTGTGAGTAAAAAGACAAGTAGATGTAGAAGAAGAAACAAAAACAACTTTTGTGTGTGTGTTACTGTCGTCAAGTTCATATTATAGTGGGATTACACTCGTTTCTGAAGACACAGTATGCTCACAGCTATGGTAATGTGATTATGAGCAGTCCTGAGTGACACCTCCTGTCTCTCCTGTGGGGTAAAGATGTTGTCAGGACACAAGGGCTGACATTAGGTTTTAGGAGTCAACAGAGGCTGATCCTTTTTTACACACTGTCACATTAAGGACACGCAGTATTAAGAGGGCCGGGATGAATTCATCTTCAAAGCCTTGAAGTTCAAAGCTGCTGAAATTCACGGACTTGAAAAGTCCTCGTCCCATTTTTATGGTGGAGTGTATAAATTTCACGTTGTGCCTCATAGTCTGATCTGGGAGCATTTGAAGCGAATTGACCCCGACCCTGCATGAGACACCTGCTTCACAGTCTTATTTACTTTCCCTATTTACCCCATCAAAGAGCATGTATCAAAGCCATCAAATCACTGGAGTCTAACCTGGAAGACCTATGGTTCCCAGAATTCCCACAGAAAGTGTAGCCGGGTTGACGGCATGAGGCAAAAAAGAAGAGGAGGTTTAGACAGAAGCACACATCAGAGCAGAAACATAGTGTAAACAGTCAAATGTACAATATTTATTATTGTAGTGCTTTGGGTTAATGACTTGTAATAATCTACTTAATTTAATTCACATTCATTTACAGTTATCCTGCGAGAGCTGCTGGTAATCTTATGTGGGTCACACCATCAATGGTTTTCAGTGTTTCTAGTAGTCAAATAGAACCAAGAGGTCACATGGTAGAAAAATATATTTTTATCTGGGCAATGATTAATTTTTGCTGTCAAATGAACAATTACATGCATTAGATTTGTCATAAATGTATTCATGTCTCAATCTGCTGAGGTTTATATATTAAAATGATCTTTCTTTTTCTTTTCGTCCCTTTACTTTTAAAAGTGGCTCTGATTTCATAAATTCATTCATTTAATTCCTTTGATGAGCTTTTTAATTTTTCTCCTCACCTGTTATTTTGCTTTAAATTCAAATACCTGAAACCTAAAACCAGACATTCGTGCTGAACTTTGTTAATAAATGTTAGTAATGTGACTGTACTGTGCTTCAGAGCAGCTATTTCAGTTTCCCGTCCTTTACATGACACAGTCACAACATTTTTCACAGCAATAACTGAGAAATTTGCAGCATTAACATTTAGTAAATGTTGACGATTATAAATCATTTCATTATTTTTGCACTGGAGTTCGTTGACAAAAAATTGGGTGCTATCATGTATCCAGAGCTGCAGCATGGGTGCAGGCTGTTGTTTCTACCATGTGATTCCAACGAGGCTCACACTGACCATTAAACCTCTAACAGAGCTGGAATCACAGTATGTGGCACATCCAACAAACTATGATTTCATTGGTGAGTTAGTTATGTTGTGTTTCTGTGTGAAAACTGTATTAATATTAACACATTCGGTTTGTTAGGTTTGCATGTAGCAGTACTGACGTATGATCCAGACAACATGCTGCCAGACAAAACCTGTGAGTTTATAATCAAAGGTGCTTTTTTATGATATCGCAAAAAGTCTTTTAAAAAGTGCTTACTCATTACTGGTGCGTTACTCTACCATCAGTGTGCATGAAGAGTGGAAGAAGACAGTGGTTAGCAAGAAATGAAGCCGGAAATGAAACAATGCAATGATTTCCCAGCGGGTTTTAGGTGAAACATGTTCCCAGTAGATCAGAAAGTGAAGTTAAACTCAGTCAGTGTTTTTGTAAAGAACGTGCAGTAGACGTCCGGACGCTGTTGACCTGACCTGTGGGACCTGCGACGGCCGGGTACACATGTCATCACGCCAAGAGGCGGGGCCACACCGCAGTGGGTGGGGCCAAGCCACAGGAAACAGGAGGCAAAATGTCATCGCTTCATTTCATTTTTCAGACTCTGACACCCAACATTTGACACAAGTGTCTTGTAGCTTGACACAACACAGCTGAGCCAGACCTGAACTCACAAAACTCTCAACTAGATGTGAAGTGTGTTGGTTTACCTGTAACAAGCAGGGCATTGACTACATACATTCAGTACAGTACTGACAACTCCTCCTACTGTAGTAGGGTGACTTGTATGTGCATTGCATGTCTCCGTGGGGCTGACAGCCATCGACATAGTAGGTCAATCAGCAAACACGGACAGACAGATGCATTTTATGTTTCAATCATTTAAGATGCAGTTGAGAGTTTTTAAGTTTGTCTCAGACTCAGATGTTTCACACCAACACTTGACTTGACAGGACCACCGACACTGGATGCACACAAGTCACAATAACAAGACAACAAGCACACAAAGAACACACGCATATATGTGGCACTTCATGGCTGTGGAGAGATGAATAGATTACAGCTTCCCCAATTATGGGACCACGAGCAAGAGGGCAGGGAGTGAGGAGACACGAGGAACGAATGGGTGGATAAAGGAAGAAAATGAATGATGAACATGGACAAATGTGGCAAAATCTCCCACTGACAAACAGTGATTGATTTATGAGGAGACGTCCAGAATTTCCAGGTGAGAAGGAATGGGAGGGTGAAGCAGTGTGCACCACACCACAAACGTTTATCATCCATGCTCAGTGCTCTTGACATTGACTGGACAGGTGGGTTTGTGCTCAAACAGTAAGATGGCTCTTCCCCAGTGATGGCGATTTGTGCAACAACATCCCATGCAAATCAAATTGTTACAGATTCACACCTTGAGTGTTGTTGTTGCTGCCATTTACTGCCTGGTTTTCAGACTCCAGTAGTAACGATGACGCCTTAAAACAGTTTCCTCATTTAAACTACAAGTTATTGTGATGCATGTGACATAAAAGTGAAGGCCATGTATTTCCTGTGATGCGTTCTGATGCCATTTTTCTGTATCTACTGTGTGATTTTACTCAGGTTATGAGTTAAAACGTGTCATGTTTTTCCTACGTGGTTTAACAATTGGGTTTAGTGCATTAAGACCGTTCACAATGTATCAGAGTAAAACGTTTGACAAGCATCAGAAAACCAGGCAGCAATTTCTAGCAGCCTATGTGATGATAAGCCCTACATCCAGTTCTTTACCTGCTCTTCCAGGTGGTCCAGGTGGTCCTTGGAATCCTTTAGGGCCTTGTACGGCTGGTCCTGGTGGCCCAGGTGGGCCAGTGCTGCCTGGAAGACCAGGTGAGCCAGCGAAGCCAGCATCTCCTTTAGGTCCAGGTACACCAGGGCCACCAGGTGGACCAGGAAAACCAGGATCTCCCTTAGAACCTAACAGATAATAAAACGCCAAATTTAAAGAAACTCACAAAGTGGGGTTGTTTGTGTGCACATGTTGATGATAATAGCTGACCTGGTGACCCTGGCAGCCCAGAAGGACCGGGAATACCATAACCAGGAAGACCTAGAGAAATAATCGGACGTAAGATGAATCAAAAGTCAAATCACAATACAATAAAACATTTCTCTGAACAACATGACAGGTGCCTTACCTGGCTCTCCTTTGACTCCAGCAGGTCCTGGGATGCCATCACGACCTGCCTGACCCTTCTCTCCCGGCAACCCTGATGGTCCTGGTCTGCCAGGCTCCCCTGGTCTGCCAGGAGCTCCAGTGAGACCGGGCGCACCGGGTTCACCATCAAGACCTTTAGGACCAGGGATACCAGGAGGACCTGGAAGGAAAACAGAAGAAAAACATTGAAGCAGAATCAGTCGGTGATTCTTTGGTTTATCTGGCAGCTCTGTCATCTGCTCTTATGACCTTAAGGATCTCTAATGTATTTGATTTGGTTACATATCAGATTTACCTTGGAATCCTGGGAGGCCAGGATCTCCTTTGGAACCTTGTGCTCCTTGTAAACCTGGAAGACCGGATGATCCTGGAGTTCCTTTCAATCCTGGGCTTCCTGGGAATCCAGGCTGGCCAGGCTCTCCCTAAAAAACACATATAGTAAGGAATGAAGTATTGCAACATTTAGAATTTTTTAGGTAAAATTTCAGTGGTTGAATACTGTACCTTCTGTCCAGGTGGTCCTGGTGGCCCAACACCACCAGAACCTGGTTCACCTTTGGATCCGGGGTATCCAGGTGATCCAGGCTGACCTTGGGATCCTGGTCGTCCTGGCTGACCTGGCATGCCTTTCTGCCCTGATGGTCCTGTGACATAATCATATTGCCACAGCAGCATTTATGACAAAATCAGGTGAAAAAAGGTAACATATCCAACTATTAAACATTTAAGCTCACCTGGAAATCCCATTTCTCCCATTGCACCCTTTAGTCCTGGAAGGCCAGGTGCTCCTGGGACTCCAGGAATGCCAGAGTCACCCTTAGGACCTTCAGCAAAATGTTAATCAGTACTTGAGGAATCATTATGAGTATGCATGTATGTATATGTGGATGGGAGAGGGCGTTGGGAGCTAAGCCCATACCGGGTGGGCCGGGGGCTCCAGGGCGTCCATCCGATCCCGGCTGTCCGGGATCACCACTGAGACCAGAAATACCTTTCTGACCTGGAAGTCCTGGTGCACCTGTAGATAATTATATTGTTTTATTATTGTATGTGCTCCTTTTTTATCTTACTTGTAGATGGGCATTGAAGGAGTTACTGCTGTACCTGGTGGTCCTGGATCTCCTTTTGTTCCTTTTGAGCCTAATGACTGCACAATTCCAGGAGGTCCTGGGGGACCTTGGTCTCCCTTCTCCCCTCTAGCCCCAGGAGGACCAAGTGCACCATCTCTACCTGGGAATCCAGAGTCACCTGGAGAGGAAAGATTATTGAGGTTCGTTTAGTAGTCAGGAAATCATCAGAAATGTTTGGATGATCTGCTGTTGTTTTCATTTAACGTTGCTTTACACTGATACAGTGTTTTCGGTTTGAAATAGCAGACACCACAATTATATCACTTACTGCTGGCAATGAAGGAGTCATTGGTGTATTCTATCGTGGCAACTGACAGGCAAAGCAATCTGATAATAATATTGTACATTGGTTATAAGTTATAAGCCATCTTAAAAGATGACTTAGAATCCAACATTATGAAGCCACAATGATTTCTCTTGAAACTTTAAGTGGTGTTCAAGTGCTGCTGGCTCTGTTTGTGGATTACCTTAGGTAAATGTGGATACTGGTAATAATTTAACTGTGTATCTCATGTAATGTACCTTTAATAAGCTAATATCACCTACTACATGCAAGCTACTCACTGTGTAAGCATTCATATGCAATACAGTCGTTCTAAGTTCACTGTGTATTAAGCATTCTTAGGTCAATACCCTTAGATCCCGGAGGACCAGTTGCTCCCGGGCCACCTGGTCCTCCAGCAGGTCCTGGAGCCCCCGTGGGACCCATGTCTCCTTTCTGACCTGCATCCAAACAGACATTGAAAAGAAACAAAGTTAATCAGTTACTTTGACTCTTTGCTTAAGTTAACAGTGTTGTAAGTTATATTTTACCTGCCAATCCAGGCAAACCATCCTGTCCAGGTCTTCCAGGAGGTCCTGGAGGACCAAGGGGTCCTGGCAAACCCGGTTGGCCAGTAAATCCTTTGTCTCCTGGCAGACCTGGAATGTCAAGACCTGGAGGTCCGGGGTCTCCTTTCTGTCCATTTTGTCCGGGGAATCCTGTAATGATAACATTATCAGTTTATTGCCTGGCTAAAACCATGTTTGTAGATTCCACATGCCTCATTTTTCAGCTCTGTGTTGTTTGTTTGTTGGTAGTTTTCATCCACTGTAGGCTATAAGTAGTTTGACAAGACCATCGACCACAGTTTGACATCATCATAGACATTATTTCCCTTCATGTAAACAGGCACATCAGCATGGCATTACGCTTACAAGCATTACCACTCACCACCTCACTCAGTCTCACCTCTCCCTCATATGAACAACTTGAACTATATGTATGGCACTGAAGATGTGTTGTGATACTGAAAACCCTCACACAAGCCTAAGCACAATTTCAGCAGGATCATTGATGTGTGTCATTCATGTACAGTGTCCAAATGATGATGAACAGGATCTTTTTGTAACAAGAGCGTATCCTAATTTTTTTATGATAATCTTTCTCATGCGCTGCTTTTGTCCATCAAGGCTGTAAATGTTCATTTTGTGGCGTTTAGGAGTAGTTTCTGTATGTGTTTTTTACATATACAAGCAGGTAGATATTATTTTCTATTAATTATTTTTTTTATTGAATGGGGGCTTATTCAAATTCAAACTATTTGTAGACTGAAGACACAAATGTAGTCAAGGTGCAGAAACGTTTGCTTCTAATAGAAAAAATGGTAAATACTTACACGCATAAAATATAATCTCGACAACAATCTGACCGTACTGTGCCATGAGTGTTTACCACGTAATCGGCATCAACCCGCACCTGTATTGGGTTACTATACCTTTCTCGCCTTGGCATCAGAGCGTCACAGGTTAGGGAGGGGCGTGTTTCAAAGTGCAGAGGATGGAGCGTTGAATAAAGCCGAAAATATAATGAGAAGAAGAAAGTATAATGCATTAAATGCATTGATGTCTATATCTATACGATGCTGGAACAAGGGTCCAGTAACCCTTCCGTGATCCGAGTATTCGGACAGTGAGAGGGTAAAACGGTGATATTGGTGAGCTAGTTCATGTTAGTAAATAATTGGTGTGCTTGCAAGGACATAGACTTGTGTGATGTTAAAATAGTGAGCTGTGATGTGCTTTGAACCAAAGATGTGCAACCAGTGCAGAAAACTGCGATGCAGCCAAGAACAACAATGTAGTGGCGATGTCTCAAAACAAAAGGGTGAAAGATGGCACTTAAACGAAAGCAAGGACAAGATGTAAGAAAATGCCTGACAGATACAATTGTTAATGTAGTGGTTGCAGTAACCACTGACAGACAAATATTCAAACTAATTTACTCTGTGCAGACCTTAATTACCAACAGACCCAACACAGTAAATCAATCAAACACACCCTTAAGGCTCCATCTGGTGCTCCAGTGCTTGTGGGTGCTTATGAGAAAAAGGTGCAGTATTACAGACACACAAACCCCCAAACCAAAATGACCTTTACAGCCCCAAAACGCTGACAAATGGGTGGTCATGCACAATGCTCAGTGACTTTTAACTACCAAACACACAAACAACACTACACTTACAGAAAAAAACATGCACAAATAGACGGAACAATAAAAACAGTCACAAACAAATCTCACAAGTGTTTATCTGCAAAAACACTTATTGCTTATGTGTCAGTTTTTGTCAATACAAAAAAAGTTACAATCTGCAAGTATTTAGATTTTAAATTAACTTAGATTTGGTCACATTTAGTAGTTTTTGCAACATAAAAAGTCCAAGACAATTGAACCTTTTTGAAATTTTTTAAAACAAACCGCAGAACCCAACCTTCTAACCTTATGCATTTTACCTGGTTCTCCCATTAAGCCTGGAGGTCCAGGGGGGCCTGGAGGTCCTACAGCGCCAGTGGTAGACGCTCCAGGTGGGCCACGGGCTCCAGGCACACCTGGTATACCAGGCTCACCTATACAACAGGAATTGGTCGTGAGTTTGTTGTGATGTCATGTTTCTTTCATAGTTTCATGTTCCTTCAGACTCATTACATCAGTGATTTTAGATCACCTTTGGGTCCAGGGAGTCCATCAAATCCAGAACGTCCTGGTTGACCAGGGGTACCAGGAAAACCAGGATCTCCCTTTGCTCCTGAAAGACCTTTACTTCCAGGTGCTCCTGGTAAACCAGGAGCACCAGGAAGTCCAAAGCCAGGCTCACCCTGTTGCAAGCAGACAAAGATGTATAACATACTGTATGATGGATTTCAAGAATAATGTAATTTCTGACTGTATTGTCATTGTGTTTGCATAGTATGTCATATAATCCTGGTATAATTTTGTTCCTTACGAAAGATTCTCACATTTACTAATCGTTTAATTTGCATTGGGACTAGTACAGTGCTTTACAGCATGGGTCTGTGTGCCTGTATAGGTACCTTGGGCCCAGGAAATCCAGGCTGCCCAGGGCGTCCATCCACTCCTGGTCTTCCTGGTCCTCCAGGAGCTCCTGGCTGACCAGGGATACCTTGAATTCCTGGAAAAAGTAAAAACAGCAGGTGAGGGTGGGCTGGTCACAATGCTTAAAAAAATAAAAGGATGCAAAGGCCAGGTAGAATGAAAACGAGAGAACAAACCTAGCACGAGTACCTAAAGAACCAAAGGGAAAGGGAGACAGAATGAGTAACATGAGGAGTCATTCATATCAACACCTTTTACTCCTGGTGGTCCTGGGAGTCCAATGCCTGGGAGTCCAGGTTCACCCTTTTCTCCTGGTAAACCAGGGAAACCAGGCTGTCCGGGTTGACCTGAATTACCTGACAACAGAAAACAACAAAGTTAAATAAAATCATAGTTCCCGAACTAACTGATGTTTCTCAAACCAGCAATTCCTTATAACCAACTACAACAAGATACACCGTAGACCACTACCTTCTATTATAATAATTTTGTACCTGGTGCACCAGGCAGTCCAGGTTCACCATCTTGTCCTCTGGGTCCTGGTAAGCCTTTCTCTGCTATCGTCAAGCCTGGTTCACCTTTAGCACCTAGATAGGAGATACGAGAAATGGAAACTAAATGTAAAGGATAATAAAAATAATATTTAATACTAATAATTATTTAAAAATGGTGGAAGATAAAACCACTACCTTATTTGATCCTTGTAAGAACACAAAAAAAAGGTTTTAAGTTTTCATACCAGGTGTGCCAGGAGCTCCAGGTCTTCCTGATACGCCCTGGACACCCTTTGCTCCCGAAGGCCCCTGAGGTCCAAAGCCAGGGGAACCGGGCGGACCCCTGTCTCCTGGAATACCTTGGCCACCAGGCTCACCAGGGGGTCCTCGTTCTCCTTTCGCCTGCAGAGAGCCCTGTTAAAAATCAAACACATTGAGTGCCAAATACACAACTGGATAAATGAATAACAGCCTGAGTAAAAATGCACCTACAGGAACTCCTTTGGGCCCAGGTGGTCCAGGTTGTCCATCACGACCACTTCGGCCATCTAACCCAGGTAGACCAGGTACTCCAGGAAAGCCAGTGTCACCCTTTTCTCCCTTTATACCGCTGACTGTAAGTGAATCACCAGGGTCTCCTTTTTCTCCTGGGAGTCCTGGGGCACCTTGGGGACCAGGGGCACCCTGAACAGTAAAGAGGTTGTATGGAAAATGGTTTAATTGGTTGGTAGAATGATTATATTTAGATTTAGTTTTGAGGTAGAATCAAATATTGATATTTGATTGACTTGCAAAATCTGGTAACGATAAATTTTGTTCCATGGATAAACAGGCTAAAATGTAAACAATCACATGCACATTATAAGATGTTGGTAAGCAGGGTGAATATGACATGTTAAAGCTGACATGTTCTGATTATGAGCCAATATTTAATTTTTATTGGAGAATCCTCTGCCTGCAATATAGATTATGATAATAAAAAATATATAAATGTTTATTTACAGCAAATGTTAGTACATTATATTCTTTTATAAATGCATAACACAAAAATATGGAACAATACAGTTTTGCTCCAATGTTCAATGAGGATTTTCTTGGTGGGAACCAGAAAGTAAAACTTCTTACAGTGAGGCCATTGTCACCAGGCGTTCCTGGAAATCCTCTGTCTCCTTTAATTCCTGGGGATCCAGGAATACCTGACAACCAACAGTTATTAGTGTGACAGATAAATACATCATAGTAACATGATAACATTAATATTGCCAAAAATAACAACAGAAATAGATACGTGTTGTGTTGTCATTGTAACATGACCTCCTGGGGAACTATGTTAGCTTAGTATAAACTGTACAATGAAGTAAACAGATTTACAGGTGCGAGCAGGTTTTCTCCTCAGTTGTCATGTTAGTATATGAAACTGGAAATATCCATAAACATGTGCATGTTGTGTCTTACCAGGGTATCCTGGTGGTCCTGGAGGACCTTGGGGTCCAGGGATCGGACTGGTTCCGCCAAGGCAGTTCACACATGTGTTGCCCTTTTCACCTAAAATATGTAAGATACAGCCTCTAATGTCCATGTGTATGCAGTGTAGAGTCATACATTGTGTTCATGCAATACCTTCTTTAAAGTTCAGCAAACAGACTTGTGAATTAACAGCAGGGTGTGTTTTGTTCACCTTTCTGGCCTGTTTCTCCTTGGAAACCCCTCTCTCCTGGCACACCCGGACGTCCAGGTTCCCCAGGGATGCATGCTTGTCCTCCACTGGAAAATCCCGGAGGTCCAGGAGGCCCTGGTGGACCCTGTAAACCATTCGATCCTGGACGTCCTGGGGGACCTGGCAAGGAGATCCCTGGAGCTCCTGAGTCTCCCTTCTGACCTCTCTCTCCAGGCAAACCTGGATTTCCGGGTGGACCACTTCCACCAATGGCAGGAAGTCCTGGTGATCCAGGAGGTCCTGATAAACCTAAAGAAGACAAGAGGTTTAAGTTCATTATATTAAATTGAAAGATTAACACAGCCGAATTATTTTAAACGTTGAAGACTTGTCTACAATAACAGAACATATATCTGTCAATAAAGGTGGCTCTTTATGTGCACATGATGCTAGCGGGCTATATTTTGAGCCTATGAAAGTGTGTTTTGTGTTCACCTTGTGGTCCTCTTTCTCCTTTTGGTCCAGGTGCACCAGGAAGCCCAGGGTCGCCTTTAGGACCAGCCCGACCTCCTGTCTGTCCACCGATCACCTGAAACCATGTGAACATTTGGCAGGTTAAAAAAGAAGAAAATATGGCTTTGATCTTATAGAAAAAAAACTATAGGCCTTTAATATTAGTGAAGAAATGTTATTCTCCAGCCGTTTGAACAACGCAAAAACACACAGACAAAAACATACTGTGCAACTAAAAGTTCTACATTTGTATTTGGAAGAAGAAGACTACGCACAATTCCTGGTGGGCCTGGCAATCCACGATCTCCCTTTGTACCCTAAAAGAGGGAGGTAGCAGGGGTGAACGGCCAGAATTTTCTCAGGATGTAATTAAAAAAGACAAAGACGTTGAAAACCTACTTGCTCTCCATCCCTGCCTGGGAGACCAGGGAAGCCCTGATCCCCTTTGATTCCCTGATGGAAATAAAATTAAAAAAAAAGTTGGATAAATCAGTCACAGGCTTCTTGAAGAAAACAACACAAATTTGACACTAAAAGTGTGTCATCTGTTGGTAGAACTTACAGGGAAGCCTGAAGGACCAGAGTCACCATCTTTGCCTGGTTTGCCCTATAACAAAAAGAAAATAGGTTTGAATGAAAGTTCTAAAAGTCCTAAAATGTTTTAGTTTTAGCACCAAATGCAATGATTCTTTTGAAAGTGGGAGCTGTTTTTGGAAAGCAATGACAGTTTGGTTATTTGCCATACATACGTCACTATAAAGGTTTGATGGAACCAGGACAACGGAGTGTACAAATATGTCACACATGCTCGCCAGCACACGTGGTTGGGGTTTGGATTAGGGGCATGAAGGTCCACACAGGAAGTTTATTGTGTACATTGTGTAAAATATAGTTACTCGTTTTCCAAGCTCTCCTGGTTCACCCTTTTCTCCTTTCTGGCCACCGGAGGGACCCTACAACCACAATAAATCACATTACTAACATCACTATGGGGTAAAAAGGCTCTTTCATTGTGCACCAATAAATTCGTATTCTGCGGAATTTTGGTTTCATTTGTCAATATTCTGGGTCACTGCTACTCACTGGAGGTCCTGGAAAGCCTGGATCACCTGGGAAGCCGGGAGGTCCTGGGTCACCCTTGAGGTAAAACAGAAGAAACAATAAGTTAACACTTACAGCAGCAAGTTGCCTGCAGAAGACCTAATAACCCACATGAAGAGACTAGCAGGAACTCTGCTGGCATCAAGTGGCTGGCATGAGAGCTGCAGCCTGATCAGTTTCGTGACTTCTGACTCTAACTGTGACACACACTGGCTTTAATACCTTGTCTCCTCTTTGAATCTCAGTCTCAGGTGTCTTCTTCTGTTCCCCAACCTGTCCAGGAGGACCAGGAGGTCCTTGCAAACCGGGTTCACCCTGTGTTTCACACCCAAGAGATGCCAAAAATCACGTTAAGTATTTGGACAAATCTTGATTGATGGACACACACAGAATGTTCACACAGGTTTTCATCCATAATAATAATTATTGTACAGGTTTTTACAGTACCTTTTCTCCTTTGGGTCCCTGGAAGTTCAAACCCATGTTTCCCTAGAAAAAGAAGAAAAAATGTTTTACTAAATAGTTAGTACAGAGTTTTAAACTGCAAGCAAACTAGCACAGAACAAAGCCATGATGACTCTGTCTTTTTCACTTGCTCCAGTGACATATTGACAAAATGTTTCATCTGCATTTTGACTCACTTTAGGTCCTGGAAGACCAGGAGGACCTGGACGGCCCTGAAAAAGGACACAAGGATCAGGTGAAATTTCATTCTTTTGAAAGTCTTGACATCAAGACTGCATCAGCCGTGCTTTACCTCAAAACCTCTGGGTCCAGGTGGGCCAAGTGGACCTTGCAATCCGGAGGGTCCAGGAGGGCCCTGTGGCACAAATCCAAAATCTCAAATAGCCTTTAACGCCCTGAGCATTATGTGTAAGATGACTGCACTTTTAATGCAGTAACAGTATCTCATCAAGATTCTCATTCAGCTCATCCCAGCTTTTCCTTTAAAGGCACACTTCCACCATAGAGTCTTTATCCTTGGACCAGAACTTTTTGAAAAATGTTTCAGCAAAGGAACCAGTAGCTCTCTTCAGTTCCTGGGCTTTATACTTACTATACTATACTGAACTAGTTAGCAGTACCGAATGTACCTCGCATACCGTGCATGCTAAGGTGAGCCTAGCTGTGAAGCCACCATTACACCACTGTTTTACTGTTCGTCATGTTGCTGGGAGTGTTGGCATGTCAAGTACAACTTTAAATTAGGTTCGATACCAATTTTAAATAGTCACTGGACAGAAACTCACAGGAACCCCTGGCAGTCCAGGCAATCCTACTGCTCCTTTCTGTCCATAAATACCACTGGAGAGCACATCACCAGGATCCCCCTGGGGAAGAGAAGATAGCATCAGGATAATACAGTATGCGGCATTCACCAACACACTCATACAGCATTTAAATCTTTTAGAGTTTGATGTTTTGCTTGGGTACAAACAAAGAACACAAAGAACCTCAACAAAATCTGGTATTAATAACTAAAAAGTAAACATGGCTCAAAACATCTCTGTTTATGTTAAGACTATAAAAAGGCCAAAATGTTTTACTATGGTAAAGTAAAGGTTCTGACAATAGAACAGCTTCATCTCTGTTCACTCACCTTTTGTCCTGGCAGACCAGGTGGACCCTATAAATAAAATAAAAAAATGAAACAGAACAAAAGACGAGTTTAAAGAACAATATGACAGATATTTTAAGTGAAAAATCCAGACAATACACTTCACTGCAGTGACTCACCGGTATTCCTTGCAGTCCAGGTATTCCTGGACTTCCTGGGAAACCCCTCTCACCCTGGAAGAAAGAAGAGGGAAGCACATTTTATAAAAGTTGAAAGATTTACTCCAGACGTTTGTTGGAAGAAAAGTTTTGGCTAATTTGCTTTTTTGTATTTTCTTATCAGATAATACCTTTGTCCCGTTGCAGCCTGGCACTCCTCTCGGGCCTGGGGGTCCGTCCTGCCCTGGTAGGCCCTGAAAGCAAATAAACAGGAAGTTACAACAACCATGCTTTTTTTGCAGTGTATCCTACTGTTTCCTACTAATTTTGAAACTCACTGGAAGTCCTGGTGTTCCTGGAAATCCTGGCAAACCAGGAGGCCCCTGTTGGACGCAAATATATTAAAAGGCAGAAATTCAAAGTCCAATGAAAAGCTTTGTGCAAATTAATTGACTTTATGTTTGCAAGATTTCTACTGACGTAAATACAATAACAAATGTGTTATTAATTGATGTTTAGAAAACATCGATAGGGCGACACTAAAAAGAGGGAATATGGTCATGAACTCAGTGACAGTGTTTGAAATGATGTGAAAGTCTGACCTCTGCTGGTCAAAGGAGGACATAACAACACAGGCTGATTAAATACAGGGGAGAGAATATCAGGCTTTGGATTAACGGGACAAATCCCTAAACAGACAACTAAACAGAAGCTGTGCTGTTTTACTAAACCTAATGGATAATGGAAATAAGAAACACCAACAACTGATCTACCTCTAGTAACAACTGCTCCTAAACAGACACGAAGGTAGAGCAGCTGTTCGCATGGACACAAAAACCCATGGTGAGAAAAAGCGAGTGAAACACTTACTCTAATTCCTTTTGGACCAGCTAGTCCCTGAGGCCCGTCACTGCCCTGAGAAACAAACAGAGAACAACATCACCTTATGTGTGCACTGTACTAAGTTTGATTAATTTGTTAAGAAGCAGGGAAGGGAAAAATGAAATACTGCCTTCTAGACTAGACAATTTGTTAGCTACAATAATATTATTCATAAGAGTGAGAGATATTAATGTCTAGAGTGACAAACCTGTCCAAAATGCATCTTTTCTGAGTATTGAACCTGGAGTCAAATACGGTTATAATAAACACACAGATCTAACGTTAGACCACAGCCCACCTTCTCGCCTCTGGGGCCGATTGGCCCTTCGGGTCCTGGGAAGCCAGGGACTCCTGGTGGTCCTGTGAGACCCGGGAAACCCCGCTCACCCTGCGCATGAAGATACAGATACAGAAAGTCAGTGTGTGCAGGATGTGTCTGTGTGTGTCATGTGTCACTGCGCCTACCTTGGCTCCTTTTACCCCACTGCAGTCACATTTGGACCCCACACATCCATGGCAGGCCTGACGTAGAGGAGATCCAGAACAGAGATGAACATGTTTGGTGCAGATTTTTAAAAACATTTATAGATGCTACATATATTTCCTGAGATTTGCCGATCATCGTTCTATGCACATTTATGTGATGATAACCTCACGCCACTAGAGGGCGCTCTGTCTTTGTGTTACTGCCTCCCCTCCATTCTGCAAGACAAGTATAGGAGTCTGTGGATCCTCCTTTTGGCTTGTTGAATAATGAGAGGATGGGTTCAAGGCCAAGGACCAACACTGATGTTTTTAGAGGAGGGATGGACGGAGGGAGTGGGAGTGCCAGCCTGCTGATTAACTTTTCCCATGCCTGTTGACACAGTGAATGCCAGGAGGGCATGGATTGCACGCATGCCAGGCAGGCAGGCTGTGAGAAAGCCAGAGAGGCACAGACGCAAATAAGTCAGCATTCTTCTGTGTCTGTGAAACACCGCTGAGTCACGTGTTCAGTGAAAACGGCCTGTAAATGTCCTGATATTAGATCTGTTGGAGCCACGTGACAGCTTACTCTGCACATGCCTGCGCTCACTCACACGTACATGTGTGACTGCACTTCAGCACTTAGCAGTGACAGAGTCAGGTTCCCTGCAGCTTCACTGACAAGCTTACAGCACTTCCTTTGACCCGGGACAGAAAAGTCAACATCAGACCAAACTGACAATCAGTTCATGAGCAAATACTGCCACAACCCCAGCACGTTGTGGACTGACGCTGAGCGTATTGCGTCACTTCCTGTTACCAAGGTTTGTTGCTGTTGTTGTGTACAATTTACTTCTTCACTTTTATCTCTTCATTGTTGTTTTATACCTTCTCAAGCACCATTTTTCCTTTTCATTAAACACACAGCTAATTTCCTTCTTTAATGATTTGATTAACAGTTCAAAACTTTTCCTCATCTTAATGTAAAACAATCTTTCAATCATGATCGTCACAATTTGCTGCCACATATGTTTGTGTTTGTCCATCACCCTACATGTCGCCCTTCTTGTGTGTGTGTGGCCGCTGTCGTGAATCATGCGTCAACCATAAACTGCACAGACCTGCATCACGATAAACATCTTGCCAGCTCTGATGCTGTGTCCAGTGGCTTATGTGATTTCCTGCAGTGCTCAGACGCTAAAGCCAGGTCTTACTCACAGCCGAGGCTGAGGGCCTCATTCCCATGTAACACTTGGTAGTAAACGTGTGGGTGAAGGGGTTATGGACAAACACATACACAAACACGCTTGAGTACATTCACTCGTGGGTAGTCAAGTGTGTACGTGTGTGTGTGGAGGTGTTTTTATAAGCCATGGATCTCCAGATTAGTCTCTGGTCTGCTTCAGCTCAATGCAGTCTGCTCTCCCACGCCCAGGCCCACTCTCTCTCTCTCTCCCTTTGACTTTCACTCCTTTCCCTTTCTCTCCGCATTCATCCTTTTATTCCTGTGCTTGTCAAGTATTTATCTTTATCTAGAGAAAAATGTCCCCTGGGGAAAAAAAACAAACTGTTAACAGTGTGAATGTTAAATCTGAAGCACTGGCGAATTCATGACTCACTTTAAGTGAATTGTGAGTGAAATGGTTGATTGACGCAAAGAAACGACGTAACCTGCCACTATAAATCTGCCTGGTTCCCCTCTAGCCCCACCAGGTGGAGTCACTGTGGTGACGCATTGGTGTTATGAACGTCAGAAAACGACTACTGATGATTATTCCAAACATACAGCCATATCACAGGTGAGTAATGTGCAGCGACACTTGTCATTTCTTTATTTGATCTCAAGCATTCTGACAGTTTTTAGTTACATTTTTATCTTGACACTATAAAGACATTTCAGGTCTATTGCTGTGCTGTTGGCCTGTTGCATGTTTTATCACGACGAGGCATCTAATCTGCTTAGAAAGGTCAGCGAGCTGCAAATATTTGCGTCCCTTATACCACTCCCCCTCTTTTTTAACTCTCTCCATCATTTGTCTCAATCTCTTGAAATAATTTTCTTCCCCGTGTGATGTCATAAAGGGAGTCGTGACATAATCCTTCACTTGCCTCTGGTCTTCTGTGCCCCACACCACAGCGTTGTTGACAGTCCATACAGACCTAACCCTACGTGAGGCCTGTCTATGTGATGCATACAATAGAAATTAAAATATGACTTCAGTCATATGAGCTGTAGTTTATACAGCTCATAGCTGCAATGGAAGATGGTGAGAACTAGTCAGTATTCCCTCTACAGAGCCAGGGTTTGGTTTGTCCTTTCTGGGCTACTGTAGACACGTAGTGCAGCATGGTGGACGCTGAGAAAGAGGACCTGCTGGAAGAAATGCTGCAGTCCAAGCACCAAAGACCAAAATGAAAACGCAGCACGAACACTGTATTCTATACCTGCTAGCAGATACTAACCCTAAACCCTGCACTACAAATATTTGAGAACTATGTTATATGCCCTAGTCTCTATCTACTACAATCTACTATACTGCTATAGACCATTGTGTGTATGTTACAATTATTATATATGTGATTATCAAAAACAAATTAGCTCCAGTGATGGCAAATGAATTCGTCATGGCTGCATGTGCACGCCAGGAAAAACTAACATGGTCGACCACTAAGTGACACAGACGCACAGCAGCAGGATGAGAAAAACTAAACGGACAACACACAAGAATGTTACACTATGTAATCAGACAACATGGCGGCTTAGCTGCAGTAAAAGTGTTTCTTCCAGGTTTGGAAGGAAAGGGGCGTGTTCGGAGTGATGTAGAAGGCATCCAGGTGAGGAGGCGTAGGAAGAGGAGGAGAAGGGGGGAGCGGAAGGCCTGCACCCGGGGATTAGACTGGCGAGACTGGAATTCCCCCGTCATCAAAGACTGATGATTAGACACCTATACAGACACAGCCCTGCCCTGGATGACACACACACACACACACACACACACACACACTCATCCAGCATAGGAACACACATACTGCACATAGTCTACTACAAACAGACTGTGAGAATGTTTCCCCCCTTTGAACACTGTTAATACACAAACATACACATGCACGTTGTGAAACCCCCACGATCTGACCACATCCCACAACTGACACCTTCTGCTCTTCGACACTGATCACAGCTTAGCAGCGACTGACCGCAACATTCAACGCTGGAGGTTTTCCATATGTTTGGCCTTGTTTTGGAAGAGTAAGACACACATGTCATGGTTGTGCCACAGTGCTGGAATTCCACTGATATTCCCGAGAACTGTCTTTGCTCTACATGCTTCCCTTCTCTTTTTGTTGACCACTGGAACCTGTCAAATATGCCCCTTACCTAATTTTGTGTCCGGAAGGAAACAAGATGACAATTTTAGCAGCTCTATAACATGTGTCAACTCACCTAAATTGTCTTTCTCACACTGACAAACTTTCTAGGGAGTGTTTGGACTTCATCAGACTTCACTGTCCACATAAACAGCTTGTGAAGGAGTAAACATGCACACTTGCCAAATTGCAGATGTTTTAAAGCCACAGCTGCCACAGCTTCTCTCCAGCTGAGGCTTCTATACATTCAGTATGATCAGTTCAAACTAAATCTGCCTGATGCATTTGTCTCAGAGCCTTCATGTGACTCCTGTAAGCTAGAAGGAGCTGAAATCCTTCCCCCAGGAGACGGGACAACCCACGCTCTAGCCAAGTCCCGCCCAACCTGGCCCGTCCTGTCTGACACAGGTTTAAACATGCCCTCAATGTCTCTCTGCAGCACGCCACATACTGTACATCACCATTTGGCTCTATGCTGCGTAGCTACAGGCAACGAGAAATGAGATAGGAGAGTGATGGAGCCTGCCAGCTGAATACCTGGATGTGTGCAGCCTGGGAACAGGCTGAGATAAGGCAGATAGCAGGAGTGATGGAAGTGACTGAGGAGGAACTGAGAAGAACCACAGCAGCAAAAACCAAACCAGCTGAGCAGAGGTCTCGAGATTTGGTGTGTGTGAAGGACGAAGGATGCATTCAGGGTCACGGATGCAAACCCTGCAGTTGCATTGCACAGACAGAGGTGCACGGTCCAAACACGAATGAAGATAAATATCCCTTCATGCCTTTTCCCACTTGTATAAACCGTTACTGCTCCTCACTAGTAATCTAAGCACTGAAATGTGCACACAGAAGGTGCTTTAGTGTTTGGATGAGCAGCAGCTTGACCTTAATATTTACCCAAGGGCCTTTGCTGTAGACAAAACAAAACAGCACAGGACGTCCTGATACTGTGTCAGAGATACTGTACGTGGACGCTCCGTACTCGGTTCTGTGTTGGTTATTTGGCATTTAGTGTTGATACAGTTGTGTTTATGATGTGATGTCCACATTCATCTGCTTTGAGAATCATCGGGGCTGGGACTGAACGTTCTGCATGGGACTAAAATAAGTGGAAACGGTTGCTGCCAAAAGTCTCAGTCCGTTACACTTATATGCTACTGTTCAATATTATGGGAAATTAATTTCTCCACCGGTTTATTAACAGGATTTAATAAACGTGTGTGATTTGTGCTAAATCGTGGTCAGATTCAAAAAACATCTTTATCTGTCCATCTGCAGTTTAGGGTTGACGCCACATGAGGGCGGTGATGAAAGGAGGACAGATTTAATTCACACAGAAAAAGTTAAGACCAATGTGCATCTCAGTGAGTTAATAAACATTACTAAGTAATAGGCAAAAAGAACAAGGCTTCTATTAGTTGTAGCAATCAAACATTTGTCAGAAAAGATCATGATTACACATGAAGCCCTCTTCATGCTACGGTCTGATTACTAAAGCGAGGTGGCTCCATGTGTACTCAACGTCTGTTTGCACCTGAGCATCATTTACATTTTACTTCCAGGCCCTCACAGTCATGCTGAACATGCTCTCTCTTGCTCCCCCAGTGCCAGTGTCTCATCTGATCCTGGGAGCAGGCAGGTCACGGCAGGCTCTCTCTGCGTTTTTCCCCGTGTCCTGTCCTAAGCAGCTTCTAATGAGAGCGGACGCATCCCTGTCACAGGGCGGACGACCCACAGGACGGTGGCTGATCAGAAACACGGACCCTACTCTTGGCAGGAGACTCTCTCCTCCTCTTCTCTCAGCCACAGATGTCTGATCTCTATTGTTGTTGCCAGCGGGGGTCTGTTAGTCTAGACCAGATGAGGAATGTCATGCATTCAGTGCACGCGCACACACACACACACACACACACACACACACACACACACACACACACACACAAGAGTGGAACGTCTCTGTGCTTCACTCCAAGAGTGAACCAACTACTTTATTTACATCCCCCAAAAAGGTATTTTAAACAAAGTAAGTGGGAGACATCTGACTTACAAACAACAATAATATAAATGAATCCTTTATTGACCCAACATTGGGGAAATTCAATTATTACAGCAGCTACAGATAATAGGCAGCACAAAAAGGCATAAATGTGCAAGACTTTACTATATTTACAATATTTACAAATAGAGTGCAACTAGAATCAATTAAATATCTCCATAAACATGCAGCGAGGGAAAAAGCTGACTTCCCCCCACACACTCAGAGAACATGCACCTCACCCAGTGCAGCTGAACCTTATCCCCCACATGCTACAGGCTTAACTGCATACCAGCCGCCACGCTGACCTGGGATCAACTAAGCCCAGGCCCCACCTGAGCAACGCTGACACGCAACGCTCTGCACTGTGCAGGCACAGTCCGCGCTGACTGGGTTGCGATGTATTTATTTTATTTTGTAATCGACCATAAAAAAAGTCTCCCATCGTTGCTAAAGGTACCATCGTTTCCATTGCCGCATCTTCAGACGTATAAATTATAGATCGTGTGCCGCAAAGCGAGCGTTCGGTCGTGACGCCAGCGGCGCGTGAGTCTCCAGGTGAGTCTGTTGAACTTGTGGAAGTAATTAAGAGTCAGTAACTAAAGCAGCTGCTTAATGGAGCCCATGAAATAAAACGACCCATGTATGCTTGAAACGCTCAGCTTTATATTAGCGCCATGTCATATATCTGGTATATCATGCTAGCTATTACGTTAACTAATGCCTGGAAGCTAGCTGGCTGAGTCCATGCTAGCTATAGTTAAAAAAAGCTAACGCTAGCATCGCTTGCTAACATTAAGGCGGACGTTTAGCTGCTTGTAGAAGGCAGGTGGTTACAGCTAACGTTGCCCTAATGGACGCTAACATAAGGTAGCGATGAATTTGCTGTTTCTGTCTTGATATCTATCACACAACACTGTCAACAACGTGTCCATAAAAAGTTGAGTTGTCAGGTGGCATCAGGAAGGTAATGAATGTTATGGCAGCAACTGTGGCATAAAGGGAACGATGAACAGTGGTGTTCTTCCAGGTATTAATGTAATATATACGTTTCCTGAAAACATTCCTTGATATTGGACAGATGTTGACCCAGAAGTCCTGGTGGGGGGGTGTAGAGAGAAAATGACATGACATACAAGAAGAAGTTAACTGAAATATTTGGCAAATATGGTGATGATAAACCTTGTTTTGAAAGAGGGCCAAGAGGCAAGTACTGCCTAGTAACACACACACACACACACACACACACACAAGAGGGCCATGTCAGTGTAAACATACCTAGATTATTTACGTAATGATTGATGTGACAATGGAGCACACCAAATATTTTGTGTAGTGCTTCCCTCACAGCCCTGTCCTGTCTGAAGAAGTGTGTTCTCTATAATCTGAAACATGTAAGGAAACAGTTGACACGTGCACAGTGAAGGAACACGCAGGCATATTCGCTCATACGACTGGCTCACACTCTTTCTCCTGTGGTCGTTGGGAAAGCCCTGTTGCCTCTTTGGTGAGATGATGAAAGAAACAGGTGTTCAAAGTGGACGTGAGCGAGGGGATTTGAGGGAAAGAGAGCAAAACAGAGAAGAAGAGAAACTCAGACGCTCTCCCACGCCACCTGAGGCCAGATCAGCGACAGCGAGGATATTTCGCAGTCAAAACACATTTGAGCCTCTCTGAAAAGCCTTGATGACTTTATTCACTCATCATTAGGCAGCCACAAACAAACTGTGTGGCGTAGCAGTAGCATTGTCAACGTCACCATCAGCCTCACTTGGGCAAACATGGTTTTCATGGCTCACATGACAGGTATGGGGGAAGGAGTAGCGGAGGCTGCTTTAGGTGAAGCTGTGCACCAGTCTAAGGAAAGATTATCCGTGTGCGGCACATCCACCCTCCGGAAGGGATGGAGATACTGTGCTTTTGTTCAGATAGCTAACAGCTATCTGTGGAAGTTGAAGAAGCAAGATTAGAAAAGCAGAGAGCATGTATGTGGTGCTGTAAGAGCTATGTTATGATCTTTTAGGAGGAAAGGTAGATGGCGTTGAATGTGTTATGGTTTCCAAAAATGTTATTAGTCAAGGGGCCTTTGCCCTTTTATGCTGTCATTGTAGACAGAATCATATTATGCTTTGCACTGTACCATACTTCGTAAACTTCACTCTTGAGATAATGGGAGTCCGTATTATTATTATTATCATTATTAGGTTTCTCCGAAAACATTCCCCACTGTCAAAAGTCTCAGTGTCATCAGTGTATGAATTGTCCCTCATTTTGGAGTCATATGCCCACAAAGCACACACCAGTGTTCCCACCTGCCGAGGTTGGGAGTTTACCGCTCCCCTGTGAACTTGTAGTTCAGCAGTCGACGTCTGTAGATCAAGATCCCTGGCTGATCTCAGACAGATTAACTCTCACTCTCTTTCTCTTTGGAAAGAAAGAATTCAAAATAAATAAATGTTCCAAGTCCAGTCAAGTTTTATTACCTGAAGATGTTGATCTCATTTCACTTTGTCCCTGAGCAGAGCTTTGTGTTCCATTCATGCTACAAATTTCCCTTTTTCCAGGTAGAATATGCGAGGCGCAAAACAAAGCAGATGATGTTCTCTTGATAAAAAAAGAAAGAAAAAGCAGTACTTAAAGAGGACGGCATGTCCTATGACTGTTCTGCGTAGGTGGATTTGTCAGGTAGTCCACTGGGTTACAGCTACACTCAACACGCACAAGCAAAACAAATCTGTCCGTGCTCTTAACAGAATAGAAATTTACTCCATGGCATCAATAAATTTCCAGATGTCTGACTTTCCCATTAGTGCCTGAACACATCAGAAAAGATCGCACCCAGGTTGCTAGACAAGCAAATGTGTGAAAGCCATCCACCGGCCTGAAGAATGTGGATACATGTCTTTAGTGTTGGCAAAGACGCTGTGTTAGTGTTAAAAGAGACCAAATACTATATCAACTTGAGGTAGTCATACTAAATTACATTAACGGGTCATCAACATCACGTTGATCATGCCATCAAATCTTCAAGAATAAAGTATTATACCAAAAGTAGACCAGAGTGTTTTTTTATTGTGTGGGAGAAATAGGAATACAACATAGGGCCAAACTCGTTAAATTAAGATCTGTAAAACTAAAAAGTCAAAGTCATTCTAAAATCAAAAAATATACCGTTTTAAAACAATGCTGAAGCTACTCGGGTTGTTAAACTTCACTGATATTCAGCTGTAATGTCTATGGTACTAGTTTGGGTGGTGCGATGGACCAGATGATGCCATGAGAAGGAGTTTTACAATTCAGAAGTCATGTAGTCCTCTAACTAGTTTTAAAAAAGGTTGTACTCTTCTTATACCAGCTCTCCCAGATGACATCATCTAAGCTTTATGTTAATTTAGTGAAGCCGTGACAACCACAGGAATTCAGGCTGTAAGACATATATCATCATCAGGCGATATCTAAAGTCCAATATAGAGCAACCAAGCGGATTTAATTGTAATCTGTAACCTAAATCTATGCAAATCCATATAGTGCCCTGCTTTAATCCAACAGATATTCTTTGCTCTTATGACCCAGCAGAGATTTCAAGCGCTTTAAGTGGCTCACATGAAGCACCTAGACGGGTTAAAGCGCACTGCTGGTGTCATGAGCTATGAATAACACGACTCTGGCACAAGCTGTTATTGGGGCTCGTAACAATGTGAAAATTGGTCTGAAAATCCCTGTTGTGTGATTAATGATAAGAGTAAACATAGTAAGAATAACACAGATAGACAGTAGAGACAGGTGGAAATAGCCACTGAGCTTTAAAGCCTCAGACCAAACAGCAAGGGACGGAGTAAATAAAGACGTCTCTAACAAACACACTTTGTTTGTTCTCCTCTAAGTGCTTAGTGAAACGGGGGAGGGGGAAGATGTGGGTTTGGGCCGAAGTTTTGGAAAGAAATCTAATTGTAATGTGCATTAATCAGATTGTCATGCTTCAGCTGTTCCTACCGTGACTAATTGAAGCCAAGTACTAGTGCCTGTTAATGAACTGATGATCCTAGTAGTACTGTATCACAACTACTGCTCCAGTAGTTACAGCAAATACTATTGAAACTACAACTTAGCTGTTGCTACAACTGCAGTTATTACAGCTATCGCCATAGTGACCACCAGTAGAGACGCCCTGCCTCTACTACCACTGTACCACTAGTGCTACTCTATATTAGATATTACTCCTAATAGTTGAATACTGCTACTAACCAACGCTTTGCAGCTTTTATTTGTACCATTACAGTCATTGTATTGAGTACTACTAATACTATTACTTCACAACTGCTGCAGCTGTTGCTACAGCTTTGTAGATATTCAACTTGTGCATCATTTATGGGACCTACTACTACTAGAAATGCTCTGTGACACACTACTACTGTTTAGTAGCGGGACGCCACGTATTACCCTGCAAACCAGCCTCATTTAACTACTGCCCTGTAGCTGCAGTATTGTTGTATTATTCTGCTTGCTGTACGTTTGATCCCAATACTAATACGACCACGGCTTCTGGTAATGCTGTTACTCATTTGTCTAGTACACCTTGTAACAGTACTGCTACTACAACCATACTATTGCTTTAAAAAACTCTTCTTCCAGCAGAAACTAGATTTATTATTAGTGCAACTTCATCTAAAGTCGCAGAAATACTCTACAAGTTGAAACCTGTAGTTTTTCAACATGTATTTTCAACATAAACCACCACATGGTTTCACCATTTATTTATTCCTGCGGGTGTTATTTCTCCTTCTTTTAGATCGGTTGCTGTGGCTGCATCATCAGTCCTGCATCATTCAGAAGTGGGAGGGAGAAAGACAAACGAGGAGAAGGAGGCAGGAGGAGTGTAAGTACTGCATAGGGGTAATTAGCTGTCTAAACATTTGGTGTTAGCTCTCATTGACTTTTGTCCACCTGTTAATCCTAATGGCATCCTCAGCTCATTGACACCACAGTGCCTACCAGGAGACGCACACACGCCATCTCACATAATGTGCAGCAGAACACACAGGTGGCAAATGAACATGTTGCCTGCACTGCTTCCTGCATAAGGAGCCTTTCAGACCTAAAGGTCAAATATATGCTGTGTGAGACCAGACACGACAAAGTCAGGGGACCAAAAAGCCATGGAACACAATATTGGGGCATTACTATTTTTTTTATTTCTGGCCCATAAATGTAATTCTAAATTGGATTATGTATAAAACTGGTGACTCACTACATACAGGGAAGGAGAACACAAATACATTAGATGGGTCTAAAGCAAAGAGAAGAAGAAATCCACAAAATGCACAAAGACATGAGAAAACAACAGAAGATTTGACTGGAGCACAAACACCTGTCACTCTTCTACTGCAGGTACGGCTCTGCGGATTTGGCTAACCTCACAGTATTATCTCTGCTTTAAATCTGAGGATGTTATGACTAGCTTAACTCCCTCAGCATGCACAGACACACAAAAACACACACAAAACCTAAACGTTCACGTGACCGTATCCCACGTAGGATAAGGGTCACGTGAAAGATGAGACGACCCAACATGAGGCTGAGGGTGACTGTGCAAAACAAAAAATAAAGTGTGTGCTTGTTTGGGTACCTACAAGCACACAGGAAATCATGCATCAAATTAAGTGTGTTTGTGGTTGCGTAGCATGACGGGTTCAAAGGAAAACCTCCAGGTATACATTACGGCTGAACTCCCTCACCTGGCTGAGTGGAGATTTCTATCTGACAGAAGACGGATACTCACATTAAAGCAAGCTTATGATTAAAAACTAAATAGGAATTCCTGCCCTGCAAGTTTTGGATCAGCTTTAAATATATACTGCAAACACGCAACATTAAACAGGTTTAGTGATCAAGGATTTAAAAAAGCCAGGTTGAGTTCTGGAGAACAGGTTCTGGTGGTTCTGTCCACCTCTGTGACAGCTTGGATTGGCTCCAGCACTCCTGGACCCGTCTGAAGTAGAGGTTTGAATAATAGATGGTTGGAGGTTTGCACTCCACCAGGGGGCCTCGGTGAGAAGACTCAGACGCTGAGACAATCAGGAACGCCAGGAGCAAGGGAAAAGGTAAAAGTTGTGAGAGAAAAAAATCCACTTGGTTCTCTGCATCCTCCCTCCACCACTATCTCTTCTTTGTAACATAATATTCTCAGATCAAGGTCCACTTACTGGCTTATTCCACAGCTTTCCACCTGCATCTCACTGCCTGAGGAACCTCCATTTGCTGATAAGATCCGTGGTACATGAACCAAACTCCTCTTCCTAATCTTCCGTCTCATCCTCATACTGTCTGTGAGGGTGGGGACACAGGCGCATTCCTAGGCACAAAGTGGTACCCCACTTCCCTTTCTCTGCCTTTCACCTAAAGTCTCCATGGCAACAAAGAAGCCACTCACACTTGTACTGCACATACTCACGGGTTAAAGTGTTAAGTCCTTTACTTAGACATTAAGTCAAAATCACGCTGCGGGTTTTAAAGCTGCCTTTCGTGTTGCACCATCAATCAGGATAAAGGTCTCGGATCCCAGATGGAGCCTATATTCGCTGTCCTTTGAACGGCTGACTTTTACATCCAAGGACATAGTAAAGGTGTTTTATGACAGTATTATACCTGATGTGACTGAACCACAGAAAGACTGGACGCAAAAGGTTGGCCGTGTTGGTAAAAGCCTGGCTCATACCGTACGATAAACCCGCTGAACTGCAGCGCGCAGGCCTGAGTGGACCCGCCTCGTGTGGGCGGCATCAAGCGAATCTGCATGTGCCTCATTAATTATTACGGACGTGTTGAATATTCAGCAGAGCACGTTGGACGATTACACGAGAAGTGACGCTGAGACGCCCATGAGATGTCAAAGAAGTTGCAGCTGCAAGCGAGGAGTCACAGATTCAAACTAAAGCGGAGAAGGTAGAAAATATGCCTCAACAAACACACCCCAGAGGTTTCTGCTCCGAAAGACATCTTATCTCATCCTGGAACAATTTGAGTCTGTCCTGTGCGCACAGTAGGGTTTTAGACACAACTGCGTCCAAATGCGCCTCAGCATGAAACGTACCTGCAGCGGACTACACCTGGACAAACGCATGCAAAAATCACAGTTTCTCTCATGTCACCAAACTAAAGTACGCACAGCATGACATCCCTGACAGAGGGGTTCATGTTTGAACTACAAGAACGGGAAGAACCAGCGCACCGGCTGCACCCCCGCCGAGTCCCGCCACACTTCCCACTAGTACGTCCACAGCTTTACCAGGAATAAAAGCAAAAACTACAGAGAGTCGCCACATGCGGGCAAAGGCGCGTCGTGGTCGGCGTGTTGCGACAGGCTGCCTCCTGTTTGCAGGGGACGGGGCTGGAGAAACGTGATGCACAGAGCCTCCGTGCGATCTTTCATCAAACTACAAAGCGAAGCGCATGACGGTGCTGCTGCATTGTCGTTGCTAAAATGCGTTAAAATCCCAGCCCAAAGATACAAACGTGTCTTAATTATAGGGCCGATGGTTATTATAACAAACCGAGACAGAAGGATTATTATTAGAGCAGAAGGGGAAGCACTTGTTATAAAGCTGCCTCTCTATTTATAAACTTTAGTGCAGCTTGCTGGTGTCTCGGCGCCGGCTGGCTGAGAGCAGCGGGTCTCTCGAGTCCTTCGCTGCGGTTGTGTTGCGGGAAGGAGGGGGTTCGTTAGTAAGCGACAAAATCTCCGTCAGGTTAGCATCTCGAGTCTAGTCAAACAAGAAACGCACTTACCGCAGACTCGGATCGCTGCACCGCGGCGCACAGGGCGAGGAAGAGCAAAGGCACGGCGAGGCTCTTCAAGTCTTTATGCATCTTATGGGGACTAAAACAAGTGTCCTCCTGCGTTAACACTGACAAACTGTGCGTCTGGCTAATCGCATGTCAAAACCTTCCTTCCCCCCTGCACACCTGAAAGAGAAATAATGGGGGGGGGACTCTTCTTGTCGGCGCTGTGCGGTTGTTGCGCTTGCAGAGGATTCTCGCTCTCCAGGCTCTGGCACCGTGCGCCTCTTCTGCCCCCTCTAACTTTTCCTCTCCTCGACTTGCAAACCTGCCCAGGCCGGATCTACATCAGCGCAGTGAAACCACGCCTTTGGTTTTCACCATGACACGCATGTCATATAAACTGAAGCTTCTACATACTTGTACTTTAACGTTTGGTTCTTAACACATGACCAAAGTTGAGTGTTTCTCTCTCTAAAGTGTGTTGGAGAAAAAAAACCCAGGTTTGACCACGCGTGGTCCTCTCGATGGCGGATTGATATGTGCTGTCTATGTGATACTTAGCGCCGCAGGCTGCAGAAAAGTTACACATTAAATCGTTTATTTGTCATTTATTTGTGTTCGCCCGCACACGTCGCATTGCTGACACAAGGTTAAGTCGTTTTCAGAATAAATAGATCATCCTGCGCTTCTGTTACCGGTGCGTCATTGACACATGAAGTGTATTTTCCAGGTGAATATTAAGCCTGAATCACAACAGCTCACATAAAGTCAGACGAAACGGTTAATGACTATTTAATGACGGAGGTTTTGGTTGAAACTTGTCTGAAATTGTCACATTTTAGAATGAAACATTGCTCCTCAGAATATATGCAGCAGTCGCTGGGTTGTAGTAGTTTGGAGTATCCAGAAGTTTATGAACAGTTTGACTGACAATGCAGCAGAGCTTTTAAGTTTAAACAACGTGAGGAAATTAATTTGGTGTCAGTGTTGAAAATATAGTACAAACGATTTGTGCACAAGATAATGTGCTTTTTAATAAAATTAGTTTGTCCAAGGACAGATCCATGTGGTGCTCCACAAGTTAAACAGGCTGCAGAGCTTTAATGTGTGAGACATTATTTACAGGTAATGATATCCTACAACATATACAAAGAGACAAGTTACCATGTTATAATTCACAAAGCTGAGACTCCACAGATGCAAGACCATTTGCAACATACCCACAATATCTGATTAATTTCACAACAAAGAATAAAACAAAGGTGTTGCAGCAAGCGATTTTAATTTTTGCCCAAACCGAAAACCTGATATGGATGATTTTGGAATCCTAAGATTCCTTTCAAATCTAGTAATTATAAGGGAGTAACTTTGGAAGATATTTCGTCTTGGTATTATAAAATAAAAACACATTCATGCCATCATTTAGTTCCCTCATTAATGAATTTATTTTGTAAGGTTTCCTTGGATGAATGTTGGAATGCATTCTTGCTACGGATCGAAAAGTCTCCTGTACATAGTCTGGGCTCTAAATGTTGAAGCCAAAGGTATGGAGGGATGAATTACATGTGCTGGCCCCTCCTCCTGCTGCTGCTGCGGTGCGCTGCTGAGTTTGAAGCGCGACAGCCCGGAGAGCGCAGCAGCGACTTCGCCGCTGCAACTTTGGTGAGTTGGATAAGCTCTGGTTTTCGGACAGAAATTGACCTAGAAAGAAAGTTACTGTGCTGTTTTTGTTTTAAAGCTCGAGCCGGTTCATGTGTGTGAAGAGGGGGTTTGGGTTTCGCGGTGGGACTACTTTATCTCTCTGTCTCCGGGTAGATGACAGGGCTTTTGGAGCAGTCGATGAGCGCGTTTGAAGTGCCTTGCAGCCGGTGAAGACAAGGGGATCGAGTCTGGACCCGCGGTTCCCCCTCTGCCAGTCGGATCAAAATGAAATTCCTGTAAGCAAAACGTCCTCTTAAAAAAATCCCACTGCACCTAACACACTCAGCTGCATATGGGCTTTACTCGCCGCCGCTGTGAACTTTTCTTTTTACCAGCATTCGTACCTGACAATCACAGGAGAACACAACCTAACGAAATGTGAATTTCCTTGGCAGGGTTTGTGTGGTAGCGGTCGCCTTGGCGCTGAGATCTACGCATGCAGTAAGTGCCATTTGTTTACTATAAGGCTGCTTCAAGTGGCTCTTCGCTTGGTTTATTTGGAGCAGATAAAGCCTGAACACGAGCAGGCAGGACGCGTGAATCCGTTTTCTTTGCACTGTCACTGTAGCTGCTATAGAAGGTACTTTCGTGAAACCACTGTGCATAAATGGTTGCTTTGAATCAGCGTGCAGCCCATACGGAGAGCGCACTAAATGAAACGGTGCCAACTTGACACCCACTTGTTGCATGAACGGCACAAGTGTCTCACAGCAGAGCAGAGAGCCTGCACAGGTCTCCATGTCATGCGTCACAGTGTGGGTGTCTTCAGCTTGGCCCACATGGGGCAACGCGTTTTTCATTTATTTGTGTCACCCTGCAAAATGAAACCAGTAGACTGTTAGTTTGTTGCACATTTTATTTCTTATTTGTGTTACATGTTGCAGTTGCAACCGATATTCTCCAGACTGTGTGGATCATTTCTTTAAAGGAAAAGACTGAAGCCTGTGCTTAAATTTAGCTTCATGGTCTATGTGTGAGTCGACCCTTGTCATTTGAAATTCAAACCCCACCCAGCTGATGAATATTTAGCATAGTGCCTGTTATTAGCCACACCTATATACACCACTCACTGCTGCTGCAGTGATAGGACGAGTACAAGCCGAGATGAGGTTGTTGCACAGAACGTTTTTTTTTTTATTTTCGTTTTCGGTTTGTATTCATCAGTCCATTGTCATCCTGATGATGGGTTTTCATTTAACCTAAGATGTGTTTCCTTTCAGTGTCATCATTTCTGCAGCATTTATCTTAAATATGACTATAATATAAGATCGTACCTGGAGCATCAAGCGAATGTACAATAAAAGCAGGGTGAAGGGTAAACTAATGATTTACTGACACACTGATCTGAAGCTACATGTCTTTAGTTAAGTGTCGGTTCAAAAGCATTTTGAATATCACAGGGTTACACAGCTGACATCTGAAGGACTATTAACAAAATAAATGGTGTCAGATGTACCATGGTGTGTTAAATTGTAATCATACATGTATTTTAAAACACAAGTGGCCCTAAGCTGACCATAATCCTACAGTGTGTCATCCGTGTCTTTATCAGCAGTATTAAATGAAAGGATCAACACCCAAATGCTTCCTGTCTCTAAATAGGACTCAGCTGATGGAGCTGCATTGACTTTGAATTGACTCCTCCACCCATTTCCCACCTCCCTGTTGTTTAGTGGGGTGTGCGCGTGTGGGTGGCTGAGTGGATGGACAGATATATGTGTGTGTGGGAGGAATGAGTGACAGATGGGGTCATTGGGTGGTCCGGGCTTTCATAACCGTGGTAACCGAGGCTTTATGAGTCGCTGCAGTGGTCCAGCTCAGAGTTGGTCTGTGTGCGTCTTCAGTGAGGTTGACTGCACCAGAGCAAGTGTCTTCACCAGGTGCTGTCAGTGTCGGCAGACAGGAACACAGTCAGAACCTGAGATGAAGGCGTGTCTCACTGTGCTGTCATGTAAACTGTATCTGGGAGTGAATCGAAGCCAAATAGACCTTTACTATACCAAGCTGTGTAGTGATTAGTTAGAGCTGTCCCACCACATGAAAAGGCTTGTTTTTTGGACAAATAACAATCATAATTTAGTTTGAGCATTCTAGCTGCCTGTGATGTCTGTTAGCTACTGTGTAGTGTCTAGGTTGCCACTTTGTGTTTGGTATGAGTTGCATGTTAGCCTCGTTAGCCTGTAAGTTCATGCTATAGTGAACCAATGGTTATTTCAGGCGAGCTAAACAGATTCTGCAGTAAGGTAAGTGCCACGTACACAAACATGAAGCCTAAGAACTAACAGCAAATGACGAAACATGTCTGTCCTTTAGGATTGCGTAGCATTTTATTTGATGAAACATTTAAAGCGCTCCAGTCCAGATACATCACTCACATTTTTGCCTTTTGTCGATTATTTTGATAACCTTGAGTTTTGATGCAACTCTTCTCAAAGTAATGTTTCATTGAACGTGCACAGAGGGAAAACTGCGGCAGCGCCTTGAAAGCTCCTGACACATCTGTTGGCACAGAGAAAACATCACACAGGGGTGATGAGGAATGGTCAGGAGGCATGACAAGAAGGAGGAGAAGGACTCAGTTGTTAGTTATTTTTAAATTCAGGCTTGATCTCATGAGCTGCCTAATGTACCATAATCATTTTCCTGACTCAACTAAATGGTTATTTTGGCTATAAATCCAAAGAAATAGTGAAACCTGGTCATTTGTAATTTCCCATCCCTACACATTTACTCTCCTCTCTTCATTCCTGCCCCCCTCTGCTGAATTCCTCCAGAGCTTGGCGGGACTTGTCAAACTCCCTGCAGGTGCTTTAGGCTGGAACATTCCAAAAACACTAAGTGAAGCGTCTGATCACAGCTTGATTTGTGGTCACTAGACCCTCCTCAACACGACAAGTCCCCCTCTGCTCCCACTCCCACCTCCTCTTGTTCGCTGTCCTTCTGCCCTCCTGCCCTCCTGCCCTCCTGCTCTGCTCTCTCACCTGCTTGATCCCACTCCTACCTCACCACTCTACTGGTTTAGGGGTTGCTTCCAGGAGTCAAGGACTTCATTAACAGGTTGATTTTGAATCTTTGGGGGCAGCGGTCTCCTTCACAGTGTCTCCATCCTTCCAGTTATGTCACAGCACATTCCCTTCATTCATTCAAAAGTTAATCTCTCCTTTATTTTGTGAAGCTCTTTTTATTTTTTTTTATAAATCCTTACTGAACATGCATACATTTCAACATGCATACGACCTTCAACAAATGACATCACATTTTTGTAACAATCAATACTTTTAAAAAGAAAAAAAAGTGTTACTACTAAAACATTTGCCATTTGAGTCAACTTGTAAAAGAATGTGCCAAGCGCCAAAACCACTTAAGCTGTCAAACAGACTGCTGATGACTTTGCTCGTGTGTTTTTCTTTAGTTGCTGGACATTTAGAAGCGGCAGCAGAAAGAAGTGTAATGTTACTGTAGCTGCCGTTCCCTGAAGGCTTGTGCCTGACATCAACAATGAACAGACTGGGTCACAATGAGATTATTGAGTTTACAGGCATTGTTTTGAAATGTGATCAAGAGCCAAATGGCAAATCCGGAGAAGGTGTGTTGTGTTTGATGTTGATGCTGCTCCGTCTCAGTTTGGGGTCAGTGCATTTCAGGGTTTTTGAGGAATTGAGATGCAGGTGGCTTTTTTTCTCTGCGTTATTTTATCTCAGAGTTTTCTCTCTGTATTTTACATACTCCTTGTCATTAACTAACATACTCTGGCAGCAAGTGAATTAGGAAGCCTATAAACTGCACTTGGCAGGTTTACCATACGTGAAAAACCACAGTGGTTCCTCTACACCCATACTTAAGACCTTGCCACCTGTGTGGCGCTTGCATGCAGAAGAGTCTGTTTCCCTGAATTCATAAAACACGTCTCTAGTATCAGTATGCAGTTGCAATAAAAACACTTTCCAACTTGATTTTTCTTTGAGGGAAACACCCTCACAAAAACTTTATAGGAGAACACACAGGCTGTTGGTAGCAGCAGGAGTCTGAGAGAAATTTTTAGTATAACATAACACATTTAACAACAAGAAATTAGTAACTAATAGTAGGTGAAACATTACTAACTGTAGCTCCCGTGAAGTAACCTCCTTTTGGAATAAATCTTACGTTACGTTTTGGTCACAGCTAAATGCTTTAACAGAAGGTAGATTAACTTTTTGTGGATCTTAAAGTGACATCTCCAAATTGCTGAATTGTTGATCTTTGGGTTTTTGAAAATGTTTTCGCTTAACAATCAAACCAAACTCATGAGGCTCTCTGACCTTTATTGTGCGTCATGTCTGTTGCTTTATTACAAATGAAAACATCCAAAACCAACAGGGAATGAGTGGCTCATTCCGCCCTTTTCCTTTTCTTGATTGGTGTGTTTGACTTGATTGGTGATTTCTGTCTTCCTGTCTTTATGTTTTTTGTTTACAGTTGTGTTCAAAAGGAATAAAAAGCTTGTTGTCTTTGGTCCAGGTGCTTAGAATGAAATGTGTTTTTGCCCCCTTTGGTTTATCTGATAAAGAGACTTGGTTGTGATTCATTCTCTTCTGCTTTTCTTCTTATTTTATAGTCGATTCTGTCTTCTATTCGTGTGTTTCTGGCATCTGATCTATATGGGGGATTTGTGTGTTTTGGCAGCTATTTAGCATCACTGCAAAGTGAGAGGTGCCTCTTTTTATTTTTTTGCAAAGCTAGTAAAATTGAGGAAGAAGCTTTTACACTTTACACATTATCTCATCACAGCCTTCTCTCTGCCAAATCCTGGCACAGTCACTGTCACGTATCAAGATCCCTCCTTCTCCTCTGGAGAAGCACACGCTGTTAGTTTGCCCCATGATTGGTCACAGTGAACTCCAGGGGTCAGAGGTCGCCCAAGCACAAAGGCAGTGGGGGATGACGACTGGCGATGGCTTGACATTCCATCGCCACCTCTCTTATTCTGCTTATTGCACTTTTGTCTTTTGCTTTTCTGCCTCTGAAGAAAGGAAGATGAGCAATAACTCTGAAGACAGAAGCAGAGCAGGGGGAAGCAAAAGGACAGGGTTGTTCCATCTTAAGAGTTGTTAAGAGTTGAGGTTGGGCAGTGTTTGGCAGGTTGGATGCTCATGGGAGTGCTGTCTTAGCTTGTTTGACATGCCCAGTCCTTTCTCCTTAATGCCATCACTCCCCTCAGGGCTGTTTGTACTGTAAAAAGATTAGACCTCTAAGCTACTCCCTGTTTGTTGGGTTTTATCCTGTGTCTATGTATTATTTTATTCTTCTTTTCCTGCCTCACTTTGTGAATTTTGGCCTTTAAACCCTCCCCACATGCTGATCTGATCTGTGCTTTTTTTCTCACACCAAAGCAAAACAAATGTGTGTGCACAGCTATAATACCCTGTTTAACTTTACCTTTAGCACAGCAGTGTTAACTCTGCTCATTGTGATAAATAGCCTGTCTAAGGGCCTTGGTTCACCTTCTGCAGAGACACAGAGGCTTTGTTTTTCTTCCATCTGAAATATAATATAGTATATGTAATAATCTAACAAACATTGGATTATTAGGTTAGGGAAATATTTGGATATTTAGGGGTAGGAGGCTGTAACTACATAAAGACCACGTTTCCTCAAGACCGAGATGTCTGCATTTACTGCGTAGTTTGTTGAGGCTTTATTTAGTATCTGAATAGAATCTGAAATGAATGAGTAACATTTTAACGCCCCTGGTTTGCAGCCTGCTACGATAGGAACACTATCATTGGCGCATCAGATGTGTCACGTAATGTGTGCTGTTACCGCCGCAGTGTGCCTGTGCCTGTCCCTGTAATTACAGATACCTTCCATCTCTCTGTCTCACACTTCTTCCCTCCTGTGAATCAAAGCAGCTACCTCATCCATACGTCCTCATAGCCGCTGCCTAAAGTCTTCTTTGAATTTCTTCCACGTGAAGTAACTCTGGCACACTGGGGACCTTTCGAATTGAATTCTTTGGAATAGACTTTGGCTGGTTTATGTTTGTCTCTTCCCTTCCCACATTGGCACATCTTATTGAATCAGCTGCCAAATGTAATGGTGCCGTGGCTTTGAGGAAAACACTGCCTCTGGCTATGAAGGCTGCATCGCTTTATTGTGGACGTGCAGGAAGGCAGACTTTACCAAGCTGATGCTTGCTGCGTTGTTGTTTTGCCAAAAGACTTTTATCAGTTGATTATTTTGCACAGTGTATGGTTTTGTATAATGCTGTTGTTTTTATGTTTATATTAAGTACTGAAAAGCTAGAGTTTGTTCTACTTTTATAAAGTAATCATGCTTCTATGCAAACATAACTTCAGTTTTGACAACGTTTCTTTATGACATGTCACACAGGTTTTAGTTGTCTTTCGGTTTTTAGATCCTGTTGTGGTGACACTTATTGATTAACCTGTGTCAATCAGTTGTCTTGTTCACAGTCATAAATCTAATAGACTAATTTGTCGGCTAGGCCTATCCAAAGGGGAAATACCACATCAGCCAGGTGAAATTCGCTATCACTCATGACCTACAGCTGAACCCTGACCCAATACATTAACCATCAGTGAGTGGACTGATGAGCAGCAGTCATCTTTGTTTCAGCTGACGCTGTGACTGACTGACTCTCTTCAGCACAGCAGCTAAGCAGTTAGTTTGGATTTTTTCAACTTTTGCCATCATTGTACCTGGCTAAGCAAGTGTAAGACAACATTTGGCAGGTGTAAAGCCAAGCTCACACCAATCAAAAAGATGTCTGTGTAGACTGTTTAACAAAGGTCGCCTACCTTCCGTAGGACTTTGAACCACAGTGGTCTTTGTAGCAGTCTCTCCGGCGCTGTTCAGCTTCTTCGTGAGCCTCGTGCTCTTCGCTTCATTCATTATGGAGTGAAGGGCCTCGGCGAGTCCTCTGGCTCCGTTCCCTGCTGCCCACCCTCATTACACAAGGTCACTAATGAGGAGGGACAACCATTGTGCTGCAAAGATGGCTGCTGCTCCAACCTCAAATCTCCTGTTACTCTGTGATCATAGATTTCTGTACTGGAAGCAGCAACTGGATTCACTATGTTTGTCAACAGACTACACTTATGCCCCACGTATTTGTTTAGCCGCCCCTCTCGTTCCTAAAATAGCACGCTTGCTCACTCACTGGCTGGCTGGAGAGCAGATTCCACTGTGTGCGCGTGCGTGTGTGTGGTGGAGCTGATTATTTTTGTGAATGGTCAGTGTGCTAGTATACAGAGAGGAATCACTTTTGGCTTGTGTTTAAACTTGTTTACCAGTACTATTACTCTATCTGCTGTAGTCAATCAACCTGCTGCGTCGCTCAGCAGAGAGAAGTGTTAAAGGGGAAGGTTGAAGTTTGATTCCTGTCATATACACATAATCCCCAATCTGTCAAAAAAAAATGCCAGTGATGTGCTCTTCAAGTTGACTAAAGCAAAATTCTCCAAAACTCAAATTCTTGGCTTATGTTACATGAATGTAATTGATTGGTTACACTTCCTTTGCACGTTTTTTTGTGTCAGTGTAAGAGGGTAAACTGAGTTCACGACGGGAAGGTGAGAACAAACAGGCCAAAACACCCACAGAAGGTCAATTACTGTAGGTAACCTTTTAACATTAACTACTGTACCGTGGCAGTAGGTGAGCCCTGACATCAACCTGCAGGTATGTGCACTTTGAGTTGATGCCGTACCTTGTTTCAGCATGTTGCCATCTATGTGACTCTGCTGCAGGCATGACAGCTCATTTTGCTGATTGTCATTCAACTTTAACTATCGTAACAAGACAAACATCAACAACATCTTTAGTGCACGAAATCAAACCTGTTAAAATCTCTTTCATCGCTTCACATGGATTCTATCTCAAATGACTATGGCTTCACTGAACAGAGCTTATCACTTAACCATATCAGGTCTTTGACACATCTTTGAGATTCATGGCTTGGATGCTCACCGTTTCAACTTAAATGTCCTGAATGACACAGAGGTACACGCACGTGCATACAATCGATAAACTTGAATTATGAGCAACTGTTCAAATGAAACCTGAAGGTTCAAACACAAAGATGATGCAGTGATGCAGAGTTTGGGTGGATCCAGGTTTTGGCCTGCTCAGATTGCAAAATCCTAGAAAAACACAGTCAGACCTTTGTAAACGTGAGGTGAACTGGAGTTTACCAATCCTGTGTTTGTCTTTGTCATATGTACCTGCAGCACTTCACACAATGACTTCAGTGAGGAGCGATAACTTTGACATACAGTACAGTTTAGTTTATCATTTCAGCCTCTGTAATGCAATGAGCAGGTATTTGTAATATTTTGTACACAGCATAAGCTTATTAAGTGCATATTTGCAAATAATCTCTGCTTCCACAGTAAAGAAAAATTTCCAGACGCCCTTGCTGACCTTCAAGCAGTGCCTCTAAACCATGTTAATTTAAAGCGGCAACCAAACCCACAAATCAGTTAATTATTATTATTATATGTTCATCTTAAGTTATTGTATATATTGCAGAAATGCCAGAACCTTGACAGTGCAGTTTTGTGATGTTTTATGAACTGAAAGATTAATTAACTGGTTGAGTAGATTACTTGGTTATGTAATCAGTAGTTGCTGCCCCGACTGTAGTTAGAGTAATAAATAGTGTGTTCAGATTTGTTCAGTGCTTGGGATTATTTTTGAAGCCCTGGTTTGTTCGGTGTGACTCCTTTCTCAGAAATGTTCAGGCGTTTCAGATCCCACCAGTATTCCAGTTCCCATTTAGAACCTTGGAATCTGTGACAGGCAGCGAACGGACAGGTCCGGGCTTAGGACCCATCAGCCTGTGAAGGCTAATGGCTAATGAACTGTTGCCAGGGGTTATATGAACATTCCATGTCATCGGCGTAGCTGCTATGCCTGCTCCTCCCTGCTTTAGTACCTCGCGCCCCCCTACCCTCTGTCCTCGATCTCCTTGATGAGGTCACACACCTGTCTGCACCTCATCTTTTCCTCACCCCAACTGTTCTTTCTTCTTTTTCGCCCCTCATTTCTTCCTTTCTTCCTTCTTATGAAGCGCTTTCTTATGTTCAATGTTGTGATGGTCGTACAAATGTAAACCTTCACAAGCATGGAATAGCTTACTAAACCAGTAGCTCACAGGCATGTCTGTATTTCCTTCATCTTAAATTAATAATTAATCAGTATTTTATTTTTGAAATGAAATTATACATCAAACATTTTTAAAGTTTGATTTGGGTGTGTCTACTTTCAGAAGCTAATTTAAAAGAAACCTAGTAATGATCTAATCTCACACCAAAGTCATAATAGCAAGTCAAATTGTTTCAAAGTCTTTAAGACATGTAAAAAGTCGACAGTCCCCAGCTATTATCTAGTCCGACCTGTAAAGTTGAGAACCTATTTTTAAATGACTACAATACCCATAAATCCATGTGTGTGGGAACCTAATTCCTGGGTCATTGAGAAACATTGTAAAGGGCCAAAGTGGGAGCTGGAGGTCAGAGGTGATAGTGACTGAGCAGGTGGGCTGTGTGGTTTGTAACTAGGGCTGAACAAGGGTCAGCGTTGAAGAGGCAGTTAGACTTCACTTATGTAACGTTACATGTTCGCTTCAGGAATGTGTGAGCATGACAAGAGTGTGCGTGCACTTTAGGATTGCACTGCACACACAACATGTCATAAAGGCAAACAGCTGTTCGTGAGATTATCAGATGTCATAGTTTGATCTGAGTGTGTTTTCTTTAGCTTGAGATAAGAGGAGATAACTGATGGACATGAAGACGCTGGATCCAGCCCCAGGTTTGTTTGTGCGCAATAGAAAGTGATCAGCAGGCAGTAAACGGTATAGTGGTAGAATAAGAAACACACATGGATTATGGTTATTGAAACACACATGGTTATTGAAAGTGGCACTTTCTAGCTGTTCAACGGGCCATTATTTGTGAACAAAAGGTCCAAATTACCCAGAAGCATTTGTTTTACCGCTGTCATTTTCTGCTGTCAGTCTGTTTTTGTACTAGGGTTCACTTGGCTGAAGTTACACTCTTCAGACAATAGGATATCCAAGCTCAAGAAGGGTTAAAGCAAAAAAGTAAATGGAAAAATGTGATGCTGATGCAAAATATGGCCGTGAAAAATAGTTAGTGTCCGCGGACGACCTCAAGATAAACGTAAGGTCAAGACACTGGCTCCTTAGAGACACTGCCAAACACCTGGAGGCAGTCTGACCTCTGTGAAGACCCTGCGATACGGTCAACCAACTGACCTTTAGCTGGCGACAGCATCAGATGAAGACGCTGATGTCTAGTGGTTGAGTACAGCTTACACCAACTACGCAGTCCACAGTGAGTCCTGGCCTTTGTTTTCACGCTCAAGGCTTAACACTGGTAAGAAAGGTCAAGAAAATGACTGCGGCCATACAATTTGGCTGAAACAACTGATCTGCGTAACGATAAAGAAAAGAAGTAAGAAATGGTTCCAGCGGCAATTGGTGGTTTCTCAAAGAATTTTGCCTGGAGGAGCCCTTCATTTAAAAAGCCTGTCTGATTACAGAAAGCAAAAACAGACCCGCATTGCCATGTTAAGTATAAACAGAATGCTGCCTGGAGGTAGACTGTGGATGACCCTGATGTGGTTTCCATCCATCCGTGACATACAGTCAGAAAATGCAACACCTCTCAGAAAACTGTTCCAATTGCACATGTTTTGTTATTTACCTGTTTATTGTTTTCGTTCGCACTGTAACAACACAAAAAACAGAGAAGAAAAGTCAAACCTGAAAATTCACACAGAACTCAAAAATGGACTGGACAAAATTATTGGCACGGTTAACTTATAATATTTGGTAGCACAAACAAACTTAATGCCTTTATGTAACCATGAATGAGTTTCTGCCACCTCCCTACTGGATCTTTGGACCACTCTTCTTTTGCAAACTGCTCCAGGTCAGATTTGAAGGATTCCTTCTCCCAACTGCTGTGTTAAGGTCTCTCCACAGGTGTTTCTACGGGATTCAGATGTGGACTCATTGCTGCCATTTTGGCTTTGTTTGGAACCATTTCTGGTGCTTTGAGAGGTGTATTGAGTCATTGTCCAGACCGATGACCTCTGGTGGAGACGCAGCTTTCGGACACTGGCCACTATGTTGTGCCCCAAAATTCTTTGGTAATCATCAGATTTCATGATAACGTTCACACAGTCGAGGCATCCAGCGCCAGAAGCAGCAAAGCAAACCTAAAACATCTCTGAACCTCCACCATGTTTGACTGTAGGGACCATGTTCTTTTCTTTGAGTTTGCTACAGGGCCATGGGCTGTAAACCTCTTAATGATATTGCTCACTGTGGAGACAGGAACATTAAGAAATCCCCAGACACCTCTTTCCACTTCTTTCTTTTCTCCATGCTCACAAACGTTGTGAGTCCATTTCTCCATTTTAACTGGTTGTAAGTGTGATTATTATATTGCCCACCTGTTACTTGCCACATGTGTGTCTAAATACAAATCACAAGAGCATCACATGCTACAATTTTTACAAGGTGCCAAAGATTTAGTCCTGTCCATTTTTGAGTTGCACAAATTTAGCAGAACAGTGAAACGGATACACAGACAAGTGGGTAGGCTGTAGGCGGAGTAAGTGTAAGTGGAGTCAATGCTGAAAGGTAAAGACAGGGGCCTCTTCTCCATGACTCAGCTGCAGTTTACAACCAAATTAAGGCGACGCTCTGCCTTTCTTCTGCTTAACAGACTCTCCCATGATGCCTTTTGACGTTGCTGTTTACACCTCAACTCCAGACATTCCTGCTGTGCATAATGTAAAGGATGCAAATACTTTGGCGTGGCTTGTTTACTCTATGTTTAGCTTTTCAGTTTCCATGCAAACTGCTTAAATTATGGCGTGTTTTTAAAGACTGATCTGTGTCGTTGAGTGTAAATGTTTGGCAGAGTTTAAGGTTTGACGTGTGTGAGATTACGGCATGCAGGATGCAGTGTAGGTGGCCTCAGCTGAAAGAGTCGAGAGAATCAGAGTTGTCCGTCTTACAAAGTTACAGCCTTATTAGTTCTGCCACTTTATTAGTGTGCCAGTGCTAGAGTGTTGTTTGCTTAAACCACAAGGTATAGATACCAAATAATAATATCAATCTTCCTGTGTGCTGACCTAATGTCAGACAACCGCTGAGCATTCCAGCCCATCTCAACTCCACACATAAGGTCAAAGGTCAGCCAGAGGAAAAGAGGGAAATATGAGGGTTTCTGCCAGTGGTTGTCAGGGAGTGTCCTTTATTTTCTCTGTGTGTTGTGTTAGTTAGCAGGTCCTCTGTATGTTCTAGTGTTAGTTTTGTCTTCAAAGGAAGGAAAGCGCAGACAGAGAGAGGCTCGAGGGAAGGATGTTTTTCTTTGTCAATACTCCCCAGGCATGAAGGCACACTGACATGCATCGCTTCATGGGTAATTAATCCAAGCAGGTGGATGGGTTACTGATTGGCTCATGGTCAAGATTGTTGTGGCAGGGGGTTGTTTTTTTAAGTTAGTCAAGTTAAGTAAACCTAGAATTTCAAGAAAGAACTGTGTACAAATTTTGTGTAAGATGCCATTTTCATACATGATTTTAAAAATTTGACCCGCGTAGCTGGCATGTGCAGTTTTCAGTAACTGAAGGTACATAATCAGTGAGGATTGTTTTTGAGTAGTCAGTGACCGTTTGTTCTGAATCTGCACCTCCATGCATCGTCTTAAATCGTCCTCCCCAGCAGGACACGTCAGTCATTACTTCAGTGTGTTTGCTGCATAATGTGCCTTCATCTGGGATTCGATGGCTGTTTCCTGTGGTGGAGAGGGAGTCAAGGGGCTGACAGCAGGCAACCCTTCCAGGCAGGACTCCCGCGGTGTGTGAAACCGTGACTTCTGCCAGCTGTGGATGAGCGCCTGAGCACCGCCGTGTCCTCTTTGCACCGCAGAGTTCACCATCTGTAGTTTCAGCACAGTCACACATGTTTAAAGAACAAGTCTTATTGTTCTTGATGCTGTTTTACATTTACATGCACATCTGAAAGCAAACTGTTTTCATCGTCATTTTAATGTCGTGTGAATAATCCAATATGAGAATAGTTAGACAGATAGACATTCCCATCTAAAGCCTCTACCTCCCATCTATTTCTACTGAACACAGCTTTGTTCAAAGGTTGTATCTGCAGTTTTAGTCTTGAACTTCCTTCGCTTTAACCTGACTGCAGGTCTTTGGACAGTGGCAGTTAGCTGGACTACCCGGAGGGAACTCACGCAGACACAGGGGGAACGTGTCGCTGTTCCAAATGCCAGACGGATGAAATTATTTATGTTAATTTATATTAGAAGTTTGTTGTTGTGAAATAGTTTCGATAGCTTAGGTGCAGTCACCCTTTGCTTTAAATACATTAGTCTTTGTTACCAAGCAAATATACAGTATGTGTACCATGCCTGTAAATTCACTTCTATTTATGAGTAGTAATATTTACAATATGCTTCCCCCGATCCTAGTTGACCATATACACAAAAACATGAGTCTGTTCACACACTGTCACATCCATCAGCATCTCATAGTATAGCAAAACTGCTCTCTTTTGTATGTGCACATGTTTATCAACACCACCCTGACTAGTTAACTCTGAGGGTGATCATACTGTACTTTCTTTCACTCTTTTCCTGACCGATTAAATTAGAAATCAGATTTGGCCGTTTATTCCAGTCCCCACTGTCCTCATTCCCTTCAGACCTGCTTTAATTCTAAGTACCTCTTTAGACGTACACACAGGTAAGGCAGGAAGTTTACCATGAGTTAATCTTTACTTGAAAGTTAATTTTCAACATTTGTTTCCAGTTGCGCATGTTTGTAAATTCCTGTATGCTGCTCTGTGGAAAACATGGATTGAGGAGGTTAAAGTGTTACTCACACTGGCTGTGCTTCAACTCCAACTTAAGAATAGTTTAATTAATAATTAATCTTTTGAACTATGTCCAGAATGAATGAATTGTTTATACATGACTAGTGCAGAGCTCTGCTCCTGGAGCACAGATGCGTAGGGGATTTTATCATTACAGTAATTGCTAATTGCTTTAGCATTTAGACAGAATGTTACTGTTGTCTAACTGTGTCAAAGCTCCTGTTGCGCTCGTCCTGCTTTTTGTGTTCTTCTCCCTGTAGCAGCCGCCGCATGTCATAAATTACACAGTGGTCTTACTCACTGAGACAAATGAGAAATATCTCTGTGGATTAGAGGGATCACAGCACAGGGTGATCTGTGGCTGATGCACCGTGTGTGTGTGTAACAGAGAGACAAAACTGTATCTGCCCCTGTATCGTCTGTCTGATCGTCTGTCACTCTACCTTCTGCTGTTTAATACCTGTTGCTCCTGGAAAAAGGCTCGTTCCACATACCTGCTTGATGGCTTCTTGGCACAGTGTGTGTGGAGGGGGTGAGCACCCGGAGGACTACAAATGGACTGTGTGTGTTGCGTTTGGGGCAAGTCGGAACAAAAAAGGGATTTGTTTGTTGAACAGGGTATTATGAGTCGGAAGAAGTACAACATTTAACAAAAACACTTGAAATGAGAGCTTTCGTAACTTCACTGTGTTTATTAACAGTGATGTGACTTTATTAAGTCGTCTGCTGAGTCGCCTCGATGTCTCAGTGTCTGTGTTTGACTTTTGCTAAATGTGACTTGTCTCGGAGGTCCTGTTAGCCGAACGTCACCCCGGCTCTGTGTACATGGTTGCTGTGCCAACTGGCGACCATCAGCAGGACGAACACGCTGAGCTGGTGTTAAAGAGATACCCGTCAGCTGTCCACCGTGCACGCACACTGACACACAGTACAGTTGTCAAACATCGCTCTCTCTCTGTCTTCAGTGTCAGTGTCTCTCTATCACTCCGTGGTCACAACATTGCTGTGGCTTTTCATGTTCAGCCCTTGCACCACCCAGCAGACTTCCACAGCAGACCCACGGCCAGTGTATGTCACACAGCGAGACCAGTGTGGCTTCACGGGCAGAAGCTTCAGCTTTTTGTATCATTCCCAACTTAAACAATGTTCTATTTTTGCAATAAAAATGCTTATTGTGTAGATAAATGCCTGTTCAAAGGTGCTTTTTCTTTCTTTTGAAATATTTATTCAACATACTGTACTTTGACAGTGTAGAGACGAGGGAGCATATGTGATGTATGTACTCGTATACTGTATGTATAAAGACAGACGTCATCTCAGCTGATTTGCTGCTAGTGGCTGATGTTGGTGGTCCTGCCATCAGTTTACCACATTCTCTTTTTGTTTAGGAGGTTTGTAGGAAACTGACTGCAGCTGTCTCAGACAAGGATAACACTCACATCAGAGAGCGAGGGGGACAGATAGTGAGAAACAGAGAGTATGAATGGTTTGTATATACTGTGAGTTTACCTTAGGTTTACAGTGTTTTGGAGCTTTAGGTCTGTGGAATGCTCATATGTATGTGGTGATGAATGTTTTTTTAAACAGGGGGTAAACAAATATAGTGGGATTGAGGCCAGTTGGAGGTCCCAGAGAGTGAGGATCAACATTTATGATGCGCAAAGCTCTGGCAAGGGTTTTGTACTTTAATACTCATATAATAGGCTGAAATAGTTTAATACGTGACTATGCTGCAGTTTTAAATTGTTTGTCTTATTGTGATCAGAGAGAAGCCAGCTGTATTAATTCATATCAAAGAAACCTGCCTTGTGTGTCTCTCCTTATGACTATATACTAATCGCAGTGTAGAAAAGCGCTTTGAGTACCGATAGTGCAGACCATTTACCTTTTATCGTTACTAATTTGAATTATCAAAAACATTTTGTTGCACAAAGAGCAATGCTTTTCAAAGTAGTACATGACAAATATCTGTGCTCCTCCCATCCAGGCTTTACATTGGTGAAATTGATGTCACTGCTGGTTCTTGTGTTTTGAAATTAGTTGATTATTCAGATGTGTGTTATCCATAACTGTCATAGACTGGACAGTTTGATCCTGGCTTCTCCTGCCTACATGTTGAAGTCCTAAGTTTTCTCCTAATGTGTCTGATAAATCACTTTGGCTCAAAGCTGAACTACAGCCTTACATATACTGTACTTACTGTAGGTGTAGGGCATAAAGCAGGGGGTAGAAAAGGAAGACAGGTAGTGTTGGTGGCTGCGATCTAACAGCTGTACCCAGTTTCTGACAGGAGGAATGCCGGGAGTACAAAAGGAAAGCCTGGATGAGCCTGAGCAAGAGTCTGGGGGAGTTCAGGTAAACAGTGGGTCAGGTTTTCCTCACACGTGATTGCTTTTGTTTGCCTTTTCACCCACCTTTTCCTTTCCTCGGCTGCTGTTGTGTGCTTTCCCTCTCTTCCCTCATCCATCCAAGCTTGTCATTTTAAACCAGAGAAAAGGCTGTGGCGTGACGTTCCCTATAGACTGCAAACACAGTGGCTGCATTCCTCAGCTTGTCCTCCATGCCCCAACCTGGTGATAGTTGGCGGCGGGCACAGCCGTGCCTTTTTACATCCACAACAAAAGAGGTGAATGAATTTCACCCCTTCTGTTTGGAGGTAAACACACTGCTGTTACAGTTCCTTAGAACTTCTGTGAAAGGCTGCAAATGACTGGAGACAGATTCGTCAGGAGCATGAGGCAGATGTGGATAAAGGAGAGTAGTAAATGAAAAGCAGAAAAGGAAGATACCGAAGAAGAATGGTATTCTACACATGCGACTTGCTGACTATTAAACTAAATCTAACTGTATAATGTTAAAAGTACTGAGATGAGAACTTTTGCTCTATGTATCTTACATAAAGAGTATTAGCTTCTGCTCCGCTCTCCTCTCAAGGTTAGGTAACAGCGTCTGAATGTGTGGGTCATCCTGGCTGCAACACAAGCTCATTAAAACATAGTTTGATCATCTTGTCATGCAGGGTCTCCAGCAGCAGCCTCATGACTTTACTGTGAATGTCAAACTTTCAGGTCCAGAAACCACCCACCGTGTACTCGTATACTCAGTGGCTGAAGAGCTGACGTGTTTGGTCTGGCCTTTGGGGCTATTGTGACACTTTCCCCAAGTCGAAGCATAAGCTGAATACTGTATATCTTGTTTACGTACATCACCTGTCACCCTTTCAAACTATGGATGAAGATTCTGACTCTTCCGAATGCCTGCCTCAGCTTTTTGAAACAGAGAGACAACACTTCAGTGTTTCTAAGTTTCTCTAAACATCGTGGTATCAGATCTGATAACACATTGCAAAACAGTCCCAACACTTTTACCTGCAGATGGAGATTTTTTTTGTCAAAAAATGAACAGTGGTATTTTTACTTTTACATTTTAAATGAAACGTGAAAACCGCACCCAGTTATTGTAATTGGGAATTGACCTCAGTGCCAAAGCAGAGCATAACTTTGTTAGATTACATCTGCTGTAAAAACTGCACAGCAGTAAAGCAGGAAGAATGAAAACAGATTGTATGTTACCCGTATTTTTCTCTCAGGACAGATTAAGTGGTGGAAACTAATGGAAGAAAGGTTTTGGATTAATCGGCCTCTTTCTGATTTGAAGAGGGGGTGTTGACGATGGGACTAACAGAGCGTTGCATGTTCTCCAAACTGCTGAAAACATGTCCTGCTGTCAGCTGACCAACGTTAAGTTCATGTCCAACACATGTCTGCACAATCAGTTTTGTGTTACATACTTTTGTTCATAATATGGCTTCATCCACCCTCTGTGGGCTGATCTTGTTCTGGAAATCTCGTCACTGTAAAGTCATAAGACTTGACTTAACCCAAGTTACGTGGACAGATTTGCTCCGTTTGGAACAACACAGGTTTTAACGTTGATCACAACGAGACTCGGGATGAACTCGTTAGCTAACAAATGCTTAAACAAAGTGCTGCTGACTATTTTGTTGTTGATTGTAGAGTTTGTGTAGTTTTATGCTCGCACGTCAAGGTTTGATCAACCAGCCATAACTTTAACCTTGTGCTTGATCTCATCTTTTAACACCAATTAAACAACCTTTCACCTTCCACCTTCATCGCTCTGGGAATAAAGTTTCACTTCCAGTTGTAATAAAGTAGTAACTTGTAAAGAGGGAGACCAGAGAGCAACTCGGGATGTTACACCAGGTGGGTTGATCTCAGATCTGCTGATACTACCTGAAGCAGCACTGGTGAACCTTCAGCCGGCTACTGCTTAGAGGCAAATGATAATCTACACTGATCCCCACTTGTCAGCGAGCGCTTGTTTAAATACCCACAGTCCCCTCGAGGTTTGACCCTTGATAGATGGAAATTTACAGCACCCCACCTGTGATTGTTTGTGAAGGGTGATTTTTTTTTTTTTGACATTGTGCATTGACGTTTGTGTAAGTGAGAATAATAATGTGATATAATAAGAGACATGAGACAGAATACGTAATATTGGAATGGATCTCTATCTTTAACAAAGTAAGACAGTTCCTGACGTCATTCAAATGTTTCTCTCCCCACCTCCACCCTCTCTGCGTCCCCTCTTTTTCTCCTTCATTCCTTAGAACATCTGACTTGTGATGGCACGTGATGTTAAGCCCTGTGGCTCTGTTCTGGGGAGATTTAGCCTTAAGATGTCTTCACCAGGAATTTCTGTAGCTGCTAGCCGTACTTTGACATGTGTCGCACTCACAAATACACTCACAGCACAAGGGATTTTTACTTGTCATTACAGCTCATTCATCCGGGCCCCCATACACCGTTAACGCAGGTTTATACAGGCCCTATAACACCGCAATAAGATGGAGCGATTAGCATCCTTCTCCACACCTTTTGTGCTGTTTTGTCAGATAGCGCAGTGATTGATCTAAGCTGTAACGTGTCCTGCTGTGGTTTATTGCTAGCTTTGACTTCAGTGGCTTAGATTAATGCTCAGATATGAGAGTGAGCACAGAGCGGAGCTTCAATATTTGAAATGTATAATTAAGAGACATGTCAAACAAAGTCGAGCAGGTAACATGCTGCAGCAGGCCTGTGGTCTGTACGTGTTTGCATCTTTGCACGTTTTAATGATACTACACTATAACTCAGAACTCAGTATCCTCAGTTATGTTTTTTCTCATACGCTAAAATGTTTGTCCAAACAACAGAAAGATGCTCACGTTTCACATCTTTTAGTGGTTTTCAGCTTGAGGAACTTTTTGTCGCAGCAGTGTTAAGGTGACTGATTTATACTGGTAGCCACAATCTGTTTTGGTTGACCTGTCCCATGTGGGTGGCAGTTTTTACCCTCTGTCGAAGAAAGCAGTGAGAAAAGGGTGATGTGTGAGAGAGGGAAACGCTTCATGTGTGACCTTAAATACCCTGCAGTATATTTTTTGCCGTAACACTTCGCATCATCCTGCCTGGGATAAATCTACACTGATGCATGGGTGGAATGTTTCCCTGGCAAGCAAATGCCGTCATTTTTGGAAATTAAGTTGTTAACCCAGGGAGGAGGAATACTTGTGTAGCAAGACAGACTCAATCTTCAGCAGAACTCGACCCCAAATTATTTGTTGTCTGTTTTTGCTGGAGGTGATGATTTCAATCAATATGTCTGAATTTTAGCCACATACTCAGTTATTATAACAACCTACTTTGCTGGAAATTGAAACATAGCCAATAAAAGTTTTCCACTTTAAGAAAACAGTGACATCACTTTGATCGTCTGTATGCACATAATAGTCCACAAAGCTGCTGTGAACTGTTGTCACTGGATGAGTACAGCGCTGGTGCCTGATTGCCTGGATTGATGTGTTGCAGAAAACGACTGCAAAGAATTGATAGACCTGATGAAATGTTCGTCTGTGCTTAATTAAACCCAGTGCAAGAGGTTTTTGTAAATAAATCCAGTATGTTCAGTAATTAGATTTAAATGTCTTTGTCTTTGTTTTTTGTTAAACTCATGTTAGACCCAAAGCCTTTTCAGCCTCTTCAAAACTTTAAAAAACAGAGCTCTAAGAGTATTTATTTGGAAAGGAAGAGAGCTCCTGTACTTGTACTTATACTGGGACCCTTAGCTGCACTTGAACACCTCTGCAGCTGCGAGCCAGGATCACATTCAGGGTTTATTGGCGAAGAAAATTAGAAGTTTTTGTGCAATAGTTCTTTAGATCAACCTTTTTCAAAGCCAGGCTGCGATAGAAGTAGAGACCCTCAGTTGTATAAAAATGCAGTTATTTACTTTTTCAAATCAGGTCAGACATAAAGTAGAAGGAACCAGGACGGGGAGAAAGCCAGGATACCCCAGCCTCTAAAACGTTTGATCACGCGGTTCTCCCTGGATTTCTAGATCTGACAGATCTCTGTGGTTTTCTCTGAGGCTGTTTTAAATACTGTTTGGAAGACATGCATTAAGGTGAGGTGTTAGCAAAGGAGCAATTTGATTCATTTAAGTGTCAGAGGCACTGTAAGCGCTTCTGTGCGTATTTTGTGTAGAGGTCAGGGGTTTAGACATGTTCAAGCAAGACTAATGATCTGGGATTACTGATGAGATAGTGAAATTACACGGTGTACATGATAAGGTTCCTTATCAGCAGGATAAATGATTTACTGATAATTCCCCCGTCTCTTTCTATATATACGTCTATATCTCACACTGCTTGGCAGACATCCTTTTTCTCTCTGGGTGGCCCTAGCTTATATACCTCATACAAGGATCTTAGATTTTAAGATATCAAACCAACACATACTCAGACACACACCTTAACACAATAAAGCATGTAAAGCACTCAAAGGACCAATTTCAATTTAATTGATGTTGCCTGATAGCTTTAAAACTTGGAGCCTTAAAATGACATAAAGAAAGCTATAGAGAAGAAGAAGAAACTATAATGCTGTGACTCATTTAATCCACTTTATGTTTTTCCCTTCAACATATTCATGATGTCAGCTCCATAGATCTCTTTAAGATTCAAAATGCATAGATCTCAAGCAAGCTGACACCTACTAGGTCATAGGTAGCAAGCTTTCTGAAAAAGGGGCCAATTAACAATTTTCCGCCTCATTCAGCCTTTGTGTTGTCAAGCCCCCCTTCCTTCTACAATACCAGTATTCATGCAGCCACCTACCTGAGGTTAAGCCAAGGTAATGTATACGTGAAACGCCATCTGTGTGTCTGCTGCTAAAGCAGCCTAGCTCCTGATTTACCGGGCTAACATTTAAGGTAACCTTTGTGTGCAGCTTTATTTAACTTAGATGAATCACTGACTACTACTACTTTATAGTAGAAAAGGAGATAAATTTAACCCTGTGACCAGAAGATAGAAAGCAAATGAATGTTGAAAGTTGCATGTTTATTTAACTACATATTGAACTATCTCAACCACTCATACCCAGATTAAATTCACCTCCCTCTGTATATATTGTCATATATTTGTTGTCAGTGTCTGCCTTGCACAAAGAGTTGCTCTAAGAGAAGTCGTGTGTTCACTGTGCAGCCATCAGCAGGTGTCTGACCTACAGAGTCACCGGGTCTTAACTGTTCCCCTGGGGCCCCTTAAGCCCCTCACATGGAGCAAAGTGGTGTCTGGGGACCAGTCCGTTTAAAACCTCAAAGGATGTGTGAAAAACAAAGTATTTGTGTGTGTGGGTGTGTGTGTGTGGCCCTTTGGTCCATTAAAACCTGCAACAGGTTACAATCTATCTCAGTTGGTTTGTGTTGCCATCCCTTGTTCCTGTAGCTGGAAACCCATCGTTTGTGTGTGTGTGACCTCCTGCTGGGCAAACCGTGGTGGAGAAGATGAGCAGGGCTTTGTGATGTGGCATTTCTACCATAGCTAAGGAGAGAATAGCATTACCATTCAAAAGGCCTGCTGTGGTGTCAGAGGGGGTTTAACTGTGGTTTCTGCTTCTCTGTTACAAGCTCTTTCTGAGCTGCCTCCGCCATCCTTGGTGTATGTTCGGATCTACATTTCTTCCTTTATTTTTCCTGGGATTGAAATAGATTTGTTAATAATTAATATCCCTTAACCTAAAATAATTACATTCAACAGAAGATAATTTAATGTCATCACGGAGCCCCAATAAATTTAATGTAAATCTGGAAAAGTGGTTCCCGCTTGTTTTGTGTGTGTAAATGTCTATTTCTTGTAGATGGAGATATGTCTGGAGCGCTGCTCCCCACGGTCAAAGGTCGTCCCCTGCTCCCACAAGTCCTTCAGCCAATGACCTAGCTTGGTCTGTTGTTGTCTTTCACATTCATAAACACACACACACACATATGAACCGCTGTCACTTATATCATCACTTTCCTTGCAATGATCCACGTCGACTTGATTAGAGCAAGAAAATCTCCAAGGCTGAAAGATGACAGGAAGGGATGGTGAACTGGACAACCAAAAAAAACAGCCGACAACAGAGTGAGTAAGAGAGAGAGAGGGAAGAGTTAGTGTGTGTGCAGAGGCACACAAAAAAAGATATAAACCCATGGTTGTATACCTGTCAGTGTTGCGTTCAGGGCTGCACAGTGTCTTTATCTGAAAAGGTCACGAACTGATCCACACTCTCACACGACGCATGTTTCAAAAGGACATATGAAGCCACTGCATCGAATCAGATATTTTAAAGCATTTTATCTGTATGTGTTTGTGTGTGTGGAAGCATGAGCAGCCCATAAACAGCATAACATCTTTGCATCACAATGGAAAGCTGTAAATTGCAGCGACGATGCTGATCAGCTCTCCGCCCTCTTTCTTCTCTTTTTGTCGCTTTCCTCCCCCACTATTTTGTTTCTTTCTCTTCATCTGTCTGTGTTGAGTCCCGTTCAGAGGTCACTGGGGCACAGGGCTCTGACAGGAGGATGAAAGGATCCGAATTAAAGTGGGAAACAAGTGAGGAGGAGAGTGGGGGATACATTTACTCATATTAGTCTGGTACTGTTGTGTAACCATGTTTGGTTAATCAACCCTAAATTTTCGAGAATCATTTCAGGCAACGCAACGCAACGCAAACTGTTACAGTGTAAAAATCTGCTTCATGTTATATGTAACTGATAAAGTAGGATTTAATACTGCAGTGACAATTTTCTTACAATTTCACACACAGAGACAATAATGAGTCCTTGACTTATATGAATGAATATTTAATGTAAGATAAAACAATAAAGATTAAGGATTTGAACAAGTGGCTCAACTACTAACAAACTAAGATCTGAACTGAACTGTGGAGTTTATCAGAATCATATACAGCAGATAATGCAAGTCCTCCTGATAAATCACCTAAATTCAGTGTTTTAATGGGAATTCCTTCATGTTGTGCACTTTGATCACTGTCCTCCTATCTTGTATCAAAACTAGATGAATACACAGGCTTCTAACTTCCAGCTTTCTCTTAGTCTCTTCTTCTTCTTTTTCTACCCTGAACTATCTGGCTCCTCAATCTCGGGCCTGCAGGCCGTGAAGATGTACTGCTGTGTTAAACGCCTTTTATCTAAAGACACTGATCCTATCTAGTCACACTGCTGTGTGTGTGTCACATCACGTCACATACTGTATCGCCTGCTTTAGATTTTTTTCAAAAGATATCATTCATAGAAGAGAAGGTGGAAGAGAGTCTGTCAGGGTTCAGATGAGCTTACATATTTAGCCTTTGCCAGAACGTTTGCCTCCATGGTTGTAGGCTGTACTGTAGGTGATACTAGTTGCAGCTAACAGACTCTTAACTAATACTGTTTTTAATAAACTGCGAAGTGTTGAGTGTGTCTACTTCACTAAACTACAACTGCAAGCACACGTGTTTTATAAAGTAGCCAAAAGCCACAACTGAGTAAAAGTACTTGTTAGAAAGTCACCCATTATTAGTATCTGACCTAAAATTATTTCATGAATGTACTCAAGTATGGAAAGTAAAATGACGTTAATAAAAAAGCAAGACTGTAATAATTTGTAGTGTGAATATTATTCTGATGGTGACCAACCAGTCTGTTCCCAGTGTCCTTCACTGAACAGTATGTCTACTCTATACATATACTAATCACTGAATTCAGACGTTTCACTCATTAACCTGAATGTGTGTGACGTTACTACATATCGTCCTACTGACATCATTGACCACTGTACTAAGAAACAAAAATGCCATAAATAAATTGCATTAAAAGTATAGGATTTGTTTCAAATATAAAATATAAAAATTCATTCTCTCAAGAAGTATTGTAACAAAAATAATTTGACATCAGTTGTGAACATTATGTGAGGAGGCAGCAGAACTGTTATTCTGTTTGTTTGAGTTCATGTAGTTCTTGTTGTCATGACACATTTGATTGACAACTGTGTGCTGCTAAATTGTGGAATAAAAATGTAAACAGCATTGACTTGTCAACATGTTTTCATGCTACATTGCGTTCTGTCATAGCTCTACCATAACACGTTCTTGTTGAGATGTGCACCAATGATGCCTGCGTACATGTAGGATTGCAGTGGTGCTGAACTGTAAATGGAGGCGTTCGGAGGCATGTCCACGCAACACCCCCTGATGTTTACAGGTGTAGTGCATTGAAATCACAAAGCTGAACTCTGTTTGCTTTCAACGTGGTCACGATTAAGTGCGTTCACATGCTGTCGGCTTGAGTTGAGTTGACAATCAGTACAAGTCCACTGAAGTGACTCGGGTTTGTGCCGTCACATGCAGTAGAATGAACCATAAAAGGTATTTGCAGATGCGGAGCGAGGCTTGTGTGAGGTATGTGTGGATGCAAGCCGTCATGGGAAGATGTTCACCTACACAAACGCTACAGACACGTAGAAAAACATACACAAGACAGATGTATGACATTCCTGCTTTGGTAGGACGAAGCATGACGCACATGTACATGCGCAGACAGGAAATTGCTGTAGTGTCCCAAATTCCCAATTTTAAACATGCAAGGGTAAAGCAAACACACAGACACAAAAAGGAATCTGACTTCACTTAATAATAAGATAATGACACACAAAATGTAACTTTATGTTTTAAGGCTACGGCTTAAAGCCAGACGTGCCGTCCTTGAATGCTGCCAGCATGTTTACAGTTAAACTACAATAAAGTCAAAGGACGCATTTGTGAAGAAATCCAGATTTGCAGTGTTCTGCTATGACTCATTTTTCATTATATTGGTGTAGCTCTCGTGAGGCCTGCAGGCTTTACTTAAATCACCTGTACCGAACTACAGCATCCCAGGAATCCTTAGCTCCCCTGGCCCCTTCTCCCGATAAGTAGCGTTTCAGACAACAGACCTGCTTCATTGTCCTGCTGAATTCCTGATTCGTAAAGTGCCAAGTTCCGATATGAGGTCTCCTACAGATCATTAAGCCCAGTGATCCTGACCCCCTGCAGCAGACTACACTACATTCCTGACCTCCGTGACACACTCTGATCCACTCCACTGGAAAGTCACTCCTCGCATTCATTCGTTTCTGTGTTTGGCCCCCTCTTCTTTTTGAAGTTCTTCCTCTGTTCCAGGGTCAGAGAGTCTCAGAAAGGGATGAAAGGTGGGGCAGAGACCGGGAAAAGGAGGGAGAGGAAGACAGAGGAGACTTGTGTTTGATGATACCAGAATTTTGACACCACAGTAGTTGAAGCAAATTTACAGGTCTGTTTAGTTTGGTCACTGTGCTGGAGCTTTCAGTGTAGGAAGTTGTCCATCCTCTTGCTGTATCTGTGTGGGACATACCATAAATGGGTCTAAACCCAGAAGTCCTTCGCCCATGGGTTTCACTCTTAGGTTTAACACTACTCTCTCCTTCAGTCAAGTCCATACCTCGCTTTCCAAAGGGAAAGTGGGTCAGGAAAAGCAGCTCCAGTACGTGTTTGGGGATAGATTGTCCCCTGCTGACAGACACAGGTGGACAAGCCCAGATATGAGTGCACACACTTGGCACAGTGATGAGGGACAGCTATGTCTGTGTCTTGTCTTTTTGTGTAGCTGTGGAAGAGACAGAGAGGACGTGCAAGATGGAAGAGTCTATGTTACACACGGGCTCTGTGCTCGGCAGCATGCGAGGCGACGGGTGCTGCTGCTTGATGTCGAGGTCTGGGGCATGAAGTATTCTATGTTTTAGACAGTGTAGCGGAAGAACATGTTGATTTTTTATTTAGACAGCTGTACATTTTTGTAGTTTTGAAGTTGTTTTAAAACACAGAAACACGCTGATGCGCCTTTTCTCCCTCAGTCCCTCCTGTCTTATCATCCCATCCATGTCTCCCTCACACGCACTCTGCATAAGGTTTTGTTTTGTTGCTGTCCAGATGTGCCAGTGTCACTTTGCTGACATAGAAAAACAAATGTGTCTGGTCTTCTGCAGTTCAGCCATTTGAATCCGTCATTTTAAACACAGTGTAGGAGTAAGTGGTGCAGGGTAGCACACCTGGTTTGGAGTTGTCCTTCACTTCCTGGGTCTATTCATTTGTCTGCATACATTACTTAAGGCCATCTTCACTCATCTAGTCTTTCCCTGGAAGTGGGAATTATCTTTTCGGCAGACATTGGGGTTGGATACCTGCTGGACCGACGTGAAAAATATAGTTGTTGCTTTGGCTATTTTTTTGTTTTGTTTTGTTTTGTTTTGTTTCGTCTGTAGATCATCAATGTGATCATTAAATCAAAACTAGAGACATGATAGCAGCATCTGAATACCTGACACACTCATAAAATAGTGCTTAATCTTAATGATCATATATGCTCAAGGGTTCATTTGAAGTAAAAGGCATTTTAAAGTGAAAACAGGGAGAAAGCATCAATCAATCTCAATTATCAATTATCAATCAACGTGTTCTAACAAAAATGATACAAACCTGCAACAAAAGCAATATTTTTCTACAACAACATAATTGTTGGAAACGCATGATCATATTTGCAACAGAACACATTTGCTGTTCTAAAGGGTGATGATAAAGGGCCCAGTTGAATAAAAATCAAGAGGTGAAAAGCCTTGAATGAACCAAACATGGAAGTCGTTCATGGTTTAAGCAACTAAGACATCAGATCTAAGACGCTAACAGATCTGGAATCCAATGAAATCTCACATCATTTTTAAATCCCACATGATCTGAATCGTTTGGTACTGAATGCGTTGTTTTCCTCGTCATGGGGACAGATCGCGTTGTTGGCTTGTGTGGTAACGTCCTCAGGATCCCTAAAGGAAAGAAATCAGTTTAAATGTTTAAAAAATACTTATGTCAGTTGCCGTTTGTCTTGTTGACTACCTATCTCTCCTTTCATCAGCAGGCCTGCAAGCCTGCATTAATTTAAAAAAATAAATCAATGTAATTATCATAATTACATTCACAAACGTGCTGACAGTCTAATTGTAGCTTCGGGAAACATTTAACTACACAGAGTCAGATCACATCGTGAGTATCTAAGTGAAGAGATGGGTCTCCAGCTCATCCTTTTACACAAATACTGGAGCCTGAGATGTGGAATGTGGAGGGATGTTTAGTGCGATATACGGCCTGAACTGATTCCCCAGACTCGTTATGGACACTTGTTCAATTACACATTACACGTGAAAGGAATGCTTGCCACTCGCATCGCAGTGCACCTAGATACCAAGAGGGGACGATGGTAAATCCTGGACGTGTAAAGAGAGACGGGACAGGTTCACTCTCTGGAAGCTCATGCATTTGTCACTGTCATTATACAGTAGGAACCGACTTCTACTGTGCTGTTTGTCCTGCCTCAGCATGATTTACAGGCTTTTGCACAAGCCTATAGCATCACCGAGCAACATCTGCGACATTCCTTATGTGGACCCTTATGTGTTCTTTGCGTCCAGATTGCATTCATGTATTCATTGCTTTTGTCTGCCTGGATGATTAGATTTTGTCAAACACAAATTTTCTTCCAACATTCCAACCCTCAAAACCCCATGATATGAATTTCATCCCCCAAGTCTGAATGTTTCTGTGATGCTGACATTACTTGAGGCAGTACTGTTGTCTGCGGCATCCAGATTAATGTTTGCTTAATGATGAAAGTATGTCAGCAGTCTAGCCTCCAGGTACCGGAGATATTTCCCCAGTTTCTTTTTCAGGCCTCTTAGGTTATTACAGCTCTGTTGTAGCATGCTGAAATATTTCTGCAAGCAGTGCTGTGATGTTTGTATTTTTCTGAGGAAATCTGAGTGTGTAATCACATTTCATCTAAATGATTCTCAAATAGCTTTTTTTTTTTTTTTTCAAATTCTGTAAAAAACCATCAGACATCTGCTCTGATTTATGACGTGTGCATCATCGCTCCTGGCATGATAAACACAAAAGTCAGTATGAGATACAGTATGTTCATGTAGAGACTTGCATTAGACCTTTACGCTGTAACTTTGTCAACCTCTCCACCTCGGGAAGGAGCTGCAGCACCTTAAACCGTGTCACCCCCAGGTCTTTACTTTATTCACCGTTAACCAAAACCTCGGCTTCCGCTCCGATTTATCTGAAGAGCTGCATTTTTGCACACGTTGGTTCCCTTAGACGAGCAAACAAATACGCACAACCGGCAATGCGAACAAAAGGCGTTTTACGAGGTCTCTCATTATTTAGTGTCTGCTTTAGTGTGTGTCTTAACATCAGACGGTCGCAGGTGGAAGTCAACAAGTGAATCAGTAGAGAAACCTTTCATTGGGATAAAAAGTAAGCTCATAATCGTAATTAATTGTCTCCACATGACACTCAGCGATCTATTTTTAAGGTAACGCAGTTAAATACACATTTATAAGGTCTAGTGGAACCATCTATAAATATCTGACTTCCCCCTCTGGTTCGTCTTTTAAGCAGCATTCCTGAGTCCAAGCTTTTCTTCTCCTTTCTATCTGCTCCATTCACAGCTTCAGGCTGTATTTTACTGGTTCCCATCAAAGTCTAATGGTCTGTAGGTAACTCTGTTGTTCTCCCACAAACCCCTGCCTCCCCCCCTCTGTCTCCCACACACACAATTTCACACAGATGCATTCACATAGACCTATATGCACTGAAATGCACACCTGACTGTGTTTTTAGGAGAAGGAGAATCACAAAAGAAGGAGTGTCAGGGTGATATTTTAACCTCGCTGCTGCTTTAAGAGCTGATGAAAAGCTGAATAGCCATAGAAGCAAAACAGAGGGAGGGAGGGGGTGTCTATAGCATAGCTGGGAAGTTTTTTCCTGCCTGAAGGCTACTTATAGGTTCACATACTCCAACCTTGGTTACACTGTGTTTGTGGTTTTTGTCTTTTAATCCTGGGCTTGTTACACTTTCCACTTGTAAAACTTAACCGTTTCCGCATATAATTTAACTTGTTTGTGTTCTGTGCATGTCTACAGGTACATCTTGTGCAATATTGGCTTCAATTCACTAGATGCTTAAGCCGTGTGTAAAAATTCTCCATGTTGATCCAAGATTGAGAAGCTCGATATCATTGTTTTGTGTGTGCTTTAAGCTGTGTTCCATGTAATTCAGAACCTGGAAGTCAGGGTTAACCAAGCTCCAGCAAGGTTAGCCATTGTTAGTAGTACAACATGGTCTGTTTCCAATGGAAAAGCTGTTCTATTGAAAAAATGTCAGGACACGGCTGTTCCATACATATTAATGGAAACTATTTAACTGCTTTGCTTTAGAGACTCAAGATTGTCAGTGGAAATAATGGCAAAATAAAAAACACCCAGAAAGAAGAAACAGACTTGTGCTGTCAGGTTTGTGAAGAATCTCAAGGATTTGAGTGTATTGGTGAAATGGAAGCAGCAGCTCAACTGGAAGCGGTTTTATCTTAGCCCGTACTTACCATGTATGGCAGTTTCCCAGTGCGTCGAGCCTTGAACCATGGAGGATTCACTCAGGCCGCAGTAGACTTTAAATGGACTTTTACTATTTGAACATATTCCTGAAGTTCAGACAGTGTACCTGAAGTGTCACACTCACCTCACATGTCTTGTACTTTTAAGGACATCACACTGGGCCCTGTAGTAGTCAACGCTACAGCTCTAGTCATATCAGAGCATTTATTTAAGCTTTTGAATGAGAGTTAAGCTAAAGTTAGTAGAAATATATAGAAGCTGTTTTTTTTTTTTGTTTTTTTTTAAAAGCAAATAAAAAAGTAGCGTATTGTTTAGTTTGGTCATAGGCTTTTCAGCTTCACAGACGATTGTATGGGGTAAACTACCAAACAAATGCAGAGGGCAAAGGAAAAGAAGACACTTCTACGCTTGAACCTTTATTCAACCAGTTAAATCCCACTGAAGTTGTCAACCTTTAGTGATCAGATCCATGCTACTGCCCAGAGACTATGGCAGGTGGCAACTTTAATTCAAGGGAGTGGAGCAGCAAAATGAAACATGCTGAGATGCTGAGAAAATCTATGATTCACACTCTCCACCCGTCTGGGCCTCCACACAAGCAAAAACAATTCATTTAAGCACCACGTGACACAGGTAGCTGACTTGTCCTTACTGCTGCTAAGTAGGTTAGTCACCTCGTAAGTGGTCCTTAGTTAGTCAGGAGGGTACTAGTGAAGTTAAATACCTCAGCAATTTCTGTGGTTGCTCCAGGTGTGTGGGGGGTGTTGGGCGTCCGTTGGGGTCAGTTTAATGTTCTGCTCAAAATGGGAACACAGCTGGCAGAGGGACTGGTGTTCAACATGCTTAGTTCTTAACGAGAAAGCCCAGAGTCCTTTTATAGCAATCCCAGTGATGAATCAGCACTTCCTGCCTAACCTGTGCGGTTTTGATATGTCTGTCTGACATGCTACAGGAGCCACACCAGCAGACTGCGGTTTCAGCTATATTAGCACATTCAGTTCAACTTCAGTAGCCAGAATCCAGGCAACACAGCTGATGGACTTAACAAGAGTGACTCAGCACAGGGAAGGTTTTGGTCTGTAACTGCTGCTGTCCCATAAATTCGCAGGTGATGAGATGCAGACGATTAATGTAAAGGCGGGGATAGTTTATATGACGCACGCTGAGGTGTCTGGCGGAGGGATGCTCTCCAGCCACAACTAAAAGCTTCACCAGGCTTGTGGTTCGCCACATTTTGCCAACTTGTCCTGACTTATTGAAGAATTAAATAAGGTGAGGTTGCAGGAAATGAAGGGATGGTGATAAGCCGGGTAGAGATGAGATCCAGCTTTCATACAGATTCAGTCCAGCTTATTCTGGCTTCAGTGCGTCATCGGAGTCAGAAAAGTAATCAAACGCAAAACAAAAGAAAGAAACACAAAGGAAGGATGCATGATGAACTGATAAAGGAGTCAGAACATTGTTTTGTGGCTCTAGTGTGTGTGTGTGTCTTTACTTTTGGCCTGCAGGTGTGGAATTCAGCAGAACAGAGAGAGACTTTGCACGTACACACAGACACAAATATACAGTATGTTAGTATGAAGCAGATGATCTTTAAACAAATGAATATACTGTACTCACACCATTTGTGACTCTAGTCGGGCACCTCCTGCCCCTGCCCGTCATGCCCTGAAGCTCTGTGTACATACATGAGCCTAAGTGAAATTTGTGCCTATGTTACCACCAGCCCTTCATTCCCGCCCATTTGACAAGGCAAAAAAAGCCACGGCTGAAGTCTCACCTCGCTTTGTGAAACTTTGTTTGCTAAAATGGCTTGTCAGCTGGATTGTCAGCAGCCTTTTGGCAGCAGGACACAGAGCGTCAGGTGTTGTTTGGCACAGGACACAGCAAGATGATCTGAAGAGAAGTGAAATGTGAAGAGAAGTGCCTGTATTTATTGTGTTGTTTTGAACCAGATACCACAGAAAAGGCAGAGTAATATATAAGTGTTGTTTTTACTCAAAAGTTCAAAGAGAAGCTACGTTGCCCTGTGGGCCCAAACTGATATGATCACAAGACTGTGGTGGTCAAGAGGATTATCCTCACTGTCATGACGCTGCCTGTAGCTACAGTCACACACATACACACACACACATCGTGGCCATTTCTCCTTTTACCTTGTTTCATGCTGACCTACTGATCGGTTTACACTTGTTGTTTGGATGAAACCTTAAACTGCACTTTTTTAAGTACTGTGTGTGTGTGTGTGTGTGTGTGTGTGTGTGTGTCCCTGGTAAGTGCAGAGCTATGTGAAGGCTCTGAGGCCCATTAGGTGTGTCTCAGATTTCTGTGCCCTAATATTCAAGCAGTAATTGCCATTGTGGTGAATATACAACAGACACACGTTCCCCACATGCACCCACCAAGGCACAAAAGCCAAATCACACAGATGGTCCAGATCTTGTTTCAGGGTATTTTTATTATATGGAGGCTCCTCCGCTCTCCGGTCTTTATCCTTCCCCTCCCCCTCCCCTCCACACCATCACTCCCACCTGTCAACCATTTCCACCCCAGCTTCTGACTCTATCCATATTCAAGCCATTACTTCACTTCTTCCTACTGTCGCTAATTCGGCTTAATTTACTCTCCTATTATCTTCCATCCCTCCATCTCTCCAGCCTCTTCAAAGCCCCTCGCCCCCCTCCAGGCGAGCAGCATTTAGTCTGCTTCAAAGCAGTGATTATCATAGCACTTATAAAGAGGGGTGGGACCCGCAGAGGCTGTGAGTGTGTGTCCTGACATTCCAAGCGTGGTGCTTCATAGCAAGTCCTACGACGTCCTAACACCTATAACACATGTTAACAAATGTGGGAACTCAACGACAAGCAACAGTTAAATTATCTTTAGTAAAGAGACTCAAACAATTATTTGTTAGCTGTTGTTTTCATGCTTGGCCTGGTAGGATCGACTCATACGTATTGATTTTACATCAGATTGTGTCATGTGTTGTGAAATGTGCCATGCGCTGGATAATTTGTCAGTGTCTAAACATTATGTGGTCGGATGTAAACACTGGAGAGAGGTTGTGATTTATAATAGCAATAATCCTTTCAGTTAAAGCAGCGCATGTTGCACAATGAGCACAGTTGCAGGACGTAACCGCAGCCAGGTGCTCAAACAGACCTGCACCACACGAAATGAAGTCAAATATGTAGATAATAAAAGTTACAACGTCTCTGCCCCTTAGTTCTATTAAGCTTTTAAAAAGACATGACAACATAAGAGAAGATTACGCATCATAAAATAAAATCATCTTCCAACGTTAATGAGCACAAGCCCAAAGGGTTGAGAATGTGCTGCTAGTTTTTTGTCTACTTATTCAAAACTGGCAGACATGGACCCTTGTGACCATGCAAAACCATAACTACTGGACATACTTATACTGTAAGTACAGTACTAATACTGTTCCACTGCCTCATTCATTTTAAATGTGGTGTCCAAAACCCTGCATCCACGCGTTATAATATAATGGACTTCAGCAGCCACAGATTCTCCGTTTGTCTCGATTTGTGGTATTTCAAAACACCTAAAGCAACTTTCTTTAAAGTTTGCAAACATCCACAGATGAACTGAACTGCAGTGTTGCATTACTGTATATTTATATTATGTTTTAGTTCAAAGTTCTGAAAAACCTTTCCAGAGTTGCACAGTTGTGTGTGTGAGATGACTGCAGGGTCGAAAAGCAGGAGGCATGATCATTATAGAAATTACGCATGGAACTAGTTGCTAGAATTCGATCAACAAGTCTCTCCTCCCACCTGTCACTGTGTAATTTATGACGTCTTTACCCTTGAACACACACTTCATGGGTCCATCAATCACTCTGTTGTTACTCCGCTTTGTCTGCTGTCTTGTCCAGACAGTGGCTCTTTCGTTTGTGTTGGCTCCAAACCGATCCCGATCTCAGTGCCTGTATCCAGTGCAGATTTTGGCTACTAGCATCTCTCGCTTATTTTATTGCTGTCATTATAAAGCTGTTTGTTGTTAGCGCCAGTTCTACCAACACACAGTCACGCAGCTTCGTTCCAGGTCTGTGTTGAAAGCTGGAGGATGCACGGCAAATTAATACTTTGATGGCGTCCATATTTCACCATCACTTGATATATTGTTGGATCACGTCTGTCGGCAGCAGGGGAGGTGACTGAAACAATGAGAAAAAAATAGCACGTTAGGAATCTCCCTTTTGTTTTCAACATCGAGTACTGAAAGAATTGTGTCATTGTTCTGTACTCTAGTAATGTGGTGGAATATTAATAGATGTAGGAGAAATCATGTGATCTCAGACAGATGACATGATCACACTGATGATGTCCGAGCCTGACTATTTCAACTTGCGGGTGTCAGTTGTCAGGGAAATACTGGAGTATTTCTGGAAGTGAAGTCATTTGATTAAATTGTGGTGTAGCTGCAACCAGACTCTGTCACGGTGTCTTGAATAACTCTGCGTACTAAACCTAACATGCTTTTGTGTAATTACGTTTTTTACAGTATGCCGCAAAGTGACTGAAAGAGTAAACCCTGCGTGAAAATTGAGTTTCATTTTTAATATATATTTAATACAGCTGGACTCTGAAGTTTCAGCAAATGTTACCTAAACTAACCTGCATTTATTAGGGACTGTTCTAGCTGTAATACATGTTTATGTAATGCACAGTTGCAGATTCATCCACATGCATGTTTGTGGGTTCTGGCCATTAAAACGCTGGGAACCAGTGAAATATTTAGAAGGTTCTGGCAACAGGAATAACTAACTAACTTCAACTAATACCATCTGTTGCATACTGTATATACTCAGTGACCCAAGCAGGACTAAAATACAGACAAGCGACACCGGGACACACTCCACAAAGCTGCATTACTGGCATTAGCAAGCACATATTACTAGCTGCGTGATGACGGTGTGATCTTCGTGAGCTGTGCACACTATGTTCCACAGTAACTTTATTTTTCTACGTTTAAAGCCTAAATGAAACATGTCTGATGTTAGTTTCACAGCTTGTTAGCAGGTCAAGGATTTGTCTCTGTGTCAGGGGAGGTATGGCACTCAGAAGGTGCTTAGCTCCTTAAATCTTACTGCGCTCTGACCCTGATGGGAATGCCGCGTAGTGCCGCACGTTTGGATTTAGAGTCTTACATTCAACGCTGTCGCAACGTTAACACAGACTTAGCGAGGATTAGTGATGGGGGAAAGAGGGGAATGTTTCCATAAAGACGTCTTTACTGTCTGCTTATATGAATTTCCAGAATGCGTCTGAAAGGGTCACAGCTACTCGATCAAACGTTTTGCTCAAGGACTGCATCAGTGAAAAGTGAACATGAAAGTGAAATCCTTGTTCTGAGTCACTTCTCTTGTTTGTGACAAACAACAGTTGACTGTATTTACACTTGCAGACATTAGTCGTCACAAACCATGTCTTGTTTGATCAAGTTATAAATGACGTGACTCAAGGTGGGTGGCCCAGCTGAGGGAAAATACACGTGAGCATGTGTACAAGTACACAAAGCCTGCACCAAATGTGTTACAGACGCAACACGTGAATCCAGGAATATAGCTTGTGCACAAACCTAACATGCTCATTTGTCACATGTACCTACAATCCCATGTTTGTTTTATACAAAGTCCATACTGCTGACACACACACACACGCACAGCTTGAAATAAACAGAAGTAAACGAGGAGCGCTGGCGGTCCTAAACACAGCTGGTTGCTCTCCCGTGGTGGATGTCAGGGTCACAGATGCACCAGCGAGAAAGGAGACGGAGAATATGAGAAATGAAGAGTCAGATAAGAAAAGATGGGAGGAAGAAAGAAAGACAAAACAGAGAGATGAGGCGATAAAACGTGAGAGGGAAGAAGAGGATGGCGTCGGCCAGAGGAAAGGGAACCCTCCTGTCCTCTCATCTCCTCTCCTCTTATATGTGTTTATTTGCAGGAGCTGTCACAACTTCCCATCCCTCTTACTTTGTTTCCCCTTTGAGGTTGTTCCTCTGAATCAATTTTAGGTGAAAAGTAAAGTGTCTTCAGGGTCAAACTGTGTTTCCACATCCTTTTTTTCAGTAAAAGGAAAGCAGTAAACTCTGAACTCCCATTTCCTGTTGCAGCCTGATGAGAAGTGGATTGACAGGGTCTGGATTAGACAGATGTCTGTGCAGAAGCAGGTGTAGAGAAAGTGTGAAGGGTCAACTTCTGTAAGCAGTGGATTTACTCTAAAGCTAAAGTCGCTTGTGATGTTCATGTACGTAAAATCACTTTGAACAAGTCTTTCATATTTTATATTGTTGCTGGCTGAACAGTATTTATTTTCATTTTCTGATTTATCATATTGTCTGAACCTTGTTGGGTTTTTTATGTGTGCATTTAATTCTCATTCCAGTGAAATAAATTAATTGTCATCCGCTACTAGTGAAAGAACCAGGAACTGTGTGGTTTCAGTTTCTCAAATTCGTAGAATCTGCTGTTTCAACTTAAAAGAAAGGGAAACCGACCTTTAGCTCCTTTTACTAGTTATGAGTATATATATGATACACAAGTGAGTGTATCAAATGACTCCAAGCCTTCCCTGTATCAAAATATGTCATTGTTTGTAGCTGAAGGTTTTCTCTAGGTGACCACCACCATCATGCTCCACGCAAACTACTGCCATCATGTCGATCCATATCCCAAAAATGTCGCAATAATATCTGGATATGTGTAATATGCGTCATGCAGGACTTTATCCCATTTTAAAAACCAAACCCCTCGTGTCTCGTCACGCTCTGTGTGTCTCAGCCTTAAAGCTCACAAAGTGCTTGTGTATACCGTGCCTAGACTCAACCTTCATCTGGATAACATCAGCAAACCCTATAGGAATGGACGGGCAAGTCCCAACATCAGCCTTTACCCACAAGCTCAGGTGGATGAGCTGCAGGGGTTAAAGCAGACAGGTTACAGGCGGTGTTCAAACACTTCACTCAGGCGAGCGTATGTGAAAGTGTTTGGACGGTAAAGTGTGAGCACACGGTAAAGCCCGATGGGAGAACGTCGCTTAAAGCTGACAGACACAGGGCTGAGTAATGCCAGCGTGACCGAACAGAAGACACAGTTGAATTGATCCGGCAGCTGACAACTGTTCCATCACGTCATATCTGTCAGTGTTTCATAATTAGGCACATTGTCTGGAGGTAAAGAACGACATAACACCTGGACGGTAACGCTTAGAAACATCTAATATGTACTGTGAAATTAGGTTAGCCTGCCTCAGTACCTCTAGGGGATGTTCTTACCTTCCTGACTACAAACTCTGCTTCTTCCTGGCTTGTCCTTTCACAAATCTGTTGCAGCTGCTCAGGAAGACTCCAGTACAACAACGTTGGTTGTTCCGGCGTGTAGCCTGTGTCTGCACATTCAAATGCAGCCACTTGTCCTGCTCCACATGTCTCTGCGAACCTATGGTATTGCTCTGTATTGCTCACCACATACTGCAGCACGTCGTCTGCTCTGAGGTTGAACCTTTCTCTGCAGGCTCTTAACTCTGTGGATCAGTGCCCGAGCACATTTCCCTGCTCAGGTGGAGTCGGCTGGATTCTAACAATATATGATTTAAGTCCTGATTTTAATCAGCGTGATGATGATACTTTACCTGAGGAAATGCTCGATGCATTAAGGAAGTCCTCACTTTTCAAACCACTATCTGCAACAAATAAGAACCATCTGTAAGAGTCCAAATCACATCTATTCTTAGCTTTGTCTCTTTGTGTCTTCAACATTAGCCACTCCCTGTTTTTGGTCTCCCTCCATTTCTTTCATTATTCCACTCGCTCGTCCTTCCTTGTTCCCTCCATTAGCCCAGATTTCAGTTTCCCTGTCCACGTTCTCCCTCTCTTGCCCTCCTTCTGTCATTGTGATTAGAGGAGTCGAGGAGATCACAGGAAAGCAGGACCAGCGCCACTGACCTTTCCCCTCTTTCTCTTTTGCTTTGTGCCAAGCTTGCTTTCTCCTTGTGTGTTTTCCTCTTGTGCCTTTCTCCACCACGTTCTCCTTTCTGTGGCTTTAACTAATGCTGTTGTTCTGGGCAGGTGGTGGTGTTTGCAGTACTGGTAATTTGTTGACTCTCTATCCATACTTATGTGGGCGTACTGTTTTATGTATGGACTGAATAACTCATCACCTTGGATTAGAAAAGTGAACAATCAAATAAAGGATTGCGTGGAGGCAGCTATTATTAGATTAAAATAAAAGTAATTGCTGTAACTAAGGAAGTCAGATTCTCTCTGAGAAGTCTGAGAAAATATTTGAATTTTGAGTAATTATATAGTCAGAATTATAGTCAGAATATTGCAGTTAACATGTTAAAGTGCCTGTTAAAGCAGATTCTGTACTGATTGCATGTCAATGAAGCCCAGCATCAGGTTGGACCCAGCGAACCTGACCAACAGCGTTTAGAATGAGAGACTGAAGAGCATCTGTGGGTGCGTCGAGCACTGTAAATGCAGTGATGATAGGCAGTTTAGCAGTTTAACAACATCACAGGCTATACTCCCATTATTGACGGTTTCTCTATCAGTGTTGACATTTCTCAGATTCCTTCACATGGGATACCAGTCTTTCCCAGTCCCAGTAGACTATAGGTGATGATTACTTACAAGGGTCCTGGAAGGTCCTTGACCTCAATCATAGTGGATATGAACCCCTACACGCTGTGGGCATATGTGGTCCAGTCAACACCTCTTTGTCCCCCTTCCCGACCGACTCACTCTTCCCCACCCGCACCCTTTCATCCACTAATCACACTGAAATACCAGCCGTGACCTTTGAGTTTGACCCCTCAGAGCCTCCCAAATCAAATGGACTCATATGACACACTGGCTCATATTTTCACACAGAAGCACTCACGCATGCTAATTAATTATCTGTATACGTCGTATCATGCGCCCTATACAAAGATTAGCTTCACATTATTAACACTAATTAATAATATATATCTATAATCATACACATAAAAGATAAAGGTAACACAAATAAACTGCATCTTTACCAAACATTCCACTGTTTGTTTCTTTTTGGTTCTTTTATGTGCTGTACATGTGCCAGAGTCTCGCTGATGCAACTGTTTGGATCCATCTCCACGTGACTCATGGTGTTACCTGAGATGCAGTGTGTGCTGCTGCTGCAGGTCTCTGTTCGTTTCACTAATGATTGACGGGTTTGTGAGACTGTTCAGTCTGCCTCGTTTTTCATGCCCAGTGCGCCTGCTCTCGCCTGCTGTAAACCTCAATTGCGTTTTCTTTAACTTGGTTCTTTGTTTATTTTTTGCAGGGAGCGAAGTTTGACGAACCGTGTGCAGGCTTGGACTGCAGCGAGGGATGTAGGTGCAACCCGGAGAAAGGCAGCAGGGTGAGTCCTGCCATGTCCATTCATTGCTGTCTGTCACAGAACATCATCAGGTGTATCAGAACCGATGCACATGCTAAATGTCTCTATACAGCTCCTCACACACAAAAGTTTTAGTTCTGGATGTGTTAACACGTCTAAGTCCGAAAAAAGCACATATTGCAAGGTCAGTTTAGTTTGTGAGAAGAACACATTAAATCGAACTAATGTGAGTTTGGCAAGTGGGTAAACGACATTAAATTAATATTTTACTCACTGACAAGCAGAGATTAAACGATCTTGACGAGTTAGAGTTACGTTTATTAGAGGTGTCTTACTTTAAGTTGAGGTTTTGATTGGGAATCTAGTCTAATCTATTTAAACTGTATCATCTTCCCTTTATTAACACAGAATTACCTTAACACCCACAGTTTTTATCACAGTGGGACTTGTTTAAATGAGCTGTATGTCAGTGTGAGTAATTTAATTTCTAGCAGCCCAAATCTACTGTATATTCCTTGTTGTGAATAACCAGACTCAATCGTAAATGTATCATTGATTTAACATCCACCGTCATCACTGACATGCAAACCAGTGTTGGCAGATGTTTGCCAGAAAGTGAGGTCATCTGCTCGTTATTGGACTTTACAGTACAGTACTGTGCTGTTACTGTAAATACTCTTCACATAACGTTCGCACGTGCTCTCCCCCGGTCAGGTATTTACGATCCCGTATTAACAACCAGCAGCTGAGCGTCTTGGCTTGTGGCTGTATACAGTGACAGTTATGAGGATGTTTTTTGTGGGTGTTTAATAAACCTGCTTGGTTCCTATAAATCTCTACACAGACAAGCCTTTAAAAATGCTTCAGCATCATCAGCTTAGAGAGATGAAGGCTGTAAATGTACTGGAAGAGTTAGTTCCCTGACTGAAATATGACTGGAAGTGTCTTTGAAAAGTCTAGAAACAAAAGGTTAAATGCCGGCTGTCTAACCCTGAGTCTCTAGTAAAATGCACAACATTACACACGGTAACTTAAGAGCTGAACCTTAATATACTGTAACTGCATTATTGCAAAAACCTAGCACCTAATGAGTCAGTCTGTATGCCTAAAACATAAGAGAACTGATTTGAGTGAGAAAAAGCTTTTCTCCGCATTTCTCCTGCATATGCAGCTGAACATGGGGAACATGTGGAATCTTCATCCCCACAGTACAAGTAACGTGTTTTTCATTGGAATGAGAAAGTTCTTTATACAGTCCCTTCAATCTTAACAAGCTTTACTCACTGACTGTCCAGCTGTCATTGCTTTCGCCTCTCAGACTACTCAGGGTTGGTAGAAGTTGTGTTGGCAGCGTGAGGCCCCACCGCAGACACTACAGCGATAAGGCGCTATGGGAAACCTTTTAGAGGAGCAGCGGGACTTTAACACGTCCTATCGTGTCCCTGTGAAAATTACTCCCTGAATGCTGTCATTTTAAGCCACTCTTGCCTATTCTCACTATCACCTTCTCTGTGTCTTTTTACATTTCTTGGTAAAATGACAAAGACGCTTTGAAGAGGCAGAGCCCTCTTGTGTGTTCGGCCCAGCCTAAATCCAGACTACCTGTAGCCTCACACTGTCACACTTGGTCTGTTTCTGCCCGTATCCAAACAACAATTACTGTCTGACACAGAAGCCTACACTTACTGCCACTTATTGTACGCCACTTTAAGTAAATAACATAGTGACGAGCGCCACATTAGTCCCAGCTAGCTGCAGGTAAATGACAGCCCAGTAAGCCTTCGTCCCTCTCTATGGGCCTTCTGCTATATATTACCTTCTGTACCTGTTATTGTTGGGAGTCGGTCAATTGATAAGGTGCTTATTTTGTTTCTTTTCAGTTTTACTTTTGCAGTCACAGATTAGGGACGTGAAGTGTTTACTCAGGCAGCAGCCCTGAGGTTAAGTCAGGGAGTCACAGTCCTGGTCTCCTTTCTTAGGTTACTGGGGCTCAGGGATGTGTGATTGAGAGGGGTTAGATATATGCCAAAGCTGTACGATAAACTAGCCAGTACATTAAAAGTCTACTGTAAGTTGTCATCATTTGAAAAATGATTTTCAAATTTATTTCTGAAGTAAACCAGTGAATATCATCTGATTAGACACTGAAATGTGTCATGATTCATTACTGACGAGGACCTAAAATATTAGCTCAAGACGTTTCCTTAAACAAACCTAGTAATGATACATGGACTACACAGTTCTTCCTCTTGACTTTGTGACTTTAAAATAATAAATCGACTTTTAATGAATGTCAGACACATTTAAAAGCTTCCATCACTCAGTTTCTTATCTTCTATATGACTTAAATTGACAAATGGCTCAGTAAGACCCCAGTCTCCTGAGGAATAGTCCAGAGTCCAAGCCCTACACAAACACGCGAGAGACACCGTCCAGATGGTGTAGAACTGTAGGTTTTAGTTGGGTTTCTCTTTGTTGGCCAAAGGGCTTTAGTTTTACTTGGACTTAAAGTCTTGAGACTCTTTAGTCTTTCCTGGCTTTATTATCTAAGTCATATTGAATCCATTAGGTCCAATAACATCCGCTCCCACTGGGTAAACCCTGAGGGTCAAAGGTCGGTGTCATGGATAACAGGAGAGTCTCTCGGGGTCAGGAAGCATGTGTTTTATTTAATTTAGTCAGGCCTCTGCATCAATTAGAAACAGAGCTACAGAGAAATAGAGACGACTTCCTCATTTTGACAAGCTGTCAGAGAGGTCAACTCAACATTTTCTGTGTCCTGCTGGAATAAATCTTCTTATCTAATCGCAGTTTTCCTCTTCTGACTAAACGGGAATTGGTATGTTTATTGGGTGGGCCAATGCTCCAACAAGCTGAAAGCGAGTCCTGAACCCAGAGGCAGCAGGTTAATCGGCTGGTTGGTAATATCAACTTATTATTATCTCATTTGTGCTCCAGTGTTATATCAGGTTACATTATTCAATACTCTCTCCTAGCAGTGATCTGTACATGTTAATAAACTGTTTATCTGTTTGTGTTATGGTGAAATAGTCTCTCACACTCATCCTGGTTGTCTGTAGTTGGCATCAGTCAACAAAACCACCTTTAAAGTTAAGGAAAGATTATGTTTTTGGTTAAAAATGAATTATAGTAAGTATCATAGTATTTATACAATGTTGACGCGGAGCTATTAGCTAGTGTGCGAGGGAGAGACAGACAGACAGGGAGGCTGACAAAAAAGGACAAGCGGCAATAAAGCATGAATAGAGTTAGACTGCAGTGTCTGCCCCTTTGAAAATAAAGGAGGGTAAAGTGATAGTGGACGTGTGTTTGAGTAGTGGGAGGATAAGGAAGAAGCGATGAAACCCCCTCGACGAGGCCTCTCAGTGAAAGAGCACATCTATCTATCACTGGATTCCTTTACTTTAATCCTGTAGCAGGTAGAGATTGAAGTGAGAGGAAACAGTAACACAGGGAGAGAAAGAGAACGAGACAGACTGTGCATGTATGTCAGAGTGGAGGAGAAGGATAAGGGCAGGTTGTTATGGTGGTGTAGGGTCCTCTGTTTTCTCTCATCTGTTATCTCTGTGCATATGTGTGACATGTTTGACCTTGTACCTACACAGAGCGAAAATCCTTACCTGAAGTACCCAAAGAATGTGTTTCAGCTTTGAACTTTTTCTTCTTTCTTTTGACTACACACAAACATGACCCACATGTCTGCACAGACTTTAGTGTAGGAAAGGTTAAAGGTTGCAGCCACCATAAAGGCCAGACCAGAGCAGGCTGTCAGCAGAACCAGGATCAGTGTCGGTGACAGTCGGAGCCAAGTGTGCTGTTAAATAACTTCATCGTTAGCGTTCTTCTTAACTTTCTTCCGTCTCTCTGTGCTCATTGCTGTCTTTTGTTTTAAATGTTTAACGTGTTATTTAAGTTTTGTCTTTGCTTTTTTATTTTGAACAGGTTGACATAAAAAGCATAGTAAAAGTCTTCCTAAAGTTGTTGCTGCATCAGCTCTGCTTCATATTCAGTGCACTCTACTGCCCCCACATGGCGCCTTCAGGAACTTGACTGAAAGAAAGCTACGATAACATTTATCATTATGCAGCATAAGTTGTTAACAATAACTAAGGTAAGGTAATTCTGCGTTAATAAAGGGAAGGTGATACAGTTTAGATAGATTAGACTAGATTCCTAATCAAAACCTCAACTCAAAGTAAGACACCTCTAATAAACTTAACTCTAACTCTCCAAGATCGTTTAAACCCATCAACTGTTACTGCAATTAACATAAAACATAATGCACCATAGAGCTTAGCCTACACAAGCACACGTACTTGCAGGAATTCGACTTTTCCTGTGTGATCTAACATCTCCAACTACTCCCTACATGTGCTTCTACAAAGGGCAAACATGTACAGGAACGTGCAAAGCTGGTCATTAGTGTTTTATAGGTGGGATGATGACGGCAGTTATTTATGGCATTTCCACTGCACATTCACACACACACAGTTCAGACAGAACTAATCTATCATCTATGACATTTTTTGCACTGCCCTGCTCATCACTGTTGTTGAAACTACGTCGAATGCTGATAAACATGTACGTTCACATTATCTATAGACGGGACAAAAAAAAGTTTTTGTTAACTTTCATATATGAATAGAAACAGTTACTGTGGGATTAATACAGGAAGTTGTCACTTGCTCTCTGTATTGCCACATGTGCCTCATCTGCTGATTAGGTGGGCGTCTGCTTGTATCAGCTGGGAGCGTGGGGCCGTCCAAGGGAAAATAAAACCTCTCTGCTGTTTTTTTTTTTTTTTATCTCTGGACTCTTGTTTTGAAAGAACAGAGACGTGAGATCCCACGCTGCTGGTGCACACATTCGCGCACTGATACAGAAACTATGCACATTAGTATTAACAAACGCTGCAGGAATCTCGGTCCTCTACCTAACTAAACACAGCTGGATGGAGCTCATCTTCACACTTGCACACTTCTTTGTCCTGTGTACAGACCATGTCTCTTCCTGTCTCATAACCAGAGACGTGAAGCTCAAACGAAAACCAGGTTCTTCCTAGACACCACACAATATCGAAGACATATACTGTATGTGAAACATGTTTACTGTTAGTTTTTTGTTTGTCGTAGTTCACATTCTTGGCTCTCGCTGCTAGACAGATGGAAATAACAATAATAATGCATCAGTTTTCTCCTCGTTTAGTTTCTCATTAATGTACGACAGCTGAGAAAATGCCTCGGCTTTATGACATCATCACCGTGGGACAGCAGAGCCCTCAGACTGCTAATGGGAGTTTTTATTGCAGGGGAAAGCACCTGGAGAACAGGTTGTTTCTTTAATGGCAGCTATCAGTACAAACAGATGGGGTGGGAAGCAGTCGGAGGGAGCGTGAAGGCAGCATAGCCAGTCCGTGGAAGGAAGAGACAGTGAGACAGTGTTGCTGGCACCAACCAAGATGCATCCAGTGTTAATGTGACAATAAATAGGTTCATCTAAAAAGCCAACATCACTAGAAGACATTGCTGCAGTGTTTCCAAGCGCACAAGCATCCACATACTACTGTAAGGAGCAAGTCTTCAAGCTTAAAAGTCTCATCATGTCTCCCAGGATGCTGAGTATATTCAAGATCTGGGGCACACATTGTGTTTGTTTGTTTGATCGGTTTTTATGTTTAGACCAGTCGGCTGCGTGGTTGTCAAAAGGTCACTTTGTGAAAGACTGTTGTATCTACTGTAAATGAGTCTGACTCCAGGAAAATACATAAATACGATGTATATGTACAATAGTAATAATACAATAAATACGATGGTTCAATAGGATACATATGATAATGACATATCTGAACAAAAGTCCAGACAAAGAAAACTTCTAATTGGCAGATGCTCAAATTCATCTGTTCAACAGATGACCAAAGCATTTCCCAATAAACCAGCTATTTCTGCATCTATGTGACATTATTTCTGTGTATTTACAGCTCTACAACTTCTTCCAGCGTGATTTTGAACTTCCAATTTTTTTCTCTACTGCAGAAGAGAAGTGTTCTTGAATAGATGTTTGGCAGCTGTTAGACCTGCTCCTCTGTGTATCATCACTCAACCTGAGCAGGACAAACATGTCTAAGATATACAAATGTGTTTGTGTTCGCAGTCTTCGCTGGAGGGGACCTCAACACAACCCAAATATTCCCATTTAGAGAGGGTTTCCCTCCTCTAGTCTTTGTGTGGGAACTGGGTTTAAGAACTGCTGAGTTCTAAGTCCGTCTTTTCAGCTGTTTGGTGTGTAACAGCATCAAACGTCACGTTCTTTTTGCACATTTTGTCGCCGTAGCTCTGCCTATTTGTCGAAGGCACTTTAGGTTTTGCCGAATCTGGCGTGTGTGACTTTGCAAACTGTAATTGGGTTATCAGACTGCTGATTAAACTTGCACCCAAAGACCCAACATTTGCCAACCTCTCCCTCCACTTTGCTGCCATCATCTTCCCCCAGTGAGCATGTGGTGTGACAGCTAAAATCTTCAGCCCAGCAAACCCGACATTCAGAACAATGCATCCCAATAAACCCTCAGAGAGCCAGAGGGGGTGTGCGCGTCCGTGTACATGGGTGTCGTTCAGAAACAATACACACACATCGTTTTTCACACATGGCCGCTAGAATCTGTCTGTCCAAGCACTCCCCTCTATCAGGAAGTGAGGTCGGCTCGATGGGAGCAGTAAGTCCAGAGGGCTTAGCGACCCAGAATAGTCTCTATTGTGCCTTTTGTTCTGAAGGGGATTTGGGCCTACAAACTGACCAGTCTGCTGGAAGGTGATGAGGATGGAAGGTCTGGAAGAGCCAGACGGAGACCCAACGGGTTGGCTTGAAAACAGAATGGGATGCCAATTGGCAAAGTTCTCTGCGTTGAGATGGCATGAGGAGGTGCAGAAACACTGGCACAGGGGGACAGACCTCTGATGAATTTTGTCTCCATCAAAAGCTAAACACATTATATCTATAATTTGGACCAAAGAGATGTGAGAGGTGTAACTGAGCACACCTGGTGCAGACCAGACCACACCAGGACCAGAACTGGACATCCCATCTGTAACATACAGCAGAGTTTATAAAGTTTACCAGCAGAGTTCACTGAAGATTGATGAGCAGTGGAAGAGGACACAGCACAACCTACTGGTCATTCAAGTCATATTAAGTCTGATAGAATTAAGTCAGAGTTTATAGCTTTTCTGTGTCATCTCGCTTTTGCTTTCTTTGTTTCCTTTCATCCCTTTCCTTTAATCTCTTCTCTCTTCGTACTCATCTCCTCTGTACACTGCATTTTTTTTCCATGCCATGTTTGGGTAAAACAGAAGTGATGACCTCTCAGAAACTCCCCTTGCTTTATAAGACACACACTATTCTGTGAAATGGGGTTTTAGTGGCCCATTAGCTTCACTCATGTCAAAAGGGCTCCTAGTATCCATGCATCCACTCATTAAATACGTAGGTTACCTGGCAGAACAACAAACGCTTGATGCGGGACACCAGGAGCCAAATATATAGTATCATTCAGGTTTGCATGACATTTGGTAGATAGAACATCCAGCTGAGCCTTTGAAAGTGACCTCTGTTACCTAAAACGAAAACTAGAAAGACCTCGGAGCCTGTTGACACCATGACAGCGTCTTGGTGTTTCTTCTTCGTGGGCTGCTGCAGGTTGCAGATAGACTTTAGATATTTTGTAGGTCGCGCCTCTCATCCTACTTATCAAAGACACGAGTGATGGAGAACGAGAACGAAGGATGGTACGCTGTGGGAGGATGTGGCTCTGTGTGGGACCGCTGCATATTTTCCCTGGGTGAAACCAGGTGTGAGTGTGAGCCAGACAGCTCTGGCAGGCAGCCTTTACCTGGCACAGCCCTGTCATTACTGTAACCTGCCTGCCTTGAGGCCACGTGGGCTGGAAACAGAGCTGCAGCGCAGTGGTCAAGCCTGATGCAGGGTTGCTTGTACATGCTGCACATGTAATATGTACAGTATTACCATCAAATAGCTTCATGCAAATACAACCTGGTGAAAGTAACCAAAAATGGTACGTGATCATGTTATAAAGCTTGTTATGTTACACGAATGACATTAATTTAATTTCATACTTTCCGTGTTACGCACGTCCTCCACCCTTCAATCTTTTTTCAAAAAGGGTCTTGTTTTATTATGTAGTTGTGTCTTCAAGGACACTTTTGTTCATGTCATGTTTAAGACCCAACAGCTGAAATGATTACACATCAGTAGAAATGTGTTTTTATGATCGCTTAGTAGCAAACAGATGTGCTTCATGATATACGTAAGATAAGAGCTGAGGTTTAAGCTTCCTTTAATAGTCACTCCCCACAGGTTTGAACAGGCTTCTTTTTAGCTGGTATTTCAGTTTTCTCAGAATGTCTGCTGTTATTTTTACGTTGAATTTGGTGGTCAGGCTTCAGAAACATCATCAGGCTTATGCAGCTCTGCTCTCTTGGGTGTGTGCACACATCCATAAACGTGACTCTCATCTCCATAAATACTCCTTAAGGATTACAGTACATCTACACCTGTAGTGTAGTGTGGTCCTGTGTCCCACATTCGCTTTGTAGATCAATTCATCAGCATATTTTCCTGGAGGGTTGGGAAAGTCGCTCATATTCAGAATTTTGCACTAACGAAAGAAGCTAGTTGCATGTATTGTCATGTCAATATTTTGTATCCTTTAACGTTAAATTGATCTGGGATCATAATATGTGACTACAGAGGATGGTGTGTTGGCCACAGCTGAGTTAGTGCTACACTCTCTGACTTTCCTTTGACCCCTCTCTGCAGCTTCTTTTTTCTGTCTTACTGTGCTAAACTGCCTAAAGTGTGAGCTAATGGCCACTTGTGGGCCCTTAAATGAGTGTCTGCGCTCGTCCTGACGCGTCCTGTGGAGTAGAGATTCGTTTAGCCTGGTTATTCCTTAATAACCCACCTGTTGCTCTTGTGTGTGCTCTTTGCCACCGTGTGGTTGAAATTTAGCAGTGCCGTGTGCCCGTGTGCGTTGATACGAAGAGTAAAGATTTGCAGCTTTGTTAAATCACCTCTTTTCTTTTAAAAACCACAAAGGGTTATGTTTTAAGCATATCATACGTTTCATTCCTGTAATGAGCTCCCCCGTCGGCTTTTTGTCCTAGACCACCATCTAGTGCTGCGTGCTGCTGCATGCCCACATAAAGCGCCTAACCATCCCTGTGGGTGTTTGATTGTGAGGCTCACTCACGTGTTAACATCCCTCTTTAAGGAAAGAAAAACACAGTCAGGGTTTCCGCCCCAACTTGTTCACATCACATATAAACACAGTGAAATCCAACACAAAGACAAAATTGCCCTCTTTTTTCTTTTTTTTTTGTGAGGGCTTCCCCAGCTCAAAACTCCCTCATCAAGCAGACTCTGGCATATAATTGAAGATGAAAGGACGGAAGAAATGCCACAGTAATAAGACACTACCTTATTCAGACATGGCATAACTGATAAAGCGTCACATGTGTCATATACTGTATGTTGGTCATATACTAATTATATACCACGCATGACAGGCTGGGAATCACCTTAATGCTGTAGCAAACCATGATCAATCATACGTTAGGAGTCTGTGTTGCCTAAGTGTAAACAAAGCGTCTGAACATCTGGCGGTTCTTCGTAAAGGCTGCCTGAGCCCAGTGGGAGAAAGTTTCAGAGCTGAGGAGTTAAACCATCAAAACCAGGGAAACAACCAAAAAAACCCTGATCAGAGGACTTGTGATTTCTCCTGGTGATGTGAAGGCTGCTCTTTAATGCAGACAAGATGCAAGATGACCAGTGTAAAGACATTCAACCGTTTTTGTCAACTTTGTCAAGAGGTTGGCTACAGGATTTTTTGATTCAGGTGCTTCACTGAGCTTAACCACCTTTTTGTTGTCTTGTGGCCAATGTCTTCTTCCGTCCTTCATCTCTCAGGGGCGTCCAGGGGCTCTCGGCGATGTTGGTTCAAGTGGACCAGAAGGGTCTCGGGGGAAGCCTGGACCTCAAGGGCCTAAAGGAGAGAAGGGCCACATTGGACTGAAAGGACCATCAGGCCCAAAGGGAGACAAAGTGCGTGTTACAGAGCTTCACATATTGTTGTTATAACAGTGTAATATCAGACATTTAATCAATAACTTTTCTCTTCTCATTTTCTCCTCCTCCTTTTCAAGATACCAAAATAAGTGTATGATTTTATTTTATTATAATGCATTTTCCTTAAGATAATTATAAAAACATCCATCTAAACTGCATTCATCAAATGCATCTGCTGCAAACAGCAGTGAACTGATTTCACCACCAGGTGTAGCTGTTGTGCTTTAATCATAAGTAAACCTTATGCATTAATCACGCAGGGGCCAATGGGGGTGCCGGGGTTCCCAGGAACGGATGGAGTACCTGTGAGTACAGCAGAAACACAACCACACACAGAGGCCGCATCTCTTTTCCTCTTTGCGTTCTTATCACCGACATCATATGGGGATTGTGCCATTCTAGCTGTTTGTTCTTGAAGACTTCTTCCTGTTCTCTCCAAAGGGTCACCCTGGTCTGGACGGTGGCAGAGGGTCACCAGGACTGGACGGTTGTAAAGGAGCGTCAGGGGATTCCGGAGCCCCTGGGTTTGGGACAGGATCACCAGGATTTCCAGGATTTGCTGTAAGAAAATTCTTGATATTTTAAAATATTTTTAATCAACTTATAGAGGCACATTTACAGCGTTTCACAGACAGCGGTGTGACAGTGACTTTTTCCTCTTTAACAGGGGCCCACTGGGCCAAAAGGTCAGAAAGGAGAACCTCAGTACATCCCAGAAAATCTCCTCAGGGTACGGTCACACACATGCTCAGATTAGCTCATACACACGTCTTAATTTTTTGTCACAGTACTGCTCAAATCTGAATCACATCCTGTATCTTCTAGTGAAATAAGTTCTTCATCCACCAGAGGGACGTGTGTGTCTGTTAGAGCTTTCCTGTGTCTTGGTCAGTGTGAGACTTGTGTCATGGTTCAAACTAAAGCAGTGCCTGAAGGCGGAGGAAGAGCTAATACACACCAGGTTAATAATGGATAAGAAAAGAACTGGATTTGTTCTGAGTCCACTCAGTCCAGCACTGACCAACCATGTTCATGCCAGAGCTGCTAGGAGGAAGCCACCACTCCAAGAGCACGGCGCTGGTTCTGGTTGTAAACCTCCCTGTGAAAAATTACTTTTCCTCTATTGGCCCCTTCCTCCCCCACTGATTAGAATATGACATCTGGGCTGTAGTAGTAAATTCTACAAAGATCAAGGTATTGGTTTATGAAATGAAACTCAGAAGGAAAGTGGATCCTGCAGCAAGACGACTTTAAACACACAAATCTTTCCACCAAGGAATGAAGTTGTCTTCTTTTCAGAAATGCCTTGTTTGCTGTGTTTACTTTTAATAATGTGATTCTCTTTCTTGGTTAGGGTCCACAAGGTATTCCAGGACAAGCTGGTCAAAGTGTAAGATTTCTTTCTTTTTCTAGTTATATCATGTTATTGATCAGAATAACATTTTAATAAATTAACTACTGTACATACAGATACAAATCAAACACTGATGTCCACCTGGTGTCAACCATTAAACCAGGAATAATTGCAGCTTATTTGCCAGATCTGTATGAAATTTGAATTTGTTCTGACCTGTTTTTGTTTCTGCAGGGTATCGCAGGCCCTGATGGTCCGGTTGGTTTCCCTGGTCCAAGAGGTCCTGACGGATATGCCGTATGTGAACTTGAACATTTTTATCGATCAATTAGTATGTAGTTATTTAACAATAAGATACGTTTTCTCTGTGATTTATTTGAACATGAATTACTGAAAAACTAATCCACGAGAATTTGAGAATGTTTAGGTTTATTGTCGGCCATTTGAAGTGTATTTCAGATGTAGTTGCTTATGAAACTGAGGTTAATTCCTACCTGTCTTCAGGGCCGACCTGGTCCTCCTGGTCCCCCTGGACTGATGGTGAGTAATATTTAAATATTTATAGTATTAAAGTAAAGTAAATGTTCTTTGAAAGATGTTAACACCTGTTATCTTTAGGGGACCCGTGGTGATGGATATCAAGGAGAGCAAGGAGACAAGGTATGTTAGCTAAGGAGTCAACTTCTAGATATAGTGTAGTAGTTCAGCAGTAGACATGTAATTTAGTTCTATAATCAATTTAAATGATAATGTCCAGTTGTGTGTAGGTGTGTACGATGGCTGGCAGAAATATCACTTTACTGAGTGTCTGAACCTTAACGATTGAAAGAAACACTGCTGTAGACCGACAAAGCCTCCTTGTGTATATGAAGTCATCTCAGAGTTAGAATGAACAGGGACGTAGATTCAAAACACCACAGCAGCGTGAAATCCACAACACTACGTCTCAAACGATGCACTTTTGGGTCAGACCTCCATATTAGCCGGTTGTGTGGTTACATTGTGGAGTCTCTAGATACTGACTCTGGTCATAAACCACACTAATGAATTCATAAAGGCGGATAATGAGTTGGGTTTTTTTTCTCTTGTGTCCTCACGTCTTGAAAGTTGAATTCCCTCTATTTTGAAGTCGTGTTGTGGATTCTACGCAGCTACAGGCTACCACAGTTTAAGTCTATGTCTGTGCATATGTGCATGCTGCTGGATTGGGGTTGTTTCTATAATGCATCAGTTGGAGTTGATAGTGTGCATGCTGACATTTTGGTGGTGGCTTGAAAAGGGGTTCGTATTCCGTCCAACACACTGTAATTTACCCCTGTTCCTCTCTTAACCCTTGTGGAGCCTTCGAGGGGTCAAAATGAAAAATGGGAGGCGCTCAAAGCTCAAAAACCACACAAGGGTTGGATAAAACAGCTGCAGACAGACGATAAATCACAACACGGTTTATCTAGATAAACGGTTGGATGAACTTGTTCATCATAGACCCACACGTGTTCATTACTTGGATGTAACACCCACGAAGGCTGTTTTATTGAACCCTAGTGTGTGTTTTTGAGCTTTGACGCCTCCTAGTTTACAGTGGGGTCGTTTTGACCCCTCGAAGGCTACACGAGCGTTCACCCTGCCCGTCCCTTCATCCCTCCCTTTGTCTTCTCTCCATCTCCTGATTGACACAGCTGCTCGACTGTATGTTGCATTTGTTTCCTGTATGATAAAAGAAACCCAATAACATGAACCTTTACTTGATTCAGTCTGATTTGTTCTTTCAAATGATGTGTGCTGCCCGGAACACAAAACACAAATCACAATAAGTCAAGTTTAATTCTTTTAATTCTTTCTTAATTCTTCACTATTTCCCCATACTGTAATTTGCATCCGAATAAGTTTACTTCATTCATGGTTTGTGTCTTGTGCAGTGGCATCACAAATGTGTTTCCCTCCCTGTTGAATGAGAGTTCAGAGATTTATTTGAAATATCCAGTGATCAAATTCAAAAAGTAAACCAATGTACCAACTTGCATTTAAATCGCACTCGATTAACATTTCTGTAAAAAACAAAATGAAGAAGAAATAATTCATTAACTGTGTTCAAACTTTAAATTTCTGAACCATCAGTCTGGAGGATCTGTGGCCTGTAACTGGTTGCTGGTATCACTCGCTCCTACTCCCTGTGTAGGAATGTTTCCTCACCTGATCACGTTTGTGGTGAATTCTGGGAGCAGCGGCCTCCCTTGACTTCTCACCCCTCCATCCACCCACCTCACCTGAACACACAGTACTAACAGCCACCGTCCTCACGTACTGCATGTTGCACTCCATCAAAGCCACCGGCAATGAACTTGACAGATTCAGGGTTGTGGAAGCAGTTAGATTCACAGTAGGAATGAAACAACAGTCTTCCTTCTTACTGAAACAGGGGCTCAGAATTTTTGAAAGTGGAAATAAACAGTTTCGAATCTGTTCATCCTCATCCTCACTCTGCTGTTTTTCATTTTTTTCTGCTCCTTATTTTAATTCCGTTTTTCAGTGTTTCTCACGTGTCTTGTCTTTCTGTGACCTTGGCTCTTGTCCTGTAGAGGGAGTTATGTGATGCACTGTACACTGCACATGTTCCAGAGCTTTCTACCACATCTGATCATGTTTCCCAGTGAAACGTGTCCATTCTCAACTAGGAAACGCTGGCGAAAGCTAATAAGTAGCTGGCGCTCGCTTTAGCCCCTCCCCCCGCCAGCTTTAGGATAAACCCGTTTGATCTAACATGGGTGTAAAATTCAGGTGCCGTGTTTCTTTCTGTTTTTCTTCACTTTCAAATATTTAAACGTTTCCTTCGACCTTGTCCTGTTCACTGCCCTTTCCTGCTTCGTCCCTTTTATCCTGCTCTCCTCCATCACCACATTCTGTGTTCTCCTCCACCTCTGTCTCTCCACCCCTCCTGACTGGCTAACGGTGTGACGTGTGTATTTCGGACTCCAGGGCGACGTGGGTCTGCCAGGACCCAGTGGTACTCCGGGCGACGAGTCGCTAAGCGGCGAAAAAACTCTCACTATCTACAAAGGAGATAAGGTAACAGGGAAGGCGCAGAGGCGGCAGCACTTCCACACTCACAACACACTCTCATGGATGCGGTGGGGAATCATTTAAAAAGTGTTAATACAGGGAAGAGCAGATCAGTAACACAGCAGGCAGACGGCGCTGTTTGACCGTTGGAAACGAAAGGTTTAAAGTGGAAGACGAGCAGTGATCGCAGCAAACTGTACGGCCGCAGAGGGGAGGACATGTTGGCTTCGGAACGTGTGGAGTCAAAGGAGGAGGCAGATTGGTGAGAGGTTGGTGTTGACTTCAACGTGAGACCCTGACATAGATACAGTTTGCTCCAATTTAGACAAAAAGACTGTTGAAGGTGATGGTTCATGCTTGACCTGTCTTGACCATCCTCAGCAGGTGACGTTTGCTGTGTGCAGCTTGAATCTTTGCCCTCGCCCCAACAACTTGTTCGTCCTTTTGTGTACGACTATGTAGTAGTAATGAATAATCACAAAGTCCAGCCTCTCGTCATCACCTCCAAAACCTCCTCACTTTGCACTCTGCAGCCCACATGGAGTCCCTCCTCCAGTCAACAGCCCCCTTCCATGTTGTCCTCAACGCCCCCAAACGCCTTGTTCCGCCTTCACCTCATTAGCACGGTAAACGGTATAAACAGCTCTCTTCTTGGTCACGGCATCCAGGGCGACGTGGGCTTGCCCGGTGACCCCGGTCAGCCAATGATCAATGGCGTTGTGGAGTTTGTGGGTTTTACCAAAGGCGACAAAGGAATACAGGTTTGTTGGAAAACGCAGTTCCTGTTATAGTCAACGTTTGGCGACGTGGTTTTCAGAATGGTATTGGAATAGAACAGTCAAATCAGAGTATTTCAGGATTGGGTGCGTCTCAATACAACACAGCGGTGCAAATATAGGATGTTATGCATGAAAATAGATGTTGGTCTTGAGTTTATCGTAACATTAAAGCACTTATATATAATTTAGACCAGATCAGAACAAGTCGACGAAGTGTTGGTTTTGACAGATCACCTATTGTCAGTGGTTGAGTCATTCACAACCGCTGAAAGACAGTGGAAACAGGAAGCGGAGCACTCTGACCCCTTCTGGGACGGCTAACCGTCCAGACGGAAACGATCTGGATCGTCCACTCTGGTTTGCTCAGTGTTTCAAACCCAACACGATGCGTCCTCACAAGGGCGTGAACAGCACAGTGTCTGCTGGGCTGCTCCTCACGGGGTCCTTCAGCTCCTGGACCCAGATTTGCTTCTAGAAGCCAGGGTTGCAATATGTAACCACTGTTTCAACATCAGCGTGATCCACATGCAGTTCACCTCAAAGTTTAATCAGTTCAACTAAAGTAGTAGTGGGGCATTTTATCACTGTGCAGTTATGTATGCAAAGGTAAGTTTGATATAAAAACACTGGAAAATGAAGTGTTTACTAAAATACTTTTTATTCATCTATTTTTTGTTCCTGCTAAATCATAACGTTCTCTCTCCTCTTACAAGGGGGAACCTGGACCAAAGGGAGCCAGAGGATTCCCTGGAAATCCTGGCCTACCTGTAAGCGTGTTTTTTGTTTTTGCTTTTTAGAGTTGAGTTCAGAGAGACGCGTAAAAAGGAAGGAACTTGAAACAGTCGTTAGGTTCTGGCTTTAAAACACTTACTCATTTCCAGGGGCCTTTTGGCTATCAGGGTGAAACTGGAGAGAAGGGCATTCCTGGCTACCCTGGCGGAAGAGTAAGAGCTAAAGCATCACTCTATTGCTGTGATTGTGTTGAATTACATAAATTGAGTGAAATATCTTCTTTTCTGATTTGTAAACCTCGCGCTAACATCAAGAAAGACAATTCTTCTTAGAGGCATCATCTTGGTACTTTCTTTATTGTCTTCCTCTGTGTTCAGCAGTATCTCTAACCTCATCTTTTTTTCTGTGACTCTATCATAAAGGGGCCTCCTGGTTTTAACGGACCTCCTGGCAGCTCAGGAGAAAAGGTAGGCTCTGTATCCCTTTCACAAACCATCGGCTTCCACAACAACAATACATTTAGTTAATTCTCACTTTTTACAAATAACGATTTTTAAAAATGACCTGCAGTGACACAGGAAGACTCTAATACCGTTACCACGTTCTTACATAACGTAAATAGTGCAGTAGTACAGAATTAAAAACGGACCTGTGCTGCACTATCCTCTTATTTATTGTAGTGTATATGGGTATACTCATGCCCTGATGATGAGATTTTACACTAACCTGTCTTCAGTAAACTAAAGATGAATTTTGTCCCAACTCAGGGACTCAGAGGTAATCCAGGTTTCCCCGGGCAACCAGGATACATAGGACGCAAGGTAAAACGAGTGTCTGTGTGTTTTATACATGTTTTAATTAAATAGTAGTGAAACAATCCACAGTCACATCTAGTTATTGGACAGGTCAAAGCATAATAACTAGCTATGAGCGATTCATTTAATTCCAGTTCACAGATGAATGATTCTTCAAACTTTAACCTCATTATTCATGAGAGTAATTAATGAATTTATTTTTCCTACATCCTAACACATCTGGCTAGAATCTGCTTCTAGGAGGGATTTGGGGCAGCATAGAGATACTTATATTTCACCAGCAGATGGAGTCGACTAGGTCTGAGCATTTTCTTTCTAAGTATAAAACAGCGTTAGGTGGATTTAGCCTTTATGTTTATTGTTGAGACATATCATAGGACGCGTAAAACTTTCTCTATTAGCGTGACGTGGTTTTCTGAACTGTGTCTCTTAGGGAGACCAGGGAGACCCCGGACCCCCAGGACCTACTGCGTTTCTTAACGAAGTTCAAGGTGAAACATTTACACAATGCCATTTTTAACAGTCTATGGCAGGTACGTTGTTCAATGGTAGCCCCCCAGCAAACAAATGCCATAAATGATCAGCATTAGATTAGCTGTTTGATGTTTTGATCATGTATCCATCTGGTTGTTGTTTATTCTTAACTTAATTAACTTAATTAAACTCTTCTTTGAGTATCTGCAGGAACACCAGGTGACAGAGGTTTCAACGGTCTACCTGGTGTCCCGGGTGACCAGGGCCCTTCAGGGTTCCCAGGACCACCAGGCCTGCCCGGAACACTAACTAGTAAGTTGACAAACGTTTCCACTTCTTTTATGTTTTTTGTATTTTTTAGGCTTTAGAGATTCTTTAAAAAGGGTTAATAATGAAGGACCTTCACAGCAAAGGCGTCTAATCATCACCTTAATAAGTTTGACAATGTGTTGTAACAAGAAATTTAGAGAAACCATCCAGCAGCAGCTGTTCCACATATAAAAATGTCACTTGATCCCAAAACTGATCATCTGCTCTTCCGAAAGATGGATTTCCTGGCCGTCAAGGTTTCCCTGGGTCCCCGGGGTCAAAGGGCGAGACAGGCAACACAGGTTTACCAGGCTATGGCATTGAAGGAATCCCAGGTTCTCCTGGATTCCCTGGACCCGCTGGCCCTCCAGGACCTCGAGGCCCAAGTGGTATGTGTACACAAAACCAACTATACCAACTAATCAAAACTGTCTAGTTCTTCACGGGAGAAGGTCACAGTGATTTCAAAACTGACTTATTTAAGACAAAAAAAAAACGTGAAAAACATAAAAACAATATAAAGATTTATTTTATTATTATTATTTCAATCATTTTAGCCCGTTTAAATTGTGGATTTCAGTTCATTCAACTACACTAAAGTATTTGGCAGAAATAATTACAAATATGGAAATACATGTAATAGTTCCGGCAACTCATCAAAATGATCTGTAAGAGACAAACTGTCGTCTTTAAAACATAATGGCTGACTGACTTTACTGTCCTCCAAGGGTTGACTGATCCCTGCATCATCTATCCTGACCCAGGTCAGTTTAAGACAGGTCTCCTAAAGGCAACCGTATCGCTACGGTCGCCACAGCGGTATTTTCCCTAACAAAGCCAAATTCAAAACAACAACGTTCTCTTTTCACACTGTGCTCTGTGCAGGGCGTGGTGGTAAGTACAGCTGAGGAGAAGCTCTTAGCTTCAGACTTGGATGAGAGCTTCTCTCACCTCCAAGCTGCTTTTCTCATCTTTGGCCGCAAGGTGTCGCCAGCTGAGGAGTTCATTGATTTTACATGGACGCTAATGCTTGGTAGCAGTGTTCGCAACAGGCATGTTGTTACAGAGGTGGAAACTCAGTAATATCTACTAACTAATATTTACTACGGTACTGCACACATTTGAGATACCTGTGCTTGACTTACGAGATACAGACAGTTAAGACAAATGTCAATTTATAAAGATTAACTGAATTTCTCACTGAAGAACATAAAACAGTAGATATTTCTGCAGAAACATCTGTTTGAGGCACATGTAGAACAAATGAACAAAGTTGTAAAGAACAAATTTAACAGAGATGCAAATACTTTATCTTCTTTTATCACTAACTCAATTGAATCAATGCCCAGAGTTACATAAACTAAATTTAAGAGCATCATCGTGCTTCACGTTACGCACGTTTAATGGTCCTCTACTCGTTTTGGACTTACTTGCATTTTTGCTTCAGTAATTTGTGTACTTTTACTACCTCTGTTTTTATTTTTGTTTTTGTTTTTTGGCACAAGCACATTCAATGAAGGAAAATAAAGGATTGAGACACAAAACCAAAAAAAAAAACAATCATTATAATTACACCACTCACACAGGAAGTTAGAGGTGAATGAGCTTTTTCGTAAATGATGAATTTTTTGAACAGTTTGTTTCCTTTGTTTGTGTCGGTGCCAATCTGCAACACGCTTTGCATTCTGCTTAAGCAAGTAGTTCTTAGCCATTGCAGTCGATGTAAAATCACTGAATTCATGCTCAATTCGTCTCTATTGTATATTTTACTGTGGCATAATCCAACAAAGATCGCTAAAACATTACAGGCGTCTGTCATCTTGCCGCAGCTCAAATCTTCTAGCACATCTGATGAACCAAACAGCAAACTAACCCTGATTTCACACTGTGTTACCAAGCTGTGCTTACACTGAGCTGGTTAAATTACGTCAATAATCAGGTGAGAGTGTGTGTTGTGAAAATGTTCCTTCATAACAGAAGCATTGCAGGTGTTCACATATTTCCCCATCATCAGTCAGTGCGGTTCAGCTATACTTTGTATTTGACACATCTTGAACTTTGTGGCTCCTTATGTTGGTTTTAACCCAGTGTGTGTGTGTGTGTTTGTGAAGAAACCCAGGGTGTGTCTTACCCTGGAGTTGATGGGCCTCCTGGATTCAGAGGACTGCCGGGTGACAAAGGATACAAAGGCTTCAGAGGTACACACAAACACACCAACAGTTATGCAGTTAGTGTTCTGTGTCCCTTATTCCTCTTTAACTAACCTTTCCTCCAGGTGATCCTGGGGACTGTGAGTGCCTAGGAGGCGACTTCAGAGGGGAGCCGGGTTCATCTGGCCCCGCTGGACCTGTTGGCAGGCCTGGATTCAATGGACCAAAGGGGGAGGCTGGAGACCGCGGCACACCCGGCTTTAATGGCGTTCCGGGGCCTTCTGTAAGTAAAAATGTAGTGTGGTACTTTGGCAGCTACGTTAGCTTTAGATGACAGCTCTAATTATCAGTGATGTAGAGTGTAAGCAGTAAAAATTTAAAAAAGTTTCTGGAGCAATGACACATCTGGAGCAATGACACATCTGTCATTTCTGACTCGTCCAGGGCCGACCTGGTGTACCAGGTGTCTTTGGTCGTAAAGGACAGAAGGGGGAACCTTATTACCCAGGTTTAGGGGTGAAAGGAGAGCGCGGAGCCCCTGGACCGATAGGACCTACTGGTGAAACTGGAAAACCTGGCAGAGATGGATTTCCTGGCTTCCCCGGAACCCCTGGACCCCCAGTATGTACAGTATCACTGTAATATTAATATAAAAACGGTTTCAAATGCTGGAGCAAAAATAGAAAAAACTGCTTTCTTGTCTCTGCAGGGTGACGCTGGCATCAGCACTGTTGGAGAGAAAGGTTTCCCAGGGTTCTCAGGGCCTAAGGGTCGTCCAGGCAACCGTGGCGAGCCCGGCATTGGCTACGTTGGAACCCCTGGCTTTCCTGGCGAGCCTGGAGATCCTGGTATACCTGGGTTACCAGGGCAACCAGGTTTACCTGGGCAGAAAGGTAGGTGAAGCCACAGATGAACAACAGGCAACAGGGTCAGAGGAAAGCAAGTAGTGAGTATTTGTTTGGTTGATGGAGTGTGTTAGTGTGAGTGAAAGAGAATAAAATAGTATTACTGTGTCTCCACATGGTGCAGCCATGACCACACATCCATGTCAACCAGTCATCATCCACTCCATCCTAACACCTTAAACCATTACAAGCTGTTCATAGGGTCAAACAGTTCCTGGTTCATCTGCATCACTAATTCATCCCATCGCCGCAGGGCCTGAAGGGACAACGTGGCTCTTGTTTAAAGTTCAAAGCCAAAGCAGCTTCATGTTCTTCAAGCCCCGGCAGCAGCAAACTGTTAACTGCATGATTAATGACCTCCATTAATGTGCTTATACACTTGTTCTGCAAAAAATAATCTACAAGGAATCATTTGTTAATAAACTGATCCGATTTTCATGCTGTTTCACCACTAACGTGCGTTTCTTTAGCCCCAGAGAAGAGTTTCCAAGGCAGCAAAAACATTGTTTCGTTTGGTCTTACACAGAAAAATGCTGGTTTCTTGTTTCTTCATGTGTCTGCAAAAATATTTCAGAATATTAGATTCATAGTTAAGTTATAAAACAGCCTTTTGTCTGACTAAGTCCGGTTTTTCATTCCTCTTCTCTGAGATTAAATGACACAAAGCGACTGATTGCTTTTAATTGGAGGTTATTGTCACTTGTCAAGGGGATTAACCTGTTTTTAAGCATTTTTTCACATTAAAACAAATATTTTAATTTGCTTTTTAACTGAATGAGCGTTGAATTACTTGAATGAAACTGACTGCTGATTTGCTGACGTCCATTTAACGAGACATATTTGATTTGCTTTACTGGTGCATGCAAATGACCCTGACTGGCTTTGTATGCTGCCGTCTTTCCTCCCATCTCCCTCTCTCTCTTTCTCTCTCCACCCATCCGCCCCCTTTTTTCTCTAACCTTCTCTGTGCATGTGTATCTATCCAGGTGAAAACAGCTGTGGAGGGGTTTATGACGTCGGAGAGGGAACGGGTGGGTAACTAACTTTTTCATCCACCAGCAAGGGTAAGGAGACGAGTGTCAGGCAGTTCAGGAACAGGTGGATGCCTTAACATATCCCACGAATGAAGCTGCGGGTTGTTACCCCGTGTTCACGACGACGCCGTAGCCTTCCTGTGACGCAGAGCAGAGGCTAGTGATTCCTCTGGGGGTTGTCAGAAACTAGTGTGAGAATCTACAAAGTCTTTGAGCTTCGCAGAGGGGTTGTGTGCTGCCATGTTAAAAAGACACACGATGTGAAAAAGACTATGATACTATAGTTATCTAACTTTATTTTATTAGCTTGTAGGTGTTTCCTCAAAGCATGTGGAGTCATTGTGGGTAATGCTGCATTCAGACAGTGGAGTTTTAGGTGTAGCTCGATCTTCCTCTTCTCCAATCAAAGCTGCTGGATCTTGGCGCATGTTTTCAAGCCCTGCCTCTGCTAAACGCTTTTAACCAACGAGGGCGGGGGGGGAAATGGGTCCGATGGAGATAACGGGACTGTTCCCCAGACACAAAACCAACACTGAATTCACAGTCTGTTGTATTTTTGAGCTTTTTACTAACAACATTCAACATTAATGAAATTCAGATGAACCTCAACAACAATATTTTATTTGAAAGTCGTGGCATGAATGGAGGCGACAGACAATCAACTTTATTAAAGACATTCACTGAATGCATTCATGTATTTTATTTAGACCTTTATTGTAAATGTTCAGAAGTCATGGTCTGATCATAACAAACACAGAATATCACACAGTAAACATCCAGTAACCAACTATTAAAGCCTTCGTGTTTGTATCTGTGTACAAACGGAGTCGTACGATTGCTAACTCATATGTGAATGCTACCAGGCCAGCTGCTCCCGTGCATCATACCTGGTGAAGAAGGCGAACCTGGACTCCCTGGTTTACCTGGACAACCAGGTACGATCCAGCACTGTGCTTTTTCTCTTTGACTGTGTGATGCAGGGATCCATTCTGACCGTTGTGTCTAAACACTATATGGCATTAAAATTTACTTTAGCCCGAAGCTTTAATCTGACAAAACTGATTGTTACCTGAGAATGTTAACGTAGTGAAATGAATGTAATCCTGTACACGTGTAAAGTCCCAGCTGTCTTCACCTGTCAGGCCCTAAAGGTCTGTCCGGTGTCACCGGAGAATCTGGGCGGCCAGGATTTAACGGAGCCCAAGGAGAGAAAGGAGAACCCGGCTTTGGAGGCCGACCTGGACCACAAGGTAAACTTTAATGGTGGCAGTTTCACATAAAATCACCTTCACACAAGAGCTTTGCATACACAACAACACTCATGTCTGGAGTCATGTGTTATCAAAATACGTGTGCAGTCATTTCATGTCTTTTAACTCTTTTGTGCCATATTTATGGATTTGAACGGTAGTTGTATTAGCATTAACATGGCCACAGTGTCTAAATGTTATTACAGATGCTTTACATTTACTACCTTAATATATTACTCTGCTAAATCCATCCTGCCAGAGGCTTGTGGAGTTATGTTGATAATATTATCTGATTTCACTCTCTCACCTTCAGTCGGGTGAGAGGCGAGGTTCACCCTGCACAGGTCGCTAGTCCGAAACAGGGCCACATACACAGAAAGACAACCACTCACTGTCAAACACCTTCTAGGTTTCACTGGACCCAGAGGGGACCCTGGAGTTCCAGGTATCCCAGGACAGGGTTTTGATGGACCCAGGGGTAAGGATGGTGTTCCAGGTCTTCCTGGAGCAAAAGGCCAGCCTGGAGAGGTGCTGGGCGCTACGCCTGGACTGCCAGGATCTGCTGGTTTACGAGGACTCCTTGGGGACAAAGGCCAGCCTGGGACAGCTGGAGCGCCTGGAGTACCTGGTGAGTCTGAAAACAGCTGAGCTTAAAAAATAATTCACTGATGCAACAAACAATCAACAGTGTGAATAAAACAGCAACAAAATAAATGGTATTATAGCAATTAAATCGTTTGTGATATGTTCTTTTTCCCGTGTCAGGTGTTGAAGGACGTTCTGGAGTTCCTGGACTGAAGGGCGAGAGCGGAGTTGATGGTCTTCCTGGTTTTCCGGGACTTCCTGGGCTTCCAGGTGTGCCAGCTGGTGCTGTTCCTGGCAAGCGTGGAGTTTCTGGCGAGAGCGGACGGAGGGGACCACCAGGTGAGCCACTGGTTTCTGCAGCCTTGGCTGTGCTGCCCAACATGGCAACGTAACCAGGGTGTTGTTTTTGTTATGATCTTCTATGTTTAAATGATAATGTGTGTTTAATTACAGGTATTGGGAGTTTTATGTCTGATAATCTAGCTGGTTTTGCCCAGAGTCTTTCATCACCCATCTCTTTGCGTTTATTCGTCTTTGTTTTTCACTATATGTTTCTTCTGTCTTTCTTCTTTTCCCTTCTCCACACCACCATCCATCCTCTCATCACTCCATTCTTTTCTTGGTTCTTGGGCCGTTCAGGCTGTCGAGGTGAGACACTGTGCCATTCGTCATTCATCCTTCCCTCTCCCATTCACTCCTCCCCTTGCTTCCATCTCTCCATCCTTGTTCTATTCGTGCATGAGCCCAGGCTTTGACTACTACCTGCTTCAAAGTGCCTGATTGATTACTCTGTAACCCAGAACCAGCAGTGAGCAGTGAAAGCGCTTGTTTTTGCTGCTGGGTAGAGTAATTATCTATTATCTAATATATACACACTCTAGTCATTAACAACACATTCTTATATTTAAGTTTAGTGAATTAAATCAGACGTTATTAATCAAAGTGAAAATCTTTGCTTATGCACTGTGTATTTTATCAATTGTATAACAGGTCAAATTAAAAAAAAGTCTTCAAGCTTATCACACCGCACCTAAAGATTTATTCATCCACGTCTTCATATTAGAAACCAAGTGTCCCAACCGATGTTTGATTTTGTTATCGCAGCATAATCTAACCTTCATACTGTAGCTACATTATGCAGCACATTCACATCTAATCTCTGCTAGATGTGTGTTATTGTACTAATTTCCACAGGTTTGTTTAACAACCAGAGTTTCATGTGCAAACGCCGTTTAACATTGTCGCCCCTGCATCCAACCTAGAGGCTTTTCTACACTCTTAAAAGGAATTTTATTTCAGCACATCGCTGCACTTTGGTGGCAAAGCTGGTTTGCAGGTTTGCAGCATAGATGTGTCAAAGATCATCTTTTTAAGAGTGTAAAGCAGTAGTGCTTAGTTTGCTATAAACGTCAGGTTGAGCCAATTCAATCTGCAATTGTACTGATGTGCTGTATTTTAAAGACCTGTTACTGTTTAGTAACATATTAGCTCTAGGTCACATTTAATGGTTTAAACCTGTGTGTGTTGCTGTGTGTAATCAGAATAGAATCAATGCATTTACTCGATTTTGAGTCAGACGTTAGCTACTTCTTTTGCTTAATTTTTAATGCCATTGTGCCATGTTTATATATTATAATGTGCTACTGATGGTTTATATATAGTATATTTTTTAGTCCAGAAACATATTCAATATTTGCATTTAAATTGTAGAATGTAACCGGTTTGACTGACTCTCTTCTTCTCACCCGTCCATCATCAGGCTTTTCTGGTAGAAAAGGAGAAAGAGGAGATCCTGGTTTCCCAGGGCCTGCAGGGATGAAGGGAACCCCAGGATTGCCTGGATCCCCTGGATTACGAGGGCCAAGTGGACCCGCTGGACCCCCAGGAATAGGAAACAGAGAGGGATTTCCAGGCTTGCGAGGAAGAAAGGGTAAGTTGGGATCTATCTCCATGTAAAACGTCTTCACAGTGACAACAGTATCCTCATGTGAATTCACTGTCCACAGGTGAGAGAGGATTCCCAGGACTGGTGGGCTTTCCTGGACTACCTGGGCGCCCTGGTGCTCCAGGCTTTTTTGGAGGGAAAGGTCAGCCTGGTGTGCCTGGAAGAGATGGACGCCCTGGTGCACCTGGACCATCTGGATTTAAAGGTAGAGTCATGTGAAGACGAATGAAGACAATGAAATCTGGGCTGACCGCAGCTCATCCTGATTAGACCATAAGTACTGCTGCTGGCAGACCAAAGCAAGTCAGGTTAACACATCTAGCTGGTTACACTGACATATCTGTGTTTGTACTTCTGTAGGTGAGAAAGGTGATCTTGGTCCTCCTGGCTTGCCCCCTCCTCCTGTCCCACCAAGACTTCTGGAGAAAGGAGAACGTGGATTTCCTGGAGGCTCTGGCCTTTCTGGCTTTACTGGACCCAGAGGTAACACTGCTTATCAGCCACTGGTGCTTTGAATTTACCTCATATATATAGATGTGTGTCAAACAAGCCTCCTATAAATTATGTTCCCCAAAAACTACAGTCACAGACGTGACGATTTGTTTCCACTTCACATAATATGAACAGCTGCATGGAAACATTCTTTATAAGAGACATGCTTTGTTGTGTTGTCTATACTTTTGTGTTATACAGTTTGTCATTTGGCTTCAATGTTCCTCCTGCCATAACCACTTTCTGTCTGATTTCAGGTGACAAGGGTCTGTTTGGTTTGCCTGGTAGTCCAGGTCTGCCTGGGCTTTCTGGCTATTCTGGGCAGACAAAAGGACAGCAGGGAGACCCTGGGCTCCCCGGGCAGCCAGGAGCCCCGGGTTTCCCTGGACCGAAGGGAGAAGCTGGAATCATGGGATTCCCTGGCATGGCTGGATCAAGGGTAAAGAAACACGCAGACTTACAAATAGACATGTCCCAGGTTTGGGCTCGGGGACAATCCTGGACTAGATAAGCCCTGTATAAGATGGAGGAGCAATGACAGGCCACCACTTTGCTTGACCTACGCATCCCTTTATGTATTTATATTTTTGCCCACATACAGTACAACAGTTTTGCATAGTGATCTGCTCACACATGACACACTTGACTTTTTCTAAGGGTGATGACGGCGCACCTGGTTTCCCTGGGAACCCTGGAGAATCTGGTCGGCCTGGTCTCAAAGGTGAGTGTAAACATCCAGCCATCGAGAGAAAATCCACCCCTGTATGAAGCCTGTTTCTGAGTCTTTTATTTCTTCGTGCATCCATGCTTTGTTTCACAGGTCAACCTGGAGAAACGTATGGTGTTAATGGAGCTCCAGGAAGTAAAGGTCTGCCAGGAGATGCAGGCTTTCCTGGTAAGACTGTCCGTGCTTGGTTATGACAAAGAAATGCAAATAGTGTTGTATTGTTGTTTTCCAGAACATTGTAGAGAAGTCAAATTAATGCATGTGGACATAAAAACCTCAATAATTATCATACCTGTCTCTCTTCAGGTGGTCGTGGATTTGATGGTGCCCCTGGTGACAACGGCTTTCCAGGAGGTCCAGGTTTTCCTGGAGCAAAGGGAGCTCATGGGGAAACAGGGCGGCCAGGAATTATGGGTGAGAGGGCATTGCTAAGATGAGCTGATGAGTTTCAACATGAACACGATGTTAACACATTTACCCTATCGCTGTGATGTGACTGTATTCCTGCTGTACAGGCTCTCCTGGGTTCCCTGGGGCAAAGGGTCAGCCTGGCTTTCCTGGAATCAGAGGACTGGATGGGTCCCCTGGTCTACCTGGAGGTCTTGGAGGTCCTGGAACCAAAGGTGAGAGAAAATAACTTTGACTTGCTTTGCTCAAATGAGGAAAGTTACCACATAAAAGAGCATATTGTGAGATTGTGAGGACAAGCAGACACTCACTCTGTTGTGCCTTCACAGGTTTTCCTGGATCCCCTGGTTTGGATGGACTTAATGGGCTTGCAGGGCCTAACGGTCAACCTGGAAACCCAGGCAAGGGCTTCAACACTACAGCTGCATGTGACTGTGTTTGTTATTGATCAGTGCATTTGGTTATACATGTCTGAATGAACGTATATGAAGGCAGTAAATATCAGAAAACCTTAAAACACTGATCAAAAGCAAGCTCCAAAAAACCACACCAGTCCCTCTGTCCACTGCAGTTCCAGATGTTGAAGATTTTGTTGCTTCCAGGTGTTGGTGCCACAGGCCGCCCTGGTAACCCTGGTGTTCCAGGGCTGAAAGGAGAGCGAGGCTCCTCCTTCTCAGGCTCTCCAGGCTTCTCTGGGCAAAAGGGAACAAGAGGAGATCAAGGTAGGACAATAATAAAAATAAAGAAACGCTGCTTTGTTCTCTGGGCCCAGGCTCATTTAAGGTGGACTCAGATGGAGCAGGAATCTGTTGTGTGGTCTGATGAGTCAAATGTTCTGTGTGCCAGGTGCTCCTGGACTTCCAGGGTTTCCTGGTCTGCCTGGGCTTCCTGGTGAGAGTGGGAGGTCCAATATTCCTGGACCTGTGGGAGACCCTGGCTTTCCTGGACTAGATGGAAGTTATGGTAAATATATTTTTTACTTGTTGCTCATTTTAATTTTGCTTCCCTTCATTTTTCTTAATCTTTCGTTTCAGTTACTCTGTCTTATCCCTTAGTTTGCTCCATCTCTTATATTTTCTCCAGGTCTTCCAGGTCTTCCAGGACCTCCAGGACCACCTGGCCCAGGTACAGTCCAAGGAGACAGAGGTGACTCTGGGCTTCCTGGCTTCCCTGGCTCTCCCGGCAAGAGAGGAGATTCAGGCCTTCCCGCAGGCCCCGGGCTCCCCGGTAGCGCTGGTGTGAAAGGTGAAGTTTAAATATATGTGATGCAAACCCAGACACGCAGCACGAGTGTTGGGTGTAATGTTTTTGTCTCTCATTATTAAAATAAGTAAATGTGCTCACGCTTTTTAGGCACACGAGGAGACACTGGTGTCAGTGGAGGTCCTGGCTTTAAGGGTTACTCCGGTGACTCCGGTGGCTATGGAAACAAAGGAGCCAAGGGAGTCCGAGGTAGGAAGGTTTTAGTGTTTTCCATATGCTGACATTGTTAAGTGAATTGTGAAGGCAGAGGAAATAATAAACTGAATGTCCAGCTCTACTAAACCATATCTCCCACTACTGTTCAGTCACTCATTCTCACTCATTCTGGGTTTTGCCTCCACACTTCACCTTTATTGCGTTCCTCCTTTCCAGGGTCTCGTGGTCCAAAGGGTCCCCCTGGAGAATTACTATCTGCACCACTGCAACCACAATTGAGCCCCATTGGAGGTCCAGGCGTTTCGGGTGAAAGTGGCCCCCTTGGAGGTCGGGGACCACCTGGTCAGCCTGGATTCCCTGGTCGTCCAGGTGAGTAAAACACGAGCCAGTCAGGTTTATGAGAACGAGAAAGTTTGATTGTCGACTTGTGCTTTTGCCCGTTTGCCTTAAGACATGGCCTAATGTACAAACAGGGTTTTGACTCCCATCTCTGTCGTATACTCCCCTCCTGCAGGTCCTAAAGGCCGTAGTGGTTCTGTGGGTAAACTGGGTCGATCCGGACCTCCTGGCGTTCCTGGACGTGCTGGTGATTCTGGACCCACTGGTCTCCCTGGATCCACTGGAGAACAAGGTTGCTAGTCTGTCCTGTTGCTTGTATAATAACATTATAACTGTAAATTCATGTGAGCTGTAAAAAGTGGTCCTTTGCAATGCATGTCTGATTTTGAAGCACTACTAAGTATAAGAAATCTCTTGTTTTATGCACTTCTTGTTCACTAATAACTGATTATTAATCACTGATACATCTGGTTGCGTCTTTTGTTCTAAAGGCATGTGACTATTAAAGCCCATCTTTATTTGACCATTCAGAACCATAACCTATAACCATACCTTTCAAATGAGCTAACTTCACAGTACATTTGTTTCCCATTCCTCCTCCTCAGGTCGTCCTGGAGGAGTCGGTCGGCCTGGGCCCCCTGGCAGCGTCGGACGGAGTTCCAGTATCGGCTACACTCTTGTGAAGCACAGCCAGAGCTCCCAGGTTCCCATGTGTCCCCAGGGTATGGCCAAACTGTGGGATGGATACAGTCTGCTGTATGTGGAGGGCCAGGAGAAGGCTCACAATCAGGACCTCGGTATGGAAGTACTGATGATATTACAGTAGCACAGGGTTGTTTCGTGACCAGTCAGACCTGTCTTGCCTTTCGCATTTTCTGAAATGTTGCTAAAGACCAATGATTGGCCTCTGCAGGTCAGCCAGGGTCCTGCCTCCCCAGGTTCAGCACCATCCCCTTCCTCTACTGCTCTCCCAACGAGGTCTGCTACTACGCCAGCCGCAACGACAAATCCTACTGGCTCTCCACAACCGCACCCATACCCATGATGCCTGTGGCCAGGGAGCAGATCCGACCTTATATCAGCAGGTACTGTACGCTGTGCATTACACTCTCTATAGGACCAGAGATTAAATGATCACTGCCCAACTTACAAGCGAAAAATATCGCATTTCTGTCTGATCCAGATGTTCAGTGTGTGAGGCTCCATCTCAGGCTGTGGCGGTTCACAGCCAGGACACGTCCATACCCACCTGCCCGCCGGGCTGGAGGAGTCTCTGGATAGGATACTCCTTCCTTATGGTACGTCATCAACTCCTGCACTGGAATATGCAGGAGATTACACAAACACTAATTTCACTCATTTCAATTTTTCTTATACTGTATGTTTTGTTTTAATTATTCTTTATTCTATTAAGAGTCAGAAAAATGTCACATCTCACAAGTGGGGAACAAGACAACATTTGACCTTTTGGCATTGTTTTCACAACAGAAACAAGAACTTAACATAAAATCATTCCACTGTATAAATACTTCATCTTATGGTTAAGTCTCCTCTGTTCTCCATCACAGCACACGGCAGCTGGCGCTGAGGGCGGCGGTCAGTCGCTGGTGTCTCCTGGATCCTGTCTGGAAGATTTCCGCGCCACACCGTTCATTGAATGCAACGGAGGCAAGGGCACCTGCCACTACTTCGCCAACAAGTACAGCTTCTGGCTCATCACCGTGGATCCGAGGCAGGAGTTTGTCAGTCCTCCGGTGCAGGAGACCCTGAAAGGAGGCCAGCAGTTTTCCAAAGTCAGCCGCTGCCAAGTCTGCAGCAAGCTGTTGTAGTAGGAGGTGAAAGACAGAGGAAGGGAAACATCAGGAAGTGGAAACTCTGAGGAGGAAGATGAGGTGTTGGTAATGGAGGATGAGATACGAAACAAAATCTATTAAAAAACTGACTGAGTGAAAATGAGGCTGCTTCACTGATGGGTTCAGAATAGTTTGAGCAACATTTTCAAAGCTTTTTAAAATCCCATTAGGGATGAACACAAGACTTGGAGGTAGGAAATGGAAAGAGAAGAGTTCCCAGCGAGGAATCTTCTCAACTTTATCACTGACCATGGTGCTATTGTTTGTTTGTTGTTTTTATGTTGTGTCTATTTTTTCATTTCTACTTTAGCTTGAATCGTTCTCGGCTACCTCGGGCAGTGCCGCCCCCTTTGGACGGCACCGCACCGTTTACAAGTCACGGTGGACGTCTGCCTCAGAGAAGTCGGTTCAGACAGAGTCTGATGTTGGTTCGGCTGAAACCTGGTTGAATATGAGGAGTTCTCGTCTGAACTAATCTAAGTGAAGCAAATAGTGGCTCTTCACCCATATCCATCACAAAGCTCCTGTAACTGTGTGCAGGTGTATTACATATGATGTAAGATGAAATCTGTCCTCGTGGTCGCTCACTCTGTAAACACTGTACTGATAGTTGCTGCTATTCTTATCTGCAGTATTCATGCAGTTGCTTCATAAGTAGCAATAGTGTATCAGCTGCCATTGGTTTCATTGGGAGGATAAAACATTTACTTTATTACATTGTTGCGACATCATAGTCATGAAGGTCGGCTGCTATTCCTAATGCATTAACAGTAGCTTTAACCAACTCATGTGTTTAGCCAAATACAATACAACAAAGAGCAAACGTTATTAGCGTTAGATCAATTTAATTTCACTTTTATTTAAATGAGTCCTTATTTGCCCTTTAGATTTGATGTTCTGATAAATCAGTGTGTGATTTGGTGCAAAAAATGCAAAACAACCAGTTCAGTCATTAAGAACCAGCACTTTTCTCAAAAACACGAAAAGCAACAGCCAGTGAGGACTTGAATGACAGCACTCATTGATTTATATTGCACTGATGTGAACTCACGTGGGTTACAACAACCAACAAGTCGAGACCTGAGGCGTTTTACTCTACAGTTCCACTTTTACACATTTATTGTTATGTTTGACCAAGCTGTTTTTATCACATCTGAATTTGCAGCAGAATACAAAACCTGATCGCTGTTATATAAATGTGTTCATTATTTCTGTACATAATGCTTCTTGTATTTCCCAGCGTGGTATGTCAGAGTAAAGCTCTAAAACGCTGTTTGTGCTTCATTTTAGTTAGTTTCCTTTCACTCGTCTTGGGTAAGAAAGAGGGAAACCTTTGTTTCTCATAAGATCAGACTCCATTGTTTTTTGAACGAGACTTGGCTTATGATCGTACATCGTTCTTTTCTCCTCTCATGCCTCCTGTTTTATCGTTGGACAGTGAGAGCCACTGAGGGATTTCTAACCACTATGATCACAGCGTTTAGCACATATCTCTGCCTCTCATAGCTCTGTCTTATTTTATGTTGTTTTTCTGTTTTATTTCCATTTTTGTCAGCCTTTTTGCTCTTGTAATCTAGACTGTAATTATTTTGCTTATGTCATAATATCGATTGGTATTATTCACTGAGAGTGTTTGGAATGGGATGATTGAATATAATGAAAAACCCCTTGAAAAGTTTTATGTGGAAAATATAGTCGCCACTTGTGATTTATTAACTGTTTTTTATCATCTTTTTGGTCTCGAATAGTTTCAAAAAGAACTAGATGTGCCTGAAATGTCACAGCAAGAATCATTTATTCCCTAAAGGGGATTTGTAACTAAATCTATTAATAACATGTCTGTTACATGTTGTATTTCGTGCTCACACACTTTAAAATAAAGGGTTTCGTTTGTGAGGCTGAAAGGCTCAGTTCTGCCATTTTCTGCGTGACTGCAGATGATTGAAGGTGAAAGTGTTGCTATAAAAGCAGCAGCTGTTGCAAATGTTTTCGCTCATGAGAGTCTGACATGTTTCTTATTAAACGCCCTGTAACCAGAAGTTCAAACTAAAGTAAAATGTATTGTTTGTTTTGTGTTTCAAACGTATTTTAACAGGTTCGAGTCAGACACAGTAAAACCGCTCCTCGTTCACCAGTAGATGGCGACAGAGGCCCACGTTTAACTAGCCAAACAGCCGCAGCACTGCTAGCAAGCGCAGCTCGAAGAACAGCGACGTATATTTTTTTCCTGCTGTTGTGGAACAAACTAACAGGTCAGTGTAGTGACCACAGGCGGAGACTCGTCTAAACCACACGTTAGGGTTACGTGTATACATCTACAGTTGTTAAAGTAGTAGTTTGTTTCTGTGGGCAAAGCGCTAGCGTGCAAGCTGCCTTTAGCTTCACTAGCATGCTAGCATTTCTTACCACCAGCTACAAGCTATGTTACGTTTAATTTTGGCAAACACCGTGAACGCGCGGACACAAATACCACCGTCAACAACGTTTATGATGATAATAATGAGCTCATGCTTCTGGCGTCTTCGCTAATACCAATGGTCACTGCTTTAGCTGTTAGCCAGTGCTAGCTAGCAAACGTTGCACACACAAACTGTAGTTTTCTCACGAACCCGTGTTTATTATAAACCTACTGTTACACGATGTTGTTATAAGTTGTTCTGTTACTGAATATGAGGCAGGGGCCGTTTCCAGCGCACGTCGTGTTTACTGTTGGCGTTATGCTCATGTCAAAGGAAACAGATAGTTATTATCAGCTAACGAGTCATTTAATACTGGTTAACACACGCAGGTGGTCAGTGGTTACATTAGTTGTTGGTTGCAACGAATTCATCCCGTTTGCTCTGTCACTTGTGTCGAACATGTTTTTCTGAATCGCGGATGAATCGGTGAATCGTGTCTGTATTAAGTGTATTTATCTAGACGTTCTTCTGTGAAGCTCGGTTATACTGATGTGTGTTGAGCGCTAAAAAACGTAGTGGCCCGTTGACAGCAGAGGGTAAAACGAGATCGTCGCTACTGTTTTCATCAGACGTCTGATCTGTTCCAGTCATCTAATACTATAATAGAAATATTGCGCGCGCACCAGAAAGCTGTCACCTCACGAGCGTCTGTACCTTGACTGTATTTTAGGATGTATTAGTAGTGAGGTGGCAGCTTTAATGCATGTGCACAATATTTCTTTTCAAGTCATTCATAACTGGAACAGCTCAGACGTCTTATGAAAACAGAAAGTAGCAGCAGATGTTTCCCTGCGGTTTTGACTTGAGGCTTTACATGGCTGCACGGAAACCTACTCACACAGAGAGACGGACAAGCCGAAGCAAAGCAACGTTTAAATGGACAGAGGAAAGGGAGGCGATGAACAATAGAAATGGTTATTGGTTTCACTGAATCCAGTTTCATTTGTGCTGATCCTCAATCCAGGTACGCTGGAATTTTCTGACACCCACTCGGACATGTCCTATGTCTTCATCAACGACTCGTCGCAGACCAGCGTCCCTCTGCTGCAGGCCTGCATTGATGGAGACCTGCCCTTTGCCAAGAGGCTCCTGGAAACGGGATGCGACCCCAACATCCGCGACAACAGGGGCCGCACCGGCTTGCACTTGGCTGCCGCTCGAGGGAATGTGGACATATGCCGCCTCCTGCACAAGTTCGGGGCCGATCTGCTGGCAACAGATTATCAAGGAAATACAGCGCTGCATCTGTGTGGGCATGTGGACACTATACAATTCCTGGTGTCCAACGGGCTCAAGATTGATATCTGGTAAGGAATTGATGAATTTTTTCATGCCTCCCTAATGCTTCTTAGTCTAAATCACTGCTTTGTTAGTTTATTGATACAATTTATCACTGTCATATCTCAGGAGTGTGATTAGTCACAGTGTATTGGTTGTCATTTCCATTTTGAGTCACTTGTGTCTTTTATTATGACACCTTAACCTCATTACACTTACTTACCTAAACAAGCACAGAGGCGTCTTGAGTTTTGACAGGAACTCCTTGAACTCTCTGACTCTATAATAACATTTCTCTGTTGTGTCAAGATTGTAAGTGGTGGAGTTGTGTGGCGCTAGAATAACACAAGTCATCTCTGGCACATGACAAAGGAAAGTTTAAGACCTTAGACAACTCAAAAATGCAAACTTGTTAACATTTGAACAAAGGCTCATATTCTACAGTTTCCTGCAGCTACTGTTACCGTCTTCACCTTCGTTCAGAATTTACCTGGAATGTTACATTGTCAACAGCAGAACCTGATTAGGGTGGAGGGTGGAAACTGGTGCTGCCAGTTTTAATAAAAGTTATTTAAAGGTTTAGATTCTTGACTAAATGAAGAATTCACTTCATTCATTGTTCACTGAGCTGTTTTTACAAAGTAAGCGTGAATCACAAGCGTCAATGCGCTGCCCAACAAGTTAATGACTGAGTGCGGTTTTATTTGAAGAGCTAGTGCGCAGATAAACAAAAGTACAATTACTTCTTTCGCCTTTATTTAAAAGGAGGATTTAAACGCTAAGCAATTAATTAAACCTTTTTCATAAACCACCACAATAAACAATACACCTAGTAGAAGCTGAAATGAAACAGCAGTTATTGAAAATCACATATTACTGCAGATAAACACAATTAGTTTATTTATGTGTAGTGGAGATAAAGTAAGTCAAGATTGACTGGGTGGTTGATGTTTTTGGTGATTTCCAGGTTTGAAACTGACTTATATGCTTACAGACATGCAGATGCACTCTGTGGTTTGTGTGGTTGTCATCAGTGATTGGTTGCTTATCACAAAGCTGCTGTTGAACATCCTCAATACATCCTTGCTTTCTGTCATTTCTGTGTAGTGAGATACAGAAACCTCCAGACAACTTCCTCTTTACAGTATATTTGAATGTCTGTGCTGACAGCTGTGTTTCCCTCCTGACAGCAACCACAATGGGTCGACTCCTCTGGTTCTGGCAAAGAGACGCGGCGTCAACAAGGATGCCATTCGACTCCTGGAGGGACTGGAGGAGCAGGAAGTGAAAGGATTCAACAGAGGAGCTCACTCCAAACTGGAGACCATGCAAATGGCCGATAGCGAGAGGTAGGCAGGGAGAGAGCGTTGTTGTTTAGAGAAATCTGAGTGTAAAAGAGACATCAAGCAGTTAATGATTGTGTCACTTTACTTGTGCTGATGTGGTTTTTGTGTTTATACATTTAAGGACATATAATAACAGACAGATAATGTTTCTCAGTCAAACTATGCTGGTTCTCTGAACAGTGTGATCTATGTTTGTTAAAACAAATACTGTACAGAAAATAATGAGATGAGTGGTTTTCACACGTCAGTCCTAATGTCTTCATGAACTAGTTGTGGGTCTACAGTGACATGCAAACGCTACTGGCTCTGCTCTGATCACTGTGATGCCTCTGTACACATATTACATTTTGGTTGTTACCATGGTAACATCTGGCCCCCAGACCATAGTTATCTTATCGCTCCTTAACAGTCCATGAGAGTGTAAATATTTGCTGTTAACTTTCATCGGACTATAGATGAAACTTGGATCTTTTTTTATTACAAATCCTGATTCAGCTGTTTTAACATCACATGTTACTCTGCTTGGGTATAACACCAGCTGCTCAGTGACGTTTGGCTCTCTGCCATAAATAACAGTGGGATTTCTTGCTAGCTTACCCCACTAGCTAAGTTATAGGAAATCTCTGGTTAACCCGGGCAGTCAGAGCCCAGCTAGCTAACCGAACGCTAGTTTATGCACTTGTTCACATGAGCATCTCGGTCTTTAGGCTTTATAGGTTGCTCAGTGTGTAAATCAGCCACTCTGTTCTTTTCTTTGAGCTCTGATAGTATATAAGGCATCAACACCCCAGACTGACTGTGTTGCTACCTCTTGACGCCTCCGTTCTGTAGAGGAAGCAAACGATGAGCAATAAACTTCATCTGTTGCGTTTCTTTCCACTGTGTGTCCCAGTGCCATGGAGAGCCACTCCCTCCTCAACCCCAACCTGCAGAACAGCGAGGGCGTCCTGTCCAGCTTCAGGACCACCTGGCAGGAGTTTGTGGAGGACCTGGGCTTCTGGAGGGTCCTGCTGCTGCTGGTGGTCATCGCCCTCCTCTCCCTGGGCATCGCCTACTACGTCAGCGGGGTCCTTCCTTTCTCCACCAGCCAGCTGGAGCTCGTGCACTGAGAGAAAGCTGAGGCTAAGGTGGTGAAGAGCAAGCATGTTGTAGGAAGGTAGTAGAATTATCCAGTGACGTGTTGTTCTTGGCTGTTTAAACAGACCAGAAATTCTGATTATTGTTTATTTGCAGCCCAAGATGTATTCCTAAAAATCAGTAATCCAACACAACGAAGCGCACGGTTTAAAAAAAACTAGTTTACAAATGAACTCACTGGATCAAAGTGTTTGTGGAGATTAAGAGGACTCTGTCTTCGTCTGATTCAGTGACTACTACTATACTACAAAACATTTTCCCTTTCCTTCAAGCTGAGGTTGCAGTTCAGCTGCTTATGAAGATGTGACTCAGAAATACTCTGTGCTCTCGCTTTGTTTATTGCAGTTGCACAATGACGTCTCCCTTTCATTCATACTGTGCTCTCTGTTACACGCTGTATATTTGCAAGCAATGTTTTGTTTTCATAGATTTCTCAGTTGTCATTTCACTCACTTATTTATCAAAACTCTTCTCTATTAATTTCTTTCTTACTGTATGTTTTCTTTTCTCTGTCCTCTGTTAGAACGTACATTTAATATTTTAATGAAACAGTTGTTATGTCTGTATGTTGTAAAAGCACCGTGACTGTGTGCCTTCTGATAGCAAGGTTCATGTCAGACTCTGTTCATCCACACATTCCTGCCTGAAGCAGCTTTGTTGCATTCAGATGTTCCTGGAAACATTATAGACAGCTCATGAACAGTGGGCTCATGGCTGCAGATCATTCGTTGACACTTAAGTTTGTTGTATATTCATTTTTATCCCTGTGAACCATGTAGATTTACTTTTGCGCTCTTCATTTTCTATGTACAATAAGGCTTTTGCAGTAAACCTTAATTTAATGTGGAAGATAAATAAAACCATGTGTATGTATGGTTGTAATGACCAAACTGACTCGTGTTGTCAGGACAGACGTTGTCACATGTTCACTCTGTGTATGTACAATTACCCTCAAGTCATTAAGGTTATATGAGGTTGAATTCAATGTAGCGTTTGACTTCAGTGATCGACACTAGACTATCATGTAATGACGATGTATAAACCAAGCGTCTTACCACAAGCCACACACACTTTGTCTGGTTCTGTGCACTTCACTGGTCACAGCTTTGTTATTTTAAAAGAGGGTCAAATTCAATTTCTAATCCAGACTTAATGATGATCATCTTTAAGCCAGACTGAGGGTCTCAAGCCAAATGTGGCTCAGCTATGTGAGAGAAAGTAAGAAGGAGCCAAGAGAAGCCACGTTCACAAGAACGGTTCATGTTCTTCAGTAGTCCGTTCATATTCAGGACAGTTTATGTTGAGAAGAACCCTTTGACGTTTGACTGACTAACGACTATTAGTAATGACATTTGAGAAGATTAGATTTTTTTTAACAAAGCTCTTCTTTGATGTGGCATAACCTCAACCAGACTCTGCCTCCTGCGGCCTCCAGGTAATTTGAGTTTAAGCCAAACACTGTTTTATTAGCTATTTGAGTAACTTCTAACTTTTCTTTTTACAGTAAAAACTGTTTAAGCTCCTGGACTGATGTCATAGTGGCTCATTCTCACTATGCAGGTGAGTCTGTTATTTATGTTTGTGCTAAATATTGAAAATTATTTTTTCGATGCTGATGGTTTTTAAATGTGTTTTAATTTTGTTTGTATCATTTCTTCTGGTTTGTTCCTGTCTTTCACTAACAGCCACTGACTTTAGTTGAGAGCAGTTTCCGCAGTGGTTACAGCGGTGGTTAACACCGCTCTTGTTAAAATGCGAGTCCACTGCCAACATCGTGTGAACCTACCAGATTAAAAAACCATCTGCTGCTGTTAGTGCTAATTAATACAAATGATGCGTTTTAAATAATGTCATGTTTAATCAGTTGTTTATTATTTATTGACAATATTACATGAAAATGGCTTGATGTGATCTTAATGCGGCCCAAAGGCATTTTAGGAAATGAAGCAGATGTGTGTAATGTGGCAGACACTTGCAAAAACACAAAGTACTTGCTACAATACAGTTGTCAGTAAAACGAGCACATTTTGTCCTTGCGGTTGAGTTCTGACGCTCCAGTCTCCTCGTCCTGACTATGAGCCGGTGAGCATCCATTGCTGTGAGGAGGAGGCTGCGCTGCGTTCAGAGACTCTGACTCTCTGTCTGGAGATCAGGAAGCTCATTGGAGCAGCGAAGCTTTAGGTACCAGCCAAGGAGCGAACACAGAATGGCCACAACAAGGTGACAAAGGTTCAAGTTGCCAGACCTTTGTTTTTAGGACTAATTTAGGACACAAAAGAGACGATTAGTTAGATTATTATTATTATAGTTATTCATCCCGAAGCGAAACTTACAGGTTCCAGCATTATTCGCGATCTTAGCACATGAAGGCGTTCAGTAAAATAAATAGTAAAAAAGTTTTCAGGAGTAAAAAGGTCCCATTTAAAACAATACTGAACATTTAAGTTGCAGCAGGTGGAAGTGCAGCTCAGAGGACTGACCTTGTTGCCTTTCAGTGCCAGACTCGCATGCGGCCACAGACAGACTGCGCACAGTCAGTTCCTCCACAGCTGCTCATTACAAGTTTCTATAAATAAGCGTAAACGTTTGCCACCTTTCATGATATAATCTGTCACATAATTGCTGTGAAGTGAAAATGTAATCGTCTGCGTCCACGTTTCCTCAAACTCTCCTAAAAACCTGTTCAGTTCAGCAGGATGAGTCACTAGAACAACACATAACTAATGAGGTTTGCAAAGCTGTGGCTGCTTGAGTGCTGTCAGTTTGACAAAGACAAAAAAGAGTCATTGCCCATAACAAGTATAATCCAAGCAGAGAGCCACACAGACTGTGACGGGTCTGTTGTGCAGGCTGAGGCCAACACAAGTTGAGCTTGCGATAATATGTTTCCAGATATTTTCTGCAAAATCTTGCAAGTGGAAATCGTAACAAAGATTGTGTCTTCATTCTAGTTCCCTGCGCCCTGTCTGGCACACGTTTCTTCAAACTCTATAAACCCTCCTCTGATCTGCTGGGTGTTTGCGTTGGCACAGTTGTTTTTCTTTAAGGCACATGAATAACTGTATTGGGCAGGTGTGTTGTCTGCCTCACTCCTTCGTTGTTGACCCTGTAGATCTCTTGGCTACTCTCACCACGTGAGAAGATATATAAGAAAGATATGAATAAACTGCGAGTCTTAAGGAGGAAAAAACAAGCTGGGGAAGGGGGTATACTATTACTATTAGTAGGGTAATGGAGGTTTATTACTAGTTAGTGTAGTTCTGAGTCATTAAATACTGGTCGTGCACATCTCTGCTGTAAACGTACTCCTTCACATGCTGACATTAGATTTGTAATCAGAATGACAGGGGCCTGTCGTTTATTTAGCTGTAAGTATTAGAATAACAGTGTGTGCAGACACGAGTCTCTTAACCATTTCCTCAGACACTGCACCTTGAGCTGAATTGCATTGGTGTGTGGTGGGTGTTATAAGCAGCGCAGAGTTGTCACCCAGCTCTGATCATTATCAGAGAAATACAAAAAAAGTTGTCTGATCACTAAGATGTTAAATGTACTTCTGGGAAATCATGTGTCCTGGTTGTCTTGTCATAATGTGCTAAATAGCTTGAGGGCAGAGCCTCTGTCTCCTCTACAGCGTCATCAGGTTCAATCCGGAGTAGTTCTATGTATATCACACACGCTGTCAAGCTCTTCATCGACATTGACGGGGCAGTCGTCATGTTAAACGTCTGTAGTGTGAACCATTTGTTCTTTAGTGCTAGTTTGGCTGCACACTTCTTTCATGTGGCCAGGTTAGCTTACTGCAGAAATATGTAAAGCACGACTGCAAGCAAGTCACTGTCAGACTTAAAGGATGTGGTTTAGTTGCGTGACTGCCAGGTTGGGTTTGTGCCAGTTTTAATAAAAGTTGAAATTCTTGACTAAATGAAGAATTAACTGAGCTATTTTTACAAAGTAAGCATGAATCACAACAAGGTAATGACTGAGTGTATGTAGATTTTTTCAATTTAGAACTATTGTAGATTATGGCAGAAATATGTAAAACAATCACAAATGTATGTGTGCAGCTGTGTATGTGTTTGTCAAGCCAACAGGATGACATATCTGTGGGTCAGGTTGGAGGCTGTGCACACTGCGCTTCCATTTAAAACTCTGACTCCTTGTACAGTACAAATGGGAAACCCTGTGTTTGCAGGTTACAGAGAGATTTAAAAATTCTGTGTCTTTCTGTTAAACTGTACAGTCAGTCAATAAAAGCCACATCCTAAACTTTAAAAGCCCAAACAGCCAGTAAATCAGGGACAGAGCAGAGTGAATTACCAGGTAGATTGTGTTTGGGTGTCGCCTCTTCAAGTCACAGACTTGTTGGCTGATCGGAAACTCACTCTTTTATTGATTAATGTTTTTTTCCTAATTTGGTTAAATGTTTCCCACAGCAACAGATCAACAAACACACATTAACCAGTTCATTATATTAATATGATAACTTCCACAGGATTCACTGTTTTTGCTGCCTGCAGCGTTTTGTAGAGGTGTGTGTCAGAAAAACTGACAGTACTTACTGTCAGTGGAGGATCTCTGGCTTGTAGAAAGGAAGACGTGCACTATTCTTCTCTCTGTGTGTGAGTGTATGTGATAAAGTTTTTTGTTGAGGTCAGAGGTCACGTAATGATCAGTTTATGCTGAGTCTGACGCAAATGAACCAACGGCTTTATGGACGTGATGATGACTATGTGAGAAACAGCTCTTTGACTGACTGAGAGGATGAGGGAGGGGCCAAATCACAGACAGGACACATGTGAATGAAGTCTCCAGGAGCCAACACCACAGTATCAGGCTACTGTTTAGTCAATGTCTGCTTCCACACGGTTTTATTAATAAGCCTCCCCTGAAACCTGAACAAAGGACGAACACACAGCCCAGTAAACATTTACATGATTTATTGAATAGACGTTACATTAGATGTGATTTACAGCAAAAACAGCAGGAGCAAGCAAACATGATGTCGAAGGAAAAAAAACATACAAAGCGTTAGAGTACAAATCATCCATTTAATGTCGCCCCATTAGCTGACGAACTAGAATTGTTCACACTGACAAGTGGTGTCTCTACTTGAGCTTCTCCACCATCGGGTCCAGGAGGATTTGTGGGATCTAATCTACCATCCGACTCCAAAAGCCACTGCACAAAGTGCCACAACGATGGATGTGACAACACAGGCTGTGTGGTGTCCACTCTGTTGGCCCATTGCTTTGTCTGTAGGGCTCTTATGGAGTAAACAAACAAACAAACTGTTCATTAGTTCATTATATTATATTATATCACATTATATTGTATAGACAGACGACGACTGGGAGCCTGATGTAGCTGCTACTCACGGGTCCAGGCTCCGGGCAGCTGGTCTGATTCTGGATGCTCTGGACCATCAGCCTCGCAGCATCAGGGTCTCTGCGCTTCTCCCCGTTTTTATCCTGGATGTAGCAAATGTAATCACCTTGGTCCGGTAGCTGAGCTCGGTCCAGAGTTAGTGTGAAGTCTCCCTCTGAGAACCAGTTAGATGGCAAAGACACCCTCGGGTCAAACCCTGCTCCGTACGTGATGTTCTTGGAGGTTAGATCCACTGTGACCACAACCTTCTCTTCTTTCTTCCACGTCACTGATTCTACGCCTTCACCCTCAGTAACAGCGTGACACGGAAAATGCACCTTGTCGTTTTCAGACACGCTGAACTTTCTCGGGTCAACCACTTCCAGGTGGAGTCTCACAGTCTCCCCGTCTGCGCAGATGAACTCATACAATCCCCTGTCATTGTAGTTTACGGGCGATAAGACTAGAGCCGAGTCTGTGTAATTTACCCTCTGCGTCGTTTCCTTCCAGACACCAGATTCACGGCGCGCTAAGCGAACCAAGGTGCCACCTGCCAGTAGATGAAAAAGCTCCAAGTTTTTATCCTGCGCGCACTGAGTCTGAGACGGGACCGATAGTTTGAAGGAATCTCCCACAGCCGCAACTTCTCCAGATGCGCGAATAGATAAAAAACTAACCAAGAGGAGAAAAGCTGCGAGGACGAGAAGGATGCGCGACATCGTAGCTTCTGATGAGACTGTTACTAACTGTCCACCGGCACAAACCAGTTTCACGTTGCTCAGCTGGTGGCCACTCCCCTCGTTCACCTCACTCCCCATTTGCCTCTTTTCCCCTCACATTCCCGCAGAGTGTGACAAGTGCAGTTCCAGGATCAGCTTCAGTGCATCTACAGCGAATGTGTGAAGCAGCCACACCCGCTTAGCAAACCACTCGGTGTGCTCCGTCCAGTTGTGCATTAATTACAACAATAGTAAACACTGTAACGTCGGCCTGAGTCGAATGAGGATTCTAGTAATTCACTCTGCTCTGGCCCTGGATTTACTGGTTTATGGGCTTATAAAGTTATGATGTGGTATTTCTTAGTATGTTAAATGTTCCTAATTACTATAAATGTTTGATCATTTATTGGCATGGTGTGTACTTTCTATTGTTAATTTGTTTCAGTTAATTGAATTACGCTACGCAGCAAAATCGCCAGGAGAAAAGCTGCGAGGACGAGAAGGATGCGCGACATCGTAGCTTCTGATAAGACTGTTACTAACTGTCCACCGGCACAAACCAGATTATACAGTAAACGACAAGTGAGACTGAATATTAATAATCAGTGACACTTAGTGGCAGCAGACAACAACCTCATCTGAGTGTTTGTCGTGATTAACAGGATCAGCTTCGGTGAGCGGCTCTGGTTGTTTAACCACAGAGACTCGAACTATTTTTGAAGCCAGGTCTGGACACAAACACTGAGCGCGGTGCACATTAAGAGGACGTTGTGTGAAATGCACCAAACAAGCTGCAGGTTAACACATATTTCTCATATGTCCTGTTTGTAAAAAACGTTGTTCCTGACAAATAAAAGAGAGAATCACAGAGTAAGATCACATTTCAGAGTAGAGACGATGCGATGGCTTCAGGATGTTACTGTTAAGCAGGATAAGATATGACGAGTAGTGACCATTGGTTTTGCTGGTTAGACCACAAGAGTCTCTGTCACTTTCCTGTTTGACGAAGCAGAAGCGTGTGAGCTGTTACCACACATCCAAACTGCGCCGTCAGGCCTTTGTCTAGTTGTAGTTGTATATATTAAATGACAATCTAATTTTAAATTAATCTAATTTCTCTGCCAGTTAAGCCTATTGTTAAAAGGTAACAGTGTGGGATCACATTAATGTTTCCAGATCACTGAGGCAAACAAGACTGAGGGAAGAAGTCAGACCTTCTCTTGTTCTTTAGTTGTCTTCATCTGGCTTTAAGCGGTGGTGAATGTCTTAAACAAACAAAGCAATGGAAGCCAAACAATCCTTGTGCTTTACTAAGACACCTGCTCCTGAAGGGTTGTTGTAGTCGAGCCTCGTCTCACTTACGCATGACGTCGGGCCTGTAGGGCCTGTGTGCAGGGTGGAGGCTCACAGATTAGGCCGTAAACGCTGCACGTATTTCAGTGTATTATTAGTACATGGTTATATTTCATCACTTCGATCCTGTCACTGTCTGAACTCTTCTTCAGAGTGAACCACTTTGAAGCGTGGCAGGTTATTTATATGTGAGCGCAGGCGTCCCACGGGTTTTGGAGACGGTCGTTTTCATTTGTGATGCACCTGATTTGTTGTTGTTGTTGTTGTTGTTGTTGTTGTTGTTGTTGTTGTTGTTGTTGTTGTTGTTGTTGTCCCAGTAAACGGTCGTTTTAGTTCTAGTGGACTATTCAATGATAGTAAATTAAAGCTGGTGAAGATGACGTCACTGACATGCAGCAAAACGAATGAGATCAACATGTTCTAGGAGAAAACCTGCGATACTGTACAAAGCAATTTAATTGCACGTCCAAATGTTTGCTCGTGTTTCAGATGGTGACTCAGTTTGTCTTCGTGGCTCATTCTTGTCGAGCTGTTAGTCTAACGCTTGTGTGGTGTTGGATGAGTCCTGACTAAAACAGAACTTTGTGGCTGAAGTTTGTCCTGTCAGACTCCAGGCTTGTAGCTACTGTGTGATGGCACCACTGCAGTTTGAACGTGTGTCCTTCAACCAGTTATTTTCTACAGGGACGATATTCTTTGAATAACACGTGACGCGTTAACTCAGCAGTACTTTGATTAAAGACCCAACTCTTTAAGTGCAGAGAGCTGGTTAATCTGTCCTCAGCATCATCGGCCAGTCCTTCCATCCAAAGCTGCTAATTACACATTTAAATAATGTCATTTAAATAATAATTTAAATTAATTAAATCCGAATGAATTTAAATAGGTGAGACTTTCATTTAACAGAATATATGAACAAATTCTATTCAGGCCTTAAATCAAACCCCAGCTAAAACCTGTTAGGAGACGTATTCGTGTCTTAAACGGGAGTAGGTTGAGATCAGACGCTTGACTTTGTTCTAGTTGAACTTGTCCATCAGTCGCTGGAAACTGAAGCTTTAGAAGCATTAAGCTCTGACTGAACGACGAGCATCAGCCCTTCAGAGAAAAACGCCTGATAGACAAATAGATCAAACGCCCGAGGCGTGAAAACCCAGGCGTTGTTTAAATTGGTTATGAAAGGTTTTCCGTGAGCAACAAAGACACACAACTCAACGAGAAAACTAAGTTGAACTAACAATGAACAACAATGGGTTTATATGTTTAAAAAATGTAACTGTAGAATCACATTACTACTTTTTGTGGTTCATGATCATTTCTAGTGTTTGTTTAGCTTAGTTTGTTTTAACTAGTCTGCTTGCACATAGTTTATCAGATAACTGTACCGGAATCTGATTATATGATTGTAGATCAAATATTAGTTGTTTCATAAAAGTGTTTTGGTCATGTTTTATGTAAATATATATATATATATATATATATATATATATATATATATATATATATATATATATATATATATATATATATATATATATATATATATATATATATATATATATATATATATATATATATATATATATATATATATCTCAACAGAAAAGTCACTTTACAAGGCAAAATCTAAGACCTTAAACAGCAAAAATCCCAGCAAATCCCACACTGAGCAAGCGTTTTAATAGAAAACCAATCAATAAATTACAATTAAAATATTACATTTTTGTGAAATATAGAAAAAGTCAAAGGGACTGTTGTGTTTAAATCCTCAACATGCGCTGATTGCACCTGGAGATACAGTTCAACAGCAGTGGAATAATGTACAAGAGTCGCTCAAAGTTTTACAAGGGGAGCTGGGTGACTGACAAAATTGTTAAAATTTAACTTATGAAGACAATGATTTCAGCTTTTCAAATTTAATTTATACTGAGAATTTCCACTGCTCCAACCTCGGGTCTAGGATTGTATCTGCGGCATTTAGTTCTCCAGATCACAAAGACCACTGCCCCAAGCCCCACAACGATGTTATCCACAGTGTGTGTTGTCCTATGCCACTAGGGATCTAAGGTATGCAGGTATTTAACCCGCAGTGGTCAAATTATTATTATTATTATTATTTTAATGCAAAGAAAAGGCTGTTTGTCCCCCCCCTCTAATGCCATCCATAGTTTTCCCTTCAGTCTGAAGAAGAGCTCTTAACTTGCCTGTTTGTGAATAGTGTTAACTGTACATGCAAACTATGCAGGGTTTTATTTACAAAAACCGGAAGTAGAGAGAGAGGGTGGAGAGCACAGGGGGAGCAGAGCTAAGGTGCAGGCGGAATGACGCACTTAAGAAAAGATCGGTGTTTCATGCAGAAACTAAGAAACAAAGTAAAGTTTGGACTGTCAGCATGATAGTCTAAGTTGATGATGGGCCTGTCGTAGTGAAGAAAACGAGCTTCAACACGACGTTCGGCAGACGTTAGCTAAGCGAGGAGCGGAGGACCTGACGACGGAGGCAGCAGCGAACCCAGCGGGACGCGCTTCTCTCAGGCGGTTGAAGTAGGATGCCAGGCAAAGACAAAGGCCATTACTGTTTGCCACATTTGCAGCGCTCAAGCAGCCACAGCTTTCATTCACCAGACATTTTCCCTTCACAGCAATTAATCATTTATTTATAGAAACCTGTAATGTGCAGCTTTGGGTGGAGGAATTGTTTGGAGCAGATGTTCCTGAGAGGGAGCTGTGCGCTTGGTTTGTAGTGGGCTGGCGTTTGGGTGGCGTGATAATAGCGCATAATAGCAGTGTGTTGGCTTAAACACAATTTAATTTCAGTCTTAAACATTTGACTGTCAGATTTCTAACCGGCTACTTTATTACATACACATATATGGTCTGTTGTAATACGTAATTTCCACTTAAATTCCAATAAAAAAAACAGAAATGATGAACTAATAAAATTAGAATTAAAGGCAGAGTTGCTGTGTTGGATTGGATTAGACTGTACAGGTGTTACTAATAAACACCTGTACAGTCCTCTCCCCCAGACAACAATTGTGTTTATTATACAAGGAGCCACCCTCATCCTTCTGGAAATGTTACTAGGTCCCTACGTAGAAACACTTACTCAGCATCGACCTCATACTATAACCGGTTTAGTCCCTTGGGAAAATGTAATGAAGAGTCAGAGAAGCTGCTTTTACATTGAGACCAGTGACTTTTTCTGGTGTTGTTGGAGACTTTGAGCGACTTTTGTATGAAAGCGCTTTATTCTGTCTTCTCTGTTGTATTATGTTGTATATCTGACCTCAAAGTTAAGTTTGCATTTGAAGTTTAGTGCTGCCTTCTTTACTGTGAACGGTGCCTTGTACAGGACAGGGAATATGAACTCGATATGCGTCATGATAGACACTGCCATCTAGCGGCCAAATGAGTTAAATGAGGAAACGCTGAGCACCACGAGCAAGTCTGGTGTCTGTGCGTCGCTGGAGCGTTGAATCGCTCTTGTATCAACTAAGAGAGTGCGACATGTTAGCTCTGGTTTGTGCTAATACCTCACTGCATTTTAGCTAATTCGTGCTACTTGTCATGCAGCCTGTACGTACATGTATGTTTATGCATGTACGCAGAAGCAGAATGTTATTCGTGTTTTGTTCTGTGTGTTTCAGTTTTACAAAAAAGGAAGAAGTCTGAAGCTTGAAAGATCAGTTTTTGTTCTTAGCCTTCATTTAGCATTAACTACTTTTTGTGGTTCATGATCATTTCTAGTGTTTGTTTAGCTTAGTTTGTTTTAACTAGTCTGCTTGCACATATTTTATCAGATAACTGTACCTGCTACTGAATATGATTATTTGATTGTAGATCAAATTATATTTTATAGTTGTTTCATAAAAGTGTTTGGTCATGGTTTACGTAAAGGAGGTGGCCCCCACTGTTGGGTTTAAATCACCAACAGCGCTGATTACACCTGGAGATACGGTTCAATAACAGTGAAATGATGTACAGGAGTCGCGCAAAGTTTTACTTGCATTGTGCAAGGGGAGCTCGATGGGATCTCAGTGTGTTACCATTTCACCCAAACTCAGCCTACTCCACCGAGTTCGTCCTGGTTCAAACTTTTTATTCACACAAGCACAGAGCGCATAGTTGTCAGTAGAGATAATACCATACATGAGCAGGACAGTACAGCAACAGTGGATAAATACCAGAGCACCTCAGTTGCATCATGCTCTGTTTTACGCAGACACACACCCTATGTTTAAAAGTTATGTCCCACCCTGTAAATAAGTAGAACATAACATTCATACAATGATGTTACGGCCCAAGGCCTAGTGTATGTGGTTATGTGTGGGTTCGCTGCTGTGTATGTGTATGTGTGTGTGTGCATGTGTAACCGGCAGATCACCGGAACATCGTCCGATTGGCGGAGCGCGAGCAGCAGTGTTCTGATTGGCTGGGTTTCCCTTTTAAAAGAGACAGCGGTGACAGCGGCCCCGGCGCCCGTCTTCTGACATTAGCTACAGCGACCTTCCATTAGTTCTTTCGAATCCTCCTGTGCGGCCTTGTGCCTATGTGTTGTAATATTCTGTTTATTTGCAAAGTAGGGGTGAGCTGCCATTTTCTTTGTATTACGTTTTCTGCTGTTTATCGCTCAGGGAGTCAGGACTAGCTAACTGTCTTTCTGTTCTTTTGTTTTCGATTAGGGCTTAGCTAGCTTGTGGGACCTCAGACACTGTTTTGTTTGTTGTTTTGGCCTTGGCTCACCCTGAAGAGATTTGCATTGTACACTATATATATATATTGTCACTCAGGGTTGTGTGTATACATATGGTGTGTACTGTTTGGGGCGTGGGTTTTTGGTGAGGACTGAGACACAAATCGCGTGTTACGTGCCTACCTAGACGGGGACGTAACATATTTGGGGGCTCGTCCATTAGCGTGAGGATGGAGTTTGATCTAGATGAGTTTGCGTGCAATCCCACGCTGGAGAAACTAAACCGGTGCACCAAGGCCGACCTGCTGCTCATTGCGAATTTCTTTGACATTGCCGTTCCTCTAAATGCTAGGAAGGCCGAGGTTAAAACCGCGCTAGCAGAGCAGTTGGGGGAGAGAGGCATTGTTGAAGTTGAGACCCCGCGGTAGTTGCAAGTCGGTAAGGGCGCAGAGGCTGCCGATGCCCCGCCGGCTCCTAGCAAACCGGCGGCGGTGAAAGTGAAGGTTTCCACTAGTTCTCCGGCTGGGAAGGACTCCTCATCCGTCCGATCACGGGCGGTGGAGGAGATGAGTGAATTAGAGTTGGCTTTTCGGCTAAAAGAGGTGGAGTTGCAGACGAAGACCCGTGAGGTTGAGCTTATGCACCTTCGAATCCGGGCTATGGAAATGGGGAGCGCTGTGGAGCACCGAACCTCCACCCCGGTCAGTGTGCGTCCTCCCCCCGCTCCCTCAGATCCGTTTGATGTTAGCAGGCATATTGGCTTAGTTCCTCCCTTCAGGGAGAGTGAGGTGGACAGCTACTTTCGTGCGTTTGAACGTATTGCGTCCACCTTAACACTAGAAGTCCCAGAGATTTCTAACCCTCCTTTGGCCAAGTGGATGCTAACTGGCTAGTCTTTTGGCTATCATTAGCATCAATTCATGTGTAAATAAGGTCATTACCTGAGCAATCTGCAGGGGGTTTGGGGGGGTGTGAGTGAATGGTTGCTGGTGGCTTGTTTGTATGCGTGGGGGAGGGATGGCTGCTAAAAGCAGAGAACTTGTTTGACCAGATTTCCCCCGCTTTGCTGCTCCTCAACCAAAAAAGAGCCTGTTTGTGGACTGACCTGACAGAGACAGTGAAAGATGGCACAGTGTGGCATGAAGAACAGGTGGGGACGCGTCTCCCTTTCACCCCAATCAAAGCGTATGCTGCAGATGGAGAGCCAACGGCTAAGGCCAGGAAAAGTATCTCGAGTCGCCTTCAGAGCTTCCTGTGTTTCATCATCATCATGTTCATTGACATGCTTCATAGCATTCAAGAATAGACTATAAAAACATGCACAGGAAGATGTTCATGGTCCTCCCTGAACTAATGGCATTTATTGCAATTGTCATATTGCGGGTGATTACCAAAGTTCCATCACGTAGTACCTTGGTAATGGTTGCTGGTGGCTTGTTTGTATGTGTGGGGGAGGGAGAGCTGCTAAAAGCAGAGAAATTGAGTCTCCTGGATGAATGAGAATCTTCACAGACTTGATTTACCATTCAATTCTTCATTCATGAATTCAATTCATTCTCACATTGGAATATAGGGTCTTGCCCAGGTATAAAAAGATATGAATTAACACATCTAATTGCACGCAGCTTGCTCTCAGATGAGAGGTAATTCCTTTTGTACTGAGGTGGATAAAATCTCACTGCACATAGCCTACTACTTCAGTGCCCTCAAGAATTCTGTGGTGTACGAACCTCCTCTCCAAGAAAAGAAAATGCAGAGAAGACTCACCACACAGCAGGCCTTGGAAATGAACCTGAGTGAAGTAAACCCTTGCGACTCAGATGGAGAAGACATAGAACTTCAGCCGGATTCAGACTCAGAGTCTGATCTGTCTTCAGGTTAGGTTTCATTTCATATTATTTCCTATTTCATTTGAAACCAGTAAGTGGAAAACACCAAAAAAGAGTGGAGTGACATAAATCATTTGTCACCAATTGCATCACGTCCTACAACCCTGGTCTACATATCACCGTTGATGAACGGCTTTTCCCGTCAAAGACTCGCTGCTGTTTCCTGCAGTATATTGCAATTAAACCTGACAAGTTTGGGATCAAGTTTTGGGTGGCTTGTGACCTAAAATCCAAGTACATTTGTAACGTCCTCCCATATCTTGGCAAGGATCCTAGTCGTCCCAGTGGAGAGAGACTGACTGAAAATGTAGTGATGAGGCTGATGGAACCATTCCTGGACAAGGGCAGAAATGTTACCACGGACAATTTCTTCACATCGCTGTCACTTGCGCATAAACTTCTTAGCCGGAAAACTACGTACTACGCTGACGGCGTATGCGCCCAAACGGAAGAAGACCGTCTACATTCTTAGCAGCATGCACAGCGTGATTCAGACTGATAATACCACCAAAAGGAAGCCAAACACTGTCACCCTTTACAACACCACAAAGTGCGGCGTGGATGTGATGGACCAGATGGTGCGGGAGTACACTGTCCGCACAGGGACACGGCGCTGGACAGTTGCCGTGTCCTATAACATGATTGACATGGCAGCACTGAATGCACATGTGCTGTATCAAGCAGGCACCAGAAAGACGGGTGGACTTCCTGGTGGAGCTTGCAAGAGAGTTGGCTAACTCTCATATGTGTGCGAAGAAGGCAAAAAAAGAACAATTGCTTGGAAACAACCCTCCACACCAAGCCCTGGAAAAAGAGCCATGTGTCAGGTCAAACACCACTGCAAGAACAATCATGCCACTGTGCGATGTGTTCACTGCTACAGATACACATGTGGTAAATGCAGACGGGAGATACAATGGCAGTGCCAGGATTGTGCGTGATTGCTGGAATGTACTCACAAATATGTGTACAAATGGTTGGTTTCTTTAATTCATTTTGTACTATTTTTATCAATAAATCTTTGCAACAAAGGAAAAAAGCATGTGGTGATTTCTCCCTAAGATGCAAAGTGAAACACAAGTTTCCTTGAGGTGGCTCAGCATGGCCCCACGTTGTTTACATAACAAAAGCAATCGTTCACAGCTGATTAAGGGTATTAGCCCAAAGCCTTCGAGCCGATCGGCTCGCCGGAGGGTTTTATAGGTAGAAAAGCCAAATGGCTCATCTCTGGGACTTCTAGTGTTAAAGTGGCCACGAGAAATGTGGAGTTTGTTGCTGCAGTGCAAACTAGTGGGGAAAGCTCAGGAAGTGTGTTCGGCTCTGTCTATAGATGACAGCATGGACTACGACACGGTGAAGGCTACAGTGCTGCGGGCCTATGAGCTTGTTCCTGAGGCTTATCGGCAGAAGTTTCGGAGCGGAGAGAGAGCTGTCAATCAAACGTACGTGGAGTTTGCCCGTGAGAAGGCGACTCTGTTTGATAAATGGTGCGCCGCTAGTAAAGTCACAAGGCTCGATCAGTTACGCGAACTGATGTTACTAGAAGAGTTTAAAGTGTGTCTCCGGATAAAATTGTAGTTTATCTGAATGAACAGAAGGTAGAGTCGTTGGTTAAGGCTGCGGTGTTGGCTGATGAATTTGAGCTCACTCATCGGGTCGTGTTCACTACAGAACGGCGAGAGGATAAGCTGTGTGTGAGCCCTGAGAGGACACAGTCGCTAAGAACACAGCCTTACACCAGGTCTGTTTCCTCTGAGGGGCGGGAGTGTTTCTATTGCCATGAGAGGGGGCACCTGATCGCTAACTGTCCCGTGCTCCGGAGAAAGGAGCGAACGAACGGACAAAGGAGTCCGAAGAGCATTGGGTTCGTTCGGCCTGCTACGTCTCAGTCTGACTCAGAGTTCTCATATACAGGAGCACCGGTAGATTCGGCCGATGAGATCTATCGACCGTTTATGCTCAAGGGTTCTGTGTCCCTCACCGGAGACGTTAAGGATCAAGAGCTGATCACTGTGCTACGGGACACCGGAGCGGCACAGTCTCTCATGTCACAGAGTGTCCTACCTTTTAGTTGTGCCTCCTATTGTGGATCCGATGCATTAGTTTGGGGAGCGGAAAGGCGTATTTTGCGAGCCCCGCTGCACAACGTGTTTTTGAGCTGTCCGTTGGTGTCCGGTCCTGTTAAAGTTGGCGTCCTGCCACATTTACCGGTAGATGGGGTTGCCCTAATACTAGGAAACGATCTAGCGGGTGATAAAGTGTTTCCCGTTCCAGAGGTGGCGGATGGCCCTGCTGCCGATTCACCTCTGCCTGCTGATGTGACCATTTCCCCTGCTGTGTTCGACGTTTGCGCTGTTACTAGTGCACAAACCCGTAAGTTCGGCGAAGTTGTTGAACGGACTGATTGTTTCCTGTGCGCAGACGCCGCAGAGAATTTAAGCAAACCTGCCAAGAGCGAGTCCACTGCCACTAAACCGTTGCCGCTTGGAGCAGACGTATGTTTTGAGGTAAACCGAGCTGAGTTCATTCAGGAACAACTGACCAACTCGACTTTAGCCCCTTGCTCTGTCACTACGGCAGATGCTGGCAGGACAGGTAGTAGTGTGTACTACCGGGAGAACGGAGTGTTGATGCGCCACTGGCCACTCTGTCCGATGATTTAGGCTGGAAGTCGGTCCGACCAGTGGTGTCCACCACGGATCGAAAAAGAAAATCACGTGGTTGCCATGTTAAAATGCTGAAGAAGTATGTTGCCCGTAGAGAGAGGATGACTGCTGATAGGAAGTCAGGTGGGCCAGTTGTCATAGCCACTATCGTCCCAAGTCCGTCTCCTCCGATTCAGTATTCCCCTGAGGGTGGGGGGGAGTCGTGTGTCATGTGTTGGCCGACGCGCTCTCTCGTTCGTGGTAGTCAAACCTTTTTGAGGAAAGGTTTGTTTTTTTAGGAGGGGGGGTGTTACAGCCCAAGGCCTAGTGTATGTGGTTATGTGTGGGTTCGCTGCTGTGTATGTGTATGTGTATGTGTGTGTGTGCATGTGTAACCGGCAGATCACCGGAACATCGTCCGATTGGCGGAGCGCGAGCAGCAGTGTTCTGGGTTTCCCTTTTAAAAGAGACAGCGGTGACAGCGGCCCCGGCGCCCGTCTTCTGACATTAGCTACAGCGACCTTCCATTTGTTCTTTCGAATCCTCCTGTGCGGCCTTGTGCCTATGTGTTGTAATATTCTGTTTATTTGCAAAGTAGGGGTGAGCTGCCATTTCCTTTGTATTACGTTTTCTCCTGTTTATCGCTCAGCGAGTCAGGACTAGCTAACTGTCTTTCTGTTCTTTTGTTTTCGATTAGGGCTTAGCTAGCTTGTGGGACCTCAGACACTGTTTTGTTTGTTGTTTTGGCCTTGGCTCACCCTGAAGAGATTTGCATTGTACACTATATATATATATTGTCACTCAGGGTTGTGTGTATACATGGTGTGTACTGTTTGGGGCGTGGGTTTTTGGTGAGGACTGAGACACAAATCGCGTGTTACGTGCCTACCTAGACGGGGACATAACAAATGATAACAAAATAAAAGGTACAGCATCAGGAATTAAATGAATTCTAACACCCACCCCACTAGATACCACTCAAATATGTAAACCTGAACACACAGGTCAGGAAAAATGTACATGATTAAAACTTACAATTTGATACAAGTTCAATTCAGTTTCATTCATATATATAAATAGAAAAGTCACTTTAGAAGGTAAAATTTAAGACCTTAAACAACAAAAACCCGGCAAATCCCACACTCAGCAAGCGTTTTAATAGAAAACCAATCAATGAATTACAATTAAAATATTTCATTTTTATGAAATGTAGAAAAAGTCAAAAGCGAAATTGCAAAAAAATGTAACTAACAAAAATGTTAAAATATAACTTATAGACCTCAGGTCTAGGATTGTGTCTGCGGCATTTCGTCCTCCAGATCACAAAGACCACTGCCCCAAGTCCCACAACGATGGGTATGACAATCCACAGTGTGTGTTGCCACTGTAGGGATCTAATGGGACAAAGAAAGAAACTGTTTAGTTCACTATATTATGACAGATATGACTCATGAGCTTTTTGTTATGGCGCATGTGGCCACTGCTCACTGGTCCATGCTGTGGGCTGCTGGTCTGATTCTGGATGGTCTGCGTCGCAGCAACAGGATCAACTGTTTAGGGTTGGCTACAACGAGAGGAAACGACAGAAAGATGAAAGCTGCGTATGAAAGTATGATTTCCTAAAATCTCTCCCACACTGCATCCAAAAACAAGGATGTGAAGCAAAACGGTGCATGTGAAGTAGCGCTGTGGTCGTGCCAAGTTGTCTTTCTCCAGCTTAATGCAACTCAAGTGGTTTTATAGGCAAATTGTGTGGGGTGTGGTTGGTTAAGTGTCGTCTACACTCCCACTCAAAAGCCAGCTCCGCTAAAGACTCACCTCTCACTGAGTGTAATGAATGTAAACTAAGTAGCAAGGTAGGTGAAAAGGGATCACAAACACAGGGAACTGAACTGTTACAGGTGTAGTGTGTGCACTTTGCCTTTTCTTGCCCAGACTGACACTGTGGTTACAGGAGAAGTCTGACCGTGTATTTGCATACACATACCACTGGAGGCGAATCAGGAGGGTGAGCTGTGGTAATGTCGTGGCCTCAGGGTCATAATCATCATGATCACATATAGTTTATCTTGTTGGGTTCAGCTAATAATGGAAATAAGGTGGATAAAATTTGACCTGACCAGACATGTTAGCTGATCTGAAGCTCACTCTGTTACTGGCTAATGTTTTTTTCCTAATTTGGTCAAATGTTTCCCACAGCCTTTATTCAACAGATCAACAAACACACATTAACCTGTTCATAATATTCATATGATAATTCCCACAGGATTCACTGTTTTTGCTGCCTGCAGCGTTTTGTAGAGGTTTTTGACTTACTGTCAGTGGAGGATCTCTGGCCTGTAGAAAGGAAGACATAGTATTTAGTGTGTTAAAGTTCATGTCAAACTCTGAGGTGGATAAAATGATAGAAATGCATCTGCAGGAGCACATTACAAACACGTCCAGATCAGAAGTCAGAAGCTTAAACAAACATGACCCATGAGCCCAAGGGCTCAAAAGGGATTGTTCAACAAACAAAGCAATGAAAGACAAATTATCCAAACACACTATGTGTGTCAGAAAAACGTAACTGGATGATCTCTGGCCTGTAGAAAGGAAGAAGTGCACTATTCTTCTCTCTGTGTGTGAGTGTATGTGATACAGCTATTGGTTGAGGTCAGAGGGGTCACGTAATGATCCCTTTATGCTGAATCGCAAATGAACCAACGGCTTTATGGATGTGATGATGACCTTGTGAGAAACAGCTCTATGACTGACTGAGAGGATGAGGGAGGGGCCGAATCACAGACAGGACACATGTGAATGAAGTCTCCAGGAGCCAACACCACAGTATCAGGCTACTGTTTAGTCAATGTCTGCTTCCACACGGTTTTATTAATAAGCCTCCCCTGAAACCTGAAGGATGAACACACAGCCCAGTAAACATTTACATGATTTATTGAATAGACGTTACATTAGATGTGATTTACAGCAAAAACAGCAGAAGCAAGCAAACATGATGTCGAAGGAAAAAAACACAATTCTAGCAAACATACAAAGCGTTAGAGTACAAATCATCCATTTAATGCTGCCCCATTAGCTGACGAACTAGAATTGTTCACACTGACAAGTGGTGTCTCTACTTGAGCTTCTCCACCATCGGGTCCAGGAGGAGATTTGTGGGATCTAATCCACCATCCGACTCCAAAAGCCACTGCACAAAGTGCCACAACGATGGATGTGACAACCCAGGCTGTGTGGTGTCCACTCTGTTGGCCCATTGCTTTGTCTGTAGGGCTCTTATGGAGTAAACAAACAAACAAACTGTCATTAGTTCATTATATTATATTATATCACATTATATTGTATAGACAGACGACGACTGGGAGCCTGATGTAGCTGCTACTCACGGGTCCAGGCTCCGGGCAGCTGGTCTGATTCTGGATGCTCTGGACCATCAGCCTCGCAGCATCAGGGTCTCTGCGCTTCTCCCCGTTTTTACCCTGGATGTAGCAAATGTAATCACCTTGGTCCGGTAGCTGAGCTCGGTCCAGAGTTAGTGTGAAGTCCCCCTCTGAGAACCAGTTAGATGGCAAAGACACCCTCAGGTCAAACTCTAGTGCGTACGTGATTTTCTTGGAGGTTAGATTCACTCTGACCACAACTTTCCCTCCTTTCTTCCACGTCACTGATTTGACGTCTTCACCCTCAGTAACAGCGTGACACGGAAAATGCACCTTGTCGTTTTCAGACACGCTGAACTTTCTCGGGTCAACCACTTCCAGGTGGAGTCTCACAGTCTCCCCGTCTGTGCAGATGAACTCATACAATCCCCTGTCATTGTAGTTTACGGGCGATAAGACTAGAGCCGAGTCTGCGTAATTTACCCTCTGCGTCGTTTCCTCCCAGACGCCAGATTCACGGCGCGCTAAGCGAACCAAGGTGCCACCTGCGTAATGAAAAAGCTCCAAGTTTTTATCCTGCGCGCACTGAGCCTGAGACGGGACCGATAGTTTGAAGGAATCTCCCACAGCCGCAACTTCTCCAGATGCGCGAATAGATAAAAAACTAACCAAGAGGAGAAAAGCTGCGAGGACGAGAAGGATGCGGGACATCGTAGCTTCTGATGAGACTGTTAATAACTGTCCACCGGCACAAACCAGTTTCACGTTGCTCAGCTGGTGGCCACTCCCCATTGGCCTCTTTTCCCCTCACATTCCCGCAGAATGTGACAAGTGCAGTTCCTCCGACATCAGTTCAGGATCCGCTTCAGTGCATCTACAGCGAATGTGTGAGGCAGCCACACCCGTTTAGCAAAACACTCGGTGTGCTCCGTCCAGTTATGCATTAATTACAACAATAGTAAACACTGTAACATCGGCCTGAGTCGCATGAGGAAAATGGTGTATAAGGAAGTTTTAACATTTGAGGAGCAATATGTCTTCATATATTCTGTTAAGTGAAAGTCTCACCTATTTAGATTCATTCGGATTTAATTAATTTAAATTAAATTCGGATTTATTTAAATGTGTAATTAGCAGCTTTGGATGGAAGGACTGACCGATGATGCTGAGGACAGATTAACCAGCTTTAATCAAAGTACTGCTGAGTTAACGCGTCACGTGTTATTCAAAGAATATCGTCCCTGTAGAAAATAACTGGTGGAAGAAGGACACACGTTCAAACTGCAGTGGTGCCATCACACAGTAGCTACAAGCCTGGAGTCTGACAGGACAAACTTCAGCCACAAAGTTCTGTTTTAGTCAGGACTCATCCAACACCACACAAGCGTTAGACTAACAGATGCTCCATAAAAGCCAAACCAGCTGCAAGAATGAGTCACTGTGACCTGAGCCCAGGAGCTTGTGTGTGTGGGCAAGGTTGTCAACGACGACTGAGACTCTGAGGAAAGTCCTTAAAACAAGGCACAATGTGTGTTGTTGCCTTTAAATGAACAATAAAGTGAAATACATCTGCATTATTACCAGCTTCCTGCACAGTGAAACACAAATGACTTAAGTGACTGTACAACTGATCTATATCTGCTTTAAAACATGGTGGACACAGTTTCACACTGGCTCATATTTCTGGCCCCATAACTGTTCTGAAGCTCATCTGAGAAGTAAGTCACTAATATACACTAAAACCCAGTGACTCACATTCTAGTGGAAAATATTTCTGGAGGACAGAAACATTTGTTTGTTTTGCTTGTAGCTGCTTTGCATTTTCATATTTGGTGCTTCTTCAGCGAAGGGGCTACAGATACTGTGTCCTCAGACAAGTCCATGTGTGTTTAGCACTGGATGAGAACAAAAGATCCATATACAGCTTGTGTGATGGCTGAGATGAAAGCAAGAACAGTTTGAGGCGGGTTCTAGTCCAGGTCATCTCTGTCTTTGGACGCGCTCAGTAGTGGACTCACATATTAACAAGAGCAATGTTAACTGCTCCGAGTCACCACTGTGGAAACTGCTCTCATTTTCAACATTTAGGGAATGTGTGGATTCTAGTAATTCACTCTGCTCTGTCCCTGGATTTACTGGTTGTATGGGCTTATAAAGTTATCATGTGGTATTTCTTAGTATGTTAAATGTTCCTAATTACTATAAATGTTTGATCATTTATTGGCATGGTGTGTACTTTCTATTGTTAATTTGTTTCAGTTAATTGAATTACGCTACGCAGCAAAATCGCCAGGAGAAAAGCTGCGAGGACGAGAAGGATGCGCGACATTGTAGCTTCTGATGAGACTGTTACTAACTGTCCACTGGCAAACCAGATTATACAGTAAACGACAAGTGAGACTGAATATTAATAAACAGTGACACTTAGTGGCAGCAGACAACAACCTCATCTGAGTGTTTGTTTAACAGGATCAGCTTCAGTGAGCGGCTCTGGTTGTTTAACACTAGAAGTCCCAGAGATGAGCCATTTGGCTTTTCTACCTATAAAACCCGCCGGCGAGCCGATCGGCTCGAAGGCTTTGGGCTAATACCCTTAATCAGCTGTGAACGATTGCTTTTGTTATGTAAAAGACGTGGGGCCATGCTGAGCCACCTCAAGGAAACTTGTGTTTCACTTTGCATCTTAGGGAGAAATCACCACATGCTTTTTTCCTTTGTTGCAAAGATTTATTGATAAAAATAGTACAAAATGAATTAAAGAAACCAACCATTTGTACACATATTTGTGAGTACATTCCAGCAATCACGCACAATCCTGGCACTGCCATTGTATCTCCCGTCTGCATTTACCACATGTGTATCTGTAGCAGTGAACACATCGCACAGTGGCATGATTGTTCTTGCAGTGGTGTTTGACCTGACACGTGGCTCTTTTTCCAGGGCTTGGTGTGGAGGGTTGTTTCCAAGCAATTGTTCTTTTTTTGCCTTCTTCGCACACATATGAGAGTTAGCCAACTCTCTTGCAAGCTCCACCAGGAAGTCCACCCGTCTTTCTGGTGCCTGCTTGATACAGCACATGTGCATTCAGTGCTGCCATGTCAATCATGTTATAGGACACGGCAACTGTCCAGCGCCGTGTCCCTGTGCGGACAGTGTACTCCCGCACCATCTGGTCCATCACATCCACGCCGCACTTTGTGGTGTTGTAAAGGGTGACAGTGTTTGGCTTCCTTTTGGTGGTCTTATCAGTCTGAATCACGCTGTGCATGCTGCTAAGAATGTAGACGGTCTTCTTCCGTTTGGGCGCATACGCCGTCAGCGTAGTACGTAGTTTTCCGGCTAAGAAGTTTATGCGCAAGTGACAGCGATGTGAAGAAATTGTCCGTGGTAACATTTCTGCCCTTGTCCAGGAATGGTTCCATCAGCCTCATCACTACATTTTCAGTCAGTCTCTCTCCACTGGGACGACTAGGATCCTTGCCAAGATATGGGAGGACGTTACAAATGTACTTGGATTTTAGGTCACAAGCCACCCAAAACTTGATCCCAAACTTGTCAGGTTTAATTGCAATATACTGCAGGAAACAGCAGCGAGTCTTTGACGGGAAAAGCCGTTCATCAACGGTGATATGTAGACCAGGGTTGTAGGACGTGATGCAATTGGTGACAAATGATTTATGTCACTCCACTCTTTTTTGGTGTTTTCCACTTACTGGTTTCAAATGAAATAGGAAATAATATGAAATGAAACCTAACCTGAAGACAGATCAGACTCTGAGTCTGAATCCGGCTGAAGTTCTATGTCTTCTCCATCTGAGTCGCAAGGGTTTACTTCACTCAGGTTCATTTCCAAGGCCTGCTGTGTGGTGAGTCTTCTCTGCATTTTCTTTTCTTGGAGAGGAGGTTCGTACACCACAGAATTCTTGAGGGCACTGAAGTAGTAGGCTATGTGCAGTGAGATTTTATCCACCTCAGTACAAAAGGAATTACCTCTCATCTGAGAGCAAGCTGCGTGCAATTAGATGTGTTAATTCATATCTTTTTATACCTGGGCAAGACCCTATATTCCAATGTGAGAATGAATTGAATTCATGAATGAAGAATTGAATGGTAAATCAAGTCTGTGAAGATTCTCATTCATCCAGGAGACTCAATTTCTCTGCTTTTAGCAGCTCTCCCTCCCCCACACATACAAACAAGCCACCAGCAACCATTACCAAGGTACTACGTGATGGAACTTTGGTAATCACCCGCAATATGACAATTGCAATAAATGCCATTAGTTCAGGGAGGACCATGAACATCTTCCTGTGCATGTTTTTATAGTCTATTCTTGAATGCTATGAAGCATGTCAATGAACATGATGATGATGAAACACAGGAAGCTCTGAAGGCGACTCGAGATACTTTTCCTGGCCTTAGCCGTTGGCTCTCCATCTGCAGCATACGCTTTGATTGGGGTGAAAGGGAGACGCGTCCCCACCTGTTCTTCATGCCACACTGTGCCATCTTTCACTGTCTCTGTCAGGTCAGTCCACAAACAGGCTCTTTTTTGGTTGAGGAGCAGCAAAGCGGGGGAAATCTGGTCAAACAAGTTCTCTGCTTTTAGCAGCCATCCCTCCCCCACGCATACAAACAAGCCACCAGCAACCATTCACTCACACCCCCCCAAACCCCCTGCAGATTGCTCAGGTAATGACCTTATTTACACATGAATTGATGCTAATGATAGCCAAAAGACTAGCCAGTTAGCATCCACTTGGCCAAAGGAGGGTTAGAAATCTCTGGGACTTCTAGTGTTAACAACGCAGAGACTCGAACTTTTTTTGAAGCCAGGTCTGGACACAAACACTGAGGACACATTAAGAGGACGTTGTGTGAAATGCACCAAACAAGCTGCAGGTTAACATATTTCTCATATGTCCTGTTTGTGGACACACCTCGGGAAAGCGAAACACAAAACACGAACAACAACCGAAAACGTTGTTCCTGACGAATAAAAGAGAGAATCACAGAGTAAGATCACATTTCAGAGTAGAGACGATGCGATGGCTTCAGGATGTTACTGTTAAGCAGGATAAGATATGACGAGTAGTGACCATTGGTTTTGCTGGTTAGACCACGAGAGTCTCTGTCACTTTCCTGTTAGACGAAGCAGAAGCGTGTGAGCTGTTACCACACATGCAAACTGCGCCGTCAGGCCTTTGTCTACTTGTAGTTGTATATATTAAATGACAATCTAATTTTAAATTAAACAGATAAGCGCAGCCTGCTTGAGCTCCTATGTTTCGCTTTTATTTAATAGCCCTTAAGGCCTCTCTGACTGAACATTCCTGAATAAATTATAGTTCTCTGCTCTGAGTCATGAAATCACTGCTGGTCAAGTGCGTTTAAAGGCTAATTTCTCTGCCAGTTAAGCCTATTGTTAAAAGGTAACAGTGTGACAACTGCTAAGACAACTGCTCCTGAAGGGTTGTTGTAGTTGAGCCTCGTCTCACTTACGCATGACGTCGGGCCTGTAGGGCCTGTGTGCAGGGTGGAGGCTCACAGATTAGGCTGTAAACGCTGCACGTATTTCAGTGTATTAGTTAGTACGTGGTTATATTTCATCACTTCGATCCTGTCACTGTCTGAACTCTTCTTCAGAGTGAACCACTTTGAAGCGTGGCAGGTTATTTAGATGTGAGCGCAGGCGTCCCACGGGTTTTGGAGACGGTCGTTTTCAAATCGGAATTTAATTAGTGATGCACCTGATTTGTTGTTGTTGTTGTTGTTGTTGTTGTTTTCCCAGTAAACGGTCGTTTTAGTTCTAGTGGACTATTCAATGATAGCAAATTAAAGCTGATGAAGATGACGTCACTGACATGCAGCAAAACGAATGAGATCAACATGTTCTAGAAGAAAACCTGCGATACTGTACAAAGCAATTTAAATGCACGTCGAAATGTTTGCTCGTGTTTCAGATGGTGACTCAGTTTGTCTTCGTGGCTCATTCTTGTCGAGCTGTTAGTCTAACGCTTGTGTGGTGTTGGATGAGTCCTGACTAAAACAGAACTTTGTGGCTGAAGTTTGTCCTGTCAGACTCCAGGCTTGTAGCTACTGTGTGATGGCACCACTGCAGTTTGAATGTGTGTCCTTCCACCAGTTATTTTCTACAGGGACGATATTCTTTGAATAACACGTGACGCGTTAACTCAGCAGTACTTTGATTAAAGACCCAACTCTTTAAGTGCAGAGAGCTGGTTAATCTGTCCTCAGCATCATCGGTCAGTCCTTCCATCCAAAGCTGCTAATTACACGTTTAAATAATGTAATTTAAATAATAATTTAAATTAATTAAATCCGAATGAATCTAAATAGGTGAGACTTTCATTTAACAGAATATATTAACAAATCCTATTCAGCCCTTAAATCAAACCCCAGCTGAAACCTGTTAGGAGACGTATTCGTGTCTTAAACGGGAGTAGGTTGAGATCAGACGCTTGACTTTGTTCTAGTTGAACTTGTCCATCAGTCGCTGGAAACTGAAGCTTTAGAAGCATTAAGCTCTGACTGAACGACGAGCATCAGCCCTTGAGAGAAAAACGCCTGATAGACAAATAGATCAAACGCCCGAGGCGTGAAAACCCAGGCGTTGTTTAAATTGGTTATGAAAGGTTTTCCGTGAGCAACAAAGACACACAACTCAACGAGACAACTAAGTTGAACTAACAATGAACAACAATGGGTTTATATGTTTAAAAAATGTAACTGTAGAATCACATTACGTCCAAATCACTGAGGCAACAAGACTCAACGAAGAAGTCAGAAGCTTGAAAGATTTAGCGTTAACTACTTTTTGTGGTTCATGATCATTTCTAGTGTTTGTTTAGCTTAGTTTGTTTTAACTAGTCTGCTTGCACATAGTTTATCAGATAACTGTACCGGAATCTGATTATATGATTGTAGATCAAATATTATTTTATAGTTGTTTCATAAAAGTGTTTGGTCATGTTTTATGTAAATATATATATATATATATCAACAGAAAAGTCACTTTACAAGGCAAAATCTAAGACCTTAAACAGCAAAAAACACAGCAAATCCCACACTGAGCAAGCGTTTTAATAGAAAACCAATCAATGAATTACAATTAAAATATTACATTTTTATGAAATATAGAAAAAGTCAAAAGCGACTGTTGTGTTTAAATCCTCAACATGCGCTGATTGCACCTGGAGATACAGTTCAACAGCAGTGGAATAATGTACGAGAGTCGCTCAAAGTTTTACAAGGGGAGCTGGGTGACTGACAAAAATGTTCAAATTTAACTTATGAAGACAATGATTTCAGCTTTTCAAATTTAATTTATACTGAGAATTTCCACTGCTCCAACCTCGGGTCTAGGATTGTATCTGCGGCATTTAGTTCTCCAGATCACAAAGACCACTGCCCCAAGCCCCACAACGATGTTATCCACAGTGTGTGTTGTCCTATGCCACTAGGGATCTAAGGTATGCAGGTATTTAACCTGCAGTGGTCAAATTATTATTATTATTATTATTTTAATGCAAAGAAAAGGCTGTTTGTCTCATCTGTCAAGAGGCGGTATTCAAAGAATACAATCTGCGCTGACACTATGAATCCCGTCACAAAGACGTATGGTAACTTGCAAGGCCAAATACTAACAGACAAACTCTCTCTAATAGAAAACAGTCGCCACCCTAAGCCAGAAAACTGGAATAATTTCTCCCCAGCTATCACACAAGCTGCATATGGCCGAAATATAAATTTAACACTTAGATTCAAGCGTCAACAGCAAATGTGTGAGGCAGCCACACCCTCTCAGCTAAACCTCTAGGTGTGCTCCACCCAGGTATGCATTAATGACAACAAGAATAAATACTGTTAGAATAAATACGGTTAGTGGGCTGGCGTTTGGGTGGCGTGATAATAGCCCCCCCCCCCCACGCACACACACACACACACACACACACACACACACACACACAGTGGTTAAATACTCGCTGTCACTGTTCGGTTATCCGGGGAAGCTCCACAATGGCGCACGATCTGCGCTGCTTTGCATCTCTCCTCTTGCTGTTTTACGCCCCTGACCTCGCAGGCTCCGTGGAAGTGATTTTAGGAAAGTCGTTCACTTTTGCGGGAACCGCAGGTTGCAGGGCGGCTGAGGGCAAACTGGTTCTAACCGGACTGACCGGACCGGACCGGCGGGTGGCCGTTCACAGGCAAGGTGTGTGGGAACCTGATGACTATTACAGGGGCAGAGTTAGTTCAGGACCCTCCGTCTCCTTCAATCGCACAGTTTTCACAGACGGTGGCACGTATGAGCTCATCTGCGACGACAGTCGGGTTGGTTTTGAAGTCATCCAGCTGAAAGTGCTGGTTCCATCTTACGCATCTGTGACAGAGGGAGACGCGGCCAAACTACAGCTCAACCATCACACAGGAGCCAAACCCCCGAAGTGTGTGACGTGGGTGAAACACGGGGGGAAACTTGTGTTTGAGCGCAGCTTCTCCTCGGGTGAAGACAGATATGGAGCCGGCTACGAGGGGAGGGTGTCCATGTCACACGAAGCCTACAGAGAAGGAGACCTGTCTCTGGATGTGAGGCGGACTCAGGTGGAGGATGCGGGAGATTACTTCAGCTACGTTAGTGATGAAACGGGGGAGAAGTTTGTTGCTGCTGTGAGACTGACGGTCAACAAGCAAACCTGGGCTCAGACTAACGCAAGCACGCAGCCTGTAAGTACAACAGTGAGTGTGAGTGTGTCCGTGTGTGTGCTGTCACCACCTTTGGCGTCACATTTTAAACGTTCAGTTTTGTTCAGTTGTTCAGACTTTCTTACTCCTGAAAACTATTTATTTTATTACACTCCTTCATGTGTTAAGATCGCGAACAATGCAGAACCTGAGTTTCACTTTGGGATGAATAACTATAATAATAATAATCTAACTAATCGTCTCTTTTGTGTCCTCTTCTGTAGCCAACACAGATCTGTGCTGAAGACAAAGGTTCGGCAACTTGGACCATTGTCGTCTCGACACTTGCGTTTTTGCTTGTGGCCATTTTGTGTGGGCTCCTTGGCTGGTGCCTAAAGTCTCGCTGCTCCAGACAGAGAGTCAGTCTTTGAACGCAGCGCAGCCTCCTCCTCACAGCAATAGATGCTCTCTGGCACATAGTCAGGACGAGGAGACTGGAGCGTCAGGATGCAACCGCGAGTTTTTTTTCCTGCTTTTACACGTGTCTGCCACATTACACACATTTGCTCCATTTCCTAAAATGCCTTTGGACATGAAGATCACATCAAGCCTATATTATTGTGAATGAATAATAACTCAACTACTGATTAAACATGATATTATTTAAAAACGCATCATTTGTATTAATTAGCACCAACATAAACGCACAGCAGATGTTTCTTTTTAATCTGGTAGGTTCACACGATGTTGGCAATGGACTCACATATTAACAAGAGCCGCTTCTGGGGGATACTCTAAATCCACCACCACGGTAGGGGTAAACTATCTACAGAGAGCCAGGCCAGATACAGGCTGTATTGGAACATCACTCAGGTTCTTTTGGTACCACGCTTCAAAGATGATGTCACAGAGATGTCCATTCACTCTTAACTGTACTGTACTAGGTGGACCGACTAAACCTTCTGGTATCCCAGAGTTTCCAGGTGTAGACACATGACTTCTCTTCACAGTACAGTGAGTGTCTTCCCCTTAAGTGATGGTAGCAGGTTGGCTTTCTTTAGACAGTTTAAGAGCTTGGATCAACTTTTTAATCACTCTATTTTTGATTCTCTTGATTAGAGCATTTAGATGCAAAATGCCCATTTTCTCCACATCTATAGCAGAATTGCTGTTCACAAGCTTGTGAGAATCTGGCAGGGGATCGTACTTTAGTGGGGGCTTCCACTATCAAGACATTAGCTGGGTGGAACAGTCCAGCTTCTGTTGTTACTTTCCTACCTACCTGTTTCCTTAAAGCTCTCAGCTCACTGTCCTGGCTGTTCTCACTTACTGGTATCTCTGTGTGCGTAGAATCAGTACACTGCTTGTTCTGTACCTGATTTAAACTTTCCACTAACCTGTGTCTTTTGAGTTAGCCACCCTTCTCAATACTCCACCATGAGCCATGCTTGCTCCAGCCAGTGGTCAAACTGCTCCTCATTTGCTGGAACAGGTTGTGTCCCTGAAAAAACACGCAGCCTTCGATATCCACTTTCAGCTGGGGGTTTGTTGGTCTCTTCTAAGAAGTCACCAAACGCTTGCCACAAGTTATCAGAGGTTGTGGACTGTTGTGCTCCTGGCATTAGGGCTCTAATGTCATCCATAGTTTTCCCTTCAGTCTGAAGAAGAGCTCTTAACTTGCCTGTTTGTGAATAGTGTTAACTGTACATGCAAACTATGCAGGGTTTTATTTACAAAAACCGGAAGTAGAGAGAGAGGGTGGAGAGCACAGGGGGAGCAGAGCTAAGGTGCAGGCAGAATGACGCACTTAAGAAAAGATCGGTGTTTCATGCAGAAACTAAGAAACAAAGTAAAGTTTGGACTGTCAGCATGATAGTCTAAGTTGATGATGGGCCTGTCGTAGTGAAGAAAACGAGCTTCAACACGACGTTCGGCAGACGTTAGCTAAGCGAGGAGCGGAGGACCTGACGACGGAGGCAGCAGCGAACCCAGCGGGACGCGCTTCTCTCAGGCGGTTGAGGTAGGATGCCAGGCAAAGACAAAGGCCATTACTGTTTGCCACATTTGCAGCGCTCAAGCAGCCACAGCTTTCATTCACCAGACATTTTCCCTTCACAGCAATTAATCATTTATTTATAGAAACCTGTAATGTGCAGCTTTGGGTGGAGGAATTGTTTGGAGCAGATGTTCCTGAGAGGGAGCTGTGCGCTTGGTTTGTAGTGGGCTGGCGTTTGGGTGGCGTGATAATAGCGCATAATAGCAGTGTGTTGGCTTAAACACAATTTAATTTCAGTCTTAAACATTTGACTGTCAGATTTCTAACCGGCTACTTTATTACATACACATATATGGTCTGTTGTAATACGTCATTTCCACTTAAATTCCAATAAAAAAAACAGAAATGATGAACTAATAAAATTAGAATTAAAGGCAGAGTTGCTGTGTTGGATTGGATTAGACTGTACAGGTGTTTATAATAAAGTGACCAGTGCAAGTGATGTAACATTTCCAAAGCATGTGGTGTTCTGATGTCATCCTTATCATTTCAGGGGACTGTGTGATCTCCTGCATTATAGTCACCATCACTCTTCTGCTGGTCGTATTAGGCATGTGTGCGTTTTTCTTTTTGAGCAAGAAATGTGGTAAGTCAGTGTCTCCTTAGCAGTTTCTATGTCCTCTATTACTTCCTGGGTTATGTTGATGTTATGTATTTATCCAACATTAAAATATTTTCAGGAATAAATACACTGACAGCATGTTTCTTTTGTTTTCATTCAGTTGGTGCAAAGAGTTCTGTGCCAGAAGACCCAAAGGATGCAGGTGATGCCCATGAAATTCAGATCGACATGAATGAAAATTGCACTGATAGGTTTCTGGAAATAATTGAGGAACTGCAGAACCAACTTTGTGATCGAGATGAGAAAATTCTCAACCTGACTGCAGAAGTGAATCAGCTCTTTCAGATCTAGACTCAGCAGCAACCACACGATAAAGTCTCAACAAAGGAAAGAATGCAAACAAAATCCAGTCAGTGCGAGCAGCACATGCACTTCTGCACTTTTTATGAATGATGGAACCAATTCATCTGCTTCTTCTTCATCCTCTCCCCCAGACAACAAACAATTTCGTTTATCATACAAGGAGCCACTCTCATCCATCTGGAAATGTTGCTAGGTCCCTACGTAGAAACACTTACTCAGCATCGACCTCCTACCATAACTGGTTTAGTCCTTTGAGAAAATGTAATGAAGAGTCAGAGAAGCTGCTTTTACATTGAGACCAGCGACTTTTTCTGGTGTTGTTGGAGACTTTGAGCGACTTTTGTATGAAAGCGCTTTATTCTGTCTTCTCTGTTGTATTATGTTGTATATCTGACCTCAAAGTTAAGTTTGCATTTGAAGTTTAGTGCTGCCTTCTTTACTGTGAACGGTGCCTTGTACAGGACAGGGAATATGAACTCGATATGCGTCATGATAGACACTGCCATCTAGCGGCCAAATGAGTTAAATGAGGAAACGCTGAGCACCACGAGCAAGTCTGGTGTCTGTGCGTCGCTGGAGCGTTGAATCGCTCTTGTATCAACTAAGAGAGTGCGACATGTTAGCTCTGGTTTGTGCTAATACCTCACTGCATTTTAGCTAATTCGTGCTACTTGTCATGCAGCCTGTACATGTATGTTTATGCATGTACGCAGAAGCAGAATGTTATTCGTGTTTTGTTCTGTGTGTTTCAGTTTTACAAAAAAGGAAAGGAAAGAACTATCGTCTACCGAGTGTTTCATTGAAGCCTTTCATGTTTAGCTCGCTGCATAAGTTAAGCGACCACGTTTAATTGAGGGCAGAAGAGTAAAAAGATTTACACAGCAGTCAAGCGGTTTTGGACCAATCTGAAGCCATGGATGGGTCAGACTCACCCGCCACATATGCTGGTCGCACGGAAGACTATGTAATGAGCCACTTCCACAACAATGACAATAGGAAATGTGTGACAGAACACAAAGAGATGGACAACAGTGATGAGAACCACAATTCAGCATTAAACGTGTTACGTACCCCCATGAATATCCTAGTCCGTCCACTTGGCAGCCCAGGGTTTCACCACATCTTCCTTCCAGTCAGACCACTGCAGAAATCCCACTGTCTCCATCAAAACATCGATCCTCTGACATATCTGACCTCACTGTTCTCCTCTCACGTCGTGACCTTTGACGGCAGGTCTCACAGTGTTTGACAACCTGACCTGAAACCTATATAGCCTGGAAATCAACTTTTACTGAAGGTTTAAATTTGAAGTGTAGAGAGGAACTTGATTTAATCACTAAACGGGTCAGCGGAGATTCACTCCAGCATGCCCTCAGAATTAGAGATGTACACATCAGCAATCCTGAGGCTGAACAGAAGTTATGGCTCATCGGAAGTCATTGAAGCTTCTTTGTTTAAACGACCTAGAGAGCTTTCCCAGAGTTTCTCCCAAAGATAATCAACTTCTGCAGGAACTTGCTGATCTCCTTCTAGAAATTCAGGCAGCAAAGAATGAAGAGTATCTTCCAGGCCTCTGCTTTCTAGACACAGTAGAAAAACTCCCACATGGTCTGCAGGAGGGATAAGTCAATCAAGGGTCAAAGTATAAGAAAGAACACAATGTTCATTATCTGCTTTTCTCCTTTTTTGTTCAGTTTGTGAACAGCCATGCAGAAATGAAAAAAGACCCCAGCTTCATGCTTCAAAACTGCAACAGCGTGCATATGAAAGTAGAAAGAACAATAACGAGACCAGCTCGGTTCAGGGTTCCAGTCACAACAAACAAAACACAGATTGCTACACCTTATAGTAAGATAAACTCTTACACTCAGCCCAGATAAACAGTGTCCTGCTCACAGAAAACCACATTCACTTGCGAAATGTAGAGGGTTTAGAGTGAAGACACTGGACGAAAGAAGAAGCCTCTTGAAGTGTCTTTCATCAACTGAACACAGAGCCAAAGACTGTAAGGAAGTTATATCCTGCAACAGGGAAGGGCTCATTTCTGCCATGCACGCCGGCCCCCATGGAGGGTTGCAGACTCGAACTCATCATCAGAGACGTATGGTGGGGATCCAGGTCCCACGAACTCCACAGTGTCCACATCAAACTGCACTGAGGTATGTGGGCAAAGAATACAAGGAAAATCCGGTTCTAAAATCTGCCTAGTAAGCGTATATCCCAGAATTAACCCAGAGAAGAAAAGGAGAACGTATGCAATTCTAGACGATCAAAGTAATGTATCATTAGCCCGTTTGTCCTTTTTTGTTCGAGCAGAATAGCGAAGCCCTCCCATATTGAAAACATGCTCAAGCACAGTGGACAAAATAAGGGCCGAGCTCACGGCTTTGTGATTGAAGGCATTGATGGGAAAGTATCTATGCCGCTACCAGTTCTCACTGAATGTAACCAAAGAGGAGTGAAATACGCAGTAGCTGCTGCTGCTCACCCTCACTTGTCTCACGTAGCTTCAGAAATACCACCACTCGATCCATCAGCCGATATTCTGCTTCTTTTGGGACGAGATGTAATTCGGGTGCATAAGGTTCGCTGCCAAGTAAACGGCCTCCTCATAGCTGCTACAGTCAGAGCAGGAGGTGTTCACCTCTCCTCTTCCAGTCGGCAAATACATCGCGCATGCGCAAAACTGGCACTGGCTGATCCCGATTCCCACCATTGCATTATAAATGTAATGCAAATGTACATTTCTTTGTCTAAAATAAATCACTGCATTGACTCACACAGCCTCAGTCACTTACTCACCTCGTCCACTGAGTGTGTGCCCCTCTGAGCAAAATATCTTTCTAGCTAGTACATCATGTTTCAATTGAAATGTTCGCTCAAAAATACAGGAAGCAGTGGGAATCAAACCCTTAATTCAAGGGTTGGGTGGAGCTGTTTATTGGCAATGACATACTGCCTGTATTGTAAGGCTGATTTCTACGCCAAACTCAGTGACATGAAAAAACAACAAAACCGTGACCGTGTTTGCCCACTGCTGACCCCAGGGGGATTGGTTCAAATGCAGTGTCTATTTCCCCCAGTGTGAGATCTAAGTATGGACAGTAGACACTTAAAATACTATATATACTACTTTACCAGTTGTACTGCTTGTTGTACATGTTGTTAAACGTCCATTTTGTATTTACTGTTGCTTCATCCACTACATTACTATCTCAGCTTGAAAGACGTTTGACGTGATGTTTTGCTTGTTTGTGCACTGACTTTGAACACATCCGTACAGGTTTTGGTCCACTGTTAAAAAACTTTTTTAACTCTTATCAATTAGCAAAAACATAAACGTCATTGAAGGACATCCTAAGCTAAAAACTACACAAGCGTTTGATTGCAATTGATCATGTCTACTTCCCTAAAATGAGTTTTATTGCGTTACTATAACTACATATGCAGTTTTAGTTTGTCAAACTTAAATGATCAAGTTTTACAAAAGGCAACAGCTCTGGTTTCAGTGGTGCAGTATTTATCTGGTGTGTGAGTAGCAGATTTGGTCTTTCTGCAATTTTCTTCTTCCCTGGTCAGATACGTTACATCAAATTGTTGTTTGTGTTACAAAGTCTGGACTATTTTAAGAAAGGATTACCTGTAATAATTGGAGCGATAATTTAATACCAATTTATGGACACTTTATTTTACAAGTTATAGATACTTTATTCACTCTGTGTATTTATTATAAGAACTTAGGTGCTGAGGTGACATGAAATAACCTGATGTAAAGAACTGTGGGTTTGCTAATTGAATTGTTCTACAGTGGACTGTAAATTACGGAGTCCCGGAAGGGACATGGGAGGGGAAAAAAATTGGTTGAGGGGGGGGGGGGGGGAAAGATGAACTATTTGCGCGATCTCGCAAAACTTTTTTCTTCTAAAACAACTTCCGGGTCAGCTGGTCACCACAAAAATGACAATAATGGAGCGTACACAAGTGTGGGAGCCGTTCATAGACTTTTATTTTGAGCTAGGGCTCAAATACAGCGACATTAAGTCGGTGCTTGGTAGAAAACACGGTTTTTACTTAAGTGAGCGACACCATAAGAGAATACCGTACTTTACGCACCATAAGGCACCGCATTATAAGACGCAGTCTCAATTATGCGTACTAACATACTAGCGCATGCTAAAAAATACGGTCTACGAACAAAGGTAACAGAAGAAAACTGTGAGTTTAGTAGAACTTCGTTCAGCTATTTAACATTACTCTCACATTATTTTTTTTTAATCAATCTTCTCCCACAAATACATCAAAGTCCTCATTTGCGTCCCAGTCTTAGTAAAGGTTCGCCGTCTGTCAACCATCGCTTCCACACTGCTCGCAACTTTGAACGCCCTGTTTACACCAATGTCCAGCGGTTGGAGTTCTTTTGTTAATCCTCCCGGAATGATTGCAAGCTCCGAATTCCTTTGCTTCACCTGCTTTATCACAGGAGCGGTGAGATTTGCAAGTCGCAGATTAACAGGGACGGTGATGCATGGAAAAAAAACATTCGGTCTCCTTATATAGACCTTTATTTATCGTTTTTCGTTATCGGTTTATCGTGGCCAGCGTACATAGTGTACGTATTACATCCCTGTGTTAGCGGGAAATGGTCCGACAGTCAATCAAGCAGAGCAACATTTTTACCGATTTTGGAACTCAGTCCATATATGAGGCGCATTGGATTATTAGGCGCACGGCCGATTTTTGAGAAGAATTTTGTCTTGTAGGTGTGCCTTATAGTGCGGAAAATACGCTACTTAAGAAAATGGGTTGTTTTCGTCGTAAAACGTACTCCAAATTGGCGGATGTAGTTGCTTTCATCTCGCAAAACTATTGCGAGATCCCGCAATAGTTCATCTTTTATTTTTTCAACCAATTCGAGCAGCCTTAGTCAACTGTGTTTGTTGCCTTCATTCTGTTAGCATAGATCAGATGTAATGTAAAAATATCACCTTTCTGCGCTTTGCTGGGTTTTAGTACATTTTTGTTCAGATCTAAAACTGTTCAGTGTTGCCTGCGTCATGCAGATATGCATGAGGGTGGTTGGCAAATCTGGAAAACTAGATATTCCTGTTGATACATCATTTCCAAATGTCAGTGTTTGAAAGTTGAGTCATGGCAACTGGACTTGTTCGTTTCACTGTAGAAACGTTTTACCACCTATCCAGGTAAAGAACAAGTCCAGCTGCCACGACTTAGCTTTCAGACAACTTCACATGGATGATTGAGAATCTTTACAGACAAAGTGTTTAACATATCCACACACTCATATTGAAAGAATTCAAACTGAGGCACCATCTGAAAAATGACCAAGAATTTTGCAGAAGAGGTGAAGAGACGTGTACAAGCAGAATGTAACAGGTGGAGAAAAGCGTCAGGTGTGTTGTGTGATAAAAGAGTGTGTGCGACAATCAAAGGGATGATTTTCTAGACTGGCGACACCAGCGATGCTGTAAAGCTTAGAGGGTGACGAGGGTGGACAGGATCAGGAATGAGTACATCAGAAGCACAGCTCATGTTGGATGTTTTAGAGATAAAGTCAGAGGGGCCAGCTTAAGATCATTTGGACATGTTCCGAGGCGAGATTGTGAGTATGCCGGTAAACTGATGCTGAGGTTGGAAAGGAGGTCTAGAGGAAAACCAAGAGCAGAAATGTGGATGTAGTGAAAGAGGACATGGAGTTAGTTGGTGTGAGAGAAGAGAAGGCTGAGGACAACGTTAAATGGAGGAAGATGACTCACTGTGGTGACACCTAAAAGGGAAAATGCTGAAAGGAAAAGAAGAAGACACTGTGTACAGCGACTGTCTATATGTTACTAAATTACGATGCACCGCTGTATTTACCTTTGGCGCTAACAGGTTTTTGTGTAAAAATTGTGCAAAACAATTAGTATAAAACGTATGTAGAAGAATCCATATGCTGATAAGCACTCAAATATGACTCAACATTTGTTCACTGATCTTGACGTTAGCAGAAATCGGTAAACCACGTTGCCGACTTCTCTTAACGCTAGCTAATTTAAACTAGTCGATGTTAAAGTTAAACATTTGCTTTAATTAAGCTGCTGTTGGGTCGGCACCTGTATAGATAACTAGTGTTATGCTGAAAGTTTGGCTCATCGATGCAATGACTCTTGCATATACACATGATTAATGCCTGGCCTCCTATTCGCAGCTCTGACATTTACAATCATGGGTCTTTCCTTTTTACGAAAAACGCTCACAGGCATTGATAACTGTGATCAACTTGGAGAAGCTCTTCGACCAAGGACAAAAGGTCCTTGGTCCTTGGTCAATCTACCTGTGACCGTCAGCCTGTGTGTGGGTCAGCGAACAATGCTGAGAACTGCTTAGTCATTTAACTGCAGCTTGATCTATTAGTGAAAGAGGCTTCACAGACGGGTCGACACCGTGTCACCGGGGAAATTATAAACAGGAATCTGTGACAACCCCACACGTCCTCTGGATGTACGAACGTGGGCCGTACCCCATTCAATATCATGGACATTTTCTGAAGACGAGCAGACGGACTCAGTAGTTTGTCATGTTTCCACCCAGTTTGTTTGGATATTACACACTAGTTGACATGCTTGTTCAAAGAATAGCGTCTAGTAACACTAGTAGATGCATATTGTATATTACATGTTAAGTCTAGTTAAAGCAAAAAAAAAAACAAAAACCAACCCTTACCATTAGCTGAACTGGTTAACTAGTAACGGCAACAAACGCACACTAGTTAACTAGTAAAATGGTTAACTGGTATGTTATACATGATGAAGTGTAATTCATCCTAGTTGGACAAAATGCGAACTAGTCAATGTGTGTGTTACTAGTTAACATGCACAGCACTCCAAGCTCCATACATGTTAACTAGTGAAGTGTTGAACACTTGACTAGTCAACTAGTTCACAGTGCATGTAACTAGTGTGCCATTTGGTAGAACTACAACAACATGTTAACCCTCTGTAGCAATAATTTTTAGTTTCGTTTTTCGAAGCTTGGGGGTCCCTGATAAAATGAAAAACTAGAGTTTGGTTTGTTGCCTCACGGCAACAACATGCTGTGAAGACACTAAAGCACTAAGCTTTTCTCATTTATATAACAGATAAAAGGAGAAGCAAAACAGCAATAAATAGAGAAAATAAGCTTTATTTCATCAACAAGAATTTTAAGAAGTTTTATTTCAACAAACATCATGCACAAATGATTGTGACATTTTTTGTAGTGTGCATATTTGTTTTTGCCTTTACAAAGCACAGACCATTTCATTCTGTATGAAACCTATACCTTTAGCTTTCTGCAATGTAGGATTTGAAAGTATCACCTTCACATTTCTCATTGGTATCAGATAGGCTGATTAAAAATCTGATTAAAAAAACAGGAAGCAAGAATTAGAAATATCTATTACCTCTCTTCACCCACTGATGCATGCAAACATATACACATGCACACACTTCAATAAATACATTATGTTATTCTATTGACAGAACTCTGTGAGACAAACCAAGTACGTGGTGGTGTAGGACCCAAGTGCAAATGAACCCAAAGAGGCAGATCTTCCGCTACACAATATTTTATTAAATTAATTAGCGAACAGAGATTCACAGCCGAGCTGGACAACACTATAATTTGGGAAACAAACAAAGAGCAACTCAAAACGATAATGGAACAAATCACACTACGATCTAACTTACGAAACTGCTACAAACCAAAATTCACCGCAAGGCGGGACTCTACAAAATTAACACTAATAAACCTCACTGACTGACTAGAAAACAAAATCACCGCAAGCGGGACAAAACAAACCAAGTTACCATTTACTGAAATCAAAACACTGCAAACGCAGGAACAAGACAAAGGCTACAAAACGAACTGACTAACTTACTTGACGAGAACAGAGCTAGAGGTCGGGGACGAGGGAGAACGACGAGACAAGCAATCAGGGATGACACACCAGCAACGAGAGACTAACAGACAGGGGTATATAAAGAAAGACTAACAATGATTACAAACAGGTGTGGACAAGGGAAACCAGTAGGGGAACAGACAAGGAACAAACTCAAAAGTCCAAATGGCTCCCCCTGGTGGGGAAGCAGGTCCAACTGTCACAGAGCCCCCCCCCCACGGGCGCCTCCCGGCGACCTACGAAGGTTCCTCCGGATGCCGTTGGTGGAAGTCCCTAATCAGCAACGGATCCAGGATGTGCCTAGAGGGGACCCAGCTGCGGTGTTCCGGTCCATATCCTTCCCAGTCCACCAGGTACTGGAGACCGCGACCTCGTCGTCGGGACCGGAGGATGGCGCTGACGGTGTAGGCTGGGCCCCCGTCGATGATGCGGGCGGGGGGGGGGCATCAACCGAAGACGATAACATGGAAGACAAGACAGGTTTAACACAAGAGACATGGAAAACGGGATGAACCTTTAGACTACTGGGGAGATCAAGCTTAACTGAAACCGGGTTGATTACTCTGGATATGGGAAATGGACCGATGAATCTAGGTGAAAGTTTCTTACAGTAGTCCTTGAGTTTTAAGTCCTTTGTAGAGAGCCAAACTTGATCACCTACTTTGTACTCCGGAGCTGGAGAACGGCGGCGGTTTGCATATAGTTCCGCCCGGGTCTGGCCCCGGAGTAACTGGGTCCGTACCTTATTCCAAGTGGCTCTGCACCTCCTAATGTAAGCAGAGACGGACGGTACTCCAACCTCGGGACCCTGTTCCGGAAATAGAGGCGGCTGGAATCCGTGGGCCGCCTCAAACGGTGAACACCCTAATGCAAATGACGGCAGGGTGTTGTGCGCATACTCAATCCATGGGAGTTGTGACGCCCAGGTCCCGGGTTGAGTGGCGATAGTGCACCGGAGGAGGGTCTCTACCTCCTGGTTGACCCTCTCCGTCTGACCATTAGTCTGAGGATGAAACCCTGAGGACAAACTCACCGAGGTCCCAAGTGCCCCGCAGAACTCCTTCCAGGCCGCCGCAGCGAACTGGGGTCCACGGTCCGATACAATATCTTCGGGGATTCCGTGGAGTCTAACCACGTTCTGTACCAACAGCTGGGCGGTCTCCTGAGCGGATGGCAACTTGGGCAGAGGAACAAGATGAACTAACTTGGAAAAACGATCCACAATAGTTAGTATGGTGGTCTTACCCGCTGAGGGAGGAAGACCAGTAATGAAATCCATAGAGATGTGTGACCATGGGCGGGATGGCACTGGCAATGGACGTAACAACCCAGCCGGAGGTCTATGCGACGTCTTATTCATGGCGCAGATCCGACAAGCTTGGACGTACAGGCGTATGTCGACTTTCATGGACGGCCACCAGAAACGTTGTGCTACCATAGCGACGGTGCGGGCGACTCCAGGGTGACAGGCCAGCTTGGAGTCGTGTCCCCACTTCAATACCTGGGGACGGAGACAGACAGGGACGAACAAACAACGCGGAGGACAACCCTCCGGAACAGGTTGGGTGTGGCGAAACTCACGTACTCGGGACTCGATATCCCATCGCATAGCCCTAATCCTGGTGGGCTCGAGTATAAAATCCTCTGAGGAAGTGGATTCTGAAGTTTCCGGGCTCTCGAATTGCCTCGAGAGCGCATCCGGCTTGACGTTCTCTGACCCGGGGCGGTAGGAGAGAGTAAAGTTAAATCGAGTAAAAAACAATGCCCACCGTGACTGACGAGCATTTAGCCTCCTGGCTGTCCGGATATACTCCAGGTTTTTGTGATCCGTCCAGACGAGGAAAGGGAGTGTTGTGCCCTCGAGCCAATGCCTCCACTCCTCGAGAGCCAATTTCACGGCCAAGAGCTCACGGTTCCCCACGTCGTAATTTTTCTCCGCACTGGTTAACCTCCTGGAAAAAAAGGCACAAGGATGAACCTTCTGGTCCTCGAACCGTTGTGAGAGGATGGCCCCAACCCCTGTGTTGGAGGCGTCCACCTCCACGATGAACTGGCGTGACAGGTCAGGCAGGCGAAGGATAGGTGCCGAGGTGAATAAACCCTTCAACCTGGTGAATGCCGCTTCCGCCTCGGGAGACCACCGAAATGCTGTCTTGGTGGAGGTGAGGGCATGAAGTGGTGCTGCAACCTTACTAAAGTCCTTGATGAATCTCCTATAAAAATTCGCAAAGCCCAGAAACCGCTGAAGCTGCTGGCGGTTCTTTGGCTTCGCCCAGTCTGAGACGGCCGCCACCTTGGCGGGGTCCATACTCACTTTACCAGGTTCCACAACGAATCCCAGGAACGAGGTCTTGGTGGTGTGGAAATCACACTTCTCAGCCTTGACATAAAGCTGGTTCTCGAGCAGGCGTAGCAGCACTGCCCTCACATGACTCACATGCTCATCCTGTGAGCGAGAATAAATCAGAATGTCATCCAAATATACAAACACAAATTGATTAACCATATCTCGTAGGACGTCGTTAACCAGGGCCTGGAAAACTGCTGGGGCGTTGGTGAGGCCGAACGGCATCACTAAATACTCGTAGTGCCCGTTTGGTGTGTTGAACGCCGTTTTCCACTCATCTCCTTCCTTGACCCGAACCAAATGATACGCGTTCCTCAGATCCAATTTGGTGAACACTTTAGCTTCTTGAAGCATCTCGAACGCCGAAGAGATGAGTGGTAGTGGATACTTGTTTTTAATGGTGATCTCATTTAGACCCCTGTAGTCGATGCAGGGACGCAAGCCCCCATCTTTCTTACCAACGAAGAAGAACCCGGCTCCCGCCGGTGACGATGATGGTCGGATGATTCCGGACGCCAAGGCTCCGTTGATGTATTCATCCATGGCCTCACGCTCGGGCTGAGTGAGAGAAAAGATCCGACCCTTGGGGGGCGTTGTTCCCGGAAGTAGATCTATTCCGCAATCGTAGGGACGGTGTGGCGGAAGAGAAGTAGCCTTCTTCTTACTAAAGACCAGTGCAAGGTCGTGGTACTCCTTCGGTACTCCTGTGAGATCTGTGGTAGTGGAGTCCACCTCTTCCTGTGTGACACAATAGGGCAGAGGTGCAGACAAAAGGCAATTCTGCAAACAATACTTGCTCCAGCCCAGAATCTTGCATGAAAGCCAGCTGATATGTGGGTCATGTCGCTGGAGCCAGGGTAGACCCAGGATAACGGGAGAGTCAGAACACTTAAACACATGGAAATCCAGCACCTCCTGGTGGTTGCCGGCCATAGTCATCTTCACCAGTTCAGTACGATAATCAACAGAATGAATAGTGATGAGGTTGAAAGACTTTACCGTAATTGGCTTCTCCAGGCGGTGTAAAGTCAGCCCCAACGACCTGGCCAGGTCCAGGTCCATAAAGTTTGCCTCAGCTCCTGAATCCACCAGGACTGAGACCGTCTGGTCTCTACCGGACGCGGAAAAAACAGCCTCCATGGAGGGTGTGCAGGGAGGAGATTTGCGGACGGATCTGCTCACCAGCGTCTCCCGGGCTGCTGGTGAGCGTTTGCCGTTTAACGGACAGCTTGCCGCTCTGTGGCCCTCCTGTCCGCAATACATACACAGACCACCGAACATACGTCTCCTCCGTTCCTCCTCCGAGAGCCGGTGCCTGCCGATCTCCATGGGAACCTCCCCGGTGGTTGGCACGGCCGGGTCGGGAGTTGCCGGTGACGAGGTGAACATGGGCGGAGCCGATGGACGACGCGGGGCCTGCCATTCCAGATTGAACCGCCCCTCGGAACCGGGCGATCCCCGCCGGTACTCTGCTAGGGGCGGGCGGTTGATCCGAGCTCTCCAGGTGCTTCCCCGTAACCGCCGCTCCTGCTCTCGTTCGCGGTGCCGCTGGTCCACGGCAGCTGCCAGAGACGTAAGCTCATGCAGAGACGTAGGGAGAACGCCTCCTACCATCTCGTCCTTTATCCTGCTGGCCAGCCCCTCATAATACTTGTCTACTAATATGGCCTCCGGCCAATCCAAACGGGCCGCCAACGTACGAAACTCAATGGTGTATTCATACACCGATCTCTCACTCTGGGACAGACGAAACATAGTTGCAGCGGTGACGCGGCGACTGGCGGCTGGGTTGAAAACGAGTGACAGCTCCTCTGCGAACTTCTTAAAGCTGCCGCAGCACTCAGCGCACCGGTTCCATTCGGCTATTCCCCAATCTAGGGCACGCCCCTCCAGCTGAGAGAGAGTGAATGTCACTTTCCTCCTCTCAGTACAAAATGACAGGGGTTCAAGCTCAAACTTGAGCCGAAGCGAAGACAAAAAGGTCTCGCACTGCGCTGCCTCGCCACTGAATCGGTTTGGCAGCGCCAGCCTGACCTCCGACTGAAAGTGACGACTCAGTCGGAGTGCATGTTCAGCCGTCTCTCTAACCTCCTCGAGCTCAGATCTACTCTCCCCCGGCTGTGAAGCCTGAGAAGGGCCAGAGATGGCTGCTGGAAGCTCAACCCTGGGCTCAGATGCTGGGTCCATGTTGGCTGGTGTGTACTGAGACAAACCAAGTACGTGGTGGTGTAGGACCCAAGTGCAAATGAACCCAAAGAGGCAGATCTTCCGCTACACAATATTTTATTAAATTAATTAGCGAACAGAGATTCACAGCCGAGCTGGACAACACTATAATTTGGGAAACAAACAAAGAGCAACTCAAAACGATAATGGAACAAATCACACTACGATCTAACTTACGAAACTGCTACAAACCAAAATTCACCGCAAGGCGGGACTCTACAAAATTAACACTAATAAACCTCACTGACTGACTAGAAAACAAAATCACCGCAAGCGGGACAAAACAAACCAAGTTACCATTTACTGAAATCAAAACACTGCAAACGCAGGAACAAGACAAAGGCTACAAAACGAACTGACTAACTTACTTGACGAGAACAGAGCTAGAGGTCGGGGACGAGGGAGAACGACGAGACAAGCAATCAGGGATGACACACCAGCAACGAGAGACTAACAGACAGGGGTATATAAAGAAAGACTAACAATGATTACAAACAGGTGTGGACAAGGGAAACCAGTAGGGGAACAGACAAGGAACAAACTCAAAAGTCCAAATGGCTCCCCCTGGTGGGGAAGCAGGTCCAACTGTCACACTCTGATCTTCTAACTGTCCCTCAAACCTTATTCTGGGATCCACTCTTCCTCACTCTCCTCAAGCTCACTGTCTGAAGGAATGAGCCTAACTGCTTGATTGTGTTTCTTACACCCATAAATTGTTTGTGCATCCATTTCCTGTGAGTAATAATACAGTTATTATATACATATTAATACATCACAGAAATTTTAGCATCTTTAAAGTGATTTGACTTTAAAGATGCTAAAATGTGAAATGTATCTTGCCTTCTGCTAGCTGTGTCTCCAAGCCTGCTATGGTGCCAGAAAGGAGTGTTCCACCCAAAGAGGAAGAGTCAAATCCACACCCTTCTTAGATTTCATTGGTCACAGACTTATAACAAGTCCTTAAATGTGATCATTTACTCTTTAAAATTTAAAGGGACTGTGCTAAAGATAAAATAATGGTTTGTTGCCTGAGGGCATAGAATAGTATGTGCTGTACAGGTTGACTTGTATGGTCACAAAAAGCAGACCTGCAAACCTGTGACACTTTTTGTTTGCTAGTTAACTAGTAAACATTTTGCATCTTACTAGGTAATAAGTAAAACCAAAAAAGGCTTCAAGTAAGTAACTAGTAATCCATTTAGCCTTAAGTAGTTTACTAGAGCCCATTTTGCGCTTCACTAGTTATCTAGTAGAGTCAAAGAAACTTTTTAGCCTCTTACTAGTCAACTTGTGCATAGTCTCATACTAGTTAACTAGTAAGGTGTAAAAGTATTGATTAATTAAGTTTGGCATCTTAGATTATCTTGTAAACTAGCAGGCTGCATTTAAATAAGAAAGGCGGGACAAAGGTTTTGATTGGTGATGGTTTAGACTGTGTACATGTACATTAAATGTGTACATGAAGACCACCAAATGTATGAGAGACATACGCTATTTATACAAATGACTGCCCCTATTGAATTGTTATATTATTCCTACTGTTAATTTTATTATCTTAGTGTACAGTTTATATAATTGCTTACTATTGAAGACTGTATGTAATATATTGCGAAAAAGAACTATCGTTCAAAATGAGACTGGTTGTTTGACAATGAGTAACTTCAGTTTCAATGGTACTTTTTCACTAATTCATTAATTAATAATAATTAATCTTCTGTAGTTAAAACGTGCATGTATTACTTTATATAATGCCCATGCTTACTAATCTTAAAGTGTAATTACACTTGATACTCATGCAGTATGACTAAAGTTTTAACTATTTATGTTTAAACATAGAGTACAAAGCAAAAGCAGTATCAAATAATGACGTCATGAATTCTCCCCAATACTCAAAATTAAATTACAGTACTGCAGTGATAGTGTATATTTATATATAGTCACTTTGTAGTATAAAGTGAGGATGTCACAATTCACAACTTGACTTCTGGGTTGGAGCTTTTATTATGAAGGCCGTTCCCAGATCTGCTTGGACCTGACTCTCTCCAGCTTCAGTTGATTGCGCGATTGTTTTCACCTGTGCCCCGTTTGCTGCCTCTTAAAACTCTAGTCACAGAGTCCATAGCTTCATGACTGCGCTGCACAACCACTGAGCCCTCTCTGGTAATCTGTGAGTAACCCGCCTTGAAGCCCTCGGCAGAAGTAATTCGTGTTTTTGCCTTTGATCTTTTCAGTCTCTGGGAAACAACCGGCTAACTACTAGCAGGTCGCTACAGTTTTCTCCCTGTTTTTGTATTTTGGATTGTGGTGTGTTTTCTGTTTCTTTTCTGTTCGCTCCCCTCACATGGTGATTAAATAAAATTGGCTAAAAGTTGAAAGCTCCGAATCTGCCTGGTCTTTCCCATCGCCGGCCCAGTCCTGACAGGGGAAACTACAGGTAACAGTGGAACAGGGCAAGGACATATAGGCTCGCTTGGCAAATGCATAATTTCCTCCTTCGGTAAACATGAGCTAAACCTCCTCAGCCTCATGTTGAAATATATTATACATATTACATTTCACCTTCTTTATTATTGCATAAGCCTTTTTCCCCCCTCTTGGTTATAACCTAGAGCAGGGGTGTCAAACTCAAATACACAGTGGGCCATAATTGAAAACTGGAACGAATTTACTGAAAAATAGTGGCTATGGAACAAGCAAAGCTTAATACTAAACTAGACTATTTCCGTAAGAAAATGCACTGTGAATGCTGTAATGCTGAATTTATTCCCAAGAACCGTTGATGGAGGGCGGCACGGTGGTGTGGTGGTTAGCGCTGTCGCCTCACAGCAAGAAGGTCCCGGGTTTGATTCCCGGAGGCGACCGGGGGCCTTTCTGTGTGGAGTTTGCATGTTCTCCCCGTGTCTGCGTGGGTTTTCTCCGGGGTCTCCGGTTTCCTCCCACAGTCCAAAGACATGCAGTTAGGTCAATTGGTTGGATGCGTAAATTGCCCGTGAGTGTGTGTATGACTGTGATTGTGTGTCTATATATGTGGCCCTGCGATGGACTGGCGATCTGTCCAGGGTGTACCCTGCCTCTCGCCCAAAGCCAGCTGGGATAGCCGCTGGTACAAAAAAAGCGGAAGAAGATGGATGGATGGATGGAACCGTTGGTAGCTGGAGAGTTTAGAAAGTTCTTGAAGGTAGTTTAAGAAAAATACAAGTGGTTAAAAAAGAGCTTAACATGTTCAGAACAAGTTAAAAGTCTTAAATTTCAAAATAAAGCATAATGAAGTAATATTAAATAGGTATTTATAATTAAATAATTAAAGAAAACACAGTTGAGTTGATCCAAACAGTAAAAGTATAGAAAACGCCTAAAACGTGTGAATCTTGCAAGACTTTCCTGACATTGCTGAAGTTTTAAAAGCATTGTTGCAACAAGCAGAACATTCAGATTCAATGTGATGACAATAAACATCACATTTAAAAAGGTACAAGTCTAGGGGGATTTGAACCAGTAACCTCACGTAGTAGTGAGCAGCAGACTAACCGTTGGGCTATCTAAGAGACTGGAATTGTCACCGTGCGCCACTCACACATCCTGTCGGTGACAGCTGACTGCTGTGGCGATTCGCCGAGGAAAGCGAAACCAGTTAAATGGGCTCGTTGCAGTAACACGAATCAGAAAAACCACCCGAAAGCCGATACTTTAATCTTCGATTTGTGAGTTTCATGTCCAAAGACTGAAAATTCCCAGCGAGTTGAAAACGATCAATGTCTCTTCTGCTCTGCGAGTCAGGCATAAAAATGAGGGGTTCAATGGCCCAGAAGCGGCCGCTCCGGTAAACAGTGAGCAAGTACACAAGTGTCTACATTCGCTTCACAGCGTTCACAGTGATAATAAAGATTAGGAAAACAATACTGTTAATGCTTCTTTTAGCCATTTTTGGCGGGGTAGCACGGTGCCAGTATTAGCATAAGGTCTCTATGACTATGGTCAACAGAAGGAGTGGGCGTTAATGGGTCCTCTCGCGATTGACGCCACCAAAACGCCAACAGACAATTCTGGGATTTGTAGTATTAGCGGTACATGATAATTACCGGCGGGCCAGCTCTAATAGTAATTTGGTATGGCTTTGCGGGCCAAATATAATTACGTTGTGGGCCAAATTTGGCCCGCGGGCCAGAGTTTGACACCTATGACCTAGAGTGACACATTCCGCTGGACAGTTTCTCACCCATTTTTAGTTGCGATGCTTTGACATTTAATTAATTTCATTTTATTCATTCATGTATAATTTTAACTGTAACACAGCGGTTGCAGGCTTTACTTTTACTAGAATAGACATTTGTTCTCACATTTCTGACTCACTGATGTTGATTAAATTAAAATTGTAAGATACACAATGATAGGTAAAATTAAAAAATTAATCACTATGCTGGGTCACTTAACGAAATTTTATAAATTGTGGAACATTGGTGATTTAATTTCTTATTTTGTCTGTGTTGGTAAAGAAGCAATTCTTATTGAAGTAAAATCTTACCAAACCTTAATGGGTTAACTTTTAGGTGGCAGTATCCTGGAGAACCAATAGCAGGGTTTGTTACGCCCCTTTCCTGACTCCTCATTTGCATGTAGTGCAACAAGTAAACTAGTACATGTTTGGGACATCACTAGTTAAGTCCTATTGTCCTTACTAGTTGACTAGTTAGATGTTTGTCCTTGGCTACTTAAACTAGTGAGATACACAATGTTCTGTGTAGTTAACTTGTAAGGCCAAGTTTAATGTTTTTGCTTTACTAGTGTACTAACATATCCGACTTGTAAGCACTTGTGGGTCAACTAGTATATGAAAATGTAGTGATATCAGTTATGTCATCAATCCATTGATGCTTTGCGTAGGAGTCTCTCAGTCTCCCCGTCTGTGCAGGTGAACTCGTACAACCCCCGTCATTGTAGTTTGCGGAAGCTAAGACTAGAGCCGAGTCTGCGTAATTTATGCCAGATTCACGGCTAAGCAGACAAAGGTGCCATCTGCGAGTAGATGAAAAAGCTTTTTTTTTTTTTTTTTTAATTTTTATCCTGCGCGCACTTAGCCTGATACGGGGCCGATGGTTCGAAGGAACCTTTTACAGCCACGACTTCTCCAGATACACGAATAGATAAAAATAAAATAAAATAACCACAAGGAGAAAAGCTGCGAGGACGAGAAAGATGCACGACATTGTAGCTTTTGATGAGACTGTTTCTAATTGTCCACTGCCACAGGTTTTTTGGACCCTCCCACTGAATATTAAGAGAATAATAAATTAATAAACAGTGACACTTAGTGGCAGCAGACAATAACCTCATCTTAATGTTTGTCGTGATTAACAGCATCAGCTTCAGTGAGCGGCTCTTTTTGAAGCCAGGTCTGGACACAAACACTGAGCGCGGTGCACATTAAGAGGACGTTGTGTGAAAGAAAATCATATAATTTGCACGTTTGGTTTTTTTTGTATTTAAAGAAAAATATATATATGTGGACGCAGTTTTTTTTGTTTGCATGTTATTGCCCCCACACCTAGCTATTGAACACCCTGGATTATATAGGTATGATTGAATTACTTTAAAATACCAAGATTACGAGCACACATGGACACATAAAGCAGAATACGTGTATCATGTGATTGTTTGCTTGCAGCCTGGTGTCATATGGCATCATCATCAACATCATCAGAGATGAAAAGACTTCACTTTCCTCTTAATCTCCAGAGCTGCACCACTTTCTTTTCTCTTTACGGCTGCACAAAGATCCACACTGAGGGTTGCTTTTTTTTTTTTTCTTGGAGTAGCCAAAAGCCATTTGTGTGTACTTAAACAAGTTGTCTTTCTCTCTCAATTTTTGCATTTCTGTATTTTTGCCTGTGTTCTCAACCAGGGTGGTGTGAAATAGCAGGGCTCTCTTAATAGGTGACCTAACTTTTTGGCCTCTTACTAATTCCCTGACTTTTGAGTGAGGAGACACTGATGGTTCTTATCTCTTCATCCTCTCTTTTTGTATTTTTCTCCTTTTCTCTTGTCCTTTGCCAATTTTGCTTTCAACTCTTTAAATTTTTTCATATTTTTGTGGTTTCTCGAATCCTTACTCCTTGAAGGCGTTGCCTCGAGGGTCCTAGCTGTGGTGGACAGTCCAGCTCCAGTGGTTATGGAGTTGGAGGAGTTTGCATTTCCCCTATTTCTCTGGCAGCTTTCTTTTCCTCCTTGTATTTGTTCCTTTGTGAACGTTTCCCCTTTCTGTGAGGTCATTAATAGCTTTCTTCTTCCCTGTGTCTCTATCTTTCCTCAATCTCTCCCTTTCTTTCTTAAGTTATGCTTCTCTTTGTTCATGGTTTGCATCCCAGCATTTTCTGTATTGCTGTGCACTTTCTGCCGTACTCAGAGGCCTGAGAACAGCAATGATTTGTTTTTTTAATTACAAAATATTATCTACAGAACGGTTCATGTTCTTCAATAGTCAGTTCATATTCAGAATAGTTTATGTTCAGAAGAACCCTTTGAAGTTAAACAACTACAGTATTAGTTATGACGTTTGAGAAGGTTTGATTATTTTAACTAACCTTTTCTTTTGTGGATACGTGATGCGGCCCAGCCTCAACCAGACTCTGCCTCCTGCGGCCTCCAGGTAATTTGTTTGAGACCCCTGGTCTAAACTAAGCCAAACACTGCTTTATTAGTTGTTTCATTAACTTCTTTTTACAGTAAAAACTGTTTAAGCTCTGTGTTGTAAATCTAAAGGTTTAGAAACTCTTGTCAGTCATTGTTGCTTCTGGACTGATGTCATAGTGGCTCATTCTCTTCATGCTGGTGAGGCCACGTCTGTTAAAGCAGAGTCTTGTATTTATGTTTGTGCTAAATGTTGAAAATAATTTTTTCGATGCTGACGTGTTGAAATTTGTTCTATTTTGTTTGTTTATATTATTTCTTCTGGTTTGTTCCTGTCTTTCACTAACAGCCACTGACTTTAGTTGAGAGCAGTTTCCACAGTGGTGACTCAGAGCAGTTAGCATCGCTCTTGTTCATTTGTGAGTCTACGCTGCCAACATCGTATGAACCTACCAAAAAACCATCTGCTGCGCGTTTATGTTAGTGCTAATTAATACAAATGATGCGTTTTAAATAATATCATGTTTAATCAGTTGTTTATTATTTATTCAGAATAATTCATTCATTCATCTTCTACTGCTTCTTCCCATGGGGGTCATTGTGCTGGAGCGTGTCCCAGCTGTCTATGGGCGAGAGGCAGGGTTCACCCTGGACAGATCGCCAGTCTGTCGCAAAAGTCACAGTCACGCACACACTCACACCTACGGGCAATTTGGAGTTTTACAGTCGGCCTAACTGCATGTCTTTGGACTGTGGGAGGAAACCGGAGACCCCAGAGAAACAGACATGGGGAGAACATGCAAACTCCTCACAATCATTCACAATAATATTACATGAAAATGCCTTGATGTGATCTTCATGTCCAAAGGCATTTTAGGAAATGGATCAGATGTGTGTAATGTGGCAGACACGTGTAAAAGCAGGAAAAAACAAGCTACTTGTTATAATACAGTTGTCAGTAAAACGAGCAATGGCCGTCGTGCATTTTGACCTTGCGGTTCCGTCCTGACACTCCAGTCTCCTCGTCCTGACTATGAGCCGGTGAGCATCCATTGCTATGAGGAGGAGGCTGCGCTGCGTTCAGAGACTGACTCTGTCTGGAGATCAGGAAGCTCATTGGAGCAGCGAAGCTTTTGGTACCAGCCAAGGAGCGAACACAGAATGGCCACAAGTGAAAACGCAAGTGTTAAGACGACAATGGTTCAAGTTGCCGAACATTTTGTCTTCAGGACAGATTTGTGTTGGCTACAGAAGAGGACACAAAAGAGACGATTAGTTAGATCCATTATTCAACCCGAAGGGAAACTCACAGGTTCCAGCATTATTCGCAATTTTAGACTGACCTTGTTGCATTTCAGTGCCTTCAGACTCGCATGCGGCCACAGACAGACTGCGCACAGTCAGTTCCTCCACAGCTGCTCGTTACAAGTTTCTATGAACAAATCTAAACGTTTGCCACCTTTCATGATATAATCTGTCACATAATTGCTGTGAAGTGAAAATATATTCGTCATAAAAGCAGAGGCGTGACGCTGCATTTGCTTAGGTGCAGTAGTTCCCTGCGCCCTGTCTTACACACGTTTCCTCAAACTATAAACCCTCCTCTGATCTGCTGGGTGTTTGCGTTGGCACAGTTGTTTTTCTTTAAGGCACATAAATAACAATTTTAACTAAATTAACTTATTTAATTTATTCATTCTCCAGATCACAAAGACCACTCCCCCACGTCCCGATTTGTATGACAATCCAGTGTGTGTTGCCACTGTAGGGATCTAATGGGACAAACAAAGAAACTGTTTAGTTCACTATATTATGACAGATATGACTCATGAGCTTTTTGTTATGGGGCATGTGGCTACTGCTCACCGGTCCAGGCTGTGGGCTGCTGGTCTGACTCTGGATGGTCTGCGTCGCAGCAACAGGATCTTCAGCACTGTTTAGGGTTGGCTACAGAGAGGAAACGACAGAAAGACGAAAGATGCGATTAGTTGAATATACGGGCTCCACCGTCTATAAAGCTGCAATGCTGCTGTACTCACAGGCTGCATGGTGGCGTTAGTCTGACAGCCGTCAGTCTCACAGCAGAAACAAACACCTTCTTTCCTGTTTCACCTCTAACATAGCGGCGGTGCATGTGAAGTAGCGCTGCGGTTGTGCCATTGTTGTCTTTCTCCATCTTAATGCAACCCAGAGTGGTTTTATAGGCAAACTGTGTGGGGTGTGGTTGGCTAAGTGTCGTCTACACTCCCCCTGAAAAGCCAGCTCCGCTAAAGATGCACCTCTCACTGAGTGTAATGAATGTAAACTAAGTAGCAAGGTAGGTGAAAAGGGATCACAAACACAGGGAACTGAACTGTTACAGGTGTAGTGTGTGCACTTTGCCTTTTCTTGCCGTGTATTTGCATGTTATTCTAAGCCAGGCTGTCGTACCACTGGAGGCGAAGCAGGAGGGTGAGCTGTGGTAATGTCATGGCCTCAGGGTCATAATCATCATGATCATATATAGTTTATCTTGTTGGGTTCAGCTAATAATGGAAATAAGGTGGATAAAATTTGTTGCCCCTTTGCTCTGCTGGACAAGAGGTGAGTCCCACACTGGGGTTGTAGGAGCTATTTGTTAGTATGTTCATTTTTCTTAATTGTTACTATATATGTTTGATCATTTATTGGCATAATAATAAATGTTGTGGGTACTTTCTATTGTTAATTTGTTTCAGTGAATTGAATTGTTCGTTTAAGTTTTGTCTGTGGGTCAAGTTGGAGGCTGTGCTTCCATTTATAACTATGACTCTTTATACAGTATAAATGGGGAACCCTGAGGTTACAGAGCAAGAACCTACTGATACTTCCTCATAATCTCTGGTGATCTGTCTCCTTACTTCATCACAGACACAGCAGCTGCTTTAGAATCGAGTAACTGAGGGAAATGACTCATCCATAGGTCACTACACTGTTTGAGTACCAACGAATAAAAAAAGAGGCAGAGCAGAGTGAATTACCAGGTAGAATGTGTTTGGGTGTCGCCTTTTCAAGTCACAGACTTGTTGGCTGATCTGATCACTCTTTTATTGACTAATGTTTTTTTCCTAATTTGGTCAAATGTTTCCCACAGCAACAGATCAACAAACACACATTAACCGGTTCATAATATTAATATGATAATTCCCACAGGATTCACTGTTTTTGCTGCCTGCAGCGTTTTGTAGAGGTGTGTGTCAGAAAAACTGACACTACTTACTGTCAGTGGAGGATCTCTGGCCTGTAGAAAGGAAGACATAGTACTTAGTGTGTTTCCTAAAGGTTCATGTCAAACTCTGAGGTGGATAAAATTACACGAGCCCAAGGGCTCAAAAGGGATTTTTCAACATACAAAGCAATGAAAGACAAATTATCCAAACACACTATGTGTGTCAGAAAAACTTAACCGAATGATCTCTGGCCTGTAGAAAGGAAGACGTGCACTATTCTTCTCTCTGTGTGTGAGTGTATGTGATAAAGCTTTTTGTTGAGGTCAGAGGTCACGTAATGATCAGTTTATGCTGAGTCTGACGCAAATGAACCAACGGCTTTATGGACGTGATGATGACCTTGTGAGAAACATCTCTATGACTGACTGAGAGGATGAGGGAGGGGCCAAATCACAGACAGGACACATGTGAATGAAGTCTCCAGGAGCCAACACCACAGTATCAGGCTACTGTTTAGTCAATGTCTGCTTCCACACGGTTTTATTAATAAGCCTCCCCTGAAACCTGAACAAAGGACGAACACACAGCCCAGTAAACATTTACATGATTTATTGAATAGACGTTACATTAGATGTGATTTACAGCAAAAACAGCAGGAGCAAACAAACATGATGTCGAAGGAAAAAAACACAATTCTAGCAAACATACAAAGCGTTAGAGTACAAATCATCCATTTAATGTCGCCCCATTAGCTGACGAACTAGAATTGTTCACACTGACAAGTGGTGTCTCTACTTGAGCTTCTCCACCATCGGGTCCAGGAGGAGATTTGTAGGATCCAATCTACCATCCGACTCCAAAAGCCACTGCACAAAGTGCCACAACGATGGATGTGACAACCCAGGCTGTGTGGTGTCCACTCTGTTGGCCCATTGCTTTGTCTGTAGGGCTCTTATGGAGTAAACAAACAAACTGTTCATTAGTTCATTATATTATATTATATCACATTATATTGTATAGACAGACGACGACTGGGAGCCTGATGTAGCTGCTACTCACGGGTCCAGGCTCCGGGCAGCTGGTCTGATTCTGGATGCTCTGGACCATCAGCCTCGCAGCATCAGGGTCTCTGCGCTTCTCCCCGGTTTTATCCTGGATGTAGCAAATGTAATCACCTTGGTCCGGTAGCTGAGCTCGGTCCAGAGTTAGTGTGAAGTCTCCCTCTGAGAACCAGTTAGATGGCAAAGACACCCTCGGGTCAAACCCTGCTCCGTACGTGATGTTCTTGGAGGTTAGATCCACTCTGACCACAACCTTCTCTTCTTTCTTCCACGTCACTGATTTGACGTCTTCACCCTCAGTAACAGCGTGACACGGAAAATGCACCTTGTCGTTTTCAGACACGCTGAACTTTCTCGGGTCAACCACTTCCAGGTGGAGTCTCACAGTCTCCCCGTCTGTGCAGATGAACTCATACAATCCCCTGTCATTGTAGTTTACGGGCGATAAGACTAGAGCCGAGTCTGCGTAATTTACCCTCTGCGTCGTTGTCTCCCGGACGCCAGATTCACGGCGCGCTAAGCGAACCAAGGTGCCATCTAGTATTATCAATATGAATGTCAATGAATATTAATAATAAGTGACACTTAGTGGCAGACAACAACCTCATCTGAGTGTTTGTTTAACAGGATCAGCTTCAGTGAGCGGCTCTGGTTGTTTAACCACAATGAGCCTCAAACTTTTTTTGAAGCCAGGTCTGGACACACATTAAGAGGACGTTGTGTGAAATGCACCAAACAAGCTGCAGGATAACACATATTTCTCATATGTCCTGTTTGTGGACACACCTCGGGAAAACACAAAACATGAACAACAACCGAAAACGTTGTTCCTGACAAATAAAAGAGAGAATCACAGAGTAAGATCACATTTCAGAGTAGAGACGATGCGATGGCTTCAGGATGTTACTGTTAAGCAGGATAAGATATGACGAGTAGTGACCATTGGTTTTGCTGGTTAGACCACGAGAGTCTCTGTCACTTTCCTGTTTGACGAAGCAGAAGCGTGTGAGCTGTTACCACACATGCAAACTGCGCCGTCAGGCCTTTGTCTACTTGTAGTTGTATATATTAAATGACAATCTAATTTTAAATTAATCTAATTTCTCTGCCAGTTAAGCCTATTGTTAAAAGGTAACAGTGTGGGATCACATTAATGTTTCCAGATCACTGAGGCAAACAAGACTGAGGGAAGAAGTCAGACCTTCTCTTGTTCTTCAGTTGTCTTCATCTGGCTTTAAGCGGTGGTGAATGTCTTAAACAAACAAAGCAATGAAAGCCAAACAATCCTTGTGCTTTACTAAGACAACTGCTCCTGAAGGGTTGTTGTAGTCGAGCCTCGTCTCACTTACGCATGACGTCGGGCCTGTAGGGCCTGTGTGCAGGGTGGAGGCTCACAGATTAGGCCGTAAACGCTGCACGTATTTCAGTGTATTAGTTAGTACGTGGTTATATTTCATCACTTCGATCCTGTCACTGTCTGAACTCTTCTTCAGAGTGAACCACTTTGAAGCGTGGCAGGTTATTTATATGTGAGCGCAGGCGTCCCACGGGTTTTGGAGACGGTCGTTTTCAAATCGGAATTTAATTTGTGATGCACCTGATTTGTTGTTGTTGTTGTTTTCCCAGTAAACGGTCGTTTTAGTTCTAGTGGACTATTCAATGATAGTAAATTAAAGATGATGAAGAGGACGTCACTGACATGAAGCAAAATGAATGAGATCAACATGTTCTAGGAGAAAACCTGCGATACTCTACAAAGCAATTTAAATGCACGTCCAAATATTTGCTCGTGTTTCAGATGGTGACTGTGTGTTTGTGATGGACAATGACACAATATCAGTCGCATGTGAATTTTCCGTTGTTGCAGATATTTCCCAGAAACACAGCCTTGAACAGTGAACAGTTTCACATCTGTACTAAAACCCAGAAAAGCTCTTGTGATGTTTTTATTCGCATTGACTGATTTACGGCAAATGACTCAAGGCAGCAAACTGCGCTGAGGCTGTGAGCGAGTCCTGACTGTGGCACGTAGCTGCAAAGTTCAAGGAAGTTGTAGATCTTTGGGCGGTGCCTCATTAAATATCTCTGTATTTTCTGAAGACGAGCAGACGGACTCCAGCTGCTGACCAGCAACGATGGGACGAAGAGCAGATCCGCAGTTTCCCCAACCAGCGAAGTCAAACGAAGTTGGATCAATTCGTTCTGCTTTTGGCAAAGTCCCTTTGTTTCGCTTCGCCGTTTTCACCTTCCTGCTGTTGTTTCATTCTTGTTCAGGTATGTGTGTGTGAGTCTTCTCCTTATCAGCGCAGCGATTAGTCTGCGTTTATGTTTGCATTGAGTAAAAGTGCGTAACTTTCTTTAAGCTACTTTAACCGGTTTCAACATGCTTTTACTCCGAGCTCTTCAGCGGAGCCTTAAGATCAACCATTGGATTTTGCGGTGACGCAGGACCCAACGTGTACGTTAATAAATAGCAATGCTCAGCACTGACTGACACCTAACGATCCGTATTCAAACTTAGTTATGGCTCCATCAGCTGCAGCCAGAGTCGTTCAGGTTGAGCTGGGAGATATTCTTGAATACCCCTGACACACGAACCGGTTCTTAACAACGCGTCTGGGTTTTCCAGGGACAGAGAAGCAAAGGAAACATTAACACCCTCTTTTAGGAACAAGATGTGTTTGTAGGTCAAAGACTTAAATCACTTTGTGTTAACTTAGTCAAACTATGCATGTTACTGCAAAAAGTAAGTTATTAGTGTTATCAGTTGTCTACTTACTACTGGATGAACACAGTCTGCAGCAGAACTGAAACCGACATAAATCGAGTAAGAAATGCTGCCAGATCCGCTCTGAGTCTTGCAGCTGATAAGGATTATAAGGACATAAACAGTCTAAACATCCGTCTCAAAGTATATGATAGGAAACCTGAGCGACTTCTGTCTAAATGGTTTCATCAGATCAGTCATTTTATTGATATTAGTACAGTGTCGTGTGTTTCAGAGGAGAAATATCAGGATGAGAAAGAGAGGAATCATTGGTATTTCATTCACCTATTTAACAACAGCATTGACTACTGAGCCACCAGTGAAACTAAAACCAGTTCTACAACATACACAGCAATGACACAGTTAATGACGTTGAGCCCGTCTCCTTAGCTCATGATCTGGAATTGTGTAATGATGGAAAATGCCTAAGAACACGACCCCACTTCCTGGATACTGTCTGGGACTGAGTGTGTGAGTCATGTGCATTGGAGGATTATGGTAAATATGTTAGGTACATTTTTGTTCCTTCTTTTTTCCCCTCACCCCTGGCCTTCAACAACGCCCCGGACACCCAGTCTCTCCTTTTTCCTCCCCTCTGCTTCTTGCCACCTTCATCGTTCTGAACATGTGCCTTCCCCGCTGCTCCTCTGTGTTTATTCACTCCTCTGGTTGCCAGCTCGTCAGTTCACCTACCTGTGCTACACCTCGCACCAGGTCGTAACCAGCTTAACTCAGAACTCAGGCCATGTGGACTTTGATTTCATACTTTGTTTTCCTAGTCTCATAGTTCTGTCTTGCTTTAGTTATGCCATAGTTTGTTTTACCAACGTTTACCATGTTACTTAGTTTGCCACATGATTTAGTTCTGCCTTGTCTTAAGTTAAGCAGTTCTCAACGCTTCAGGTATTTTCGCCCTCCAGTGTTTTAGTTTCTGTTCCTACGGTTTGGAGGTGTCTTTAGTTAACTCTGTTTTCTGTTGCTGGGGCAAACATAAGTCCACCCAGCAACAGCCTGGGTCCTCCTTTAACTTTTAGAACTTGATCTGCCGCAAAGATGGTGGATGCTGACAAACATGTTCTCCACCTGACCTTCATTATAGTGAAATTACCTTGTGCATTGTCTCAGCCAACCACTTAGAGAAAGAGCAAACCTTTGCTGGATAACCCCCCAAGGATTGACATTGGGAAACCGACCTGTAAATCCAAAAAGGCAGCTTTAGCTCAGAGACAGTAGGACAGAGGTTAAAGAAACACTGTTACCCAACACTAAGCTTGGTTATGGTTAATTAGCTAAACTGCTGTCATTACTGTCACGTCCAAAAGTCTTCTGTGTCTGACAACTGTATGCACTTTTACTGTCAGAACTAAAGGTCTATTCTGTAAAAACGGAAATAGATTTTGATCAGGAAAATAGACCCAGTATTTGTTTTAAACAGCTGTTCACCATGTTTTTTTTAATTATTTTTACAAATGTTAACAAGCAGCAATTGTACATTTGTTGGGGCTATTTTGTGCAGTACATTAAACACGCAGAACTCTGTGGCGCTAGTTGGATTTTTTTAATGGGATTTTAAACAATAACCGCGTAAACATGTTTTCTTTATTCTTAGGACAAAACCTGGAGAAGATCCAGGCCTTCACTGGTGAAACGGTCATTCTGCCCTGCCTCATCCATGTCTCAGGTGAACTGCCAACGGTAGAGTGGTCAAAGGAAGGTCTGACTCCAAACATAACCTTCCTTTACCGGGATGGCTGCGAGACCTTTGACATGAAGAATAAAGTTTTTCGGGACAGGACAAACCTCTTCCTGAATGAACTGAAAAATGGAAACATCTCACAGATGATTTTCAATGTTCAGCTGACGGATGCTGGTATTTACCAGTGCATGGTTGTGAGGGGGAAGACTCGAGAAGTTGTCAAAAAGCTGGAGCTTGTTGTGGGTACGTTCAGTCTACTGAGAGAAAATATATAGTTCTATACTTGTTACTGTCAATATTTGTTCCCAAAGTTAAAAGTATTCATCAAGAGGAGAGTGGATTCATCTTTTACCTTTTCAGTCAGGTGTGGTTGGTGAATCTAAGCATGTTGATATTAAAAGGAAGCCTGTTTAATAGAATTTGTTTATTAGATACTGTTACTGTTTTCTAAGCTGCATAAATATTTTTATTTTTTCAAGCATAACTGTGACGCTCATGTTGGATGGAATAGTTCAAGGTCATCCTTTTTTAATTCTTGTCTTTGTAGGTGCATTTTCTGAGCCAAAACTCTCAGTCATTCCAGGCGCAGGGAGTGGACTGATGCTGGAGTGTGAGGCGACCTGTTGGTTCCCAAAGCCTGAAGTTACATTTATTGATGATCAGGGAAACACAATTAATCCTGACAACCCAAAAAGCAACCGAGACCCCAGAGGATGCTTCAACGTCACAAACAGAGTGACTTTGTCCACTGCTCCCAACAGGTTCAATTTATTTCTATACTCAAACACTATCTGCAAGATGCTTATCTGGTTGCTCCACCTGTGCAGTAATGTGTGTAACAACAAATACAATCAAATATATCAATGATGAGTCAGGTGTGAGTTGGTGATTGGAAAAAGAAACACAATCAAAATATGAGTCTAATGGTGCTAATTCAGACTAATGCTTACGTTCCTCTCAGAGCATTTAGTTTTAGATGTTGCCTAAAAATATGTGTTCACCACAGGGTCCTCTGCAGAGTTCACGAGCCTCAGACGAACAAGACCAGTGTCAAAGAGGTTTACTACATACCAGGTAAACTGCAGCGTTAATGATGAGAGGACACAAGTGAAATAGTAGAGATCTAGCAGTGTGTTGACAAAAGTTTCCGTCTTACAAATATTTGTCTGTCAGATTTATGACTGTCTACTTTATAATAATGATTCCAATCCATAATTTTTACTTTGTGTTTAAACCAATATAACCAATAAAAAAACAGAAATGATGAACTAATAAAATTAGAATTAAAGGCAGAGTTGCTGTGTTGGATTGGATTAGACTGTACAGGTGTTACTAATAAAGTGACCAGTGCAAGTGATGTAACATTTCCAAAGCATGTGGTGTTCTGATGTCATCCTTATCATTTCAGGGGACTGTGTGATCTCCTGCATTATAACAGTCACCATCACTCTTCTGCTGGTCGTATTAGGCATGTGTGCGTCTTTCTTTTTGAGCAAGAAATGTGGTAAGTCAGTGTCTCCTTAGCAGTTTCTATGTCTTCTATTACTTCCTGTGTTATGTTGATGTTATGTATTTATGGAACATTGAAGAAATGTCAGGAATAAATACACTGACAGCATGTTTCTTTTGTTTTCATTCAGTTGGTGCAAAAATTTCTATGCCGGCAAGTGAAGTCCCAAATGATGCAGGTGATGCCCAGGAAAACCAGATCGACATCAATGAAAATTGCACTGATAGGTGTCTGGAAAAAATTGAGGAACTGCAGAACCAACTTCGTGATCGAAATGATAAAATTTTCAACCTGACTGCAGAAGTGAATCAGCTTAAATCTAGACTCAGCAGCAACCACACATCAAAGTCTCAACAAAGGAAAGAATGCAAACAAAATCCAGTCAGTGCGAGCAGCACAAGCACTCCTGCACTTTTTATGAATGATGGAACCAATTCATCTGCTTCTTCTTCATCCGCCCCCTCAGACAACAATTTCGTTTATCATACAAGGAGCCACTCTCATCCTTCTGGAAATGTTACTAGGTCCCTACGTAGAAACACTTACTCAGCATCGACCTCCTACCATAACCGGTTTAGTCCCTTGGGAAAATTGAATGAAGAGTCAGAGAAGCTGCTTCAACATTGAGACCTAACAGAAATGTGAGATTTGAGGTTTCAAGAAGAGATTTCTGGAAATCTTGGTACGTTTGAAGAACTAAGACTTTAAAATCCAGTCTTGGTCACCATGTGCAGTGTTGCAAATTAGTGACTTTGTCGCTATTTTTAGCAAGTGTTCAGATGCCTCTAGCGACTTTTTTCAAAGCGACAAATCTAGCAACTTTTTCTGGTATTGTTGGAGACTTTTAGTGACTTCTATGAAAGCGTGTATTGTTCTTACTCTTCTGAATGAGCAACGGGTGCTGCCGTTCACCTCCCCTCGTCCAGTCTGCAAGTGTATCGCGCAAAAACGGCACTGGCTGATCCCGATTCCCACCATTGCATGTAATGCAAATGTACAGTTTCTTTGTCTAAAATAAATCACTGCATTGACTCACACAGCCTCAGTCGCTTACTCAACTGGTCCACTGTGTGTGTGCCCCTTTGAGCAAAATGTCTTTCTAGCTAGTACATCATGTTTCCATCGAAACTTTACGCTCAAAAATACAGAAAGGAATGGGAATCGAACCCTGAATTCAAGAGTTGGTTGAAGCTGTTTATTGGCGATGACATACTGCCTGTATTGTAAGGCTGATTTCTACGCCAAACTCAGTGACATGAAAAACATTTGACTACTCATATACACAAAAGGCAAAGCCTTATAACAGGTCCACCCAAAACAAGTTGCCATTCATGGTTAAAATTTTTTTACTCATTACTATTTCATGCACAAAGCACATGGGTGAATATGCAAATTGTAACAGTTCGGCCCTCCAACCGCTGGAGAGCGCTGTGGTTCCACTTTCTTCTTCATTGTTTTTGTTACTTCCTGGTTTGGCTCGTTATTGATTTCACTTGTTTGTTATTTCCTGTTTTGTTTGTATTTAAGTTCCCCCTTGTCCCTTCATGTTTGCTGGCTGGTTATTAGTGTTACTGTGTTTGTACTTGATGTTCCTTGGATTTGGTTTGTATCTGTTTCTTGGTATTTGTATCTGAATGTAGTATGTCTTAGTTGTTAGTATTTTGATCTTGCTTGGTACTCAGTTCTGTTCAGTGTTAAAGTTTGTAGTCACCTGTGTCACCTTGTTTAGTTCATGTTTGTTTCCCACCATTAAATTATTAGTTAATCATTCATCTATGTCTGTCTCTGGGTCGTGCAATTGGGTCCTCCCTTGTTAGTTCGTTAGTGTGGGCACAGGCTCTAGTTCGAGCAGCCCTTTGTATTTTCGAGTCTTGTGATCAGGGGATTAGGCTCTGGGTTGAGCTCCCTTTTGTTAGTTTAGCGCCATCAGGTGGCGATTAGAGGTAGTACCAGGGACTCAGGCGTTCCTACCCCTGGTACTCTAGTTTAGTGTGAGTTGTGTAACACCCAGTGTGAGATCTAAGTATAGACATGTAAAATAGTTTGTGTTACAAAGTCTGGACTATTTTAATAAAGAATTACCTGTAATAATTGGAGCAATACTTTAATTCCAATTTATGGACACTTTATTTTACAAGTTATAGATACTTTATTCACTCTGTGTATTTAGTATTATAAGAACTCAGGTGCTGAGGTCACATGAAACGACCTGATGCAAAGAACTGTGGGATTGGTATTTAAATTTTTTTAATGGACTGTAAACATATAGTCATGGTCAAAAATATTGGCACCCTTGCAATTCTGTCAGAAAATGCAACACTTCTCTCAGAAACTTGTTCCAATTGCAAATGTTTTTTTTACTCAATTGCTTATTGTTCACTGTCTGAAGGTTGAGTCATGGCAACTGGACTTCTTCTAGTTAGTAAGACAACTTGACCTGGATGAATGAGAACCTTCACAGACTTATTGTTCACTGTTCGAGCAGCCTCAGCCAGCAGTGTTTGTTGCCTTCAATCTGTTGACGTGGATACATGAAATATAAAACATCACTTTTCTGAGCTTTCCTGGGTTTTAGTTCTTTTGTTTAGATATAAATCTGTTCAGTCTTCAAAGGCTGTGTTGTCTGCATCATGCAGATATGCATGAGGTGGGTTGGCAAATGGAAAACAAGATATTTCTGTTAATATACTGTTTCCAAGTGTCCGTGTTTGAAAGTTGAACCATGGCAACTGGACTTGTTCATTTCACTGTCGAAATCGTTTCACCACCTATCCAGGTAAAGAACAAGTCCAGTTGCCATGACTCAACTTTCAGACAACTTCACATGGATGATTGAGAATCTCTACACACAAAGTGTTTATCATCTCTACACACTCATGTTGAAGGAATTCAAACTGAGGGACCACCTGAAAAATGACAAATTACATGAAATTAAGAATTTCGCAGAAGAGGTGAAGAGATGTGTGCCAGCAGGATGAAACGGGTGGAGAAAAGCGTCAGGTGTGTTGTGTGATAAAAGAGTGTGTGCGACAATCAAAGGGATGGTTTTCAAGACTGGCGACACCAGCGATGCTGTACAGCTTAGAGGGTGACGAGGGTGGAGGGGCCATTTTATGGTAATTTGGACATGTTCTGAGGCGAGATTGTGAGTATGCTGAGGTTGGAAATGCCAGGCAGGAGGTCTAGAGGAAAACCAAGATCAGAAATGTGGATGTAGTGAAAGAGGACATGGAGTTAGTTGGTGTGAGAGAAGAGGAGGCTGAGGACAGCGTTAAATGGAGGAAGATGACTCACTGTGGTGACACCTAAAAGGGAAAATGCTGAAAGGAAAAGAAGACACTGTGTACAGCGACTGTCTGTATGTTACTAAATTACGACACACTGTAGTGTGTCAGTTTTTTATTTAACGTAGTTTTATGTATTTTTTCACTCCTGATTGGAAATGAATGCAACCTGCTGAATACTGGTGGAGTTTGTATTGATGAAGACTCTTTGAGAAAATTGTGTAAAACAATTAATATAAAACGTTGTATGTATAAGAATCCACATGCTGATAAGCAATCAAATATAACCTGTGTGTGGGTCAGCGAACAATGCTGAGAACTGCTTAGTCATTTAACTGCAGCTTGATCTATTAGCGAAAGAGGCTTCACAGACGGGTCGACCTCGTGTCACTGGGAGAGGAAATGTACTATAAACAGGAATCTGTGACAACCCCACACGTCCTCTGGATGTACGAACGTGGGCGGTGCTTCATTCAATATCATGGACATTTTCTGAAGACGAGCAGACGGACTCCAGCTGCTGACCAGCAACGATGGGGCGAAGAGCAGATCCGCAGTTTCCCCAACCAGCGAAGTCAAACGAAGTTGGATCAATTCGTTCTGTTTTTGGCAAAGTCCATTTGTTTCGCTTCGCCGTTTTCACCTTCCTGCTGTTGATTCATTCTTGTTCAGGTATGTGTGTGAGTCTTCTCCTTATCAGCGCAGCGATTAGTCTGCGTTTATGTTTGGATTAATTGTTTGGATAACTTTAACCGTTTAATACTTTAACTCCGAGCTGTTCACCAGATTGATCCATCTTAATTACGAGATGTAATTTAACATGACCTCGGTTACTACCTGTTACTCAGGATTAACCATTGAGGTAACGGACTGTGACGCGGACCCAACCTGCCAAACGCGCCCCACACTACACACATTACAACGGGGGTCTCAAACCCATTTAATGTTAATGCGGCCCGCAAGTATTACGTTGTAATGGTCCGTGTGTTAGGGTCGTCGCTGTCTGCTAGCGAGTAACGGATGCAGCTAAGCTACAGCTAAGTGCGTCTCCCTCAAAGTGCTTCATGCGCGCGACGGAGTGAGAGCTCGTGCTTAGTTTATTCTAGGACCAGCAGGACGATGCTGGACACCGCGAGCGTCTCTCCCACACTCAGCATTTACCGGCCAACAACCTGCACTTTTACACACACAACATCAAATAAACACATTAAAACTATACCTGAACATAACGAACACTTAGATATTCAAAATCATAAGCAGTGGGACAGCGGCCGCATCCACAATGCCCAGTCGCTACAATATTATACTTAGTGGGTTTTTTTTATATTTAATTGTTACATTTTTTTCAATGAATCTTCTTTAGAATGTCTTTTCATTTGACTTCAAAATTCAAATCCAGACTTAATGATGATCATCTTCAAGCCAAACTGGGGGTCTCAAGCCAAATGTGCCTATGAGCTTTGTGAGAGGATGCAAGAAGGAGGCAATAGAAGCCACGTTAAACAACTATAAGAAGATTAAAAAGATTAGATTTTTAGATTTTACGTGATGTGGCCCAACCTCAACCAGACTTTGCCTCCTTCAGCCCCCAGACCCCTGATTTATGGTGTTTATGTTATGGTACATTTTGGCCACCTCTTCTTGTTCTAGAGAAACCACCCCGTGCATTGTCTCAGCCAACCACTTAGAGAAAGCACAAACGTTTGCTGGATAACCCCCCAAGGATTCACATTGGAAACTGAACCTGTAAATCCGAAACAGCAGCTTTAGCTCAGAGACAGTTGGACAGAGAGGTTAAAGAAACGCTGTTACCCAACACTAAGCTTGGTTATGGTTAATTAGCTTAACTGCTGTCATTACTGTCCAAGAATAAAGGTCTAATCAATGATATTGTGAATTATTTTTTATATTTTGCCTTTTTACAGAGAAAGGTTTTATGGGTAACTTTGCTACTAAACTGATTTTCCCATACAATAACATGACTCGTGTCTTTGGGTTCTGTAAAGAAGGACAAAACCAGATTAGTCATTTCTAACTGAGGTCATGCAACATAGTGAAATCTATTAATTGAGGTTCAATTACAACTGACAATTCACTGAGCTCTGGGTTTCTTAACTGAGCTATTATCTAATCTGTGCAATATTACTGTACATGTTTTTGTCTTTTATCTTACGTTGGTAACAGAAATCCTGTATCCTTGTTGCTCCTTGGTTTATGGTCCAGTTGACCTGGTTGCTATGGTTACACTTGATGGAGTAATTCTCAGGGTAAACATGGAGAACAGCACCAGAGGTTGTATTTTTGATCTGTCTCCATCTCTTCACTGCAGCTTTGATGGACACATGTAAAAGTGCTCCTGATGTGAGAGTCGAGTGTCCTGCATCTCACAGTGAGGTTACAGGAGTCTGAGCTTCTGGGTCCACTGTCAGAGTCACTGGAGACACTGTGACTTTGTATTCTGCTCCTATTGGTTCTCCTTGAGCTCCTGTAACTCGTGCAGTATAAACTCCCCTTTCTGTCTCTTGTACAGTCTTTAATTTCACAGAGTTATCTGTCACAGAAAACTCAACTTTTCCAGTGTAATTACTAAAGACTTTGGGTTTTCCACCAGGCGAAAATGATGCTACATTATCTCTTCCATTGAATTTCCATAGAAGAAGCACAAAATCCTCGGGAACATCAGCTTCCTTAACATTTTTATCATTATTATTGTGTTGGACAATTATTATTTTTTGACTGTTATCAGTTAGCAATTCAGTGAAATTTAGAGCCACTGCCTAAAGTGTTTGCATGTTCTCCCCGTGTCTGCGCAGGTTTTCTCCGGGGTCTCCGGTTTCCTCCCACAGTCCAAAGACATGCAGTTAGGTCACTTGGAAAAATAAGTAAGTAAATTGCCCATAGGTGTGAGCATGTGCATGACTGTGACTTGTGTGTCTATATGTGTGGCCCTGCAATAGACTGTCCAGGGTGAACCCTGCCTGTTTCATTCTTACAGTAAAGAATGAAACAGTTTGATGAAAACAGATGTTTTGGTTGCTGGGTTTGCATGAGTTAATCATGTTAATCTCTCTGTTATACCGACTGTCCACACCTGTGGAGACAGAAACCAACATTACCTTAACATTAGTGTGAATCCACTGAAAGCTCCTCACAGGATCCAGCTGCCAACAGCAGCATTACAGCTACAGAGAGCATGTTGATGTGGAAGCTGGACTGATGTCAGATCTGTGTCCTCTCTCTCACACTCAGACTTTTAACTTCCTTATGTAGCAACATACAAGATTTTAAATAATAATAATAATAATAGTGCAAATTAAACAGAATTTTTATGTAGTTACACATCAGTTATAACATCTTATGGAAATAAAAGGTTTTGACCCAAACATTTTACATTAGACTAACATTGAGTTTAAGAATTTTCATAAAACCACATTTTAACTAATAATTCAAAACGCTCCTGTGAAACAATTATGATCACGTTGAACTGGTGTAGGACTCATTGCTGGTCTGACGGCTCCTGCTCTGGTGGCTTCGTGCTACAGCTGATCAGGCTCTGAGGGGTTTTTGTTCATCTCCACTCATGGTTTGTGTCACTGTGTGGTGCCTGCCACAGTAATAAACAGTCTTCAGGCAGGATGTTCTGTCCTTTTAGAGTTACACCTGGTAAAAACAAGAAAATGTTTGATGACATAGCGTAAATGTAACCTGGACTGAAGAAGAAGAGCTGCTGACTATGACAACGTGAGAGACTCACAGGATCCAGTTGCCAACAGCAGCAGCAGAGCCACAGAGAACATGTTGATGTGGAAGCTGGACTGATGTCAGATCTGTGTCCTCTCTCTCACACTCAGCTGCCACTGTGAGCTGCCACACTGTGAACTCGTCAGTGTTTTATATTGTGGATGAGCAACAGGAAACGCCACTGAGTTAATCACATAAATATTTTCATACCTAATGTAAAAAAAACAAGAATCCAATGAATATTTCCAGGGAAACAAGCTATTTCTAAATTGCAACATTATTATAAAATATGTCTAAATACATGTCTTGATTCAGTTTTTTTACATTTGCCATCATTTCACTTTGTTTACTTTCAAATTTTTCTGCATTTTTGTATTAGTATGTAGTAATATTCACCTTTATTAGATTATATATTGTCAATTTTTTTAGAATTTATAGAATAATCTGACATAATACAGCAAAATGCATTATAATAGAAATGTATTACATGTAATTTAGTTTTATTGCAGTGATTGAAGAATTGGTCTCAGTTCAATTATGATTTATGACTTCACACATCATAAATGATCACAGTGGAAAATGTGAATGTCATGTCATGGTGAGATATGTTCAAATATGATGATACTGTATGTAAATATGATAACAGTTGTTTATTTTTATTTTTACAAACTCATATAAGCAAGTGAGACATTCATATTGGTTTGGATTAGCTAAGTAATGACTGCAGGATTTCGTGCAGCTGCTCCAACAGTTCCAGTCACTGTGTCTGGCACAGTAATAAACAGCAGAATCTTCCATCTTCAGACTATTCATCTGCAGATACACCTGCTTTCTGCCGAACCAGCCTTGGACTGACTGAGAGTAGCAGCTGTTGCCACCACCGTTTTTCACAGTGGAAACTCACTCCAGGCCTTTACCAGGCGCCTGTCTGACCCAAGTCATCAAGTAGCTGCTGAGTGTGAATCCAGACGTTGTGCAGGTCAGTCTGTGGGATTCTCCAGGTCTTTTAACCGCTGGTTCAGATTCTGTCAGAGTCTGACCACCAACACCTGTAAAACAAAAAAAGACAAAAGCGTCAACCGCAGCAAGCAGAAGCAATGACATGTACCTGTGTGATGGCTGTTTGAAGATTTGTATAAATATAAAAGTCAGATTAAGGCCAGTGTTTACAGGAACATCCTGCCCAGCAGAGAGTCAGCAGCAGCCCTCTCTGAAGCCCATCATGTCACCGCACCTCCGCTTGGCTCTCATCCTCTCTCAGACACATAAGTAGAGCTGGACAACGAGGAGTTTGCATTGACTCCTCCTCTCATTGACTCAGATACTTGCCAGGTTTATTTTATGAAAAGAAAAAGAGCTTCTTTTTTATTAATTAATACAATTCACCACAACATAACAGCAAACTTCATTGCAAGATTACAAAAAAGACAACACTGGTGTTTTTGAAAACATATTGTGCAACGTAACAATAATGGAGTCGAAATCAACATTAACAGCTGCTCTTTAATAAAGATGATGTTTGATGTTTTACCACTATATTTGTTTCATTTCTACCGCCACCTGGTGGTTGGAAACAGGACGTGCAGTCAATGGCGCCTCGGCACTTTAACAGTAAGAAATAATAATTAATATTTTTTTTCATCAGGTTTGTGATAAATACACTGTTTCAGTAAATCATATTAATATAAAATGTTACTACATTTCAAAACGTTTCACTCATGAAGAATCCAAAAACTAACCATCAGGCGTCTAAAGGCTCACGTGCCTCCACCAGGCAGGTGAGTTTGATTTTTACGACCCGCTGCGTTCATTTAACGCAACACTCGGCCAATAAAAGCCTGACGTCAGGCGCCACTAAGAGCACGCGCCAACTACTTGTGGTCGCGTGAGCGGGCTTTTGAAAACCCACTTTGGCGCTTGACAAAACTAATCGCGTCTGCTAAGACAAAAGCCAAAGTAGAACCGGGTCGAGCTGGTCCGGACTGGAAACCTGATCCAAAAGGCATCTGAAGAGGTGAGTGAGGTTCTGGAAGTTACCTGAGCGGCTGTTGAGTGATTAACGTCAGGTGTTAGACGCCACCGGGCCTGGTGGACACACGCTAACTGGGGCTGAACTGCTTTTATCCGTCGAATACTCAACGTGTTACTTTAAATCCCTTAATGTTAATTGTAATATACGTCTAAAAGAGCCAGTGCAGCGCTGAGAGCCTGAGTTGCTACCGTCAAAGAATCGTCTTGACCGCTGCTGGTTGTGACGCAGTTTGGCTCCATGTTTGGCCTGGACTTTAGTTTTTCTTCACATCGGCCTCAAAGTTTCTGGGGGAAAATCCAGCTTGTTCAATTGAGTTTACCAACTACTTCAGAAACGTTTTTACACTTCCCCCTCGTTTTAAACCGAAGCGCTTGTTGGAAGGTAGATGCAGTTTTAATTCTGCTGCCGAACACAGGCTCCGTCAGTTTAAATGCGTTGCGCTCTCATTAGAGAGTGACATGATTTAAGTTGGTGGTTTGTGCAGCTCAGTGATGGTCTGTGATCCTCCTCCAGGGTCGTCAGGCACAGGTGTAGGACACCCGAACCTTGAGCAATGGACGGGTCCAGTACTCTCTGCTTTTCAGGTGAGTCCAGGAATCTTCAAAGCCTGAAACACTAAGAAAAATGAGCGGTATGTAACTTCAGTGTTATTTTTTTTTGTTTTTGTTTTTTTCCAGGTAGATCTACGAACTGTAAGTCCCCTTTTTTTTTTTTTTTTGCTTGGCCGCTGAGCCTGTTGTCTGGCTGATCAGATTGGATCTATGTAGGTGGTGATTTTCATACTTTTCTAACTGTCCTTTGGCCGCCGTGCCAGAACTGCCTCAACTGTTGGTTTCATCCAATTAACATGAATAATGTTCCGTGACGTTTGTTAGCTAGACCAGCCGACTACTGGTAAGACCAGCCGACTACTGGTCCAACTCAGATTGGCCAGCCGACCACTGGTCTTAGCCAAAATTGCCAGCCGCCTACTGGTGAGGCCAGCCGACTACTGGTCCAGTTCATAACGACCAGCCAACTGGTCTAATTTGCAATGACCAGCCGACTACTGGTCTTTTTATTTTTGGATGAAACCGTTGTCTTTGTATTCGAGCTTAGCTTGGTCAGGTGTTGGTGGTCGGCCATCTGCTTGGTAGTTGGTGGTGGGGCTTCTACTTGGTTAGATGTAGGTGGTGGTCGGCCGTGTGGTTGGTGGCTGCTGTGAAGGCTTTAAGTTTGGCCTTTGCTCTAGCAGTTTGAGAGCAGGTCAGATGTGTGAACTTGGTTTCTGAGGGGTAGATTAAGGCCAGGCTGTCAAATTAATATGCAATAACCCTTTCCCCCCCCCCTCAGATCTCTACAAATGGTGAGTCATTTTTCATTGTCTGTCTTGCCCCCCCTCTTTCCCCTCTTTTTGCCCCCCCTCTTTCGCTCCCCCGATTGTTTTGCCTTACATGCTTTTATTTCAGGTGTATCGCATTTCATCCATTTTGGTGCCAGTAGACCATAAGGTCCAAACAGTAAGTTTCACGGCCACCGTGCCGTCATTTCTCCAAGAATTTCTCCAGCTCGTACGCAAATTTCTTCCTTCAACATTTCCGCCATAGACCTGGAAGGTCTATACACCGTAAGTGGGTTTTTGATGGCCGCCGTGCCTACTAACCTTTCTTTCCAGCTTCATCCAGCAGGACCATCCAGTTTCTCGTCGTCAATAGTAAGTCCGTGTGTTTCCTTGGCTGCCATGCCAAAATCGCGAGCTCCCTTGCTCTCTGTCACTGTTTCCTTACTTTCTCTTGCCTGCTGTGCTCTCAATTGCTGCTGCTTTGCTCTCACTCGCTCTGTCCTTCTTTCTCATTGTAGTCCTCTGATCAGCCTGTTGGTGCCAAGGAAGGCGGAGTCTATTCTAGTTCTGCAGCTTGGTGGCAAATGGCTTGGGCCATGTGGCCTCTACTTGATGGTGCCTGTGTTCCAAGTATATGTTGGTTGTGGGGTGTGGTCCCAGTACAGTAGGTTTATTTTTATTTTGTGGTCTGTGGTTGCAGTAGGTTTGGTTGTAGTTTCAGCAGTGTGTGTGATGGTCTCCCAGTAGGTTGGATATAAAAACAGACTATTTATTCTAGTTGTGTAGAAGCTAATCTCAGGGACAGCTGCTGTCCACAGACCAATGGATTCTAACAGAAGTAAATGTCCCCTAATCTGGGGCAAAATTTAAAATAAGGCATTTAAGCCTAAGTGAAAGCTGGCAGCTGTTGCTGACTTGAATAAATTACTAAAATCTGTACAAGTGAAAATGATACATTGCCTCTTCATCTGAATCAGTCCTGTAAAAGTTGAACTACCAGGTGTAAATGCAATTGACCCTCCCACAAACTCCTGGTATATTATGCCCTGAATATAAGTTTTAGCAACTTATCAAATTGGCCAATGGTTACAGTTGTTGATTAATAACTGAACCAATAGTGTCCACGTTTATTCACATAAGTCTGTTTTTACCCTTTAACTAGCGTTCATCCAGGCTGCAGCAGGTAGCACATGAAAACAGAACTTATCTGACTGAATGTGGACATTTAGCTTTCAATCTTTCTCTCTACTTCCTTTTGCTTTCCTTGTCTTTTTTTTTTTTTTTTTTTTGGTCCCCCCATTTAACAGATCAATCCAAGAGCAGTTTCTTTTGTGGTCATGTCTCCTGTAGTAGCTCTGTCCTGCCCATAATGATGTGTGGTTGGGGTTGTTTTTTTTTTTTTTTTTTTTTTTTCCCCTCTCCCCCTGGTTTCTCTGTGGTTCTATTGTCTAAAACCAGTTAACTAAAATGTATTGACATCACAGGAACATGTTCCTTATACTGTAAAACTTTTTGTACATTGTTCTGTAATTGAGTCAACTAATATTGTTGCTCTGTGTAGTTGTGCTGTGATTGTAATTAACCCTTTAATGGGTTTGACCCATAACAATTTCAGGGTTAAGTGCTGGCTTATATCTGCCAAGTTTGAGTTCCTCGACCTTTAAGGTAAAGTCAAAACATTACCAGACTTTTTCTATTAAGTTTCTCATTGTGATAATGAATCTCCTCAACAGCACAACTACCAAAGCCCAAGTGATGTGATTGATGTACCAGGTTAAAAAGACAGGACTGTTTTGGTTTTGTTTTTTTCTAAACTGAAATGCTCTAAAGTTTATATGGTTGTGTACACGAGGAAATGTTCAGTCAACACTGGACTCAAAGGTAGTGAGACAATCTCTCACTCAGGACTCAAAAGACTTTGCCCCTCACTGATCAGTGATTCTAATCTTTGGACAATCTTGGAAAACTACTCCCTTGGACACAAACACTGGAAATGTTAAATCTAATGTTTGGTTTTTTGAGTTGCTGTATTTTATTTTCACTGCTGTTAACTTGCTGAAGCTTTGTATACTGTACTTCAGTGTATGGCTGCACTGAAAAGTTTGCTGCAGGTTTTAGATGTCCATCGAGGAGGCAAGGACTCTGGCAACGTGTCCTGTACCAGCTGGAGATGATGATGAGCTCTGTGAAGGAGCAGGCACATAACATGGACGTAGGAACAGACGTGGGCCAACCAAGAGACAATGGAGGAGGCTGGACTGAAGAGGATATGCAGCATTCAAGAAACTGCTTGAATACAAGACCACACAATGGTGAGTACAACAGGAGTGTGGCTAATTATTTAGTCTTGTGCATTGGGAATGTTAATTGTAGATTTCTTGTCTCTACCCAGGTTTTTATGGACATCAGGTGTCTCCCTGAGACAGTGGATGGCACTGGCCCGACATGTTGCCAGTTTATGCCCTGTTCAAAATTTAATGTGGCCATAAGTTTTTGAGGATAACTAATGTCATAGCTTTTTTTTTTTATGCAGTTGATACAATATGATTGACAGCTAAGCTACCTAGATAACACTTTAATTGAAATTTAACCCAACTGTTAAGTTTTTTTTTGGTTTTTTTTTTTTATATGTATATTAATGTCATAGCTTTATTCATTCATTCATTCAACTTTTCTTATATGGTGCCAATTCACAACATCAGTTATCTCGAGGCACTTTACAAGTGAGCTTTAAGACCTTACACAACCCAACAAATCCCACAGAGCAAGCTTGTAATTGTAGCCAATGGATAAATTCTTAACTTTAAAAGCATTGTGGTCATCACCATCCAAAATGTTGTATCTGGATTTAAATTACTTTAACCCATAGATTTCAGGGTTAAATGCTGACTCATCTCTGCCAAGTTTGAATCCCTCTGAAGCTGGAGTAGAATAGTGTATATATTCAGTTTTCTAGTACAATGGGAGGCCTCCCAGCAGGGGGATTTATCCCACCCCTGCTCTGCAGTTTTACAGTAGTTTATTGTGCAGCTCTGACTATTCCCTCTGTACGTGTTGAGACAGGTTGCATATGTAGAGGAGCAAACCTGGCAGAGGTGACTCAAAGCAGCTGTTGTCGTAGAGATGTTATCATAGTGGTGAACACAAAAGCACAACTATACAAAAGTCTTTTAAAAAAAAAAAAAGCCAAACACAGTTAGAAACTGCATTCACTAGACACTCAAAACTCTGAGAAATCAATACTGGCAACATGTTTGGCCCTGCACCATCTGGGAGCATGATCAGCACTCGGAGGAGACTGAGGAGGTACAGCAGCCACAACTGAACAAACGCCAGGATCAAACTATAAAACCCTAATGAGTTTTGAAACTTTCGCCACAACGGTAAGTATGAATTGCGCATCTAGATCTGATATGGCATTGAGGTTTTAAGAAACATTAACTGCTTGCTTGTCCCTACACAGGTGGCTCCAGGGATCTGTGGACAAAGTTCTTTCAAGTCTCTAGCTGATTCTGGACTGGACGTGTTGCCAGTTTGTCCTGTTCAACTGTTCTTTTATTTATTTTATTTTTTGTTTGGTTCACAAACTTACATTAGCTTTATACATGGTTCATTTGGAGTAAATTGGCAGTTTACTCCTCCCCCTTCATGGTTTAAATATAAAGCCCCAAAGTTGTTGCTGAGCATAGTTTTACTCATCACATTCTAAATTTGTATATGGAATCACTAATTGACTTAAATGCTGACTCATCTCTGCCAAGTTTGAATATAGTGAAAGCTGGTGCATTGACAGGCTTATTTTCTGGTACAATGGGAGGCCTCCCAGCAGGGGAATTTATCCCACCCCTGTGTTTACAGTAGTAGATGACTGCACAGCTCTTATGACTATTGCATCCGTACGTGTCGCGGTAAAGTTCAGATCGTTTGCATATATAGAGCAAACCTGGCAGAGGTGACTCGAAGCAACTCGGTGAGCTTTCAATTAGAAGTTTCATCCTAGTGGTGACCACAACAGAAGCCTTAGTCATGTGTTTTTAAAAAAAGAAAAAGCAATTTAACTTATTTGCATCAGCAACATTGTTTGGGCAATTTTTTTTTTTTTTTTCTCTCCCTCCTCCCTGTTGAAAGAGCCATAATGCTAGTTAACAGCCCCTCTGCTAGATGTGTTTGTTTTATTTTTTTTAATGTTCCATTTGCACACACGCAATCAAATCAATCTGGCAACATGTTTGGCCCTGTCTCAGCTGGAGCTTGATCTGCTCAAAGGACAACACGGTGGCTGCAATAACAACTGACTGAACCAATGGTGAGTATGAGTTGCCTGAGTGTTATGTTTTAAATTATGTATGTAATTTGCATTTATAGATTTCTTGTACCTTGTTTCAGATCTGTGGACATGGGACCTGAGATTCATAGCTGGGCTGAACATATTGCTGTTTTTGTTTCCCTCTTGGTGGTTTTAGCACATGGTTCATGTGGCTGCCTGGGTTTTGTCCCCCCCACCGCAATGCATCTTCTAAATATAAAGCCCTAGTTGTGTTGTCACTCATCACATCCTAAATTTTATATGGAATCACTGTTAAACGGCTTTGACCTGTAGGGATTTCAGGGTTAAATGCTGACTCATCTCTGCCAAGTTTGAATTCTCTGCAAAGAGTAAAATCAAGTAGTAAACGTTAGCAAGTCTAGGTTCAGTTTTCTGGTACAATGGGAGGCCTCCCAGCAGGGGAATGTATCCTACCCCTGTTTATACACTAGTGTATTCCTGCAAGGATGGTTTTCATCGCTGTATTGTTAGGTAGGACTGCGTTCATGTAGAGGCGCAAACCTGGCAGAAATGACTCTAAGCTGCTGCTGAGTGAGCAAAATGTTCTGCTTCTTAATGATGAATACAACAGCACAACTACCTGAGCCTAGTTTCACAACAGATTCCAAAGTGGTCTGAGAAATGGAAATGACTTTCAGTTGAAACTCTAAGATTTTACAAAACTGGCAACATGTTCAGCCTCATACCAGCATGTGGTCAGAAACGAGCATGAAGACAACTCATTGGATTCAGGAATGAGACTGAAGAGGCAGAGCATCTTCACAACTTTATTTCAGGATTATGAACATTTATCACCCAACAAACTTTTTTTAATTTATTTTGTCTAAGATTAATTTTTGGACTGAAAATTAGTCCACTGTAAATTGAATCGAAGGAATTGTATCGCTTGTCTTATTCAGGCGTTTAATGTCTGTAGATGTAAACCTGTATTGGCACTTGCTCAAACTTCTCACTGACTACTCTGTCAGAGGTGATTGTATGTTTGGTGTGTTGCTGTGAGGATTTGTTGCATTTAACCTTCAAAGACTAACTGAAAAGTTTGAAATTAAATATTATGGTCCAGAATGTAAAATTGTGTCCACTGCTCTCTCTACATAGAAGTAAAGGCGACGCAACTTTCATTACTACCTCCTGGCAATATTTTCTTAAATATCCACTTGGCTCCTCCCTTAAAATGGTTTGAAGTTTTCTAGAATTTTGTTTGTAATAAACTTGTTTTGTAAAAGTTTCATAAGTAATCTGACTTTTTTTTTTGGCTTGTTTGTTCTTTCATGCTCTTAAGTCTTTGATCCCATTCTGCCACCTACTGTGTAGACTGGGTGAAAAAAGTTTTCTAGAGCTCCTCACTTTACTTTAACCAGTGTCTCTAGCACAGTAACACACAGCGAAGTCCTCTGGCTTTAAGTTGGATAGTTTCAGATGAGTTGTGCTTCTGTTGTCATCTTTACTGACTTCTAAACGGCCTGACACTGCTGGCATAGCTGTTGCGGCTGATGTCGGTGTAGCTTCTCCCCATCCATTAGTCCTTTTCCTGCAGGTTGTCTGATCCAAGACCTAACACAGCAGTTGAATGTGAATCCAGATCCCCTCCAGGAGAGACTGATGGTCTGAACCTGAGGGAGTGTGTAACAGCCACCTGATCACTTCGGGTATCGCTGCCGTGATCCGTTGATGCATGATAAAAGGTAGAAAAAACTCTCAGGACAAAGAGAGCAACCAGCAGTAGAGTAAGTGTTTTCATCATCCTGAGGCTGGAGATGTGAGCTCTGATGCTGCACAAAGAATTTAAGGACAGACGAGAGGATTTGCATCAGGGTTTTTTGGGCGTCCAATAATAAATTAGTGAGATGATGCCTCCTGTCTTCAGGTCAGATTAACTGCTCATCCACTAAGGTCTTTGTTCTACTTTACTGTTGTGTGAGTTTGTGCGAATGTTTGTCTCGCAGTGATATGCTGTTTGTTTGGACGTGTTCTTTTGATGGTTTAGTTTGATACAGAATCTAATTAGTTTCTAGGCTGCAGTCCATATGGAAATGTGTTTTATTTTACCTATTTTACCAATTATTTTCTAATTCAATTGCTGCTTCTGTGCTTTGCTTGAGTTTCTACATCGAGCATAAGTTCTCTCCATGTAGTCCAGCTTCCTCCCACAGGATCATAATAAACTTGATTTGAAAAATGCCTAAATAAATATTTCTGGAGATCATCTGATCTTGACAGACTTTAGTTGTCAGTAGCATCAAATCTACGGATGATGCTTATGTGAGCTCCTCAATCTTCATGCTGACCCATGGTCACATTAGGTTAATTAGATAAAATGTTAGTGACTTGTATCAGCTCTGCTGTTAACCTTTCTAGCTCTGCTGCTCCTCTTGTGTTTCATGCTAGAAACACTGAAGGGTTTTTCTTCAGCTCCACTCATTTTGTGTCACTGTGTGTGCGTCTCTCTGGCACAGTAATAAACAATCTTCAGGCTGCAGGTTCATGTCCATTTAGAGTCACTGTTTTGCTGGAAGAGTCAACATTAATACTGAACTTGTTCTTCAGGGAATCTGTGTAGGCTGGAGTACAACCAGCACATGAATGTCCAATCCACTCCAGGCCTTTCCCTGCAGGTTGTCTGATCCAAGCTGTTCCATAGCTGCTCACAGAGTAAGAGACCTGACATGACGTGATGGTCAGTCGTTGACCTGCCTGCACAGTCACAGAGTCTGGCTGAGTCCGCTGTTCACACTTCACACCTGCGGAGAAAAACAACAAACTGTTTGGTGACAGAAACATCATGAAGTTATCAAACCAAAGGACTGTCAACCACTGTAGGACAAAAACTCACAGCATCCAGCTGCCAACAGCAGCAGCAGAGCTACAGAGAACATGGTTTGTAGAGTGGATGCTCTATGACACTGCCCCAGTGCAGGCGAGACGCTAATTTATAGCTGATTCAAGAGCAACGTCATCGAGTTTGCACAGATTTAACTTGGACCAGTCAGCCAATCACACAGTAGTTTTTGTACGTCTCTCCTGTTACTGTCTTTCACTGTGTCGTGTCGGACACAGTAATAAACTGCTGTCTTCAGACTGTTCATCTGTAGATAGATTTTATTGCTGGAGTCGTCTCTGGAGATGGTGAATCGACCCTGGACTGACTGGGAGTAATAGATGTGAGAGCTGCCCGTGTGTTTAAACGCGATCCACTCCAGTCCTTCACCCGGAGCCTGTCTGACCCAGTCCATGGGATATCTGCTCAGTGTGAAGCCAGAGGTTGTACAGGTCAGTCTGTGGGATTCTCCAGGCCTTTTCACTACTGGTTCAGTAAATATCAATATCAACAACAGATTATGAAATTCAAGGGACAGGGTCAAGCAGTGATATTGAGTGACCATCAAAATATCTCTTCTTTTTTTTTTAAGTGATTCATTTTCTTATTGATGATTCTCATTCATTGTTTTAGTGGCCACACAGTGAGACTGGGACACGTTATGTTCACTCACTAACAAACAAGCAGCAAAACTTTGTATGGTCTGTAAAATACACTGGAATGTAAAACCACTGCATGAGGTTATGATTAAAGAGGAATGTTTGCGATATTATGAGTGATGATAATAATAATAACTTATTGTGCTAAACATGTAATATATTGTCTTTTACACAGATTTAATAGTAGAGATTTGTTGTTAACAGATCTAAGAGGGAGAACGATGTGAAACACTGTAGAAATATGGCAGTAGACAGGAAGTAGGGCAGTAGATGGTCTATGACGTCTCAGAGGCTAAGAACTCACCTTGAACTGTGACTTTGTCTTCAGCGACTGTTTGTTCTTCAGCTCATTTTGTGGCATATTGCCACAGAAGAGAAAGAATAGAAAACAGCAAAGGTAACAATTACAAAAAACACTAATTCAGCTTCTGCAAACTTTCAGCTCTGTTAAAACAATTTCTATTCCTCTTCAGCTACTTTCAGCTATGATCTAAATGTTTGAACAATTCTTGGTGATTACATTCAGCACTGCAGCATTCACAGTGCATTTCTTCTGGAAATGCTTTTTCTAGTTTGTTGTTGTTGTTGTTTTCCCAGTAAACGGTCGTTTTAGTTCTAGTGGACTATTCAATGATAGCAAATTAAAGCTGATGAAGAGGACGTCACTGACATGCAGCAAAACGAATGAGATCAACATGTTTTAGGAGAAAACTTACGTGATACTGTACAAAGCAATTTAATTGCACGTCCAAATGCTTGCTCGTGTTTCAGATGGTGACTCGGTGTGTGTTTGTGATGGACAATGACACTGACGCAATATCAGTCATAAGTGAACCGTTGCAGTTATGCACCAGCCGGAAACAGCCCCTGAACAGTTCACATCTGTACTAAAACCCAGAAAAGCTCGTGTGATGTTTTTTCATTCGCATTGAGGGCGGCAGTGTCGCCGATTCCTGGCTTCCCCCAGTCATGTGCAGGACAGTCATGTGCCGAAGTGCCCCTGGGCAAGACACTGAACCCCAAGTTGCCCCGGGTGTGTCAGCTTAAGCTGCATAGCAGCTCTGCCACCGGTGTGTGAATGTGACGCAGTGTCAAAACGCTTTGAGTACCGATAGGTAGAAAAGCGCTATACAAATGCAGACCATTTACCATTAACCATTTACCATTGACTGATTTACGGCAACAGACTGAAGGCATCAAACTCCGCTGAGGCTGTGAGCGAGTCCTGACTGGCCGCTGGGCAAGTAGCTGCAAAGTTAAAGGAAGTTGTAGATCTTTGGGCGGTGCTTCATTCAATATCATGGACATTTTCTGAAGACGAGCAGACGGACTCCAGCTGCTGACCAGCAACGATGGGACGAAGAGCAGATCCGCAGTTTCCCCAACCAGCGAAGTCAAACGAAGTTGGATCAATTCGTTCTGTTTTTGACAAAGTCCCTTTGTTTCGCTTCGCCGTTTTCACCTTCCTGCTGTTGTTTCATTCTTGTTCAGGTATGTGTGTGTGAGTCTTCTCCTTATCAGCGCAGCGATTAGTCTGCGTTTATGTTTGCATTGAGTAAAAGTGCGTAACTTTCTTTAAGCTACTTTAACCGGTTTCAACATGCTTTTACTCCGAGCTCTTCAGCGGAGCCTTAAGATCAACCATTGGATTTTGCGGTGACGCAGGACCCAACGTGTACGTTAATAAATAGCAATGCTCAGCACTGACTGACACCTAACAATCCGTATTCAAACTTAGTTATGGCTCCATCAGCTGCAGCCAGAGTCGTTCAGGTTGAGCTGGGAGATATTCTTGAATACCCCTGACACACGAACCGGTTCTTAACAACGCGTCTGGGTTTTCCAGGGACAGAGAAGCAAAGGAAACATTAACACCCTCTTTTAGGAACAAGATGTGTTTGTAGGTCAAAGACTTAAATCACTTTGTGTTAACTTAGTCAAACTATGCATGTTACTGCAAAAAGTAAGTTATTAGTGTTATCAGTTGTCTACTTACTACTGGATGAACACAGTCTGCAGCAGGACTGAAACCGACATAAATCGAGTAAGAAATGCTGCCAGATCCGCTCTGAGTCTTGAGGAGAAATATCAGGATGAGAAAGAGAGGATTCATTGGTATTTCATTCACCTATTTAACAACAGCATTGACTACTGAGCCACCAGTGAAACTATTATTAAAACCAGTTCTACAACATACACAGCAATGACAGTTAATGACGTTGAGCCCGTCTCCTTAGCTCATGACCTGGAATTGTGTAATGATGGAAAATGCCTAAGAACACGACCCCACTTCCTGGATACTGGCTGGGACTGAGTGTGTGAGTCATGTGCATTGGAGGATTATGATAATTATATTAGGTACATTTTTGTTCCTTCTTTTTTTCCTTTTCCCCAGTTTTGTCGTTATTTAGTTCTGCCTTGTCTTAAGTTAAACAGTTCTCAACGCTTCAGGTATTTTCGCCCTCCAGCCCTCTAGTTTACCTTCCTGCGGTTTGGAGGTGTCTTTAGTTAACTCTGTTTTCTGTTGCTGGTGGATTCAAGTTTTTTTGATTAAAACCTGCATTTGGAACGTAAGCCCACCCAGCTCTCCCTGGGTCCTAGGTTTTCTTTTAGAACTTGATCTGCCGCAAAGATGGTGGATGCTGACAAACATGTTCTCCACCTGACCTTCATTATAGTGAAATTACCTTGTGCATTGTCTCAGCCAACCACTTAGAGAAAGAGCAAACCTTTGCTGGATAACCCCCCAAGGATTGACATTGGGAAACCGACCTGTAAATCCAAAAAGGCAGCGGAAATAGATTTTAATCAGCAAAATAGACCCAGTATTTGTTTCAAACAGCTTTTAACATGTTTTTTTTTAGTTTTTTTTTTTTTTTTACAAATTTTAACAAGCAGGAATTTCGTTGGGGCTATTTTGTGCAGTACATTAAACACGCAGAACTCTGTGGCGCTAGTTGGATTTTTTTAATGGGATTTTAAACAATAACAGCGTAAACATGTTTTCTTTATTCTTAGGACAAAACCTGGAGAAGATCCAGGCCTTCACTGGTGAAACGGTCATTCTGCCCTGCCTCATCCATGTCTCAGGTGAACTGCCAACGGTAGAGTGGTCAAAGGAAGGTCTGACTCCAAGCATAACCTTCCTTTACCGGGATGGCTGCGAGACCTTTGACATGAAGAATAAAGTTTTTCGGGACAGGACAAACCTCTTCCTGAATGAACTGAAAAATGGAAACATCTCACAGATGATTTTCAATGTTCAGCTGACGGATGCTGGTATTTACCAGTGCATGGTTGTGAGGGGGAAGACTCGAGAAGTTGTCAAAAAGCTGGAGCTTGTTGTGGGTACGTCCAGTCTACTGAGAGAAAATATATAGTTCTATACTTGTTACTGTCAATATTTGTTCCCAAAGTTAAAAGTATTCATCAAGAGGAGAGTGGATTCATCTTTTACCTTTTCAGTCAGGTGTGGTTGGTGAATCTAAGCATGTTGTTATCAAAAGGAAGCCTGTTTAATAGAATTTGTTTATTAGATACTGTTACTGTTTTCTAAGCTGCATAAATATTTTTATTTTTTCAAGCATAACTGTGACGCTCATGTTGGATGGAATAGTTCAAGGTCATCCTTTTTTAATTCTTGTCTTTGTAGGTGCCTTTTCTGAGCCAAAACTCTCAGTCATTCCAGGCGCAGGGAGTGGACTGATGCTGGAGTGTGAGGCGACCTGTTGGTTCCCAGAGCCTGAAGTTACATTTATTGATGATCAGGGAAACACAATAAATCCTGACAACTCAAAAAGCAACCGAGACCCCAGAGGATGCTTCAGCATCACAAACAGAGTGACTTTGTCCACTGCTCCCAACAGGTTCAATTTTATTTCTATACTCAAACACTATCTGCAAGATGCTTATCTGGTTGCTCCACCTGTGCAGTAATGTGTGTAACAACAAATACAATCAAATATATCAATGATGAGTCAGGTGTGAGTTGGTGATTGGAAAAAGAAACACAATCAAAATATGAGTCTAATGGTGCTAATTCAGACTAATGCTTACGTTCCTCTCAGAGCATTGAGTTTTAGATGTTGCCTAAAAATATGTGTTCACCACAGGGTCCTCTGCAGAGTTCACGAGCCTCAGACGAACAAGACCAGTGTCAAAGAGGTTTACTACATACCAGGTAAACTGCAGCTTTAACTGCCACTTTAAACCCTTCATGAATTGGACATTTATCACTTTTTATCACACTATGCTCTGTCAATTACAATTTGTAACTTAGTTGGTCACTGTTTGAACATTTAGATATGAATTGAAAGAAAATTGCTAATGAGAAGACTAAAAAACTATATATATATATATATATATATATATATATATATATATATATTTTAGACTAAATTAGAGTTGCTGTGTTGGACTGGTTTAGACCTTTTACCATGTGCTGTTCTCATGTCATCCATATCTTTCAGGGAACTGTGTGCACTCCTGCGTTATAGCAGTCGCCATCACTCTGTGGGCCATATTAGGCACGTGTGCACTTTCTTTTTGTGCAAGAAATGTGGTAAGTTTTTTTGTCTGCTTTATTTTAGTGAAATAACTCAAAAACTATTAATAAATAGTATCACTTATGTATTTATATGTTGTTGTTGTGTTTTTTTTTCCATTCAGTGCGGGCAAATATTTCCATGCAGGCATTGGAAGCCAGTGAAGTCCAAATTCTACAGGTGATCCCCGGGAAAACCAGGTCAGCATTAATGGACATTACGCTGCTGCGTTTCAGGAAAGAATTCAAAAACTGCAGAACCAACTTTGTGATAGAAATGAGAAAATTCACAAACTGCAGAAGTGAATCAGCTCAAATCCAGACTCTCTTGTACTGTTTGTTGTACATGTTTTTAAACGTCTATAGTTGATGTTGCTTCATCAACTACTTTACTATGGCAGCTTGAAAGATAGCGCGCCCTCTGGTGGTAGGGCTCTGATTGCATGTTTGACTTGTTTGTGCACTGACTTTGAACACATCTGTGCAGGTTTTGGTCCACTGTTTGCAAGATTGCTTTTCTAAAATGAGTTTTATAGTATTACACAAACATAACTACGTATGTTCAGTTTTAGTTTTTCAAACCTAAATTATCAAGTTTCCCTGGTCAAATACATTACAAAATAAAATTTGTTGTTTTTTGTGTTTTTGCAAGACTGAAGTATTCTAATAAACACTACTAGTTGACTACTGGCTCTACTTAAATCATTTATTTCTGCTGTCAGATACATTACAAACATTTGAGGCAGAGCTGCAAAACATCCCGTCTGTCTTCTAGTGGTGAGAAGTCGTACTTACTCCAGCAACAGCCACAATGTGCCATTTTATTAAGTGTTTTGTGAAGACTGACCAAACCGGCTGTAATGTGGTAATTATTGCTTATTACTATGCCACATACAAATATTTCTAATCGGTTGCTGTAGGCTTAAACTATAAAACCTATCAATCCATAATTGAATACAACTCAAATGTTTTCAAAAGAAGCTGTGTTTAACTCACCAAATTGTGACTACTACACTGTTGGCATAAGGGGGCACATGTGCACAAGTTGCTTTTCCAGGAATTGTGAGAAGGCTGCCTTTGATTATGCTGATAATGTTATGTTAATTATGTTATTGCATTCTGTTAAGGCCTTGAGCACAGTGCCCTTGAAAAGTGCCCTTTCTACTTTGTTTTGAGATGTGACCTTCAGCTTTCTTCTGTCTTGGCCACACACAACTTAGTAGAGAATAACGAGGCTTGTGTTAACACCACCATCCTCATCATTCACCAACATCTTGGACTCAGGGTTTGTCTATTGTCACTGCTGCTCCCACATCTCCTGGGTCCCAGCTTGGTTTTCCTTTAACATGTTTATTTAAGAAAACATTACTGAATGATGTTGTTTCGCTGTTTCGGTAAAATGGGACAAACTATACGAGCAACACTGTGCGTATGTGTTATGTTATGATAGATCTTCCTCTTATTACTTTCACACGTTATGTTATCGTGGTGTTGGTATCGCTGTACCTGTACTTATAGTCGTTGTATGGTTATTATTATTGCTGTTGTTGTTATTGTAGTTGTTGCTGCTTTCCATGGCATTATCATTATTATCATACCTACCAGGACTGCTATTAATCAATTTCATCACTACAACTTATTTAAATACTCTCAATCAATGTTAGTTGTACTCTGTTGGTTGTACTATGTATTTCGTTCTCTGTGTTTCTTCTTCTCATCACATACACGGCACATACGTGATGAATGCTAAACTGCTGGACAGGATAAAAAAAAGAAAACATTACTGAACTGGGCCATGTTGTTTGCAGAACTTAGAGTAGGACAGAAAAGGCTTTGTTGTGATACCACAGGAGTACAACAAAGCTCTGCACATAACATTATGTGAACACATGGTTGTAGTGGTTTATCTTTCTGTGGGATGGAGGTGAACAAGAAATCGCATGCAGGAAGGGGGCGGGTGAGCTGAAGAAAGCAGCCTGATGGGTCTGACCTGCCAACCTGTTGACTGATGTAAGTAAGCACACATTCCTGATGTGGACATGAGATGGTTTCCTTTCCATCTATTGGTGTTCTGCTGATTTTGCTCTGCAGAATGGACGGTAGAGGTGATTTCTGTTGTTTGAGAATATCACATGACGAGGTCACACTTCCAACAGCATCATTCTTCTAAACTTCACAGGGAGGTTTCTGCTGAATGTGAGATTCTGCAGTATGTATCAATAAGCTTGTGACGTTTTGCTGTTTTCTTCTCTGTGGTGGCAAAAAGTGACTGATGCAGTTCAATTCAAATCTAAATTAAGTGGTGTTAGTTTTCTATTGCACATTTCAATAATTACTTTCAATGATTTATGTTATACAATAGTGTGTGTTAGTTATGATTTTCCCTTTTTTTTCTTTGCAGCTTCATTTCCTGTGTTGGCTTTGAGGTTTTTTCCATTACATGTTGTTCATCAACGTTCAGTTTCTGGTAAAATTTAAAGAACACACAGAGCGAGGGCGAAGTGGAAAGTGAGTGAGAATTGTAAGTGCAAAACATTATAGAATAACCTGTGGGTGTGAAGGTTTTTGTTTTGTGTTCCTTTTTCACTTGTGGCTACAGTGACAGACTGGTGGAAGCAAGTTAACTTGAGCATGTAGCTAATACATCCACATCTTTAGTTTCTTTTCAATATTTTCAAGGTTTGTTAAAAGTAAAGCAAAGGCAGCAGTGTCATTGTTTACATGCACCTATACATAAATAAAACTGTGACTATGCTCATAAAGATGCATATGACACCTCAGATATGAATCCAATTAGTTCAAAATCTTCTAAAATGAGCTGAACTGAACACCATTTACACCATATGGAAGTTGTCATAGGTTTAAACCTAGTTTTAATCTTAACCCCAGCTCAGCTTTATTAATGTTTATTCTCATTGGGTATTTTCCTGTGATGTCATGATGTGGGCAATGTAGTGGTTTCAACCCTTTTACCTAAGCAAGAAGAAGTGACACCTTCGAGACAGGATGGAGCTCATTTCTCGCTGCTTGATGCTTTGTAAGCAACTTTGTAATTTATTTTGAGATACTATTGCCGGCTGCTCTTAGTTTTCCACATGTGTAGTCTCCTTTAATGCATTTTCATTTTTAATGTAGTTGTGTTTTAACAGTCAGCAACTTTCAACCTGAACTTGCCTCCTTGTCCTTCAAAAACAAACGAATAATCTTTATCCTATTCTCATTTTGTTGACTTGCATAATGTCAAGATGAGGATGTTGTTCTATTAATTAAGTCTACAAGCTTAAAATTTGAAGCTTGTTTGACTTGCTGTAGTAGGAAAAGCTGAGGCGCCACTAACATCATGAACAGTGGTTCTTTGAATTGGTGTGTGAAAGAACAAAACCAGACAGAAACGAGAAGCAGGAGGCTGTGGTGGAAACTGTGTCAAATCTGCATGTTTGGTTGAGTTGTGTTCCTCTCAGTGGAATGAAGTGCATTTTGTTATTTCCAGTTATTAAATGTCAGATTACTTTCTTTTAAACATCCCTTTGCTGCCATGTTCATTGGACTAGATGCATATAACTTAAGGTTTTTAATTGATCAGCAAGTGTAGTAAGCAGAAATTATCTCCTTCCTTTTAAAAAAGCTAAAACGTCAAGACTTCAAAATGAGAGATGCTTTGTTGACGCTGTTAAAAGAACCAGATGGCTTCAGTTTAACAGTCCTTCTTATGTTTCAGTGCTTTGTGTGTTGAAAGTTCAAGCGGCCAGGCTTCACATCCACCCAGACAAGTCCCAGTTCTTCTGGTATGAGTCTGTGACTCTGAGCTGTGTGGTCGCTGGGAACTTTAGTGACTGGGTGCTGAAGAGGAATACTTCAAACCGGATGTGTGAGCCATGCAGCGAATGGGGAATGTCACTCGAGTCCTCCTGCAAAATTGAAGACGGTTATCCATCTGACAGTGGAGTGTATTGGTGTGAGTCTGAGTCTGGGGAGTCCAGTAACACCATCAACGTCACCATCAGTGGTATTGCATTGGTTTATGTGTTGTTTGATTTTCTGCGATATGAAGTAGTCAGAAATTTGAGTATGAATCAAACAACACGTTTTGTTTCAGATGATACTGTGATTCTGGGGAGCCCTGCACTTCCTGTGACTGAAGGAGACAACGTGACACTTCTCTGCTTTCACAAAGCAGAATTAAGCAGCAAAATCACTAATGATTTTTCTGCAAACTTCTACAAAGACGGTGTCTTCATCGGAAGTGCAAGCAACATCATCTTCTCTGAGGTTTCTACAGCTGATGAAGGCTTTTACAAGTGTGAACATCCCTCAAAGGGAGCGTCTCCACCAAGCTGGCTCTCTGTGGCCAGTAAAGGTCGGCTCACGCTGATGCAGAACCTGCTTGTTTGACATGATTTTAGCTCAGTGAATGAGGCAGAGAAGAAGATGTAGAGTGTGTATGGAAAGTACATGCAGGAAATACAAAACATTTATACAAAAATGTATTATTTGAGTATTTGCGCAGCAGTGTAAAGTACTCAAGTAGATTTATGAGCATTTGCTCTGCAGTAAAACAGCCCCAGTGACTCACAAATTGCTATGCATACACAACAGTACGTGACTGTTTTGCACTTTGGTGAAATAGTTTGATTTATTGATTTATTCTTTTACTGTGTGTTGTTGTGTGACATCCGTTTATTAAATAGCTAAAAGTAATCAGTAACCAAATGAATGTAGTGGACAGGTGCTATGGTTCCCCTTAAATGAATGAGTCGTTAAACAATTTCATTCCCAAGGTACAGTCCAGTGCTACAGACTAATGACAGAGGAGGTTTCTGATTCTGTCACATCAGCACAAGCACATAAAAAACAATTTAATATAATAACATTAGAACAATACTAATTCACATGAGCAACAAACAGTATAAATAATGTATTATTTATAAAATCTGATGAGTTGTGGATGGTAAAGGTAAAGTCTGTTTTAATAATCAAGCAGGCACCACTTGTAGTCCTTACTCCTTAACCTAACTCAATGTTTGAAACAAGCAGGAATAAATGCAGCAGCAAACCTGTACCATCAGATATTTGAATGAGAAGTTGTTTTTCTGACTAAAACCTCCTGTTTGTTAAATTTGATATACATATTTTCTGACCTCTTGCAGCTCCAGCTCCAGCTCCAGGTCCAGCTCCAGCTCGTCATCTTCATCTCTTGTCTCTGCCCAGGGTGATGGCTATCATCATACTGATTGTCCTTTATAAGCTGATCCTCATAGTGTGTGTGAAGGTATACAGAAAGTGGACTAGAGGTAGGAATCCAGTTTATCTGAGATGAGATTAGTTTATCAACTTACATTTTTTAGCATTTTGTGTAAGTTGTGTTGGTATTGCTTTTAAGTATCTTGATTAAAAGCAGTAGGGCAGTGATGTGCTACAGAGTTGTGTCTACTCTGCTAGGACTATGTACTGTGTACTGAGAATAGGAAGAGAAAGGACCACACAGCAGATCATTTGCTCTGAAAGTACCATGATTTTGCTCATTCAAGAGACAAAATATCCCTTATTAAAACTGCGACCTAAAATACCTGCTTTATATAACGTGTATTAAAAGTAATTTATTAAATGACTTTGCCAGAGTCTCCCGTGTTTATGACGCTTTTCAGAAAATGTCTGTGTTGTTACTGTTCAAATTAACACATTAGGCTTTTCCACAGTCACATAACTGTTGTCTTCGGTAGACAGCACAAGCAAACTGGGTTTCACTTGTGCTGAATAGAGATGGTAATTCTAATGAATTATGTTAGTTCTGTGTTTAACCAAAGTGATAAAAATCTGCCTTTACCCTGAGATGACTCATTTGAATGGAGACACATGTGTGACTGGAGCACAGCCAAGCACCAACAGCATCTTCATTTAAAGAGCTCCGTACTGAGGTGGGAGGAAGAAGTGAAGTGACATTAAACACTTAAAACATAACCCACGTTTGGTTAAACCTCAAATGCTCGGAACTGAAATGTTAGCTTTCACAAGAGAAACTGTCAGCTCCTACAAAAACAGATGTTTCTCCTCTGTGCGTAAAATAATCATTATTCTAAACGTTCTCTAGCAACTGCTGCATGTTCTGCTTCAACCTGCCACCAGCTGCTTTAGTAGCATGGTAAGTATAATAAACCATAGCAGTTTTATTATATTTTGCCACCTTATTATTATTATTACTAATAATATTAACTTCACACTTATAGACAGAAAACCAAACAACCACGTCTTATTTACCATGAAAGCAGAAAAAGCTGCAATGAAGACATTTTGAAATTTTCTCGGCAGCCTTAAAACTGCATCTGGGAATGAAGTCAAAACATTCATAATTGCATGTCATTTAAAAGCACAAGTACATTTCGGTATGTCAATGAGCAGTGACAGTCCAGAATCTGTGTGAACATATAAACTGTGAAAATAAACTATTTGTAAACCCGTCGCGCTGTAATTTTCCCTCTTGTTTTGTACGAATCGTTCGGCTGGCTTCGTGTAGTCACGTGATATCCGAGTTTGTGGGGAAAAAAACAAACCACAGGCTAGCAAAGAGCTTAGCAAAGAGCTTGTAATGAAACTGCCCACCAAAAACCCAAATACTACAAATATTACAATGTGTAGCATACACGTTAAGCGGTAGTTTCTCTGACAGCACAGTGAACTGATGTCATCAGGCCAACCGGCCTCTGTGACGCCATGAATTTAAGAGGACTCTTTCAGGATTTCAATCCCAGGTAACGCTAGCGACGACTTAATAGCTACGGCTAGCTCGTTAGCATAGCTTTCGGCTAACGCGTTTAGCGGTTATGATACCGCGTACTGAAAATCATCATTCTTAAGCCCCTATAACTTTATATCTCTATTTGTGGTGCCATTACACACGCTCCCTAAGTTCATTAGCAGATCAGACGAAAGTGACGCAAGGCTGTGCGGTTAAATAAGGCCTGACTCACACGCTAGCGTAAGCTAAACGCTGTTTGTGCTAAATGAAGTAGCTACAGCTGGGTATTTACGTTATCGCTTATTAGAATTGATTTGCCCTGACATTCGGTTTGATCATTGTGATGTCATGAAGCTCTGTAATCACTCCGTTCTAATAACCCCAGTCCGAGCCAATTCGATTATTTTGTAAGTGCTTTGCCAGATAAATGCCAAATCTTTTAATATTAGTATACATTGATTTTACGAGCACTGAAGAATGTGGAAGAGAGAAAAATAATATACTTAGAAGCTGACACCAGATATTTATGATATGCTAATGGGATACAGTACTTAGTATTGACTAGTAGCTGTACAGTCAGTAAAATAACTCTTGTAGTTAAAGTAAAGCCTGTAGTGGGTGTGAATGAAGGTGTTGTGCTTGTCTTCTTTTGTAGTAAGTTCCTGATCTACTCCTGCCTGCTGCTGTTCTCTGTGTTGCTTTCCTTGAGACTGGATGGAGTCATCCAGTGGAGCTACTGGGCTGTGTTCACCCCAATATGGCTGTGGAAGCTGTTGGTCATCATCGGGGCCTCTGTGGGCACCGGAGTCTGGGCCCACAACCCTCAGTACAGGTACAGTTTTACACCCACGGTTCCGTCGGCAAAACTATCTTCCTCAGCTGTAATGCATGTTAATTATACAAAGCACACGTTTAGTCCATGTTGGCATATTGCAATAACAGAAATCGAGAGTAATCTTAAATCTCTTAAGATTGATATGCTGATGATATCTCCCCTCTTTATATCTTTGTCATGTTATGATTCGTTGTGTGTTGTATCATCACAATTCTGGAAGTGCTGTTGGTCAGTGTGGAGATGTTTTCATTGGTTGTCTATCCTTTGTTAGGGCTGAAGGGGAGACCTGTGTGGAGTTCAAAGCCATGCTCATTGCAGTCGGACTCCATGTGCTGTTGCTGATGTTTGAGGTGTTAGTTTGCGACCGCGTGGAAAGAGGAAACTACTTCTGGCTTCTTGTCTTTATGCCTCTCTTCTTCGTGTCGCCAGTTTCTGTAGCAGCCTGTGTCTGGGGATTTAGACACGATCGTTCTCTTGAGGTAAAGAATCTGAAACATACGAAACATGATGGTCGATCACTTTGACTGGCAATTGTGAGTCTTTGTGAGTGTTGAGCTTTTGTTCCAATCATTTCTATTTCCCTCCATTCTCAGCTGGAGGTGTTGTGTTCAGTTAACATTCTCCAGTTCATCTTTATCGCTTTGAAGCTGGACGACATCATCAGATGGCCTTGGCTGGTGAGATGCATTGAATGAAAACATACATGCGAAATTACTAATTGCATGTTTTTCACACGCTGTAATTCCATATGTGACCTCTATTATCCACTGCTTGTCACTGTACTCTGCGTTCTTGCATTCGTAAAGTATATGTGTTGGATCTGACCTTTGCATTGTCTGCAGGTGGTGTGTGTCCCACTGTGGATCCTGATGTCCTTCCTGTGCCTTGTTGTCCTCTACTACATTATCTGGTCTGTCCTCTTCCTCCGTTCCATTGACATTATAGCAGAACAACGGCGAACACACATTACCATGGCGATCAGCTGGATGACCATTGTTGTACCCCTTCTCACCTTTGAAGTGAGTTTTAACAACCAATATTTTTTGTTTTGTTTTCTCTTTGTTGCTAAAAAGATCCAAAAAGAAAGCAATGACTACATTAAGGAGTTGTCACTGAAATGTCTCATGTACTGTGTGTAGCATTTCCTTTTTTAATATGAACATGTCTCATTAGATCCTTCTGGTACACAAGCTGAATGACCCCACAAGTATGAGCTATGTGTGTGTGTTCGTGCCCCTGTGGCTCTCTCTGCTCACACTCATGGCCACCACCTTTGGACAGAAGGGAGGAAACCACTGTGAGTGTTTGTTCAGTGTCCCTGATTACTGCAGTGAAAATATTATTATAGGATTGCTCCCTAGTGTGGCTTTTGTTATATGTTGCATTCTGTTTATCAGCTCTGTCTGTTTGTTTTTGTTGATACTCAGTTTGAAATTCAGTTATTCTCTGCTTTCATGTAATGATAGAGGCTTTTGAAATAGAAATGTGTTCATGCCTGCTTGTCTTTTTGGTTCCATGTGGCATGTTTTTGTAGAGAGTTGTTGTTCTACCATTAAGGGTATTGTTTCTGGTGTTTGTGCAGGGTGGTTTGGCATTCGTAAGGACTTCTGTCACTTTCTGCTGGAGCTCCTCCCTTTCCTACGAGAGTACGGCAATGTGTCCTACGACCTACAGCGCAGCGAGGACCTTGAGGCAGTTGAGGATCTGCCTGCCCCTGAGCCGCCACCAAAGCTTGCCCCCATGTTCCACAAGAAGACTGGTGTGGTGATCACACAGAGCCCCGGGAAGTATTTTGTCCCACCGCCTAAACTGTGCATCGACATGCCAGATTAACTTTATATCAGCATTGAAGTACCAGGGACTGATGAACCCATGAAACAGCGGAGGATGCTGAATTGAGGTTTAATAAGACTTCTGAACTCTGCTCCAGCGTAGCAGAGTTCACTGATGCATTAGTGCCAGATTTGTTGGGGGACTACTAATGGAGTCCTCACGTTGCTTTCACTGACCGTTTTCAAGTAAAGGCTTCCTGGCCGTGTTTTCTTGAGGTGGGAATGATTGGACAGGTAGTCTTTACCTCTATTTTCACTGTGTTCCTTACTGTTGTTTTCTTCCATTTTAAAAATGCACATTTTAAGAGAACTGACAGTGTCTCCAATTCACTTCTCACCTAAACACTTTGGTTGACATGACTGAGGCACAGAAGAGCTGAAGCTGAGCTAAGAATGACTCTTGTCTTGCTTTGGGATGGGGACCATTTAAAACAGAGACTTTAGATTAAAACGGATTGTTTTATGTCTGTTGGCTCTTGTTCTCACTTTTGAGAAGTGGATAAAATGTCAAGAGAATTGAGTTATGGGAGGTTCAGATTTTTCAGGTCTGTCTTAATACAGCACTGACATGTACATTGAAGGTTTTGAAGGTTTCTGATCATTCCTTTGTCATTTATATATTTTATATTTACTGTAAAGTGATACCCTTCTAAAGCAACTGTCGTGCAAACCCCCTGAAATATTTACCTGGACTGAATCATATGTTTGCTTCCTGTCAAAATGTGAGCAACGTTCTGTAAAGGTATCAACATCAACCTTTGCAGCATTTACATGACTCTGCAAAAGTATTAACCGCTTGCTGTCACTTTAATGCATAGACTCAGGGTTATCAAAAATGACACTTAAGCTTTGAACGGTGAAACCGTCTCACTAAATTAATTGTGTACGATTTAATCTGTTTCAGACCGTATTACTAGTACTGAAAGCCACAACAAATACGTTTATGCAGTTCAGAAACATGATTTTTTTTTTCATCTCTCTTACGTTAGTGTTTAATTAGGAAAGTATCGCTTCACTGCCAGTATGAGCAGAGACATAATTACAGCCGGAAACCTTTCATATACAACACATGTCAGTATTGTTTTCAGACTGACCTGAAAGGTGAACTGGAAATGGCACTTTGTGGACTTGTTCCAGTGGGAATCCTGTCTGGTGTGTGTCTGTGCGCGTGAGTGTAAGTGTGAAAGAGCTTTCTTGTTAAACAATAGAAGTTTTCCAGTAATGGACCAGAGTGTGTGTGTGGGGGGTGGTTAAAGGCCAGACCTGGGTACAAAAAGCGAATTAAAAACAATCTTTCACCTCTATTTGTCCTAACTTTTAGTTTGCACCAGTCTCATTAAGATGGTAGTAGCCACGTGGCCCCACATGAGGCGCTCCAAACATTTGTGAAGAAAGAAGGACAATCCCAGTTCACATTTCATACCACACATGGTCCTGCAGAAGTTAAGAAATGTATTTCTTAAGTACACATAAATGTATACACTTTTTCCCCCATTACAAACAGTCTGACTTAGTTTCCCTTTATGCTGGAGGTGGAGCAATGAGGTGTCTTCTATTCTTTGTTTTATTCCATTTGTTTTGTACTATTCCTAAGTTGTCTGTCAAACAATGCAGTTCCTCAGTTTTTAGGTGTTTGGGAGTAGTGCGGCAAATGTTTCTGTTTATAATCCACTGAGACAGTTATCAGCGTATAAATGCACAATCTCTCCATTCTGTTTTAAGTATTTTGAATCATTTTGTGTTTGTCCCATTGTCCACAGAAAAAAAACACGTAAAGTTAGAAACATTTAAAGTAAAAATCCTTAATCTTTTAGAAATTTTCTTTGCTGGGGTATCTGTCGCCATCTGCACCACGATTGCTTTTCACTTAAGTGTTCAGAACTTGATTTGAATTCAACTGCAGTTAAGACTTGATGCATCGTTTGTTAAAATAGTGACACTGTGTTTGCACTGTTATGCACACGGATGGGGGAAACTTTCAAGTGTGCAAAAGTAAACAAATCTTTATTTACAAAGTGCTTCACAGCAACAAAGAATTGTGAAACATTATCTTAAATTGCTTATGTACGTGTGATTGCTCGGTTAATACTGGAGTCCCAGGACCTGCAGTGGTTGTCTGACATCAGAAGAAAAACAAGGAGGAGAAGAACAAGGAAAGAAAAAGGTAAAGACTCAAACTGGTTTAGCATTGAAATGACTAAAATCAGCCCTGATGTGCACTGTGTTCCCCAAGGTTAACGCCACTGGGCAAACTGACACACTGGCCTATGTGAATTAACCATAAACTTTTAGAATAGCAAGTCACACGAGTGTTTGCCAGCTGCATCATTTCTAGTAGTGGGGAGTACTACTACTCAAAATGCCCCGCGATGAATGGACTTCATCTCTGCTTTCCCAAGAAAGAAGACATCTGACTTTTTTTAATGTTTTTTATGAATGTATTTTTGAACTGTGCATTGTAAAATTTGTTGTTGCGTGTTATAAATAACATGCATCAAAAGACTTTGAATTCAATTCAAGATCAGTGACCACCAATCAAACAACAGCAAAAGAGGAGAAACTGAGGAAAGATGGCTCAGAAGGAGAAAAGGGTAAGAAATTCTAAGCTACTGCTTCATTTACTCAATTTGGTTTTGGGTTATTTTTGCTTTTTATTACATCTTTAGATTTGCATCATATGTTTTGTTGGTTTCCTTTCTGACGAGAAACTCACCTCTCATTTTCGTTATTCAGCAGCTTGTTCAAGAACAACTGCCTCCATCTTAACATGCTGATGGCAAAAGATTTCTACACTCAAACAGAACTTTGTTCAATATCAGAACATTTATTGACTCAGCCTGAGGATAGTGTTGGAAATTGAGACATTTTATAAAACAAAATATAGCAGCGCAATTACATTTAGACGATGATAAAAACTGAAATTAATACTAGTTTAAAATGTATTCACATTATGAGGTAAACAAGGTAGAGTTTATATCAGGATGATATCTGAGTGAACACATAAACAGCTGGTGTCTGTACATGTATTTATGACAGTGGTCCGTGTGAACAGTACAGCTGATAAACTGTTCTGCTCAGAGCTGGACCCACATTTCTGAAAAAGACAAAATAAAATATCAGTCATTATCAATGACTTTGTTTTAACAGCAATAGTATGTAATGAGTTTAGGAAATCAGGTTTAGGGTTGTGCATAATGATTTAACTGATTTTGTTTCCTCATTTAGTGGTTTCACATCTGGTTCTGCATCCGAATTTGCCCAAATAAAGTGCTGCACAAACCTCTTGAGCTTCCCGTATCGAATGGAAGAGAGGAGTTTCTCCTTTTCTGCTTCACTTGTGCACAGTTCATAAGTGGTCAACAGACTGAGAATGAGAGGAAAGACAGAGTATTTGTTAATAACGCTCTTTAAAATGTCCCTTTATGTCCCACCTCCTTCTATGCTTCTTTTGCAACTGTCCTTATGTTACTTTACTTGCACCGGACATAGATTGCGTGAGGCTTTGTGCTAGTGTGGTGTGTGTTTGTGTGCGTTACCTGTGTGGAGTGTTGTACTGCTCTAGTATAGCTGCGGCCTTGTCCCCAGACAAACCACTAATCTGCATCAGCTGTCTGGCAAACACTTCTCTCACTGTCTGACACTACAGAGCAAAATAGGGAAATTAAAATTCATGTGATTAGAAAGACACACAAGTAACCCAATATTTATATATATACATACTGACAGCGAAACAACTAGTAGCTCAGTGTTCCAACATCCACTAACGGCAACTGCTATCACAACTAGAGATTGACGAAGTACAACACAAAACAAATGCTACGGCAAGGGGGAGCCAGGACGCCAGGTCAGAGGGGAGTTAACACCAACTCCCCTTCCAGAAATTGGGTACGAAGCCCCAAGTAAGCTGAACTGACCTAAGAGATAAGATAATGGCTAGAATTAACACAAGGCAACCCCGAAACCGTCTGCAGAGACCTAGTGAAGTACCTCCAGAAAGTCTCCTAGAAAATGTGAATGCAGCACTAAGAACGATACCTACACAGAGCATCACTGAAACCAATGAGCTGATATACACTTCAGCAGCCATGATCCTTGAGATGCTGGGATATAAGTCACAGGGCAATCAGACAGAGCAAGTCCCACCGTGGAAGAGAAGGTTAGAGGCCAAAATCAAGGCAACACGGAGAGAAGTGAGCCAACTCTCAGAGCTCCAGAAAGGTGCAATTTTTTGTGTCCAAGAGGTACAGACAGATGCCCATACCTGAAGCATTGGAGACTGCCAAACAAAGGTTCCAAGCCTTGGCCAACTGCCTCAAGAGATACACAAGGGAAATTAAAGCCAGGAGAATAAACCGGCTGTTCTCCACACGACTGGCTAGAGTGTACTCTCAGTGGCAGGGTAATAACACCAGAGCAGACCCACCAAGGCTGGCGACTGAACAATACTGGAAAGGCATATGGGAGAAGGAAGCATCACACAACAGCAATGCACAGTGGCTAGCAGACCACAGCAACCTCCCAGAACCATGCATGGAGGGTTCCACCCGAAATCCAGCACCCTGAGACTATACACCAAGCGCCATGAAGGAGGCAGACGACTAGTAAGTGTCCAAAGTACAATACAGGACGAAACCTCCAAGATCCATGAATACATACGGAGGATGGCTCCAATGGATAAAGTGCTCAGTGAGTGTCTCAGGCAGCGAAAAGGGCTGAGGTGCTGGAGGTGCCATCATGGGAGGACAGGCCCCTACATGGGATGTAGGGGCTAGAAAGGGCTGGACTGAAAGACGGCACAGAGGCACTAATCATGGCTGCACAGAAACAGGCCCTGAGCACCAGAGGCCCAGATATACCACACCCGACAAGACCCCAGGTGCAGGCTGTGCAAAGAGGCCTCTGAGACAATCCAGCACATAACTGCAGGGTGTAAGATGCTGGCAGGAAAGGCAAACATGGAGCGTCATAACCAAGTGGCTGGTATAGTGTACAGGAACATCTGTGCAGAGTACAGACTGAAAGTACCAAGGTCTAGGTGGGAAACACCCCCTAAGGTGGTAGAGAACGACCGAGCCAAGATCCTGTGGGACTTCCAGATACAGACAGATAAAATGGTAATGGCAAACCAACTGGACATTGTGGTGGTAGACAAACAGCAGAGACGAGCCGTTGTGGTTGACATAGCAATACCTTGCGACATCAGAAAGAAGGAACTTGAGAAATTAGAGAAATACCAGGGGCTCAAAGAAGAACCTTAGAAGGCCTGGAAAGTCAAGGTGAAGGTGGTGCCCATGGTCATCGGAGCACTCGGGGCAGTAACCCCCAAACTGGAGGGGTGGCTAGAACAGATCCCAGGAAAGACCTCAGACATCTCAGTCCAGAAAAGTACAGTCCTAGGAACAGCTAAGATACTGGCAGAACCCTCAAGCTCCCAGGCCTCTGGTAGAGGACCCGAGCTTGGATGGATGAGACGCCCACGGGGGGCGAGGAGGGACATTTTTTTATGTATTTTTTTTACATATGTTACATTAGAATTCAAACAGCATTTTCCAGCAATAGAATCAAAAACTTAGTGCTTAGTTACTGATGTACCTTGTTTTTCACTGCACCATGGTTGAACTCAGCAAATGAAATGAGAGAGCAGAATGGGATCCCTCCCTCCCCCACGTCAGCCCCAGCATCACCCTGCAGCTCTCTGGAGCGACAGATCAGCGTGTGGTTCTGAAAGCAACAAAACGTTATCAGCACAACTCACAGACTGCATCCAGGCCTGATGCATATAGTTCCCCGGTGAGAGCCTTTAGTTAACAGGAGAACGTGTCTTCATTACTGTCAGCACACGCGCACGGTAGAGGCTGCAGAAAATATAACGACACGACTGATGTACATCAGTACGTTGGTGCCAGCGAGAGACAACAGGTAATTAAAGTGTGTGTTTCCATCCGCGGTGACTGAAGTGACTGAAAACACACCTGGTACAGCTTAGTCAGGTAGCGGGTCATGACAGTGAGGTAGGCTGCTGATTCTCTCACATCTTGAACTCGCTTCACAAAAAAGCCATCGACCACCTAAGAAACGAGCACACGCACACACACGCGCGCACACACGCACACACACACACACACAGAACACCTAAGCAGGCAAAACCACATGAAGCATCAACTATCACGTCAACAATTCTTCAGGAACGTTTCTATTTTAAGCTACTTGCTACAACCAGCTAACTTGGTGTTTGGTGCCACCCAGTATCATAACCAGGTACTACATCAGAATATTCCTCAGATCACTTGTTGTAGTTAGGTGCTACATTTATATTTAGTATGTATCTTATGTCACTTTAACGAAGAATGTGCAATAAGTGTCATTTTGTTAAAATCGGTTAAAATGGTATCAATAAATAGTGAATTGTTCTTTTCAAACAGGCTCCAGTGCCTCCAGGGTGAGCGGACGGGTTGGGTTGGTGGGCTCCTACCTGTGTGTTGACTATGGCTTGCTGCAGTGTGGTTTCAGGTAAACTCAGGTGTGACGCAGCTTTCCCACACTCCTCTACCAGATAGATGGGCCTACGAAGACCACATCTCTTGAGTCGAAACTGATTCAGGGTAGAGTAAAGACGAAAGTGTAAATGTTAGTGTTAATCCTCTTATATTCACATAGAACAGTCTCGGTAATGACACACTGACGTCTGACTGCATCGCACCAACCTTCTGTTCCCTGAAGCGTCCATCGATGATGCTACCACACAGATCATCCATTCTTTTCCTCTCGATAATGTAATCAAGAACGAGTTCTCTGCCCGCAGGAGCTCGCAACTGACCTAGAATAAAGAAAACGCAACAAAAACGACACATGTACACTAATTGTTGTATTGGAAGCCTCTGCCAACCAGTGACGCTCTAGTTGAGATTCATGGGTTTCAGGCATTTGTGAGATACAGCACTGACAAGAATGGGACATACTTGAAATCATGTAATTTCATGCTCTGAAAGCTGAAAATGTATAATGTTTGAGGCAAATTTGCTGAGACAGGTTTAAAGTCCAACATGACTTTTTTGTGCCTTACTCTCAAGTGGCACAGCTTTATTGCTCTGAGTCTGTTTCCACACAGTGACTCATATATTTCGCTTTTACTTGTGTCGTCCTGTTTTTGTCACCTGGCACAGGTGAGACCTTTTCCCTGGCCACCCACAGGAAGTCTCCAACGTTGAGCTTTCTGATATCAAACTTCACTCCATTTCTTTGAAGTTCTTTGACCAGCTCCTGTTTGCGGTGGTGGCTGCCGCTGCACAAACAGATGTCATTTTATATAAAGGTACACACTGATGAAAACCCAATGTCCATGTGAATAACTTGCACAAAATACACAAACCCTCATGAGAATGTAGTTACCCTGTTGTCTCGATGACGTCAACACAGAGAATGATCTCATAGGCTCCAGGCAGGAGACATCCTTCAGCTTGTCCTGCTGAACCCCTCTCTTCCACCCCGGTGCCTGGCTGCGTGGCACAGGTCAGTCTCTCTGTGGGCCTGGAAAGAGGATGTTTTATTTCATTCCAGGATAAAAGGACAAGAAACCACCAACCCTGTGTCTACTCACTCTCTTCTGCCCTCCTCCTTCTCGTCATCATCTTCATCACTGCAAGTAAGATCCACAACTCCAGGGTCGCCTTCCTCTTCCTCACAGTGAAATCCATCTCTGCCCCCCTCTGAGGCTGCTTTTGTCCCCTGTTCTACTGATTCTAGTCGCTCTGCCAAAGAAAGACCCTCTTCTGTCAGAGAATACCTGAGTTAGAAGAACAAAAACAAAACAGTGATTTGACAGAGTATACTTCGAAGCCTGAAAAGCTGTACTTTCCAACAGACTATGATATGAGGTGTAAAGAAAAGCTCCAAGCATTTAAATTCAAGAACTGCATGGTGGCAGTTTTAGGTTGTAGGGGTATAAGGATCCAATTAACCTACCCAAGTTATTAAATAAAATACACTAAACTAGATGAGCTTATCCACACTGATGCATTTGTGTTTTATCACGTGTGTGTGTGTGTGTGTGTGTGTGTGTGTGTGTTCTCATGCTTGCTTCTTGTCTACCTTGCAGGGTTGTGAGTCTTTCTCACCAGGTTCTTCTGAATGAGCGTGCTGACAGAAGACCAGGCGGTGTACTTACTGCCAAGATCTGGCTTCGAAGACGCAAAAACAAGGTCAGTGAAACAGTGAATGTGAAGGGGGCGGAAAGGAAATGCAGAATAAAAGCAGCTTGGTGGTAATGAATGATCAGAAGGCAAAGACCATGCAGTCATGGTAACGGTTCAGAGGTTGGAGGAGTCTATGTGTTATTAATGATCTTTAACTTACCACTGTGAAGGATTTATCACAGAGAAGCTGAGCTCCGGACTGTAGTTCCACTTTAAACATATAACCTTTGCTACCTGGGATCTACAGACGCAATAATAATGCAGTGTGGTTGTAATTATTCCTCGAAGCATTACCTGCACGTAATCAGATGTAATGTGTTAGAGGAAGGTTTACCTGGGATTCTCTGTAAAGGGTCAGTAGGACAGCATAACCCCCAGACCTCCTCTGAGGCACATACTCCCTTTTCTTCTTCCTCCCCTCTCCTCCCTCAGCCTTAGCTGGCTCCTCTGTAGCATTTGTCTACATGGGAAGATGGATCATTATTAAACACAGGTTTTCAAGACAAAACACAATAACAGTCACAAGGTGAAACTGGAGCCAAATTAAGACTTTTTAAAATGAAAAATCTGAAAACGCCTGCTCTTCTAGATGCAAGTGTCTCAGGTGTTTTTCATGTGTACGTGCTTGACACTGCTCTGGCTCTTGTGCACAATGAGACAAACTCGGACACACTACTGTATGTCACTAATATATTACACACTCTCATTACCTTTCTGGAGGGAGCCATGCTGTTGTTATCTGCTCTGCCAGCAGGGGCTGCTCTATTAGCGAGAGACTGGACAGGAGCCTCTGGTCCTGGAGGGAAGGTGATAAAAACAGATGGTAATATTGTATGTAGACTAATTACTATTACTATTTTTAAATGTTGCTACTTTCTGACCGTTTCCTCGACATTGTCTGGACTTTTCAATATTTTCCATCATCACTACTTTGCCATCTTGTATAAAAGTTTATGTTGACCCTTCTTTCCATTTTGACTGCCTCCTTATTTAAATGTAACCTTTCACTGGTTTTGTTGTGAATGATTGTCCTGGTAACTGCTCCATTAAATCCCAACATCCATGAGTTAGTATGTTAATGCGATCGTCTGTGACTCCACCACTTCTTACCATTGTCCCTGTAGTAACGTTGCAGTTTTTCATCCAGTATTTTACAAATGCCGTCTCCAAAGTTCTGGAGGATCTTTGCTTCTTTGGCGTTTTGCAGAGGTAACGGATATTTATTCAAAGAGTTGATGGCCTGGGGAAAAGGGAAACACAGACACCACATGGAAACCTGCGGAAGTCCAAAATGAAAACGCAGTCGCTCTTCTTATGTCTCTGAATGTTACGGCTATGGTTATGGAAGATGTGTTGACATCAAATTCTTTTTACTGTTGTTTTAACCGATGGGTTGGACATTTCTAAAGTGTGTCTTGTAATCATTGCTCTCCATTCACTTCCACGTGCGAGCTTTGCTGTTGGTTAACAGCTGGAGCAGGTGTTGAGCGGCCCCGTCGTTACCTTTTGGTAGGTGAACTGTGTCTTCAGGCCTTTCGCTTTCGCCTCGTCTCGGAGCTCGGTGAGCCACTTGAGGAACAGCGGGTTCGGGCAGGAGGGCAGGCCGCGCTTCCGACCCAGCCGGGCCGGCTCCGAAGCTGACATCCCTTTGGATCAAGCGATAAACAAATAGAGCGGTAATTACACGCGGCATCCCCCAAACAGACCCAGCTTCAGCCCGGACGGGCTCCGTTCAGGTTAGCATACCGGGATTAAACACAGTGAGCTAACAGTGATCTAAACTATGCACGTGCCAGGGTTTATTACCTTGCCCTTGTAAAGTTCCAACAACTGGCGCCTTGTTTTCGAAAAAAAAACAAAACTACACTTCCGTGTTGGTAGAAGTCACGTGATCGTCAGTGGCCACAGCGACGCCTAGCGGTGGAGCTAGTAATAGCACAGACGTCAGTACTCAAGATAATATGAAGCATCAGATGAATCGCTAAGCAAGAAACTAAACGCGTGATTTAAAGGCGTTTATAAACTCATACAAACTCCGCATAAAGTCACGAGAAGGAGTCATGAATTTGAATCATCTCTTTTAGTCACAGATCGTGCACCAAACCGTGGAGGACCAACGCAGCTCGCACAGCGCGAGACTGCTGCACCCGAAGTGCAGGACTGAGCGCTACCGGAGGTCTTTCTTACCCACGGCTATAAGACTCCACAACACACCAACATGACTGTAAAGCGTGTTCATAGTGTGATGTGTGCCGTGCGGTGCCCATGTTTACATGTATGTTGTTTTGTTTGGTTTTTTTTAATGTTTTTTTCATTCGGCACTTTTGCACTTTATGTTTATGTGAGATATGTACATTTTTTGTCTTTCTTTTGTATATAATGCATAACATATTTTTACTCTTTATTTTTTTCCAACTGTTTTTTTTTTCTCTTGCTGCTGCTGGGTCACCAGAATTTCCCCACTGCGGGATTAATAAAGTCTTATCTATCTATCTATCTATCTATCATTCTATGGTTCTGACTAAACATGTACATGCTGATAAACCTAAAATCACAGTTACCTCAGAAAATCAAAAACAGCAATCGCGTAGAACAGTATCACTAAACTAACCCTAACTCTGTCCCCAAATGCACACGAGCAAAGGCGTCTCCTATTGCACGTGTGTGGGTTGACATTTGATGTAACTGTACCTGATTTGTTTTAGTCGTCAGCAGGGTGGTGTCAACAACCACAGCTCTCAGCCTTTCTTAACAGCCAGTTAACCGGACAGACCGTTATACAGCTGTCACCTGAATCCACCTCCCTCTATCCCCAGGGTGAAGGGAGTCTGTTGGAATCCTCCAACAAGACCCGACAGAGACCAGGAATCCAACCTCACCCTCCCAGTTGCAACTTGTGTTTTTCCTAAACACACACAGACATAACAGTTGCCTTTTGTGCGCCTTGACAGAGCATGTGAAGTGGCAGCGTGAAGCATTATTCAGTCAGTCTTTTGAAAGATGCTTAAACACAGTCAACATCTAGTAGTAGCAGTGTTTTGGCCAATGTATTGAACAATAATGTTGTGTTTTACTAGCTTTAAAAGTCTGCCTACACTGGCTGCAAACCCGTGAAGATCAGCTCTGGAAACGCTGCATGAATTAATGATTTCTGCATATCATCCATTTAGTTTATTCCTACTCTAGCTTTCAGGTGTGTATTTAATTTTTATTATTGCTTCTTAACCATCACAAACAAAGCATGAATGAAGGAGCCTTATCTTCTTTAGGCTGATCCTCGATTACTAGAGTTTTCATCTTCATCAGTCACAAGTTGTGAAACTGATGGAACGTTTTCCATTGAGATGACGATAGCTTGGGAAGCGCCATCATAAAGAGTGGTTGGCATTATTAAATATCCTTCTGTTATCTCAGATGCTAAATACAGTGAAAATATTATTTAATTAGTAAAGGTAATAGATAAAATGCTCCAGCTCAGATCATCTTAGCCTTATGATGCATTTGGACAAATTCAAGAGCAACAGTTGATCAGAGTTGGTTGGAAGCGTTCATTTTAAAACAGGCAGCCTCATCGTGCCTCGCTCCATTTACGCCCCAAACAGCTCAGTAAGTAGACAAAAAAAAAGAGAAGACGTTTCACTTTGTGCAATATATTACTCATTTTAATGAATGAGTGAAGTATTTAATGTTTGCGCTCTACAAAAAGGCCCACAGGTAACGTTCAGAAGCAATATAATAGCAGAAACATGCAGGTATATGCAGGATATGTGAACGAGCACATCCACATCACAGTCCCAATAAAAAATATATTATTAATGTCATGAACTTCTTTGGTGCATTGTCTTCTGTACAGTACTCATCATTATATACACACACGCCCTCATCCATGCACACATCCATTTATAAATATGCACACTTATATACATAAAGTATTTCATTTCATCATTCCTCTACTTGCGTCATTACAGTACTCCCATGTGTAAACGCGTCCATCTATCCTTCATCCAGCTCCCTGAACGAGTGGCTGCTCATCTCGTCTACTGCCCTGCTGATCCAGTGGTGTCGTCGCTGTCTCCTCCTTGAGGGGAACCCGGTGCGGACCCCCCGTCTCTGTCTTCTCCCGCTCCTCTTCCTCCTACTCTCCTCGCAGCCTTGCCCTTCAGCAGGGCGCTGTCGGGGTGAAGCGAGTGGAGGTGGATCAGCAGCTCGTCCTGCGTTCCCGCCGTGTGTCCGCACTCCTCGCACACGTACAGCTTGTTGCGTCGCTCCTTGTAGGCGTACTTCAGGGTGATGCTGTGGATCTTCTTCATGTGGGACTCCAGCGAGCAGCGCTGGGTGAAGGCCTTGTCGCAGAGGGTGCACTTGTACGGACGCACTCCTGTAGAATAGAAACATCGTCAGCAGCGTTCTTGAACTTCACCACCCGTGTTTGCGTGAGCGAACGTGTCTCTACCTGTGTGTGTGCGGACGTGTCGCTTGAGGTCAAAAGTGTCATTGAAGCCTTTGCCGCAGAAGCTGCACAGGTGCCGCTTGGTCTCGCTGTGACACTTCACATGTCTGTTCAACATGCGCTGGTACTGGAACGTCTTCTGACAAACCTGCACAGTCACAGAACGGTCAGCACTGTTTCACTGCTGCACCATCACAACAGTAAAGTAAGTAACAGACGGACTAATTCCTTCCCCATAATGGCTTTTGTGAAGATTTTACATCCTGTTCTGTTCACATTTACTTCTCCTTTACTGCCTTTAGTGGGTGCACTACTTTGCTTGTTCGCACATTTGTGGAAACACACATCAATCAGCCACTGAGACGAATAAAGGCAGTAATTCTGCGTTTGCAATGTACAACCAACTCAGAGATCTTCCTAAAATCAGATACTTCAGCACACAGTGGATGTGGACTGTGGCTCCTGTCTTGTAGGCATACCTGACACGCAAACCCTCCTGCTGTCCCCGCTGCAGACGAACTCTGACTTTGACCTGTGGAACTGGTCATCGTGGAGGCCATCTCTGTAGCGGGAGGGGTTGACGTCATAGCCGGTGGCATCAGACTGGGCTGGGCGGCTGGGGATGGTGGGCTGGGGATGGGAGGAAGCGAGAGAGGAAGAGGACAAGGATCGGAGGGCAACTCGCCTGTAGTTACCTGTGGGGAGAAATTGGATTTTCACCACTATGTAAGTTTTAATGTCACTCTAATAGAAATATTGGCCGATATGAAAACATAACATATCTCTACAAATGTTCCATTTAGCATTAGGTGCTCTGAGTAGAAAGCCACTGAAATCCTTATGCTTATTTCCTCACCTTGATTTTGGATCGGACATATATGGAGCTGCCCTGCGACCTCCTCCTGACCTCTGACCTCCCCTCTGCCAATGCCATCGGGCTCTGTGGTTGGCCTAACACCGTGCTGGACGGCAGCTCGGCGTGTGCTTGTGTCTCAGAGACAGAGTGTTTGGTGAGGCAGAGCGGCGTGGCCTCAGCCGGGCTGGCTTCAGCCTCCATCAGGACGGACGGAGGGAAGATGGAGACTAAAAGAAGAGACAGAGAGGAAGTTAGTGACACTTTCCTGTTCCAAAGCTTGTCTCAAAATATAGTTAGCGTAAAGAAGAACATGTTGAAACCACTAAGCAACCACAGAAAAAACAAAGCTAGAGTATTTTTGTACCACAGAATGTCACAACAGGCGGACAACCTGCAGCACTTCATATTTGCACAATCTCTTAATTAGCAAACACGCAAGGCTCCATTCGTGTGTGTAGGCGTGGGCGTGCACATGTTTGGCCCATTGTTTGAGCGGCTTATTTAACACGCACACAGACACACACATACATTACCATTACAGTTAAACCTGCCTGACCAGACTGTCTTGCAGCACCAGCTCTCTGCCTTCCTCAAACAATCCACCTCCACAGGGTTGGAAACCGTGTGTGTGTGTGTGTGTGACAGACAAAACAGTACTGAAAGAGGGAGGCAGAGAGATGCCGGTGATAGAAACCACTGAGCCTCCAACATTAGTACAGGTGTGTGTCTTTTCATTTTCAGCTAGTCCAAAAGCAGGTGTGGCTCAACCCAGCAAAGACAATGAATCAGTTGAGTCTGCAGGGCCTCAATCTGATAATACTCAAATGTAAATGCAAATGAAGCCCTGCAGTAAACTTTAAAGATGACAGGCTGTAACAACCGTTGTGTAATGGGACCAGCGGAGGTAACGGTACACTGAGCGACACACTGACAGCTCTGTGTCCAGCCCAAGTCCTCAACAGCTGGTCCCCGTCACATCTACGCAAGACAGTAGCTTGGGCTGCTCAGCATTTAGCAGGTTGTCATTTTAATTTACGTATGAGTCACGATGTACACGATGTAAACAACGATTTGTGAGGGGAAGACGGCTTCGTTTTAAGGCGAAGGGATGGGACAACTCCGGAATATCCCACGTGTTTAGACATCTTTCCTAATTATTCCTGGGTGGCGATAGTTTCTGTGGCGACTACTGCTGGCTGGACATTTAATCTCATCTCGTATTGTTTGTTCACCCCTCCTTCCCTGCTCGCAACTGAATGAGGGGTGTGTGTGTGCTTGAGTAGTATGTGTGCATCTGGGAGGTGGGGTGAGGGGATTCAAACATACCCCAGTGTTTCTACTTCGGTGGGTGGACAAAGAGAGGAGAAAGCTGTGCTGTTTGAGCTCTTTAATATTTTCTCACTAACCGTTTAATGACGCTCAGCTGGAACAAAGAGTCAACAACGCAGCGATAACTTTATCAAACGCAGGGTGTGTGTGTGTGTTTGCTAAAGGTGTAGGCAGCAGCAGACTGTCTGTAAGGTCCGTTACATTTCTCCTTCCATCTAATAAACAGCAGTTTGTGTAATAATAGTCTGACATTTTAGGAGATTAAAATAGTTATTCCCTATTGTGTTGAAGCTTGTGGGATAAGATTGATGCCGCTTGGATGTTTGCTCCACAGCAGACTGGCAGCTTGACACAAAAACTGGAAACAGGGTAAACCAGCTCGAGCAGTTGTGTTTGATGGGAAGAAAATCCGCTCATCCAGCTCCTCTACAGCTACAACTACCTGACACGTCCCATGTTTAGAAGGACCCAGAAAGTTTCCTTCTAATTTACACGAGTGGCCATGTCACAGCTGTAGAGCCACGATCATCTCCCGTGTGATTAGTACAGTTCTTCACTGCTGTAATTGGGTTTCGGGTGTCACACTCTCAGCATGTGGGGCCTCGTGTTTAGGAAGCTAGTCTAATCTCTAAACGTAGTCTAATCTCTAAACGTAGTCTAATCTCTAAACGTAGTCTAATCTTTATTACTATTATCTGACAAGCTATTCTTTAAATGCTAATATGAAACCAGCCTAAACACTGTTGAATTCTGAAAAAAGCAACAACCCGATGTTACCACCAGATAAAATGCCTCATGGCTGTGTTTCATTAATTCTCAGTATGATCTATGTGAACTACTGAATGATGTGACTGGTAAAACACGGGTGACAATGGAAATACGAAAGCCAAACCAGCTCTGAACTAAATGGAGGCTTATTTGAGACTGGTGGCCTACAAAACAGGTCCTCACACATGTTTGTGTCGCGTACTCACACCCACGCAAGGACAACTGTCCACACTGATGACATTTCACATCTCATAAAGATATTTAACACACCTCTTACCATTATCATACTTTGCTGTGTGTGTGTGTTTTGTCTTGTAAGACAAAACACACGTCAGGCAGGTACATCAAGTAACGGCACATACCACAAAGTTTAGCTGAGACCGTTGCTGGGTTTGGTAACGAGTGAAGGAGTGTTAACTATGCGTAATTACTCTTTAGTTTCTTTTAGAGCTTATGGGAAATAACACGCTTATCCGGGAAAGTACGTTACTGTAATTGAATGCAACTCATTCCCCGTCTTGGTTTTAAGTTTAGCTGCTAACTAGGAGCCAGTGTTAAAGGAGTTAACCTGTGTTTTAAAAAAAAAATCACGGTACGTTTCATTATCTGTTTTCTTTGCGCGTTCAAGGCTCTGGGCGCTGTATGTAAGGCCTGAGGCGCTTCTTCGTTTGTAGAGTGAATATGATTATTTCACACCGTTCATTCACTTATTAGTTGCCTGAAACCTGAAAATACCCGCGACTTCGTTCATTCAAGTGTTCCGGTTTCAGAGAGGATGTAAAAGTCAATGATTAAAAGTTAACGGTGATGGGATGAGGGGAAAGACACACACACACACTGGCGGGGGGAGGGGGAGCGACACACAGGCTTGGGTTTAGGGTGTAGTCCGTTACTTGTTATCTGATACCGACGTGGTCTTACAATAAAAAAAACTCCGCCGATGGCAACAATGGGGATTGTTCTCCAGGAGAGAGGGGGAGACAGAAGCAGACGTGGGTTAAGAGGTGGGTTTGTCATTTTAATGCAAAGTCGGCGGCAAAGTCGAGACAAGTAAACGCACCTTTCAGTTACTGCGCCTTAATGAGAAAACATTAATTTATGGGGCAATAATGTTAACACACAGCTGTTATTATACTGCTCGCGGTGACTCCTAGTATGAGGCCGCATTTAGCCCATTTCTATTTATTTATAGATGCCAGAACTACCACTATTCATAAATCACAGTCCTTTATGCAGCCCACAGCTGAAAGTGTAGAAAATATATTAGGCCTATATTTGAGTTTAAGTCAATTTAGTGCTCAGCTGTACAAGGAAGAAAGCTGCAATCAGGGGTTGAAGGTCGGTATGTGAAAGCAACGGGCCCGTCTGATAAGTTTATAGGCCCCAACAAACACCAGAGCTGCTACATGACGGATATCAAAACAAACTGCAAAAACAATACCATTTGTCTCATAATTCACATTGTGTCTATAGTCTACTGGTTTGTCAATTCAATTTGAATCAAATTAATTTGGCGACTTTGTTTTGGCGCAAATCAAACATTAAACAGGCCAAACGACACAAAATGCGCAACTGCCCACTGAACGCAGTGCTCTTCCCTCACGGCCCGCGGCGTTTCCCGTTATTCGGTGGCCCCTGAGTGCAGCCGCCCCGTTACAATCACTTCCATCACCCATGCCCGCCATTCAGTCCTGCTCAATCCAAGACTCGTACTAAACACACAAATCTTTGCGTAAATGCGCAAACAAGGCGCAGCGGAACCCGCCATTTCTCGCCCTTTGGCTGCTTTTAAAGCAGCAGATGTGGCTCGTTTCAGCAGCGTGGACTCACCTGGGATGTAGACGTCCCCTCGCTTATGATCGGGGAGTTCGCTCCAGTTCCGCTTTCCCGGCGACGCATTCGTCTTCTTCACCAAAAAAGCTCTCGGCATGTTTAATTGCTCTTGTGTCCTTCTGGTGCAGTTGCGAAGACGCCGGTTATCGCGTCTTATTTGCAAGGGAAGGTTACAACAGCAGAAACCTGCGAAGCGGGACCAAAAATGGAAGGTGTCGGTCCCGTTTCCCTTCCTCTTCGCTCCTCTACTCGTTTCGCAAGATGTGGATTGTTTTATCTCCCTCCTTCCCTTCGCGCACCTTGTTGTAAACCTGGTTCTCGCCTTTCGCTGGTCCGATAAGTAAAGGAAAGTGTTTTCGGCGGGACAGGTGAGTCCTCTCAGGTGAGCGAGCCGACAGGTAAAGACGAATCCACCTCCTGCGCCGGATAACGGGAGTGTGTGTGAGAGTGGGTAACAGAGCGGGCGAGAAAAAACGGCAGATAGTCCTGATCTCACACACACGCGCGTGCACGCAGTCGACAGAGGTGGGTCAAAAAGCAGCACAGGTACTATTTAAAAGCAGGAAACTGGCAGCAGCGCGCATGCGCCTCAGAAATAACGGTGACAACAAGCCGGAGAGCCTGGGTTAGGCCCGAGTATACCTGCTGAACCGGTTTACCCCTCCTTTCTCGCTATCTGTTTCAGTCTTTCCTTTTCTCTCGCTCCCCACCTCTTCTCCATTCCACTGAAAGGTGTGGGGGACGGTGGACAGAACAAGGAAAAGATGAAAACCGGAGGTGAAGACACACTTTGCCTCGTGTGATCCGCAACCGTCAGAATGTGTTTGATAAGTTCAGCCACATCCAGTAGATGCGTGGCTTCGTGAAACGGTTTACGTTCGCGTCCGTTTTGGGATTCAGAGGCGTATCCATGGTGACCTTTAGATTGGGAGTAAAACATAGAAGATCAACGCAGGCCACCAGTGTAGCCTTTAGCTGCCTGTACTCAATATCGGCAACTATCATCACAGACCTGCTATTTATTTGCCAGTGATTCCCTCTTGGACTGTTTTGCTGCACAGAAGGTCCCTTTCATCCTCTGTGGGCTGCGTAATATGTAAATACTGCATCACCAGAGCCACGTTTCTGTGCAGGCCTGCACAGGCCGCTCACACTGTGGCGTTTGCACAATAGCACAGACAAGAGGTTTCTTTAAGTGTACATTAAACTTCACAAGTGTGAAAGCATTGAGTTAAAGTAGATGCTGTAGATTTACTGTGGCTTTACCGAGGTGTCTTTGCTTCAGTGCCGCCTTCCTGTCCTGTAGGGAACATCAAGAGGAAGTGTGTGCTGGATAAATGGGTAAACATTAGGACACATTCAAATGTGAAATTTTGATATCAAATTTGCTTCAGTGCACACCAGGTGGAATATCAGAGATGGAGTCAAAGAACGCGTTCATTTAAACACAGGGGTCAAGTTAAACCGAGCACAGATGGACTTGCTTTAATAAGAAGCATGTTTAGCATGAAGCTGACTATTGGGTTTTAAATTCTGGATTCCACGTTGCACAAAATGATCAGTTGAATTGATTAAATTTGTTTGTAGTGTTTCAAAGACAACAGACACATGAAAGTAATTTCTACTTGTCTGCTGGTTACGGTGGATTTAATCAGGATTGCAGTAGTGCCACTGCTGCAACTACTTCATTAGTTTAATATCACGCGTAAGATGACGGACGCTGTAGACATGTAAATGTCTCATCGGGGGGTCAGCCACACCTTCCTGCCCTGCTGTGTGTGTTCACAGCCCCCCTCCGCTTCTCTGTGGGGCCCTTGTCTTTCTTTGTAATAGACCTGAGACACAGAAGTGAGGTTCGACTGTATCCAGCCTTTCTGAAGGTCCATCACAGCAGCGGTTTCGTGTTTTTTTGGGTCTCTGTGAATCTAGATGTTCCTCTGACAGGCATTTATGTATTGACGTAGCTTGTTCTTTTCTTAACTCTGAAAAATAGTGTTTTAAAAGTAAATAGATTTATTAAAAATCCAAACATTTAGGGCCATGTTTGAATATCAATTAACAGACAGGACATACCAGAGTCCGTGTTTATCCCAGAGCCACTGGACATAATGGTGCTGACGTCCTATATTCGTATACGTCTATTCATTTCTGATGTGGCATAGGAACAATGCTTAGTAAACTGGATTGATGGATATGAGATTGGTGTCTATTTAGCTTTGTATTCATTGCCTTTAAATTTGAATTTTGATGTATGTTGTTCATCACAGCCCTCCACTATTTGTCAGAAGTACTTTTAATTTTGTACAAATAAAAGCTTTGACTTGTTTATAGTACATTATATTTGTACTGGAGTATTTTTAGGCAAATAGTTTCACTTTTGCTTTAGTACTGCATTTATGTCAACAATGTACCAGGACTGTTGATCAAGGGTAAAGAGCTTATGTTCACCTGTGTAATATGTATTTATATTTATATTTATATTAACCATGTCTTCAGTTTGATGCTAAAATCCTGCTTTGATTCAAATGACTGTCCCTTGTTCCACTCGCTCGTTAGTATCACATTGTTTCTCTGTACTTGTGGTGACGTGTCTCTCTCTCACTTGTCACCAAGACTTTACATTAACATGTGCACATAAACAAACTCTAGTGTCCAAAATAAACTGTGAGAATACAAAACAAATAGAGCAGGTTGAAGAATTCAGAGCCATTTAGAAAGGAGCCTAACGAGAGGGGTGGTGCAGTGAATGAACGGTATGCCACCCGGGCTGTTGGAGTAGTCTGGCTAGTGAGCGTCCCCGCTCCCTCCCAGCCCTTCTTTTCTTTACATCGCCTTCCTAACTGTCATCGAAACTTTCGTCTGTTTGTTTTTTTGCCTTTCACCTTCTTTCTCGTGACTTAATGATATGTCGTGTGCGACTGAGGATGTTTCCCTTCTTCTTGTCCCTTAATCCTGAATGAGACTGAATGTGTGAATTTCAATCTGCATGAGAGGCAAACTTAACTTCTCTCCACTTAGACCTTGTCTCTTTTGCTGGTATTCTTCCCTCTCTTCCTCTTTCCATTTGTTTCCTCATTGAAGAAATGTCCTGTTGCCTCATGTAAGAAAATGATGGAGAAACATGAAGCGGTAGTGTTTCATTCTACGTTAAAACGCCTCAGATTAGATTATAATCCCTCTATGTAACCACTTTGCTGCCTCAGAGCCAAAGCAGGGAGAAAACATCACATCTCTGGGCGCATTGTGAAACTGATGACGAATTTGACATTTAATAGGTCTTTGCAGATGCCAAAAGCTGAACAACCGGAGCAGCTGTTTGAAGAGCCCTGACTGACGGAAGGTAGAAGTGATGTGGGCATATTTCTCCATCCCACGTGCAGCTCACACCCATATTCAGGCCCTGTGGAAAATGTGTGGCGCCTCCTGTTGATGACATCTATAATAACACTGACAGGTAGGAATGTGTGGTGTTTCCTCACGCAGGAATCAAAATAGCTCGATTGCGTTTTGTAATAATTACAGGACATGAAGTAAACAAATTACAAAAAAGGTCATACATAGATTAACATATTAAATGACAGTTCTTTGTTTTTTTTAACTACTACGTGGTTTTGCAGATGTAGCTGATATTTAACTAATACTGCAGCCAAGCAACATCCAGACAAAGACGGAATAATTCATACCTGTGCAGTGAATTAAATATAAAAGACATTTCTACTTCTGACTCACCACAAAGCTGGGACATAGGTATGTAGTATATGAGGAGTTCTCAGTGTTTGCGTTATGAAATAGGACGTTTAAATGTTGGTTCTGATCTTTAGCCTGCAGTTCATGGTGTTGGAGGAAGAATTTAATCGTGAAAGAAACACCAAACACCAGAAAATGCACAAACCTCTGGAAAACTAGTTTATTTATGCAGTGTGAAGTTCAAAACAACTGTGAAAAACTGATGTGATGTGATCCTGATAAAAACCTACTGTATGGCAGGAAAAGACATTAATTTGTAATAAGTGAAAGTTAAAGTTAGACGTTATTGTTTCCTTCGTAGATTGCTTGCTGTGCAGCACATGAGGTGAAGCGTCCTGGATAACATGGATCAGCAATTAAACCTTTAATTTGCATCATAAGTCCAATCACAGCATGTGTAAAACTAACATGTATAACATTTTAGAGTTGTGAATTGTATATATGAGCCACTCCTAGTCTTTGTTAGACAAGTTGTGCAGGAGGATGCTTCTACCGACCTACTTATTGTAGCTTTTTACTTTCGATTCTCTTCATTTGTTGTGTCCATTCTATGAAGGTCAGCACTTCTTCTTTCTCAGCAGTGAGTGGTAACACTGGTCAGGTAACATACCTGTGTGTGAGCCCGCATGTGTCACCAACAAAGACTCGTGATATTATGGTACGTAGTTAACCGAACTGACTGGTGGCAAAGTTTCCCCCTAAGGAAATATATCAAACACCTGCAAAGGAAACAAGTTAAAGGACTCGTCAAGCTGGATGAAACAGTGACGGCTATAAAGGTGACACGGCCACGAAGCAGAGCACGTCCGTCAGGCTCTGCCGTTAAAATTCCAGGAATCAAACTAGGTTTCTACTAATGTCACAATCACCTTTCATGCTCTGGCACAACTATAGACTTGAAGGTATGTTCTTCCTTAACATACATGTGATTAACCTCAGCAGAAATAAAAATCCATATTTAATCAAATACCCAATTTTCACTCCTCTCTTCCCTTCGACCAAGTTGTGAGGGAACTGTTTTTCTGACCGTCTCTATGAAATGGGAATTAAATTAAGATCATTGCATAATAATATACTGTGTACATGAATATTTACACAAATGCACTTTTAAACAAATTGAGTATTGTGTGGGCCTCCAACCGTTAGAGGGCAGTAATACAACGTAAAGACCAAAGAGTCGTAGATGAAGCGGTACCATGGAGTTACAGAGCACTGCGGACATTTCTGAAAGACACAGGACTAATAAGTAGAGTGTAGGTGTTTTTTTTAAATTAGTAGGTAGCGGTAATGCACCTCATCACTGGAAGAAAAACTGTTCCTTCATATCCGTGTTACGTGACCTTGGTTTCGCTCTTTATGTTTTAACAGCGTCGTTTCTTTCTAGCGTTGATTCCTCTCAGTCGTTATGACTAAGAACGGACGCGGCAAAAAAGGTGGAAGCAAACGGATCCTGCGGAAGAACATCAAGGTGCTGGCCAGGGCGCCGCAAATTTAACTTCTCTCCACTTAGACTTTTTGCTGTTATTCTTCCCTCGCTTTCTCTTTCTAGTTGTTTCCTCATTGAAGAAATGTCCTGTTCGCTCGTGTAAGAAAATAATGGAGAAACACGAAGCGGTAGTGTTTCATTCTACGTTAAAACGCCTCAGATTAGATTATAATCCCTCTATGTAACCACTTTGCTGCCTCAGAACCAAAGCAGAGAGAAAACATCACATCGGTTGCAGGATGGATCTACCAGCACAAAGTTGAGCCGTAGAAGACAAGGGCAGACCGATGTCCCGCAGAGACATGTCGCTGCCCTGATCCTGGCCAGAGGAGGAAGCAAAGGGATCCCACTGAAGAACATCAAGGAGCTGGCTGGGGTGCCGCTCATCGCATGGGTGCTGAGGGCGGCTTTGCATTCTCAGGGGTTCGACAGGTGAATAATTAAGAAATAGAGTCAAGTCAACCTCTGTTATAGCAACACTGAACATTATAAAGTAACGTGACATCAATATAATCCTCTGTCTATAGATTTGTGTAGTTCAAACATCTTTTCTTTCCTGCTAATAACAGTCTCATAATGTACTGGTCCTGAATATATTCGTGGGTTTACACATACATACAAAGTGTGAATGTAATAGAGTGAATGAGACTCGTGTCTTTCCTTTGGCCTCAGTGTGTGGGTGTCCACAGACCACGATGACATTGAGAAGGTGGCCAAAGACTGGGGGGCTCAGGTCCATCGCAGGAGTCCTGAAGTCTCCAGAGACTCCTCAACATCCCTGGAAGCCATTCAGGAGTTCCTCCATCACCACAAAAGTACGTCCAACATGTATCTGTTTAATTAGTGACAAAGAGTAGAAGATAAAGCAGCTTTGTTGACTTTGCTTCCACAGAGGTGACTGTGTTAGCTAACATCCAGGCCACGTCCCCGTGTCTCCACCCGTACCACCTGGAGGAGGCCCTGGACAAGATCACGAGAGAAGGCTATGACTCCGTGTTCTCTGTGGTCAGGAGACACCTGTTCCGCTGGAAGGAGGTCAAGGAAGGATGTGAGTGGACGGACACAGGGTTGTTGTTGTGCACTGAACGTGGTCCAGAGTATTTGTAAACAGTAAAAGATTTAATCTACAAACTTGTTGTGTAGTTTTGGCTGCACATTGATTAGAGGTACTTCAGTTTAAGGGCCCTTAAAATGATTCCTCAGTATTGAAATGTAATGAGCGTTGCTATGACAGCGGAATAGCTACTACTGCAGGCTGCTTGTTACACCTAATCAAGTAATATCAGTGTAGTCATTTCCAGTTGCTTTCCGGCTGTACAGTGTACCCGGATTCCGTCTGTTTCTAGGAACACGTTCCTCTAAGCCGCTGTTTAACTGGTCTGTCAGGCTTTAAAGCAAGAGCTACCTGAAGCAGATGGACTCAGATATTTTCTAATGTTTCATGTTACAGTTCCCCCAGAGGTAATGTTCAGACTTCAGCTCGTGCCTGCTTTACCAGAGTGTTTTATCTGCTCTGCTTTAGGAGTTTTCATGTGACACAGAGAACAATGTGGAAAATCTACATTTGCGTACTTGCATGAACAAAGTTCAGGCCTATGAGGTTTTAAGCAAACGGTGTAAATTGTCCCATTGATTTTAACGTTTTCCCTTCACCCTTATAGCCACTGAGCCGTTAAATCTGGACCCAGCCAACCGGCCACGACGGCAGGACTGGAAAGGAGAGCTGTGTGAGAATGGCTCCTTCTACTTCACCACCAAAGCTATTGTGGAAAACGGACGTCTGCAGGTGAATGAGGTTCTGTTGACATTTTTCTCACTGTATGTAGCAGTGACACATGTGCCTTCTCCTACAGTGTCTCTATCCTGTTTTTGTCTTGCTAGGGTGGTAAGGTTGGTTACTACGAGATGCAGCCAGAGTACAGTGTGGACATAGACGTTGACATCGACTGGCCGGTGGCAGAACAGAGGGTTAAAACGTGAGATGTACACAAGTACAAACGTTACAGTATCTTACCGCGTTTTCCTATTTCCTTATTCATTCAGTCAATGCTTCTGTTCACAGATATGGTTACTCGCCTAAGGAAGGATGTGTCATACAATACAAAAAACTCCGTAATCGTCACGTAGTATATTCTCTACGAGAAAAAAAAAGAAGAAAGTAATTGTTGACAAAACTGTTTTTTAAACTTGTACAGTGATCAATCACATTGTCTAACATGTTAACTGGAAGATGTATATTCAAGACTATAGACTATAAAGAATAATCCATATTCAATCAAATACCCAGTTGTGAAGGAATTGTTTTTCTGACAGTCTCTATGAAATGGGAATCAAATTAAGATGTTTCATAATAATATACTGTATACATTAATATTTACACAAGTGCACTTGTAAACAAATTGAGAACTGTGTGTGCTTCAAAGGGAGCAGTATTACAATGTAAAGACCAGAAAGTCGAAGCAGATGTGGAAATGTTCCTTCATACCCGTATCCCCGTGACCATAGTTGCAGATCTAAAAGTTTTAACAGCGACAGCTCAACGGCTTCCTCCTCTCAGTCGTTATGCCTGCTAAGAGGAGAGGCGCCGCGGTGCGCGACGAGCAGGACGGACCCGCAGCCAAGCAGATCTGTGGGGAAGGACACGTAGCCCGCAGAGCCAACGGGGAGCGGGATGGACCCCCCCGCACAAAGAAGCCGAGCCGTGGAAGACAAAGATCTGACGACGGTGAGCGGACCGATGTCCCGCAGAGACACGTCGCTGCCCTGATCCTGGCCAGAGGAGGAAGCAAAGGGATCCCGCTGAAGAACATCAAGGTTCTGGCCGGGGTGCCGCTCATCGCATGGGTGCTGAGGGCAGCTGTGGACTCCAAGAGGTTCCACAGGTGAATAAGTGTAATAGAGTCAAGTCAACCTCTGTTATAGCAACACATTTAACATTATAAAGTAACGTAATGTAGCCCCCCTATCAGATCTGATCGTAGATGGGGCCCTGAGTTCTGAATTTCTATTCATCTATATTGTTATTTCAAATTTAGAATTGTATCTTTTAGTCAAGGGTGCTGTTACTAATAATCCTTTCCCTTACCAACCCTGGGAATAATCGGTATTCACCAAATAACTAATATTATAAGTAATATAATAAGTACTCCTTTAATTATGAAGACAAAAAAACGTAAACATTCAGGAGTCAATCGCGGTGTCGAGCAAAAGTTTCTCACAACTTCAGCAATGTCCGCTCAAACAAAATGTCTTTCGTGTCAGTGTCACCAAACCGTTGCAGGCCTGAATCGTTGCTCGTGCACGTGGAGCCAAAACGTAGCGGTCCGTCCACTCCAACGAGAGCAATAAACAAATAAAGGTTGTACCTTCTACACTCCGTCGTCCAGCAGGGCCCACAGCTGAGCTGGTGTCTTTATTGTTGACGTCCTACCTTGACCGCCTGAGAAGCGCGTCCTGCTGGGTTCGCTGGCGGCCTCCGTCTCCAGGTGCCGTTACCTCTACTCGCAGTACCCGCGATCGTCCGTCGTGTTGAAGTTGGTTTTTAACTACCACGGGTCCATACACTCATAGACTATCCTGCTGACAATCCAAACTTTACTTTGCACACGTTTCTGCCTGCAACACCGAAGTTTTCTCATCTGCGTCACTCAGTCTGCACCTTCTGTTCGCTCTCACTGTGATGCCTTTCAGATAATAAGAGTAGGTTAGTTAAAGAAACTGTTAAAAATCTGTTAGAGTAAGTGATCTTTGTTTCTGAGTTTAGAGTGAGTGCTCGTTCATATGTGTTTAGGAGAACATCTTTGAGGCACTTTCTCCAACGGCGGAGTTAACGGCAGTTAGCCGTTGTGTTATTTATTCCTAGTAGCTGCTGTGTGTTGAAAGTCTTAAACGTTTGTGCCTTGGAGAATATTCGTTTTTTTACCAAAGAGAACCACAAAGAAAAGAAAAGATAAAGATAAGATAAAAAAGGAAATGGAACCCACCCCACCCTTGTGTGGCCTTATTTTTATTTTTTATTTTTGTTGTTAGCTGGCTGTCTAGCGACACACAGCTCACGTGTTGTGAGGACAGCACACTCTCACACCATTTCCGGGTACAAAAAAATAAAAATAATGCTCTGCATCAGTTTGATTTACAGTTCAAAATAAAACTCAAAAAAGGGCAAGAGCGGCCTCGTCTTGTTTTTAAGAACAGCTTGAGACACTTGAGGTCGTGCGGTGTATGGGCCACAAGTGTTCTTTCGTTCGCCTGCCACGAGACAGTTCACTCCACATTAACCTGTAAGCACCTAAGCTAGCTGCTGAAGTCAGGTAGGACTAGTTTAGCTTTCTTTACCGCTTCAACACATCAGTAATTTCAACACCCATTACCAATGTATTTATCTGTGTACATGTAATAGAGTGAATGAGACTCGTGTCTTTCCTTTGGCCTCAGTGTGTGGGTGTCCACAGACCACGATGACATTGAGAAGGTGGCCAAAGACTGGGGGGCTCAGGTCCATCGCAGGAGTCCTGAAGTCTCCAGAGACTCCTCAACATCCCTGGAAACTATTCAGGAGTTTCTCCATCACCGCCCAGGTACGTCCTCCGCTGCAGGATGTGTCTGTTTAATTAGTGACAAAGAGTAGACAGTAAAGCAGCTTTGTTGACTTTGCTTCCACAGAGGTGACTGTGTTAGCTAACATCCAGGCCACGTCCCCCTGCCTCCACCCGTACCACCTGGAGGAGGCCCTGGACAAGATCACGAGAGAAGGCTATGACTCCGTGTTCTCTGTGGTCAGGAGACACCTGTTCCGCTGGAAGGAGGTCAAGGAAGGATGTGAGTGGACGGACACAGGGTTGTTGTTGTGCACTGAACGTGGTCCAGAGTATTTGTTCAGCTTGTGCCTGCTCTGCTTTAAGATTTTTCATGTGACACAGAGAACAATGTGGAAAATCTACATTTGCATACTTGTGTCCAACCTATGAGGTTTTCAGCAAACGCTGTAAATTGTCCCGCCGAGTTTAACGTTTTCCCTTCTCCCTTCTAAACCTGGACCCAGGCAACCAGTTACAACGAAGGAAGGACTGGAAAGGAGAGCTGTGTGAGAATGGCTCCTTCTACTTCACCACCAGAGATCTCATTGTGAAGAAGGGACGTCTGCAGGTGAATGAGGCTCTGTATGTATGTAGCAGTGGCACATGTGCCTTCTCCTACAGTGTCTCTATCCTGTTTTTGTCTTGCTAGGGTGGTAGGGTTGGTTACTACGAGATGCTGCCAGAGCACAGTGTGGACGTAGCGCTGGACATCGACTGGTCTGTGGCAGAACAGAGGGTTCTCAGGTGAGATGAACACAAGTACAAAAATGAAAGAAGTTACATTTTCTTACAGCGTTTTCCTATTTCTTGATTATTTCTCATTCAGTCAATGCTTCTGTTTCACAGATATGGTTACTTTGATCGGACCAAGCCTGAGGTCGTACAGCTGATGTTCTGCAGGGTTTCTGGATGTTTAACAGATGGAAGGATTTTTCTGTCTTCATGCACAGAGGAGATGGTGTCTGTTAATGTGAAAGACACCACAGCCATTCAAGTGCTGCAAAAAGAAGAAATAGAGGTTGGTTATAATAAACATGATGCTACTTTGTACAGAATCATCTCCCATCACCGCTAACCTGTATCTTGCTCCATCAGGTTATACTTTTAACCTCCAAAGACGACCCTGTGGCCCAGTCACTGAGTAAGAAACTGACCGAGAGGACGGGCTGCGAGGTCGTGCAGGTGGGGGAGGACCCTCTGAAGGATTTGAAGCCAATAGTGGAGCAGAAGAAATTGGAATGGAAGGACGTGGCTTACATGGGTACATTAGCATCATGTTTCATTCTCATTAGACATGTCGGGTGAGTTTTATATTCAGTTTTATAGTCTGAGTGCAGTACCTGCAGATGCTCCAGTGGTCGCCATCAATGCTGCAAAATACACCTGCCACCAAGCTGGAGGGATGGGAGCTGTTAGGGAGTTTGCTGAGCACATTCTCCTGCAGAAACAAAAGGCAAAGTCCCAGACGACGCAGGATCGCATTGACACCTGCAGCTCTTAATTTTCAATGGGAACTTTCTTTTAGGTAGTAATATGTAATTATTAGGGGGTTGGAAGGATGATGATTAATACATTTCTGGGTTTTATTCATTTAACACCAAAGGCTATTTATATATGAACATGCAGTGTTTCACCCTTAATTCATTCATCCGTGATTGCTTGATGCTGAGGATTTTGAGGTAAAGGTTTTTAGATGAAAAGATGAAAACAATTACTTTAATGTATCATGAATTTCTTCTAAATTGATAGCATTGCATTTATTGACCAGTTGAGGGCGCCATACACCATAGTATAACCAGTCATGAACTACACTAATAGTATCTCTAAATACAAAACATTTAATAATACTGAACTGTGTAAAACCTGCCCTGAGGAAATAAAAAGCATTTTAGATCAGATCAAATTTTAATTATTTCTTACGTGCGTCACATGTGTAGGGAACAAAACCGCAGTTTTACCAGAAGGATGATCAATTAATTTCAAGTAAGTATCCCCAGATCATCACGTTTCCACCTCCATGCTTCAGTCATGGTGTTGGCCAGATATCAATCATCTTTTCATGAGCTTTGTGCCGGAACTCTGTAATACATGTGATTCACTGGGATCCAAACACCTCAACGCAGACACTTCCAGACGCATAAGACTCTGTTCCAGTCATGTGTTTGTCAGCTGTGCCTTGGCCCACTGCTGCCTTTCCTTTCGATTTGACATCCTTCGCGTCTCTTCTTCTCTCTTATACACCGTGTACACACTGGTCTCTCTCTTTGTTTCAGCAATGAAGCCAATTTAGGAGTGCAATGGAAAATTACTGTGACTTGTTTATCATGTTTTCTTGAGCTCAACAGGACATGTTGTACATTGTAAGAAGTAACACTACTTCAAAATGCAACATCTCTGAATTATCTTGTACAGAGAGAAGTTAGAGGTGACAGATGTTTCCTGTTTTTCATGCTCTGACTGAAGAGTTCACCAGTCCACATGTAGAAACTGCAAACCGTTGCTTGCGAAAAAGAGGAAGCACAGTTTCAGTTCAGTGACATCAATTACCTGTGTCCTATAGGTTGTTTCCTTGTTTTTCTGCGCATGTATGAATGTCATTGTATAAAAACCCATGCAGAAGAGAGAACATTAGTACAGTTTCCTCTGACTCCTTTTGTCCTCAGTGTGGACTTGTACCTTTAAGCTTGGAAATAAAACGGCAACTTTGTGATCTCTTCATCAGTCGTATTGATAAATTCCATAACAGGGTTATGGACAACACAAGGCTTTTGTTTTTCTGGACAATTGTAAGTATTTGCTGATTCGGTTGTTACAGATAAGTCAATCGTGTTTTGTCTATTATAATATCGTTGTGTCAGTCTGTCTTGTTTATTGGCGTGATAATCAGCGGCCCGTCGATCTTTCCTGATTTATTTGTACATGGGCTGAAGAAAGGGTAGATGCATTCAGTGAACGTGTTGTTGAAAGTGTAAATGTGGATTTTGGCATCAATGTTGTAGAACGACACCTGCAGCCATGTGAAAGAAAGGAAGCATTTGAAAACGGAACATAACATTATAAATACAGCTCTATGTTAGTTATGTAAGATGTATTTTACTGCACCTGTGCTCTGGTGGACGTCGGTATGGGGTTCAGAGCGAATAGCGTATTTACTCCTAGAGGGAAGAAGAGAAGAGACAGGAAATACTGATGAATGATGGAGGATGACGTGTAAAGCCTATTTCTTTCCAGTATGCACTGGAAACACAAACTCCAGCTTGGTTGTAAAAGGATTTTACAGAAGAATCAAAAACCATAAACTAAGCTATAATTAAATCGTTCAGTGTTATTGTGAATGTTGACTTGTTCCACTCAATCGTCACCACAGACCTGTCCATTATGACTGGGACAACAACAACAATGCAATATATGGCAGCAATGACTCGCCTAATCAAAGGCACTGATGCTGTTTTCCCAAAGCAATGTGTCATGGACGACTTCCCCCAACGTCTCCACACCACCTTCAACGACAACAGTGACATTTCAGAACGTAACATTAGGGGATGCACCTGGCCCCTGGGAAACGCACATGCTATCTGCCTTCAGACAAGGACTCCTGCCAGAGATTCATGCAGGAGTGCAGAAATCCTGCATAGCGGTAAACGAAGCTCGACTGGCAAAGGTCAAACGTCATGCCAACCACGCCCAAACATGGTGCACGTTGTAAAGATGCCAAACACAGAGCTTTCAAACAAGTCAAGGGCGGGGCAGAGAAGGAGGATGTGGGAGAGGGCCATCCCAAGGACCACCCACAGCTGACTGAGGGCAGGCTACTGGTGTGCAGCTGAGCGAGACGACTCAACCTCCACCAGATAAGAACACACACATATCACACACACACTCTGTTGCTTTTTTCTGATTAATTTCTGAAAGTACCAACACATTCTCTTGTTGTGCACAACAAACGTTTTACTTTTCTTGTTGATGCTGGTGCCACTCATTCTGTCATGTGCTCATCCGAATTACCTGATGTCCATCTTAGTGGTAAAGCTATGTTTTCAATAGGGGCTACTGAACAGAGAGTGTCAGAGCAGTTTTCCACAGAAATTACTTGTGCAGATCCTAAATCTGCGCTGCTTACTTTGTCTTTTTTACTTAATCTAAATGTTCACTGTTCAATTTTATATTGAACAGTTGTATCTTATGTTGTATAATGATACAGTTCTCTCTTAGAGACTATATTGTGTTAAATGTATGCACCATGGGTTTGTGAGTAACCCAATTTCACTTCTCCATATGTATGCACTGTACATGTGGAAGAAACGACAATAAAGAAAGACTTGGCTAAATTGTCACCACCCCTACAAACTCGGTTTCTCTTCGGTTTGCCCTCTAAATTTAATGGGATGCTACGAAGCCACGAAGCAGAGCACGTCCGTCAGGCTCTGCCGTTAAAATTCCAGGAATCAAATTAGGTTTCTACTTATGTCTGTTACAACCTCGCTCTTTGCACTAAACTAAAGATGGAGTCCCAGGGGTAAGAACAGCCTGACCCCCTGGTGCTGACTCCAAAAATCGCCACTCGATGGCACCAAAACGGGGAAGTTCAACCTGGAGCCTATGCCCCTGATCATAAGACTCGCAAATACCACACTCTACAAACTAACTAGGGAGGACCCACTCGCACGACCACAGACACAGGAGTAATGTTAAATAATAATTAAATTTAAAGAAAAAGGACAAACATGAACCAACACAGCACAGTGACTACGAACTGAATTAACCAAACATGAACTTGACGCAACAAACTTTGACATTAAATTACAGACGAACCACAATAATTAATCACAAAAAACCAAAACCTGAAACTACAAAACTGAGAACACATACACAGTCTAACAACGAAACCCAGGGCTACAAACTTTGACAGTAACCCAGAACTAGAACAAGACAGGAAACTAAATACTACTGAACTAATCAAATACAAGAACCCAAGTAACATTCACTACTAACCAAATCCAAGGCACCTTCAAATATGAACACAGTAACACTAATACTACAAGTGACACTTACTAAAGGGTAACACCAATGACGAGGTAACACGACTAACGAGCCAGCGACGAGGGAAACAAAACGAGGTACTTAAATACATAACAAACAGGAAATGAAACACAGCTGAAAACACTAATGAACTAAAACAGGAACTAAGACGAAACAAAAACCAACAAAGAAGAAGGGTGAACACGAGCGCCCTCCGGTGGTCGGAGGGCGAATTGTCACAATGTCACAATCACCTTTCATGCTCTGGCACAACTATAGACTTGAAGGTATGTTCTTCCTTAACATACATGTGATTAACCTCAGCAGAAATAAAAATCTATATTTAATCAAATACCCAATTTTCACTCCTCTCTTCCCTTCGACCAAGTTGTGAGGGAACTGTTTTTCTGACAGTCTCTATGAAATGGGAATTAAATTAAGATCATTGCATAATAATATACTGTGTACATGAATATTTACACAAATGCACTTATATAATTAATTAATTAATAAACAAATTGAGTGGCGGCATGGTGGTGTGGTGGTTAGCACCGTTGCCTCGCAGCTAGAAGGTCACAGAGGCGACCGGGGGCCTTTCTGTGTGGAGTTTGCTTTACTCCGGGGTCTCCGGTTTCCTCCCACAGTCCAAAGACATGCAGTTAGGTCAATCGGAAAGATGGGTAAATTGCCCATAGGTGTGAGTGTATGCATGACTGGGACTTGTCTATATGTGTGGCCCTGCGATAGACTGGCGACCTGTCCAGGATGTACCCTGCCTCTCGCCCAAAGCCAGCTGGGATAGGCTCCAGCACAAGGACCCCTACGGGGAAAAAGCGGAAGAAGATGAATGAAATTGAGTATTTTGAGGGCCTCCAACCGTTAGAGGGCAGTAATACAATGTAAAGACCAGAACATCTTTCATATCCGGATCCACGTGACACTGCGGTCAAGTGAGCCGCTGTTCGCATTTCCGTGGTCAAATCAGCCGTCACTGGATTTTAGGTGCGAGATTCGTGCGATAATTACGGTAACAGTGTTGCGACCATGGTTCCAGAGTCAGAGTCAGCTCTTTCCACCGCTGACTCCTCTCAGTCGTTATGCCTGCTAAGAAGAGACGCACCGCGGTGCGCGACGAGCAGGACGGACCCGCAGCCAAGCAGATCTATGGGGAAGGACACGTAGCCCGCAGAACCAACGGGGAGCGGGATGGACCCCCCCGCACAGCAGAGAGACTGAAACTACAATATAACAGATAGAGCTGATGATGAATGTGATCATCTTACTAATAATGCAAGTTATAATAGGATACAATTGACTGTGTACGTTTAGAAATATTCACTAATGAAATGGATTAAGAAAACGCAAATGACCTCTTTTCCAGATTTAAGATAAAAAAACCCGGTTCCTCTAATTAGTAGATCACTATTCCTTCATAGTACTACTTAGTACTTCATAGAGTACTACCACACAAAGTATGAAGTTATTTTACTGTGTACTTTTGGAGTAATCCACTACTCAAGTATCATACAATGAGTAAAACCGACATCAGTTAGCAGAATTTGCCTTTGAATAAAACCTGTTCCTCTAATTAGTAGATCACTATTCCTTCATAGTACCACTTAGTACTTTATGGAGTAGTACCACACAAAGTATGAAGTTATTTTACTGTGTACTTTTGGAGTAATCCACTACTCAAGACTTAGGCCTGTTTCTCCAGTTAGTAGAACTGGATGCAGGGAGCAGGTCTGAACGTTCATGACTTTGTGGAGGCCTCATTCATCTGTTATCTGCTGGTACAGCAGCTCTTTTCCTCCTGCTGCTAAAGAATTCTTGTTTTGTTAATGAGAATATTGTTCAGTTTTGCCAATGCAATAGGTGACTTAGTTCACCTATTGTCATGTCTCTTATACTACTATTCTGCATTCTGGCTGTTTATGTAATACTGACTATTTAACATAATGGGAATACTTAAGAACTACAAAGGAAAAACTATGTAACTACAGCAAAATATAAACTTTTTTGGGCTATTATTTTTTTATTTGAAATTATTTATATTACAGTTTTTATGCTGTTTTTCATTCTCAACCCCCACGTTTTTGGGTTACAAATATAGCGCAAAAGAGAAAAATGTTTTTATTAGTTTTTATTAATCTAAACTGAAGTTATGATGATGATTTATTGCCACGTTTAGGAAAAACGTTTTTGGATGTAACTGTCAGAACAATAAAGTGTATGTAAACATATGTGCTTATTAAATGTCTGATGTTCTGATTGTAAAGTCTGAGAGCAGCAGGAGGAAAAGAGCTGCTGTACCAGCACATAACAGATGAATGAGGCCTCCACAAAGTCATGAACGTTCAGACCTGCTCCCTGCATCCAGTTCTACTAACTGGAGAAACAGGCCTAAGTCTTGAGTAGTGGATTACTCCAAAAGTACACAGTAAAATAAGTTGATACTTTGTGTGGTAGTACTCTATGAAGTACTAAGTAGTACTATGAAGGAATAGTGATCTACTAATTAGAGGAACAGGGTTTTTTTTATCTTAAATCTGGAAAAGAGGTCATTTGCGTTTTCTTAATCCATTTCATTAGTGAATATTTCTAAACGTACACAGTCAATTGTATCCTATTATAATTTACATTATTAGTAAGATGATCACATTCATCATCAGCTCTATCTGTTATATTGTAGTTTTAGTCTCTCTGCTCTTCCAAGGGATCGCAACACTGTTACCGTAATTATCGCACGAATCTCGCACCTTAAATCCAGTGACGGCTGATTTGACCACGGGAATGCGAACAGCGGCTCACGTGACCCCAGTGTCACGTGACCATGGTTACAGAGTCAGAGTCAGCTCTTTCCACCGCTGACTCCTCTCAGTCGTTATGCCTGCTAAGAAGAGACGCACCGCGGTGCGCGACGAGCAGGACGGACCCGCAGCCAAGCAGATCTGTGGGGAAGGACACGTAGCCCGCAGAGCCAACGGGGAGCGGGATGGACCCCCCCGCACAAAGAAGCCGAGCCGTGGAAGACAAACATCTGACGACGGTGAGCGGACCGAGGTCCCGCAGAGACACGTCGCTGCCCTGATCCTGGCCAGAGGTGGAAGCAAAGGGATCCCGCTGAAGAACATCAAGGTTCTGGCCGGGGTGCCGCTCATCGCATGGGTGCTGAGGGCGGCTGTGGACTCCAAGAGGTTCCACAGGTGAATAAGTGTAATAGAGTCAAGTCAACCTCTGTTATAGCAACACTCAACATTATAAAGTAACGTGACATCAATATAATCCTCTGACTATATACTTGTCACCGTTGTGTAGTTCAAACATCTTTTCCTTCCTGCTAATAACAGTCTCATAATGTACTGGTCCTGAATGTATTCGTGAGTTTACACATACATACAAAGTGTGAATGTAATAGAGTGAATGACACTCGTGTCTTTCCTTTGGCCTCAGTGTGTGGGTGTCCACAGACCACGATGACATCGAGAAGGTGGCCAAAGACTGGGGGGCTCAGGTCCATCGCAGGAGTCCTGAAGTCTCCAGAGACTCCTCAACATCCCTGGAAGCCATTCAGGAGTTTCTCCGTCAACACCCAGGTACGTCCTCCGCTGCAGGATGTGTCTGTTTAATTAGTGACAAAGAGTAGAAGGTAAAGCAGCTTTGTTGACTTTGCTTCCACAGAGGTGGATGTGTTAGCTAACATCCAGGCCACGTCCCCCTGCCTCCACCCGCGCCACCTCGAGGAGGCCCTGGACAAGATCACGAGAGAAGGCTATGACTCCGTGTTCTCTGTGGTCAGGAGACACCTGTTCCGCTGGAAGGAGGTCAAGGAAGGATGTGAGTGGACGGACACAGGGTTTTTGTTGTGCACTGAACGTGGTTCAGAGTATTTGTAAACAGTAAAAGATTTAATCTACAAACTTGTTGTGTAGTTTTGGCTGCACATTGATTAGAGGTATCTCAGTTTAAGGGCCCTTAAAATGATTCCTCAGTATTGAAATGTAATGAGCGTTGCTATGACAGCGGAATAACTACTACTGCAGGCTGCTTGTTACACCTAATCAAGTAATATCAGTGTAGTTATTTCCAGTTGCTTTCCGGCTGTACAGTGTACCCGGATTCCGTCTGTTTCTAGGAACACGTTCCTCTAAACCGCTGTTTAACTGGTCTGTCAGGCTTTAAAGCAAGAGCTACCTGAAGCAGATGGACTCAGATATTTCCTAATGTTTCATGTTACAGTTGCCCCAGAGGTAATGTTCATACTTCAGCTCGTGCCTGCTCTGCTTTAAGAGTTTTCACGTGACACAGAGAACAATGCGGAAAATCTACATTCGCGTACGTGCACAAAGTTCAGGACTATGAGGTTTTCAGCAAACGCTGTAAATTGTCCCATCGATTTTAACGTTTTCCCTTCTCCCTTCTAGCCGCTGAGAGCACGGAGCCGTTAAACCTGGACCCAGGCAACCGGCCACGACGGCAGGACTGGAAAGGAGAGCTGTCTGAGAATGGCTCCTTCTACTTCACCACCAGAGATCTCATTGTGAAGAAGGGATGTCTGCAGGTATAGTCACAAGAAAAAGTTTGTGAACCCTTTGGGATCACATGGATGTTGCATAAATTGGTCATAAAATGTTTTCTGATTTTTATCGAAGTCGCAACAATAGAAAAATATTCTGCTTAAACTAATGCAGCACAAACATTATATGTTTTCATGTTTTTATTGAACACAACTGGTAAACCTTCACAGTGTAGCGTGGAAAAAGTATGTGAATGTTTAGACTTAATAACTGGTTGAGCCTCCTTTGGCAGCAATAACCTCGACCAAATGTTTCCTGTAGTTGCAGATCAGACCTGTCTCAGTCTCAGAACGGTCTCGAGAAATTTTGGACCATTCCTCTTTACAAAACTGTTTCAGTGGAGCAATATTGTTGGGATGTCTGGTGTGAATCGCTCTCTTGAGGTCATGCCACAGCGTCTCAATCAGGTTGAGGTCCGGATTCTGACTGGGCCACTCCAGAAGGCGTATTTTCTTCTGTTGATGATTTACTTCTATGCTTTGGGTCGTTTTCCTGTTGCATCATTCTATGTGGACCTTTAGTTGTCAGACAGATGGTTTTAAGTAAAATGTCTTGATAAACTTTGGAATTCATTTCTGATTGGCTGACTGATGGTCAGCCTATTGTATTATTTCCTGTTGCTGCATTTTTGTCAACAGTTTATCTCTTTTCCTTTATCTGTTTCCTAACTTTATTTATATGGCGCCAATTCACAACAGCAGTTATCTCAAGGCACTTTATAAGTAAGGTTTAAGACCTTACACAACTAGACCCAACAAATCCCACATAGAGCAAGCTTTTAATCGTAGCCAATCAATAAATTGTACATTTTAATAGCAACAGTGGAGGAAAAACTCCCTTGATAGAGGAAGAAACCTCCAGCAGACCCAGGCTCAGTGTGGGCGGCCATCTGCCTTGACCGGTTGCGGTGAGGGGATAGAGAAGAGAGAAAAAAACAACAACAACAAAACAAGCAGCAACAGACACAGGCAGGATGGTTGGACCAGCAACTGAACACTGGAGACACACGACTCTGAGTCTGACGATACCTGTAGATGAGAATAGAGAGAGACAGAAGCACAACTAGGAGAGAAAAGGGACAAAGTTAGTCACATGTGGACATGGAGCTCACACACAGATGTTAAGGGATACTAGAAATGGAAAAGTAGAGGAGCTCAGTGAATGAAGGACGTCCCCCAGCATCTAAGTTTATAGCAGCTTAACTAAGAGATGGTTCAGGGTGACCAGAACCATCTCTAACTATACGCTTTGTCAAAAAAGAAGGTTTTAAGCCTACTTTTAAAACTAGAGAGGGCGTCTGCTTCTCGAACCTGGACTGGAAGCTGGTTCCACATAGAGGAGCTTGGAGCTAAATGCTCTGCCTCCCATTCTACATTTAGAAACTCTAGGAACCACAAGTAGACCAGCGCTCTGAGAACCAAGCGTTCTGTTGGGAGCATAAGGAGCGATGAGGTCTTTAAGATAAGATGGAGCTTTATTATGAAGAGCTTTGTAGGTGAGGAGAAGAATTTTGAATTCTATCCTAGATTTGACAGGGAGCCAATGCAGAGAAGCTAATGTTGGAGAAATGTGATCTCTCTTCCTAAGTTCAGTCAGACTCTGGCTGCAGCATTTTGAATTAACTGGAGAGTTATTGGGACAAACTATGAGTAGCGAGTCGTCCAGCCTAGAGGTAACAAATGCATGGATTAATTTTTCAGCATCACTCTGTGAGCAGATGCTCCTAATTTTAGCAATATTTCTAAGGTGGAAGTAGGCAGTTCTAGAGATTTCTTTAATATATGATGTAAAGGAGAGATCTTGGTCAAAAATGACACCAAGGTTCCTCACAGCAGAATCTGCAGCTATCATTATGTCATCCAGAGTAACAATCTGATTCAATAATGAGTCTCTGTGGTTTTTAGCACCAATTATAATAACCTCAGTTTTGTCTTAACTTAGTTGTAGAAAGTTATGGGTCATCCAGGACAAGTTTGAAGTTTGACTAATTGGTTTGTTTCCTCTGGTTTCATAGACAAATATAACAGAGTATCATCTGCATAGCAGTGAAAATTTAGTGTTTCCTAATAATTTTACCAAAAGGAGACATGTAAAGACTGAAAAGTATTGGACCAAGCACAGAACCCTGTGGAACGCCAAAGCTAATTCTTGTGCAGATGGAAGGTTGATCATTAACATGAACAAATCTAATTGAATCTGTTCAAGATTTAAACCAATCCAACGCTGTGCCTTTAATCCCAACACTATGTTCCAGTCTCTGTAATAGAATGTTGTGATCTATGGCATCAAATGCTAAGATCTAACAGGACAAGTACAGAAACTAGACCATTGTCTGAAGCTGTGAGAAGATTATTAGTGACTCTAATCAGAGCTGGTTCTGTGCTATGATGTATCTGAATCCTGACTGGAAATCTTCATACAGGTTATTTCTACGCAGGTGGTCACATAGATCTCTCCTTTACATCATATATTAAAGAAATCTCTAGAACTGCCTACTTTCACCTTAGAAATATTGCTAAAATTAGGAGCATCTGCTCACAGAGTGATGCTGAAAAATTAATCCATGCATTTGTTACCTCTAGGCTGGACGACTCGCTACTCATAGTTTGTCCCAATAACTCTCCAGTTAATTCAAAATGCTGCAGCCAGAGTCTGACTGAACTTAGGAAGAGAGATCACATTTCTTCTACATTAGCTTCTCTGCATTGGCTCCCTGTCAAATCTAGGATAGAATTCAAAATTCTCCTCCTCACCTACAAAGCTCTTCATAATAAAGCTCCATCTTATCTCAAAGACCTCATGGCTCCTTATGCTCCCAACAGAACGCTTGGTTCTCAGAGCGCTGGTCTACTTGTGGTTCCTAGAGTTTCTAAATGTAGAACGGGAGGCAGAGCCTTTAGCTCCAAGCTCCTCTATGTGGAACCAGCTTCTAGTTCAGGTTCGAGAAGCAGACACCCTCTCTAGTTTTAAAGCTAGGCTAAAACCCTTTGTTTTTGTCAAAACTTATACTTAGATATGGTTCTGGTTACTCTGAACAGGCGACTAACTTTGTCTCTTTTCTATCATAGTTGTGTTTCTCCTCTTCTGTCTCTCTCTATTCTCATCTACAGGTATCGTCAGACTCAGAGCCATGTGTCTCCAGTGTTCAGTTGCTGGTCCAACCATCCTGCCTGTGTCTGTTGTTGTTGTTGTGTTGTTTTTTTTCTCTATCCCTTCACTGGTCAAGGCAGATGGATAAAGTGTCCTGAGATAACTGTTGTTGTGAATTGGTGCTATAAAATTGAATAAAATTGAATTGGATATTTCCATCAATGACAGCAGTCTGTCCAGGCCCTGAGGCAGCAAAGCAGCCCCAAACCATGATGCCCCCTCCACCATGTTTTACAGTGGGAATGAGGTTTTGATGTTGGTGTGCTCTTGCAGTCATCTTTGCAGGACGACCATGCCTAGGGTAGGTAGCAACAGTGCTGAACTTTCAGAATTTGCTGAATTTGTAGACAGTCACACTTACCGTGGACACATTTTACAGATACTTTTGTAAACCTTTCCAGCTTCATGCAAGTCAACAACTCTTGAGCGTAGGTCTTCTGAGAGCTCTTTGTGCGAGGCATGGTGCAGACAATGCTTCTTGAGAACAGTAAACTCCAAACCGGTGTGTTTTTATAGGGCAGGACAGCTTTAACCAACACATATGAGAACACGTTTTATGACCAATGTATTCAGAAATCAATGTAATCCCAAAGGGTTCATACTTTTTCTTGCAACTGTAAATGTGGTTCTGTTCACCTCTGCCTTTGCTTTGTATTATTTTTTTTTTTTTGTCTTGCTAGGGTGGTAAGGTTGGTTACTACGAGATGCTGCCAGAGCACAGTGTGGACATAGACATTGACATCGACTGGCCTGTGGCAGAACAGAGGGTTCTCAGGTGAGATGAACACAAATACAAAAAGTAAAGAAGTTAAATTTTCTTACAGCATTTTCCTATTTCCTGATTTTTTTCATTCAGTCGATGCTTCGGTTTCACAGATATGGTTACTTTGGTCGGACCAAGCCTGAGGTCGTACAGCTGATGTTCTGCAGGGTTTCTGGATGTTTAACAGATGGAAGGATTTTTCTGTCTTCATCCACAGAGGAGATGGTGTCTGTTAATGTGAAAGACACCACAGCCATTCGAATGCTGCAAAAAGAAGAAATGGAGGTTTGTTATAATAAACATGGTGCTACTGTCTTCTTTATTAATTTGAGAGTTGCTCATTCTCAAAAGAATTGAAGGAATCAAAACGTGGAAGTGTGAAGAATCGTCTCTGTTTAATTACATGTTGACAGAGAGCACTTACACCTCAGCAGTCTTCTGACTGGTGTCTTCACCAAACCTGTATTTATACTCTGTTACAAACCCCACATGACAAACACTGAGTTCTTTGATACACATGAATACAGTAAAACCCACAAACTAAATCTATTCACATATTGTGCACTTAAAGTTTCAGCAAATCCCAATAACGTGAGTCAGGACGTCAGATATGAAACCTCTACGTTTGCACCCAGTTAGTAATCAATAAAGTACCAACACAAAATCTAGGTGGAGGCGTCAAACAATGGCACCTTGGTTTATCACACACTCAAGTAAAAAGTCTATTTAGATGTTATCTGTTCCTGTAGACACAGACCTGAGACGTCTACACTAATCAATACTCTGGTCGTCCTCAATATCCTGCATGTTATTATATTAAGCATCACTGATGTCTCCTGTGAAAATGTGATGATCTATAGAAAATTCAGTTATTCAACTAATTATTACTTGTCTGACATGTTTTCTTTCCCTATGGAATTTAAAAAAAACTCCACTGCTCCTACTGATTCTTCTTTGTGGCTTGTGAAACATAAAAAATATAGTGATTCTAATGTCACTGTGACATAAACGCTGTGTCACGTAGTGTTAATACTGTATGTGAGAACTATTCTCACAATTGCTTCATGCATCCTCTAAGCCCTCAGTGTTGTAGTTCGGTTCTGAGTTTCACCTTTTCAGTCTTTTGAAGAGTCAGCAGCTTTTTATTCCTCTCCCAGTTCACGGCAGACCAACACCTTCCAGTTTTCACTCAGCATTTGTTTTTTTGTCTTGAGTCTGGTGCCTGGAATCGACAAACCCTAATGCAAGAAGAGATTTTCTGGAAGGAACAGATAGTCTTGGTCTGTGTCCTGGTTAGTTGTTAGGTTGGTCACAGATTCCTATACTTTGTATCTACTTTGTATCTTCTACATGTATCTTGCTCCATCAGGTTATACTTTTAACCTCTGAAGACGACCCTGTGGGCCAATCACTGAAACTGACCGAGAGGACGGGCTGCGAGGTCGTGCAGGTGGGGGAGGACCCTCTGAAGGATTTGAAGCCAATAGTGGAGCAGAAGAAACTGGAATGGAAGGACGTTGCTTACATGGGTACATTAGCATCATGTTTCATTCTCATTAGACATGTCGTGTGAGTTTTATATTCATATGTGATTATTTTCCGCATCCTCTCTGTTCTTCCCACGCTTCCTTTCCTCAGGTAACGACAAACAAGATGTCGACTGTTTGATCTTGGCGGGTCTGAGTGCAGTACCTGCAGATGCTCCAGTGGTCACCATCAATGCTGCAAAATACACCTGCCACCAAGCTGGAGGGATGGGAGCTGTTAGGGAGTTTGCTGAGCACATTCTCCTGCAGAAACAAAAGGCAAAGTCCCAGACGACGCAGGATCGCATTGACACCTGCAGCTCTTATGTAATTATCAGGGGGTTTGAAGGATGATGATGAATACATTTCTTAGTTTTAATAATTTAACTCCAAAGGCTATTTATGGATGAACACGTTTAGACAGGTGATGTGGACTAAATAAATCAAAATGTTCACACTGTTCATTTGAAAGCATCTGAATGATCTGCAGTGATTCACCCTGGATTCATTCATCCCTGATTTTTTTGGTGCTGAGGAACTTGAAGTTAAGGTTTTTAGATGAAGAGAAACAATTACTTGAAATTGATAGCATTACATTTATTGCCCAGTTGAGTGTGTCACATGTGCAAATCCGCAGTTTTACCAGAAGGATGATCAAGTAATCATCTTGTGCATGAAAAGGTTGAATCTCAACTGTTGCTGTGGTGATTGAAGCCTGCACAACCTATGTTGGATGTTTGTTTTGTTGGATTACAAGGTTATAAGTGAATTAAAAACACTAAGAACAAACAATTTAATTTGAGGACAATAATTCTCACACGACATTTGTATGTTAAACCTCCTTTGAAACCACAGTTTGTAGCATAACTGCCTGACAAATCGGTGGCATTTCCCAGGCTGCAGCGCCTCCTTGTGTTCTGCTGGTCTGGTTGGGCAGTTCTCCTGAATTCTGCAGCTTCTCCCACACTTCCAAGCTCTGGATTGGCTAGACTGGCCATGGTACCACTGTGTACCTCCACAATTATTGCTGCAACGTCCTGTCGTTGGCCAAGTGCAACTGAAGCCCCTTTGGTCATCTGCGCTCAGTGCCAACGTATCCCCAGATCATCACGTTTCCACCTCCATGCTTCAGTCATGGTGTTGACATCTATCGTCTTTTCATGAGCTTTGTGCCAGAACTCTGTCATTCACTGGGATCCAAACACCTCAAAGCAGACACTTCCAGACGCATGACACTCTGTTCCAGTCAGGTGTTTGTCAGCTGTGTCTTGGCCCACTGCTGCCTTTCCTTTCGATTCGACAACCTTTGCGTTTCTTCTTCTCTCTTATTCACCGTGTACACACTGGTCTCTCTCTTTGTTTCAGCAATGAAGCCAATTTAGGAGCACGAAGCTTTTGTTTTTCTGGACAATTGTAAGTATTTGCTGATTCAGTTGTTACAGATAAGTCAATCGTGTTTTGTCTATTATAATATCGTTGTGTCAGTCTGTCTTGTTTATTGGCGTGATAATCAGCGGCCCGTCGTTCTTCCCTGATTTATTTGTACATGGGCTGAAGAAAGGGTAGATGCATTCAGTGAACGTGTTGTTGAAAGTGTAAATATGCATTTTGGCATCAATGTTGTAGAACGACACCTGCAGCCATGTGAAAGAAAGGAAGCATTTGAAAACGGAACATAACATTATAAATACAGCTCTATGTTAGTTATGTAAGATGTATTTTACTGCACCTGTGCTCTGGTGGACGTCGGTATGGGGTTCAGAGCGAATAGCGTATTTACTCCTAGAGAGAAGAAGAGAAGAGACAGGAAATACTGATGAATGATGGAGGATGACGTGTAAAGCCTATTTCTTTCCAGTATGCTGTTGGGGATCTCATATGCTCAACAATGCAGATCCTCGACATGAGAAATGTAAACGTTTTATGTGTTCATGATAGTCGAGTTACCCTCAAACAAAGATCCAGGGGACCGGTGGGGTGAGGGGCTCCTAAACCAAGTTCGTTCGTTTTGGCTTCAATCATGACATTAACGCATTAACGCCCTCTCCTCTGTTGACCGTAGTCATAGAGGCGTATGCTGATACTGGCATCGTGCTACCCCTCCCAAATGGCTAAAAGAAGCATTCACCGTATTGTTTTCCTAATCTTTATTATCACAGTGAATGCTGTGAAGCAAATGTAGACACTTGGCTACTTGCTCACTGTTTACCGAGAGCGACCGCTTCTGCGCCGTGAGACGCCTCATTTTTCTGCCTGACTCGCGGAGCAGAAGAGACCGATTGAGCGTTTTGAACTCGCTGGGAATTCAACAATTTCCAGTATTTCACATGAAAGACTTTTAACTTGTTCTGAACATGTTTAGCTCTTTTTTAACCACTTGTATTTTTCATAAACTGTCTTTAAGAACTTTTTAAACTCTCCAGCTACAGTCAATGGTCTTGGGAATAAATTCAGCATTACAGCATTCACAGAGCATTTTCTTACGGAAATGCTTAGTTTAGTTTAGTATTAAGCTTTGCTTGTCCCATATCCAGTTTTTAAGCAAAACTTGTTTGGGTCCATAAGAAAAGGTTCATTGTTATATCTGGAGGAAGATTTTTTTTTTCAATAAATATCAATGTTGGCCCACGACTTTGTTCCAGTTTTGAATTTTGGCCCACTGTGTATTTGAGTTTGACACCCCTGGTCTAATGTTTTGCTGTTAATCACTATGATAAACACGTTTACTGGGAAATTTTAGTGCAAATCTCATGAGATTGTGATGTTCGATTTTGGTTATTAAGCCAGTTTGGGAAATGTTTACTTTTTACTCTACAAGTCAAAAGGTAGGAAAACACTACAGCAGACCTCTGACTGGTCGTGTATTAGATTAGATCAGATTAAACTTTATTTAAGGGCAACAAATGCAGTTTAGCGTCTAACCAGAAGTCCAATAAGCAGTAAGTGCAAAATATAAAATGTCCACAGTACGTACAAGATTATTATAGATGCAGTGTTTATAGAAACTACTATGGACCTAATATACAATGGAAGTACTGTGTACAGAACAATGTACAGATTTGCACACGTTAACTGGAAAGTCTGTATTCACAACTATAGACATAAAGAAAAATCCATATTCAACCAAATACCCAACTTTCACTCCTCTCTTCCCTTCGACCAAGTTGTGAGGGGAATTGTTTTTCTGACAGTCTCTATGAAATGGGAATCAAATTAAGATGTTTCATAATAATATACTGTGTACATGAATATTTACACAAATCCAAATTCCTTCATACCCGGATCCACGTGACCATGGTTGCAGATCTTCATGTTTTAACAGCGACAGCTCAACGGCTTCCTCCTCTCAGTCGTTATGCCTGCTAAGAAGAGACGCACCGCGGTGCGCGACGAGCAGGACGGACCCGCAGCCAAGCAGATCTGTGGGGAAGGACACGTAGCCCGCAGAGCCAACGGGGAGCGGGATGGACCCCCCCGCACAAAGAAGCCGAGCCGTGGAAGACAAACATCTGACGACGGTGAGCGGACCGAGGTCCCGCAGAGACACGTCGCTGCCCTGATCCTGGCCAGAGGAGGAAGCAAAGGGATCCCGCTGAAGAACATCAAGGTTCTGGCCGGGGTGCCGCTCATCGCATGGGTGCTGAGGGCAGCTGTGGACTCCAAGAGGTTCCACAGGTGAATAAGTGTAATAGAGTCAAGTCAACCTCTGTTATAGCAACACTCAACATTATAAAGTAACGTAATGTAGCCCCCCTATCAGATCTGATCGTAGATGGGGCCCTGAGTTCTGAATTTCTATTCATCTATATTGTTATTTCAAATTTAGAATTGTATCTTTTAGTCAAGGGTGCTGTTACTAATAATCCTTTCCCTTACCAACCCTGGGAATAATCGGTATTCACCAAATAACTAATATTATAAGTAATATAATAAGTACTCCTTTAATTATGAAAACAAAAAAAAAAACGACAAACTTCAATATTCTGGAGTCAATCGTGGTGTCGAGCAAAAGTTTCTTACAATTCACTTCAACAATGTCCACACAAACAAAACTGCGTCCTGCTGGGTTCGCTGGCGGCCTCCGTCTCCAGGTGCCGTTACCTCTACTCGCTTAGCTATCGAGCAGAACCCGCGATCGTCCGTCTGCCAAACGTCGTGTTGAAACCCGTTGTTTTTAACTACCACGGGTCCATACACTCATAGACTATCCTACTGACAATCCAAACTTTACTTTGCACAAGTTTCTGCCTGCAACACAGAAGTTTTTTCATCTGCGTCACTCAGTCTGCACCTTCTGTTCGCTCTCACACATCATTTCCGGGTACAAAAAATAAAAGCAAAACCCTGCATCAGTTTGATTTACAGTTAACCAGTTCAAAATAAAACTCAAAAAAGGGCAAGAGCGGCCTCGTCTTGTTTTTAAGAACAGCTCGAGACACTTGAGGTCGTGCGGTGTATGGGTCACAAGTGTTCTCTCGTTCGCCTGCCGCGAGACAGTTCACTCCACATTAACCTGTTAGCACCTAAGCTAGCTGCTAAAGTCAGGTAGGACTAGTTTAGCTTTCTTTACCGCTTCAACACATCAGTAATTTCAACACCCATTACCAATGTATTTATCTGTGTGAATGTAATAGAGTGAATGAGACTCGTGTCTTTCCTTTGGCCTCAGTGTGTGGGTGTCCACAGACCACGATGACATTGAGAAGGTGGCCAAAGACTGGGGGGCTCAGGTCCATCGCAGGAGTCCTGAAGTCTCCAGAGACTCCTCAACATCCCTGGAAGCCATTCAGGAGTTTCTCCATCACCACCCAGGTACGTCCTCCGCTGCAGGATGTGTCTGTTTAATTGGTGCCAAACAGTAGAAGGTAAAGCAGCTTTGTTGACTTTGCTTCCACAGAGGTGACTGTGTTAGCTAACATCCAGGCCACGTCCCCGTGTCTCCACCCGTACCACCTGGAGGAGGCCCTGGACAAGATCACGAGAGAAGGCTATGACTCCGTGTTCTCTGTGGTCAGGAGACACCTGTTCCGCTGGAAGGAGGTCAAGGAAGGATGTGAGTGGACGGACACAGGGTTGTTGTTATGCACTGAACGTGGTCCAATCCGTTTGTTCAGCTTGTGCCTGCTCTGCTTTAGGAGTCTTCACGTGACACGGTGTGGAAAATCTACATTTGCATACTTGCGTGAACAAAATTCAGGCCTATGAGGTTTTTAACAAACGCTGTAAATTGTCCCATCGAGTTTAGCGTTTTCCCTTCTCCCTTCTAGCCGCTGAGAGCACAGAGCCGTTAAACCTGGACCCAGGCAACCGGCTACAACGACGGCAGGACTGGAAAGGAGAGCTGTGTGAGAATGGCTCCTTCTACTTCACCACCAAAGATCTCATTGTGAAGAAGGGATGTCTGCAGGTGAATGAGGCTCTGTTCACATTTTTATCACTGTATGTAGCAGTGACATATGTACCTTCTCCTACAGTATCTCTATTCTGTTTTTGTCTTGCTAGGGTGGTAAGGTTGGTTACTACGAGATGCTGCCAGAGCACAGTGTGGACGTAGCGCTGGACATCGACTGGTCTGTGGCAGAACAAAGGGTTAAAACGTGAGATGTACAAAAAGTAACAGTTACATTATATTACAGCATTTTCCTATTTCCTGATTTTCTCAATCAGTCGATCTGTTTCACAGATATGGTTACTTTGGTCGGATCGCACCTGAGGTTGTACAGCTGATGTTCTGCAGGGTTTCTGGATGTTTAACAGATGGAAGGATTTTTCTGTCTTCATGCACAGAGGAGATGGTGTCTGTTAATGTGAAAGACACCACAGCCATTCGAATGCTGCAAAAAGAAGAAATAGAGGTTGGTTATAATAAACGTGATGCTACTTTGTACAGAATCACCTCCCATCACCGCTAACCTGTATCTTGCTCCATCAGGTTATACTTTTAACCTCCAAAGACGACCCTGTGGCCCAGTCACTGAGTGAGAAACTGACCGAGAGGACGGGCTGCGAGGTCGTGCAGGTGGGGGAGGACCCTCTGAAGGATTTGAAGCCAATAGTGGAGCAGAAGAAACTGGAATGGAAGGACGTGGCTTACATGGGTACATTAGCATCATGTTTCATTCTCATTAGACATGTCGGGTGAGTTTTATATTCATATGTGATTATTTTCCGCATCCTCTCTGTTCTTCCCACGCTTCCTTTCCTCAGGTAACGACAAACCAGATGTCGACTGTTTGATCTTGGCGGGTCTGAGTGCAGTACCTGTAGATGCTCCAGTGGTCGCCATCAATGCTGCAAAATACACCTGCCACCAAGCTGGAGGGATGGGAGCTGTTAGGGAGTTTGCTGAGCACATTCTCCTGCAGAAACAAAAGGCAAAGTCCCAGACGACGCAGGATCGCATTGACACCTGCAGCTCTTAATTTTCTTTTAGGTAGTGGTATGTAATTATCAGGGGGTTTGAAGGATGATGATGAATACATTTCTTGGTTTTATTAATTTAACACCAAAGGCTATTTATGGATGAACATGTTTAGACAGGTGATGTGGACTAATAACTAAATACTAAATAACTAAAAATGTTCACACACTGTTCATTTGAAGGCACCTGAATGATCTGCAGTGATTCACCCTGGATTCATTCATCCGTGATTGTTTGACGCTGAGGATTTTGAAGTTAAGGTTTTTAGATGACAAAACTTACTTTAATGTGTCATGAATTTATTTTAAATTGATAGCATTACATTTATTGCCCAGTTGAGGGCGCCATACACCATAGTATAACCAGTCATGAACTACACTAATATTATCTTCTAAATATAAAACATGTAATAATACTGAACTGTGTAAAACCTGCCCTGAGGAAATACAAAGCATTTTAGATCATGTTTCTTACGTGCATCACATGTGCAAATCCGCAGTTTTACCAGAAGGATGATCAAGTAATTTCATTTGTGCATGAAAAGGTTGAATCTCAACTGTTGCTGTGGTGATTGAAGCCTGCACAACCTATGTTGGATGTTTGTTTTGTTGGATTACAAGGTTATAAGTGAATTAAAAACACTAAGAACAAACAATTTAAATTGAGGACAATAATTCTCACATGACATTTGTATGTTAAACCTCCTTTGAAACCACAGTTTGTAGCATAACTGCCTGACAAATCGGTGGCATTTCCCAGGCTGCAGCGCCTCCTTGTGTTCTGCTGGTCTGGTTGGGCAGTTCTCCTGAATTCTGCAGCTTCTCCCACACTTCCAAGCTCTGGATTGGCTAGACTGGCCATGGTACCACTGTGTACCTCCACAATTATTGCTGCAACGTCCTGTCGTTGGCCAAGTGCAACTGAATCCCCTTTGGTCATCTGCGCTCAGTGCCAACGTATCCCCAGATCATCACGTTTCCACCTCCATGCTTCAGTCATGGTGTTGACATCTATCGTCTTTTCATGAGCTTTGTGCCAGAACTCTGTCATTCACTGGGATCCAAACACCTCTAAGCAGACACTTCCAGACGCATGACACTCTGTTCCAGTCTGGTGTTTGTCAGCTGTGTCTTGGCCCACTGCTGCCTTTCCTTTCGATTCGACAACCTTTGCGTTTCTTCTTCTCTCTTATTCACCGTGTACACACTGGTCTCTCTCTTTGTTTCAGCAATGAAGCCAATTTAGGAGCACAAGGCTTTTGTTTTCCTGGACAATTTTAAGTACTTGCTGATTCAGTTGTTACAGATAAATGTCAATCGTGTTTTGTCTATTATAATATCGTTGTGTCAGTCTGTCTTGTTTATTGGCGTGATAATCAGCGGCCCGTCGTTCTTCCCTGATTTATTTGTACATGGGCTGAAGAAAGGGTAGATGCATTCAGTGAACGTGTTGTTGAAAGTGTAAATGTGGATTTTGGCATCAACGTTGTAGAACGACACCTGCAGCCATGTGAAAGAAAGGAAGCATTTGAAAATAGAACATAACATTATAAATACAGCTCTATGTTAGTTATGTAAGATGTATTTTACTGCACCTGTCCTTTCTCAAAGTCCACAAATATCCCAATCTTACGTGGATGGAGGCTCAGCTGGACGTCTGTATGGGGTTCAGAGCGAATAGCGTATTTACTCCTAGAGGGAAGAAGAGAAGAGAGGAAATACAGATGAATGATGGAGGATCTTGTGTAAAGCCTATTTCTTTCCAGTATGCACTTCACGAAAAACTCCAGCATAGTTGTAAAATGATTTTACAGAAGAATCAAAAAACATGAACTAATTGTTGACAAATCTAAAACTTAATTAATTAAATTTAAATTAATTAAATTGTTCAGTGTTATTGTGAATGTTGATTTGTTCAGCTTTTAAGGTGCAGTGAGTAACACAGAGGTAGAGGAGGGAGGTAGAATGGTACTGACTAGAAATAGTTGGTCTCGCCTCTACGCACAGTATGGGCTCCGGAACCCAACTCCTTGAGAGGGGCTGGACACTCTTCTATTCTGGAGTTGCCCGCGGTGAGAGGCGGCGAGCTGGAGTGGGCTTGTTAATAGCCCCCCAGCTTAGCGGCCATGTGTTGGAGTTTTCCCCGGTAGACGAGAGGGTTGTTTCCTTGCGCATTCGTGTGGGGGATAGGACTCTGACCGTTGTTAGCGCCTATGGGCCAAACAGCGGTACAGAGTACCCGGCCTTCTTGGAGTCTCTGGAGGGGGTCCTGGAGAGGGCTCCAGCTGGAGATTCCATTGTTTTGCTGGGGGACTTCAACGCTCACGTGGGCAGCGACAGTGCGACCTGGAGAGGCGTGATTGGGAGGAACGGCCTCCCTGATCTGAACCCGAGTGGTGTCCATCAGTGCACATGGCACCAGGACACCCTAGGCTGGAGGTCAATGGTCGACTTTGTAGTTGTATCATCTGACCTTTGGCCGTATGTTTTGGACACTCGGGTGAAGAGAGGGGCTGAGCTGTCAACTGATCACCACCTGGTGGTGAGTTGGATCCGCTGGCGGAGGGGTAGGCCGGACAGACCAGGCAGACCCAAGCGTATTGTGAGGGTCTGTTGGGAACGTCTGGCAGAACCCACTGTCAGACAGAGTTTCAACTCCCACCTCCGGGAGAGCTTCAACCAGATTCCGAGGGAGGCTGGAGACATAGAGTCCGAGTGGACAATGTTCTCCACTTCCATTGTCAGTGCGGCTGTTCATAGCTGTGGCCGTAAGGTCTCTGGTGCCTGTCGTGGTGGTCATCCCAGAACCCAGTGGTGGACACCGGAAGTAAGGGATGCCATCAAGCTAACCGAGCATGGTTAGCTCGTGGGACTCCGGAAACAGCTGATGGGTATCGGCAGGCCAAACGTGCTGCAGCTCAGGCAGTCGCAAAGGCAAAAACTCGGGCCTGGGAGGAGTTCGGGGAGGTCATGGAGAAGGACTACCAGTTGGCCTTGAAGCGGTTCTGGCAAACAAGGCATCAGGGGTGAATGAGATTCGTCCCGAATGCCTTAAGGCTCTGGATGCTGTGGGGCTGACTTGGTTGACACGCCTCTGCAGCATTGCGTGGAGGTTGGGAACCGTGCCTCTGGACTGGACAACCGGGGTGGTTGTCCCACTTTTTAAAAAAGGGGACAGGAGAGTGTGTTCCAACTATAGGGGGATCACACTTCTCAGCCTACCCGGGAAAGTCTATGCCAGGGTACTGGAGAGGAGAATCCGGCCGATAGTCGAACCTCGGATTCAGGAGGAATCCGAGGTTCAGGCAGTTTTCGGCCTGGCCGTGGAACACTGGACCAGCTCTACACCCTCTCGAGGGTGCTCGAGGGTTCATGGGAGTTCGCCCAACCAGTCCACATGTGTTTTGTGGACCTGGAGAAGGCGTTCGACCGTGTCCCTCGCGGCATTCTGTGGGGGGTGCTCTGGGAGTATGGGGTCCGGAGCCCTTTGTTGAGGGCTGTCTGGTCCCTGTACAACCGAAGCAGGAGTTTAGTTCGCATTGCCGGCATTAAGTCAGACTTGTTTCCAGTTCATGCTGGACTCCGGCAGGGCTGCCCTTTGTCACTGGTTCTGTTCATAATTTTTATGGACAGAATTTCTAGGTGCAGCCAAGGGTCGGAGGGGGTTTGGTTTGGGGACCGCAGGATTTCGTCTCTGCTTTTTGCGGACGACGTGGTCCTGTTGGCTTCCTCTGAGCTGGACCTTCAGCTGGCGGTGAGACGGTTTGCAGCCGAGTGTGAAGCTGCTGGGATGAGAATCAGTACCTCCAAGTCCGAGGCCATGGTTCTCGACCGGAAAAGGGTGGCTTGCTCTCTCCGGGTTGGAGAGGAGCTACTGCCCCAAGTGGAGGAGTTCAAGTATCTCGGGGTCCTGTTCTCGAGTGGGGGGAGAATGGAGCATGAGATCGACAGACGGATCGGTGCATCGGCAGCAGTAATGCGGTCGGTGTACCGGTCAGTTGTGGTGAAGAGAGAGCTGAGCCAAAAGGCAAAGCTCTCTATTTACTGGTCGATTTACGTTCCTACGCTCACCTATGGTCATGAACTTTGGGTCATGACCGAAAGGACAAGATCTCGGATACAAGCGGCCGAAATGAGCTTCCTTCGCAGGGTGGCAGGGCGCACCCTTAGAGATAGGGTGAGGAGCTCAGTCACTCGGGAGGAGCTCGGAGTAGAGCCGCTGCTCCTCCACATCGAGAGGAGTCAGTTGAGGTGGCTTGGACACCTATTTAGGATGCCTCCTGGACGCCTCCCTGGGGAGGCATTCCGGGCATGTCCAACTGGGAGGAGGCCCCGGGGAAGACCCAGAACACGCTGGAGAGACTATGTTTCTCGGCTGGCCTGGGAACGCCTCGGGGTCCCCCCGGAAGAGCTGGAGGAAGTGTCCAGGGAGAGGGAAGTGTGGGGCTCTCTGCTCAGACTGCTACCCCCGCGACCCGGCCCCGGATAAAGCGGAAGAAGATGGATGAATGGATGGATGAGTAACACATGAGGGGTCAGTTTGCAGATTGCAGCTATAGGAGGGGTTGAATTTGATGTGTGGTGAATCTGCTCCTACAGTTTTGTAACTTATACACTGATCAACCTCATCGTACACAACACAGTCTAATGTTGTGCTGCTGGTCACTGTGATAAACACATTTGCTGTCAAATGCATTTTAGTGCACAGCGCATGAGATTATGATGTTGGATTGTACTGGTGAAACCTACTTGTCTCTTAGGCTCAGGAACCAGAATCCGTTGCTTGGGGTTACTTCGATCTTCCCCTTCCTGATCACTGATTGTCTGGCAACTCCCAAGTCCCAGTCTGTCTTTCCACCCACCTCCACCTGAGTAATACAAGTCAAGTTATCATTACACCACTGCACATAGCAGACGTTTCTTCTGCACTGCAGCCAGTTTTGCTTTATACTATACAAACTTTACTTTGTATAGTAAAAAGCAAAAATTTACTTTATACAAGTCAACATTTTTGCAGGTCAGTAACATTTAATTTAACCATTAGTGCAGCTGACATGAAGGGTTTTGCCTTCAGTTAATACCTGCTACTCATGAATGACTGGTTTTGTCCAGTGTGGAGGTGGATACGGTTCAGAGGGACATGCTGGGGATCAGGGACCAGTGAGGGGAAGAGTTCACAGAGTATAGTCGTGTCTGTATTTACAGAAAATTACCAGCAGATGGAAGATGAACGGAAAAAGCCTCTAACCTCCCAGTAGTGTCTCCCAGAGGAAATCGGCTCCTTTCCCAGAACACAGATGACTCTATCAAACCTCTCATGATTTCCTGGAAGCTGCTGGTGTCGATCCCCACATTTCACCTGCAGATAGACCAACACTTTAAATGTAGGAAGAAAGATTATGGATAGAAAAGAATGACACCAATTTAGTTCAGTAATTAATCAGTCGTCTCACACTTTTCATGTCCTCTGACAGAATCAGTCTGGGATGTGCAGTGTTGGAGTCCAGAGTTACATCCACTGTTAAAGAATGAACCCAGTTTAGCGCAACTCATCAGTTTTCACTGTTCCCATCAGTGTGTGTGAATGTAACATACCTGCAAACTCCTGCACTGTCTTTACTCCTGTAAAAGAGAAGCAGGTGGAAGTGACTGGAGATGCTTACAGCTGCATGGTGTTGGTGGTTTGTATCATCCACGTGAATGATGGAAGGCACATACAGCATTAGCGCTTAATATACAGTATAGACTTATCATGAGCCCGTCATGGCCACTCACTGGGTTGTGTCTGTAGTGGACTGAGTTCCAGCCCTGAGGCAGGGAAACCTGGGGATCAACAAGGAGGTGTTTACTCAGAAAGCTGTAAAATATTTATATATACATACACATTTATATTATATATACTTCATCCAGTTGCCTTGACTCAACTTTTAGACAACTTCCCCTGGATGACTGAAAATCTCCACAGACATTTATCTGACAAATTTGAGTTAGATTTTTGGCTTTTTCAGGGATCTGTGTCTTTGTCTCTTGCTGGCAGATACAAAAAAATGTAACTCAACATAACTCTTGGATGTCTGAGTTTCCGTGAACATGTCAAAGCTTTACGATGCGGAACGTCTTCGCTGTTACCTGTTTCTGCAATATTCTTGAGTTCTGCCTGAAACCTTTCCACCAGAGTTACCATCGACCTATAGATCGTTTGTGTTCCCAGGTCAGAGCTCAGAGACACCCCAGACCAGTCTCTAGCAGGTGGGAGGCTGGTGACAATGGGGAGGGTCTGGAAGGCAGGTAGAAGTAGAAGGTGCATGTCAGGCGACTGACCATCAGCTCGGCTTAGGTTTCGACTATTTTTTAGACTGGATTCTTACCAACCTTGACACAGTGTATGTGGTCGTCTGATCGGGCAAGCTCAGCAAGGGCGTTTTCCCTCGTCTGGAGTTCTTCAACCTCCAACTCCAGCTGTCGTATCATGACTTTGGCCTGGTGTTCAGCTGCTCTGCGGCTCATATCCATCACGTCCATGAGTTCTGCCTGCGAGCGCTCAATGGCAGACACCAGAGCCGAAAACAGGCAAACACTGCCAGTTGTCTCTCTGTCCACTGCCAGCTAAGGGGTTGTTGAGTGCACAATGTGTTAGACATGTTTGTTACACTGGCCCCTTAAATGTTCTCTGGATAAATCTACACTTTGATTGATTAACAACGTATAACCTCCGTCCATGATGCTTTCAGACTCCCTGTAGAGAACATACCTACAGCCTACGTCAAAATTCACTGAAGGCTTTGAGACACTAACACTAAGCAACTAACTCATCACCAGGATAATGTCACTTTTACTGGATTGTGTGCTCTCACTGTTGATTGTCAAGGAAATGTTATCACTTCATTATGAGTAAACGTTGACTGTGGACTTTAACACAGGTGTGTTGTGTCATTAGAGTGTTTGGAACTTTGTCCTTCAACATGACCTTGACCAATGATCCTATGGTGACTCATTCTACTGGTGCCATGTTATTGCTACTGGTATTACTCATCGCTAACACCGATGGACTACATTTCCTCATTTCATCCAACAGGCTTTACGCTTTTCCTGGAAACCCTCAGTGTAAGTATTGTGCTTTTGATCCAGGCGTCTCCTTGAGCGACTCATCTGTTTGCTTTTCATTGAACTTAGCTTCTTGAAAGAAGGTTCTGTTGTGACATTACTGTATCTATTTTGATAGTGATCCTAAAGCAGAGACATGTGTGACTCTTTTTGGGTCATGTTTGCAAACCTTAAATATTCATTAACTTCTAAAAGTCAAGAGGAATGTTGGTTAAAAATACATAATTATGATAGTTATGACTGGAACAAAACGAGTGAAGGCCAAAACTAAGACAAACCTCTCGAGTGTTGGCAAACTGTTGTGAAAACTCAGCCAGATTAAATCTAACACAGCTGAAACTATGTTTGTGATAAAAGCTCCTCAAAACAGATGGTGATTGATTGCACTGGTTTCGCCACATGCCTTTGCCTTTTACAGGTGTTCTACATACCTCCAGTTCAGTCAGTGAGGCTCTGATCTCTTCCATCTTCATAAATCTCTGTCTGATCATCTCTTGAATTTTCTGCTCTGACACATGTAGTTGTGCCTAAACACACAGAGCATCCACTGTTAAAAGCAACCTCTCCAGGCTACTTCATTCACGCTCTCTACACATCAGCCTGGTTTTGTTCCTGTAACTGTGGGTTGTTTTCCTACCTTGGTTTCCATCCATTCATCTTCTACAGTCACTGTGTCGTGATCCTGATGATCTGCTGTCTCACAGTCGGGACAGATACACACCTGGTCTGTCCTACAGTAAATCTGAAATCAGCCAGTGTGTGAGTGTGTAGTTCTTCTCAAGCCAAATCATCATAATTACTCAGCAAGTGAAACTCTGGAATCTAAAAGGTTCAGTGTGAGTATTACTTCATAGTGTCCTTGAAGTTATTTTACCAGTATTCCCCTGTGGTGGATGTCACAGACAGGGAGATTGTGGCTGCTCGCTGCCCCGCTCACAGTGAACCTTCTCCGGCCGCTGGAACGAGTGAAAGGCGAAGGAGGCGGAGGAGAGTCAGCGGCGGGGTTCAGGAGAGCAAGTGGACTGTGGTTTGGTACCGAAGAAGCCAGTAAGGCTGTGGCAGGCGAACAGGATAACTGGATGGAGTGATCTTCCAAAAGAAAGAGGACATAAAGGAAGTGTGCTCTGCATTCAGCGACATACCGTCAGCATCATTTATGTAGACTTAGTTGGACTTACCTTGGAAGTGATCGTGACAGGTCAGCGTCGCCTGTGAGTTCTGCAGAGATCGATGCAGCTTCTTCTTAAGTTGACTCAGTAGGTTGTTTGGCAGGCCCGCATGTCCTCCTCCTCCACCTCCTCTTAACCCTTTCCTCTCCCGCCCCACCACTGCTTCTCCCCCTTCTGCCCCTCTCATTGAACGGAACTGCTCTGTGATCTCCCGGAGGGTCCTGTTGATCTGGAGGTCCGGCCGCTTCGGGAAGGTTTTCTTGCAGAGAGGACACTGACATACCTGGGAGGAGGAACACGCGCAGAGATGAGGAAAGGAAAAATGGGCCCGAAGAAGAAAATAAATGGAACAGCAGGAGAAAGAGCAGACCAAAAAACAAAACACAACACGGGGTCAAGGAAGAACAGTCAAGAACAAGATAACAGAAAATGTCTATTTAAACTAACACACATTTTCTCACACACCTTCAACCCGTCCCAGTATCTGCTGATGCAGCTCATGCAGAAGCTGTGGCCACATGGTGTAGACGAAGGGTTGGTGAACACATCGAGGCATATAGAGCACTGGAACTGCTCGTCAGACAGAAAACTCCCACACAGGGACGCGCTGTGAGGAAAAACAGAGAAACCAGTAACTCGTGGTCCTACACTATCACCTAGCACTGAACTATTTAGCCTGTCCACTCATGTGTCTTGTCATCTGATCAACAAGAATAGAAATATTTCCTCTCCCAGGCCAACCAACATTCTGTTGTGACAGCCTACATAAAGGTTTTGCTTATCTGAAACCACAATCTGTTCCCAAGTGGAACCAAAACTCTATTCAACCCCAGCCTTCTGGTCTGTGCACCCAGTCAGCCCCGACAGTCAGCCTCCACGTTTGAAATCAGTGGAGGCAAAAAAAAAAATCCGACATCAGCAAAAGGTGTTGTGTCCTTAATAAATCAGTTCAATCACATGATGTCAATTATAAACTAAACTTTGTTAAAGTAAAGAACAATACTATCTTTTATGTCCTCATCACAGAATATTAAAAGTTAAAATATTAAAAGTTAGAATTTATTATCTTTATTAAATGACGAAAAAGCAGATACCTCATTGTAGGTGGGACGGCCGATGTAAAAGCAGCCATCAGAAGCTGTAGCTGAAGTCCAAAGACAAGTGTCTCCTTCTCAGCTGTGACAGGCAGCGAAATATGAAGATATGCACATGTGTGTTTGCATATGAGGTTTGTGATTTTTCATTTCCTGTGGAAGCAGCAGTCACACCCACTCACTTTGCTCTGCGTTCTTCCAGTTATAGGTGGCAGGACTGGTTAAGTTGGGAGAAACACAGACACGAGCACATGGCAGACAAATTCCTTTAAGAAACAAACTGTCAACAACGTTTTTACTCTGTGTACCTGTCTAATTCCTGTACCCAGGAGGCCAGTGAGTGTAGGCTAAGGGTGAAGAATGAGGCCAGACTGCTGTGTGCTTGTGTCCGCCTGCCACCTCTAACCAGATATAGGTCGATGAAATAGGTACGTATATGTGAAACATGACAAACTACTGTACACCTATAGTTTTCTCTTGCAGACGTTGTTTTCAGACTGTATGTTTTTGTTATTTAGTTTGAAAGGTAGCCTATAATCACAAAGGCACATTTTACCTGAGGCCTTGGTCTGTGTAACGACAATAAACAGTTTCATAACTAGTTATTTTGGGAAATAGATCAAATGTAGAAAACTCCAAATGAATTATCATTACAATACAGTCTTTATGGGCTGATTTGATCTCATGTCCTAAATAAACAATTTAAAAAAATGTGCATAATTGAACAAGCAACCCAATCTAAACGAATTACGCAAGTATGTAACTAAACTGCAAATATCACATCACAAATACAAATATATTGTTGGGAACATGCAACTGATTGTTACCTATAAACAGACATCATAACTAGGATCAACGTACTTATGATGACTTCAATAAATACAATCAGATAATAACCTGAACAATAACCTGAACTGAACTCGAAGGTAGTTTAGTTGTTCCTTTTTGCTGTTGTTTAAAGGTGCAGCATGGTTAAGGCCAGCGTTTGTTAGGCCAGCTTATCTGGCTGTGGAGATAGCACATCAGTAGCAGGAAGGAATGACAGATGTAATGTCATGAATGTGAGACAAGGAAGGTACACAAAGGTATGTGGATGTAGGTTTCCCACAGCTTCACAGTGACTGTGAAAAATCAGCACAGATGATAAGACGAGCTAGTTTGGTTTACGCCATCACTGAATCTCGTCACGTACAACACACACCTCACTGTTGTTAACAAAGCTGTTGCCCTGAGAGTCCAGGACTAGATCAGCATAGCGTTAAGGTGCTAATAAAATCACCAATATGGATATTGACCTACCTCTAAAACCGACTCACTACGTCTGAAACCACCTGCAGTATAACATGGTTGTCTGCAACACAGGGGCCCCGCAGGGAACAGTTCTGGCTCTGTTTCTGTTTCTGGACTCTTACAAATACCTCGTGTTCACCTGAAGACTGAACTGGACTGGTCACACAACACGGACAGAGCAGACTCTTCCTACTGAGGAGACTCTAGGAATACAGGGAGCACTTCTAAAGACCTTTTAGGCTCCGTGGTGGCCTCAGCCATCTTTCATGGACTGGTCTGCTGGGTGACCCTGGACTGGCAGGAGGTGGGCGAACGGAGGATGGTAGCCAACCACCAACTCCCACCCCCTGTATGATGCAGTGTCACATCGAAAGTGCTGTTGTGAGGCTCTACTATCAGAGCTGAGTTACTACTACTAATGCATGTAATACAATGACCCGTTACCTGTATAATCGTGTACCTTTGTGACACGTCTATTTTAATATTCTTTTACTTACTTTTAATCTTACTGTACAGCAGCATCTTGTAAATGTATCCACTGTGGGACGAATATAGGTTCATGTAATCTTATCTTAAAATGTCCAACAACCACATGGAAACAGTGCAAAGCTTTAACATGCCAACAGATGCAGGACCTCAGCAAATATGTATGAATTAGCTAAAGTGAGTTAAATAAATAAGACTCAACCAAAACTACAGGCGTGTGAGCATGGAAAACAAAATAATGTGCTGAAAGACACTTGAACACAGAGAGGACTGTAATAGCCAGGTGACAGTTCCTGTACAGAATGTATTTATTATTATCAATGATGACTAAATGTACTCCGTGGTAAATAAGTAGACCTCAGCAGAACGCTTCAGCAAATGTGCTCAACAACCTTGCACCACTAGTGCTGTATGTTTTTATCTGATGAATACCTTTCAGTACAAAGCCTTAACTGTCTAGTCATCAGTTGTACCAGCTGTGTTTGTCCTTGTGCTTTCCACACTGTAACATTTAGCTCAAGACTAAACCAGTTTTCTCCAGTGGCATCATGACAGAGAGAATGTAACTAAACCAAGAACTGTCTGTATCTGCTTTAGTACAAACTGTCCACTGTCTCATGTCTGAGCCCTGGATGCTCACCGCTGTGTGATGTGGTGGTTTCCTCCGGAAGCCAATCACCGTCTCCTTCGTCTTACTGGTGTTTAAGCACAGGTTGTTGCACGATGACTGACCTGTATCCAGCTTGTGCCCCTCAGACACACAGCCCACAATGGCCAAGTGCTGGTGTATGTGAAGGCCGATGTATAGAGTGTGAAGGGCAGCGGTGAGAGCACCGTCCCCTGAGAGGCCCCAGTGCTGGAAACCACCACCTCAGACACACAATGCTTAGCCTCACGTACTGTGGCTTGTTGGTGAGGTAGAAAATATTATTTATTATATTTAAAGCGATAGTAACAAATGGCTCAGGGTCCTGGTGTATTTATCGGAAGGTAGAGAAGTTGATGAATTATAGCAGACAGTAACAGAGATGACACACACACTCTTCAGAAGAGGTTTTTAGTTTATGCTAAATATTTAAGGTTGTTTGTACACCAGTCACCTATAAACTAAAAAAGACAATGTGATGAAATTACTTGTCAGGAGGTGGGATGTAGTAGGCAGCAAGTGCAGTGCAGTGGTTAAGATTGATATGTTGGAAGCTGGAGAAATAGGTGAGTATCTGAACAACAGCAAGTCCAAGGCCCATTGATGCATGTGGTGAGTGAAGAGTAGTAGCAGCACTAGTAGAGCAAACCTAGTAGAAACTGCTGAATAATGCAATGCTGTTCATGACCAACAGGTGTCAGACGTCTCTGTGTTTGGAGCTGCATAGCTGCAGACCCGGTGAAGAACCTCTGCTGACCCAGCCCAGAAACCCCAAATGTGACGGTTTATGCACCAGTCAATGTCAAATCTGGACATGGTGCACACTCCTGGACCAGGTCGTCAGTGAGCACCTGACCAGTCTACGGTACTGGTGTCATCAGATATTACACACTACATAGTCTGACCTATTTAGCGATAGATAAAAAGATACAGTAACCGTGTGCATAATAACCTGTCGATGCATCTCAGCACAGGAAGGTCAAAGCCACAGACTGACACTGAGAGAGAAGCTAATTCTGCAGCAAACCGATCCTCTCTGTGACTCACGTCTCTCTTCTCTCCAACGCTGCTGCTTTGATGTGACACACACTTTGAGTAACTTGTTAAATACCAGCAATGTTGATCATTATCTTCACCAGTTCCACCATGAAAGCGCAGTGTTTGTAATTCCTGTGCCCTGATGGCCACTTTGCTCTGGTTCTCTCCGGGTGCTCTGACGTGCTCCCACAGTCCAAATACTTAATGTAGGCAGGTTAACTGGAGACTCTAAACTGACTCATCGTAGATGTGAGTCCCTTTCCAGGGTGTAGTCCAGGGTGTAGGGACATGCTCCAGCACCCCGGACCCTTACAAGTACTAATAATGATGATGGACGTGTCCCACTGTGTAACGTCATCGTAATTATATCTGTAATGTTGTCACTGAATCAATGATGAAGTAAAAATCTTTATTTTATTCAACATGAAACAAATGAAACTGTTTTATCTATTTTTCCTATAAAACAGAAATGCGAATATACATATGATGTAGAAAGTGAAGCATGTGGAAAGTTACATTTCCATCTAGTCTAGTTTAATTTAGACATGGTTTGTTTTCCTCTTTGAGAAGTTTTGTAACTGCTGAAGTCCCTTTAAGATTGATTTGAACAGAGAAGAACGAGCAGTTACATCCTACAGCTACGAAGAAATTCTTTAAGCCACATTTGTGGGCGGCTTTTTTACCTTCCTTCTAAAAGAGCCCTATTCTTCCTCTCAGTTTTCTTCTGCCTTGCCGTTGTTTTGTTTTGGTTGTTGCTGACACTGCTGGCTCTTTTCATCTGGTACACAACCATGGCCACTTCATCAGACAGGGTCTGCAGAGGGAAAAAGAGAAAGATATTTATGAAAACTGTAAACTGTATCATGCAGTTTTATGTGAGTAAGTTTAATGAATGATTACGAAAAATAATGCAAAAAACTATCTAACATATATTTATCTGTTTTTCACAAATATAAATAATAAAGCAGAAACCTAAAGAGCTGAAGACATTATTTGTTATTCAAAGAGCATTTCAGAGAGCAAGATTATTAGGATGAGAACTGTGAGTGAATTTTACACAGGTGACTTTGAAGCATATTTTCCATAAAGAATAACATTTCAAAGTATTACCGTTAAAAAGTATCCCATACCTGAGATTCTGTGGTGATGTCATCACAAATAGTTGTCATGGTGTCCATCCAGTTGCCATAGACACTTTCATCTTTTTGGATGGGCCTGTGCTGACTGCAGGAAAGAGAGAGGACGTGTAACAAAATACACAGATGCTCAAATAGAGATATTCTCATTATAGCTTCAAATGTGAATTAAACCTTATGTTAAAACTAGAAAAGGTAATTTAATTATGTGAGAGCTGTTCTGTTGCTGAAAAGATGTTGCCTATAAACTGCTGCAGGCAAATTCTTTGCATTTTATTGTGTGTAATTATGCATTTAATGAATTAATGAATGTTTTTACCCACGTGTATAATATACTCATAACTGTGTAATAACAGCCCAACATGAAAATTGTACATGCAGGCCTAGATGATTGCATTATTCACGTGTAATAATACATTTATAACTTATACTAACAAGTGTGTGATGAAATGTGCAAACCGCACAGGCCAACCCAAAATCATTTTCACATCTCATTACTCACTTGTTGTTTACACAGTTAATAAATAAATGAGTATCCTAGAACAGCTCTGTCTAGATTAGAGGGAGTAAAGAGACAGTTGTACCTTATTTGTTTAAGCAGGTCTTGCTGTGCTTTTAGTTGACTCTGTGCTTCATGCACTCGACCCTCCATGGTTAAACCGGCACAGAGCTGAGCACAGTGAACGCCAATAACCGCCATGTTGAGGCTACCAACCCACACACGACTGTAAACAGGCAGAGAAAAAGACAAACTGAAACAAACACAGAAGCTCACTTTCCTGATCTGAATAACACATAAATCATTCAATTATTTTCCTAAATGGACAGAGAATTTGGAGTATGTGTGTAGTAGTAGTAGTAGACTAGTAGAAGTCTTAGTATTTGACATTCAACATCCAGCTTTAAACGCCGTTACCTGCAGTTAATTACTGGACGTTGTTCAGTAATGATTCGAGTTATTCGTTGTTGGTCTCTGGTCTTGAAGCGCAGCTGAAGTTGAAATGGAAGTGTCTTCTTCTGGAGAAAAGCTAACACAAATACATATCTCTTACATTTTATTCAATGAATTCATTGACCTGTGTCACAAATTATCTCGATTAAAATGCTCAACGTTTTTTTATTTGATCTCACTGTTGTGGGTGAGTGTCCTCATAATGTCAGTCAGCAACCGGGTCCCCACAATACAGTGTGAAGTAAAATAAAATACCAAGGTTTAAAACGAACGCTGGTCTCACCCTGTGCAAAATCTGGTTTGACAGAAAACTGGAAGGTGATCTCCACACCCTTTGTCACATTTCCTATTTCTCTGACCAGTTTGTGATTGTTTTCATCTTCATAGGGAAAATACCTAAAGAGGAAAAGATCAACAGAACTTAAAAAGAACAACATTGTGTGAGTGTGTGAGAGAGAGGCTGAGTAACTTTTTTTATGTTATTATTATCATTATTGTTAATTGTTCATATTTATGTCATCTTTGAGAACAGAATAAGCAGGATATTATATTTTTCTGAAATATTAAAGACAATTAGCAGGAAGTAAATAGCTATTTAACCAACTTAATTATTGCTTACACTCCCTCAGAAGCAAGTAACGTTGCTGTGACTGCAGTTGCCAGGACGTTGTCCATGGAGGCTGACTCGACCTCTTTTGCTACATTCCCAATGTTGACAATATTCACCTGGCAGCAGAGAGACCAGAGTTTATAAGGTAGGCGGGGAAAGTCCGAATAGAAACATTATGTGTAAAACCTGAATGATTGTCAGATAATGAGAATGAAATCAAAATATGAGAATTTGTTTTTGTTTTTTTGTGCTTCCAGGCCACTAATAACTCGACCTGTCTGAATAGAGTAAATGTTAATACAGGGTTTATGTTTTGAGTCAGCATGTATAACTCACTTTTCCTCCAGTCATGTCTGCCAGTCTCCCAACATCAGCCAGGCAACAGTCTGTTCCTTCAAACGTCATAACTGATATAATGACCCTGGGAGTCAAAAAGAAAAGCAATGTGACTTATTATGGGCTGTGTCGTTATTTTTTATTCTTCATTTTATTGGATTTGCTTGCACACAACGTGCACATGCAGTGTTTGTGTGTGCTCACCCGCTGTCCACAGCCTGGAGAGCCAACTGTCTGTAGAAGTTGGAAGTGAGGGGAGACGATGACAGAGAAGGCGTTTCCTCCATCTGACCCAGTCCAATGTTGGCTTTGCCATCAGTGCACAAAATGACCTGCACAACACAGAAGATCAGGAAGTTCATTACTCACAAGCCTGGGTAACGTTAATGTCATCGTTCATCTATCTGAACTGTTCCTCAGACATGCTGGAGCCCACCCCAGCTGTCATTTGGGGTGAGATATGAGGTTCACACACAGATAAGCACTATTCATGCCTACAGGCAATTTAGAGTTGAACCTGACTGCATGTCTATGGACTAAGGGAAGGAGCCTGAGTACCCGGAGAGAACCCACACTGACACGAGGGGAACGTGCAAACTGCCCACAGACGACCTTGGACGTCTTTTTTTCTGTGAAGCAGCCGTGGCAGTATTAATCTTCATACTTTATTTCCCCTCACCTTTGAACCTGGATACCGCGATGCCATGGCAACGGAGGCTAATGCTGCAGGACCGAGACTCGTAGCTCCATGATCCCTGAGACTAGATGTGAAGTATAAGTAAAATATCAATAACAGTGCGGCAGTAGCTCTGTACTGAAGCATAAAGAACATTTAACCTGTCACAAACAACACTGCCATCACTTACTCCTGGACCCTCTGCATTAACTTTTGGTATGTCTCAGCAATGCAGTGTGGGATGCTGTAAGATACGCTCTGCTGCCATATATGGTCATAGTCAACCAACGCCCAGTCCCTGAGAGTGAGGGGGGTACTCGTCCCATCGCCGTATATTACAACCTGCAAGACAAACACAAAGGTTAATGTGGATCAGAGCTGAGAAATACTGTTGCTGTCAAAGTTCAAATAGAAGACAAATCACTTTCTGCATAGTGTAAAGATCGACGTGGTAAACAGGAAGTCTGCTCTTGTTTGTGTTATGAGCCGTGTGTTTCACATTATTGTACTGCTGTATGGCATTGTAATTTCCCCTTAATCCTTTCTGTGTGTTGTTTTGTGAAAGGTTCAACTGAGCAGCTTTATTTACTATTCTGAATTTCAGAAGCTTACCTCATCGTTGAACGTCACCAGGGCCACTCTCCTGCGAGGGAATTGCTGCAGCGTGGACGATAGTGTTTTCTGCAGAGCATCCTGGATACCCTGTGAATACATAACCAACAGTCTCATATGGAGCTGAGTTTACTCAGGCATGGTGGCAAAATAAATTCAGAATAGTCAACATCTCACCTCTAGTCTGGATACGTGGTTTGCAGATCCACTGCTTGACATAACCTAAGGTGAAGGAAGTATTTAAGACTGATGGAGGGAAAAGTAATGCAATGTGTTTATGTGGTTCCCTGAATCATTTGGTCAAACTTAATTTAAACTAAACTTAAATTTGCTGACTTTAATATTTGTGAATTTCATGACCGCTTTAAGCAGAAAACCCAGATATTCCTGTTTTGATTGTACATGAAGTTGCACACGCACCTCAGTAGTGACACTCATGCTGCCAGAAATGTCCACGCAGAACACAAGCAGAGTGTCCTCCAGGTTCTGGTAGTCGTCCTCGCTCTGGTTCGGCAGGTACACGTCGTCACTGCGAACACCTGCTCGCTGGCCAACGCACACTCGGCTCAAACTGTCATCTACACTGTTGTCACACCCGCAGAACTCGCACTGCCACACCTGAAGGAGAGGAAGATGGGTGCAGGCACTTTCATTCACTGAAGCAGAAACAATACCTACATTGCATGCAAGGTAAATTTTCACTTACGCTATTCTGTACTGAGCTCAGACAGGACAAAGACGCACTACATTTCCCACAAACCACTGGGCTCTGAAAGCTCTCCATGCCTTTGACTAGTTAGAAACATGAGAGAGGTTATCAGGTGTGTGTGTGTGTTGGTATGTATGTGTGTGTGTGTGCGTGTGTGTGTGGGGTCTGACCTTGTCTTGTGTTGACTAGTTTTCCAATACTGAGAGAGACGATGTTGACATTGGCTTTTAACCAGTGGCCCCTGTTCACCTTGTCAACTGATATAACATTAAATTATTAATATTTAATAATATTAATTTCGAAAGCAGGACTAAGAGAAAGCACAACTCACATCTGGGTGGGACAGGAGGAGGGAGGGACAGTGGTTCTAGATGAGGCTGAGCGGAGCAAAGCGGAGGGAGAGGGAGGGAGGTAGGACGAGGTTTCTTCAGACGACGGGGGGGCAGCGGTGGAGGAGCTGGACCTGGAAAGTATAACAAAAAGAACAACTGCGCTAATGTACATGACACAAGATTCAACGTAAAGACTAAAACTGCGCCTCAACACTTGAGACTTAGCTTAACGTCAAGTGACAAGCTTTCGAGTGTAAGCTTTCGATTTCCTTACAAATTTTGGGGGGACTTTCCCTAAAGCAAAACAGCAAATGTGTACAATCTTTTTGGTAAAAAAGAAGGGAAAAAAAGAAATAAAATAAAACTCTATAATCTTCCGTCACTATCACTGTATAGTGCCTGTAGTGAATTAATGAGACATTTACTGAGGTCTTGGTGAACAGCTTGTTCTGTTTACACTAGAGAGGCCTTCAAGCTACAGGTCAGGTGAGACAGATCTGTAAAGATCTCTATCAAAATTGTTGAATATTTACAGTAGTTCTTGATGTGGTGACTTGCTGCATATGATATCCTGTTCATGCAAAAACTGCCCTGAATTCTTAGTATCTGAAGATAAAAAACAAAAGAAAAACAGCTGAGTGTGATAGTTATGTGCTGTGCTTCAAGTCATGTAACTAAGACGCGCTTGGGTTCGACGTTTCAAACAAGGTGATTTTTAAATCAAAGAAGAGATTGAGTTTAGTTTGATTGATTGATCCACACTGTAAAAACTTCAGGCTACATGTTTAATGATAGTGTAGCACTGAGCATTTAAATACAAATCATTACACTTTTTGTAGATGATAATTCTCATTCAGTACATATCACAGGAAGGATGAGAGGTGTTGACTACTGATACCTGTTGCAACAGTTTTCTTGACATTTTCATTTTTACACTGTAGATTTAGTGGCACACAACACGTTTCTTATTACTCCGACCAGCATTTCTTTGTTTCCTACGGACTTTCCCTGGATGCTACACTTCTACTTCAGTGTGTTTCACTCAGACAAACACACACAGACATGCGTTTACTGCTTATTAATATGCTTTCCTGTTATTTCACTGAATACTCTGGAGAATTTATGAACTGTCCAGACAAAAAAACACCTGTTCTGATGTTGTAAAAAAATATGTTTTTGTGTACACGTGTGCGCGTTAGATAGGGAGTTACCTTCTTCTCGTAGAGTCAGTGTGTTGTCATATTCATGTTCAGTCAGAGATACACCTGTTGATGAGGGGAAACATTTATGGCACTGAAACAGTTAATGAGTTAAAATTATTTAATTTTAAAAATCCACATTATTATGGCTGTCGTCTATCTGCATGTTTCATGTGATCCGTAACTCAAGATGATGATTATTATTTTTTAATGTAATCGTTTCAAAGTTTAGGGGAAAGACAGCAAACTTTTCAGTATAAAACACTCACCGGTGTCTTGAGGCCTCCAATCACAAACAACATGACTGCAAGCGAACTCCATCTGAGACACATAAGGATATTTTTAAAAATCACCTTTGTTTTTACATTCTTGTAAACCAGTGACTTGTACTTGTCGAAGAAGACGCTGCACCAAATTATGGGTGTGAAACTGAGAAATGTGAACAGCAGATACTAAAATCACACAGATCAGCAAAACGACAAAAACACATCAGCTTCCTGGCAATCTGAATATGATGTCACTGTGGCAGCCAAGGCCTTGATTTGGTTACTTGTCTAGTTAACAGGTGGCTGCGTAAAACCATGAGAGCAGGCATTTCCTGTTTGAACAACTGTCAGTGATAAGACCTAAGATTAATTGTGAATGCGTCCAAAAGTATGATTAATGGCTGATCAACACATGTAGCACAGGCCTCAGTGGGATTCACGTCTGGCAATGTGCAGCAGGGATCAGGCCGTTTGCAGCTACTGACTACATGCATGTTCATCGAACCCCTGAGTCAGGGTGACAGGCTCATCTGCTCTGAGCGATGGATTTGTAGCATTTTCATTGCATTTAAGTACAACTGACAATTTATTCAATCATATCAAATTATCATAACTTCATCAGTAACTATTTAGATGAATGTTCCAGCATCATACATGTTGTTTGCAGTGGCAGCTGCAGTTTCAGTGTAATTGTACAAACAGTGTTCATATTAATTCTGTGTTAATCGATGGCACATTCACGCTCTAGGTGCATGTATTTGCATGAAGCCACAGGCTGGAGTTGTTGGTGTTTTTGCTCACCACACCACAATGTTGTGTGCAGCGTTTCACTTGGCAAAACCAGATTCAATGGGCCAAGAGATTTTCAAGTCTCAAGCTCGATTCTCTAACGTTACTGCCCCAAAATGTTCTGAAGGATTGTCTCCCCACCAGTTGTCAAAAACTGAGTTTTGCTATGCTAGATGCTACTGGAGCTTTTAGTTTTGATTCAGCTTAAACCCCATAGGTTTTATACTGTAGATGTTAAAGGAAAGTATGTTTTGTTTTATGGCCTAGAGGCAAATCAAAAAAATTCCGTATGTTAAATAAAACTACCTGCAGCGACGCAGCACAAACAGCTGACGCAGAGAAAAAGAGATCAAACCAACTTTTCCTCCACTCACATAGAACATCCTGATGACTTTGGTTAGACGTGAAAACGTTTGAAGGTTGAATTTAGTTGTGAACAGGGGCCACTGGTTAAAAGCCAAATGTAAACAGTCATTTTGTTTGAATTCTAAATACTATATAACTGAACACTCACTTAACAACAACATTCGGTTTTGCTTTGAATATTTTTAACTGTGACACTATATTTCAAATGATTAAATTGTGTCTAGTTCCCCTGATGCTGTTAAGTTGGAGAAATATTGTTTTATATAAGAGAAGTCAAATGATGAGAATGTACTTCAAGCGATGTGTACGAATAGTTTGGCTGGCTAGTTTCTACATTCACTGACTTACAAAAACACTTTATGTGAGCTCACCATAAAATAAATATCGCTTGTGACGCCTAATTTTCATAATCAATCACAGAACAAACACAAACACAAACACACAGTATGAAAAGAAAAGTATTACCTCTGCCAGGGCCTGTGCAAAGTGGCGTTGGTTAAACTGAAAGCTTCTGTTTCTCTGCAGGTTACTAATATAAGAGCTTGTGTGGGCGTGTTCAAAGTCAAGCAAGTTTGCGTGCACGTGGGACTTGTGGGTCAGGAAGTTGTTGCGGGGTTGATAATCAGCAGAGTAAGTTAAAAGGAAAAAGAAAGAAGAACAAAGCTTTGCATCTGCAGATGTTTCCAACATAGAGCAGAGAGAAAAGATCTTCCAAGTTCTCTTGAATTCATGTGTGCATGTATGTGACCCCAGCAGCAGACGCGACGTCTATCACCGCCTGTGGTTGTTGACACCTTTCTGTTCAGTGAACTTTGACTTTATGGGTCAAACACACTTTGATCTGTGTGAAGTAAAATGCTTATTAAACACAGTAGACACTATTTTAAGTCAGTTAATCATTTAATCAAGAAAATTATGTAACTTACAGTAAGAAGAAAATTACAATTATATTATTACACTGACTTGTGATCCTGGGGACTTTGTTGTAGTTTATTACTTTTCACTGTGGCATATAAACAACAAGATAAGCTTAAGAATTTGATTGTCAACGGTTATAGGTCACGTTTTGTCCCAGTTTTGTAAATGAACTAAACTGCGGTGACCTCATGGACCTTACAGCACGTCCCATCCTCACAGAGCGTCTAGAGCATACATTTCTCCTGCACGTCATTAAACCACTGGAGTCGTGCTTTAATGAGAACCTTAGTGTGTTCAGTCAATGAAGGCGTTAGAATTAGAATCAGAAATACTGCACTAGTGCAACAAAGCATGAACTGTCCATGTCTGTGGCAGAGTTGCCTCCTGAAGTATCTTTTAATTGGTTTGTCTTCTTCTGTTTGTCAGGTGAGGCACACTCATACAGAGCATGCTCTGTCTACGTGTGGAATCAAGCTGTTCCTGCAGGTATGAACCATGGAAGGTTCAATTATTAGAATATAATTAATTTTCATGTCTTTACAGAATGACTTCAAACTCTATCACACCTTGTCACACGGTGCTTTCTGTGTACGTTAGTGTGGCTCGGTAGAGTGGCTCTGCTCGGATCAGCCCGGACTGAGGTCATTTTCTCTTGCTTGCTGCATTACCCCGAACCCTCTAGCGCTTCCACCACAGCTCTCAAAATGGCCGCCACTGCCACCGCACCCGGGTCAGGCAGGGTGACGCGCTCAGCGGCGATATAGCTCGCTCGCCCTGCCTGCGCGGTAAGGCTGCGAGTCTCCTCTGCCCCAAAGGTCGCTTTCTAAAAACAGAAAGGAAAGGAGGGCAAATGCTAAGACAAGTCAGGGATATCTAAATGTGCTTTCATTAGACAAATCTATGTTACAGACTACATATGATACCTGTACAGCAGCCTGTAGTATAACCGCGTGTCCACCAGGGGGAGCTGTAGGTAACTTCATTAACTCTTCCACGGCAGGGCACAGAGCATCCAACTTACCAAATCAGAGACATAATGATATAGTGGTAGTTTAGATAACAATTTTCATCAATACTGGCCAAGTAACATGTTCATACAGTGTGAATTAAAAAAACAAGGTATTCACCATTGTTCTGTCTCCAGGGTCAGCACCACCATATCTAGACGACAATTGACATTATTAATGATTCCAAATACATTTACACAAATGCATTGAAAGTTACACGTACAGACTAACTAACTAACTCAAACAGACACAGCCGCACCTTCTCATGGCCTGTGTCCCAGCATGCATTGCACTGGCCCAGGCCGCAGCGTTGCTCCGTCCCTCCGTCACATGACCAGCTGCAGCAGTCAGAAACAAACTATACAACTGAAAGACACATGGATAAGTGTGAGCTGTCACATAAAAGTGTTCATTGTAATGGTTACGTACAGTGGAACACCTACCGCCCCTGAAGACCCGCCCATCTTCTCCTGCACCAGTCCAGCCAGGACTGATAACAGTTGCCCAGGGCAACCAGGGACCACGTGGTTCTGCAGCCACTCCCTAATGACTGAATTTTAGTTTTAGTTGTTGTACATCCTCATCAATTTGTATATTGACACATTCTTCACACTACATGCGCTTTTCTTTTCTAATCAGAATTTCTCATTTCCTACCTTTAGCAGCTTGTGCATGAGTGTTCCCACAGTCTCCATCCCCAGCAGCACGGTCCAGGGAGTTGAGCTCCTCCTGTTTTTCTAACAGTGTGGAACAAACCATCTCTAACACGTGACGCAACACACCACTCAGTGGCCCTGACGGGAAAAAACACAGGCATCTTCTGTGGTTTCCCATTATTCAAATACCAACAGCTACAAAACACATCTTCACATTACAGGTACATTACTACAATCTATGAATTGTATGTAGAATGACTTAAATCTAACCTTCAGAATATGTGTCATCTTGCGGTCGTGTGTTCATGGTTGGAGGTTCAGACAAGTAGCTGCGTCCCGTTACACATGCACTGCTGAGATTGGGCCAGGAGGGGGCAGTAGTCTTAGCATCTGTATAAGTATGTGGATGTGAAAGCATGCAGTACTTAAACCATTAATCTGTAATCTCAATGTTTTAAGAGCTGCTTATGGGTCTCACCAAACAGTCTCAGGGTTTCCTCATTGGCTTTCATTACAGTCAGCGACACTCCGGTCATCTCCAGTGATGTCATGAAGGATCCAGACATCACCCTGGCAACCACCAGCCCACGATGCTCTGCAACAGTGGAGGACGCCAACTTTCAACAAAAGGTAGATCATTTAATGATCATAAACACACAAATAACAAATACAGTAAATCAATGCATACACACAACATGCACACTCATTAACGTTACCAAGACAGATGACAGCTGCTCTAGCAACCACCCCCATCTCCAAGCGAGACAGAGCTCCAAGGTTGTTCACACACACAACCACACTGTCTCCTGTATGGAATAAAAACAGGGACTGGGTTCAAATAAATGATGGCTTCGAACACTTACAGCTGTACATGTAGATAAAATTAGGGCACCTGACTTCAGAGGCAAATGCGACTGACTGCCAGGGTTGGTCATATGATCCAGCATCGTTTTCACCACCTCATCTGCAGACGCCACCTGGTTAATAAGATAAGTGTAACTAAGCGAAACAGAAATTATGAGATATAATAAAACAAATTAGTTTAATATAATTTGTAGACGTATAGAAACATTTGATTCACACTGGTCTGGTTCTGGTTAAACTGCACATACCTTCAGTCTTTTGATTCCAGGTTCACCATGGATTCCTGCGGATGTAGACAAACGACTGGTGTGAGACATGACATCTTGCATTCGGCTGATCTTACATTCTACCTCTTTCCCTTCTTCTATCTCTCATCGTTTCTAGTCTTCCACCCATCGCTGCTCACCCAGTCCCATCTCCATGTCTCCTGGCGGCAGGTCAAATGAAGGCAGGCAGCCTGGGACACTGCATGGAGACAAACTCACCCCCAGTGTCCCTGGAATACAAACCACCAACAAAATTATATTATTATTACTATTATTAAATCGTCCTCTCTCTCTTTCTCACCAATTCCTTTCAAAACTCACCAATTCCTTTCAAAACCTCTGTCACCTTGGAAACTATCTTGTCTAGTGAGGAGCCTTCTTCTGCCAAAGCTCCTGCCAGCTGACAGAACGTTAGAGGCAGGCAACATAGAAAACAAAAATGAAATACAAGAATTAATTAAGTACGTAAAGGAAAGCATACATTCCCTTGTAATATTTTACAGATATGAAACATCTATGTTCACTTAATTGTGAAAGATGGAGAGGGCATAAAATACTATTTGTTTACCTTGTGAATAAACACTGTGCCACACAAGCCTCTCCTGCCAGCCTTACTGGGTCGTTCAAAGGCACAGTCCTCTGCAACAACCACCATGTCAATAGTGACACCGTGGTTACGGGCCTGCTCTGCAGCCAGTCCAAAGTTGAGACGGTCGCCGGTGTAGTTCTTCACTATGAGGAGGACTCCAGAGGCTCCTGAGGAGGGAGGAAGGCTGTCACTTAGCCAGTTGTTTTAGCTTATTATTACTTAACGTGACTGTAACTGTAGTGAATTAAACTTGTTTTATTTTAACATAGTGTCCCTCTCCTAGATGTTTTAGTAATGATGACTCCTTGTCACCATGCACAATATAAAATATACACAACAGAAGGTGAGTTGCTTGCGTTTCACATTTAGCGATGCTGGATGACGGACGGACAGAGAACACACAAAACTCAGTAAACATTACCTGCATTGTGCAAGCTGAGGATGGCAGCCAGAATACTGGCCGTAGGTGGAGATGCAAATACTCCACCTGCTACAGCTGCCGACAGCATACCTGCCCCCACATAACCTGGGAACACAGACATGGAAGAATTTAAACACGGGATGGTTAATTTCATTCTCTTTGTTGCTTTTTCCACCATAGATGTCCTACCGCCGTGTGCTGGTTCGTGCCCCGAGCCGCCTCCAGACACCAGGGCCACTTTGCCCCTGAGATTTTCCAGGTCAGACCGAAGCACAACTCTGTGGCCCTTCAGCAGAGACAGGCCTCCACTGGCCCTGGCGAAGCCACAGAGAGCCTCATCCACACAGCAGTCAACTGAGTTTAGTAACTTCTTCTGGGGCTGAGAGAAAGAATAAAGAATGTCCACACAACCACTAAACCTACTAAAGAAATGAAGGCATCGTGATAAAACAATGTAGTCATTGTTTCTTCTTAACAGGCCAAAGGTCAAGGTGAACAGTCACTGGTTGCTTTGACAACAATGCATTAATGATACTGATCTTCTGTAATCGTGCACTTTGCATTTACACGATGTGCAGTATTTTTATGTTCTAGTAGTACAAGATACATGTGTGCGAAGTGGTGGCAGTGTTAAATCCAATGTTACAGAAGCGCCAATATAGAGTCTTATTTCCAAAAACACTGTAAATGATGGGATTCACAGCTTCTTCAGCTCCGTTATTACTGCAATGGACTCTGACCTCTCTGAAGTATAAATACGCAAAACTAGCCATGCTAAAAAAAACTATTGTCATATTTTATAACATTCACAGTCACAGGGGCCAATCGCGCTCTTTCCTGTTATTACTGGTGTTTAATAAAGTAGTTTGAAAAAGAAATTCACCTGCATTTTCTTCGTTTCTCTGTCGACAGCAGGCTAAAAAGGAGGCGTAAATTTCGCGAGATTTAGCTGGGACGGCACCGGATAACAATCCTGTCATCAGTGTTATAATTCACAAGTAATACACGAGATGCGCTGCGTAACAAAAGTTACTGTTGGAAAACAACAAATTAGTGGCCTTGCACACACATGTGGCTAAATAAGACCAGAACACTGAGTAATAGCTTCAACACAAGCCAATGTACGGCTCGTGTGTTTTATTTTGAAAGAATTACAAGGAAGTCGTAGTTGGTTTATTATTGAGTGTTACTAAGGCCACGCCCACTGTTTGTTTCCGGGAACATGAAGAAATAAAAAGAAGCGTTCGTTTGATATTTTACTGTCGCCCTTTATGTTGTTGTGTTTCTGGTATTTACAACGTTAATAAATGAAAGTGCTACTGTACGTGTTGAGCTCAGGGAACACAATGTGGAAACGTTTTGAGTAAACGTTACACTAACGTAATTACTGACTAGTATTAATGAAAAAAATACTTCACAAGCATTAGTTTTAATTGTATACACGTATACACACAAAAATGTGCCCAATAAGTTACAAATGAAAAGTAACCGATAACTAATTCATAATTTTAACAGCCTAATGTTATTGCAGTTCTTCATTAGAATATGACGTTTTACCGGTGTTTATACTTATGTTGCCTGAATGAACCCTTTTCAACCCCGTTCACTCGCGCTGTCCTGTGAAATAATCGAACCAACCCTTTGGTTCCTCCTGCATGACGTAGCGTGAGCCCAGTCGGTTCCCTCGGCTCATTTCAGCATCGTCCACAGCAACATGCAGGATGGCAAGTGTGGAGACAGTCGCCGAGCACGAACGAATCCTGCGGGAAATCGAGAGCACAGACACCAACTGTATCGGACCGACCCTCCGGTAAGTCAGTCTTTCCCCGGTTAAGCAGCGGGACTCGCGGCGCCCGCCTGCCGAGGGAGTGAGGCTAACTGTGACTGCCACCAAGTTAGCAGCAAAACTTTAACACACCAGTGTCTATTGTCGGGCTACCAGCCGGCTACCTTTAGCAAACACTGAGTGCTAGCTAACTCACAGTGCAGAGCATTCAAAGTTAGCTTAACTGGTCATTACTGTAACGTATAAACTTAATCACAAAAGTTTGCCAGTTTGTCCAGAGGCATTCCTGCAACTTAGCCTAACGCTAGCCTCCATGGCTTACGTCAACCAACGTTAGCGGTAATTGACATACTACTCACTGGTGTCGTGGCTTTCAGTGGGTGACGAGGTTCTTTCATGGAAGTAAACGCTTTGCTTGTGAGCTCACTCGCTTTTACGATTGCTCTTTTCTTTGGACAACTCGTCTGGAGGGATTTTGGCTGCTTTGCAACCCGCTAGGTTGTTAGCAGCAGGGTCCAGAAGGTGGCAAGTGTAGCAGCCCTGACAAGCCCTTCCTCCGAACATGAATGGGACCTGGTGACAGCCCCGTACACTGCAGTGCTTTGTGTGGCTGTTGACATGTCGTTACGTCCCACATACATGTACAGGTTGATTGCGTTTCATATTTACTTTGTTGCTTGAGCCAGGTGACATGGTTTCATATCAAAGGATATCTTAAGTGGGACGTGTCTGATTTTGATGCACCCTAAATGGGTGACAGCTCTGTTTGACTGAAATTACCTATGATGACATATGCGACTTGATATAAGCTGGACTCCCGAAATGCACACGACAAAGGGTATTTGAGTTTGAAAGAGCATCTTTGGCCAGTGGTGTTTGTTGTGACGATATAGAGAGTGAATGATGAGGGAAGTTCAGCAGAGAAACTAGGATAATGCATTAGACCATTTGTTGTTGGTGCAGGTTGAGAGAAGTGTGTGCACCCTAGACTTGGTCATATGACAGCAGTGTTTTGTGTGGTACTTGTGGAAGTGAGGCTGCTTTTTCTATCTACACACTCCGCTCCACTATGTAATGTTTTATTTCCACCAGCTCTTGCTTGCTATCTGACTTTGCTTCCAGTATTTCCACTTCTACCAGTACACTCAGACACTTAAAATATAATAGCCCAATCTATGTTTGGAACACCCAGCTACATCCTAGCTATATTTAGCTCCGGGGATGTGAAAAGAGAGACTTGTCATGGCAAACGTATCACATGAGGTCGTTTACAGCTTTTAAGATTAAGCAAATTTTTGAATTGTGTGCCTGATCTCAAAGCAATACATAAAGTCTGGTACTGTTTTTGTCCCTTGTCAGTTAGTGTTGATTTAAGATGTTTTCCAATTCCTGTTATGTTGACCACATGTTTATGAGAGATAAAAAGTGTTTGCAGAACTAGAAATGGCTCAGCTGGTTGCCTTTCCCTTTTGTTGTTTGGAGTGTGAGGGGTGGGAAATGGTAGCTATATGTATAAATAAATAAAGCATCAAATTGCTGTCATTTAATTAAATAAAACTTGGCATTAAGAACTCTAGGTTCAGTCATAGCGGTACGTGGCAACTTGTCTGTATTGTTTTTCTCCTGGTTGGGCTCCAAACTATTTGTTTGTAATTCTTCCTTAATGATCAAAAACAAGACTCTCTCTCTACATAATGAGTGCAGATTTCAGTCAGAACTTTGGATATTTTATTTGATAATTTTATTGTGTAATAGTAGGTTCTTCTGCCACAGCTTTGTGCAGGTTGAGGCCGGCTGCAGCATTCCACCGCTACAGCAGAAAAAGTCAGCATAGATCCTAAAAGAGCAGGACTGATGAGTCAGCCAACCCTCTAAGGTTTCAGTCACCTACCGAAAAAAACGGGGAACTGTCTGTGTGTTCCTATATGAAGGGAGTAAATATTTCTATGCATAGTTCAAGTTTATCAGGTGAAACCTATAGGACAGCACTCGCAAGACATACGCGCTGTATTCTGTGCAAACAGTTTTGACCCCCTTTGTTTCCAAAGGATAGGCGCAGGATTTACAATTGTCAGTTATTTTGTGGGGTTAAAGAGCGTCCTCCACCAGACAAAATTTAAATACGTCAATGTGGATCATTTGAGAACTACAAAAAGAAGCTACATTTACAAAGTAGTGTTTCTGCGAGTGTTCATTTATTCAAACATGTCAGAAGATATGTCACTGGTCTCTCTTAAGAAAATGAGGGGCACAGTTATTTATCCAGCTTTTATCATAACTATACTTGTATATTTAGTCTGAATTTATCTCTATCCCAAACCTCCACATTGACCAGAGGAGAAGAGAAAAAGTAAGAGATTTGTCCCAATGACATGTAACAGTAACTAATCAGATTATTTGACAGTTTTGTATGTTTTTAGCTATTTTTTCTGTCCAGATCAGGGTGACCTCTGTCCATGTAGTTAATTGATTGTACTTTTCTTGATTAATTGTGTAAGTACTAGTTGCTGTCACTGAGTGTTGGGAATTTCTACGAGAGCTAAAGTCTGCAAGTGCACAAACATCAACAAGTTCTTTCATATGTCAATGTGATTAGAACTGTGAGTAACTGCTTTGATTGTATTGCTTCAAAAATAGCTGAACATCACACACCATATGTTTTTCCTCAGCAGCGCCTGCTCTTTGAAAAGTAGGTGTGTGTGTGTGTGCGCGTGCGTGTATAATATGTGTGCTGATCTAATCAGTCAACTCCAGACATGTTGCAGCAAGCAAAGAGAAGCCAGGTCAATAATTTTCAAAAGCTGTGTGTGTGCGCGTGTGTGCGTGTGTTGAGCTCCACCCTGTGTTTAACAGTATGCAGCTGCTGAGTTTCATCAGGTTGAAGCTTTATATGTGTCTCCTTTATGTGATTTCCTTCTGTATGGCCATGCAGAAAGCTTATTTGTGATTGGTGGGCAGGTGAGCGTTACAGTCTTAAAGTATCCAGACAGACATTGTGCTGGACAGTTTTACTACAGGGATAAATCAGTGCACATATTGTAGTAAACTGCTGGCAGCCATTATAACGCGAGTGGTGCTTTGCCACCACGAAGCTCCAACAAGCTGACCATGTTTAAAAAGACCTCTAGTAAAAGTCCATTATTTTACCCTCATATTTCAGTGTCGGCAGTTTGAAAGCGTCTGTAAAGTGCCATGTTCACTAATGACAAACTGCTTGACTGCTAGTGAAGCCTTAGTCCTAGGGTGTGTTGTGTTGAATGTGTATTTACATGCAGTGTGGTGACTGGACAGGTGTTTCTGCCACTACCAGATAATATCAATTTCAGCAGTTCATGAATGTGTTTTGTCATTTTAAGTTACGTAATATAATGTATAATAAAATCTGCAATAAATAATTTGGAATCTTAGATGTACTGTTAAGCTTCCTGTTTTTTTTTAACATTTGTTGGGTAGTAAATCCGTTACCTGGTTGGCATACTCTGCTTCATTTAGTGCTGATATGATAACGCTGTCTTAACATGTATTTCTAGTGTGACCTCTATTGCCTCACTCTGGCTCCTTTGTGTGGCTAGTTGATGTATTTGGCTTTTTTAACTTGAGGCTTCCTTGATTTGTCGTTTTTGGCATTCAGCATTATGAAATTGCAAGGAATGATAATTCTCTAATCTGTACTAGTTCAGCAGAAATATTTCAGTTTCAGGCAAAGATTTCTGTGCTAGAAAGAATTAAATTTTTACAGTAGTTTTATGATCTGTAAAAGGAAATGAAATCATCTTCAGCCTCGGATGCGTGAGGCCATGATTAAGATTTTAAGAGCGTTGCTGATGGGGAAAAACCGTGCCCCATGTTGGCACGATGTGAGAAATTCTGTAGGACTGTAAGGGTGAACTAGTAGAGGGATGGTGGAAAGTAACTTGCTACAAGTTTGTTAGCCCACACACACACACACACACACACACACACACACACACACACACCCTACTGAGTCATCAGAATGTACTTCACACATCAAGTCATACACACTCACTGGTTGGTCTGCTTGTCTTAAGTGGGTTGAGACACTATTTTGGCAGCTGTCAAAGAGTCGGCAACTGGTCAAAGGTTCTTGAATGGAAACCGCACACACAAACAGACAGTTGTTTCATACTGGCAACATTGAAAGCAACATTGTTCTTCTGAGCTCTCCACACTTTGTAACGTTCAGTTTCCTCACCAGTCATCTTTTCCTTCGCTCCTGTGAGAACCAGCACCTCCCTCTTCTAAATCGGTCTGCCTCCATAAGTTTTATGTTTCTCTCTCGTGTTTTGGGTTTTGGCTGTTTGCTAACCTCGTCATGCCTTCTGCAGCCTGTGTTTACATGGACCTTTGGAGCCATATAAAGATTGTACAGTATGTGAGACAAGGTATTTTAGTAGCATAGTGCCAGATAATCCAGCAGAGGGTAAAGGTATCTGGCCACATCCAGTAGCTTTTGTTACAGATCAAGATTCTCCATGCTGTCACTTGTGAGATTGTGAGTGTGTGAGCAAGAAGCAGCGTTTTGAGTTGGTGGGCCAGTGCTTTGCCCCTCTGTAGATAGACAGACCTGTACAAAGAAGCACGGTAGAAGAGCAAGCACTTCTCCTGCGTTCTCCTCTTCTTGGTGGCAGACAGTACCAAGCACTGTCGGCGTGAGAGACGTGTCCAGTGTTACAAATTGGAGCCAGTTGCAGCTAACACACATACTAATCTTAGCTCGTACACATTGGTTGTCAGGAAATCCGCTATTGTGTGGCGATTTCATGACATCAGTCACCCTCTGTTGTGGTTCTTCTAATTTTAGGACCGTAATTATGATTTAAGTGTTAAGAAAAGTAAGTCATTCTTATCATCGTAATGTCTCTCATCACCAGGACTTAAATTTGATGCAAAATGGACAGACACACTCAAAAACCAGTGTGATAAACAGCATCCTGTGCTGCTGTTCTTATTATTTCTTAATGAATATTGACATTCATGCTGTCCACGTTTGATTTATTCTTTAGTTTCTATATTTGCCTTTTCATCCACTGACCTGGCTCAGTGTTTTTTTGGGGGCAGCTTCCTTATGCTTTATGGACCATTCAGATCACACACAACAACAGAAATATTCCTGTGCGTCATAATTCTATAATAAATTTGGTTTCTTCGTATAAACATCTTTGTTTGTGCCTGTTGACACACACTCTGTCATTGCTCTCTGGCCTGTGTTTGTGTGAGTCCAAAGAAAATGCTTTGTGGCGTCAGACCTTCTCTCTATTGTACTTGTGTGGCATTTCCTGGTCAACAGGAGGGAGGCTGCTGTGTCCAAGCAGTACACAGGTGTGTGTGTGTGTGTGTGTGTGTGTGTGCTGTTTTTGGAAAGAACACAGGAAGAACTGTAGTCACCATTGGATGGAAATTGTTGTACACACTTAAGTTAGTATGGAGCCCTTTTGGATGCAACTGTCTAAATCGTCGGATATGTCACAGATAAGCCTACAACTACGTTACTGATAAGTTAGGCAGTATATTATTTTATCATATGATATTATTCAGCCCTGCGCCTTGTGTTTTCACTTGAGTACTTGTACTGTGCTATTTTTATGCACTTTGTTTTTTAATTATAGTGAACTGCCTGTACTGTAGGTAGAAAAACTCCTAGAGCCTTTCATTTTATTTATTTTTGGTTTGATTCTGAAATGAATGTTTGGCTGTGTGCCAGTTTCATTCTCTGTTAAAAAAAAACAAACATATTTAGGATTACAAGAGCCAGCGTGCTTTACCAAAACCACTTGAGTTTTGAATGCTCTAGGGATGCAACTAACAGCTGTTTTTCATCCATTTAAAATATTTGGTTTAAGGATCTCAGGAAATTAATTTTATTAGCCAAAACCCAAAGACACTTGGAGCACCACTAGAAAGCAGCAAATTGAGACATTTGCTCATTGCACTTAGAAAAAAATTACAAGCATGTAATTAATTAACCACAATGGATGAATGAAGGTATGAAATGCGTGCAGCGATTTTAATTTCATTATGCATCCTTTCAGGATTAGAAAAAATCTATAGTCTAATGTGGAAGTACTGCAAACTACCTCAGAGCCTCAGCAGGTCCTGAATATGCAGAAGTGAATATTAGTTCAAGATCCCCACCTAGTGGACACATCTCTCTCTGTCACCCCTGGTCTTTATCTATTCTAGACTAATGTGCAGCACTTATGAACAACTAAACTGCACCCTAGTATGTGCTAGACAGGATGTTTGTAGTCTTCTTGAGAAACTAAATTTGTTTATAGTCTGAAAGATAAAAAAAAAATATTTCAAAGGTTATTAAGAAATCTTGACTTTCCTCTGCCTGCCTTCTTTCTCTCCTTCCCTAGGTCTGTGTATGATGGCCACGAACATGGCCTGTTCATGGAGAAGCTGGATGTACGAATCCGCAACCATGACCGAGAAATTGAGAAGATGTGTAACCATCACTTCCAGGGGTTTGTTGACTCCATCACTGAACTGCTCAAAGTACGAGGAGAGGCGCAGAAGCTGAAGGTGAGGAGAGAAGGTGGAGCATTGTTTGAACAGATAAACTAATAGAAACACAGAAGCTCATAGTATAAGGACAAATTCTGAAAACTTTCTGTTTGCCCCCCCCCCCCCATCTCAGAGTCAGGTGACGGAGACCAACAAACATCTCCAGGATGATGGCAAAGAGGTATTTGACACAAAAAAATGTGTGCGGTGTCTGATCCATGTTAAGTTTTTGACTTCTTCACCTGGTGTCTATCTTCCTTCAGCTCATTGGCTCCATGGAGGAGCTGAAACGCTGTCGGGTGCAGCAGAGAAACATTGCTACCACCATAGACAAGCTGACGCACTGCCTACCAGGTAACTGATTAACAAATCCACCGAGACATACTCTGATCAGGCATAACATTACGACCACGGACAGGTGAAGTGAATAGCACTGATCATCCTGGCTCTTGTTAGTTGGTGGGATATATTAGACAGTGAGTGAACATATTGTCTTCAAAGCAGATGTTTTAGAAGAAAGAAAAATGGCCAGATGTGATGGCCAGACTGGACCGGTGACAGTTGACCAGTGAAAGCTGCCCATGAGCCTGGGCAGCTAAGGCTCTTCGATGCGTGTGGGGAGCAAAGGACGGCCCATGTTTTCAATACAACAAATTGGCTACTATAGCTCATATTGGTGAAGAAATGAATGCTGGTTCTGATAAAAGAAGCCTTGGGAAACCTTGTGTCCAGACATCCACTGACACGCACCACCTACCTAAACACTGGTCTTCCTTAATGACTGTGGCCTCTTTTAGCAGAATTATGCTTCCTGCCACAAAGCAAAAATTATTCACGAATGCTGTTGCTGAGCACAACAGTGAGTTTGAGGTTTTGACTTGGCTCCAAATTCCCCAGGTCTCAATCCAATTAAGCATCTGTGGGATGTGCTGGACAAACAAGTCCACACTGTGGAGGCCCCACCTCACAACTTACAGGACTGCTAACATCTGGGTGCCAGATACCACAGCACATCTTCAGGGGGTGCGGATGTCAGGGGTGGTTGGGCCAAAAACGGACACCAACACAGTATATTATTATTATTATTATTATTATTATTATTATTATTATTATTATTATTATTATTATTATTATTATTATTATTATTATTATTATTATTATATTGAGGTTGCTGTAGTGGATTAAAGTAGACTTTACAGGTGCAGGCAATAAAGAGGCCATTGAGTGCAAATCGATTAGACATAATGCTAATATTTTTTTTTTTAAGATTTATGGCATACAGTATTTTCTGTTGAGAAAATATTATTTTTGAAACTGCATCTTTGTAAAATGTTACAGAGAACTTTCTGGTTTGTCTTTTTTCACCAGTCCTGGAGATGTACGGCAGACTTCAGGAGCAGATGCGTGCCAAAAGGTATGCGATTATTTTAATGAGTTTGTAGGCTGTTTGTTAAGTGCTCTGAAATGTGCTTATTGAAACTGGCCCTCTGGGGCTTTAAATAGACACAACTAACCAGAGCATTGACCATGGACTCGCAGTGACACTTGAACGTTTGTGAACCCTTTAAAATTTCCACTATTTCTTCATAGATATTATCTCAAACTTCCAGATGTTCAACTGCTGAAGTGTCTGTGAACTGTCCTACTTGTGAACTGGACTCTTCACAGTATATATTTTCTAACCCTTTCCTGTCAGATGAGCATTAACATCTATTTTTCTAAATCAGCAGCATCCTCCTTTGATCAAGCCGTGACCAATGTTTTACTTCTTAATGCGGGGCCTTAAGTGTCTCATCCAAACTAACTTCAAAGTGTTGATCCTGAATTGTCCCCGTTTTTGGGTTCTCTTCAGGGCTTTAAGTGAACAAGAGAAAATTGACAAGATTATATATTGTGATGTGTTGACATGGTTTCCTTACTGCATTCCTATTTGGTTAATAACTGGTGAAGGGTGCACTGTTTGAACCACAAGATGGAGCCAGAGATCAAGAAACTGGAATAAATATTGCTTCTTTGTGTGTCTTTCTTTCTGCCTGCCCTGGCCCTGACCTGTACACAGGAGTCTGGTTGGTCGTAAATTTGTCATTTGTTTGTGTGTTTTTCAACTTCTCTTCGTCCTGCGGCTGCTGGGCTTGCAGAGAGCAGGGAGAGGTCAGCCAACGGTGACTGCCGCTGAGCGAGAAAGTGTGTGAGAGATGCATTAGAGTGAAGTGTTTGGGGTGTATTGTATTGCCAAAGCTCCCTGAGGTGTATGTGAGTGTATTCATTTCTCTCTGCGTGTGATTTTGCTTGTGGATGTGTTTGTCTTTGTGTGTTTCTGCTTTATTTTAGTCATTCCCGTGTTTGATATGTGCACAAGTGTCTCATACTATGACTAAACGTTGCAGGTTCATTGGGGATTTACACAAGATTGATCTTAACCTGAAGTTTAAATCAAGTTCACAAGAAATGAAATGTATGAATGATTACATAAAGTAGAACTCTGTTATGTGTATCCTTCTGTACTGTAGGTACTATCCTGCTTTGCGCACTTTGGAGCAGCTGGAACTGACGTGTCTTCCTAGGGCGGGTCAGTACCGGTTCTGTTCCATCATGGCAGATAACATCCCTAAACTTAGGACACATATCCAGGACACGGCCATGACCCAGCTAAGAGACTTCCTGGAGAGCATCCGGAAGCACTCGGACAAAATAGGAGAGACTGCAATCAAACAGGTACGTAAACATACATATGTACGTACAGACATGACAGACAACATTTTCTACCTGTGTGCAAACATCGGTGGTGTTTTGTGCACTGATGAACAACGTTGCTGTGTTACTGGCTTCTCTGACTGCGCTCATACCGCAATAGTTTTGTTCTCCTTCATGTCTTTCTCGGTCTGTTAATCAGAAGCAGCCTGTGTGTATGTGTGTACTGCAAACATGTGTGTCTTTCTCTGTGGTTCCAGTGCCAGTAAACAAGCATGGAGGCGCTGCAGGAGACAACGTGGCTTGTCTATGATCATGCACGTACATGCGCTTACCTCATTGTCTCTGTTCTCATAGCCTGCAAAGTTGTATACCAGTCTGTATGAGTTTTGTGTTTTCATATACATAGCCCAAAGTCAGGTGTCTTGCCTTTTTTTTTTTTGCGAATTTCTGGAATGTTGTTTTGTGGAATTCCAGGCTGAAGGGTTTGGATATTGGCTGACGACAGTGATATGGAGATTCAGGGTAAAGCTGTTCATATACTGTTTTCTAATCACGGCTTCCTCTGTAATAATAATTGTAATATTTGACTTTCACCAAAGACTGAATCATAACATTGGCCTCTCGTCTAATATGAACACATCAGCACTGCAACGTCCCTGATTTGAACTCCTTCTACATTTCCTAGCAGCCTTTTTTATAATAAAAATTATAATCTATATATATATATATATATATATATATATATATATATATATATATATATATATATATATATATACACACACACACACACCAAGACATGTACAACTTTGTAATACGTTCTTAAACAAATGACTAATGACTTCACAGGAAAAACGTGACTTTCTGTTCTCCCTTAGACTTCAAAATGTGGGAAATTCAGGAATATGACATTTTCTTTGTAAAAGTCCTTGGACGAATTTTGAGGGCTCTCACTGCGAAGCTATGCGTGACTTAACATCAGCTGACATGAGGTTGTAGTTTCCGGTCCAAGGTGTTTAACCCATCAAGAAAAATCATTGTATAGACTTTTTGGCCTCTAGGTGTCACTAGAGAATTATTGCACAGTCTTGATTCAAATAATTGCGGTTTCTGGTAGACAAGAGGCTTTAAAGGTCACAGTGGTGACGGGAGTAAGAGATTATATGATTATATTGTTATCTCTTTCTCTTTATTCAATGGTGTCTGTCCTTTCATATGATGCATGTATGACAACAGGCTTTAAAGTTGCATTCATCAAGGTTCATGGTCAAACATCCGCTCGGTTCGTTAATAACTACGATAACATGGTTTCTTTTTTTTGAGTCACAAAGCCTTTTATTTGTTTTACTTGGTCCCTCTGTTCATACACTAAGAACCCGTTACTGACCCTTCAGGTGGGAGGTCCTTGGGCTGTAATTAGAGAATCACTGGCGTAGAAAATCCACTTGTAGTCCCCGAAGAAGCTAACCGCTAACTCCAGTAACCACTAATTACAAGGGAGATTATGGAAACCCCAGTGGTCTAGCAGACCTGATACTGATACTGGGATTATGTTGTTGTATCACATGTTGGCTCTCAATGCTCACACTCACTCAGAAGTATGTGTGTGTATATGAACAGATGTAAGTTGTTGGTTTTTTTTTGGTCCTTCCTTCCTCTCTTTTGTTCCTCCTTCACCCCCTTTTTATTCAGCTTCTGCTTTTTTCTTTCTCAGACAGTGTGTCTCTTTGGTGTGCTCTGTTCCAAATTAGCTCTAACTCTCTGTACCCAGCCATCGTTACAGCTCCCTTGACCAAGGATGTGAAAATAAATAGATCTGGGGGAAAAAGGAGGAGGAGAGGATGGAGGGAGGAGACAGAGGAGAGCACTTGGTTTTACAATGGAGCTATTGTCTACTGCCACATGCCCATAAAGGAGGAGGAGGGGATGATGAGGGTGGAAAAGGATGGGGATGAAGAGAGTAAAGAAGAAGAGGAGAAAAAGAGATGTTTAAAATGGGGAAGAGAGGGAAACAAAACAGTACATTAAAAGTGAACTATACATATAGCGACTCCTTGATTAACGTGATCGTTAATCGCATTGATTTAGATTCTTATCCATCACGCCTGTCACAGAGCCGTCTGATGGGCCTGAAATTAATTTCTGCAGCATGGTAACAGCCACAAATACTGCTTATAATTAAAAACTATCTTCGGAGACGAGAAGAACAAAGTATTGCAGCACGTGCTGTAGCCTCCATAGAGCTCTCCTTTAAACGCCAACACGAAGAAACAGAAGTTGACAGGAGTGTGGCGAGTTCTGTAAGATAAACCTACCTGCCAAGTGACAAACGGGCTGTTTGGTCACATTTGTAAATGCTACGGCTCGTTCATTGTTCTGACCAGGCTTGTGCTGGTCGGTCGATTATTATTTTAGGCAGGTGGTGTAAAACATGTAGGATGATAGGATGGACATGTGCGTTTTTAAAAGTAAATGTGTTCTAGTTGCAGCAGTACAATGTGGAGGTGGTGTCTGTGGAGAGTTGCTTTCAAAAGTTTCAGCGCCTGGTCTTTTTTTTTTTTTTTTTTTTTTTTATTGCTTAATTCTGGATTGAATTACATCATATCACAAAATACATACAGTATGAAAACATGGAAAAGACAAGCAGAGTTGGACTAGATACAGCAGAGGGATAATCTTGACCCAGAATCTTCTCCCAACGTCTTTGTCAGTCCTTCATAACTCCCCTGTCATGTGTCGTTTCCCTCTTTCTCTCTAGCTCTGTCGCATCAGATTTCCCCTTCTATCAAGATGTTTGTCTCCTTTTCTATTCTCACTGATTCCTCCTTGTATTTCCCTCTTCTTTCTCCTTGTTTTTTTTCCCTCCAGTTTCTTTGATTCACTCTGGGGAAAGGACGAGTAGTTTGCGCTATGTATTCTGTAGATTAACACACACTTTGACGCACAGACACACTTGTGCACACTAATGGGAAACAGATTGTTGGGTGTGTGAAGTGGAAGAAGATTGATTACCTGTATCTAGTTACTGAACACACACACACATGTGTGCAGCAAGGGTGGCGGAGGGCACACGCTGGGTCGGTGTATTGAACCATCACAGGAAAAATGAAAATAGACGCTTATGGGCCGCTTTTTTGGTTGTGTGTGTGTGTGTGTATACTAAATAATGCTCCACAGTCCACTGCCATCGTATGCCATTATTCCTGGCTTTAGGTCAGCCTGCCAAAAAGTGATCTATAGTGCGGATGTGCCAGTCATGTTTCTACCCCCTCCGTGATCCGAGTCATTTAATATGGAGGACTTTTAATCCATAATGTGTTTATAATTTTTAGGTCTGCAAAACTACAGCTTTTTACATTTCATGACCATTTGCTTCCAAATTTTGGCCATAGCCAGACTATTTGTTTCAACCAGGTGCCTGTTTTTATATTAAACTAAGCTAACGTCTCCTATTTAACACAGATTGTCATAGATCCCTGTTTGATTTCTTGGGAGTTGTTACTACTTGTATACGCTTGCTGTCCCAGTAATCAATTCCAAAAAGCATTTAATGTAGCTGGTTTACCATTCACAACAACATTTTGGTTTTGTCCTTGAATTGGTGACGTGTGTATGTAAGAAATCTTACTTGCGTGTTTTTCCAGACATTCTTAACAAAATCTCCAGTCACTCCATGAAGCTTTATTTATTTTCTGAAAATGTAAAATTTTTCACATTTTGGTGCAACAACCACTTGCTGCAACTTTTTCCACACTTGCGCCACAAGTTCATGTATACTGTAGAAGACTCCAAAACACCTTGACGCTTATCAGTGAGTCTCTGCATAATAAAAAATAGTGGCAATGGTGCCACAGGTTAATGTCTGATCATTTTAAAATAATTTAGTGATTTATGCCAAGTGGATTATAATGTGGCTCCAGTTCAGCTCCTCAATTTTTTACTCTTGATTTTCATAATTTTTCCATGTTCTCCTTCCTGTTCTAACCTAGTTGTTCCTTTCCACTGCTTCTTTAACCTTTTTTTCTACTTGTGCTTTTTTTTTTTCACATGCCTTTGCCTTCCCTTTTTTTTCTTTCTGCATTTTAGGATTGTATGCAATTGATGACGCATATTGTGGCACTTGAGTCTCAAGTGCTGCACCAAATGGCAATCCTCAAGAGAAATGTAATAAAGGACATGGTTACAAAGGTTTTTCCTCAGAGCTCCACTTGGTATTGTGCGACGATTAAGAATGAATGTTAATGTGTGTGTATACTGTCTGCTAGTGGATCTCAAGATACAAGTACACCTGTTAAATGACGTGAAGGAACTGAATGCAATCACTAATTGGAATTAGTTGACGTAGGTGCTGACGCCTGCATCTGTAGCGTTGCATTATGTGGAAAAGATGCTTTGTATGTTATTCCGTGTCTGTCTTTCATGGTTGCTGTCTTCAGAGGTCTAGTTGTCCTAATTTACATGTAGAAAGAAAGAAAATGTCCATGTGGAATTCTGTGGAGAGAATAGCGTTAACGGCGGACTCTTGTGTCTTATTTGTGAGGTCTGTGCTATTTTCTTTTATGTATGATGTCACTCATGGATTATTCCTGCATGGTTCCTCTTTCAGCTTTTCTTGAGTGTTAGGAGTCGAAGAATTTGAAAAAAAAAAATAAAAATAGCACTGACGAGTGTGCTTTCAAAGATCGTTGCCCATTTCTCGTTGGAGTGGTCCAGCTTGGCACATTTGTGTTTTCACTCGTTTACACCGATTCTGGCATGCACAGGAATGAGACTTCCTACTGATTTTGTTTGTACTTATTGTGTTATATGACTCATAAGTCTACTATGTGTGTACGAGGACATGTGTATGGGCATTAGATCAAAGATGGCATTGTTTGTCCATATCCACCCTCCTATGAACATCAGTTTTTCTCATTACTGTTGTCATTAATGACTGAAATAGAGGCACTCAAAGTCTCTGACGTATTTTTTGACATCCTTATCAAGAGATTGAAGCGCATAAGCTAGGCTACGTGCTGGCGCCGGCGAGCAAAGGAAGCAGCAGCTCTCGCATAGATCTTTAAAAGAAACTGAGGCGGATCTGGGTGTGAATGGAAAGATGCACAGGATTTTCCCCTTTAACATGGTTTTCCCACAAATGTTTGTTGCCATGTTGTGAAATACACTCAGCGTGGGAAGAGTTGTTCCGTAGGAATAACAATGTTAATATTTTTTAAACGTTAACAATAGTTATGGAAACTTTATTTGCCTATGTTGATCAGCTCTCATGTTCAAAAAAACGGTAGGTGGCATTAACGGCTCAGATCAGTAAAGATGGGGTCAGCATCCGGTCTAACCAGTCTGGCATTGCACAGCCCTATAGGCAACAAGCTGTGGTGCACTGTGTTTTAAGTCCCATCATGCACAGCCAACATTTTTTTCCATGCCCATCCACGACAGCCAGGTTCGTTTACTGATGTGGTTGATTGTTTATGAAGTGTACAACAATGGAAAAGTAGGCTTGGCTATGCTATAGGAAACGTGACTGTTTTTAACTTTGTTTTGGATACAACCTCACATTTGTTTTTAACAGCTTTTTAATTATTTTATTTTTAGTATTCCTGATCCACCACTGGGAACAGAATGAATCATTTCCCATAATGGTCCCCAAATAGCGACATATTGTAGACAGGACACTGTTTGGTTAAGATATCACTGTGTACATCGTATTGTTCTAGGGAAAGTCGTTCTATTTGTGCTGTGTTCTACTTTCTATGTTTATTGTAGACACATCTTTGTGTTTATTGCCAGTTATATAAAGCATGCTGTCAGATGCTTAACTTAGATCCAACTTAGATACAAATCCAACCAAAATGTAAGCTTTTTGTTTTTTGGCTTAGTTAAACATCTGTCCTTGTCTTCCTTTTCACGTCTTCAGCCCTGGTTTTATGTGCTTTGTTTCTGCTTTCATTGACTCTTCATCCTGTCTGTTTTCCCTTCCTGTCCTGCTGTTTTCCCTCTGGTGTGTGCTTAGGTAAGTCACTTTTATAGGTCATTTCCAAGGGTATTTTCATAGGACAAGGAGTGGCAGGTCTGCTCAAAGGTCTTGACAGTTGACCTCACAGAACTGTCTGCAACTTCAAAGCTTTTTTCAACAATGTGTTGAAGTAGTGAATCAGACATAAGACGTCATTGTTCACTTACCTGGGTATTAGCACATGATCTTTATTTTGAGAAGGTTTTTAAAATCCCATTTACAGATTGTTGTTGGTGTGTGTGTGTGTGTGTGTGTGTGTGTGCGTGTGCGCGTATGACATCATCTCAACTGTGACTGTTCATCAGTACCAGTAAAGGTATTTAGTTTTGGTTTCTGACAAAGAAATCTTCCACTGTTTGTTGTATAACTGAGCAAAACAGTGCAGGAAATCAAAAAAGTGAATGAACGTGCAAGGAAGTCTGTTGAGTTGCCCCATATGCATTTCTAACTTATATTTTTGTGTCTTGTTATGTGTGTGCGCAGGCCCAAGTACAACGCTCATTGGATAGCTCTGTCTCTACACACCCGAGGGCCCTGATCGGACGGCGCAGCAGACGGGAGGCATCTGCAGCGACCGGGGTGGAGGGCGACACACAGGGTGGCAGTCCTATGTCAGAAAAAGACTCTGGCATTCTGGATGTGGAGGAGGAAGAGGAAGACGATGAAGTAAGGGAAAATAATTTCACACACACAAAGACTTGTACACGATCGAAGCCATACTCTTCTAAAAACGGCTAGATCATATATGTCCCTTTCTTATTGTTTGTCCATTATAGCATCTTTCAATCTTCAATCCAACCCCAACATCTTTTTTATGCTATGTGGCTGCTTTGCTACATTTGATGCAAATCAAGACTGTCAGTGAACTGTGCATTGCACATGTGGTTCACTGAGAGAACCTGGTCTCAGTCACAACAGAGTATAGAGAACATGGCAATGAGGTAGTTTTTTATGTTTATGATTTTTACTGATTTTCAATTAGATTTCAGTGTTGGTGGATAGCTGTTTATGCGTAAACTGTGTACACATCAGAACAATAGGCAGAGTACATCAGTAATGTGAAGTGAGTAAATGATAAAAGGCAATCTGTCAATACAAAATGGACAAAACATTGTGACACTGAACTCTTCAAGTCATTCCTTGTGGGATCAAAGTTCTATTTTGCAGCTTTGTTGCTTACACTCAAGGAAACCAAAGTACAATGAAATCCAGGAGAATAGGGCTGAACTTGTCACCCCTTTGCTGCCATTCTGTTTTAAGGTCCCAGTTGTCTCCTTGTCTTATTTACGCCCTATAAACTTGACTCAACCTTCTTCACAGGAAGACCTTGGCTTGAACAAAGGCCTGACCCAGCATTGGTCAGGGTTACGACCGCATTGGCGCCGATGGCTGCAGCAGTGCCAACCATTGGCATTCCCTCTCCTCACGCCATCCCTGACCCTGCTGCGTCTTTCCCTTTCTAGCCCTTTCCTTCATTTACAATCATCCCCCTGTGCCTCTGTACCCTGTCTTCCTTTGCCATAATCTTTGTTCTCTTCTTGTTATCCTTTCTGCTACGGTCGTTTTTTTCTTGCCGTATGATGTTATTTCATTTCTCCTTTTTTTCACACTCTTTGTTGTCCTCCTCTGTTTCTTCTACATGTCCTTGTTGTTTAAGAACAGTTTTTCTGTGTGTTTACATCAAAGCGGGCATTGTTACAATGTCTGTGATTAGCACAATACACAGGCACAGACAAAAGGTCATGCGTTGATTTAACATGTGTGCGGTGCCACTGTGATAAACAACTTGGGTTGAGAGGAAGGAATGAAATACCTAGATAGATAACTACAGTCGGCGTATGTATGCTGAGTGTCTGGTGAGATTATTAGAAGACATTTTATAGTTCATAAAAATGTATCAATTTGAATGTTGCAGCATTTGCTGATGAGTAAAACCACTATTTCTCTTTTTAGGTGCCAGGCGCTCAAGACTTGGTGGATTTCTCTCCAGTTTATCGATGTCTTCATATTTACACTGTGCTGGTGAGTTTTTCCTCTACCTTGTGTTTCTTTCACATCTCTTTATCTCTCACCACTTACCTATCGCCTACAGTATGTGTAATTTTTCAGCACTGATTTAATGATTGTACTCATTGATTCACTTCCCTCCTATGCACACATCTCTCAATATCTAGCTCCACCAGCAAACATATGTGTGTGTTGTATTGACGGTTCTATGACTGCTTTGACAGATTGTTACATATCTACTTATCCTTACTTTGATTATTTTATTAACTTAAACCAGCAGTCCTCATTAATTGGTTGCATTACTTATGACACAACCAGAGTCAACGAAAGGCAGCTACGGTTGTAATGATTAGAAAAGTGTGAATGAGCAGAATTATGTACATATGACTATATGATGCTGTAGTGAGGCCTGGCTTCACTCCAGTCGGGCGGCTGAAGCGTGTGTGTGTGTGTGTGAGAGAGCGAGAGGGAGAGAACGTGTGTGTCTCATCTCGCATAGAATGAAAGTGACATGGGTGGAGGTGTTTGCTGGGCCATGACTGGGTTATGGCCAGTCATGTATGTCATGTATGTAAGGGTTGTGACCAGGCCAACATGGCCAGAGATTCGGCTGTTTCTGTTCTCTGCGTGTTGTGTGTCTGGGGGGCTCTCTGGCAGGGGGACAGGAAGTGCATGAACTTTGACAGGAAAGAGAAAGTGAACAAGCAAAAGAGGGAGGGAGGGAGTGAAACGGGGGAGAGTAAGGTTAGAGAAAGGATAACAAGCGTAAAATGATGAGAAGGGATAGGGGAAATAAGCAGCGATTTAAAGACAGGAGAAACAAAGAAGGCGTAGAAAAAGAAAATAAAGGGACAGATGACAACTGTGAAAATGTCATGATGAGGAACAAGGCAGTTGGTGTTGGAGCAGGAATCTTTCACAGGAACTGTAATTCAAGCAGCTGGCGTTCTCCTGACTGTAAGCACATGGGAGAGTGTAGTGTGGAGGTAGAAACTTGGAGTTTGCACTTGACTCCAAATCTAGGGTTACTTTCAGTTCCATCTATATTGTGTCAAGCCAAATTTGAGAGTAAATCTGTTAGAGCAGTGAATGTCTGAAAAGAAGGAAGCCAATCTGAAAACACCAGCAACTGTGTTTTGTAGCTCGGTTCAAACACGAGTGTGACTGGTGTACAGATAAGCAGATACTAGCGAGAGGAAAGAAAAACATGCAAGATAACTGGGATGAACAGGAGAAGAGGTATATTGGAGGCATGTAGAGGAAGGAGCAAGGCCAGAGCAAGCCACAGGTCAACTATACAGCGATAAGAAAATAAGACTGGTCACTGTGGGGTTAAAGGGGCAAAAACAGGAAGACGGGTGAAAACACAACGTGGAAGGGAGAGCATTAGACACAGGGGTGGGTGAGAGGAGTGCGAAGGTTGATGGGAAAGGAGTGTGTTCTGAGTTCGGGTAGTTGACCTCTGATGGCAGCCTGGCTTGCTTACACACCTGTCTGACACACACATCATGTGCACACACAGTCCCTCGCTTTCTGTGCTCATTTGAATGTGTTTATTCAGTCCTCTCTCATCTGCTCTAATACTATTTGTTTAAGCAAACTAATGAGACACAAGGTCTCATTCATGCACACACACACACACACACACACACACACACACACACACACACACACACACACACACACACACACACACACACACACACACACACACACACACACATACACCTTACACAGACATTGTTTTATTCATTAACATGGTGCTGCAACAGTTTGAATGACAGGTCATTGGGCAGAGAAGTGGATTTACCATTAGAAAAGGAAGCCAGAATGTCCAGCACAATTTGCTGTACTGGGCAGGGGGTAGACTGGAAAATCACACACACGCAGTCTAATTGTTGAATAACAGGCACGCGAATGTAACCATTTCATTTATTTTTCTAGTGAGACTGGATATGGAATCCCATTTGCAATCAAGAACTCAACTTTCTCCACATTTCTTTTTTTATTCTCCTCCGTCTCTCCATCCCCATCGTCCCTTCTCCTTTCCAAATTCTATGATTTTCCAGCCGTAGTCGAGCCACATAAGGCCCAAACAATAATCCTTTGTTGCACTCGCACACGTGTTGCGCATTGAGAAATGTGGACAGAGTTGTGATCAGTGTAAACACAGGCCTTGAGCCCGGCACACCGAGCTGAGCACAAGGGTGGGAAGCAGAACGAGTGCATGCATCACAACCGGCCGAGGGCTCTGAGCTGCAGGACGACAGCTGGAACTCACGGGGCTGCTCCGACACCCCCGATTTTCTTCAAACCCGATCACACAAACATCTAAAATCGCCAAGGTTCATGGCTAAATCACATCTTTTCAATGGACTTTCTGCCATCAGCGTAGAGCTGTTTCTCTCCAGGTTTTGCTCAACTTTAATAAACATGCAGATCTGTGTGCTTGACAGACAGAACGCTGATTGGACCAAGTTGACCGTTGAGGGAACAAGGGGCCAAACACAAGGTCCCATAAAGAAGGCTTTCATAGCTCATTAGCGGCGTTGCACCACCAGCCTACTCTATTCACATACTAATACTCTATTCCACTCTAACACAGATTTTAATCCGTCAGTGCACCCAATCTTCATTAGTAATTGAGATAATTAGTGTTAGCATGTTACAGGATGGGAGATGTGTGAGCGTTCACCCGTCCCATCGTTTTCCTACCTGATCCTGCAGGTAATTGCTTCGCTGTGTGCTTCTAGAAACAAATGAATTTGAAAGGCTTTCATAGAAAGTTTAAATGTTATGGTGAGACTGGATGTTTATGTCATTTTTAAATGGGTTAGTCAGTTTTTTTTCCTGCTTGTTTTGATTATGTCTTACAGACATATGCACACAGTCTGTATACAAGTCCTGTGTTTCACCTCTGTGCTCTCATAGGGAGAGAGAGTGAGCACTGTGTAATAAAGAGTTCATGGCTGTTTGATGCCGCTCATTACTTATTGTGCATTACTCATTGTTCTGCTTAGGGCCAAACAGGGAATTAAAGAATTAAACTATTTTTTTTAACCTCACCAGAGCAAATCAAGCATAGTTCCAAAACACTATCTAGATCTTGATATTTTTATCATCTACTTTATTTCATTCTTTGTAACTTTGTGATGTGTTTTCAATGGATATATTGTTTAGCCATTGGTATAGTTAAATAACACCGTTAAGCTAAAATACAGCAAGTCCTACTAGCTCTTTTCTTTTGACATTTTGTACTAAGTTGTACTAATGTTGTGTATAACTGTTCTCTTGGATGTCACTGTTCGTAAAACATGGGTGTGTTTGTTAAAATCGCGCCACGTTTCTATTTTTATTCTTCAATGTTACCAGCACCTATGACAGGTAGTGGTCACCAAACACTTGAACATATGGCGTCGTCACCAGAGTTCAGTGGTTATCATTGGAGATATGGGTGTGTAGGGCGTAAGGGAGCATGTCGTCTTATCTGCCCAGTCCTGGGTTCTTATCTCTGAACTCACTGAACGGCTGAGTGTCCTGGTCTGGTCCTTAGATAGGCCACGGGTTTCTCTCACACACAGAGCAGAGGGAGAGATAAGAAAGAGCTTCTGTGTAATGGAAGGATGAGATATGAAGTGGTCAAGTTTAGAAAGCTGACTCTTGTGTTTCTTTGGATAGGGGAGGGGGGTTAGTTTTGAAGTCTGACCAGTGACGCCAACTGCACAGGAACCAGTTATAGTCCTCAAAGCCACACTGTACAGTATATCTCTCCAACTCCCTCTCCCACCCACATGACCTAATCTTTCACTTTCCCAGCATTCAGCCCATATAACCTTTGAGGTTATGTTCAGGGGAGGATAACAAGTTATAAAGCCAAACGGTTTTAAGCGTGGTTGTTTACCTTGTCAGTGATGGCGTTCAGCTTCTCTGATTGAACCACAAGTTATGTGTATTACATGAAATGTGGAGTGGTCGACATCCGTGGTATCCCCAAATGAACCAGCTTGGCAGGCACTGCAACATGATACAGGGAACAAACCTACTTCACATGAGCTAATACAGTTTTATATTGAGTGTCGTTATACCATAGACACGCTCAATAAAAAGAAGGAATAGTTTATAGATATACTTTAGGCCTGTACATAATGGAAAGACATTTAATATTGATTCTGTGATAGGGTGTGTGTGTGAATTTGCACATTAACAGATTACTCAGTTGGCACCATCTTACCAGTCAGCCAGTCCCAGTCCTGTGAGGCTTCATACCTCATGCAGATCTTAAGATGCACATAACGGTGTTTCATTGAAGCTTTTCTCTCCTCCCTAAATTGTTGAATTATTATTAGAGAAAACTGATGTGCACTGTATAGTAGTTTCTTACTTCAAGCAGTAAACCAGTGACGTACAGCTCTTGACGGGGTCTGTAGTCAATGGAACTACCGCTGTGTGGGTACTAAGACTGGCAGACATCAAGCCTTCCACCCATTCTTACCTTCAGTTTGTGTTTTAGGGCTTGCGTGACACATTTGAGAACTACTACAGAAAGCAGAGGAGGAAACAGGCTCGCCTTGTGTTGCAGCCACACTCTAACATGGTATGACCCTGCACTGTCACTGCATGGTTGTTTAGCACTTTTATGTTCACACACTCCTAACTACACTTACAATACCCCTCTCCTGCACGCACACGCACACGCACACACATACACCTCACCCACACACACACACACTTTTTAATATACAGCATATGAGTATTTATTAACTACAGTTATTCATCAGTCATGAATGTCATTAGGGACAATTGTCTAAATTTTGCTTTAGATAATGTCTAAACAGTTTGGTATTTAGCTTTTCTAATATGACTAGATTTCCTGTTTTGTTAAAGTTTGAAGGTTTCCTGTGGAGGTTTGACCTACAGTAGCGTACTATACCTAAAATACTGAGCTGTTTGTGGTGTGTAAATTGCCTTTACAGGGCGTCTTTCATTTTTTTGCCACTGAATGTTTTTACATTTTTCTCTTCTTGTTTCTGTACTTTGTACACATCTAGCATGAAACATTAGAGGGATACAGGCGGTACTTCAACCAGATTGTTGGGTAAGTCCACTTGTCTTCATTAGTCTTTGTCTACAGACTCTTTGGACATTGTCACCTGTTTGACATGGTTGAAATGTCTTACTTTACAGCTCTCACTAATTGTATCCAATAGTTAATGTATTCATATATCGACATGCATCTGCATTTCTTTGTATCCATATTTTGGTTCATCTAAATATTTATTGAAGCTTTGTGTTTAACTAAACAGAAGGCTAAACGAAAGCGAACATTTAACACTTTACTGACACTATACTGACATTTATACGTCATATCAGCTCTCCTTCTCTCAGATAGTGATTCAAATGCCTATTTTTTTATCACCCTCTATGCCTCTTTTTCATCACTCCATCCAATTCTCTCTATGTATTTATTGTGTTTACACACGCTGCCTCGCTCACAAACCCTCAATGGTGGCGATTAATAGAGCGGTGGGGTTTCACTCATTTGTGTTGTGTTATTAGGATACGTGCGTGCAAACACACACACACACAATGTCTGGTCTGATATAGCGCTTCGACATGAATGGGCCACCTCCCATTCACACCTCATCTCATCAGCCGTTTCTATTTTTCTGCCATTCAGTTACCCCGCTTCTCATTGCTTGTGCTTTTTAGTAACCCAGTCCTTGTTATACCTGAACTGACTTATGTTTTAGAATATACGCATTTAAAAATAGAAACAAGATGAGGGTGTGCCTTTAAAATAAGAAAATGACAAGTTTAATTTCTTTTTTGTCGAGGAAATGAAATATTTATAGGTAAGGGTTTGTTGTTTTGTTGCCTCATGTTTCAGGATAAAATATGTGTGCTGTACTCTTTTTAGGGTATCTACTAAGTATTTCCAGTATTTCTTCATGGTTTGACTGTTGAGGGAAATGTCTCCTTGCCTCACAAAAGCAAACGATGGAAATATTCATTTGAATATTTCATATACGCATATTTTTACCATTAAGTATTGAAAAACATCAACCCTGCACTGTGACTAGACCACAGTATAGCTCACTATGGTCTGGCAAGGCTCAGTGGGCATTAATATTAGTGAGACGTGTTGTCAGTGGGTATCGGCTGATGTTTGGTGTTTGGGCAATCATTGTATTTCACGTGGGTCTGATTTCCAGAGAACATTACGACACATGAATATGAGAAGGCTTGATTGGATGAATGTTTTTAAAGCAGTAAACTGTAAATTGAAGCTGGTCTCATTCATGTGATGTAATTCTCTCCAAGAATCTTTTAAGCTAAAGACAATGCAATAATCTTCTCACCTCCTTTTGTCTTTCCAGGTTCTTTGTTGTGGAGGATCACATCCTTCACACCACACAGGGTTTGGTGAACAGAGCATACGTCGAGGAGCTTTGGGAGTTGGCACTTTCCAAAATTGTTGCTGCGCTGAGAACGCACTCCGTAAGGCGCTCAGTTTATATGCAATACTTGTACATGTTGTCAGCTGTAATAACACTTCATCAGCCTAACTAGCAGCTGCTCTCTGATGCACTCCTCTGTCTCCGTAGTCGTACTGTGATGACCCTGACTTGGTGCTGGATCTGAAGAACCTTATTGTCCTCTTTGCTGATACTCTGCAGGTTTGTATGTTTGAGGCATTAATTGATAATGTTACACAGTGATGGTATTGGTACAACTCTGTGCAGTTTTCTTTTTAACTCGGTGTGCTCTGTGTTATCTTGGCGCATACCATTTAAGCTCGCATAGTACGTGTTCACAACGTGTTTTTGTGGTGTAATAGTCCAGGACGTTACAGAGAACACCAGGGCAACTTTAACAAACGAAAGGTCCCTCCTGCATTGGTTTGAATGTTCATGTCTGAAGTTGCCTGAGAGTTAAGCCATGGCATCTAGAGTTTTGTCTTCTCACTGAAGGTGTTGCCCTTAACCTAAGAAGAAAAATGTTCATTACTCCGTCAAGAGAACACTGAACAAGTGTTAAGTAGGAAGCTCTCCAAAAAGGACTGTTGTCCATTTAGGGCTAGCTTTTGACCATGTGGATAAACCAGGGGTTTGGACAGGTGAAACAAAAGTAGGACATTAATTTTAATGAGCTCCAGTCAGGATCTCAATTCTTGAAGTAGCAGGATCAAGAAAGTAAGCCAACAAACTTCTGAGCTGAAGTGGTGCCAGGACTGATGCTTGTTCTGCTTCTCTCTCTAACAGGGGTATGGTTTCCCAGTGTCACAGTTGTTCGACATGCTGCTGGAGATGCGGGAGCAGTACGGAGAAATCCTGCTCAAGAGATGGAACATCACCTTCAGGTTCTCACTTTGAACAGGAGACTGACCTTTGCTGGTTGCATGAATGAGGCAGAAAGTGATTGAGATAGCGACATGAGTATGGCGTCTCTGTTTTTCATTAGTGGAGGATACGTTTCAGCTGCACTGACCTTCCCCTTTCTAGTCTTGAGGTCATTAGGGCTCACCAAGTTTGTATGCTACACACACACCAGTGTTCATTTGTGGGAAAAGTTTGCGTCCTGGTTTTGAAGTTTTACGACCAGCCAGAGAGGGGAAGTGTTTTAAAACAAACGTCCGGAACATTCTCTGCCCTGCAGAATGGGCAGTACCCATACCAGACTCTGTGTATGTTTGGGTTTACATGCCATTGTTTGCCATCGCTTTTGTCCAGTGACACCAGTGGGAACGGACACACACACACACACACGACCTCTCTGCTTCCTCACTCTGTCCGTCTCTCTCTCTCACACACACACACACACACACACACTGGGGAAGCCGCAGGAATGTTGTGTTGTATTGTTGGAGAGAGTGCGCTCTCCGGTTCACGGCCTCTCCATGGAACGTTGGAACGTCCGAATTTTGGAGCGCCAGCAAGAAGTGGGGGTGGCAAAGGAGGGGAGGGTGGTAAGAAAACCTCAAGCATTAGAACGACTCCCATTGGGATGATTGTGTACATGTGTGCGTGTTAGTGTGTGGCATCTCAATCATTCCTGTTGATCTCATTTGTAATTAATTCATACATGATGTTTTTTGTGTTCTCCCCTTCCAGGCAGGTGTTGGACCAGGACAACTACAGTCCAATCCCGGTCTCAACAGAACAGGAGTATAGACACTACACTTCCCAATTTCCTCTGCAAGATCCAGAACTGGAAAAGGTAGAAAAATCAAAGAGCCAGAGAAAGGATACGTAATAAAAAACAAATAAAGAGACACACAGATATATCATTTAATGTCATGCTCACTGTGACAGAATTAAAATAAAATGTCACTTAACAGCTGTTTCTGTTTTTTTTAGCTTCCCTTCCCCAAGAAGCTTCCCTTTTCCGAGTTTGTGCCGAAAGTCTACTGCCAGATTAAAGAATTCATCTATGCCTGTCTGAAATATTCTGAAGACCTACATCTCAGGTATACTTGCGTCATCATGGTTTAGTTATTCCCTGCACAGCAGGCCTATTCACAGCTGATTCCTGTGATCTCATGGTGGTCTCATTAGATTTGGCATAGACACACAGAAACTGACTTAGCAATCAAGTCTAACTCCTGTTCTGTGTAGAGGTTAAACTGTAACCTTCAGTGTGTGTGTGTGTGTGTGTGTGTGTGTGTGTGTGTGTTTGTTAGGCTTGATGGAAGAATGAACTAAAACAATGCAGCTACTTTTCAACCACAGACACAAGCAATCAGGAAACAACTTCTGTTGTCCAGAAGTATTTAACAAGTTTAAAACACAGCCAGACACACACACAAAACATGTGCGTGTACATTTGTGAATAGACACATGCAGGATACTTGTGTAACTAAAGGTTACTGTTGGGATTTGTTCTATTTGATACACTGTATTAGTCTCCAAACTTTTTGGTTGGTGTCTTAAACATGAACGGCCTGTTTGCATATTTGCTTGAGGTCTAGCAAAAGGTGGGAGCCAAGGTACGATTGATCCATGACAACTGGAATGAAAAGAGAGGAGACAGTTGGTTTGGGAATTGGAATAATTGGAAGAAAATAGATTACAATTATTACATATTAAATATATATTTAAATTACATATTTAGATAAAACACATTTCCGCGACTTAAAGATTGGAATGTGAAATCAAATCTTTGTATTTGGCAAAACATTTAATGAATATAAGAAAAAATAGGTAAACTCAGCTTCTTGAAAGTTTTAAAAATATTGAACCCTTTGGTCTGATTTCAGATTATTAAAACATTTAAACTAGCGTCTGAACCAAAATCCCGCAGACAGATGTTTTTCAAGGAACGGTTTCTCCCCGGTCCTCTGCTGTCTCAACAGCACTAATCGCTCTTCTCAATCAAACTAATGACTCCACCATTTGACCCAGCTTGATTTGTACAACCGTGCACACCCTACTATCTGGTTACCACAGTGGCATGCCTGCTTGCCCACTTCAAACGTGCACACATACAGGCGCACTCCTCCGGATGCAGATGTAACGATCGAGCGGGATTGTGGTCCTTGATCCCATTGACCTCTGACCTCAACCTCTGTTAGTTTTTGTGATTTGGCAGAAATCGAGTATGCTTGATGTCTGTATGTGTGGGTGTGCATCCATTTTATTCCACCGCACTGTTGCGATTTTATCTACTACACAGATACACTTTGGTCATATGGTCAACCACAAACCGCAGCATCAGTCCAGCAGCAGAAGACTGAGTGTAAATGTGTCAAGCCGTTGCTGGGCAGACTAAGGAAAATCTAGTCAATGGTGGGCGAGAGTTAAAACGCCTTTTCTTCAAGTGGCTGATTAAGTAAACCTCCTCCTAACACAGATAGATGTCCAAGCCCTGAACTGGCCAACCACCCATGGGCTAACGATGCCTAGTGAAACTGCCATAATTACAGACTGTAACAGTACAGTTACTGTAACTTGTGCTGTTTATATGAATCCATAAAACCGGTTTGTTGTACATGAAAACAAGGTACTTTTCCCTCTTTCTCTTCATCTCTGATCTATCTCTGTACTTGGCTGGCTAAGCGATGACCTCTGTGGCTTTCTGTTAGGAATGAGGGATCCTACCTGCTCGCTGCTCCACATTAAATAAGGACCTTTTTTGTGTGTAGCTGCGTGTTCTTAACACTTAACTCATGTTACCATACCTGTGGCTTCCTGGCTACGTGCTTGTCAGCCCCTCGTTGTTTTCACTGCTGACTCTATTCCTTTTTGCCATTGTCATTGTTTTTGCTCTTTGTGTATTTTTAGCCTCTGCATGTGCGTATCCATTCCTCGCGTTGCTTTAAACATGCCTCTGCTGAAGACATTTGGCTTCTTTTTTTGACAGTGTCGACCACTATGCATTTATTGTGACTGATGGCAGCATAAATATAATGAAATTCAATCTGTACTCTGTGGTGTGTCTGTTTGTATATGTGTGCTAGCAGGGTTCACTAGCATACATTGACTTTTTGCCACTCTACACACTCCGTTTTTGTCCACTCTGCACTTCTGATGCTCCAGGAATGTTTTTCCCTCTGCTCTGAATTGTCGGAACGTTTTTAGGATTCCTCCACTTTCGTGCGTGTGTGTGCGCGTCTTCTTAGGTTAAAATCCAGGCACCATCAATTTTCTGATTTAGTTGGAATGTGTTTGTGTGTGTTTGATTCCAGAGCTCTGTGGGTAACAAACACAGATTATTCTTCATCATCTTGCAGTGGGAGAAAGTGATCGCCTTGACTTCTGCTGAGTATCTCTGCTTGATGCTTGTTTGACCTCTTCTGAGCTTTTGTCTTTCGTGTATTTGCTTCTTTCTTCATGTGCATTTTTTTTAAATGTGTCCTGAGCTTTATCCTGACTGCAATTCTGATGGTATGTGTGTGGCAGCATTTATCTGTCTATCTGTTGTTCAGCCTCTTGCTAATGTCAAAACGCATCTGGACTCACACAGGCTTCAGTTTGCTCTTCCAGGAACTAGTTATTAAACAGGGGTGATGCTTTGCCAAGGATACTCTTGGCCATGAAATATCTTACTAGACAGCACAAAACTGTGCAGAAATTTGTCTGGGTTTCTTCACTAAACATCAGCCACATTTCAAACCTAACAAAATCAATAGTATGTCAGAGAATTTATAAGTGGCTGTGATTAGCTGCCATAAGACAATTGTTTTAACAGGAAATTTGAGCTCATTTGAGACTTGAGTCGTCTGTATGCCTTGTTGGCTCTACAGAGTTGGTAATTTTAGGACTACTTAGAGACTGTGGAAAAGAAGTGAAGGGCATATATTACAAAGTCTTAAAAGTATACATGGGTATTATCGGATGACAATGATTTCAATGATGGCTAATAAGATGACACTTTACACCTTTTTAAGTTGTTTAGAGGATTTATCTTCAAACTGTCATCCTTTGACTTCTAATGAACCTGACGGCTCATAACATGGTAATATGCTCATTTGAATTGGTTGACATTTAGACTTCTTTCCAAATAGAAATTGACTTAATTCACACTGTTTATACTGGCTTTCAGAAATGGTAACTGTCACAGATTCTCTGCAATTATGTTTTTTTGTGTGTTTTTTCAGTTCTACGGAGGTAGACGATATGATCCGCAAGTCGACAAATCTGCTGTTGACCCGAACGCTCAGTCACTGTCTGCATTATGCCATTAAGAAGAAGAATGTCGGGCTGGCTGAGGTATATTGTGTGTGTGTGTGTGTGTGTGTGTGCACCAGTATTTTTATTTTCATATATATATATAAAAAACTATGGTTGTTTGCACAACTACAGAGCTGGAACTCTGTTGCTCAGGAGGGTCATTCATAGCATTTCCAGCTCATTTACCTTCACAAAAACGTTTTCTATTTTCAACCTGTTGTTGTCATAACTGTGTGCAGAATGAGGAACTGTGATACCAAGTGGTGATTTTTATTTTCCATTCTCCATGCCATTGGTTTCCATGCTCACTGATCGGTCTAGAGACCAATTTACAAGAACAGGATGTGATGCTGAGATGTGTTATGTGTGTTGGTAAAATCAGCACGTCCGCATCCTTCGAGTTAATTTTATAGTGAAAAACGCAACAGCAACAAGATTAAGATTTAAATTGATATAAAAACTTTAATACACTAAAATTGTGAACACGTTGTTGTTCTGCTTATAGTAAAGTTGCTTCACATTAATGTATTATGTTAAGTCAAGCACACATCCTCTGATATGAGTAACCTGTTTATACATAGGATTTGTTTATTTATTGGTGCAGCTTTTTTAAATTTATTACAATGTGTCTACTTGCATTTTGTTTTTTGTTGCACCCAGCTGGTCCAGGTCATCATTAACACCACCCACCTGGAGCAGAGCTGTCACTTTCTGGAGGAGTTCATATCAAATATTACCAACGTTCCTCCCGACACAGTAAATGCTTCCAAGCTGTATGGGACATCCACATTTAAGGTGAGTTGCCCCCTTTATTATTTTACCTATAACTTCTGCTATTTTTCATGTAAACACAAAAAGTCAAGCAGTTGTTGGTTGAGTCCTCACTTAAAATTTACACGTATTAGCTAGGTGGATAACTTGCAGTGTAAATCAAGTTACTGTCAGCTACTTTGTATCTCAATGTGTTTAACATACCCGTTTCTCCAAGTTACTGTATATATTAATAATATGAGGTGACAAACCAAAAAACCCAAATGCCTGATCTCTACTTTTACAGGATGCTCGTCACGCAGCTGAGGCTGAGATCTACACCAGTCTGAACGCCAAGATCGACCAGTTTCTACAGCTGGCTGATTACAATTGGCTGGTGGCAGTGCAGGGAGGCGGGACGCTGGCTGCCAGTGATTATCTGATTGACCTGATCGCTTTTCTGAACAGCACCTTTGCTGTCTTCACCAACCTTCCCGTTAGTATGCATGCACGCACACTCTCATAGGCAAAACACAAACATGCCAGATTTGGTGTCTGATGTATGTCTACTTGTTACTGTACTGTGTAAATGTGTGTCTGTGCCTTGATGTGTGTAAGCTCACTCAGCAGTCACCCTGTATGTTGGCATGGGACCTCACCGGCCAGGACAATCTGCTTTACTTCATAAGAGTATTTCACTGTTACAGGTTAGTTCATTAATGAGGGGCCGGTTAAGCTCAATAAAAGTTGAGCCGATCAGTTCGGTAACTTGAGATTATACTTCGGCTCAAATTATCAACCCTATAGCCCACAGACACTTAATCAGGATTATAGAATGAACCATTAGCAGTGAACGTACTTCAGAGTGTCAATAACTTTGATTTATTTAAAATAAATCAGACAGGGTTTAGCATCTTAATTGTTTCCTGCTCCAATAACTGCTTTGATTGAAAACTTCTATAGCCAGAATCATCTCATAATCTAAAATGTGTAGTAATATAAAAAATATCAAACCCTTTAACTTGCATCCTCTAACTGCAGATTTGTTTTTGTTTTTTGTAAAGCACCTGAAATCGCATCTGTTTTGAGCACATGTGCATATAACTGCTGCAAACAAACCCTTCCGCACACACAGGGGGTTAGCTTTAAGATGATTGCGCACACAGATTTGGGCAGAACAGGTCACAAGGCCGTAAGACACAGAAACACACACACTCTGCTGAAAGTGAGCTCTGGCACTTTTAAGGAGCTTTTCCTACGCCCCCACAAGCCCTGGACATGACCCCGTCACACATTTTAACGCACACTCTCACCCAGTGTGGGGCCTCCTAAGTAGATCAGATGCTGTGGATGTAAAAAGCTGGGTGGTATGACCTTCTGAAACAAAGGTGATTAAAAAATAACTCAGAGAGGAGTTACTCTGGATGCCGTCGAAGGGAGTGGACTAAGGGTTCTAAAAACCTTGCTACATTGACACTGTTGCCTAAACTAAGCTTGATTTTGAAAGAAGAAAAAAGCTTAGTATAAGCAACTATACTCTAGCATCTGGCAATTCACTGTAATCTTTATTATTCTGACAAATTTCACATTTACAGTCTTTCTGCCAACGTCATTCTGTTTTGCATTTATAAGCAAGTTTAGAGTTGGGACGTGTACAGTGTCATCAGCCAAAAACCAAGTACTGCTCCAATTCAAAGGAGGAACGCAGGCTGCTAGCGTCGCCATCAGGGAATGTGCTAACATACACCTGTAGGTTAACCTAAATAATTTCTGCAGCTAGTAATTGTTGTTCTGAGACCCATGCTGGGCGTTAAAAGTGTAAATGTAAATTCCGTTCTTCCAGCCCATCCAGCAACGTCTTTGCGTCGGTCTTAGTTGCACTGTTTCAGTGATGCACTAGGACAAAAGGACACCGTGGAACTCGATCAGCTTTAAGTTATTTAGGCTTATTTTGCTGTAGGTTAAGGTAAAGCAGCAGAGTTTGCCAAGGCTTAAGCCCCTCTGAGCCCCTCACATTGAGAAACTTGAGTTCTTTGAAGATAAAATAAAATGCAGATAATATGTTAACCAGGCCTCCAGGAATGCTTGATATAAAATCACATGACTGTACAAAAAATGTATTCAAATCCAAGACGATGCACCTTAGTATAGTCTCACTGGGACAGCCACGTTCTTTCAATTGTCTGTTGCACACACTATGTGTCTATACACTCGTGTGGTCATTTTACCAGTTCAGAAGTTAGTTGGTTAAAAGCAGACCTGGGTCTGACCTGGGCCTGCTTTTAAAGGCTCACATTTCTTCAACAACTTCAGAGAGAGTTCACAGACATGTTCTTCATCCTGGTTCTCTCCAGAGAGGAAAATGCTGCTTGTCCAAGTGCTAAAAATACAAGTGGAGTTTAGCACCATGTACATAAATACTTAAAATTGAATGAAACTCAGATTTAAATATCCAAGGGAGCTGTGAAAAGAATTTGAGTGAAAGTTATCTTGTAAAATTGGAAAGGACCGCTTGTACTCCCTTTTTATAGCTCATTAGCTCCCGGTCCGTTTTTGGCTATGTTTGGAGAAGGTTTGGCCGCAGCGTCTCCTCTGTGCATCCCAGTGCTTTAGAACGTCACAACAACGTGTCAGATAAAGCCAGATTAGCATCACCTCAAGGACCTATGTGCAATAAATACGAGGATGGAAAATGTTGCAAGAAGCTGTTGGACTTCATTTTCAACTCTTCTTCTCTCCCATTAATAACACGCAAGCTTCAGTGTTTTGTCATACACTAAATTTCCAGGTTTATGTTTTTTTACTTCAGGGAACTCCTGTAGAACATGCAACCTTACCGGTGAGTATCTGTGTTGTGGTAACAGAGTGATGTTTACCAACCCCTTACTGACCCTTAAACTTTGACCCTAATCCCCACTTGTACTTTCACCCACTAGCATGTGAGGTTGACAGGTAGTGAACTAGGACAGAACAGAGCCAGCTGCTTGTCTGTGCAAATGGATGTTGTTTGTATTTGAGCTAATGAACCAGAAATTTTGGCAGGTGCCAGTGTTATTTGTAGGACCTGCTCTACTCTAAAACTTTATTTATAAAGTTGACATTCAATACTTTAATTGATGTATTCATCCGGTCAAGACCTCAGCAGACATTGATCTGACTGATACCTCATTACAAAGCGTATATTATTACAATGTTCTATTTAGCACTTGTCCCACTGGGAAAAATGGTGATTCCCTTGTATCGGTCAGATCATGTCGGATTTAAAACCCTCAATTGAAACTGCATGCATTAGCGATTTGTGTGTGTCAAGTTATAAATCAAAGTAAAAACACTGAAATGCAGCCTAAACTAAGGTCCAGGTCTAATTTTTCTGGTGTTTCTTGAGTGACATTAACAAATACCTGCTATAACACTGAAATTTGTGATCGTTAAACAAGACTAAATCTGGAGCTTTTCTCTTTACAGCGATTTTGATGCTCGCTATGGTAACTTAAGTCCCCAAACACATAAGTGGATTCCCATTTGTGGCCATTTTTCAGGTCATGAATCAGAATAAACATCTGTAGACCTTCAAGTTCACCCCTGGAATACTCCGTCATTCTCATATTTTCTGTCACAGATTTAGTCTGAGGAGCACTGAGCTCTGGGGTGTTGCACATCAGTGTTGTAATTTTTTGCTGTGATTTCACCTCTTGACTTTTGGCTGCCCTGACTGGTTGTTCGTTTGACTGACAGGTTTCTGGATGGACAGAGAGCGTATTGTTCACCATGTCGAATGCTTCCCAGGAGTAGTGAATCACCGTGTTGTGGCATTGTGAAGCATTGACTTATCGTTTGTTTCTAGCTCAACCTGCTTCTTGCATTAAGAGGAAAATTCTAAATTTGTCTGAGCGTATTTTAAATCAAGCCGTCTAAATTGGGAGACGCGCAGTTTGGCGGGTGAAGATGGACGTCAGTCTGTCGTGGCACTTTTACGCACAAGGTTTTGCTTGTTTTAACTAATTTGTCAACAGTCTTGCATTCTTTTTATTTGAAGGTTGGGATTTCATTTAGCACAAACAAATGATGTCAGACATCCTCAGATGTGGAAATGTGATGCATTTAAACCGTGTTGTTTATTTGGCGATACAGTATATAGTGCCAGATCACCACAGAAATTGTAAATAACTTGTCACTGTCGATGGCGATGGCTTGTGTAGCTAACTGAATAGGACTGCTGGAGTCCTGTGTTTGACCACACACAGACAGATGAGTTTATTCTGGACATACTGTGGTTGAATATTAGACCACATCCCTCCTTTGACCACAAACAGAAAGTCTGGATTAGAACCAGACTTTCACGAAATATTGAAACCTTCTTTACACAGTTTTAAAGGCGTAGATATATGGAGGAGATGTGTTGCCTGCACTATTCAATGATTTATATTTTAAAATAGACCAGCTTTTTTTTATTAGTCATTGATTTGAAGAGTAATATCTGTGTTTATTTGAAAATAATTGAACATTATGAATATTTTACTTATTATAATCTACCTGCTTCCGCTTATATTTGTCCTTCCTCTTCCCCTTTGCGTTCCCACTTCTTAATTACTCACCACCCCCTTCACCCTGGCCGCCCCACCAGTCCCGTCTCCGACCTTTCCCCCCACCGCTTTCCCTCCACCTCGCCTGCTTTCTTTCTCTCCTGTCTGTTTGTTCAGCCGTTAGGAGCTGAGTAGCTTTTAATGAGCTCTTTGATGAACGTGCCTCGTTAGCCATATGGAGAGATGGAGGGAGAGCTGGAAAGGTGGAGTTGAGACAGAACTTGGAAAAACAGATAACAGCGATGGAGAAGGAGCTTCAGTTGGTTTTACATGCTTTGCAGCATTCTACTTCTTTCCACGGAGTCTTTTCTTCTCATCGCTCTTTTTGTTCTTTTCTCACTTTCTCTCAACTTTCCTTTTCTCTTTTCCTATTTGTCTTTCCTTTCCTCATGTTTCCTGTCCTGTGCTCATCTTTCCTGGTGTTACATTTTCTTTACTTTCTGTACTATCTCAGCACTTTTGTATTTTTCCATTGTTTTTAAAATTGGTTCTTCACTTTCTCCCTTCCTATTATCCGTGTCATAGTAATTGGCCATATTTGTCTTTATTCAGCATAACAGACACATTTTTGCCAGACAGACCTACCTACAGTACAGTTTGTGTTTGCGAATGTGCCAGTCACCCAGGTTCAGGACAGAATTAGCCCCTTTCACGCTTAATGTCTGTTTATAGCAATTGACTCTTGGGTGTAAGGGTGTGTCTGCTTGTTCATCAGAGACCATTGTCTGGAAGGATATCCGTCCAGCTGTAGGTCACAACTACAATGGGATCTTTCTGCTGCTGTCTACTTTGTTATATGAGGTGAATTTTATGGATCTAGCAGGAGCGGGAAACTAGTTATTACTGTGGCAGCAACTTGAGCTGCTGCCTGGAGAACAGAGGAAATTGCATTAAAATATGTAACTAAAATGGTTTTATTAATGAAAGCCTGAGTTTGAACACATTTCTGTAACTAATTGTTTCAACCAGATTTTATAGCTCTAGTTCATTTTTCTATATATAGAAGGAAAATATTGGTGAATATTCAATGAACAGGAAACTTGTATAAGTTCCCACATCACTTGAATATTGGCGTCTTACTCAATACACTCTGAGATGATCACCAAATGTTCCTTACAGTATGGTGGGCAAATAAGCTGGGACAGATGGGTGGGAACAAAGTTGGATCATCTTCATCCCCACAAAGCTAATAAAAGTAAAGGACTGAAGAAGTAAATTCAAAATTGCTCTCGCATTAGATCTATGATCCATATTCTTGATTTTCTGAGTTCTCTGGCTTCCTCACACAGTCACAAAAGCATGGATAGACATAACATCAGCAGTGCAGCACATCCCCAGTTCCACACCTTTTGGTAGAATCTGGTGTTTTGTTGCTCGCAGTGTGAACATAGCGTTAACATTACAAGAAGCTACTGTAGGAGCAACCGTTGGTGCATCAGAAAAATCTTTGAAACAGTGTTTCAACAAACACAAACAAAAACAAAAACAAAAAAGCTGCACGATCCTAAAAGATGTAACAATTTGATTTCTGGTTTAGATGTTCTTGACTTGAGAATTAAACAATTATTTCAAGAAAATTCTTCCATCCTGTCTGAAGGTTTCTTAAGGCTGTGTTGTATTTCCAAAGTCGCAGAGGTTTTACCTCTTTTCAACAGCAACATTTTGAATTATGCTTTTACTTTGTAAGTCACAATGCACTTGACACTCCACAGAGACATTGGAACAAAGAAGGAATAAGACCCAGCTCACTGGACTGAAAAGATTTGTGGGAGGATTGTTAATACATGCTCTGTGAATGACAGTGGCGTATACAAACACAACCAAAGAACATACGGAAACCGAGTCGCATGTGTGATCAGAGCTGTGTAAACACGCAGTATGATTATAACAGATTCACACCAACACTTCAAGCTAAACATTAAGCGTAATTACACAATTATAAATGTGTCTGTCTAGTGGTGTGTATATTTTTCTGTGATGGGCGTATACATGCTCGTCTAGTCCGATTGTGTGATTAATGAAGGTAATTAAATATGCAGGGCTGGTATGAAAAGGCTGATGTTTATTGTTAATCACTTGAGTAGATAATCAGGGCCTTCAGTAGAACGTGCACTTCCTTTCCGTTGCGCTCCTTATTCCATGCAGAGGGCCTTTTTAAATATGCACTGTGCCTTCACATGTTGTCAAAAATGTGTTAACCCAATGACTATTGGGAAAGAAACAAAAGTAAAACGTGCTCTTGCTGTAGCTTTTCTCAGTTTCACCCTGTACTGTTTTTCTTTCCCCGCTGCACTTTTTCTCTTGTAGTTTAACTTACATGCTTTACCTCATTTTCTGTTCTTTCCCTCTTCCCTGTCTTTTCATTTGTTTGCTTCATTTTGCTGGAATGCAGACGCCAAGGGTCAAGATCGAGGCCACAGCCAGTCACTGAGATTACACACACACACACACACACACACGCGCTTGCTAACACACAAACGCTGCAGACTAGCACACACAAACAACACATGTTTTGGTTTTTATATTAATGCGTTGTCATGTACTTCCTCATCCGCTGCTTTTATTCTTATTATGCTACTTTATCATTCTGACTGCACCTGGATTCTGTGTTCTTTATTAACGCTCAGTCTCACTTATTAAACCTGTAAGTGCATTCTTCCGATACCACGTGTCCGTCTACATCATTTCTGTATGTATGATGGCTTAAAAGTCGGAATACTTCCAAACCTGCCAGATTTGATATCTGTTGAAAAAAAAGTTTGATTGACTGACAGAACCTGGATGCTGTCTCTTCAGGATGCCTGTCATGTCCAGTTTTTAAAACTGGAAATTAAATACAACCGTGTGGATTACAAAGGACGTTTTAATAACAAAATAAAAAACTTTTAAAACCCCGTTCACTCACTTTTTGAAAGAAAGACATTATTGACCTCATGTCGCATGTTTTTTTCGAACTTTCTTTGTTGTGGAGTGTGGACAGAAACCGTAAAACTATATAAAAAATTAAAAAGATAAACTATAAAAAATTGTAGGTGAAGGGTTCTATTTAAACTGAAAGGAAACATCCTGAATCGCAAACGAATTTGATAGGTAAAAAAAGCAATATTTTTTTTTAAAAGACTTGGCTCACCTAGAGCCATTATGCATAAAGAGGAAGTAAATGTTAATCAATAGAATGGCATTTAAATTATTAGGTGAATAAACTGGAAACTGACAATGTATCCATAATTTGCAGAGATGAATAATTCTGCCTTGTTGCTTGAAAAACTGTCATTGACAGATGTCATGGACGCAGTGACAAGAAACGTAATATGGAGACTTCGTTTCATTTTTGCTGCCTCTCCGTTTTCTGTTCTCACAGGGTAAAGTGGCCCAGACGGCCTGCATGTCTGCCTGCAAACACATCTCCACCTCACTGATGCAGCTCCTGCTCGACCCAGAGATCAGGCAGATCTCCATTGGAGCGCTACACCAGCTACATGCAGACGTGAAAGAGTGTGAGAGTGAGTGTTAATCGGTTTTTACTAGTTTCGTTTTTAGTATATACTTCAAGTAATAGAACAGGGATATATCCTATATATATATATGTGATATATTACAAAAATGTCACTAGTGTATCCCCAACACAAATAGTTTTAGTTGTGCGAGGACTATGGTAAAAAAAAACAAAAAACTGCACACAATTCGCTGTTTATGCTGCCTTGCTTTGAGCAGTGTGACTGGACATAAGCTTTGTCTGATGTTAACTTAAGTTTTAGTGGCCCATCAAAAAGAGCAAGTTCTGCAGCTGTAAGTCAGCATCTGTGGAAGGCACACAAATAGATCACGCAACTTCAAGATTAAAACCAAAGAACATGAAAAAAGCCAAGTAATTGTTGGCAGCAAATGATCATATGAAACATCAGTAAATTAACTTGGATCAGGTGGACCCAGAACACTTGGTGTTGACCTGGCAGGGGCTGCTGTGTTTGCAACTGCACAGTACTGAGACATGGAGGGGAAGTGTGCTGACACGAGCACATGGGATCGCAAATAACCTAAAGGAGATTATAGTATTATGACAGCATGTATTTAATCTCATTTTTGGGTTTACCAACTAAACTCCCAGTCTCGAGAAGAATGGCAGGGGAGTACTTTTAAAACACTGCCATAATCCATGCAAAATAACACAAGTAATTTTAAAGGGAAAAAATGTCTACAGCATGTTCTGGCCAACTATGTCTACTGACTTAAATCCAAAAGAACTTGCTTAGAGTATTTTAAAGCTTAAGGTAGAGCCACAAAATCACATCCAGCTGAAAAGAATAGTCCATGAAGAATGGATAAATGTCACTCCACGGGTTTGTGAGGTTTATTTACTGAACATACTCTACATCTAAAAATCAAACCATGGAATCTCAGTGAACGCAGGTGCAATATGGATGTTTACATTGAAGTCTAATAAGTGATTTATTGTTGGGTTTTTCTTTCTATTAATTGGCTTTTTTTTACTTCTGCGGCTTTGTCTAAAAGACAGTGTAGTGCTATTGACTACTCTATGTACTTTGTTGTGTTATTGCACAGTTTGCATATATATATATTTTACTTTCACCATTGTATTTGCTATGTGTCCTTTCTATTTTGACCTTTCTCCTTTTGTTTTGTCCTGTCTTCCTTTCTCACACGCTCCCCTTTGCATCCCTACTTCGTCTGAAACAAATACAAGTCTAACAAATACATTGTTTTGTTTTTATTAAACAGTTAGAGTTGAAGAAAACATCTTTTGAAACCTTTGTTGGCTTTGCTTTGATTTTTTTCCCTTTTTCTCTTTCTTTATTCTTGCATTTCATCTACCCTGTCCCTTCTGTTTTGTGTCTCTTTTTCTCCACCAATGCTTTTTGCTCAGTTTTTTCTCCTTCTTTCAATCCTCTGCCCATCTCGTTCTCATTGCCTTTTCTACCCCCTCCCTTCCAACTCTCTCTTCTCCCCTTGCCTGGTTTTGAGACCTACCGATGCAAAGCGCTTGAGATAAGGGAGGGGGACAAATGAAAGACTGTGAGGCGTCGTTGCCGTGGTTTTACATGATCAAGGTTCTTAGTCACAACTCAGGTCACACACTGTGTTTGTGACATAATGTGCGGTGACGTCCATACAGCACTGCAGAGAGTTAAGGAGGTTACAGAGTTGGGGCTCAAACGAGGAAAGGGTATATAGAGAGATGGGGAAAGTCATTATGGATGAAAGAGGGACAAGACAGAAGCAGTTAAAGCTGTTGATGTAAAGAATGTACAAGGAGAGGTGGGAAAAATAAAAAAAACAAAAGATTAACAGAAACTAGGGATTGATAGAAGATGGACAAAAGCTGATTGCGTGCATACACTGATTAAAAGTAAATGTGCTATACTAGAAAAAAACTATAAAATTTATAATATATAAATCTGAAAACTAAGTTAATCAAAATGTTTACTGTCAAAGCAAGAAAGTGACCTCTAGAAAAAAAATGAGATCAAGACTATAGAGCAGACTGGAATGAAAGGGAATAATGGACAAGATGACAGGAAGGATTGGATTAAATTAAAAAAATGTGAATGAAAAAAGGAAAAAGAAAAAGAGCAGGTGTAGATTGGAGACAAGAGAGCAAAACACATGGTTGAGAGGAGGGATTAAAGGGAAATAATGAGGTTGAAAGGAGGAGGAAGTGAGGGCAAGCTCAAGGTAGAGAGATTAGAGATTAAATGAAGGCAGGAATTTCTAGATTGTGACAGATGAAAAGAGAAGGTGGCAGAGGTAGAATGAAATCCAGTCCCAGAGTAACAAAAGATGGAGGCAAGGGAAAGAAAAATGAGTGTGAGGAAATGGGATAACAGTGGAGCAAGTTAGTGAAATACATAAATATGGATGTGAAATGAACAGTAAGGGTGAAAAAGATTCAAACTAGGTTGTAAACCATAGTATAGAATTTGTGAGGGTACACAATATTATGGTAAAAATCACACTCATGACAAATGAAAAGATAATAGTTGTGGGGAATGATGTGATGATAATGATGAGCTGAACTCCAACCACAAAATATGAAATGTCTATCTGAGAAAACCTCGCTGCGATGCGCTAAAAGATGTATTCACATACGTTTCTGCCCTGACCGTCTAAATATCTGATCTTTGGTTTGAAAAATTGTGTGTGACACATTACAACAAAGTGACTATATGACTTTCATAATAAATGTAACTCAAATTATGTGAAATATGAAGGTTTACAGATTTTGCTGGATTCATACAGAAAATAGAAAATGTTGTTAATGAGATTTTTTTGACTTGATCCTTATTACCTTGTTTTTCTCAGTTGCAATCTCCTTCACATGTAATAAAAAGTTTATTACATTCTTATACTGCTTCACATCGCCATGCAGTGTAAACCAGCAGCAAACAGCATCCTGGTAGTAGAGACTCGTGAGTCATTCCCATACACACAGAAATCATTTTTGTCCTTAATGTGCGTTGTTCAAATAATGACAGAAGCCGGATTTGAACAGAGGGTAACAAAAAGGAAAGTACGGTCAGGAAGGAAGGTTTGATGATACTTTGATGATGAAATAAAAGGCTAATGTACCACTAGCGTCACAGTTTAAAAGCAGGGCTGCATGTGTGTCATGGGGGGTCACTGAAGATGGCAGCCATGCAATCAGTGCTGGGGTGTGTGTGCTGAGGTATAAGAGCTTAGCTACAGACTTGCCTTCTCTCGCTCTGCGACACTCCCGCTTTTCTCTCATTCCCTCGCTCAGAGTACAGCTTGTTTACGGGGCAGACTGATGCCAGGACCCCAGCTCACACTCCGTACGACCCCAAAGCACACACACACAAGCATCACCCCGAGTTCAAAATCCAACAGTTCTCGGCTGTTCTCAAACACGCCGCCGAAGCCTTGGACAAACAACACACACTCACACAACACATTCATGTTCAGCAAGACAAACGCTAGACAGTGTCCACACACACACACATTCAGCTTGGCCTACATTTAAACACACTGGAAAACCTTTGCTCTTTCACGTCCACACACACACACACACACACACACACTCTTTCTTTTTCAACAAGACCCAGCGACATGACTCTAACACCCTGCCCTCCCTCCTCTTCCTCCCCTGCCTCCCTCCTCCTCTCCGGGCTGTCATTTGTCTGCCAATCTATCCCGATGCATAGCGAATCTGACCAGGTCTTTTATTATTCCCTTTTTCACCCTCTTTTTTTCCTCCTCCTCCTCTCTTCCCTCTCTCTGGGGGTGGACTGGGGGGGGCGGGTTTGTATTTTCCCACAGGTTTTGCCAGCGCCGGCCCGGTCGCAGGCTTCCAGGGTGACACGTTGCTTCTGGCCTTTAGTGACTTGAGACAAGTAGGTCTTTGTTTCCCTCGTGGTCCTCTCTCCTTCATTTTCTCTCTCTGTTTTTTTTTTTTTCCTTTTCCACTATCTTTTTATTCTGCCCCCACCCCCCGTCCCTTTCTTCCATCCTTCTATCCTCATTTACACCCCTTAAGTCCTCCTCCTCCAACACATTCTCCTCCTTGTTCCTCTTTTCTGTTGTTTCATTTCGTTATTGTTTTTCTACCATCTGCTTTTTTAGTTTTCATCATTCTTATCCATGTAACCTCTATCTATCTCTTTTTCAGAATAACTATTATTTTATTATTTTATTTTGAATTTATACGTTTATCTTGATTTTATTTACCTCAAACATCTGGTTAAAGCGTCCTTACAATTTACTGAATACTCAAAGATGTGCAAAGGGCCCAAGTAGTTAACTTAAAAGGCAAACCTATGTTGCGTAAGAGCTAGTGGTCAGAAAAAAATAATAGACAACCATTATTGATCCTTTGGTGGAGATTTTTGACAGCAAGTCTGCAACAGCCAGCTGCTTTCTTTCCATACTGCACTAGGATCTTTACTCACTGGTTTGTGACCATCCCTCATTGGTCATTCAAAAGTGGGTGTGAGTCTTGAAATGTGCGACTCGTGTCATCTTCGAACTCATCTTCGATATCTAGTATATACCCTGAAAGTAGCAGATGTGATTTGTGGCAATTAAAACCCATTTGTTCATCTCCTGTAGTGAGCCACAGTCGTACTGAGGGATGGTTTTCTTCTGCCAACAGTTGTCCACCACCAGCACTTTGGCTTTGTCGTGGTATCCTGTCACTGACAGATGCTGAGGTGGCAGAGAAGTCATACTGTCAATGTGTTGGAACAGAGATTTTAGTAGCTGAAAGGTGTTGTCAAACTTTCACGAGGTTGTTGTGTGCTTGATCTGAATCTCAGGAGAAAGGGTCGCGGCAACGAAGGCCGACCTGTGTTGAGAAACCGTTGAATACAGGAAGTGAGGGACTGTGTTCTGGGGTGTCTTGTTTTGGGTCCTGGGAAAAGCGGAGCAGGACCAGTCAGAGCAGCAACAGAACTGCACTGAATCCAGGATGTTGGGCGGAGTGCGTGTGCGTTTCAGTGTGTTGTTGTCGTATTCCGATGTTTTTGCGAAAAAGCATTTGGCAGGCAACTCATACAGGCGTGACAGTGCGTGTGAGCGAACTCGTTGGCGTCGCCGTTTCAGAGTGTGTTCTTTTAGGGAAGACTTTGCTGTGAGTGTTTGTGTGTCTGTCATCGTTATGAATGTGTGAAACTAAGCGGAGTGTGTGTGCGCATGTCTGTCATAGTTGTTGAATGTGTGAAACGGGGCGGAGAGTCCGAGCGAAGGTTTGTGTGGCTTTCTGGCTGCTGTGCGTTTTAGTGTGTGAAGCTGAGTGTAGTTTGTGTGTCATCACAGTGAATGTGTGAAACAGGGCGGAGAGCGAGTCAAAGTTTGTGTGTCTGCATGCCCGTCTTTGATGCGTGTGTGTGTGTCGGCCGTCGTTGTTGAGTGTGTGAAAGTGGTTGGAAACCGTGTGTCTGTATTTTTCTGTGCGTGTGACAGCAGATGACGGATGGGCCGCCAGGACGGAGCAGGGGACGATGAATGAGGTGACAGACAGAGACGGATAGCCCTTTATCCCTCCGTCACAATCCCTCTTTCTCTCTCCCTCTCTTCTCTTTCTCCGCCTGTCGGGATGATGCAGTGCCTCTTGTTCTCTCACTGGAAGGAGGAGAGGGAAGGGGCAAGATGGGGAGAAGGAGAATAGAAAAAAATTGCATTCATCTGGCATCAGTGTTTACTTCAACCCCCTCCTCTTCTTCTTTCCTTCGCTTTTTCCCCTTTGCCTCCTTTGCTCCCACTGCTTGCTTTATCCTCCTCTTCCTCTGTCCCCATCCTCTTCTTCTCTTCCCATTCCCTGCATCTCCTCCTCCTTCCCCTCCTCTTTCGACTCTCTTTTGCTGATCAGAATCAAGTCTATCGCTTCTTTGGAGTTATTCAGCTCCTTTGCTCTTTCATTTGTTTCTTTTTCAGGCTCTCATCCATTGTCTTTGGTTGCCATTCTTTTCATATCAAAAGAAGCACATTCCTCTCACCGCATATGTGCTTCCTTACGTAATTTCTGTGTACACATCTGCCAGAGTGCATCTTTTTGTGTGTGATCCGCATTCTTTTGGGGACATTTTTCATGTTTGAATGTCAACCTGTGCGCTTTCATATGTGCACATTGATGCTTTAGTTTGAGCGCGCGCGTGTATGTGACATGTTGGTGAATGGCCGATAAATCACGCTGACGGGCCGTTTGTTAAGTGCTCGGGTCCCGGTGATCTGGATGGTTCCGGGGTCCTGGGACAGGACGGAGACAGGAGTTCCCCCGAGGATGCGCGCGCACACACACACACACTGAAACATAGATGGACACATGCTTCACAGAGGGGAAAAAACAAACAAACCCTAGGAGTCAGCATGTGTGATGCAGGAAAATGTATCGACATATGGTAAAAGCATTAAAGTTGGATGCTGAGTCGTATTGGATCAAGACTTTAAACATGCAATTTCCATTTCAGAAAGAGTCTTTACCTTGATTTGAATTTCCTAGTGAACATCAATCTAAAGCTTTTACTGGTGACTACATGCATCTGCTCTGTATCTAGTGGAATGATATACAACGATTGATAAGATTAACCTCACTAACATGTACTTCATATTGCACTAATTATCTGATTCTTGCCTGATATTCTCTACGTTTTAGGCAGCATGGCTATGACATAGGTATTGAACTTGTTGTTATTAAAACATCTTTACATTTACATACATCACTCACATCAAGACTTTACCTCAGGCTGAAGTTATAAAGTGATGTTTTAGTCAGACAGCAAGCCTAAGAATCAATGTCAGCTTTTGGTTGCTGACATTTTCAAGACTTAGTGCTGCAGATGCACAACACTTAGGAAACTTCTTAGGTTTCTCTTGGCATGAGGCAAACATAACTGTGTTGCTACATCTGGTTATATAAAGGACTATTTCACTCTAATCAAGAATGTGCACAGTGTATTTTTGACAGTTGGCATAGAAGAAACATACACACTTTTAGAAAGAGGAAATGAACCAATGTCTACAAAAGGGTGTCAGTCAAATGCGTTTCCACTAGCTGGAAATGAAGACGAGACAGAGTGGAAGGATTTTTCCAAAGTTTTAATACCTAATCTATCTTGTTTTCCAATGCTGTTCTGCCACTGTCCACAATATGTAATGCTCGTTTCCAGTGACAGCTCGTTTTAGTTGGGTTTCCATTCTCTCTGTGCATTGTGCAATTTCTTAACTTTCCATTGTGAAGGTACAGAGCTTTAAAGCTGGTTATAAAAGCAAAGTAACCAGAAAAGCCACAATAATTTCCTCCATTGAGCAATTAGTCACTTTCTTTGTCTGAGAGTTTAAAAACGTTTTTGGCAAAGAGAATTTAGAATATTGAGATGCAGCCGATGTCAGATGTTCAAACCCTCTTTACTACTGTGCATAGAAACTAATGTGATTGTTTCTGCTTGTAACAATCTCGATACTTCAATAGGAATAAGAATACAATAAGAACTGGGGATACTTGACTACCAAAATACACAATTTCTCTGTTTCGGCCAACTAACGTACATAAGCATCTTCCACCAAGCTGCTTGCTGTGCGACCACCATTAAACTTTATCATCAGACAGACACCTGTTTCCCCATGTCCTTGTCAAGTTATCGATTACAGCAGCTGGTTTCCAAAGCTGTTTTATGGATTTGTCTAATCTCAAGGAAGTGAAACTTAAACAAAAAGAATCCACAGTTGATGTTTTCCTCTTTCTGCAGATTTGACTGTTAGACTTTTTTGTTCTTCTTCAATTAAATTGAAATCTTGAGCTTTATAGGAAGGCAAGCAATCAGACAAAATACATCTGTAAGTAGTTACTGGCTTCACTATGAATTAAACTGTTGCTTCACTTAAATTAAACCCATTAAGTCTATAAAATGTCAGAAAATAGTCCCATTACAGCTTCTTCAGGCCCAAGATAACATTTTTAAATTACTTTTTGTTTTGTCTAAGGAAGAGTTCATAGCCTAAAGTTTTATGATGATTTAAAACAGAAGAAAACAATAAATTCTCACATTCAAGAGACTGGAACCAGTTAATGTTGTGAAATTTGTGCTTGATGCTGTAATTAACTAGATTCACTGATGGTCAGAATCGTTGTTGAGTAGCAGTTTCAGCTGTTTTAGCTTGAGAGTGAACTATGGCCATAGTGCTTCCAACTGAACAGTATGTAAAGGTGGTGTGACCCCACTGAATTGATTGGATTAGACACCTCACCTAGAAGTCGTTTCCTTCTTACCCTAAAAATCCTTTCTTACACTACACTCTCTTAGTTCAGTGGCAACCTTCAACAGCAACACACAGGCCAGATTTTTAACTTTTATGGCAAAATATTTCAAACTGTCTAGAAAAAGGTGGATTTGCTGTAACAAGCTTATCTGAGCTGTCAGCAACTTTCTCCTGTTCTCTACAATTGCTAAATCATTTGGTGAGCGTAGGAGGCTGATTGTGTTAGTGTGTGTGTGTGTGTGTGTGTGGGTGTGTGCGTGCGCACTCCCCAGACTGCCCTTCTCCACAGATCCTATCAATCCTCCTATATTTAGAACTTTCAGAAGTTTGTGGTTACTTCAAACCTTTGGCTGGCCCTGGCCCTGGCGTTTGTGTGTGTGTGTGTGTGTGTGTGTGTGTGTGTGTGTGTGTGTGTGTGTGTTGCGGTGTGGCGGCCCCCCAGAAAAAGGCTTGCAACAGTAGAGCTCAACTCAACCCGTTCACCAGTCTGTCAAATGCCAGGAGCACATTCTTCAGCCTTCTGTCCAGTCGTGCATGTCTTTTATGTCATTGATTGCACTGGGTTCATTCCTTCGGTTGACCACAGATAGTCAGATTCCAACCATTCATGTGTCCCTCTAGTTTCTCTTTCTTACATTTTTTTTTAAATTTGCCTTTATTGAACTTTCCCTCCTTTGGCTTTCTTCTTTTTTTTTACTCCTCCCTCATTTATGTGCCAATGATTATACTGTATCTCTGTCCTGTCCTTTCTTTGGCTTTTTAAATGTTTCTTCTTTTTCCCTCTGCACCTTCTTTTCCTGGCTTACTTAACTTTTTTTTTAACTGCTTCAATTACCTATGTATTAAATCTCCTTCAATTTACTCCAGTTTTCCTCGTCCTTCATCCACTTTTCAGTGTCTCTTTCTAGTTAATCCCTTGATTTTCTCTACTTTAGATCTTTCTTTGTTTCCATTATGGATCATTTGCTTTAATCTGTTTCCCATCTACCCATCGGTAGATATTCCATCGGTCCAAAACACACATTTTCCTTCTTAGCACAGTCTCTCTCACACAACCACGCATACGGCGTCCAGTACTATCTGTCTGCCCTCTGCCTGACGCTGGTGTGTGTCCCAGTCATTACCTCACAGGGCTTCCCCCTCACTCTCCAAAAGCAACATGTCACAGCATGACAAGTGCTGCCCTTATCCTGACTCTAGATTGACCAGCATAGCCAGTAACGATTATCCAGTGACAGGATAGCAGATTCCCCCCCTCTGCTGTTGTATGTGTGTGGATGTAAGAGACGAGGCCCAGTGGGAGAAGAAAACTCCATCTCACCTCCTTGTAACCCAGACTAATGAGGCAACAAGAGTGATGGTTGGAAAAGAGAAGGAAAGGTGTGGAGACATAGTTTAGAAACGGAACGAGTGAAATGTATGAAGACATAAAGGATTTAATGATTATATTTTGACTTTCTTTGGAATTTCTTATTTCTTTCAAACCCCTGATAATTATTAGATGACACAAGAGGGAGCTTTTTTAAAGAGAGGTTTTACTTCATCAGTATTAAAGTCACTATCTGAACCTTTTGAGTGACTTGCGTAATATGCTTTACTATACACAGGGGGTCATTTGTTCCCATGAAAACCAAATTCAAATGGAGTAAAGTCAAATCCAGAAAGTGTAGGTCATCTGTATGCTTTTACAGGTGTTTTTTGTACATGCATAGATGAGGGTACGGTTTTTAACTGGATTTCAAAGAAGCAAAGCAAATTTGTTCAGTGCAGCACCTGATTATGTAGAAAATGAGTTTAGTTTTATTTTCTGTTGTTAACTGCAATCGGACCCTTCGGACTCATGTCCTCCATTAGAAGAAGCCGTTGTTTGGTTCTTGTTTTTGTACAGAATGAAAAACACTTTGCATAAAGCGAGGTCATGTATCACTGTAGCAGGAAGCCTTCACTTGATTCTGTCGAAAGTTTCTTAATTCATTGTTCCTGTCTCGAGTGCACATGCTACTTAACGCTACTTGCTTCCTTTTGGTTTCCTGACGCCCACTGAAATAAATTCTACACTATTCCAGGAAATAATTCCTCAAAAACATATTGTCACAGAAGCTTTGTTGTTTATGTCAGCCTCTCTGTATTTAGCAGTTAGACTCAAGTCAGTATGAACGATGCCAGCGTTGCATTGTACTGTATCACTGCTGTTCTTTATAGCATGTATACTTGCCAAAGTTTTGTTGTTGTCTTGAAATCAGTAAATGGAGTTTCAAGCCAATGTTAAACCTATAGTGCAGTTCATAGGACGTACACTCACTGTAAAGTTCGATTGAATTCAATGTACAGTAGAAGCTCTGTTGTGAATTCTGCTTTTCTAAGGTTAAAACTGAAAAAAGTTAAAACGGTCAGAAATGTAACAATTCATTTATGTTTATAATTGAGGTCTTTACATAAGGACATGGTTCCAATGTATTTGCTACAACATTCAAAATAAACAACAGTTCTTTATCCAAAATATATACACACAAACTGGAAAAGGACTTTATATATACAATATATGTGTTTTCATGGCTGCCCTTTAACTCAAATTATTAATTACTAATTATTACTAAACATTCTTGTGTCTGTCTGATCAAACATAACTGAGTTCCTGCTAACGCTTTTACTCTATAGGGGCCTAGGATAAGCCAGGTGTCCTTTACAAGTAAACTATAAGTCAAGATGCTCCATAGTGAGATAAATTGGCATGATGTGACCTTTTTCCATTTCCGTGTGTTAAGCAGCTCAGACCTTCCAAAGCAAGGCCTAATATTTAATGTGTGTCCTTATCCTAGGGCCCACTTGCTTTTTTTATTTATTCTTTATTGTTGAAGTTGATAAAAACTTCAAACTTGAATTAAAAGTAGTTTGAAGTTGAGTCTTTAGGTAGATAAGTTCCAAGTAAGGCATGGAACGTAGTGAAGAGAAAGTCAAGAAACTGAGGGGTCAGTAGAAGGGTGAGGTGAAAACGAGGACAGCAAGATATAGACGAGGTCAGAGAGAAAATCTGCTACCATCACATTCCTGAAGACTGTGGTCACACTGGGACAGCTGCAGTGTGTGGATGTGTTTGTGAATTTGTGTGTGACGGGTCAGGTTCAGGAAGGGGACTGCTTCCAAGGCAGAACTGTACATATGTGTCAGGGTTCAACAACGGCCAGAACATATACTCACCCACGTCAGCAACGGGTTGACTTTTGACCTGTTAGCTCTTGGGAAGGAGGAGAGAGGATCAACAGGTAGATGCAAAGAGAGAAGATAAATGTAGTGGAAGAAAAGGAGGAGGGTGAAAATACAAAATCTGAACAGAAGGGCATAAAAGAGGGCAACAGTAGAAAGTTTCTTCGGAAGACTGGAGAAAAAGTGGATGGATGAATGAATCCAAAAGAACATGACAGGAGGAGATGGAAATGAGAAAGAAAGCGTGTTGGCCAGATTCTGAACTTGCCGAGAGAGAAAACGAGACGTGAATGCATGAAAATGTTGACGGAGCGGAGCAAAAAGCGAGGGATAACGAGTGAAAGAGTGCAGTCAGGTGAAAGTGATACGGCGGGTGAAACGGACATACAGGGTGGTCCCTCTGCCTCTTTACCTCGCTCCCCCTCTCGCTCCTCGGGAGGCTGACACGTCCCTTCATCCGTTTGACCGGTCGCAGAAGGGGGGATGAATAGAGGAGTGGAGAGGGGTGAAAGAGCGAGATGAGTGGAGAAGAAAGAGGGCGAAGCGCGGATGAGCAGCAGACGGACATCTAAATGCTCGCCTGCCGATCTATTGGAAGAGCGGACGAGGGTTGGTCACACACAAATAAACTGTTGACCATAACGCAGCAACACATTTGTTTTAGTGGACATTTGTGTGCACACATTTTTTTTCAGGCGTTCAAACACAACATTTTTCTGCCCAGCCCAAACAGAAAGCTAAAAATGCTAGTCAGTTGGGCATGGGGTTGGCCGAGCAGTCGGAGACATGCTAGCCCAAAACTGGCCAAGGCGTCCCATCCCTCTATTCCCTTTTGTCGTCTTTCCTGTGTGCTTTCCACTGTTGCGCCAACAAAGCTCCATGGGATGATTTATTTACGTTGTTTTTACGGTTTGATGGTGACTTAAATCTGACACCGCTGCAGTTAAGTCCTGCAGAATGTAGCAAAGCGTCCAAGACCGTTCAGATTTTACTAGACAACTACTTTAGGTTTTGCCAGGTTTTGGCCAGGAGCCTTTCTGTATGGAGTTCTCCCAGGGTCCCACCAACCCTTTCTAGGACGAGCAAATATAGTAGGACAATGCATGGCTGGACTTTGCACAAAACATCAGAAATTAAACCATGCCTGTCCCCTCTGGATCCATGTCGCAAGAAGAATAACAAAGTATGCCATTATAAATGTAGTTAAAGTGCATAGGGAGCTGTACCTGTAACTCATTCAACAACACAGTGTTTTTTATTTTAGATTAGAAATTGAAACAATGGTCAATTTAAAAAACACCTTCATTCTGGAACCAACTTTGGGAACCAACGCTGCAGGTGGATTTTCAAGATGCATCGGTGCACATGGCTACAAGTGAGATTTGAACTCTTGATGGAATCTCATTTTATAGACAGTTACCCAATGTCTCATCCTATTTTCTGTTCGCCTTATTTTATTTTATCCTGTATTTTTTGAGTAAAATCAGGTTTGTCCGTAAAAACACTAAAAACCCTTCTATGAACTTTTGTCAGTTGAGTACAAATTGATAACTGATATTACATTTTAAAAATCGTCATCTTTTTTTATGTTCTCTTGCCCCTCACTTATCCTCTGCTATGCCTGTTCTTTGCTTCCTGTTTGATTTGTTCTTTCGCTTCCCTCCAAAATGCTTCTAGAAGCCATTTAGGCTGATGTCTGTGTCGAACACGCTGTGCACAAAGGCATGTTAGCTACACACAGATAGTAAATGCAATGTGAGCTTAATGGGATAAGTAATAGTGCCAGCAACGGGTGGGAACAAGCTGTCAGACGCCAAACCACCCTTATCTGACCACACATACGCCCACATGTACTTACACTTCCACAAAAAGTATATATCAGCTGCTTGCACAGTGACACACCTGTGTTGGGTGTGCTTTCCTTTTCTGTACTTTATAGCCAGCTGTGTGCGCGCACACACCTGCACCCTGCAGGTTCTGAGTATAATAAACAGAGACCCCGCTGTGCCGTGCCGTGTGTTCATATCTGCGAATTTATGAGTTTATTTGTGTGGGAGAGGTCACTTTGCTCTTGTGATTTACTGTGTGGTGTTCTCGGCCCCTGTCTCAACTTCCTGTCCCGTCTGTGGCCGGCCTTATCAGTGTGACAACAGGTCAGGCTGTGGTCACAGCAACAAAACCACTCGCTGACCTGATTGGACGGGTGGGAAGCGGCAGGTTGATACTCCCACCAACGTTCAAGTAGCGGTCAGGAATTAGAGGGGGTTTACGAAGGGTCAAGGTGGTTCAAGCTCACTCTCAGAAACACGCAAGTAGGTCAGTATCACATTGACGCAGAAAACCGCAAATGTAGGCACTTGGGCTCTCTCATAGCCTCCTCTCTCTAGTCGCCAGTCACTGTCAGTTTTACATGTGCATTTACACACACAGAGTCAGCATGCGGTGACCGGGTCAGGTCATTGTTCTGTGTTATCACCCTCGACCTCTTCGCCAGGATCCCCGATATGACCTGCATCTACACCCCTTCCTGTGTCAGTGTGAGTGTGAGAGACTCTGCGCTCATTCCATGGTCAAACCAAAAAGTTGAGACCCTTAAACAACTCTCACCTTTGAACTGTTTCTCGTTTTGGCCTCATTGGGGAGATTGAAGTGTCGGAGATGTAGTTGATGTCTAGCAGTGTCATGTTGTAAAAACACATCTGATTTGTCTCTGCATATTAGATTTGGGCCGTGGAGTTTGAGTGATAAACGTATTTACAATTTTTACATATTTTGTGGGATTTCTGTAGCTGAAAAGTTTTTAGAATGATTTCTTCAAACTGACTGAAGCTTCAGCAAAGTGAAGTCTGAAAAGTGGGTGAACCCAAAATGAACTTCTGGCCCAGAATTAACCTCTGCAAACTGTTTGCAACCAAATTGACTTTTAAAAAGTGACTGAGGCCAAATTGACCTTTTTAAAAAGTGCTCAAATCTAAATTGAGCTCCCAGCACAGCTAAAAGCTGCTGTTTTTCTGGCCCTGTTTGTTTTGGAGTATTCTGTCTTTATTTGCTTTATCAGTGCACAGAGCAACTCCCAGCAGGCCCCTCTGACTTCAGCCTGCACTCGTTTATCGTCTCCCCGTTTCTCTCTCACTCCTTCTTCCTTCTCTGTAACGTCTAGTTACCCTCTGCCTGACCTCCTTCACTCCCTCCTTTCTCTTTCTCCTGCAGTCCTGTAATATTCCCCCAATCATTCTTTTTGAGTTTTCTCTCTTGCCTCTCATTTACCTCCTCTTATTCTTTCTCTCTCCTACTCCATGTTCCGTCTATGTCTCTCACTCGCCCTCATTCTATCTGTGTAGTGTCTAATTGACAGCGGAGACCCCTGGTTGAACCACCAGCACTCTTCTCTTGTTTTTGTTTCACTTATTTTCCACACTCCTTCCATTTTAGTCCTCTCACCTCTTTGGAGGGGTCGCACAACTTCTCTTTGTCATTGCTGACAAAGAGAGAGGGAGGATAATCTTACTGATTACCAGAAACTTGCTTGTTTTAATACTGTACCTTCTGTGAGTGGGAAAGAAAAGGCAATGAGCATTAGTGTCCCCTCTTTAAACACACGCTGCCTTTGGCCTCTGTGACCTTGGCCAAGGTACGTCACCACCTGAACCAGTGGGTATTAAAGAGTATAATGACTTCACTGAAAAGCTGACAGGTGGGAATCTGTTAAACTATTTGAGATAATAAGTAAAGAGTGTTTTTATGCAAATAGAGAAACAACTAACAAACATTTCCTAAGGCATTTGTACAGCAAAACAAACTCCCCCCTTGGCTTATTAAGTTGACCCATTTTATGTGGTTGCTAAATATACAGGAGTATATTTGCTGCTTTGTGTAAAGTTTATATTTGCTGTTTGCTGCTCACCTCTGACCCCTCTGCAAAGGAGACCAATGCAAAAGATAATTTACCTGCAGGGAGCAATAAAGTACCATGATTTTGTCTCTTCTTTGCTGTTTTATTAACCTGCATATGACGAGTAGGAGCAGTCAACCTACTGTGAAGCAGCCACCACAGTTTGTGCTGTATTGTGGTTCCTGGCATTGGTAAACTGCGGTTGTGAAAAAAAGGCTGTAGGCAGAAGTACAAAGATGTAAGCTTTTGGTTTTAATTAAATTTTTTGGCCCTGTAGGTAGAAACAAAAATAAGTTTACAAGCTTACTCCATTCCATTCATAGTTTAAGATTGTGTGATACTGCTGAAGGTCACACGTTTATTTGTTGTAATGTGAACAAATAAGGACTTTAACAAATGTTAGAGTAAAGTTGCGAGGTAAACATGAACAGCTGGGTAGTGACATCATACTCTCTGTTGGAATTTAGGTAAAATTGGTCAGACATGTCAACCAGACATTAAGACAGCCAGTAGTCAGACGGCATTGCACAATAATACGACCTTTGACCTGTTGCTTTCAGGGGTCAAGAGCTGACTTTTTGGGTTAAGTGTATAATCCTTTTTCCTAGAGGGTGTCCGTGAGTTGTGTTTGCAGATAACTTTGACCACCCTGGTTTTGAACTGTCACTTCAGCATGAGTGATTATGAGTAATATAAGCACTGATTAAAAAGCCACACAGTCATTTCCTCAAATGTAAAAGGTTTCTCTCTATCTCAACATCAAAGTCAGTTCTGCATTGTTGCTCGTCCAGATCTAGATCTATCGTCCTAGATACTATGCATTTCCTTTTTTTTAGATGATGCTTCAAATAATTCATCTTTAAATGAAAATTTAAATTGAACATATTGAATAAATGCATTAAATTGTTGTTTTTCATTTAATTAAAACAACCATAATACAGAAGTTGGGATGCAGTTACATAATGAACTTTTGGTTTCTTTTTCTCTGGAATTTTTATCTTGGAAAGGACTCTGAAAGGCAGGATTTAGACCAGTTTTGTTTTTATGGTCATTAGAAAACACTTTGAGACCTTTGATCCCTGAAACCTGTCAGTGATTGAAAGTTTTAATTGCAAGTAAAAAGAACGATGTAGATTGTGTCCGGTAGAGAGAGAATTTCTGCGTTAAGTGAATTCTTGTTGCACTGTGATGGACACGTGTCAAAATGCTTCATCCTTATGTTCCTCCACAAGCAGGGAATTTAGTTGTTCTTTCTGGTCTTATGAACCTTTTGAACTCGAGGCAGATGTCAAGAATCTAATTTAACTGACCAGCATCAGTGTGGTGTGTAATGACCTTTGAACCCCAGTGAGAACTTGGCGATAAAGTAAAGGGCAAAGAAAAGCGACTGGTGAAAGACAGGTGTCAAACCAGGTTTTTGATGTCGTAAATAAAATTCCATGCCGTAAAGCTTCTTCGTTGTCTGATGGTTTTCAGCCCTGCATAGTTTTCTTTGGAAGAGCAGTAGATAAATGGGTGGATGATTGATGGATGGTGAAAAAAACACTCACTAAATGGACAGGTGCCAAAATGACTGCTGATAAAAGTGCAATCCACTTTCTCTGGTTTTGTGACCTTTAGCCTTTCCTGTCAAAGGATGGGCGCCCAAGTCTGTGAGAGGGTATGTTTGCAGAAAGCGACAGATAATGGGGTGTAAAGGAGGGAATGCAGTCAGAAAACGTTTTAAACTATGACTTACTGATGACTTACTGACTACTAACTAACCGTTTTTTTCCTTCGTAGTAGCAATATTCCATAAACATGATGATTGGTGACCCTGACATTTATCATTAGAATAGAAATCCAGGAATTCCCTGATGATCACAAACAAATAAATCCCGCCCACAGCCGGAATAACCATTAACCAGTCTGATAAACACTGACGGAGCAGAGAGCAGGAGGAGGATGACAAGAGGATGACAATGTGCTCAATCAAAGGGGAACAAGGACACTAGGAGGAAGAAGCACAGGAGAGAAAAAGAAATGAAGTGATGGTAGATACCGATGATAAGGGATAGGAGTTTTGTGGTTTAGAGGTGGAATGAAGAAAACAAGGTGAAACTGAGAGAATGTGATGTGAGCAGGAAGGAAAGCAAGGATGAATAGGAAGAGAAAAGGTGAAGAATCTATTATATTTACTTTAGAGTAAAACGACAGGAAGAACAAGGACAGTGAGTAAAAGAGGGCAATGAATTGATAGGCATGAAGACCACAACAGTAAAAGATGAGCAAGTGTGGAAGAGAAAGGCAGAACACAATGAAGTGATGCATTCAATGAGAAGAAAAGAGACGGGGGCACAGGGAGAGCTGGCAAAATGGAAACCAAGCGAGAGGGAGACATGGAGCTAAGAAACCCCATTAACGGAGGTGAAACGGGTAAAAACAAACAAGAAATGTGAGGGCAACACTTTGTTTTTCTGCTGGTCCCCTCAAAAGAATAAGAGGAAGTAATAATCTGTGTGTGCTTGTGGAGACAGGAGCGATAGCGCAGGAGAGGTCATGGCGAGGTGAGAGTGGGGGAGTGAGACGGAGAGAGAAGTTCAGCGAGAGGTGAAGAGAGACCTGCCGTTGTGTGTGTGTGTGTGTGTGTGTGTTAAGGTGAATCAGGGGTCAGGTGCGTGCGTGTCAGGACGACCTGCTTGCCTGCCTGTGGCTCTTTTTTTTGGACATCCACACGCTCGCTTTTCCTTTTTTTTCCCCTTCATCTTCATTTTCATCAGTCTTATCTGCCTGTCCTCCTCCTCGCTCTCCCCGCTGTCCTCCCTTCTTGTTGCACTTCTCCTACTGTTTGTACCCTCACCTCCTTCCTCCCTCCATCTAAACTCATCTACTGACCTCAAGTTCACTCAGATCTCCCCATCCTCTCCTCCTCCTCCCTGTCCTCGTCTCATCTTCCCTCCTTTACACCTTCCTTTTCTCTTGTCTCTTTTGCTCTTCTATCTCTATTCACTCCATTTCTTTCCCTTGTCCTTTTGTCCCTTTCGTCTGCATCTTTTTTCAATCTCACCTCTTCTTTCTTAAAGTACCTGCATTTGAGAACAGACCCTTCTCTTTTCTCTTCTTATTCACATTTTTAAAATGCTCTTATTTCTTTCATTGCACCTGTTCCCCTTTCTTCCTCTTTTCGTCGCCTGTTGTTCTTTTTGTCCCTTACAATTCAGATTTTTTCCCCCACTTTTGTATCTCATCCCCTTCCTCATCTGTCTTCTTGTTTTTTTTTAATACTTCTGTTTTCCTCTTCAAGGATAGAATATATTGCCCGTCTCCTCACCTGTGCCCGGGATCTGCTCTTTTTCTTGACTTCTTGTCTTGTTCCACCATCTTTCTCAGCCTTTCTCTTGTCTTCTCTTTGATTTTGCACTGGTAGTGATTATCTGTTTTTCTTTACCTCAGAAAAAAGTAGATGCACAGATTGATTCCAGAGAAAAGACGGCAACCTGATCTTAGATAACCCAACGCTTGTGCATGAATGTGTAAACACAGCTCTACAGCATTCCTTCCTTCAAACAGACAGCTGCGGTATCTGTCTATCTGGCATTCCTTACAAACGCACAGAGAGGTGCATGTACACAAGCAAACACGCACACACACACTATGATGCATCGGTATCTGTCTACTGACATATTAGTTCACATAACCTCGCAGCCAGATGCTGCTTGTGTCTTATTGTGGGGCGTACCTGTTTATGCATGCGCACGTAGCATGTGTAGATGTGTGCTTGTACTTGTTTATGTGGCAGGATTAGCAGGTCAAACCTCGGCCGTGCAAGGGTGAAGTTGGGGACAGAGGAGAGAGATGAATAGAGAAGTGAAAGGAGCAGAGGGAGGAAGGCAAGGAGATGGTGGAAGGGAGGAAAAGACAGGAGGGAGGGCACATTTAAGGAAGTCTAGTTCAACGTCTTATCTTGGCAGTCTCCCTCCAAATCCCAATTTAGAGGAAACATACGTTTTACAAAGGCTTTGGTGAAATATTTAGAAGACTTCCTGTTTTCATGAGGTGAGTTTTCCTGGCTGACCCATTTTTGTAATCTTTATGGACCAAGGTGTCATAGGAATGGGGGAGGGGCAATTAGAGACATTGGTACAAACATTTGACAAGACCAATAAAACAGCTTAGACTGTCCTACAAGAGAGAGAATCCACTGCTGAACCGATCACTGAACAAGATTTAGTAGTTCAGCTGTCACAGTAGTGGGATTCTTAGATCTATGATGTATGATGTCAACCTGTGATTCTTAATGCAAGGTGTGAACATTTTAAACCACGTCTCCCATGTCTTCTGCTTCCTCTTTGTTTAATGGAGCACCTACATTGCCTTCCTCTTCTCCTCCATCCCTCACCCTTATCTATCTTTATCTGCCCTTCCTCTACCCTCCCTCTCTGCACTGTTATCCATTTCTCTCCATCTGTGTCTCTTTCCATCTTCGCTCTCTTATTTTCTCTCTCTCTCTCTCCCCCACATGTGGTTTTGCTCTCCATCTCTCTGTACTTTGTCCCTCTCTTCCCTCCCTTCCTCTTCTCTCTCTTCTCTCATCCCTCACTCACATATGGTTTCTCTCTCTGGATCTGTGTATGTTTGGTGTTACTAAGAGTTCACTGGGGCTCCCTGCTTGTGTGTGTGTGTGTGTGTGTGTGTGTGTGTGTGTGTGTGTGTGTGTGTGTGTGTGTGTGTGTGTGTGTGTGTGTTAGACGGAGAGAGAGACATAGTGCATAGTGTATGTCTGCAGGCTTAAGGGTTTGCTTGCCCTGGCTCGTGTACGCGTCGAGTAGAGTTCAGGGGAAGCAGCAGGTTATGCAACACTTTGAAATGTGTGCCATTTGGAGGAAACGTTAGCATCCTTTGCTTCTCCTGTTTGCCCACTATACTGTTCTTTACTGCATTTTACTACTGTTTATTTACCTGTGTGTATGCATTTGCTCAAAAAGTTCCACAAATTGAGCAACTCAGTAGATTATCCCGTTATTATAAACATCAGGATTTTGTTGCCCCAGCTAATTTTGATTTACTGATTTTTGTTAAGAAATCTCGAGATTTCTGCATTTTAAAAGAAATCTTGATTGATATTTATTTGATTTGGAGTTTGTACAATTTCATATTTTCTTGCTTTTCAAGTAGATTCCAACTCTTACTCAAGATGTTGACTTGTTAGTGTGACTCTGTGCGAGCCAGCAATGTACTGGATAATTCTCTGCTGAATCTGAGTTTCAGCTGTTAAACTCACAGTGTCTGTCTTGTCCTTCATCTAGTTACTGGACCTGTTTACCCAGTGGGACTGGTCAACCTACCTGGCTGACTACGGCAAACCCACCTGCAAATACCTGAGGGTGAACCCAAACAATGCACTGGCCCTGTTGGAGAAGTTAGTAGCCCTTCATGCATCCATGGATCCTCACTTCACACCCAAGGGTCACAACATACAATTTCAATTTGAATCATCAAGTCGTTTATCAACTAGTTTTTTAGTTGCTATGGTTCCTGCTTCAAATAGAATATATTTAGCTTTTGAGATGTAATAGATTATATATAATACATTTATTAATCAAATTTATACTGTGCTTTTTTCAGTTAAACTAGGTTTTACTGTTAAACCTAGTGGGCTCGTTTTAGGAAATAATATGCATTAAACTTTGCATAGTGTCTCACTTTGCTTGTCAGCAAATCAGTTCAGTTTCACTAAGGAACCTTATTTCTATTTCAAAATGTGTGTGTGTGTGTGTGTGTGTGTGCGCGTGCGTGCGTGCGCATTGTGCAAGTTGATGAGATGACTGTTATGACTGTGTCATACCTTGGGCCGATTGGACTGAGGGTTTCTGCAGACCAAAAGCAGAGTGAGACATCTTTTCGAGTTAAATCAATGTCTTAGATTATGAAAAATGTATTAATTTCAAAACATCAAGATTAACTTCTAGTGCTGAACCTTTGACGTTGAAGTCAAGTAGCTACTGGAAAACAAGATGTGCCGGAGGACTAGGCCATTACACCAGTAGGCAAAACAATCAAACTAATATCTTTAGTTACATACTGGCATATACATGTAGTTCACACATTTAAAAAATATCTGATGGAATTTGAATATTCTGCTTTTGTTGACCATCTTGTCGTCATCCTTCATGTCTGCTGTGTTTTGACAGGTTATTTAAGCCGTGAGTATTGTCTCTGCTGTGTGTGAGATGGATTCTGGCATGAATAAACACTTTTACAGTAGATACCTACCTAAACTGAAAGCCAACTCTTTTTGTGGGTGTGTGTAATATGATGCTAAACGCACGCAAGTCCTCATCACATCCGGCTGCAGTGATGTTTATCGTGGTTGCTGGTAACAATGAGACGGTATTTATACAACAGGTCCCACATCTCGTTGAGCCACCAGATTACCAATGTGGAAGCTGAACCATGTGGAGACTCAAAGCTAGCTCCTGTAAAGGTTCTCATACAGATGCACACGAGCAACACATGAATGCAAACTGTCCAGACACACTCACTCCAATCTATTGTTCAGCACAGCACGGTTGACTTTCCTCAGTGGGGCTCATTATTTCCTCTAGAGCTCCACAGGCCTCAGGTGCAGCTCCGTGCCCAGGAGGAAGCACCCTGCTGGGGCTTGTCTGGTCTGCTGGGCCCCCCTGAACTTCCTGAAGGTTGAGAGTTCAGTGTTCTGCAACAAAACACATAAACACACAAGCTGAGACACACGTTCACATGTGACATACCAACACACGCACAAGCTTAAAGCTGATGTCCTTTTCTCTTTTAACAGGGGACTGTACAGTAGCAGAGTGTCTGCACGGAGCATGCTCATTTTTTAGGCTGCCACTAAACTGTGCATTTATCCACTTGTGTCTTTTACAACTGCTCAGTGTATATTTGTGTACTAACAGTTCTACACTGCATTACATATATAAAGTACTAAAACAGAACCTCCCTAACTTTATTTTTGTCCCTGACAGAATGAAGGAGATGGGCAGGAGGAACACCGTCTTCCAGTTCAGGAAGACCGACAGAGACAGACAGAAACTCATAGACACCATAATCAAACAGCTACGCAACCTCATCGCACAGCACCACACCTAAAGCAGCCAAGCCTCCGTCCGGTTGCCGACCGGTGAATAGACGACTTCGCTGATGTGTGCGACCTTGCAGCCAGTTGCTGATCCGTGTACCTTAAGCTAAAGGACTGACCTTTCACCTACTCCCGGTTGGAGGGACGTCCAACCCTGAACTGACTCTGCAAAGATCCCGTCATAAAAGGCTTGGTGTAGGCAGACTTAGACTGATAATGGTATTTAGATTGTCATTGTTTCTTCGAATGCCGGGTACAAAACAAGTATTCTGACACTTCACTGCATCTGTGTGAAACCAAACTAACCTATGGATTATCAGGCTTCACCTGAGCATCAGTCTGTTTGGCTGCAGGTAGTATTCAAGAAATTCACCTAATGCCTCTTCATGAACACTCATGCACACACATTTAGAAACAATTAAGCAATGTAGTCCTTCTCTAAAGTATAATGACAACAGTTACATTTGAGTTTTTAATGAATCTCATTTACACAGATTATTTAATGCATCACTGCTTTTGTTCATTACCATTCATTTGTTCATACCTACATTTGCACCTGCCTCATCGTTCCACATTCATCTTGAAGAAACAAACTAGGAGATGACCTGTGGAGAACAAGCAGTTGTATTAATAATCCTGTGTTGCTAAGTACCATTATCTACTACAACATACAAGTAAAAGTGAGGAAATGTGCTCAATCACAATATAAATAAAGCTCAATTTCTGCTCAATGTTGAGCAGAAATCTTCGAACTCATTGCCTTAAACACGTTGTTGCTCTGCTTGTTGCTATAGCAGCTGGATGCTGTTGAAGCAGTGATTGGTTGTAATTTACACTCGATTCCTGTGGGACTGTTTTACGTTTTCATAGGTTATTTCTCTCAAAACAGCGAGACTTTATTCTTTGTGCTGTGCTGTTCATATTTCTCTTCCATAAATGTAAATGATTTAGCTTCCGTCTGTCAGACAACCTGTTTGTTTTCCCCGTTGCTGTGGTTGGGTCACCTTGAATAGTAGCAAGTTGTTTCATGTGTGGTTTTAAAACGCACTGAACTTCAGGCATCGGAGGTTAAATAGTTTGGGAATGAATGAAATGTTGTTTCACTACGGATTTTTGTTTAAGATTGGGGATGTTGATATGGCAACGATTTCCCCCTTTCATATATAACCTGTGAACACTTGAATGTCTGCTCGGATTTGGCAACTTTATTCCTGGATCATAATGCCTGAAAGCACAGTCAGTATTTAGGATTTGAAAGGAGGACGTTGTCCTAGCATGGCAACCCATTCCTCCCAGACCCACCCATACACATATCTGGGGGGGTGTTGCCTGAGCATTTTTTGCTCATTGTACATAAGCAGATGGGTCTTAAAGGTGCCCCAAACTGGCAACTATTGTATTGTGTTGCATGGTTAATTAGAGAGAGACAAGTTTCAGTAGAGAACGTTGTACTAACGCCAAGCACAAACACTTTGTCTTCCATAAACATGGCCAAACGCTGATTATTATTTTTAACTAATATGGGTCTTTTCACTCTTATTGCTTTTGTCTTTAACATGGGTGCAATAATGGTGTCGGAAACTGCAGCAGTGTGTGTGTGTGTGTAAAATACTGTAGCGCTTTATAAAGGGAATCAAACCTACACATTTATGTCTAAAGGGAATTAAATTCTTCACATAAAAGCAGATGTAGCTGTTTTTTTATATTCATCTTTAGCTGTGTCATTTTCTCTACGTTGGTGTAAGGGAACGAGGTTGTTGTTGTTGTTTTCCAATGTGCCTTTGCTGTTATTTGTTTAGTTGTCCTTGCCAATAAAGCAGCGACACTGCTCACAGTCTACTGAACAGTCAGAACTGGACTTGCAGCCCTGCGGGTTTTTTTTTACTGAGATTTGCCTCTTGAGAAAGTATAACTAAAACCTTTTTGGTGAATGCAATGCACTTTTGTTAAAGTAAAAACCTTTACAGCTCTGACCGCAGTAACAAAGTGTTCCCTTCTTCCACCTGCTTTTCTCAGTCCCCACGCTCCAGGTTTTGTTGCTTCTTTGTTTTGTATCTTGTAAGCAGTAAGTTTTTGAGACAGAAGCACTGTACGCGCTGTTGTATTACCACTATAGAATGAAACTTAAGTAAAATACTAATGAAACCACAACCAATGAAAACATTATGGAATAAATGGAATAACAGTTGGAACATTTTGTCTGGACTTTTTATTTTAAACTTTTTCCATGTGGGGTCGGTGTACTTTATTTTACTGTGTTGTTCCTGATCTAAAGAAGTTAGCAATACTAACTGCTGAAGCTCTAGAAACATGCTGGATTGCATGACCCTAAATGTCTTGATAATTCTGTGACAAAATGGCTTCACAGTGGGAGATCGGTCACATGTTTTTATGTTTGTTACATAATAGTTTAAGCAAATAATTGCATTTTAAAAACATCCACTTTTTTCTAGACATGGTTTCACTAAAATGTTGAGTTAATGCAAAAACAAGTATCCTTATTACACACCATAAAACCAGTAATATATTTCATGTTTTCCAAACACTTGTCACATCTCTGTCTGTCCCTTTCTCGCCCACGCTGACAGACTCTCATCTCAGTGACCTTTGACCTCTAAGACAGCAGGGACGTCTGCTGTGAGGGATGTGATTAACGATGTGTGTGCGTCGGGGCAGCAGGTGGGAGGTGTGCGAGTCTGTTCACTGGAGGGAAGCGACGCAGATCCCAACCAACACAAACTCTCTGCATGCACTGGGTTCTCACTGCCCACTCTGTGTGTGTCTCTGTAGAAAAGTAGTGGAGCACAAAAGAAAATCCTCCCTTTCTCTTTCGGTTTTGCATGACTTCCAGGAACTAATTTCTCTTCCCCTTTTACACATTTTCCTGAAAATGTCCATGCAGTGATTAATCTCGGCTTCTAATAACCCTTGGTCTGCTCTTTCTTCTCATCTGGTGATTGTATGCATAACTTTGTTGTTGACTCTGCAGATTTTACTTCCCTGTTATGCTGTTTTTTTTTGTCACTAATGCCAACTTATGGTCATTGTTTTTTGGGGTTTTTGTGTTTTGTTTTACCTATAGTTCACCCAGCTCAGGTTTTGGTACATGCTTATACTACTGTATAATAAGTTGAATGGAATTTGTTGTTTTAGGGAGCAGCTGACAGGTGATTTCAGCTTATTTGCCTTTGCCTTTGTTTTTACTGTGTTCACTAGACTCTGTTATTATAATGTGATAAACTGCGAGAAACAGTATCTCCGGCAGGTGAAGAAAACACAACTGTGTAAGTGGGTCTTATCAGGTCCAGTCATGGCCGCCTTCCCTTCTGCCTCACACACACTGAGTGTTATCTCATTGTTACTCCTCCGACAGCGATGTGGCTCAGATTCATGTGATCTGGCAAGTAAGAGAAGAAGCAGATCTCATTCTGACACAAACACAGCATCCAGACTCTAATAAAACAAACTTTATGTGTCCGTGCCTGTGTTTTATGTTTTTAAGAGAAGCCAAACATATCAGGAGCCTGTGTGACGCAGATGCATGAAGATTAGATTTACTGAAAACGAGCAAAAGAAACCTTTTCCCTTTTAAAAGTGTCCAAACAAATGATAAATCTGGCCATTACCTCCATCGTGGAGGTGACTGTAGTGCATTTCACCTGATTGGTGAAAGAATTAACAGTGATGGAAAAGTTCTAGGTATATTTGCTGTAAAATTTGAAATTAAAATGTGTAAATCTAGCGTCAGTGTGTTATGAGTGAATTTGTAAACACCTGTTTTACTTTGTAAGCCAACATACCAAACGAAGCTTTATAGATGCAGAATACAACTAAGACAGTTGTGTTGATCATATAATAATAATGATTAATTGGAATGCTTGAAATATTCAGTAATTAACAATTCATAACAGACAAATATTTCTCTTGCTAAACAGGGGGAATAAACACCAGTAAAACTGATGTTTAACAACCTGGCAACCCAAACGTGAAGTCACTCTGATGTTAAAAAGGCTCTGAATCTAAATTAAAACTGAGATTTTGCAACTATTATTTACTTATTTTCATACTTTATTCTACTACTTACTACTATTTCCCCATTTATACGACTTCGCTATTCATTCAGTTAATTTTTGATCCCGCTGTGACCTACAGAGGCCAAAGGTCATCAAAGGTTACCCTGGTGTCACGACAGGTCACCTCTGCGTGTCAGGCCACACACACTGTTACACTTCTAAATGGAAATCTCTAATCCACTATCACACAACAACACAACTGTGATCTTCATGTAGTTCTTTATCAGATCACTTTGTGCTCGCATGACGCTCAGCTACAGAGGAGGAAGAGGTGAAAAGCTAAAATCAGAACAGGAGGCTGTTGTATAATTCACAACTTCCACTCTGCTCTACTGAACGGGAAGCACCAACAGGTGAAAGAAGACTTACTGTACTTCCTTCCTGTTTCCCTTTTTGCGTCTATATTTGCATGTCCAGTTTAAATCTAAATGTCACCCTGCATGCCGTAAAGTGCTTATTTAGCGTTTATTTAGTAGGACGAGACGCCGTTGTTTTAGGCTTGAGGGGTCCTTTAAACATGGCTCCACAGGTTTCCTGGGCAAGCAAGGGCTTCATTAGCTCAGATATGGCTAACTCGATGGTAGCCTACACCCAGAACAACAGAACACCGATGTCTTCTGGCCATTCGGGTGTAATGCAGATTCAAAGTGCATTTCAGGATATCAAATAAATACATATCAGCTTCAATCCTGCATGAGCAGCTACTTGAAATGTCTGACAACGGTGCTGTAGACACACACACAGAGGCCTAATGAAGACGGATGAGACAGCTCTCACACTTCTCCTCACCTCCTAGTTACTGATGAGCCTGAGGGGTCAAAGGTTACAGAAACACACCGTGTGTGTGTGTGTAGCTCTCACTTTCCCTCCTTCACCACTGAACCTTTCAGGCATAAAAACACTTGTGTCTCCTTTGCCACCTTTGCTCAACAAGGCAAAATGAGTGAATGTTGGTGCAACAAACTAAATAAACTATCAAACAGAACATTTTATTTCCATCAGATTTATTTTAAAACAATGTTTAAAAAACTGCTAAATGTGGCCCAGACATCTTCATCTCGTCTTTCTCTCTGTTTCTTTATGTCTTTCAGTTTTAATCCTCAGTGAGTTTCACTAATATTTCCCCAGAATAGCTGCGGCCTAACCAGCAAATTCTTCTTTTGACTGAAAGACGACTACTGTGTGTGTGTGAAGTCCTGCCAGATTTTCTTTTTCTTTTCGTCTTGACCACATATGAAGAAAGTTGAGTTATATTGGAGCCCATTATTAAAGCTCAGCAGAGACCTAATAGCTTTGTGTTTCAGGGATTGTTATTACGTGTGTGTGTGTGTGTGTGTGTTTGCTGTATTTTTCCCCGGTATGGTGAATACATAAACATTAAAACATTAAAGTGTCGAGCGGCATTACTGTAATTGCCATTTTAGATCTGATTTGATACAGGCCTCTCTGGGGAAATGTGCATGTTGCGCGTGTGTGGGAGCGAGCGAGAGGGGAAGCAGATGGGCAAGCGTGAGCAAGAGGGAGCTACCAGCTGGAAAACCATCGAGCTGATCTTTATGATTTCTGGGAAATGAGCTGCGCTGGTGATTACGGATTAGCTTTATTAGTAATCTGCCCTGGTTAGTTATAACATATGATACTGTAAATGAAGCACAGTGCTTGTTGAGTCATTTCTATTAATCTTGTGTTTGCCAAACGTGTGTCCTGTTTGGCAAACACAAGATTAATAGAAATGCTTTAGTCAGAGCACAATGGTTACTAGAAGGGAAATGAGTAACCTCTGCCCACACTGCCTGAACTCTTGATTCAAAGTTTAAAGAATAAGTAAAGTACAACAAAACCTTGTTTTCTGAGGAAATACTTTAAAAATCATTTGATATTTTTAGCGCTTGTATTGTACCCAGAGTACCTCAGTTTAGTTGATGACCATTTTTAAAAGGTTATTGGAAAAATGACCAATAAAACGGCAACTACTGTATTGTTGTTTACCCACGTTGATCTTTTCCTTTAACTTTAGGGCCCAATTGTTTCTCGTTACAATTTATTCTCGTTTAATACAACGATGCAAAATAAACCTATAAGCAAAAAACCCACAATCTGTATTGTCCATAAAGGTCGTTTTAAACTTCACCAGGAGGAACCACAGAGTCAGACTCAGGGTCTTGTAAGTTACTTTTCGTTCATAAAGGTAACACAGCATTCAATCAGAAATGATGTCTGTCGTTACAAAAATGTAATGGTGTTTGCAGTTTGGTGGCATCAGTAGGTCGCATTTAATTCACGTGGGAGCTCAGCTGGTTTTCTCCTGATCAGCTTCTTCTTAACACAAATGTCAGCCCCAGATGTCTTGCTTAGCCTGTGAAGGGAAACACACTGTAATCAAGGGAACAATAACAAAAAAGGAAAGGAAAGAATAAGAAAAGAGGTCTACATCAATCTTTTCCAGTTTTGGTTCGTCTGCTGTTTAGTTTTTGCGAGCACAAAGAAACACAGTGTTTCATGTTAAATTTGTTTTGGTCTCCTTCTTTACTGTCACTCTAATTACAAAAACAGGAAGCTGTTCTCGTAAAGTGCCTTTAAAAGTAATCGAATAATGAGACTGAACTTTTCACCCCCACTGATGATGAAATGCAGCGAGACTGTGACACATAAACATGAAATGTTACAGAATGCAGGAAAACACACACACGCGCGCACACACACCGAGTCATTGAGCCCAGATGTCTGTGTACACACACAAAACGGTCGCTGAAGTCAGAACACTCACAAACTGTGCACTCAAATATGACACACAGTTGCATTATCATTCTCACCTGACAATACACACACATACACAACAATGACCTAATGAACCGTGCTTTCTAGCTGACGGCGGTGTGGCATCATGGGAAACTGCAGCTACATGTGTTATGTATAAACCTATGATTAACAACGCTGTGTCACAGATTGGGTTATGTACACGTGTAACTCATGGTGTTTGTGGGAATTGGTTTGTTGGCTGTTCACACACACATATGCAGCGCGTGTGTGTGTGCTGTCTGCAGACTATTAGTCTACCCTGCACGACGCAGGCTAACAGTTTTGGGATGTGTGTATTGCTCTGCTGGCACTGAGCAGTGTGACTGTCAGCAGGAGATCAGACGCCCCAAGGACAACGCAGACGTTTTACAGACATGTCGGTGTGATTGAGCTGCTTGGTTGTGTCCAGTAAAATGCCAGGCTGAGGTCAGACGTTAATCTGCTCCATCCATCAGGGCAGAGCGAGCGAGGGACGCACAAGAAGCAGCAAAGTGCTTTTACGCCTGTTTCATACTTACAAGAAGAGAAATGTGTGACGTAATGCATTTCATTCTTAACATGAAAACGTTCATAACCATGACCAAACTTTTTCCTGGACATTATGACATTACTATGGTTCGTATTAAGGCGTCACACTCACCAATCAGTTGCATTTTAAAGTTCATCCTCAGGGGGACATCAGCATCTGACTCAAATGTATTTCACTGAGCAGTCAGCCTGGTGGTGGCGCTAGAGGATGAGCCAGCAATGTTTGAATGGCAGTGTTACTTCAATCAGTCTGAGCTATAATAATAATAATAATAATTCAATTAAAAACATAGCACAGGGTAATAAAGAACAGAGGTTTGGGGCAGTGTGATAAAACTTTTTTCTGTTTCCAACCTTAGATTCTTTCAGATCATGGAAATTAATGGAATTGAAATTTGGGGAAATTGTCGGGAAAGGACGAGAAATAAAATGAATCAAGGGAATTTTTAAGGATGGAAATTAGTTAGAGCAAACAACAAGAGTGATGGAAACGACCAAATTTAATGAAAAAGAAACCGAAAACAACGATTCCAAGAGAAAATTACTTGTTGAGGGAAAAATGATTAATTGATAATTAGAAGGGAAAAGTGTCAAAACAAGTGAGACCATCAGCCATCAGCTGTTTCTGCTAAACTTTTCTTATTTACTTCTTTCACATTGTTGCTGGTTCTTGAGGGTCTGGTCTGTACTCGCTCTCATCACTCATCGTGTAGACTGCCACTAAAACACTCTCCCAGCATTACTTTATTCCCCGGGTCCTTCGTCGCAGGGTGTATTTGTCTCAATATGGGAGCTGTGCTCATCCCTCGGTTTTGTTACGTCATCGCATGCTGCTGCGACCGCTGACGGGCGAGGATTAAGGCCCGTCTGTCTCCCTCTCACACAGAGATATGACTCTTAATTTGAACCATTCTCCGTTCTCACCAGTAGTGCAGCGGTTCCCCACGGAGCCCTTCACAGTCAAGAGTCAAAGATTTGGTTAAATGACTCAGAAAGCACGACAAAAAATCCAATAAATAACAATTAGCTGATTTACTGTCTTATATTTCTGCATCAAGGCAGAGAGTTTTTATCACAACATCCTTGTTTTATCATCTGAAATCTGAAAGCATTTTAGCAGAAGATTCCAACAAGCTGAGACGATGCGGCTCTGCTCTATTCACCTCAATTAAGGTCGTATTTTTGTGCCTCAAGTGCAAAGCCTCCACTTCAACTTTATGGTCTCATCTGGAAACTGCTTAGCTGACATTTATCATCAGATAAATTCTCGATGAAAATGGTTTTGTTATTATTTATCTGGGACCAAACTGTTTCATCAGTTAGAAGATAATAAACAAGTGCCTGTTGGATTCCTGCAAAAAAAGTAGTTTTTTTTTTCAACTGAACCACAGGTAGCAACAAGTTGGCTCTAAGACATGACATCAGCTGGATCACTTATTCTGGTGAATTTGTATCTTGTGCAGTTTGTTCTTTCTCTTTTTCTTCTATCTTTGAAATAGGGAAGAAGCAAAAACAACAAAACTGTAACATCAAAGCCAGGAACCATCCAAATACCAATTTTTAAAATGTAATCAACATCGTTTGCTGATTTTTGAGGTTGTTCTTTGTCCCTTTGTTGTCTGTTTGAGTCTGTGATCATTTGTGTCCTTCTATGTTCTGTTGCTCTTTGTAGTAGTTGTGATTTGTGTTGCTTTGTAGTTGTTTTTCTTCTCTTTGTTGTCATTTTGTGTTATTTGTCAGCCTGGTTTGTGCCTTGTTCAGATGTTTTGCAGCTCTTTATAGTTGTTTTGGGTCTTTTGGTGTTGGCCTCATATTAGCATATTAGTCTCTCTGCAGTAGTTTTGTATCTTTATTGTAATTTGTCACACACATAGTTGTGTTTTTTGAAGCCAGTAAGAACAGGTAATGGAAAAAGCCCTGAACTGTGTTGCATCTTCTGTCTCACGCCTGCAGACATGTGGACAGTCACGGCTGGAAATGAAGCCCCAATTAAGTTGTCGCACACCAGCCTTGAGGAGCAGCATAAAAAAAGCCACATCCTTGTTTTACCCAGAAGTCTCCCCACAAGCCCCGATCCAGAAAATTTGGCAAGAAGGGGGGAAAGCCACTTTGTACTTAATTAGTTCAAGGAGTCTGCATGAAATCCAGGACTGTTTAACCGCACTTAGTCACTGACCTCGTGTGGGCATCAGACCCAGAACTTTTCAGAACATTCCTTCTACTGCATTCAGCCCCTCACACTGCTAAAACACACAACTGTCCGGCAAAGAAAACACCTTTAAGTGTGTTTTTAAAAATGCAACAAGTAAATGTTATACATGTGAGGAATTTAATTCACTTTTCCATAAACAGATAAAATTAACCAGTATTACAAGTTAGTTTTTTGAACTTGCACGCCGGCGGTGATCCCAAGCAAAGACTGTCATGTTTAAAACCTGACCTCGCCAGTAAAATGAACCATTAGCCACATCTGTAACTACTGAGCACCTTCAGTTCTTGCTGCTAATGTTTCTGTTGTGTTGTTGTTGTTGTCATCTCCAGCCGTCAGCGCAGTCGTATTGTTTACTTGTTCGCTTGGGTCTGCAACTGCCCAGCTGTGCTGCACACTGCTTTCATTTGGCTAATGAATCTTACCTAAGATGACGATAAAATGTGCAAAGCTTACCGAGGCAGCCTGTGGTTATGCAGGGAAAATATTTTCATCAATTCATGTAATAAAAGCCTTTTGATTATCACTGTATTCTACTGTGACATCTGAATCTGAGGACTGTGAATCTGTGATGCAGGTGCATTGTGACCCTTGTGACATAAAGGAACCTGACAGGGCTCATGCAGAACTTTTAAATAGATGCAACTTGTCTGCAGGCGTATGACTTTATGATTTATCCTCTGGAGGTAAAAATCCTTTGACATATGTAGTAGTGCTAACCAACACATGCCCTTTAAAGAAATCATCTGAAAGTTTTTTCCATTACTGCTCTGTCAGAGTTGAAGAGGTTAAAAAGTTATCCAACATATTTTGGCGAAGCAGCGACTGAACTCCCACTGCTGTAAGCCAAACTTGCCCAAAATTTGTCGTAATGCGTAAATCGCTTGTTCTCCATCAACAGATAATAGCATCCCTCTGGCACTGACTGATCGCACTGGCTGAGACTTTCCGTAATTCCCTCCCACTGATTTCGGTTTGGAGCACCCGCAGTAAACAGCAAACAACAAACAACGGGCCCATGATACAAATATCTAGTCTACGGCAGAGTTGAGATCTGATGTCCCTGGTTTCGTTAACCCTGTGGTGTAATGAATCAGCGATTTGGCTTCACTGTCTGTGAGCAGCGTGTGAGAGGCAGAGAGCTGTAGGTGACGTCATGGTTTGACCTCGTACGACAGTGAGTGTGCTTATATAAGGCTGGTGGGTGACAGTGTGTGTGTGTGTGTGTGTGTGTCTGACTCTCTGTGTAGTCTGGTCCTCTATAAAACAATAATAAGCATGTATTACATCACGTACTGTTTATCAACCCATGCTAATGCTAAAGATAACTTGGCTGGTGCTGACTTTCATCAAAAATATCATCACTTTGCTGCATCGCCTTGCATGACTCTCTATTGCCTATATTCAGTGTTATTGTGTGTATTAAACAGCTTTTGTGTCGACCTCTCACGCCGCCGTCTTTCTTTTCTCCTGTGTTTGTGTGTGTGTGTCTGTGTGCGTGTGTGTGTGCTCATGGTCACTTCCTGCGTCCCACTAAGTCTCTAAAGCTTAAGCTAAACACCTCGGCTGTGAAGGGTCGTTCCAGGGTCAGAGGAAATTGAAAATATGTTCCCTAACAACACGCGTCATGATACACACACTCCCTCCTCACAAGCGCTGACACACAATTTTATTTCCCTCGCTGACTGTCATACATCCACATGTTCTCCACTTGGGCTAACAGAGGCAAGCAAGTGTGGGTGTGTTTGGGTAAAGCGTTAAAAGCTTAAACGGACATAACTGTGGAATGTAAAGATAAGGCGTCTTTGTTTATACAAAGAAACACACACACGCTCACAGTGGAGCCACGCTGAAGTGGCAATTATCTAACTTACACACATAACAGCGTTACCGGGCTAAGCACCGGTCCCTGACCTGGAATGGACACAGTGGAGGTGTAACACATTATACAACGAGAGGTCGTGACCTCATAATGGGGTGGATGAGGTCACCTGAGACTCCAGTAGAGGGTTTTAAGAAGAGCCTGCTTGTGTGTATGTGTTTATGAATTCACAGGAATCGTTTGACACATAGCTGGGGTGAACCGAGACTGAACTCCACTGAATAGAAAGCAGCAACAACACAGCAGACAAACCAGCCTGAATCAGAGTTTCATTATCGAAATCGTCTACTTCTGCTTTGCTGAGATTCACAACATGAAACTTTGAAGGGAGGCAAGCCGCCTGATTTACATTTACTGACGCAGCAAACGAGTACATCTCCCACTGGATGACTGAGCTGACAACAGCAGAAACTCTGAAATATCATTAATTTATCAGCAACATCCTTGACATACTTTTAAAAATGTAAAATCACATATAATATAACTTGTAAAAAATATTAAAAATGAATTAACTACATACATACATAATGTTATGGTTTCCAAGCCAACAGCCATTGTGTTCAGGGAGTCAGTAACTAACTGAGGCCCAAAACTACAATAAAATAAATATTATACCGTGTAATATGAAATGGCTGACTGCTGTGCTTTTGCTGCTCTATGACGCTATCCATGGTGCTGACACTCCCAGTGTCCCATTTAATGCGAGTTTTTAGGACACTTTGCATTTAAAGTGCAAGGGGTGAAAGTTATTATATAAAAACCAACATCAACTATGAATGTGTGGAAGTTAAAGTAGCACAAACCTTCAGCTTATGGCATCTAAAAGTTAGTTTAGTTTGTGACTAGATTGACTATGTGGTCAACTGTAATGCTGCCATTTATTGCTACATGTTAGATGAGAAGTATTCAAATTAATCTATAAGTAACTTGTATGTTTGTGCAGATTAAACATTATTATGTAAAGGAGGTTTTTGATTTGTTAGTATTTACCTCCATCTTTAATTGCAGGTATTCGATGAGATGCCCCAGAACATTTTGTACTGTTCCAAACACACAAGTAGTAGGAAACGTCAGTTTCTAGAAGAAGATTAAATGATGTTCAAAAGTGTTGACTCCAGCTTCAATATGACAGCCTGAGGAAAAACACAAGACTTTACACTGTCTCCAAAAAAAAAAATAATCTCCACATGCTGTGTCCCAACATGCAGGTCTAGAGACCCGCTGTTTTGCCATACACTTAATCATCCAGTGCCTCTGCAGACATTTAGACTAAATAGCTAGAAAAGTGATCAAAACATGACTCAGCACTATCACAAGACTAAAGACTAAAGGTTTCAAACTTAGAAATCATACCACAAAATGAGAAATGTTGTATTTGTTACCCTTCAGACTCCTGCCATGCTTATTCATCTCCTCTCTCCTCTTCCTGGCCAGCTGCCATGTCATTCTCCACCACTAGGCGGCAGCATTGTGATGCTGTCCAAGAAAGACAGTAAGACACGAGAGAGACACACAAGAAGAACGAGAGGGAAGGTGCTGTGAAAATCTGCTGTCAAAATCAGTGAAACACCTAACACTGGCATAAAACAACTGCTTAGTTGCGTCTTGACTCTGTGGTGAAAGAGAATAAATACAATTGCTTTTCATGAGTGCGGCACTGCAGTGTGCTGCATTATGTCACTGTCCAGGAGAGCTAGTTGGGGAGGAGAGGCAGAAATTGAACCTGTGACGCTTTCTCACTGGTCATTGAAGTTGGTCAGTTCAGTATGTTCATGATAAATGACACAAAAGAGTATGATGGAAAATAGAGGAGGAGGTTGATGGGATGATGTGAACCCACTGAGGGGAAATAAAATGCTCACATTAGCCTGTATCACAAAATACAAAGAATGAAATATTCTGTCAAAAAGGGGAAGGGTTTGAAAAATAATGAAAAATCTGTGTGGAAAGTAAAGGGTTGCGGAAAATCAATGAATGAATCAACAGACTGACAGCATAAAAGAAAAAGACAAGTAGAAAGCCCCAGAAATTGAAGGAGAGGCGGACCTCTGCAACTTTTTTTTCTTATAAAAAGAGAACGAAAGAAAAAAAAGGATGTTGGAAAAAATCTGAAAAAATAAGTGGAAAGTAAAGAAAGGCAGAAACAGCAGGAGTCTCATGTGTCTCCTTCTGCTGAAATTCCTTTGGGTGAGATCTTTAAACTACTTTATTTGTAATTAGACTAAAAACTGTGCGAATAAAGTGATAATCTGCTGATTAAATGACCAATAAAAACCTGGAAATCAAGTTTGCACCAAGGGTCCAGACGCTTTCAGACAGATGAAGTCATGTGGCACAGAAACATTTTGGAAATGAATGATGCAAAGAATAAATCGAAGTCCGCGGCCATGCCCTGTGGTGCAGCGGGAGGGTGATTCAAACATGACGATGGTGAATGGAAACTGAACATTGCGCTTTTACGCAGCACATTTTGTGCGTAAAGACACATGATGAAGCGAACCCTGGTGAAATACTTTGTCGAATGGCTGCAGTTAAAGCTGGTATTGATTTGGACTAAATGCTTCTAATAGCCGGTTACATCAATCCCGGTGCGTACCCAGTGCCGTTTTAATATGCAGGTGATTAGTTCAACCGTACGCACGTCCTGCACGGAGACACAAGTCATAAAAGTAACTACAAGCCCCCTCTCTCTCTCTCTCTCTCTCTCTCTCCCTCTCCCATTGGCCCGCTGCCAGTTTCAGCACGCTCCAAGCCTCCTCTTGCCGCTCACTTTACACCACCCCTCCCTTCGAAGGGAGGGTGAGGAAGAGAATGGGAGGGGGGTTCTCCAGGAGCCTAAGGAGGTGGGGCGGAGGGGAGGCATGGAAGGAGGGAGGAGGAAAGAAGAGTGGAGGGGAGGGGAGTCTCCCTGCCTCTCTCGCCGTCGCTGGAGTGAGGTGGGGTTGGAGGGGGGCGACGGGAGCCCTTGGCCGCCTATTCGCCTTCCAGTTGCCTCCGCACTATATAAACACTCATTGGTGCCTCTGGCTTGACGCGCACACACACTCTTTACGCACGCAGGCGCATACACACACATACTGAGGGTGACTTGTATAGGCAGCCAGCAAAGAGAGAGAGAGGGCGAGAAAGAGTGGAGCGCTCCGAGAAACAGAAAGGTACACAGAGAAGAGAGTGGACCACAGAAAGTGAGAGAAGGAGAAAGAGGACGGTGGGCATCTCCCGCGCACCTTTTCATTCCTGCACGTCCACGGATCTTAAACATCGTCATTTTACTTTAACTTGCTCCAGAGAGTTTAAAACTTTTGCAAAGAGGCTTTTTAAATTTTTTGGACTTGAGAGAGACGCGATTTCTGGAAGATTTTTGTTCATCCCCCTCCAACCAAAACCAAAACTTTCCATCCCTCGAGAAGTTTTAAAAAACTAAAGTAAAGTCCTTGTTAGTTCCAGGGCTCGGCTTCACGTTTTCCACGTGTCCCACGGTGGCCCAACTTTTGACATAAACGTGTCACCTTGAGATTTTTAACTTGCCATCAAGTCGCAGACATTTTCCCCAAAAGCTTCATTTTAGGTCATTGATCCACAAACGAGACCAAAATGAGATTCCAAAAATCAGGAGAGTGTGGTTCTTGTTCTAGATGTTTGAATCATTAAAACAAAGTGAGTTTTAATGTTTTCATTTTTACACTTTGAAGCTGAGTTGTGATATTAAAGATACGGGGAATCTAGCAGCGCAGCTCACCTGCAACATCTTCTCCACTCAAACAGCAACTTTTTGGCACTTTTTACGTACAGAAAAGCCACGTTGTGACTCTTACAGGTAGAGACCAAGTCTATCTGGAAGAAAATATCGCATGCCACACAGTTCATTCATTCTGAAAGCGGCTGCCTCTTGTCACTTCCTTAGCGACTTGGAGTGCGTAAAAGGAGCGCTGCGTTTTTACGCAAAAAAACAAAACAACAACAAACTTTTAAACTTTATAATCACTCCCGGGATCCACGTCTATATTTTTGTCACAAATACAGAAGCTTTGTGCAACTTGAGTCTGATTCCTGAAAGCTGTCCAGAGAGTTACTGCCGGACTCTCCATCACCATGCTGTTCGAGAGTTTCGACCTCGTCCCGGCTCTGGTCACTCTGGCCGTCTGCCTGGTGTCCATGGCCCTGCTCCTTTTCGTGTCCCAGCGGCTGTGGCAGCTCAGATGGACGTCCACGCGGGATAGAAATTGCAAACTGCCCATGCCCAAGGGATCCATGGGGTTCCCCTTCATCGGCGAGACGTGCCACTGGCTCCTACAGGTAAGAGTGCCTCCGGGGCTGGGAGGAGGAGGGGGACTTAGTCGAGCGCGACTCGGTGTTTGGGTCAGAGTGGGTCTCGGTGTCTGCGCGGAGACAAGAGTTAATTAGGATCCGTGTATAATGAAATCAGTGTAATTGATTGCTGCACTAAATTCTTCAGTACTTCCAGCTTGCCCAGACTTTCTATCTATTTTAGTTATGTATCAGTATAACTATGTATCAGTTTCAGGCATTTCATCACTGAGCAATTTGTTCTTTAATGTCCGCGAGATGAAGTTAGTAAACGAGTGAGTCTCCAGGACAGGGAGATAACATTAGAATTCACAAGCAGGGAGCAATAGAAACATATTTCACCACGTGTACGTAATCTTGTTACTTGCGCTCCACTGACGCTCGAAAGTATCCACTAGAAAAAGGACAAATTGTGTCTAGAACTTTTTATCTTTGGGTCAGTCCCCTTAGATCTAGTCTAGTCATCAAGCGCCATCTCACTCTAAATGTGTGTCTTTAGGTCAGTTTAAGCTGCTTCATCCTCGTGCGCGCCTGTGATGTTTCCAGAGAGTCTCCAGCCACACGCGTACACACACACGCGCGTGCACAGGACGATCAAAGACTTTAATATCACCTTTGATTAGTTTATAGTCCCGCAATCAGTCCTCGGCGCTGTTGCGGTGGGTCCGTCCTGCGATCAGATCAGCTTTTATTGTCTCAGACAGGAGCGCGTCGGGTCAGCCAACCGCGGCGCGACTTTCCCTTCGCCGCGGGGTCGAGCTGCAGATAAGCTGATAGGATATCACTCACTCTGAGACAGCGGCACTTTATGAGCGACTCTGGGCCAAGCGCCGAAGAAAACAGACATTCACTTGTTTGTTTTTTTAACAATGTGAAATTAAAGTTTAACATAAGCAAGTTTAACGCGACACATGACACAAGCGTGTTTAGGGAAGTCGGGGCGAGGAGGAGAGGAACCTCTGCTAAAATGAGGTTAAATGGAGATTAAAGGGCACATCGCTGCGTCTCCAGCTCCGTGCGGACTCCGTCTTAAAACGTGCCCAGCATGACGCATGTCGCAGAAATCAGACCACGATATGAGTGATGAAAACCTTATTAAGGGTGAAGCCGAATAAACTGAATAAAGGCATTAGGTCTGTTTGGACCAAACGCGAATCAAAGAGGGCAGAAAGGACTTTCAGCAGACAAGTGTGATCGTCGCTGCTGAGCCGGGGATGTCAGCGTGAACTGATGTCTCCCGGGAGCGCACAGACAGAGGAGGTTAGGAAAAAGCAAGAAGGAGCAGGAGGAGAAAAAACTCAAAATGGAAAGCAGGAAGGGCGGAGCGGGGTGAGACGCAGGGGCTGCTCCACTGGAGGCACGTTGGCCGCGTGCGGGGCTTGAACTCGCGGTGCTCTGCTCCCTTACATCTGACACTGAGTAGATGCCTTCCCGGAATGCAAGCGAGGACCGCGGCCAAGTTTATGGTGGGGCGGCGCGGGGGCACGTCAGTCAGTTTGGAGGAGGAAAAGACGGTGCGCGTCCCCACAAGCAGCAGATTCTGTGCCACGGTGCTTTGACTTTATCGTAAAGTTCATGTCAACAAGGTAAATGCAGCGATGCCGGTTCATCTGTGGGAAAATGAGACGGAGACATAAGACAAATGATGGGACCTTGTGCTCAGATGCTGCTTTATGTCTCAGCTACTAGTCTGCTGCCTGACTACACGTCGGATAGACTCCAAGACGAGCTGTCTCTCCGAGACGGCTTGAGAAAAGCACATTCACTTCATCATACTGGCAGTCATGTCGATTCTTAGACCAAATTATCTACACAGACAACAATCTCTTCAGACCTTGAAAATGCATGAGCTAAATTTTTCCAAGTGTTGCTTCTGCATTGGTATTTTTCCTCCAGAGAGAAGCCAATCAAGGAATTAATGCACGAGTTGAACCACTCACCACATTTTAATGTCCTAAGTCAAGTGCAAATATTCTGAATAGGTTTATCATGGCTGTAAGAGTTAAAGCTGCAATAACTGATGCTTTGGCCACTTGGGGGCAGTGTAAACAGTGTAAACACATTGTTAGTTCACGTAGGTTACGTGTTAGCTAACCGCTACCTCAACATTCTGCAGTTACGAAGCAACGTGGACATTCGTGTTTCTGTCCACCTGATAAACAATGCTCCAATATTTACTATCTGTTATCTTTACTGGTCTGAACCAGCTGCTCAGATAAACATCTGGCTCTGCAGCTGCGTCTGTCGGGTTGTGATCTGCTCGCACCTGAAAACAACACTACAAGATCCTAAACTCATTGCTAGTTGCAGCGTTCAACAGTGAGCTGAGAGGATGCTCCATAAAACCAAGGAAAGCTGCAGATAGGAATGAAAATATGGTCATTATCTGTAAACGTATCACTATGAGCAACCACTGATACATTATTATTAGAGACCTATAATATCTAAACACGTGGGATTTGTGGGTTGCACAGTGTATGTTTCTACGTGTGAACGAGAGGCAGTTATGTAGGAACATATCCTGAGGCAGCCATAGTTGCATCAAATTTCTCTGGTAGAGATTTACGAGGAGCTGCCAAAAAGACTTTTTTTCCTGCGCCTTGTTCACGTTTCATTATTTACTTATTCTTTACTCACATTCGCTTTCACTTTATTTCAGTCTCTCTTCTCTTCTCCCCCTAATGTCTCCCCCAGACTTCCTACATAAACACAATTTCTGTCTACGTATATATACATGCAGTGTATTTTTACCTCAACACAAGCAGCAGCAGTAGCAGTAGCACATTTTTGTGACGGATCCATTTTAAAGCGATCTGCAGTTAGAAATTGTTTTATGGTCATTCTGCCAAAGACCTGTCTGCTCTCATTAGAAGCTGGAGCTTTCAGCAGAAATGATGCCAAGCAGGAGCACAGCCGAGCAGGGAAACACACACGTGCAGGGAGTCAGTACCTACGCGGTGCAGGTTTCTCCACCTGTATATAAACGTGCAAACAGATATTTAAACATGAAATATGGTTGTCGGCACAAACTATAAATACAACACCTGATACCATAAAAGTGTGGTTAATGTATATAAACGTAAATGCTGAATGAAACCTCTCTGAGGTGGTGTCGGACTGAGGTATTTGTGATTTTCGGTTTTGGAGGATTGTAAATTACTCTGCTTCAAATTAAACACAGAGATATTTTGCTTTTTTTTCCCCAAAACTGAAATTGTTCATACATTTTGAGGTTTTTCCAGAAGTGGCATAAATTTCCCAACACATTTGAATTGGTGGCGTTACAGGTACGTTCGATGCCGTTGTGTTACACCTTGATGCCACTGGGAACCAGGTGGCTGCCGGTAGGAAACATCGACCGCTTGACTTTATGCACAAACACGTCTACTTTCTCCATTTATTTTCTATCTGAAGTTACTTTTTGCTTAAAGTTTAAAATGTATTTAACAGTTACCGTTTAAACATTGAGAGTTTTGACCTTGCTCATGTGCTAATGTTGCATTCTAAGAATTCTGGGAAATGAAGTACCTCAGACTTCCACACGGCTGCCACCGCACAGAGGTGTTTGACAGAACTGATATTAACGCGGAGACGCAGACGCCTCCTGATGCGGTTCCCAGTCGACGACGGAAACCTATCCGCTCTACACCCGCAGTTTCCTGCAGGGTGTACAGTGCAGACAGGCTGGACTGGATCTGAGTCAGGCCAATGAAATCAAACACATGGCACAGGCTATAAAGTGCGTTCAGGTGTGCTGCGTGATTTAAGCTCGTGAATATGCAGTCAGATAAACGTTCACATGCAGACGTACACACATTAACGCTCCGTCCTTTTGCCTGCTTGTCTTCTTGTCTGCTTGGCAGTGATGAAGTGCAAATGACGGTGGGCAGAGTAATAACGGCCTCGGAGACCAAACACTCTCTCATCCCACATAGTGATGACAGCTCGCGCTCACTCTGTGTCTCCTTCTGCTTCCTCTTCGTAGACACCTGTTCCATTCGCTCTTGGTTCTTCTGAATGCACATTTATGGAAATGTGATATTTTACAGACATTTTAATAGACGGACCTCAGGGATTGATTTGCATTTTGGAGTAAATTCTAACTGTAATCTCACCCTGTTCCTGTTGAGTTGCCGTGTGTCTCTGATGCTGTAGTGGGCGCTGTGGGCCAACCTGCACGAAGCACATGTAGAAGAAGAAGCAGACGAAACCGTTTCGGCCGGTTGCCTTTTAAAACGTTTCCTCTCTGTGATTGAATTCTCCTTACTTTTATTTTTCCCTATATTTATTGCTATTATTTACTTCCATTTTGGAAAACGAAGGAAAAGGAAACGTTTGGGCTACAATTACGAGAAGTTGAGCGATAGTGGGAGCGAGCCACAGGCGCACACAACTAGCCTGTGTCACACGCAGCTACAGTGTTTTCGCCGACATTTACTAGTTTAAATACGTGAACGTTCTTACGTCAATGTCAGATATTGTGCGTTTAATAAACTGCACAATTCCCAAATTCAATATTTAAATCCGACGTGAGCTTGGGTGGTGATCGTACATCATAATGGTTAAAATCCAACTTTACATTGAGCAGAATTTTCCAGCTGAAGACAACCGAGTGCCCCAGAACCCAGAAGATGTTCGTTGTTTTACGTCGATTGTGCCTTTAACCAGCTCAGACAGAGAAGGTTCCATTACTGTGGTCCAAGCCTGCTGTGTGCTGCATAGCTGCGGTTACACAATCCCAAGGTACACACACACACACAGTAAATGGAAAGACTTTGATTATGGGCACACAAAGGCATATAACCTGCAGCAGACACGCAGGCGAGTAGCCCACAGCTACACACGGCACAAATGCACAGGCGTGAGCTCAGAGAGATCGTATGACATCGTTGACTGATGAACTTTCTTATTCCTCAGTTCGGTACGTGGCAGGATGCTGGCAAACAGGAGACTGTGTGTTTTTGTTGGGTGAGAGATACATAGTTCACGGAGCGGGCACAAGGGGCAGCATTTTATTTGTGCGAGGTGCAACGGTATTAACATTCCAGGCAGGACCATTAAACCTCACAGGACTCTTCTTCTCACACCCCGTTAATGTTTTTTAAGCTTCTCTCCATCTTTTCTGCCCGTAGCTGCTGCTTTTTGACCCATTGGCAAAAGTTTGGATTAAGATATTCATTAAAAATTAAGTGCAAGTTACTGTACGTTTACGTTATTTTCGTTCGTGGAAGTAGATGCTGAGATTTTGAGTCTGTGCTTTGCGGTTTCATTTCTCACTTCGCTTCGTTTTCGGCACTTAACCATAATTTCTCTGTCGTCTTTCATCACTTTTACTTTTACGTCATCGCTTCGTCTCCATTCACTCAAAACAACTACGGACAAACCTTTGGTGCGTGGACTATGAATTTATTGCAAAATGTCCCATTTATCTTTATTTCTTGAAATCCTCACTCCAGGTTTATTGTTACTCGTTCTGTCTCTCCTCCGTCCTTCTGTCCATCCTTCCTACCTCCTGATTAGCAGGACGCACTGGCAGCGATCTCTCTTGCCCCTTCTTTCACCCCGAGACCACACTGCTCCCTTCTCTAACACTCTTGTCCTTGGCCGTGTATAGAGCCCAGTGTTGCGCTGTCTCTGCCAATGGGTGGGTGTATGTGTGTCAATAAATGCCCGTTCAGACCGAAACCGAAATTAATTACATTATTTTTTTAACAATTCTACTTCAGATTCAAGTGCGCTTGAAGAAAATCACAAATCTATGTGTTTTCGCGCAGTAAAAAAGCATCTAAAGCATCTGGTACGGAACGTTTGACCAAATATTAACCATACGTGAGGAAGCACTGCGTTTGCTTGGAAGTAGAAGACACACATGTGTATGTATTGAAAGGAGCTGAACAATCCATATGGGACCAATTCATAAACTACAATATCCATGTTCATCGCAGCAGAGCAGAGACCGTTTTAGGACAAAGCGGAGCTCGGTGACGCAAAAGAAAATCAAATCAGGGTTTAAATACATACATTACTTGTTAGTGGGATTGAGTCACTGGTTTTGATGGGATTTACAAGAGAGATTGTTAAAACGGGGAAAAAATGTAATATATCTATACTTTTGTCTGTATAATGTATGCGTACTTGCTTGTGGCTGTGGTGTGTGTGTGTGTGTGTGTGTGACTGTGTGTCAGGGTATTAGCTGGGGTCCCGGGGTGAGTGCTTAGAGAGTTTTGAACAACCATAATCTCCCTTTCTATAATGTCCCTGGGTCAGGGGCCAGCCCTCTCTCTCCTTCTTGCTCCCTCTCTCTCTCTATTCTCATTATTTTTTGGCTGAACTATCCGTAGCCCTTCTTCGTTAATCCGTCTCTTTTGAAACCAGCAGCCTTCCCATCTCTCCGCCTCCTCTGCCACGCTCTGCGCTCGCTTTCTCTCGCTCCGCTTTTGGCGCTCACCTCTTTCACACTTTCTCTCATTCTTTCTCTTTCTTCCTCCCCGTCGTCTCTCTTCCCCTCCTCTTTCCTTCCTACGTCTTTTCCTCCCCTCATGGTCTCTCATTTCTTTCTCTGGTCCCTCTGTCTCTCTGATGTGGTGGTGTGACCGCGAAGGGACGGGCTTCATTGTCAAATCGAGGACCTATCGTACCATTCAGACACACAATCACACACACGCATACAAAAACTCACACACTGGTTCCTTGGTATTCCTGGCACCGGCTGAATGATTGACAGCTGAAAAGAAAGAAGGAATTCCCTCACAGCCTTTGACCTCGTTTCCTCTCTCTTGTCTTTCTTCGCCACCGCTTCAGCTTTTTCACTTTTCCTTTTTAACTTTTATTTTAATTTAAATTCTCAAAATTAAAAAATTATTGCGGTCGTGTTCCTGGTCAAAATGCATTTAATCCTCCGCTGTCAGCTCTGGGCACGATTTTTGCTTTTGTTTGTCCTGACTTTGCTTTTTCAGACAAATATTCAAAAAATTAGTTTTGACTTTGTGCTACTGATACTGACATTTGAGTCGCCTTATGCCTGAGTAACACTACACCACGCTGTCAAATAGCAGTTCTCACCATCAGCGTCTGTTAAAACAGAGCAAGACCTCAGCGAGCTTCTGCCTGTTAGTCCTTCCTTGTTTTAGCTGCATCTGTCTGTTCCTTATTCAAAATCACTTAACATGAGAGATTATGTAGAACCTGTACAATGATGGAAGCAGCAAGTCTTCTATCAGGCAGAAGAATGTGCGTGTGAAACTACGACCCCATCATTAAAAAAGAAGCATCGATTGCTGGAAAATGACAATTAAAAAAAGATAATGAGTTTAAATTGTAAACTAATTGAGTGCAACACAACATCCAAATATCCTTCCAACCAAGGTTCATGCAGATTCATATAGCTTTTCATAAGTCACCGCGCTGACAGTTGATATTGTCCCATTTTATTATTAAAACTTCCCAAGTGCGTCGGAAACGAGGAACCACCACTTGCTACAGGCAGATATTTGCTTTTAGGCTAATTACGCAGATAGTTAATAACCGAGTGCAACATTCTGAAGGCGCGAGCAGGACACACGGCTGTGAGCCACGTTCATAAACGCTGCCATTCATCTTCTGCTACTGTTTTCCCATCAGTCTGTGCTTCTCCCTCCAAGTGTCACCCTAGTATTTCTAATATTCCCCAACATAACTGCTCCCACACACCCAGTGTCCTCTCTCACTGTGTGTGTGCGCGTCCTGGTTGAGCCGTGGCGCTGATCTGAGTAAACATAATTAGCTGTGTTTTTTTGTCTTGCCCTAATAAAAGAGTCATTTGTTGGACATTTCCACTGCTGCTACAAAGAGGACATTTATAAGCTTGGGCCCAGGTTCGCCCCCAGGCCAACCCCAACAGAACAGACGGGGTATTTTTAGCACGGCCGCCTCGCTAGCTAACGGTGCTCGGACAGTGTGTGTGTGTGCGCGTGAGGGAGGAGTGTGTTTTTTTTAGAGAGAGAGATTTTATGACATACTCTGTGATTGTGGTGGCACTCGTCAAAAAGGGTGCACGAGCATGTGAGTGTGTAATGAAAGCTTTTGCATGTGTGAGGGTTTGGACGGAGTGCGTGGAAAATCCTCAGCCAAACCCTCCCTCTCCGCCTCCTTTATTGAGGTTCTTGTAAAATATCTGATAAATCTCTGTTCAAAAAATATAAAAGGGACTCTGTAGAAGCTGACATGGCTGGTTACAAGCGAGGCCCCATCCAGGCGGCAGACAGACACTAAGGTGAAAGCATTATACAGTTTCCCGTTCCTACCAATCAGCCGTGTGAGCGTAACCTCTAACCTCTACGCTAGCGTGAGTTGAATCGTATCCTAACCTTTGCTTAACAGCTACGTTTCTTTACTAAACCTGCCACCCAGCAGAGTTTTATACTCGATGAAGCCGCTGGGTCCCGTTTGAATTTGCAGGACTCAACATGCCGACGCCGGTGTTACTTTTACCTCAAAGTGAACGTTTGGGATGATACAGATGGAAAGAGATGGATAAAACACTTTAGGTCCGGATTACATTGTATTTTAAAGGAAATTATTATTTTTTATTTTTATTTTTGAGAATTACAGTTTGGAAAAGATTTGGTAGACATTAGGGCAACGTGGAACCAATATGGAGCCGATCAAAATCTGGACTGTTGTCGCTTTCTTTTCTGTAAGTTACTTTATTGTTACCTGTCACAAATAGCAACTTCCCGAATTATCTAAAAGTATTTTTTTCATAATAAACTATTAACGCTGCCCACTGCAGAATTTAGAAGATGTTTTTCAGACGGCTTGGTTAGATAACGTCACCGGTGCTTTGCACAAAACCAACACGTTTCGGCATCTTTAACATGTAACATGTTAAACACTGGCATCAGGGTCGGTTATAACTTTTAAGTAACAAGTGCACAAATCCTGTGAGCAATGAAACAACAAAAAACAGCGAGTGCGCCCTAAACACTTCAGCTTCTGGCTTTGTTCAGAAATTATGCACATTTACAGCTGCTCACTGCGCTGGAAAAGACGGAGTGATCCCCTCTGCACGCACACGTCATGTTTTGCGCTTCCACGGCCAACTTGTACTTTCTCCGTTGCTAAGTAACATGTCCACAAGGGGGAGGAGGGAGCTTTAAAACGTTATGCCTGCCATCATTAAGAGAAACCTCTTTATGGTTTTCAGCTCACATCAGAGTTTGTTGTCTGTGACCTCGGTGGTAAAATCAGCCGTAATGTTGTGGTAGCAATTTTGGTTTCTGGGTTTTAGCGAAACGGAGCGAGTGTTTACACCGAAGGCTCCTCCACTTCACTGAAGTTTGGAGGGAAAGTGTGTTTCAGCTTGTGCAATCAGTGTGAAACGGTGACGCCTGCGTCTCTGTGGCGACGTCTCCGACTTCACGTATGTGTTTGCGCGCTGTGATCCCGTATGTGGTCATGTACGTGTTCTCCTGCACCAGAAGTGTGGCGTCATTACATCACAACTTTTCCATGTGTATCTGTGAGTTTTGCCAGATTTGGGAGGGGGGGTGGGCGGTTTACACTTCTCACCTTTTAAGCTAAATGTCATCCAGACCACACCCCTGGCACACACACAAACACAGATTATTTCAGTCTACTTTTTTTTTGTTTAACGCACATTTTTTTTTTCCATTTTCTTGTTGGGAGCAGGACAAATAAAAACCCTCATTATTATGCCAAGCGTGTGTATCTGTAAGAGAGAGAGAAAAGAAAAGTACAAGCAATGGAAAGAGAAACATATTAGGAGATAAACATATACTGGACATTGCTACACACACACCAAAGAAAGTACACAATCGACCCAATCTGATGCTGCATCTTAGAGTGTGAAAGGGAGCCTTGTCTGGCTGCCTGAGGAACTCCCATCGAATTGGGCTGTGTGTGTGTCTGTGTGTGTGTGTCAGCAGGCCAGACATACTAAACCACTCTACATCCATGTGGCAGCAAAATGTAGCTTGGAAAACAACCCCTACTCTAACACACGCACACCTACACACACACCCCGAGGGCTCCAGAGGCCAGCCGGCGACCTGGTGTGTGTGTTTAAGTGTGCGTGCATGCCACAGTAAAAAGAGGAAGTATACAGGAGCTGTGAAAACAGTTCAGGTCAACAGTTTGTACCCAGACACATCAGCGCAGAACGAAAACCAAGCTGGGCCACGTTGAGACGGACAGTTCCTGTAACTATTAGTCGTCAGAAAACGCGTCCAGTAAAGGGTGTTGAACCGGCCTTTGACAGTGATGAACTGGAAGCAGCGCATCACAAAAAAGGCCACAGCAGCTTAGAAACAGCACAGACAGTATTGGATGTAGAGGCGAAAAAAACACACACAGATAACCTGATGTTAACGCCTCACGAGAAGGTCTTAACATCTGACGCAGCTTAGGCTCAACTACAAACAGCTCCAACGGCTGCGCTGGCCTGAATGGTAATTAGCAGCAGTTTTTATCTAGCAGCAGTCTGGCAATCAGAGTTTTCAAAGCAACACGGAGCAGCTAACAGAGCTGCAAAGAGGCCGAGGCATCTGTGCTCAATTTAGGTCAAGTTCACACAGAGAAACGGTAAGTGATGTGAGGTTTGTCGCTAAGAGCAGAGAATGAGATGAGCACAAACTGCCAGGAAGGAAGAAGACGGCAGTAATGAAGATTTGCTGTCGTGGGCATGTTAGTGGTTGCAGCTGAAAAGACCTTTTGTGAATAAAACCACAAAGATTTAACGCAATAGAGGGAACATCCTAGTAGCGCGGAAAACGACTTCAATAAAGACGACGCTGACAACAATATAGAGAGTAGGAGGGTCCTCGAGTACGTCAAACGATGTCATACGGCCACAGTCTCACTTTTGTTTCTGTACAGATGTTTGCATGATGCTGAATGTGGTTCAAACAAGTATACAACTGAAGTTATCTGTCTAGTGGTGTTTGGGTTCACAACGACACACACACTAATACAAATAGATGAACACTGGTGTGTTGCAGTAAAGGATCAGGAGTGGTATAGCATATGTGCGATTAGGTTGTAATATAACATGCCGACATGTCGTGGTGATGTCATCAGGGCTCAATGGCAATGACATCATTAAGTCTGTATTATGGTCTTTGGCCATGGAGTGTGCAGGACACACAGCCAGTCTGGATGTCTCAGAGTCTGCTCCTTCCATTTTGATTGTTACACAAAAAAGTTTTGTAAATAAACACCCTATAAATTAGGCTCCTGCTGCTGCGGCGACAGTAGATCTTCATCGTGTTATCAGCATGATAGAGGAAGAAAACAAGACTAAACAAAAACAGCCAGTGCTCCGACAACAGATCTGCACTTTCTGTGATACATTCACGCAGAGAGTAATTAGTCCAGTGTTTTGTTGAAACACTATTCAACAGTTTATGGCAGCTGAAACAGTTTTAGATTTGATTGTATTAAACGTATCAAGGCTTTCGCTGCAGGAGCCTGAGCCACAAATTACACTGTAAACCAGAAACGCTGAGAGGTTAAATTGTTATAGCTGCGAGAAATTCTGCACACACACCGACAGTTGGTGTGTGCCTCAAACAGGAAATAAATGACCTCCTGCAACCATCGTGGCCTCACACACACTGACAGAAACGTATGGTACGTGCTACATTTAGGATCGGCCCCTGATTTCATTTGCCTGAGGGATACAGTAGATCTTATTGATGATTCACACGCAGTGAAAGGGAGGAAGACATTCGCTGTTTTACTGATGGGAGACTAAGAGATTGAGAGAAACGGCATCAATGCTTGTTTAAATGCAGAACTAACCAGTTCTACTGTATGTTTACATATTACCTGTGTGTGTGTGTGTGTGTGCGCCTCAGTGGTACATATCTCTTTCCCCAGGAGTAAACTGGGGTCAAACCAGTTAGTGTTGTCACGGCAATTTGCAGTCAGGCCTCCTTGTGTTTGTTTGCTTTGTATGTTTTTTTGTGAACTTTATGAATTTGGTGTGTGTCTGTATGTTAAGATGCATGACCGCATGGCATATGCATGTGTCCTTTCTCTGTAAGTGTGTGAGTGTGTGTCAATGGTGTGTTTGTCTGTGAGGCCCGGCGTGTGTGAACTATGTGAGTGTGTAACGCAGTAAGTTGCCCTCGGGCTGATATATATTCCTTTTCACTCAAACAGCCCATTTACAGTTCTGGGGTCGGCTCCCTCTCGCTCTTCCATGACCTGAGCCGTTCAGAGGTCAGCGTCAAAGCTGAACTCAGGTCAGCTCGCTAACTGACTCCAGCTCTGGTGCTCTGGGGGTTTACTGACAGCCAGGCTGCTCACACTGTGGGGCACGGGCCCAGAAATGGTCTGTTCAGCTTCTTCTCATGCCGCCCAAAGCGAAAACAGACAAATACGTGATTTTAGCATTTTTATCATTGCTGCGGTGGGTTTTCTCTACTCTGACTCCAGATTAGCTTAGGTTTCTGTCCTTTTCTTCCCCGTTGCAGACTTTCATGCTACTGTAACCACCTACTTGATGTTTTTTAAGCCAACCACGCTCAAGCGCCAATGAGCCCTGAGGAAAAAACATCCACTTGTGTACTACCAGGGCCAACGCCTCCCATAGTGATGACGCATACATCTAGGTCATTGCAAAAAAATCTAATTGTACAGCTTTAAAACACTTACACGTACTCTATGTTTAAACTGGTCTTTGTGTCCATGTGCATCTCACAAATGGACACAGTTCAATTTTAAGACTTAAATGTCAAAGGCTGGATGGGTTGAAGTATCTTGCATCAATCTGAGAGTTACATCTCACATTAGTTTCAACTGGCCGTAGCTCTATACAGTGGACATACATCAGAAACTACATGCACTAAGCTCATTGCGGTGCATATTTATGAGAATTTGAATGGAAGCACTTAAAGCGTGAGCTGAGAATGTTTTGAGAACCTTTAACCTCAGCTGTTCAGGGGATGATATTAGCACTGAACTCCTAAAGGCAGCTTAAAGCTGGTTCATTGAATTAACCTGATCTATGTACTGTAGGCTTCCTAAACATCTGCAGTCTGCAACCTCGGGTGTATAAGTTCACTTTTTCTCCGAGTTCAGATGAAGGGAACGTTGGTAACGTTTTGCATATGGGGGGACTCACCAGAAACGGTCTGTTTGGGCCCCAAACCACAGAGGGAAAAATACTTACTCAGAGCTTTTAGGGTTGAAGATCAAAGATGGAGGGAAGGTCAGCTGCTAAAAGCTGGTTTAAATAAATAGCCAGCATAAAAATCGGTTTTAAGTATTGCTGCAGAGCTTATAGTTGACAGGTTACGCTCATTTTTCTGTCTGGTTTCCAAAATAACACCAGCGTCATTTGGGTGTATTGATGTTGCTAATGATGGCGTTGATGGCGAATGACACAGAGGATGGTGATGACTGGTGCAGCTTTAATTTAAGTCTTTGCTGCCCAAGTCCTATCATGTCCGAACCGGCTCTTACAAAGTGACGATGTGGAAGCACTGAGGTGAAAAACGACAGTTAGAGGAGATTAAGTGAATCTTTGTCAACACAAAGGACAGAAGTGTTTTTCTAAAGTCAGTGAACCAGGGTGGAGTGTTTGGGGATTTCCTTAAAGTTGTGTCTTCTCACACCTCCTGCTGTAAGCTTCCACTGGTAAAGGGAAATTCCACCGTCCATTGAAATCCTCGTCATTTCCCCGACAGTCTCTCTCTACCCAAGAATCTGTTAAATCCCTCTGAATTCTTTCTTCCTAAGTATACACACATCTTTAACTTGCAGGGAAGTTTCTGATTTTCGCTATTGATGTTCTAAATTTAAATGATGTTTGAAATTTGAACTCAAGGCTCTGAGAAGCAAACGAATTTTAAATCACTTTATTTTCCGAGTGGAAAATGTTTCATTGCCCAACCCACAGATTTTCAGATGTCCAAACAAATCTGTAGAGTTTAATGATGAATCCACATATGTCCTCTCCTCTGTCTAGGGTTCGGGCTTTCACTCATCACGGAGACAGAAGTACGGCAACGTGTTCAAGACTCATCTCCTGGGTCGCCCTCTGATCCGGGTGACGGGCGCGGAGAATGTTCGCAAGGTGCTAATGGGTGAACACACACTGGTGACGGTGGACTGGCCTCAGAGCACTTCCACGCTGCTGGGACCCAACTCGCTGGCCAACAGCATCGGAGACATCCACCGGAAAAGGAGGAAGGTCAGGATACACACAAACGCACACACAGGAGCTATTTTTTAAGACACAGTGTTGTCGCATTGTTGCCTCACGGCAAGAAGGACCTGGGTCCAAGCTAGTGTGTTCTCTTTGGGAACGCCAGCTTCCTCCTACAGTCCAAAGCCGGACGCTCTAAACTGCCAGTAGGTGTGAACGTGACTGACCTGTCCAGGGTGAAGCTGTCCTCCCAGCCACGGACAGTTAGCATAGACTCCATCAACGCCACGGCCTTGACAGTCCAGACTAAATGGACCAACTGTCTACATGTCAATCCATACATATTAAATCACAGTTAGATTACAATGATTTACTAATTGGATTCAATACATAAATAATGCAAAATAAACACATTAGGTTAATATTTTGTCATTTGCCCAATTGTATATAAGCAATTCAGACTATATGAAACATGTAGCAGTGCTATGTCATATCTAATAAATGGACCGTCTACATTGTGAGTTTACCTTAGTAGGAATCTGTTGCAAAGACCCATTTATCTGCAAATGGAGTTAGCTGATGCAGACACATGAGAACACTCTGCTTCAGAGCAAAAACAGGCTTTAGAGCGTCTTTATTGTGTTTCACAAACCAAATATCTGTCTGACATCGCATGACAACGCTGTCAAGCCACGAGGCGTCGGAATACTCACGTCTGACAGGGGAACTGTGACGTACAGGGTAAAACGTCTGAGCACACGAGAAAGACAATGCCAACACATTCTCTGGTCTCACACAGGTACGGACTTAAATAAATATTTATGCTCCTCGCTACTTGTGCATTTGTCAGAAGCCGCAGAGTCGTGTACACACTCAAAGGTCACTCTCCAGGCACACATGAGCCAACAGAAGGATAGAGGATCCATGTAAAACTATCCCGGCCTCTCAGTCTTATCACCAGAGGTCTGGCTCCTGAAGCGTGAGAACGACCTCTGCGTCACTTTCTTCCACTCACCTACACGTAGAGACAAATGCAACCCAGCCAACAACGGCCATCCTTGACTACCCTTTTCTGCTTTCACACATCTCTGCTTTATTTCTGTGAATTCTCCCCAAATCTGCACATGATCTCCCTCTATCGTTTGCTTTCCCATCTTCTCTCTCTCACCTCCACCCTTCTGCTTCCTTTCTCTGTTTTCTGAGCCAGGACCATTTCAGGTAATCAGCCACTTACCTCTCCCTCCTATTATCTCCATATCCCCAGAGCACATACCTTCCTCTGTCTCTGTCTCTCTCACACACACACACACACACACACACACACACACACACACACACACACACACACACATGTTTTAAGCAAACTCAGTGGTAAATACACACAAAAGATGAGAAGAAGTCTGCTGTTTTTTCCTGTAAATCAGTCTCGTTTTCTCTCCGGATTCACCTTGAAGAGGGGGAGTTGGAGTCTGGATCGGGTTTCGTTGCCACGATGCCTGGGGATGGTGAGGGGTCGGCTGGGTCTAATCTGGGCTCTGATTCCCCCTCCTCTCCCAGGAGACCTCCACACTAACCTCATGTAATGACCCCTGATTAGGAAGGCTGCCTCTGACATGGCACAAAGAGGGGCTTTCTGTGGGGGCCCGACACACACATACACTCACATCAGGTACACAAAAGCATATGTGTACACACACGTGAACGTCCCCTGCTCTATGCTGGAACAGTCAGACACACATTGGTCAAGCTTCATACAGCCACTGGTTGAGCATTTGAAGCAGGACAAGCAATCTACCTGCTGCTGTTGTGTTTGTGACCTTTGACCTTCCTGGCAAAGAAAAGGGAAGGAAGGCAAAAGGAAATATTGTTTCCCTTCAGAGATGAAGTGATTGACTATCACATTACCAAATTCAACTTCACCCAGTATTCAGCTGAAGATAAGAAGGACTCTAACACCTGGCCACTCTGGGGCTCAAACCCCTATTCATCTGACACGTGAGGGTCAAGATACAGAGACATACAGAGAGACAAAGAGAGAATAGCATAAAGGGCAGCGAGGTCAGAAGGACAGTTCACAAACCCTTTGTAGGCTTGTGTTTTTCTGGCCCAGTCTCTGACCCACTGGACCAGAACTGCTCTTCTGTGTTCAATGTGTGTGCGTCTGTCCTCTTTGTGGTTTTCCTACGGAAAAACAATCTTCACACAGCACATTAGCCTTTGGTGGATCAACAGAGCCAGCCAGTTTCCATATAACCTTGTGTTAAGCTAGGAAACTAACTCCCTCAAAGAGCCACAGCGGCCTGGTTTTCCACTACAGGCCAACCAGGGCCAAATCCAGGACCTACACATCGACGAAAACAACACCAGACACATTTCTGCTGGACACAGACAACTCTGACCCCTTTTATTATGTTATCAGGACTTAGGTCATTTGTCACTGGTTTGTAGAAGTAAGACACGTGTGACATTTGGAACCAGTAATGCTCAAGGTCAGCTGTCGTAGGACTCTTATGTCTAATGACAGATTTCTTTATGTGTGTCAAAGAAAAGACAGCAGCAGTGACGCACCACTGTTGGATTCTTCATTTGCTCATCCTCATCTTTCACCCCCTTTCCTTCCCTGTTTATGCTCTTCTGACACAACAAGACTGAGAAAGAGTGAACTGACCCACGCTCTAATTGAATGCTAGTTTATTTCTGAGCTGCCTTTTCCCTTTGCTGATCTCTTGACATTCTTTTATTATCGTATGGAACAAAACGTCAGAACAGGGGTTCCTTTAACATAGTGTGATTATTATGTGCTTCTGTTCATCACCAGTAGAGGGCAACACCAATACTGTTGCTTTTTCTGAGGTTCACCAGTGTTAAAGGTCAAATTCACAGAGGAAACATCAGTGACGAGCTGTATGTGACATTAAGCATTATTTTGTCATGATCAGGTCTCCATTATACTGTTAGATCATCATTATCTAAAGCTAAAATAGTGCAACTTTGACTTGACACTGACCCCTTGACACTTTGACCTTTCACGACTTAGGTGTTTTGGCTTCATAACACTGCTTTGTTCCATTTATGTTTTAAGGTAATGGAGAGGTGGAAAGACAAGAGAAGAGAGAAAATTATTTTTAAGGAATAAATGAAGGGGCAGTAAGAGACGGGAAGAGGTGGGAGTAAAGAGAGAGAGAGAGAGAGAGAGAGAGAGAGCACTAGGAAAGCAAGGCAGAGAGAAGAATAAAGGAGTCTTTACATGTCTGTGGAACCAGCAGCTCGCAGCACTTTCACATAATTTAAGACATATGGACGTTATTAGGACGACCGTGTCTGTGGGTGCATGTGTTTCTGTGACTATATCAGTGTTTAGGATTCTGGCAATGTGTGTGTGTCTGTGTGTGTGGTTCTTTAAGCATGTGTCTTTGCGCTGCAGGCCACAGAAGACAGTCACGTTTTTGTGGTGCAGCAAAAATGACTGTTGTACCGAGCAGCCCCCCCCCCCCTCGTGGAGCTTGGAACGTCCCAGAGTGACACTGCATTTAAAAACTGTGTTTGATTTACAGCCTGGTGCTGTTGGGAGATACTGTGTGTGTGTGTGTGTGTGTGTGTGTGTTTGACCTGTAGTAACCTTTCAGAGCGCTGGCCTCCCCCCACCTGCTTCCACATGTTCGCACAGTAGCTCAACCCTGCTGCTCCGTCCCCATTAATGTAAGTACTGTATGTAGCAGCAGGCGAAGTACTTACCTAAATTGACCAATTACACATAAACCAATGCAGACAGGTTAAACTGTTAAATTTATAGCGTCGCACAATGCTCGTTGGCTTAATTAATAATATTTTTGCTGATTCACCTCTTGGACAAGTGTTCCGCTTATTTTACTTTGAGATTCTACTGAAGCTACTTAAGCATCAGGCTGGGTTGCAGGTACATAAATAGCTGAGTGAGTTCCACGTCACCATCAATGACAGGATGTGAGTGATTTAAAGCTAATTAAACTGTCGGTAACTGTGTGCCATGCATTATAAGACATGAAAATCTACATAACCAACCAAATGACTCAGACTAAGTGAATATAAGCAAAAGTCATCAGTGAAGTTTCTTGAGCATTTAGCCTGAACAGCTCAGTTAATAATACTCAAAGACAAAAATCCAATTAGTAGTCTCCAATTCACAAACATCTTAGAACAAGCTTCCTCTATGGGCGAGAGGATCTAGAAGTACTGGCGACATCACGCATCAGACAGACCCATTTCTGCTTAAAGGACAATTTTGTGGGATTTGAACCAAACAAAATGAACCTTGTGCAACACATCTCTAAACGGATTTGCTGTATTTTGTGCCACCTGTGCCACTGTGGGTTGTTATGGGTTAACAGAGCGAGCCAACTGCGACCAATCTGTCATCATTAGCGACGACTTATCATTCATCTGACAAGCGGACAAACAGAAGGATAGGCTGAGGCTGTTTTGAGGTCAGATGCTGCGTGTAATCCTCTGTGGTCAGGGTTGGAGAGCAGGTTGTGTAAGCTGATCTGTGACCAGCAGCTCTGGGGTGCGGCAGGAGAGAAAATGTAACACTGTGATCTGCACTAACCACTCCCTAGCACCCCAGCACACACACACAGCTCATACATGCCCGTCGAACGCAGACACGTAATGCACGCACTTACACGCACACACCACCAGCTCAGTAGACTATTGTTCATTCATTCTGAGGCCGACAGAGGGAGGGAAGCAGGGTTCAGAGGATGAGGAGAGAGAGAGGGGGAAGAGGGCAATAGAGGAAAAATAATATGAGAGGATAATGAGGTAGAGGACAAAATAAGTATACGAATGCCCAACTGATGGTTTGGTGGCTGAAACATCGACCTCAGGAACCACATGTACCCTCACAGGCCTGGGCTCAAATCCCACTAGAAGCTCCTTCCTTCCCTCCTAGACTCCATTATGTCTCAGTGAGGAGAAGCAGGAACACTTTGTTTTCATGTTCCTCCAGCGCTTTAACATATGGAAAATATATTTAACATATACAATAAAGTCATTTTCTTTGTGCATGTTTGCTTTAAAAGCCTCAAATCCAGCTCAAACAAAACGAATCCAAGTTCAAATTAGCTACAAACACAGATGTGTAATAAATATAATAAACTGGCTCGTTGGAGGTTAATTCTAGACAAACATCAATTAAAAAGTCATTTTATAACATTTGCTGCATCCCTTCATATAGTACCTACTAAAAGTTCAGTCTGCACAGTGTCAAGCTTGTTTAGTTTAAATGCACAGTGATAAAATGTTGGAGAAAAGTAATAAAAGAACCCACAGTAATAAAATAAGTTACAAAAAAACCACAGCAGAGATGCAGGTTAGATAATAGAACAGACCCATAAACAGCATAACTGGAGAGAAAGGCAATCAATATAGCCAACAAGTAAACACAACAAATACTCAACCCACATCCTATCGGGCATCTCCAAAATGACTGCAAGGCTTGTCATGAAACAGCATTTTTGCTACAATATAAAAATCAGTTTGTTCAAATGTTTCATTGAGCAGAAAATGCAAACCATGTGTACCAGCCAAAGTCGTCTGACAATGTGCTGCCACTGCCATTAACCAGGGTCAGTGCTGCCGACAAAACAAAATGCCAATATTTTCGTTTTACACAGCATGAACAGCACAGTTCGGTTGGGTTATCTGAACATCAACCATGAAATGTTGGAAGGTTTCCAAGACTCAGTGAAGGTTTCTTTTCTCCTCCACATTTCCACATTTTGGTTAAACCCCCAAAGTTTAAAGTAACGTAGGCTAACGTAGAAGGTTAGTTTTGAAGGTTGAATTAGATCAAATGTTATTTGGCATTTGATGCCCGATGAAATGGAAAGACTTAAGACCCTGCTCTCCTGTTCTTTCTGCCTGTCATTCTGGTTCTGCTGACTACAGGGGAAAATCTTCACAATGTATAACTCTCTGTACAGAGGGAGGAAAGGAGAGAAGATGAGAGAGAGAGAGAGAGAGCAGGAATTGGAGAAATATTGGACAGGACACATGATGGAAAGCGTAGAAAGTCTTCTTTATAGGTATAACAAATGAGATTGAAGAAGGGGGTTAATGGATGAGAGACATCACAGGAATGAAAAGCGAGGGAATATAAAGAACTTTGTACAAGGAGGCAGAATTATTGTCACTGAGTTAAAGCCAGGTTTTACATAACTGTCTGTTTGCAAATATCACAAAGTCCTGAAAGGATGCTCATTATTTCTATGTGCACCAGTCTACATTTGGCTGCAGTTGCTCAGTTTATGTAACTGTGTCACATAGACCATTGCCTAGTTTGTGCAAAATCACTACTGGCACATTTTGCATGGCATGGTTTTCTGACTGACTAACGCAACTTGAGTCTTTATGAAAGTCCGAAAAGTGATGACTGAATGTCAGATTACCCACCATCAACAACCTGAGGATGTTTATCGGAGAAGCCACATATGTGGAATATTTTGTATTTTTCCTCAAAAACGTGACTTTAAACATGAACCCACTTGTTCCAGTCTCTATGTGGCTCACAACCCTTTAACTGAATGGACATCTTTTGCGGGGGTTCTTGTAGTAATTGTTTCTCACCCTGTCAGCTGCACGCAGAGGTTTCACATTATGACTGTGTGGATGTTTGTGCTGACAGTCAGAAGGGAGGGAAGACTGGAAGAGCCAGTCTGTGTGCTGTTTGTTTTACTCTGCTGTAACTTGCACCTCCTAGTCATAAACTAATTAAAGATTAATGAAAATCCTACTTGGTCTTTACCCGAGACTCCACCACATCTGACAATGAATGAGACGTTCTGCATTGCTAATGACTCTTTATTTCTGTCATTGTGTCTCTTCAGGTGTTTGCCAAAGTGTTCAGCCACGAGGCCTTGGAGTCCTACCTTCCCAAAATCCAGCAGGTCATCCAAGAAAGCCTCCGAGTTTGGAGCTCAAACCCTGAGCCCATCAATGTCTACAGGTGGGGGTTCTGGTCTAGAAACATATTCATGGCGATTCATGTAATTAGGAAGCTGTAGGATGCAGGAGCACTTTTTTAGCAGGTCGAAGTGCCATCGTTCTATGTCTCAGATGGGAGAAACGCCAAAAACTCACAACTTATCTTAGTAATGTACTGTAACTATTTGATTTTCAAAATGTCATCGATACAGTATCTATGTAGAAAAGATGAATAAAATGTCCAGGTTGCTCATATTAGGTAATGTGTTGATGCAAATGAGGTTCTGATTGGTTCTCTTTTCACAGGGAGAGCCAGAGGCTGTCGTTCACTATGGCAGTGAGGGTGCTGCTGGGTTTCAGGGTGTCAGAGGAGGAGATGAGACATCTGTTCAATACCTTTCAGGTCTTTGTTGACAACCTGTTTAGTCTGCCGATAGACCTGCCATTCAGCGGCTACAGGAAGGTATGTACTGCAGTTTAAAAAGCCACAAATCTGTTGAAAGTCACAAAGAGAAACACGTTTAGCATTGGTTGTTAATTACTGTTAGTAGTTATGTTTCTTTGGTGTGTGTTTGCAGGGTATCCGTGCTCGAGACATACTGCAGAAAGGCATAGAGAAGGCCATCAGGGAGAAGCCGCTGTGTTCTCAGGGGAAGGACTACAGCGACGCGCTGGATGTTCTGATGGAGAGCGCGAAAGAAAATGGCACTGAGCTCACCATGCAGGAGCTGAAGGTAACACATACAATGGAAGCGCGACACGTTTTTCAATCGCATGTGGGAGAACGGACGCACACACTAAATGAGCCCCTTTACTGGATGTGTGCAAAAGTACAAAGTGTACAGTAACATACAGTACACAATCACTGTTTATCTAGTGCTTCCAAATAGAACCTGTCTGGTGTGACTGAACACAGACACACATGCCAACAATAATCATTTCTCTGATTACATTTTTCTAGTGCTCACATCTTTATGACGGCAGCGTAGTGAAGCTGGTGTCCAGGGCCAGACCCTGCATGTAGACAGCCTGATGGAGAGGCACGCCCTCTCTTTACCTATTAATGTAATTCTAAGAAATTCTTTGGAAAGCCTACTCACTCTGCTTCTCGCTAGCGCTCTGTGGTTTCTGGGTTAAGTACAGGGCCAAAAATAAGTCAACACTCCCATTGCAAGGGGTCTGAAAGAGGCCTCCTGTACGCACACACACACACACAAGCGCAAAGTGAACTGGGGAGCGCCTGTCCCAGAGGCCCACGCTGAAACACTCACTAGCCGTTCTCTAATGCCTGCATATATAGCACACGTACGGTGAAGAGATGTGTTTTGACACAGACGATGGCAGACGAGAGGTTTATACTGAGACTCGTGCTGCCCGGCCTCAATGTTATTTATTCCACTGCTTTAATAATAGACCTTGTTCGCGTACTAAATATTGTTATTGGACACAAATGGCCTTAATGTTACAAAAATAATGGCAAGAGTGTTACATCTGTGCCGAGCTGAGGATTCCAAGTTTAGTTTGCTCACAGTCAGGCTTTGTAATTGTTCACACTTTAAAAGTTTCAAATGCCATTGTAACCTGTGTAAACTGGCTAAAGGGAACCTGTTATTTCTGTTGTTCTCTAGGAAGCAACCATAGAGGTGATCTTTGCTGCCTTTGCCACCACTGCCAGCGCCAGCACATCCCTCATCATGCAGCTTCTCCGCCACCCTCAAGTCCTGGAGCGCCTGAGGGAGGAGCTGAGAGCCAGAGGACTCCTCCACAATGGCTGCCTTTGCCCTGAAGGAGAGCTGAGGTTGGACACCATCATCAGCCTCAAGTACCTTGACTGTGTTATCAAAGAGGTGCTGAGACTTTTTACGCCTGTGTCGGGGGCTTACCGGACGGCCATGCAGACCTTTGAACTTGATGTGAGTAATAGTCCTGAAAATGTAATGCACTTAAAACTAAATGTAATTTCAAATATTTAACTAAACATTTTAAAATTGTGCATTTCACTTTTACAAGCATGTTGAGTACAATTTGTAAAATTGATTAAATGTCTGTTTTCTATGGTACAGTAGATCAGCTTACTATTAAGAACCTGCACAAAATGTTAACATCTCAACAAACACTGTACCAAACAAATTCAAACCTCATGAAAAGGGCATTTCTCTACCTTAATGTTTCCAGGGAGTCCAGATTCCTAAGGGCTGGAGTGTAATGTACAGCATTCGGGACACCCATGACACTGCTGCAGTCTTCAAGGATGTGGATGCCTTTGATCCAGACCGTTTCAGCCAGGAGCGCGGAGAAGACAAGGAGGGGAGGTTTCACTACCTGCCCTTCGGCGGCGGCGTCCGATCCTGCCTGGGCAAGCAGCTCGCCACCCTCTTTCTGCGCACCCTGGCAATAGAGCTGGCCAGCACCAGTCGCTTTGAGCTGGCCACTCGGCAGTTTCCCCGTGTGATCACGGTACCTGTGCTCCACCCTTCTGATGGGCTGAAGGTCAAGTTTTATGGCTTGGACTCCAACCAGAATGAAATTATGGCCAAGTCAGAAGAGCTTCTGGGAGCAACAGTTTGAAGGGATGAGAGCTGTCAAGAGAGGGGGAGGGTGAGGGGTAAGTGGCTTATTAGGGAGTAGATTTAAGGAAGGAAAGAAGGAATTTCACAAGTAATTTTTTCTTCTCCACCTTTTTTTCTGCTAAGTTGAAGGTTAATTTTCAGACTTAAAGCAAAGCAGATATCTTCGTCTCTTCAGCTATTGATGATCAGGATTTTCCTCTGAAAAAGAAAGAAGCTGCCAAAAAATTCTTAATTATGCTCTATTCTGTGTATACAAACATGTATGTACAAAAAAGCTATGTAATATAATTTGAAAGAGAATGTGGATAGTGCACGCCAGGGGAATTATGGTTAAAATGTTAAACTGAAGTTTTGTTTCAAGGGAAGATGAGATGGATGAAACAGGGTATGGATGAAGGAATATAATTTAGCTTGTGCCTAATCAAAACCAGTGAACCATGTTAGATGCCTTACAGAGTAACAGGTGGATGTGTCAACAGTAAAGTTCAGACTTTTTGGTTCAACTTTAGCAACAATACTGCCATCCAGATTCCAATCATGTTTTCTGTGGATTTCTAATGAACAGGCAGAAAGCAGCGGCGGCTTCAGGCATTTTGGTTACAGTTTGATTTATTTATTAGCTAAGAGGTTTAGTCTGAAACATCACATCACAGTTGCTGGCACAGAGCTCCATGATTTAAGGGGTAGATCACAGAACACATGCAACATGTTCTATCACCTTTGACCCTGCCAAAACCAAGCTTCCATATGTAAACTAAATGGGGCATTGCATTAATCTTTGAAAGCTACGCTGTGGAGCTTTTATTCAAGAGATGTTAAGTAAAGAAGTAAATTTAAATTTGCAGTAAAGAAAATAGAAAAAAAGAAAAGGGAGTTTGGGTGAGAGGTTCAATGACATTTTTTCCAAATTACAAAGCCAGTTCCACATTAAAATCATCTAGAGACAAAACACAGAAACTACCAGCATTCAGTGAAAACCTTAAATTTCTCCTCTCCTCGTTGGTGTGAACTCAGGTGCAGAGTAGATGTGAATTATTATAATATAACATACACATAGCTTTTTTCTGTATAACTAACTCCACATACTGTATAAAAACACATACTTACTGTTGTAGTTTCACAGCTGGATCAACTGGTTTTTGTAAGTTGTCAGTTACATATTTTTCTGGTTATGTAAACGAAAAAAGAAAAAAAAAACAACGAAAAAAAAGAGAGGCTGTTCCAATACTGTTGCTCTCACTTGGGGTATTCTTTATGGTGGAGCAGAATGAAACGTACAGAACCATATACTGGCATCACACAAGATAAAAGTAGCTGTGTCAAACAGTGAAATCTCTGAACCTGAGCTTTGCTACATACAGTACAGCACAATTTGTATTAAATTGTACTCTCTTGGACAGAGACTTTATCATGCCATGAGAATACAACTTGCTCCCATGAAAGGTAAGAGGGATTAGGTGAAGGTGGAGAGGAGAAACCCTACCATGCTGCTTGAGTGTTACTTTGTCATTCTGTGTTTGTTTGCGTACTACATGTATTTTTCTGTCTATTATGGTGGAGAAGGTTATGTTTTGTCTTACTGCTCCACCAATCAACGCTAAGAATGCAAAACAAAAGAAATCCATGGTTTAGCAACTTTATTAGCTAAAAGAGATTTATTGTTTAAGGTGATTGCACAATCAGAAATCTAAAAGTGTGGCCCATTTTCCCAACATTTTTTTAAATTAATTTTGCATACAGTATATGGAAAGCTTCTAATGTGGAACTCTGGGACTTGCTACAGTAGTTGAACTCTGGAACATTCTAGAATCCTTAAACAGAGTTCCAAACGGAAGCATGAGAGAGAGAAAGACCGACAACGTTTCAGAGGATGGCAGGTTAATGGATTTTTTGGGTTTCACTGTTGGACAGTGCTTTTGTCATATAGCATTTGAGATGGATTCCAGTGCCAGACGTTCACTCCACTGACCACACCACTGATTTCTTCATGATAAAAAAAATATGACCATAGAATTTTTGCTGCTTTTGTGTAATTTTCTAATTGAGAGTTCTAGAATGAAATAGTTTGTATTGAACAAGATTTACTATTTCTTTCCCTGTCCACACACACACACACACACACATCTGGTTAACATATTACTTACATATTGTGAAACAAGCAGAACTACAAATAGGTTATAGTGTGTGTTAATTTGTACAATATTCCTATCATTAGTAAGCCACCGGGAAAATCTGCTATTTACATCTACTAATAACCTATAATTAATGTTATTGTACAATTAATATTGTTATAAGATATTTGAAATGCTATTTTTTATTCTATTACAGATTTAGAGTTTTTAGCCCTAAATTACAAGGTCTTTGGTAAATATTGGATGTATTTAGAATGTCTTTCATTTATATTGTAAACTGTGTTAAAATGTTAATATTGTTGATTTGATTACTATAATAATTATTTGTTTGGTTATTCACTTATTATCATTGCATTTTATTTGATATTAATTATGTAAACAGAAAGCACTTGTGAGCTATGTCTATTTTTAAGTGCCATGTGACTACACTACCCCTCCCTTTCACCTGTTGGTTTCTCAGTACTTGTCTTGTCATTCTGTACATACAATTTTTATGTCTTTTTACAGAAATTATGTTCATTTAGTTTAAATATGTCTTGTCTACTTTCTTCCTTTTTTGTTACAGTGATCATCAAATGTACTCCTGTAATAAACTATAAAGTAAAAAAATATATCTGAATATTGTGATTTTTAAAAATGTATATCCCTCTTCATGTACACAATATAAAATTACTACAATAATAACGTAATATATCATATATAACAACTTACTTGAATTTCTCATCATAACACAGTAAAGACTATATTATCTTAACCATGTTGTGTGTTATGCTTTTTATCTTTTTTCAGTTGTAACTGTTAATTTTAATAGCACATGTTACAGTATAGTCTAATCAAATGTTGTGGTCATGATGTATGTACTCTATCTCTATCTCAGTAAAATACAACACAGTAATATATATAAAGAGACATACAGTGATACTTGGATTGGATAAATCTTCATTAGACTGGGTGCATTAGTACATAAACCCAACATAAAAAATCCCGCATTTACAGAAAGTAATCTGTTATAGGAGTTTTATCTACTGTATTGCTGTATTTTCTTATTTATTAAAAATTCAGTCAAAGCAATAAGTAATACCAAATGGGAAAACATTGCTTTATAGTATCTGTTGAAAATATAACCCATTTTGTTATGGAACTCTTCGAAGTGAGCCTAACGTTGGGATAAAGTCATGTACGTAAAGTAAAGTTTAGTCTCACATTGACTGACTGTCTTAATGCCATATCTGTTTTTATTTCCTAGCCAAGGGATCCCTCTGGTTTGTGAACAGTCTATGATGCTAACCCTGATGAGTTTACCCAATATCTTGACGGTATACAGAGACAAAAAAAAATTATGGACGATATACATTTTTCTAATTTTAAGTAAAGATACACAAAAGCAATGAGCCCACCCTTGCACATAGCCACATTGGAACAAAAGAAACACATGAATCTAAAATATACAAACGCACTGCATATGAGAAGAATAAGAAGTTCTGTTCAGCCTGTAGTTTTGCCATCAGGAGAGCGTCTGCCACACTAAGTAGTCCAAGATGAACCACTTCAAGGAAGCTGTGTGTGTTTGTGTTGTGGTTATTTGTGTGTGATTCACTGTTTGGGTTATGGTGTGTTGATGTGATGTTTTCATGAATGAATAAAGGCAGGTTATGTACTGTGTGGACAGACAAAGCCCTGCTTTAACTTTTCAGCAGTAAATGTATTTTCACGTGTTGTATTATCATTTGTTAATGCACCACATTGGGCCTGAATGTGATGCAATGTATACCTATAGTAGACAATGTGTTTTAACACTATAATAACAGTATATGCCAGAACAAAATACATAGTCCTTTTTGTGCAGTTTCAACAAATCTGATTGATGTTTGTGTTAGATGTACATTTGTGCTTTGATTATGTCTGAGATCACATTTTAGACACTAAAAATCTCAAAGCATTTCCAAATGTGAGAAGTGAAAGTGGCACATCAGAGGCAGAGCAGGACCCCCAGCCAGTAACTTAGTAAGTTGGCCAGATTTATCTGAGCAGCTCCAAATTAGGACCCTGAATGCCTGGGCCCTGCTTCATTTAGTTTCTGCAGTAAGTTAAACATTAAGAACATTTTCTTACATGGGGGCATTGTGAACAGTAATTGAGAGTTTTAGGTATTTGTTGTGAAATGATTACAATGCATCTGCCTTCTATTGCATATTTGTTTAGACAACTTTAAACAAGGCTGATGAATGAAATGAATTGTGATCACATCTCTGACAAGTCAAAAAGCAGGAGAGAGGATCAGCACATTGTTAAGAGCAATCTTACTCGGGCTTATAAGAAAAAATGTTGAAACTATGAACTTGGTTTTGGCTTTTGAGCAAAAGGAAGATGGATCCAAACACATGTAAAATGGTTAGATTGAGAGCAGAAGTGTTTTATGGTTTGGGCAAACTTCAGCCTTGTACTGTAATGAAGATAAACAACACTTCCCACACTGCTCTGTGGACCACAGCCCACAGTTATGTTCAGTAGTCAACTTATAAAATCGTCGCCAGAGGCAGGTGGTGAACATTATTTTTTTGGTCTTATATTTAATGTATTTTAATGTAATTTTAGAGCAATCATCAGCCAAACTTGTTACTTGTATTACATTAAACTATTTCCTCCGACTTTCTGTTTTGTAACAGCTGTTGGAACGACGGTACAGTAGACTGTTTGAGAAATTGATAAACATCCTCACTCAGGCTTTTTGTGTCTTTGGAATGGAAAGGTTCACTTAACATGGTCATGGTCGTTAAAACAGGTGAAAACTTTTTGCATTTCTACAAACAAAAATGAACAATATGGAGAAAAAAAATGACAGTGAACTATAGGAGAACATTAAGTGAAACATTGGAGGGTGAATGAAACGCACACAGCGTCTCCTCTCAGCTCTGACCTCTCTCTTCTGAAATAATAAGTTTTTAACCAGCAGGCTGGATGCAGCAGCACACAGCTAATCCCTCACATCCAGCTATTCCTGATGAATCATGGAGAACATGCATTAGCCAATCAGTACTTCCACATGCGACAAGAGAAGTGTGACAGTCCGTGTGAGGACAAGATGATGTGGTAAAGGTAAAAGAGAAAAAAACTGCAGAAGACAAACCGAATAGTTATAATTACAAACATTGTGAAGGCCTTTGATTTAATCCAAATCCTGTGGCTTTGTTGGCGTTGCGGGTTGAGATTCTGGTTGAGACTGGTGACAATTAAAACCTTATCAGATGTAAAGCAAAAAATTCACAATAAGCAGTTATGAACTTTGTGCAGCCTTTCACCTTCATCATTTTGTTTTGTGTTTTCCCTTAGTTCTTAGACTCACCAGCTTCATGAATGTTAGTAAACAAACTCTGTGAAATTGTTATGTAATTTTGTACAGACAACAGTGCGTCTGTTTCTTTTAACAATATTATCCCGAGTAGCTCAACTTTGTCACTTATCTAGTAAAATATGTGAACAGCCATTTCTTAGTTCTAAATGTATACTAACAAATCCTATGATTTCACAGAACTATAACTTTTCAATTAAACACATAGCACTAACTGAGTCATTTTCTTGGAAGTTCATGTACGTGCTAGAGGTTTCAGTTGTGTATATTGTCTCAGGGCAAAATCGTCTTTGGTTGTTTAGACATTGACAGGTGTTTCAAAGGTTAAATATTACATCAGTTTCATTCTTTCATCTCAGTGCAAACATTGTTCCACTAAGAGCATCTGAATAGAATTTCATTAGAAAAAAATGTGCCTGAAGCCAGACGTGGCACAGAGCTGCTACAGTAACTGTTACTACTACTATTACTGTACATACTTTATAAAAATGTCACCTTATGGGTGCAGTTGCAGTTGACCTTTGTCCCACCCTTTGTTCCTTTCATTTTGTGCTTATGAATGTGCCTGTGGGCATGTACTTGTACAAATCAGTTCAGTATTTCCAGGCAGGCAGTTGTGTCTGTTGGTATGTTTCCCTGGGTTCCAGTATGGATGAAGCCTGTGACTTTCCTTAATGCCGTAATGTGGGCTTTCCCTACACAATGCCCTGTGAAACATGTGTGAACTCCAATCTGTCATTTCTTCTTAAAACTGTCTCCTGCAAGCCAATAACAAACAACACACATTTCATTCTCTATTTGTAGATCAACAACTTCCAAAGACAACCCAACGTCAGTACGTCAAGACACTACTTACGGAAAATAAAAACATTCTGATAAAGCTGACACTTGATTAAATGAGAATAAAATGTTTATACATTGTTTATAAGCTTGTCATAGTCCTGTAAAACAATAAAAGCAGCTCTAGAGGTTTACAGCTTAACTTTTCTTGAGTTGATTTATAAAATAGTGTGATCCAGAAAAAAAGGCACTTTCATCAATCCCTTGTCGTCTATCAGCAGTCTATGTACTGCCAACCCCCCAAAAAAAAAAAAAAAAAAAAAAAAAAACTAACAGTGTAACAGTGTAAAGGCAAGGCAGTATGGCTTCACTGAAAAATAGTAAAACAATTTACTCTACTAATCAGAAAAAGGTTATGTCAGCAAAACCTTCATACACAGGAATGTTGACTAAATTTGTGAACAACTTGTACGTTACAAAGAATTTAGTTAACATTTATTAAAAACAGGAAGCAGGAAGCCCAACCAGTGACTCAGTTAAGTCCCCAAACTGTGTAAAGGTATTTTCATTATCAGGTAACCTGGGTCACATACAGAAATAATGTTTCCTTGTTAGTTGTGGAGAGAAAGAAAAGAATAACAAAGGATATGTCTTATATAAATAAAAGTCAGAGAGAAGAAACGTTACAAAACATGACAGACTGAAATAGTAAGAAAAGTAAACAGCATTAAAAAACGTGTGGGAAAGACAGAGGAAGCAACACACCTAAACAAGGAAAAGCGAAAGAATATGTGACAACAGGCGTAGGTGATGAAAAGAAGATAAAATCAGAGATAAGCCGCGGGAATTACCACAGGTGTGTATGTGCAGCATTGTGAACTTTAGGTGAACTCATAGTGATGTGTCTAAATTCTGGCAGGTGCAGGAGTCAAACTGAGTTCAAAAAAACAAGCTCTGACACAACAAACTATGTTTGTATTTCTATACTTGTGAGAACCCAACTAGTCTTTAGTCAAAAGTCTAATAAAAGCCTTACCATAACCTTCAAACAACTGGTATCCTCAATTTCCAAAAATGTCCTTAACACCTCATACCTTTTCATGGGTCCTCACAAAGATGGACATACAAGAACACACACACATACACACGCACACACTTGTATAGGACAGTAGCATAGATAAGATAAGATTTACATTGTAGGTTCAGGCTGTGTGTGACATGTTCGTTGTTTGATGCATAACCTAATAAGCCAAGTAAGAAATACACTGCATACTTGAAAGGTACCCAATAGTGCCACCTAACGCACTATATATATATGTGTGTGTGTGTGTGTATGTGTGTGTGTGTGTGTGTGTGTGTGTGGAAGTGAAACATTTATCCTAAATTACGTAGTGCTTAACCCCACATTTTCTGGCAGAAGTATTGATGGCAGTGGCAACAATGTTAGTATCAGGTTCAGTAGCCCCTGACATCACTGTATTGATCACAGACAGAAGGTCTGTTCATGGTTTATTTCTTAGCTTTATCATTTCCAGTTGCAGATTTTTGGTGTTTGTATTTTAGTTTTTATTCAAATTATTTAATTAAAATTAGGATACTGACCAAAATATTCAGAAACAAAATCTGTAGTGGAATATGCGACGTACTTACAAAGGAAAAAGTCAAACGTAAATAAGAAAATGAATGTTGACTGAATTTCGTTTAGCTGCTTCTGTTTCATGCTTGCGGTATGTGCATATTGACCCACCATCACACTGGGACTCTTGAATTGCACAGAGATATTTTTTAATGTTATTGCACACTTGTGGGTTATTTACTGTGACAAGTAATTTAACATTTTGTTTGCATGCAGGCTAAGAATAAACTTGATCCCTGTCTTGGAAAACATTCCTCAGTGACCACATGCACTTTTCAAGTTTTTAACAGCTATGATCAGGTAGATACCTCCTGAGGACTGGCTTGTGTCTGATATGTTCGACAAATCTGGAAACCACTTAATCATGACTGTATAACACGAAGACAGCCAAACTTTCATGGATACCAATTTATGTGGGTGTGAATCAATTTAATTTGCTGTGGTGCAATTGAAAGTGACAGCAATTGCAATGGAGACGCAAAATCAAGACAACCCCTAAAATGGGAATGGTTTTGCAAGTGGTCACAGAATAATGGTCTCTCCCTATCCTTTCTGACAGATTATTTTCAATTGTGTGTTTTGCTAGTTTTCATTTTGCTAATGGTAGAATGAGGCAGCACTTGCAGCTCAATCAGGTTGCATAATCTTGCATGGAGCTGCAAATCTGTCTTCTTTTCCCAGCACAAAGGAGGTCCAGTAACAGGAGACTAGCCATTACACAAGGAGACAGAGAGAGGGCTCTATAAAGGAAACAACACAGCAGCAACTAGGGCACTAAAACATGACCTCCAACATCTCTTACCAAACTGTTAAAAACAATAGACTCTAAGAGTGGTGTGAGGGTCTGACATCGTAGGATAACACAGCCCAGCAGCTTGAACCTTGACTGGTCAGAGACTCCATAATTTGCAGGTTGGTTCAGGTCTGGTGCCTGTTTTCTTCACAAATTAAAGCAGGTTCACTCTGAATAGATGTGACAGCAATGAACAGGTTTAAAGATGCCGAGGTAAACATTATGTTGGGTTTACTGAGCATGACAGATTTGCTAGTACTGTACAGTAGGTCAGTATTGGTCTGGGGAGGCCTGTTCGCCTAATAGACTGAGAAGTAGTCTAGTCTATCTATACATAGTCAGCACTACCTGGACTGCTGTGGGATACTGGCATCCTGAGAGAGAGTGACTGTCCATTCATGCTAAATGTTGTTGCATGTGGCCAGAGTGCGGGGGCGTTTCTAGTTAATAGGCCTATGGGACCTTGTGTATTGATGCAGCCAATGCCACCAAGTACAACAACATTCTGTTCAGTATTTCCAAGCTTTATTTTGCCCTAAGACAAATCTGCCATGACAAAATCTACCAGCTCATCAGGAGCATGCTCGATTATTATTCGATCATTATTGAACATGTACTTTGGTTTCCTTCATTTATTTGAACAGCATGTTACTAAAATAACTGTAGAAATCCATTGGTCAAAAATTAAAACTCCAAATGCTGGACCTGATTGCCGACAAATGTTGATCTCTAGATATTGATCTACAGAGCCTCAATGGTGACTTGCTGATAAGTCACTGAAAGGGAACTTGATCTATTGATTTTAATTATTTAAATCCTACTCCAACCTCAAACCATAAAAGTAAGGACAAAGATATCTTAATCAATACAGCTGAACAGTGGGGGCCAAGTCGCATAACAAGCAAACAAGGTAATCCATAGATGAAAAATTCAGTGGACAAACAAGGTCAAAGATGATTTAAGGTTATACAAAGATGGAGCAAATGAAAAAGACAAGTAATTAAGAAAAAGATAAAAAGAACAAGAGGCACATTCATAATGTTTGGGAGGAGAAGGGGAAGGAGGAATTTTAGAAAGAAAAAGAACAAAATAAGCAAAGCTAAACGAAGAGAAAAACTAATTGGAGGAAGGAGAATACGAGGCAGAATGAAGGAAGAATGAAAAGGAAAAGAAAGGAGGAACAAAGCCAAAAGGAGAAGGCATATCAGGCTTGTGTCTAGGCCCTTTCGGCTTACACCCCCATCACCCCATTAACATTTACATTGTCGCCATATCAGTCCCATTAAAAACATATGAACTGTTTTGACTACACTGCCCTCCAGTTGTGGGCCTCTTATCTATTTCTGTGAAAGAACAATTGCATATTTCAGCTATCTGCCCTCTTTGTCTCTCCAAATCTCTCTCTCTTCCCTCTTCATCTTCCTCAGCTTGTCTTCATCCTTGGAATGAAGATTTCCAACCACAGGGTCTGAAGTTGGGGGGAGCTAATTATTATGGAAAAAAGAAAAAGACATGGAATGAGGGAGATAAATGGTTGGGAGTGGGCAGAAAGAGACAGACAAAGAGAAGGAAATGAGGCAAAGTGCAGCACTGTTAGTCATTAGCAGAAGCAAGACAAAAAACTGAGACAAACAGAGAGAAAAGTTATTTTCCCATAATTTACTTGTTTAAAGGGCTGGTAAGCAGGTGGGGCATATCCCAGAATGCACTGGACACATGCCATAATATCTTGGGTGATGAGCCTGACTAGTTAGAAAGTAAACTTTAGCAAAGACACTTTTTAGCAAAGTGCAACGATTAGAAGAAGTATATATGTTGGGTTCCAGCAAGACTAGAACATAACCTTGTTTTCCCTCGTGGTGCTTTTTTATGGTCTCATCTCAGCTCTGCAAATGTGGTTGGGAACAGTTGAAATGGTCACAAACAAGTCGTGGAGCATTTTATGGGGAAATTGATTTAGTGAAAATTCAAGGCACATGCTACAGATTTCAGCTAAAAGGCTCCAGTAGCCACATTCTTTAGACTTTGCAAACTGGAATGCAGACGAGTCAAGTCAACAGTTGCTAGTAGGATCACACCTGCAGCACCAGTGCTATATTTTCCATAATTGTACACAGGATCATCTCCATCATCTTTTTTTAATTTTGTTATATTGGTCTCATTACACCTTCTCAATCTTTGTGTAGAAGCTTAATTTGAAATTTTTGGGCAGATCCTTTCTCTTTGTGCCACTGCTTAGAATTAATATTTTTAGGTGACATGTATGTAAATATCTTTGTTTCCTGAGCAGAAGCTTTTTCAGAATGTCAATAGAATCTGACACTCTACTGATGTGCTTATTTGAGGATGATGATGATACTGACCTGCAGACAGCATTTGCATGCTCAAAGTCTAAGTCTGTCGAAGCTACCGTAGCACTTTAATAATCACAAAACAGCACCTGTTACTGGATAGAATTAGAAAAGCATTTTGCCTGAAGCTTGAAATAACACAAGAAAAGAAAATATAAATGCAGAGTTTTAGTAAGATGACGGTTCCTCTTTATTTCAGTTGAGACTGGTTCAGAGATACTTTATATGTTACACTGGGATTTTAACAAGTCATTAGGAAAATGTAAGATGGCTGTGCCACAGTCTATGCTCGTCCAACAAGTTGTGCCAATGAGACACAGAGAAGTGAAAATCCCTTCCCTCCATTAACTACATCTGACCTTGAAACTAAACAAATCCTAGCCACACATCTCTGACTTTGTCATGTGCTGACATTTGAGGAGCTCATTTACAAAACCAACATTTCCTATACAGTGCTAATATCCAGGCAGTTTGCCCAGGTAAATCCACAGACGTCCATGTGTATTTTAAAAATTCATTTCAGGATCCTTGATGCATTAAGTCGGCGATTCACACGCAAGTAGATTTCAAACACCAGAGATCTTAATGCTGCCAACTGTTGAAAGCTTGTCATTGAACTACCTGTTCATACATTTACTTCAGTGCTTCAGAGTGACTGTGCCAGCACAAACCGAAGGGAGACAAATTCTGTATTGTAGCCTCAGTAACAAAAAGAAGGACGTCAATTAAAATTTGCAGCACCTACAGCATAGAAATGTGGCTAAAAGCAGCCTGCTGATAACGGTGAAGAGTGTGACTTTTTACTCTCACTTTAAAGTATTAGTGTTGCGTTCTGTGACAATACAAACTCAAATTCTTGTAAGCTTGAGTTACGTCAGGAGATTTATATCGCTCTCAAATATGTTTGCAAGACCTCATACTCAGAAATGACATGTTACAGTTTAATGGTGCATTATATGCTTGACTATGCCTTGGCCGGAGTGGTGACTGTGAGCAGACCTAAAAGCTGGATTCTTGGACCATGACTGCTGGGTCATATTTGGGCATGCGTGCAACAGATCTTGATTATTGATCAGCTCCGGCTGAAAGATTTCTGGCCCTCTTTCAGAATACAGAGGTTTAGGTGGTTTGTTGCTTTGGTCTATAATAGCTCAGACCAAACATCTGTGTTCAGGGTTTTTAAATAGTAGGCAAACCAGCCTTTAGGCCTCAAGGCATTCTACCTGGATGTAAGAAAGCAAATTATCCTCCTTGTATGAATTCAGCTGACGTTACGATCGCTGTCCAGGGTGCTGAACCTGGGGTTGCCCTGGGCACTATTTTCACACTGAGGTGGAAATTGCAATCATCCACATACAGACTGAGACAAAATCTTTTGAGGGGGGGAAAAAGAGTCTTAAAGGATAAAAAACAGTTGAACAGGTTTAAGTATATGTACAGATTATTTGTCAAAAATAAACCAGTGGGAGTAATAGATGCGTGTAGGAGTAAGGGGGAAAGCAGGCAGGATCGCATTTGGCCAAAGTGGTGAAACACTTCATAATGGGGATCAGGTATAAAATCCCTTAAGCCATCTTAACAGAAAATCCTACGGAGACGATGGCAAGACCAGACAATGAGGTGGACAACAAACTGCTGGAGCTGGGTCCTTACATGTATGCTGACAGTCACCAGAATAGTCAGTAGAGAGGAAGACTGGAAACTGATGGACTTGCCTGGCTAGGAGTTAGTAATGGCCTGATTCAGCTGGGAATGGAAGTGCTTCCCATACTCCAAAGACTGCACATATCAGAAGAGAAAGGCTGCCCTGTTTTTTACACTTGAAGAAAGAACACAAGCTGTAGCTGACACAAGAAAGAAACAATAATAGAATTCACCTACTAAAACGCCACATTTTTCATGCTATGGATTCGTATTTAAACCATCACTAATTCACAAATGACCCTCTTATAAATCTAACATCTGTAATCTTCCCCATGTATAGTATAGTTAGAAAGGGACAAACTATTATTGCTGCCATATTGTTGGCTGTTCATGAATACACAGAGTGTGTGTCAAACATCCATACATATTCATTTGAATACATGGAACTCAGTAGGACATGCCAATGCTCTGTGCATAAAGTGTGCAAGACTCACAACGGTGGCTTATGATTATCAAAGTCAGTCAATGCTCTCTCACACCAAAGTGTCCACTGCCAATCACAGTATGAGACCTGGTGTGGTCTGGTGGCTCAATGTGTAGAAAACTGGACTGCGATGTAAGAATGCTGGGTCAAAAGTTGGTCTTGGCCACCAAAGACACTCCAGACTAGCTGTGCTTGCGTGGCTGCTCACCCCCAGGGGGATGGATTAAAATCTATTGATCCCACTGGCATCAATAAAGTCAAAACCTTAAAAAATCTGACAGAGATTTGGGAGATACTGCAAAATCGGGCAGGTCCAACATGAGCCGAAGGCCAACAGAAGGCTTGGTGAAAAATATGTTGAAAGTGAAAAAAAGAGAGAGTTTTGAATCTCATTCATTTTCTAGTGGGGGTCGCGGTTGTGCTGGAGCCTATCCCAGCAAGAGGCAGGGATCAGTCTGGACAGGTCTCCAGTCTGTCGCAGTGCCACACATATAGATGCAGTCACTAGTACACCCACTCATTACCGGGGAGAACATGCAAACTCCACACAGAGTGGACCCGGCTTCCATTCCTGGAGGTGACCAGGGGCCTTTCCGACCATGTTAACCACCACGCCACCGTGCCACTCAATTTAGAATTTCACTAACATAATAAATTATACTGTTGAGCAAGTGCAAGACCATCCTGACATTTACCAGCAACATCTATTTCTTCAACACATGTATAGTAATAATGGCAGGAAGTGATAAAGAGTCAATGAAAGGGTTCAAGGCCTAAAGGGGGGAAGATAACAAAACCATAATGAGCCACACAGGGATGCTACACTCAGTTGTGCTTTGGTTTCTGCAAACACAACAATGTGACTGAAGTCAAGCATTTCTCCTACTACCCACCTACCTTCCAACACATACTAAAATATATCTGTCCCGTCCCACTGAGCTCTAGGGGGGGAGATATTTGTGGAGAGTGCATGGTTTGAAAACAATGTACGTTCCAGTTTGCTCTCCCATCCCTGTGTCGAGTCAAACAAGACTGCGGCTCCTTCCCTGGAGACTGTGTGTGTGTGTGCAAAAGAGAACAAGACCTCTAAGTTTTCCACAACAATCAGAGAGGAAATTAAAGATGGAATGAGACCCAAAGGCACAAAGAGACACTGAGGTTCTGCAGCAGAGAGTCAACAGCTAACTCATGTAAACTATTCATAATAAGTTAATACAGCAGATGTGTGAAAAAAAAACAATGCCTTAAATATGAAAGTTCACATGAAAAAAATTAATGCATTTAGAGTTCAAAAAAGAAATCGTTTCAAATTTAAAAGGTCTAGAAATGGAACACATGAAATTAGAAGTCTGAAAGTAAATGACAAACTATAGAATAAACTGCAGTTTCCTGAACAAGCTCATCTGACTTGGTGATATAATTTTGCAGAATTTATAGAGGATTGATGTTTCCCAAGGTCAAAGAGAAAGCTACTAACTTACTGTAAGAAAGCCATCATTTCTCAGAGTCGTCATTCAGCTTTTAGATGTTTGGTGAAAAACCCAGTGCAACAATGGATTTAAATGGGTGACAATAAATAATATATCCCAACAGTCACTGTCAAACCAAAAGCGACTGTGACTTGCATACCTAAGCTGCCTTCAGATGAAATGCCGTTAAGATGCAGCAACACTTTAGTGCCCAGATCCAGCAGCTTGAACTGTTGCCATTCCTGTGGTTAATGAGACTTAATGTGAATGTGACGTAGAACCCAACAGCGCAGAGTCTACCAACCCAGAGTCTAAAATGAGTCTGATATCCAGCAAGTAGCTTCTGTGAAGTGGGGGGAAATATGAAAACAGACACAGCTGAGGTTGTGTGGGATCAACCACAAAATACATATATATATACATATATCACGTTTGTTTTTGGAACTTTGACTCCTTTTTCCACTTGCAAAGCCAAGATTAGATGGCAGAGAAGACAAAGAGCTAGTTGGAGGTCTACGGAGGTTTGGAGGTCTGCTCAGCAAACAGCAGTAGCGGGTGGCGACAACTGTGGTTATGCCTCAAAGCACCTTTAACACATTTGAGCTGACCCACTGTATGACATGCTCTCATCTCAATTTTGCCATTAATAGGACTGGAAAGATATTTGTTGAAGGAAAACTCTGAAGAAGCTGGATGCAGCAAGATGCCTAACCACCAAACATCCCTAAAATGTTGCACATGCTGCTTAGTTTCATTTTTCTACGAATAACAGATAGTATAAGGTCATAATGACATTTTACATATGAGGATGACCCCCGAATTTCCATTTTCACAGTTTGTCCCACTGGAACGTTGTCCATATTGTATGTATGTATTTGTAACGGTTCCACTGATGCTTTAACTGCTTGCTTGTAATGTAACGCTGTCACAAACTCAAACTCAAGCTCAGTCTGTTTACAATTTGTAGTTGGAACACACTATGTACTGGATGCTATTTTATTTCAGGCCAATAAAGCGGAGTGGAAATGAAAGCGAATGAAATGACAGAGGGATAAAATGGCAGAGATGGAGAAAATGAAAGCGTCAACGAGGCTATGACCTGAGAGTTGGAAGCTGTGTGCAACAACAAACCCTGACAACGCAAGTTTCCAATTTACGCTAATTATTACAAGCTGAGGAAGAGATGAGAGGGAGGTGTTCAAAACTCTGCATTTGGAGTTTGGATCTTTGTGGGACAGAGGAAAAGTGTGTTAAATGTTTAGGGAGGTTGGCGACACTGTTGCCAGAACAAAGGAGGTTTAATAAACTAAAATAAAATATATAAGCAAAAAGAAAGAAAGACGGAACAAGACGAAAGATAAACTCACACACAGAGCAACGGGTTACCCACAGTGTGCAGTACTCACATAGTGGTTTTAATCTAAAAGTTTTCAGTCAGTCTATTTTTGGTGAATGTCTGTTTTTCCTAGAATCTAATTCTAGAAATAACATTATGCCTGAATAATAGCTTTGCCAGAATAAAGTCCTGATGAAAATGGTTTATATAGTACTTGTTATGTCGGCTATTTTAAGGTATGGCACAGAGAGCTTGGTAGACATCATACTAAGCTGCACACCATCAATTTAAAAAGTTAAACTGATGCAGGTTTAAAGGCTAAATAAAAATGGAAATGAATTTTATATTTGTTATAAAATTACTAGTTACTTGACACACAGCCTCAAATGATTAAAGAGCACATAAGAGGTTGTTAGAGTTCTAGCACCTGTGACGGACCGGTGACCTGTCCAGGGCGTGCACCCTGCCTCTTGGCCAGGCAGCTGGGATAGGCTCCAGCACGCCCTGCAACCCTTAGAAGGGTCAGCGGTTAAGATGGTGTGTGAGCCAGTTCAAGCTGCAGACAAATCTTAACATCAGCTGTGAATCAAGCCTTCATGATTGAACTGCTGCAAAGAAACCACTACTGAGGGAGACTGATGAAAAAAGAAGCCAAGAAACACAGGAGTTGGACGTTAAACCCATGGAAATCTGTACTTTGGTCTGATGAGTCCAAAGTTTTGGTTCCAGCTGCCGTTTCTCTGAGAGGGAGAATGGATGGAATCGTGTGGTTTCCACCAACAAGAAGGACGGACAAGAAGAGGACGTCTGATAGAGGGGATGCTACACTGGCTGCTTCGTTATGCAAGGAATGCTAAGCCAGCATGGCTACCACAACAATCTGAACCAAATTGCAGATTGTTGTGGTAGCCGTCCTATTTGGGTTGCTCTTGGTGGGGTCATCGCTGGTTTCCATCAGCACAGTCAACCAAAACACACCTCCAGGCCACATAGTGGTTAGGTGACTAAAGACAAGGCTGGTGCGGTGGAGCATCAGATTATCTGGCTTCCACAATCACTCAACCTCAACCCTGCTGAGATGATCTGGAATGAGTTGGACAGTGGAGCAAAAACGGAATGGAGTAAAGATCCCAGCTGAAGGAAATGGGTAACGTAGGGACATGATCAATACGATGATGGATGATGATCATTATGATGAAAGCTGAATGTCCAGTGGGAATGCTCATGCCACTGCGCTCTTTCGCATTATGTTGATTTGCAATGGAAACAGTATGCTGTTATTTAGACAGTGGATCCTATCCCAGCTTCTCAGGCCCATGAGTGTGTGTGTTTGTATGCTTTTAATACTGCTATTTTCACAGGATACTAACAGGATTTAGTAGAGCCATTTGACCATTAAGCTAATTATCCTCTGTCTCCAACGCACACACGCACACACTCAGAGATCAGATCCCTTCCACCTGACGGTTTTCAGCCCTTCTTCAGGAAAACTGAGCCTTACACACAAACAGAGACATTCCCGGTTATTTTCTTAGGTTGGCATTTCAAGCCCATTCCCAATTACCCAAATTACCCTGAAAAACATACAGAAGACAAAAGCATGACTATGCACGTGTGGGCAAACACACAAACTCATGCACATATACAAATACAAAGGTAAACACACTGTTTGAAATATCTCGCAGGCCACACTTAAGCTTGGGTGGACATTCAGTTTGTGTCCAAAAGCAAATTAACATAACCAATACAATTAAAATGTCAACAAACATTCACAATGGGGTCTCTGTCAGTGACTTATAAGTCAGTGACGGAGAGAAAGAGGGAAGGAAAAGGGAAAATAGAGAAAAATAATTGAGTCCTGAAAAACTGAAGCTGAAAGTGCAGAAAGGTACACACTGAGCTGCCTGTGGGTATAATTAGGAAAGAGAATGAGATGTTTCATGGCGCTGAAAAGAAGAAATCAGCATTTAGTCGCTTTCATTGTCAACTTTCTTACTATTACTGACTTCGCTAGGTTTTACTGTGTTGTGCTCCTTTTAGAATGAATTGTTCATGCATCCTTTTTGTAAAACTTTCCCAAAGACTAGAAAGGAATAAAAATGAAAACATGGCACCAAAATAAACGCTGAAAACAGAAGTGATGCAAACAGAGCACTCGTGGCTGTGTGTTCCCAGGTAAGCAGTGTTATTAGTGACGAGCACGTCACTAGCCGTGTTCTGTAGCTCATTATTAAGCTGTATCACTCACCGCCTGGTGACTCAATGCTCAACATGTATTTTGAAATAATAAAATGTTCACTTTAACATATAAAACTTTCTATTTCTCATTTATATAGCAAGAAGATGGAACGTTTTCTTACTCAAAGGCTAACATTTTGACATTAGCAAAATCATTGCTGAGCCTGAACAAACAACTAATTATGAAGAGTCCGAAAAACCCGTTCTCCTTGTGGGACACAGTAGAGCCGTGTGGGGAATGGAGAAGAAATTACACCCCTAATAGAGATAGAAAGCCGTTTGTGGTCTTAGCATGACGGATCAGACAAATGCGCCACTGCAAAAGGAATCATGTGTGGCTTTGGAAATGTCTAAAATATCTATAAAATATGTCTGCTACAACATACTTGACTTGTAAAACCCAACTTTTTGCTTTCATCTAGAGATGAAAGTAGGAAATCTTCCCAACATGTGCAGCCCCACTTTAAATAGGTTTCCTTTCGGTCTGCTGTACGGGAAGCTTTTATTTTGAAAGTACACATATCTGTCATTGGTTTTACAATGGGCAGAGCACATGTCAGTGGAGCACAGTGCGCGCACACACACAACATGCATAGAGAAAAAGAAGCAGCTCGGTTTCAGTTTCAATGCCAAACCAGACATGGAGTTGCCAGGACCCTGCAGACCTATAACTTACTGAAATCCTGTGCGCGGGTGAGAGAGAAGGGTGCTACGCCACGAGTTTAAATGCTTCCGCTTTCAGTTTACTGTTGGATCCATTGTTAATGAGCTAAAAAAAGCTTTTTGACACCTAACCCTCCAAAAATCTTGAGTTTAATTACATTCTGTGTGACGTAATCTTGCCTTAAACGCTATGAAATCAGACATAGACGAAAGACAGGAACATAAAGAAAGTTCCTCAGGTTGTTCGATGGGTATTGCGATGACCTACTAATTTTGAGATTAAAGATAAAGTAAGATAAACCTTTATTAATTCCACATCTGTACCAACAGACTGTGGGGTGTTGGCTACAACAAGATGCCTGTTAAATGTCAGAATTTGAGAGATTAATTAGATTTGTGTTTAAAGTAAAATGCTACACATACAGTAGATACAGTACATGTTGTTATTTCATGTGAGCTGCAGCTTAGCTTGGTTGGGTTTACTTTGATAAATAGTAACGTGCTAGAACAACATAGATATCTTTAACACTTCAAAGCATCATTGTGGTGTTAGCATCAACAGCTGCTAGCAGTGTAAAACACAGTGACAAGCGTCACGGAAATGCATTTTCTAGTGTCTGACCCAGAAACGCAACAATCGTTCTAGATGGCCTCTAGTTCTCTGGCATCTTGGTGTCATGGCCTTTGACTTGCTGGACTTTCCAGTTTACTTATAACCCCTCATCTTATACTCCACCCTCACCCCCATTTCCTCCATGGATCAAAATCAGATCAAAATCTTATTTTATGTGAATAACAAAATAAAGCTCCTCCAAATTGACTGAATTGCAATTATGCTGAAAGGCACACAACACTCCTGGATGCACATTCAGTACATGAAGTAATGTGTTCCTCACCCAGAGCCTCAAGTCAGTTGAAGAACACTTGTGACATGGTACAACGAAAACAAGAGTTTTCATTTCCTTCAAAATACTTGGAGACCAAAACAAACTGGAAGAGTCGCGTGGAGGTCAGAGTTAATCCTCAGTTTGATTACATGATCACTGACTCAACAGCAGTGAATAATTAAGGGAAGGGCCATAAATTAATGTGATGAAACTGAAAACAGAGACAGAGAAGCTTTGTCTTCCAATCTATCTCTCTCCTTTGTTCCTTTCTGGTCTCTGTTTTACCCTCTTGTTCAGCATCCCAGTCCTTCACGGGCTGGACTTTGACTTTTTTCCCTTACCCCCTTTGTCCATCTCTGTCTTCTGCCCTCCAGCTCATCATCTTTCACCCAGATGCCACATTGTTGATGAGTTCAATCAAAAGCTCATTTGTAAGTGCTTAGAAAATGCTCACACAAGGATGGGAGCATCCTGTGCTTTGACAAACTTTGAAAACAATGCTTGGACTGAACAAGGTTTTGTCGTGCAACTAAAGGCTGAGTTTTAATGGAAACTCAGAAGTAAACAAGGTTGTTCCTGTTGCATTTGTGATATATAACACACTTTCCATTTCTGCCTCCGGTGACTTGGATTCCCCGCTTGACTGGGAAGGACAGCCAAAGGTTACCAGATGCTAACTAACACAATGCAAAGTTATATAACAATTCAACAGATATGAGTCAGTGCATATTAACATCATGCATATTTATACTCAATTCTCAAAGCAAATTTATGCAGCCAAGGCATAAAAATGTCCTGTAACCGATTACTGACATCTTGAACCAGGGCAACAAAATAACCCAGTGTCCCAAAAGCACATTATTTTCTTGAGGCATGAGGTGAAAGTTGATGTTGAAGTTTGAATTAAACGTCTTCATAGTTCATGACAGGTCAGCCATTTTCCATGTGCTACGAAATGGGGATTAGACCATGAGACGGGTTTTATCTGAGAAATTTGCTAAGACACAGCTTGCTTGTCACAATATCTTTGCCCTGTTCTATCGGTAATTTCTGTGTTAGTATATGGTCAGAATGTGGTTTCAGTTAAGCATTTGAAACACCTGGTGATTCAAAAAATAACTGGTTGCCATAAATGAAACAACCACGCACCCCATCCTGTAGAACGGACTTGGTACAGACAGTAAAGGCCACGTTTAATACTTCCAGCACTGGCAGTACTGGATCTGATTACATACTTTGAATGTCCATTATGTTGATTGCTCTGGATTACTAACAACTACACGTTGTGGAAGCAGAAAAAAAGAAAAAGAGAAATAACTGCAGGTGCAAATGGGAAAAAATCACTGGGAAGCAAACTTTCTCTCACCAACCACCTCCACAATTCAGTTCTATCAACATCGGCTCATGTTGATAGAAGGGCTGCAGTTTTCAGGATGTTTCATTCTGGGTAAGACTTCCCACTAAAGCTGGTGGTCGGTGTGTAGGCTAAAACTGCCGCACAAGCTGTACAGCATCTTCCAAAACAATCACAGGTCAATCAACAGTCAGTAACCAGACATTCCTAGATCAGGCTTAACTCGCATCCACATATCGCCAGCTTGCCCACAACCCTCATAAGGATCAAACAGAATCTGATTGATTTCCTATCATTCACATCATTTAAAAAAAGTGGTGGTATGCAATGCTTTTGAGTGTTGCTGAAGGATGTTTAGGGCCCAAAGCCACGTTTGAAGGGAGACATTTTGGAGAATAGGGCGATGTGGGAGCGAGGACAGAAACGAAAAGACAGGAAAGAAATGAGATGGAGAAAAAAGTCGATCCAGGTGTTTTTAATTACAACTGCTGAGAAAACAACAACGAAAAGGAAAAATGAAAGAAAGAGGATTAACGGCAGAAAAAAAATCAGTCCCTTGCAGAGAAGATTTTTCTGGTTTCGTATTTTTCAAATTATCATTCTGTGGTCTGCAAGTGGGTGTATGTGCATATGTGAGCGCTTAAATGTGTGTATGCATTCAACGTGATACAATCTGTGTTTAAGCAACAAAGTGCTCGCTGTGTGCAAGTTTGTGTGTGCGCCTGATGTGGGCCTATGTGCGAGTACATTTATTGTTTGATGCGTGGCGCTGCGTGTGCATCCACAGTAGGTGTGTGAGACAGATGGATTTGTAATGTTGACGACGTGTTAAAACTCTCACTGCGGTGCTAAGAGATGTTTCATCACACTGACACTCAGCTACAACATTTAGCGAAGGCCCTCCGCAAAACACGCACACACACATACAGTCTTCATGTTGTCACGTTGTTTCGTAAGGATTTTACAAAACAAGACGAAACGTAATGCAAAACAAATCGTTATGTATTATGCACAATGATTTGTGTCTAGCGTCAATCTGTGTCTGCTTGTGGTTTCAGCCATGTGTGTGACGCTATTGTGAAGAAAAAATGTACAGCAGTATATTATACTATTTCACCTGCTTCAGGAGATTCAAGGGAGAAACAACTGAAGGATCCTGCAGTAAAAGGTTGAATGCAGCCTAATATCAAGTTATCATGATACACAGCAGGATGGGTCCTATGTTCTGGAGGTTGAGTCCCCACTTCTGACTTTTTTCCAAGTCAAAAACTTACCGTTCATCCAAGTAGCTTCATCTGTTTTGTGGCTGGAGACCACACGTTTACCCTCAAGGTTGGTTTCACTTCTCACCTGCAACGAAGAACCTGAACCGCCTACTGTAACTCCTCCGTCGTTCCATCACAGGGTCGTCCAGGATGTCCGTCCGGTGTACTGAGCATCAGATAACTGCTGCCGTCATAAAAGTACATCTCATGTCCATCTTTCTGAGCCTAAACCCAAATACCTTCAACAAATTATTTGCCCTTGTCTTTCCACTACTATAGCCACGCACGTGGACATTAACACACTTAAGTTAGAGCAAACATGTTCTAACTCTTGTTAACTTAACTGTAATTTTCCCGTGTCTCTTTCACACACACAAACACACACACACACACACACACACACACACACACACACACACACAAGCTTACAAAGCACATGAACTTAGCAACGGTCACTGAGGGCACAGTTAGGACAACACCATCCAAAACAAACTGATGTCATTCTGTAGAAAAAAGAACTTCTCTCGTTACTAAAGCACACAGGCAAACACACACACACACACACACACACACACACACACACACACACACACACACACACACAGTCTTTCTCATTAACAGTTGTGTGTAGATATTAGCGTAGGTAGCTAACAGCTAACAGCATTGTGGTGACAGTACAACGGATAAATCATAGCACAACAGTCCACGTCACCAGCGAATGTTGTAACATATATCAACGCCGATATTTTCTCGGGTGGTTTCTATTTAAAACTTAAAGTAAGATTTAATTATCCAAAAAGATTTACAGAACAAAAGACATTTACAGTATGTCTCACAATCGACAGTTCACAGCCGGTGACAGCAGCTCTGTTATATCAGCTTCAGCCTAGTGGTTAAAGTGATTTGTCTTAGGTTTCAGCCCTACAGATTTTTGGGCTTCACGGTAGCCAATATTGAAATCTTGTTTTTGAGATTTAGCTAGATCCAGAACCACAGTGGCTGCCTCAAGTGTCAGCTAGGAGTAATATCTGGAATCAAATACCCATCTGTAACTTGCACATGCTTTGTTCTGTTTTTGTTTTTCTTTTGTTAGCCGAGGATCTGAACACAGGAATGACCAGAAAGAGATGTGGCATTACCATCACCTTCGATGGAAATCAGTCTGATGGGCACACGAAGTATTACACATCATTTCTGCTAAACCTCTTCTTCTCTTCCTATGAGTCATGCATTACTTACCAGCTAACTTAAAGTCGTGTGTCGATACCAACAGAACCTTCATGTCCTTTCTTTCTTTCATCAGTTTTTTTGCTAAAGACAAAACCTATTGTTCTCCTGTCCTCAGTATGAGGTTCTCCAGGGTCTACATCAACTAATACACCTGTATCATATTCCAGGATATAGCTGATCCAACTAACCTCAGCGGCTGGCTAAGTATTCCCTCTGGATTGCTTCTCTCTTTCTTTGGCTTTGTCTGTCTGTCCGTCATCGGTTCTAGTGCAGTGTACAAGGGATACATGATTGCAGGTCAGAGTAACAAATCAGAGGAAATTGCCACAAGCCACCAAACATATTGTGGCGAAACACAGTCTGTGGGGGATAAAATCACAAAAATGTTGGTTAAAACACTGGCTGCATGGGAATACTGTTCCTTCATGTAAATCTGTCAGTGCTTCCTCACAGCCAGTGTCTCTGCATTTGATTCCAGGATATAGCCTGATCCAAAACCGCAGCAGCTGGCTGAGGATTCCCTTTGGCCTCGGGCATGGCTAATACGTGGAACAAGACACAGATCAGTTACTCTCACCAAGTCTCTTGTGGGATTCTGAAGTCAATACTGATATTTTTGGCCTGCTGCCGCCAACAGCCGATATTCGATACGCTTTCTTTGAACTTCAACTTCTGTGCCTCTCGTGCAAAAAGAAAGATCACAAATATCCAAGAGAAGGCATCTGAAATAACATTTAAACCACGGGAGAAATTCAGTGGAATCTAAATGCATTTATCACCATAACAATACAATCATGTCTTCTCCTCAAAAGTAACATAGTTACAAAGTAATAAATAAAATGTGACGCCCACCGTGTTGCACGCCAATGCAGCATAGTGTCGCAGATGTGTCACAGCAACATCTGGGTGGGAATTTACTCCCTCTTTCACTCATATCTTCCATATGATGAGTGCTTAACAAAATGCAAACAAGAACAGTCCAAGAGAAACTGGTTGACGTGACAACTTTTCTAAGTGAGCTAGAAGAGAGTTAAAGTATAAAGAGCCCCTCACAGGTTGAATTCAAGTGGTGATCTGATGTTGGAATTGATTAATTTATTTACAATTGATTAATTTATTCACAATTGATTGCACCATTGTGAACATGGAACAGTTTACATTTGGTTGCACAACTGCCTTCTCTTTGCGCTGCTTAGGGGTATGACATGGCACTAAAGAAAAAAAAGGTCTAAAATAATTATAATTAACTTGTCTAAGTCTTAATAGTCTAAAAAGTCGACTGAAGGTCAGCAAGAGAAGAAGTGAAAAAGACATTATGTTACAATCACTCTTTTCTCAGCCGAGAACAAGTTGCCTTTGTTATTTTTGTTATCACATGCTCAAAGCTCCCTCACATGTGTTTTCTATCTGTTGTCCCAGTTGTCTGTGAATCAGATGTGGAGATCTCTGTTCACTCTCTGCGTGACCCCCACCCAACAGAACAAGAGAACAGAAGCAGAGCCATCACACCACAGAAACAGAAGGGAAGGGGACTCCGTGTGCTTGCCATGAAGCCTGTTCTGGATACACGGCATGACAAGTTACAATATTCCTTTAAGCAGCAAATGTAATAAAATCGAATTTTCTATTATTTCCAGATATTGCCATCCATAATTTTAAAAAATGTTCTACATCAGCAAATTGAAGATGTTGTCTAAAGTCGCACTTTTCAATACAATTTTCCTACTACAGAGACAGAGCATTTATGCTGAGAAGACAAGAGTACATTATTCAAAATAATGGGTAAAGAAAGAAAAAACACCTGTGAGAGACCTGTTCAGAGCAGGATTTAGCTTGAGGTAGAAAGGAGGTGATGTACAGAGTGAAAGAGTAAAATGGGAAACAGTAAATGTTCTTACATTTATAGTTCAGCAGTTTTCAGGGTCACTCTGCTCACTGACCCCCAAAACACACACAGACTCTTGGTCACTCATTTTCTTTCTGCTTTCTTCCTGTGTGCTCCACACACACACACACACACACACACACACACACACACACACACACACACACACACACACACACACACACACACACACAAACACACACACACACACACACACACACACACACACACACACATATATATCCAGCAATATATGCGTTCAGTTTCAACTTCATCATGAATATTACCTACTTTTATAAGCATAATCAGATTTATAAACAAGATGATTGATTTATTGGGAATAATCCACAATGTTGCACCACACACACACTGGATTACATACTCTAAGGCCGTGCAGGTTCATCTTGAAACGTGCTCAGTGAGTGTTTTTGTTTTCAGATTCCAGCCAAACAAGTGACCTAGATGCAGTGCTTCCATATTTATAGGCATTTATATCAGTTCACATATTAATAGAATAAAATATAACAAGGGCTTTGATTTATAAAGGGGCAACATGGGATTTTGCATGTCCTCCATGTGTTTGTGTGGGCTCTCCCTCCCACAGGCCAAAGTCATGCAGTCAGGTTGTTTGGAGCCTCTAAACTGTCCATAGCTGTGAGAGTGTGGATGTCTGTCTGTGCATGTCGGGCTTCATGTTCACGTAGAACAGAACATTATGATAGTTGCCTGCCTGCGTCCTTCGTGCCCACTGACTGATCAGATTCACTACTGTTTCTATTGTTTCCACAGTGGATTGCAGTCAGTTACACAGTTGAGAGTTTTCTTAACCTCTTGCTTCAATGACACTTTGCCACGACGGCCGCAGAATACATACACACACTCCGAGAGACCTCAACTTGGTTTATACAGCTGTATGAAATGTGCGTATTTGTGCTGCTGACGCTGCTCTTGCTATCCGAATGAGAAACGGAGGGGGGAGAAAAGAAAAACTAAAGGAACAACTATGCCTTTGTTGAAGATCTAGGAATTATACTGTAAAGGCAGATTTAAGGAGCGGGTGAACGATGGGTGAGTCATAAATTTATTTGTGTCATCAATCAGATATGCATGAATATTAATGTGCATTGTGCACTTTATAGGCTAAATGCAACTTTGAAGAATGGATTTATCTGGATATGTTCAAACATGCCACGAACCCATCACAGGGCTGAAAAATTCAACCCTTTCTGGCGTGTGTGTCATTTTCATATTTCGTTTTCAGTACAGTCTTATTTGCTTGATCATAGCTGAACTTTAATTACCCTGTGGACCTGCCTCTGAGATGCAGATGATGTGCTTCATTCGCTATGCAGTGGTTTTGTTGTTTCTACTTCCAATAAACAAAATATGAAATGAATCTGCCCACTTTTCTATGTCATTACTTCTAAGTTGCAATCACTGTGGGGTCATATGAAATTTAGCAGGTCTACAAATCTAAAGGAAAGGGTAGGAAAATGTAAATCTGGTAGTGTAGCACAAAAAGTTCATGATTTCTGCGCCACAATGTCTCACTAATATCCACAATGCAGTCATGAACCAAACCTAGACAAAAGCAGAGATGAACCGTTTTTGATGCAGAAATGAGAAGGCAGAATGAGCCACTGTTTGCTTTTCCTGGAAGTTTGTCTGTGGTGAAGGGCTCAGGATGAGTGACGCTGGCTAACGCAGCAGGAAGGGTGGAGATGGAGATTCAGGGAAGCTTGGGCCAGGCTTGTTATTCTGAGCGTCAGCTACCAGCGCATACAGTGAGTGCGTTGGCCCTCTGTTCTGACAGGTGCCTCTGTAATCACACAGAGGCGACGTACAACACAAATGGTAGGAAGATGAAAATATTACAGACCTTTCAAAGGCCTCGTCACTGGCAAACGCTTTCCTCTGGACTTTGATTAGCTGCACATGTCATGTCTGGCTCATGGGCAACAGAAACCATTTGGACAATGACACTTTGGAACGTCTTGAGGAAAAGACGGTTTTGAAACTGTCCAGCTAATAAAACAGAACCCAGGTAAGAAGTGGGACATGTCAAAAGATATTTTTAACAGATTTCACCCTGAATCGAACGAACAAAAGAACAAAAGAACTCTCACGTATTGTAGATTGGCTGTTCATGAAATAACATATTTATGCTTATTTGTAAGTTAATTCTGTGGTCAAGAAATAAAAATTATTCAAATATTTAATGTGTACATGTGTGTATGAAAACCAAACATACTATACCACTAATACCTTTGACTTAATACCTTAGCACCTTTCAGTCCATATTACAAACAATATGAAGCTTATCCAGCTTCCCTTAATGGATAATCTGCAACACGATTAAGCTGCCAACCAACATAAAGCAGGAGTATTCATTTGTTTTCTACATCTCCTAAAAAGTCCTCTGTGACTCAGTGACCAACAAAGTGACCATGTAAAGTTTGTTGTGTGTTGACTAGGTGACACACTGACCCCTCTGCAACAACAGTGCCCACGTCCAACCACATAAGGCTTCTTCTTGAACCTGTTTTGGAAAGATCTTTCAGTTTCGTCATGCTCCCTGTCAGGAACGCCATACTGCACGCTATTTTTCCAAGACTGTTTTCCAGGAATCTCAGTAATGATGTCTGTGGTCTGTCTAGTCTGCTGACGGTCAGGGCCTGAGGGCAGGAGGGATGGGAGGATGGAGGCAACAGGGTGAAAGCATAAATGAACTTAAAGCAGTGCAGGCGAGAAATAGAAGGAAAGATGGAGTGAATCAAAACCGAGTAAAGTAGGTAAGAGAGGGAAGCTGGCAACGGAAAGCTGTGGATGAAGGTGGTGAGGACTGGAGGAGGGAGCATCCAAGTCACAAGTGTTCTTATATAACTCAGAACAACTGGTTCTATCATTATTAATAATATGAAACCACATGTTGCAATATGTTTTTTTTGCTTTTTTATAAACCTGACAATTGCGTTTACTCCACACAGACCAATAAAATTCAGAAAGTAGCTTGCACTTATTAAACATGCACATGTATTACAGTAGCCCAACGGTGTGCACTTTTACAACGTGACAAATGAATAATATTCCATAAGAGCTTTTAAAACACACAGCTCAAGTAGAAAAGGGCCATTAGAAAGGAAAAATACATGTCAACAACTGAAATGAATGTCACCACACAGTCCAGCGCTAAACATATTTTAAAATAAACATTATACTCTTTCATCCAAGCCTTCATGTCTTCCACTGGCCTGCAGTTCATCCAACTCAGTTTAAGAGAAGAGAAGAGAAGAGAAGAGAAGAGAAGAGAAGAGAAGAGAAGAGAAGAGAAGAGAAGAGAAGATAAGATAAGATAAGATAAGATAAGATAAGATAAGATAAGATAAGATAAGATAAGATAAGATAAGATAAGAGAAGAGAAGAGAAGAGAAGAGAAGAGAAGAGAAGATAAGATAAGATAAGATAAGATAAGATAAGATAAGAGAAGATAATCCTTTATTGATCCTACATTGGGGGAAATTTAGTTATCACAGCATTACATTGTAGCAGGATTACAAAGGATAGATGGTGCAAAGGTGACACGTAACAGTGATGGAATGTAACAGTTGTTACATCTTACATTTATGTGTTTGTTCAGTGTGAGTGGGCTCATTGTTTACTCAGCTCATAAAATGTGTCACATAAAAGTGAGTCAAAAGATCTTTGATGCTCTTAATGACATCAGGCCTGTTCTGTCGGCCGTCACGATGAACAATCCCTATGTCCTCCACCACTTAGCAAGCAAACAAGATGAGTCCAGTCAACAATGTGTTGAGTGATTTTTCCCACTTCAGGTGGAAATATACCTTAAGAGACACATGTACAAGAAAGTGTCATGTGACTTCATATTACATGGTGCTGTAGGATAATGACCTACTGTAAAATCATCAATGCAAAACTGAATCACACTATATGTACAGATCTCGGTTTGGTAGTATGATTGTAAAGTAATCACTTAAGTCTTTGATGGCGCGACTACGATACTACAGAGAGTTTTTCTCTGTTTGAACTAAAGTTCCCTGAAAGACTCTTGTCTTGGTTGCCTTTCCCCAGCTTTCTAGAAGTGTTTGTGTATTCTCACAGTGACATGAACAAGCCGTGACTCTGTTAAACACCAATGCCAACATGTAAACTCCAGCTTAGTCACTCACACCCACACACACACACACACACACACACACACACACACACTCCAGTGAGCAATGCTGTGGTCTTTTAAACCATAACTTAACATCCTGGTACCAGACCTCGCGTTTGCCTTGTTGCCATGACAGCACAGTTGTCGCTGTGTCATATCCCTTACGGGATGTGAATGGGGTGAATGTGGGGTTAACCCACACATATTTGTGCGTACGTGTCGGTGTGTGACTTCAGCAGCCACCGCTGCTGCCTCTGTTTATACGTGTGTGCAGTCGCTCCCAGCATGGCCTGCTTGTTTTCTACAGGTCGGCTGTGGGCTGGCTGCGAGGCGTGGCGACTCGTCACTGTATAAGTACGAAGTAAACAAAGACATCTGACTTCTGGCTGCCCTTCTGTACAGTCATTTTATAGTGAAATGGTGTCATTCATCTGGTTTTGTTTGGAGGAGGCGGCTCAATACCGGAAGGATTCCTGCACCAGTTCCAAGGCATGAAGACAAGCGCAGCCAAGTGAGCGTCAGTGTCACCTGCTTCAACAGATGTGTGTAATGTGATTTTTAACCTATAAAAGTGGCTACAGTGGAAGAAGGAGACAAATACTGTGTTCAAAATGTATTGAAGAGCTTTAACAGGCGCTGTTTTAGGCAATAATATGAACCTTTCACATCGTAGATGCTGGCAGTGACAGTCATGTGTGCTGCAGTGTGTGTTTGTTGTACTGTACGTGTGCCTTAATGCTTGGTCTACTGTATCTCCAGTTTCTCTCTTTTACCAGAGGTTGACACAGCGTTTTCCACTGACACATTATAGATTTATCCACACTTACAGGCGTGAGGAATCAGGAGAGGGGCTGTGCTTGAGTGTATAGCAAAGAGACAAAGGACATTTGGCTGCAAAAGTAGTCCTTGGTGTCTTTTAACTCCTGTCTGTGTCCTAGCGGGTCGGCCAAAGGCTGAGTAACACCCGTCCCAATGTCTTCTTTCTTTATAAGCATTTGTCATTCTGCAGTAAGAAAAAGATAAACAGAGTGATCAGAGAATGTTGATCAAAGTAAATAAGATGAGAACGTAAGGCCAGTATCAGGGACGACAGATACAGAAAGAGAAAGTACACAAGACAGGATTACAAAGAGCACAACTGAAGCCAAATGCTGCTTCGGCCCAGTAACAGACGACTATATTGATTGGCTGTGTGATCCAGCTCCAGTTGCTGATTGGTTGCGATAGTGTCGCAATCCAGCAGTAGTGTCGTCCAGCAGGCAAGGAGAAGAATGACCTAGGCACCACAACATGTCAGCAAGAACTGATTTGAGTTGTTTAGTGTCCTGCTCAAACAGATGCTCAAACAGATCCTAAGTTAGTGGATCCAGATGTTGCCCCTCCACACTGTCTAAAATATTCTGAAGACAACTGTGACATGCCTCTGGGCTTTTCTACAGGTGCCAGTGATATTTCCAATCTATCTATATCCAATAACAATATTTTCATCTAAGATCTGAAATATCTGTCAAGTGACTTTAACATAGGAGCCACACTCCTGAAACCTGTTGTAATTTAATGCTGTAGATTTGTATCCACAATCGTCTCAGGAGGGTTTCAGTTCTCTGTCCTGGATGCCAGATGTTATTGTCAAATATATATTTATTTGGTAACCGGTTTTAGGACGGGTCATTCATAAATGCCTTCTTTCAATTTCTGTAGAACTGGCTGATCTCAACTCTTGCATACGTGAGAGAACCCACGTAGACACAGGGAGAGCACACAAAGCCCCCCGTCACCTCTGGGAATTGAACCTTGGACTTTCTCACTGTGCTGCCTCATTTAGATACATTTCTTTGGAAATTGAGGATCATCTCTAGATAACAAAATAGTTATTTTCCATAACAATCACAGGTCCTTGTTACTGGCAATGTGCTACGGACATGTGTCTTTAAAAGGTTTCCACACAGTTATTCTCATTTGAATCACAGTTTCACAACAGAGACAAAAATTCCTGTTAGCTACACTCAGCAAAAGACAAAACTATCATCAATCCATCATGTAAACTGCTTGTCTTTGTAAGGGCCACCGGTGCTGGAGCCTGTCCCAGCTGTCATTGGGTGAGAGGGGGTCCATCACAGAGACACACACAGACACAAAACCACGCACACAGTCTGATGACCCTGCATGTCTTTGGACTGTGGGAGGAAGCAGGATTACCCGGACAGACCCCCCGCAGACAGCGAGAACCACTACACCTCAATCCACAGCGTTAACGTGATATAGGAAAATCACACTAGATCAATCAAATCCAGCGTAATCATTGGCAGACAATGCACATGCACTAATGTTAGACAGCAGAGCAGGTCTCATGAACTATGATCAGTTCGTCAAAGGCCCAGCCAAACTGGCAAACACGATAATCTCGGCAAAGAGAATGAAGAGAATCTCAAAAACGTCGTCTCGAGGGAGAAGCTTGGGACAAATGGTAAGTAGCTAAGTCCTTGTTAAGACTCTCTTGGCGGTGGGGTGGAAACCGTGCTACTGGGGAGCATCCAGAAGACAGAGAGTACGATGCTGGCGTGAGTTGAGATGAAAGTACTGGCAGGATAGAAGACGGCTATGAAACACAGATATGAAGATGTCTCCATGTCTGAGACAGTCACGTGCCACACTGTGCTGCGCTAACGGGCACGTGTTTGGGGGGCTTTGTCACCTACACATTTCATTGCTCACGTTAATAATTTGTTATTGAATTTAAATGCATTTAATATGTTACTGCATATTATGTTCATAAGACTGGCTTCATTTGAAAAGAAACCTTTGGCAGGAGACAGTAAGGAAAAACTCTATAATGATTTGTCCATCTGTCTAAAGAGGATATTCAGAGGTCACTCACTCCGTCTAAGCCTGATTTTTATGGTACAGACTTTTCCAATTGGTACAAAGACTGTGTGTTAGAATATAAAACATTAAACAACTGGAAACTTTATCAAGGGAACCTGTTTGAGTATAAGAAAGTATGACTTGAAAAATATATTTAAAACACAATCAAATTATTATGACCATTTAGCTTTGCATTAAATATTCACATAATTAATATAATTTGTTTTCATTTTCACAGTTAAAGTACTTTGATATTCATCGTATGCATTATCATATGATTATTTAGCTGTTTCATGACTTTTGAGAACATGTTGCTTTTTGCGGTTTCAGGACTAAACAATTAATCGATCACATATCTCCACTGCCAGGTTTTTTGCAGTTGCTCTGGTAATTTATGCGGCTATGCCCTGAAGTCAGCATGATCACATGAAGTCCAGTCTGCAGAATAAGATCTCAAGGCCCAATGAGAGCGATGCCAACTGTGGGCGTAACTCTTTAGTTCGGAGGTTAGAATCTGACCAGGCCTCATTTGTCAAGACACACTAGACTAAGCAGCTCAATTAAGGCAGCAAAACGCTGAAATAACAGTAAGATCAAAACTGATAGAGGTCACATGCAGTGCAAATGACTACAAGTGCAACGATGACACACTTAAAATAACTCCCATATGGCTTAACCAAAAGCTTAACACATGCTAGGGTTCATTTTGCTTTAAATAACAGCCAAGGCTACGAACAAACAGCAGACGTTGGATAATGTTTAGATGGAGCTTGGAAATGGAGGCTGGTGACGCGAGAGACAGCTATTAGATAGAAAATAAAGACGTTTCTTTCTGTTTCTCTTCAGAGCGGGTTGGATTCTTCAACTGGCTCGAGATGGCAGCCAAAGGTCACAGATGCTACACAGTCGCTGTCAAACGTACGCTGATGCTATGTTAACTGTGCTTCCAAGCGGGACTCCACTTACTAACTGCTGTGTTTTTATGCAGTGATGTTTGGATTTCTAACCAAAACGCAGCGGCCTCCGTGAGCACAGGGCCACTTCTTACTCCGCTTGACATCCTGATCAAGACATGATGAGCCCAAAGTGCAAAGGGGACATTCTCCAGCCTCACAGAGGGACATTTGTCCCGAGACACACATGTCGGGACAAATCCTGTGCTTCAATGAGAGAAGCACAGGAAAGCAGCCGGTAAGTTCCCTCGCTAGTTAGCTGGAGAACCAACCATCAGCCATATGATTTATTGCAGCCTAATACAAAACAGCAGTCTTAACTGTAACCAAACTGTATATTTTAGCCCTGAAGTGGTTTTTAGTTATTAAGATGAGCCACAGTTTACCTAGAGGTGATTCTAACAGACCACACAGTTGCGCCACCAACTGTGACCACAGTATTAAATGCACAATTGAATTTGCACGTCAAAAACTTCAGAAAGTTCAAATTTATGGTAGATCTGTGGTACTAGAACACTGTACAGTTTAATAAAGCCTATTAAAGCCCAGCACAATGATTTGAAATCATCCTTGATGATGGCAAAACATCAAAGACAGGGATACGGGACAATCAAACACACCATCCTCGTCTGAAGGCCGTTTCACCTGGTGGTGGACGTCAGCCAGAGGTTTGCTGCAGCTGCAATGAAACACCGTTAACACTTGTATTAGACTGGCATTAGACATATTTGTGCCTTGTTCCCCATTTAAACTTTACAACCCACGTTTAGAAATTGAGCTTGAGAATACTGCTGCTGTGTGTAGGTGTTAAATGCACAGTTGTTGTTATGAAATGTCTTGAGCAGTAGATGAATTTAGCAGCTTTAGAAGCAAGTGCTTCCTTAGGCTAATTAATATGATGCATTCACTTTCTGTATTATACACAATCACATTGTGATTCATCTCTTGCACAAACGTTCTAAAGTTAGTTTTCCATTACTCGGTCTTGCTTTTTCCACATCCTTCTCGCTGTCACACACACAAATACAGACACCCACACACGGTCAGCAGAGGCTGAGCTAAACCAGTGGCCACCGGTGACCAATACGTGTCTCGCCGAGTTCAAGGAAAACGTACAGGGCCAGTGCCATGACAGCATAAGTACATACACACCCATGGAGGAACGCTGACAAACAACATGATTAAAATGATGATACGCTCTTTGTTCCTGAACTCTGCAGGACCTGTGGTTGGCTACCGTTGCTGTAACACACACTCTGACACACTGTACACAAAGAAAGGGAATCACCAATCAATTACACTTAGACACACAAACCTGTGAATACATACTTTCCCTTTCACGCCATATGCCACACACACTCCTGCACGTGGCTGTCTCCGTCTCGCTGAGATGACTTTTGGCCAACATCTGTATGACTTTGTTCAAGGAAAACACACACACACACACATGTCCATTGAGGGCCAAGGATGCTGCATGCTTCTGGTCAGCTCTGCTATTCAGCTCGCTATTCATAGCAGACCACAAATTTATCACTCAGTACCACGTGTGAGCGCGCGTGTGCGTCAACCATATGTGTACATCAGCAAGAAATAGATGTGTGCTGAAGAAAGTGTTGTTTAACAGACGACAAAGAACAGGAATAGAGAGATGAAGGTTGTGTGTCTGTGTTCACCCTCCAGTGTGTAACCATGATGTCAACCGAACCATCTGAAGATTAACAAAGGTCCCACCCAGACAAGCAGAAGACAAACATCCCTACAGGACCTTAAACGCATCACAATGACTATACTGTAGGTTACATAGGGAAAAGTTAAAAAGCAGTACTTAGTTAGACTGAGAAGAGGAGTCATGGACATAAATACAGTCTAAGTGTCATGCAGGTGTCAAACAATAAGAATAAAAATCTACACACATGTACTGTATATGAAAAAAGTATGTTATAGCTTAAAACTGTATATACAGCACATTAAACACACAAACTGAATTTCAACTTAGGGACAGTCGCCAATGTAATATTTCTATAATTATATGATGCAACCAGAATTCTGCACGAAGACCATCGAGGTGAAAAAACACACGACGCATTAAATTGTCCAAAGAGATTACAACCGAGCGTTAGATGAAACAAACCAGATTAAGGGGAAAAGGGAAAGATTTGGCTTTAAACAAGGAGGTGGTTAAGGGGTTGGAACAAACTGGTCATAACTCAAAGAAACCAGTGTTGGTAGAGAATGTGATGCAAACAGCAGCCTTTCCTGTCAAACTCTTTTTCTTGACCAATTTAACCACCTCAACCTTGTTTTTTGTGCTTGTGCTCTTACTATATTTGTCGAAAAGATTTTTTAGAATTAGGGAATTTGTGTTTGTTTAAAACTAAAACCAGAGATTTAACAAACCAGTTTTATAATGGAGCCTATAAACAATACCACATAATAAGTAGCATTATCCTAACGTGTTGTCACTGTGCTTGCTGACTGGCTGTTCCAGGCATTACAGTGAGCTTCAGGTTTTGGATGTCGCTCGTGGGCTTTTGGCCTATGAAAGTAATGTCGTTTACGTGAGCTTTCCACACAGATGAGCAAATGACAGTGCTCAGAGTCGGCGCCTGGACGGATCAAGTGACAGATTACTTCGAGGGTTGTTTGCGTCCGTGTGTGCTCACGCTTCGACGTGCTTCTTAACAATGGAGCATTTCGTGGCAAGCTGCCTTTATATGGTCAAAGCGAAATGACAAACAGATGAGACGAATTAAGTCAACGAATTGAGTCGCGCTGGGGACACACAGGAGGATTAGATACATGAAATCTGATCCTTGTCTAAATGAAGTCAAGCAGTGTCAATATGAGACTGTCGCGTTGTTAGCACAAACTTAACCAGTGGGTCCATCCTCGAGGGTTTTTAAATACTCCTTAGTCAACTGTAACCAGGAGATCACAGACTTCACCCTTCACCTTTTGTGGTGGCGGAGTATCACATCAGCGAAGAGAACTTTCTGTGTGCGTGTGTGAGAGAGTAGTCGTTAAACTTTAATGACTGGGGATGTCTGACCTCTTCCAGTAACAGAGGCCCACACACACAAAGTATGAAGAATAATATATATAGTTACTTTACTGGAATGGCCGAGCGAAGCGTGGAGGGATGGGTGGAGAAAGCAGCGCGTATCACATCCAAAGGCACCATTAAGCTTGTCTATAACTGCAATTTACTTCCTATCGTGGGGCTGCGAAGGTTTAAACCTGCTACCGCAGCCTTTCTTCACCAAAGCGCAGGATCTGATTCAGCTATTCAGGGTGTATGTGCAAGACCTGGCAAGGACTGTAGAGGAGAGAGGTGGCCCACCGTTATCTGCAGCACCACGACTAAACCCATGTTAAGTAAGAGAAAGGTTGGTCGGAGAATTCACACAAACATAACACAGGGTAAAGCTAAGTACTTTATAAGTGCATGTTTTATTGCACTGGAATGAGATTTCTATCTGAGTCCAGTTATTGGAGGTTGGAATCTGAGCCAAGTCTCGGTTCTTCAAATGAGAGTTTTCAGTCTGAGGCCAGAATCACTGTAATGAGCAAGACGTCTGCGTTTCCAGACACTTCAAGAAAAGAAACCAAAAAAAACCCAAACACTGCCAGCAATTAAAGACAAATAGATTTTTTTACTAATGTATTTGAAATAATAGCCTCTTGAGTGGGTGTGGCTACAAGCATTCATGGGAAATCTTGAAAAACAAACTACAAATTATCAAAGTATAAGTGGAGTAAAAATCACAATGAATGAGTTGGTGATGACAAAAAACAAAAAATGACATCAAGAAATGCCCTCATCATTCACAGAAGGCAAAGATTTGTATGTTAAGGCTAATCTTCAAACGTGATTTCCTTAATCTTTGTTTTTGTGGCAAAGAATTGTCACCTTATAACAAAATGTACATATATCCTAGTTTGGTTTTAACTTTGATATCGTGGAAGAGTCTATGAAAACTTGCAAAACTTATCTTGAGAATCTGGGTACGGCAAGCGTACAAATAACTAAATAGTTGTGTTAGAAAAAGTTGCCATGTTCTGCTTTATAAGCCGAGTAGAGAGTTGTGACTGTGAACCAATGTATGTAGGAGCTGAGAGATACAAGCTGCATCACTGACCATCTGACTGAGGTTGGATGTCGTCCAGGAGCCCTTTTATCTTTTTCCCACATTTTCCCAGAAAATAGTTTTTGTCTTGAGCCTGGGGTGTTAAAAGCCTTTTTTTTCCAAAGCCTACAACATCTGGTACAGATTCTGCCACAGCTGGTTGTGTATGCAGTTTATTTATTGCATTAAAAGCAAAAATATCACTACACAGCAAGTTGTTAAAATGTTAAACGCACGTCCTGCTGTCGCTGGAGACTCTGTTGCCTTAACTAGTCGTTAGCGTGTGGCTGGAGTCAGGTGAAGCCATCAAATGTTCTCTACACTCTCTTTGCTTTTCTCCGTTATCCCATTAAATCTTTTTCTTCGTGTGTGTGTCTCTGTGTGTTCTGTCCGGCAGCGTAAGTGATGGAGACGACGTGACTGCAGCCTATGATAACAGGATAACTGGACGGCCGTGTTTAACGTGAGCCCAAGGCACAGACAGTGTGTGTGTGTGTGTGTGCGTGTGTGTGTGTGTCTCCACTGTCTTTTTAGGTGGCCTTGATTCCAGTAAGGGCAAAGTCTACTTTGGCTTAAGATCCTCTCTTACCTTCCTATATTAACACACACACACACACACTGTAAGCGGAGAAGACACCACTTTTTGTATTTAGACAATACCTCGATGTCTCTGACCGGTTCACTTATTTTTAGAAGGGATCACTTCCAAGGAACACTTTCTTTGTTTTAAGTCGGGCTTTTCTTTCTCTCCGTGTCTCAGAAAGACGAGTCGCGCCGTCCAAAAGATGATGGGAGAAATTCATCCTTGCGTTGCTGCCAAATACTGGAAGTCATGCAAAGACTTGGTCCTGAGTTAAACACACACTTTCCTCTGTGCTGTGGTTGGGTCTCAAATTAGCCGGTCAGCCGTATCCATGGGGGTTGTCGGTCAAATTCCCGTAACTGAGGCATTTTTTATGCTATCTACAGTACATTCCTCTAATATCCGTGACTCGTGACATTCTCTCCTCCTTTGTTTCAGCCTCTGTGTCTCCCCACTTTCTGTTTGAATGCTTATGCAGTTTGCACGTTTAGATCGTTTCCTACGTTTATCTGACAAACCAGTGGCGGTTTTATTCCTTTAAGCTTTGAGACAATGCTCCATCCATGTCCATGAAACCTATAAATGCAGAAACCCCATTGTTTTCTCAGTCTCATTGCAGAGTTGAACTATTCCTAGTTGAACTGTCCTGTTTTGTTCGTAAACGCTACTCGTGGCACCTACAGAAGCCGAGTATTATTTAAAATACGTTGTTCCTTACAGACAGCACTTAACACTCAATACTGGTATCAGTATGTGGACATTAATAATGAATGATATGATGACTTTGTTATAGAAAGGTGGTCTCAGGAGCTGCTGTTGATCCCAACTGTACAGTTTTGTTCAAACATTTGTCAATTGTAAACATACACATTTAATGTAATCCTTGTAATATTTATTATTACTTGTGACTTAAGTACGTTGTGTTTTCTTTCTTATTCTACGACTTCATCAGATTTTCTCTAACATGACTTCTTCTTGCTCACTCTGTCTTCTGCTCCTTCACTCATGAGCTGCAAAGAAGCTTCGTTCCTTACTAAGCAGTTTTCCAGAAGTTGCGTGTGTGTGTGTGTGTGTGTGTGTGTGTTAGTGGTTGCAGCCTCTCAGGAGGTGATGACAAGACCTCAAAACTATGGGATTTTCTTTCGGGCCAGAAGTTCTTTCTTTTACTTTTATTGCTTATACTTTTGTTTCTTTCTCATTCACTTTCAGTTAGAGCCCATCTAATATTTAAGGTTCATTGGCATAATAATAAAAACTGTGCTGTCCCAACACGTTTACAAAGACTAAGACAAATGACTGAACAAGACTGTGCAGTGCAATTGTAGTAATAAATATCTGTAGTAGTTATTGGGTTATTACCACACAGAAAAGTAAAGAATTACACACACACACACACACACACAAACATATTGTCACTGGTCTGTGAGATCTTCAATATATACTCAGTCCTCTATCTCATCTTACTCTAGAGTAAGATGACAGTATCCTTGCTTTTATCAGCCTTCAGCGGTGCCTCGAGCGTTTGGTGCTGCTAGCTGGAGAACAGGTGCATGCGGTGGCTTCAAGAGGTTTGTGACAACCGTCCACATGACAAAACACCATCTGATTATCATTAATAAAGAAATAATCATTTGTGCAGCTTTAAATTTCAGATAGAGTTTAATGCTGAATAAGGCTGACTATATATCCACCCATACAGCCTGACCACCCATCTGTGATGCGTTTGGCAATGATCCTTTTCATAGGAAGATGGTACTGTAGCCTCGGACAGGAGGCCTTAAAGCAGGACATGGCGAAAAACAAGAGTCACAGTAGCTGTGTGTGTGTGTGTGTGTGTGTGTGTGTGTGTGTGAGTGTGAATGAATAATGAATTTAATTAAATGAATCGTCTCAGAATCCACAGCTAGACCGAGTCCAGTTCAGTTAACGCTCCCTCAAACACACAGCCTGCTCAGTATCACATGTCTTCAATCTTTTTACACTTGCACACTTAGCATTTTCGTGCGTGTGGTATTTGGACACAGTTTGGCGAGTGGAGCCTCTGAAAAGGGACAAGGCCAAGTTCTAGGTCACTGAGGGGACACACACAGAGGTTAAACATGAAACAGACACACACACACTGGCCAACTTGAGGGAGTCTGTTCCTTTAACTTCAAGGCACATTCAGCATATTTTTTGAGGAAGACAGAGAAAAGATGCATTTTGCTGAGAAAGCTGTTCAGCATCCATTAACTACGTACACGTTCAGCCCTAAAAAACTGAACAAGGAATTTTATTGTTTTAGAACGTCCTGCTGGGGCTCCAAGACAGAGAGGCTGATAAAGAAAGAACAAGAAGGAAACAATGAAGCAAATGGAAAGAGGAAAGAATGTTTTTCATATGAAAACATGTTTAACGATTGTTTATGCTCTTATGACCAATAGAGTTGCTGTCGAGGTATGATTGTACCTGCCAGTACGTCAGTATTACTGCACATTTGATGCCTGTTGCATGAAGCAATCAACGAGTTAAACTATGTGTCATTAACAGACTTCGGAGGAAAGTGTATGTCAGAGACAAAGTCTGGGTCACGTAGCTGCCTCTAAAGCCTGCGAGTTCGACGTGCACTCATTTTGTTCCAGTGCTCATCAGTACTCAATTATCAACTGAGTGTGGACAGAATGTGTGTGGTCAACACCAACACCACTGTCAGAACCACTGGGCCAAACAATACACACCACACTGACATTCACAATTTCTTACAATTTTGCCAATTAAAACCCTGGAATTGAAAGTGAGTTCAGTCATCCAAACACACACGTTTACTGTTATTGTTCTCATTATTTTTCTGTGGTAATGTTCTTCATTTTCTCTTCTTTAATTGAATAACTTCGTGCAGCTTTGGAGCAAAGAACAGATCCTTCACTTCATTAAATGCCAGAGATGCGAAGGTGTAGCAGTCACTTGAAACTGCATGTGGAAAGAACTATTTTTCTTTCCACGAGTTCACTAATAAGAACTGTTTTCATCACAATCACAATGTATTTGAAGTGGCTGCACACTGATGCAGATGCTGTATGCTTCAAATGTCCAGCCATCTGTTAACAGCTGTTGACGAGATATTAGCAATTAAACATTTATAGAAAAGCATTTGAATGTGATTATAAAGGAATTGTGTATCTTATTGTTTTGCCGACTTCCTGTTTTGTTCCTGTTCTGTTTTGGTTGATCCTCTGTCCTTTTTATGGATCAATAACAAACGCTTGATTCATTTGGAAGCACTGAATATGCTCCTAACCCTAACCCATGAATGTACACACACACACGCAAGCAGAAACACATGTACACACGTCATTATTTGTGTTAACATGCTAGCTCTGACCCTGCAAAAATATAAGAAACTACACACAAAACAACACACAATTGTTTTTTAAAGCTGCCGAGCTTTGGCTCCTTCGTGTGTTTTGACATCACCAGAGTGCATGGGGTCGCAAACACTATAAACACATCCTTGAGCTTAATGTTGGTGGGCACCAACTTCTGACAAACATCATGAGCCTTTGTCGTGTGTGTTTGTGACCCTTTGCGGGTGCTATGACCATGTGGATTCTTGCATGTTCGTGTGTGTATCTGTGTGGTTTCATGTTCCTACACTTACATGTGTCTTTGTGTGTGTGTTCTCTTTCTGTTTGTTTGTCCCCACTTTAAATGAGGGCATTGGGGGGTTTGTGACACACAAGTTGGTTGACTGGTCTCTAAACAGAGCTAATGAAGAGAGGAGTCAAACCGAGGGCAGAGAGGAGGCGACCGAGGAGACGAGGAAGGGAGGATGGAGAGCCCACAAAAAACAGCAACTTGGGACAAGGACAGCTAAAATGAATAGAAGATAGAAGTCCTAAGTGTATTACAGGAGGTGAAAATAAGAGACAACCCTAGAAAAACAGGTGTAAAGAAAGGCTGACTACTACAGACAAAATTAAAAATAAATAGGTTAAGAGAGAAGCAGTGGAAATGGAACTGAGGAAAGGAAACAGAGCAAAACAAGGGAGAATGGGGAGGAGACAGGCAAGAAAAAGAGAGAGAAACTGAGACAAGGCAAACGGTGAGAGAATAAGTGAAACGGAGATGAGAAGAGAGGAGAGAAAGGATGAGTCAAACCACAGTATGAAAGTAAGGGAGGATGAGGGAGGATGGCGAGGATTGAATTATGATTAAGGAGGAATAATAGAAGGGGCAAATTAAACTAGGACAAGAAATGAGAAAGAGACGGACAAGGGACCATGGAAAAGACGGAAGCCGTGATCAGAGGAGCAAGGAGTGAAAGAAGGAGAAAAAGAAAAGGACCACAGGACTGAAAAGAAGACGTGGAGAAGAGAATCAAAGGGACAAATACAAAGTGTGACCAGAGGAGGAGGATGGAGGAGAGAAGGAGGTGGAACAGAGGAAACTGGGAGGAGGAGAAGAATCTGAACTATTGGCACCACAGGCTGTTGAAACCGTCCCACCCGCCAACACCAGTTGTTGTTTTCAGCGCCGCGCTAACAGAGGGAGTGAAGTCGCAGCCTGAGGGGGGTCTGGAATCCCATTAACACGAAGCGGCAGACAGTCAGTGGGAACCTCCTCTTCCTCCTTCACGTCCCCCGTGAAATAGCCTACAAAAACAAAGGAGGCTGGTTTCTGGTCAGAACGCTGGCTGTGCCCTGCCGTCGTTTTCTACAGCAGCTCTGCACCTAAAGGCTTGTTATTGAAAGGTGTTGCTTTTATTTTGTCCACTAGCTGACATTGCAGCTGTAGTAAACCAAAAGTCATTATTATTGCTTAGCGGATTTTGGCCCTCGTCACTTGGAAGCGTCGTTGGAGGGGCTCTCTGCGTTAACAGCGGGAAGGTCACGTCTGCTCAGATTCGTACAACCCTTCAGGTGACTCACGGCTTAACGAAACCATACACTTCTCAGAGTCAATGAACGTGAACCCCCATGTTGCTTCTCAGGGCCCCTGCCTTGTATTACTGCGTACACAGTCTTTGTTTCTGTAATTAGCTGGTTTGTTTCTGTTACTTTCCTTTGACAACTACTGGCCACCGTACTTCAATGTCCAGACAAAAACAGAAGACAGACATGACTGAAACTCCTCATTATATAAGGATTAAAAAGAAATACAGCAACTTTCTTCCTCTTGGACTTTGAGCGAACATTTGACCATTTCTACATCCAACAAGCTGCAGTGTAATAACTTCTGTAACTGGCATTTAATGACTTTAATCCTTTATTGTAAAGACCTTTGTACTAAGTTCAGTTCCATGAGGCCTTCAAAGCATCGTTAAGACAAATTAGATGACTCTACGCCTGCTGTATGTCCAGCTGGACCACCATGGAGTTGGCCTGATTGTTGTTCAGAATGTCCTGCGGTCTGAAACTTTTCATAACTGGAGGCTCCGACAGTCCACAGGTCCACTCCAGACGCGATGGAGCCTGACAATACATGTCTTTTCTTTACCAAAGGTGTTTGATTTGGTCGGTTCGCTCTGGCTAAGCTCTGCAGTCAAACTCCGGCCAAGGCCCACCAAGGCGGGAATCTGTCAGTGATCCTGGCTGCAGCCAATGGCAGCTCAGCTCAAGGGGGATGAACGAGAGAGAGAGAGAAGTGCAGAAGTGTAGCGATACATTCCAAATTTAATTTGGGAAATCAAAATGAGAATAAAGACGGCAACAATGACAAACTCTTCACTGAACGTGTCCTTTGAAGGGATTTTATTTGGAGCTCTGTCACTGCATGGCCGAAGGTGTGATTGTTGAACATCACAGGCTGTAGGGACTTGCTCTCGCTGAACTACAGAACAATAGCAATGAATGATGGCCGACAGCGCCTGGCGTCCACCTGGCAGAGCAAGTCAATTCAAACGTCTGCTTCTGGGTTCGACCTTTCACAGCAAACTGGGAAAACCATTTCTTCTTTCATTTCTGAATCACTGCTTGCATTTGTTATTCTCAGCAATCCATCACTTCTTGTTACGGGACTGAATGTAACGTACAGTATCATCTGTATCAATGACAGTATTAGGGTCTGTCATCGTTTCATCTCTCTATTCTATCTCTGTTCTTGCCATATCTTTGTCTTGTTGCTCCAAATCCCTGTCTTGTGTCTCTATTACTCAACCCCTCACCGAGTCTCCTGTCCAAACATCACTCGTCGTTTTCTCCATAATTTTCTTTCCCCTTCTTGCTGCTCCAAGTCCTTGTCTCGACCCCCCTCTCACTCTCTGAAGTCTCTTATTCTATATATTTTTTATTTGTACTCATATAGAGTGTGGCTGCCAGTTTCAAGTGTTGAAGGCATGAAAAAATGCCATCGAAGGCCAGCGAACCTGAATCATGGCTTCAGTTACGTTGAACATACAGTAACCTTCACATAAATAGAAGGCAGACAAACATTTAACCGATCAAAATCTACTCGAATGCTTTGCAAGGGAAAAAATATACATGTGAAATTTTTCAGTCATTTTCTCTGATGAGGAATTATCTGCTCGTTCTGCTCTGTCTCTGTCTTCTCGTACCTCGTCCTTGTCCGTGTCTCTCTATCCCACAGTGTTTCTGTAACAAGCCAGTTATTGCTTTAATTATCCGTCAATGGATTCAGCATCTGTACATACTGAAGACGTGGCTCACTGCGCTGGAACACGTCCCCAAGTCTATTGTTCCTTAATGCTCAAGCGTTTCTCATGTTTGGACCCTTCAGTCACATGTAGTATTTCTACCTCTCTCTCTTTTTGTCTGATTCTAATACTCTCTTTGTCTCTCTCTCTATCTCTAACACACACACACACACGTCTGAACTCAGTGTTTCAGTCATAAACAGATCATAAAGGTCTGCCTTTACTAATGGCTTGGCTAAGGAGAGAAACAGATACAGCCCGAATGCAAGCAGAGTGGCTCTTTACAGCCTGGCTTCACGTCCACAATATTTTCAGCCCAGAGTTCCTGACGGCACTCAGAGCTTTGCCAGGTTTTCATCGCCAAGTGCTATTTATTAGTGTAGTCAAGCTTTTCTTTTCACTTGCAGGTTCAGTATGTACTGTACAGACAAGGACAGTCAAGTGTGTCCGTTATGAGACACATGGTCCATTAGTTCTCAAGATGTTCTTGTCTTGACAATTCACCTGATTCTAATGTCCAGCAGCCCCCTAATTATTTTGCTGAGTACCTGAATATCCTGTCCCGACATCTGCTACTGTATCTGACCTAGCAGTTAAAAATCGCCTTTTAAAAAGCTGACGATTGGGTTTCGGCACCCGGAACAGTGGGTTAACGTCCATGAAGCACTGCTGGCTTCAACCCGAGTTAAGACTTCACCCATATTTTAAAAACATTCTTCTTCTTCTAACCTGAACCAAAGTGACTTTGTTGTGTAAATCCAGCATCACAACTCTGTACTTGACATCAGGTCTCAGAACTGGACGTTGTAATCCCACAATCAGCTAAACGTAGCCCTTCATTCAAGTATGTGTCTACAACAACGCCATCATTTTTAGGAGACGGTTGTTCTTCCTTCCAGCATCATCAGGCCAAACGTTGGTTATATCAAACATTAGAATTAGTTAAAACCTGCAGAACTACTGATCCCTGTGTACTTGGACTGAGGCCTGATTAGCTCATGTTAAGCGCTAGCATGGCTGGTCCCTCCACAAACGTTTAGCTTGATTGTTAAATGGCCCAATGACCAAACCTCCATGAAAAGTCACAGACAGACAAGACAAATAATCAAAATGAACAAAGAAAACTGCCTTTTCCACAGAAACTTACACCCATGGAACTAGATGTTTCGGCCTCACGGTGTTTGATTGACAGGTGATTTCTTGGAAAGTGCACAGCAAAGACACCGCAGCAAAGATCATTAAGCAACACGACGAAGATAAATTAAAGAACGAAGCTTTATAATTACAGCAATTATACATCACATTAAAATCATTACAGTGTGTTCTGCTTTGGTATTCACGCAGCCAATGAAGCTCTTGACAAAATGTGGGAGTCACACTATAATCCCAAACACATGTCTTCTTAAGCCTTTGGCACGAAATAAACATACATAAGTGGGCATTGTTTCTCAATTACCCATTTGACAGTGGAAACAGATAATAGAGCATCTCATTTGCCAGCATGACTGAACACTTCATGGGTCGTGGCCAGGAGGAATATGTTTTTATATTTTTGTTGATTTCCCTTTTTAAAATAAGAAGCAGAGAAGAAGAAAACCAAGAGACGAGGAAGATCTATTGGAACAGCAAAGTGTCCAAAGGAGGCCTCGTATGTTGGCACCTTCCTCCTTCTCCATCTCTGCCCCCTCTACTTGCTCTCTGTCTCTTCCCCCTCTATTCTTTCTGTCAGCGTGCAAACGCTTCCCTCCATACCACTCTGATCTGATGGTGCCAACCCTAATAATGTTGTAAGACAGGACAGATGCCCACACACACACACACACACACACACACACACACACACACAAACCAGGAGACAGAGAAGCATAAATACTTCCACATTACTGGAATAGTTAAGGAGAGAGAAATGGATGGCTGAAGACGGAGCACAGACGGGCCGAGGTGTTCCAGAGGGCAAAGTGTAGATGGATGGAAGGAAAATAAAACATAGAGGAATAGGTTGGAGGTGATTCTCTCCAGCAGAAGGAAGGTTTCATCTCATTCTTTCACAATTATAATAAACACATTTTAAATAACATCTCTATGAAAGTAAAAAAGGGTGGTTAAGCTATTATTAGCTTCTTTTAAAAAGAATCTGTGGTTTAGTTTAAATGACATTTAGGCTAAATGTCATTTAAACTAAACCACAGATGTGTTTTCTTGCTGTTGCAAGTGTTGTGAGGGTGACTGTCCATGTGAAATGACAAAGTTACTAACAATAAATCACCATCACAAAACCTTCTGAGGTTTTCCAGCTGCTCCCTTCTCCAGACTTTTGCATAATGCTCCCAATAATCCCCCTTTACACATGTAAAACCATTAACACAAATCCATACACCGACCTCTAGTTAGGTAGGAACTGCCATAGAGTACTGTACGTTGCTACACCCATCCTTTCTCATATGACATCATGATTCACGGCTTTGCTGGGACCACCGGCAGACTTCCAGGGATCAAGGGTGCCTTCAAGAGACAGGAGCTTAAGCAAAGAGTTTCGCAGAGAGCTGCAGAAAAAGAGCTGCATGAAGACCCATTATAAGAAAAGATAAAAATGGAAACTGGGGCTGAGACAGCCGGGACCCCCCAGCGGGATGCTGAGACCGACGCGTCTTCGCTCTGCTCTCTTCATGTAGTGAAACGTTGAAGTAAAAAGGGAGCAGAATAGTCTTCATTCCGACCTGAGTGAAGTCAGCTCAGCGCTGAGCACAGGGCGAGAGAGAAGAGAAAGAAGATGTGAGCGAGGGTAAACTCAGTCACGATTTCGGACACCTGTTCCCACAGAAGCAACGTTTTCAGTGTAAGAAACACAGGTTTCACTACTCCTGTGGAAATGTTCACCAAGTGTGAAATAGAAGAAAACAAACTATTAAGTTGCCAAAAATATCACTACACTGTAACTTTTTATGATAAATTATTCTACTAAAAAGTTGAAAATGTCCTTTTAGATGATTAACACATTAAATAATTAAACAACACCGGATTTTTAATCGACACACGGCTTTGTTTAGTCACATTGTTCCGTGTAACAGAAGACCTGACATGGATTATTTCCCACCTCGGTGCCAAACACCAACTACACAGTGTGTGTATTCACAGTGGGGGTCAAACAGTAGGGGAGCCTTTTATATCAAGTATACGTCCCAGAGCCCAGACGGGCTCTGATAGGCACAATCACTCCCGCATGACCCTGTGTGTGTGCAGCACTGCTTAAATGGTTCCAGCATGATCATAACAATGTCATCAGAAACCAGGGAAAGCTGGAGCACAGGCGAACACAATGTTCCATGAGTGGGTATGTGCGCGCGCGTCCAAATGTCTGTCTGTCTGCAGGCGTACATGTGAGCGTGTCTGTGTTTGGAACTGTGATAGATGTCCGAATGCATGTGTTTATGTAAATGTATTTCTCCCAGTAATGTGTGTGTGTGTGTGTGTGTGTGTGTGTGTGTGTGTGTGCGAGCATCCAAGATGAACAACTCCCGCGTTTCCAAGGTCGACGCGCTGAAAAGCTAAAGTCAATCATGGAACTTTCAGAAGCCGGAATTCCTCGGTTCGCTTCCAGACATCATTCACTCACAGCGAGGTCAAGTCCATAAAACACGCACGCACGTAAACACACACACGCAGACAAAAGGGGAGTCAGTGTAACGTTGGCGAACCGTGTCGGTATAAATCCGATAGTCCCGACATAACACAAAGATGGCCACAAAAATGTCAACAGTCTACTTAACCCCCTGGAACGGATGTGAGAGGCGAGAGAAAAGAAAACGGAGCGATGGATAAACAGCACGAGAGAAAGAGTGCAAGGTGGTCAAAGCGAAGCAAAATGAAATTAAGACGATTAGAAAGAACCTGAATATCTGCTGCTACAGTAAGGCTGACTTTTATTTTACTTCTCACACTTACATCTGGCTCTGGTGAGAAAGAAAACAATGTATAGCTAACACCAGTGTGTCCATGACTTGATGAAATGCTCCTTTATGACTGCTCTGTAACTCCCAGCATTTGGTCGCTGTGATATAACCCCGGTACTCTGAAGGGATATGACTGATCCCAGATCAGAAGCTCAAACTTAGTGCACCCAGTGACTGGCTTCCAGGCAACCTGCTAACCCTTCCCTCTTCGCCTCAGCCTACAGCCTTTGACCTGAAAACGAATGCTTGGGCTCCACTTCTCCAAAAGTTTCGTGGTTTCATCGTCCTATACCGTAAAACTCCTCTTGCTCACCTAACATTAAACTCAGCGCTCTCGCCCGATGTTTCTCACCTCGTCCTGCTGCTGTAACCCTAAACTTACCTTTAAACATTGTTACCCCCCTACACCTCAGCTGTGAGCCCAGTGGCCTGACCTTGTCTCCTCTGCATTTTACCTCTCCCATAACTTCACACAGAGCTGAACTTGCACCCCGACCGCCGCCTTTCTCACCCACACAGATGTGCGCACTTGTACACGCACACGCACAAATGTCTCCGCTCTCGTCTTTTTGGGTTCTGCGCTGTTTGTGTGTGACTAAATCAATCTGTCTTCATAAAAACGTCTTGTAGATGGGCTGTTACACAACATGTTACCTAAGAATACAGAGAAAAGCTGTGCCTGAAATCAATCACGCCTTCACTGTGTAGGGAAATCTGTGGAAAGCAGTGAGTCAGTTAGAAAAACCACAAAGCAACATCACACTCTCTCCACTCCATCCTTCTGTAAAGTCACACATGGGCGTGCGCCACATGCGAGCGCAAGCCCATGACTTTCCTGTGAAACGCTGCTTTATGAGGATGCGATGACTGATTCTTGCATTTACAAAGGGAAATGAGAAAAGTCAGAGGCAGTGGAGAACAGTGTTAAACTGCTCCCCGATTGCCCCCGAAGGTACGATGTAAAGACACAAGTACTTTACAACAACCTACTACACTCGTCATTTTAAGCTTTATTTTTAGTTTATAACTGTAACAAGGATGGAAGGAGATAATGGTTGTTGCTGCCAGTAGAGTTAATGGAGCCAATATTCACGAGGGCGAAAAAATGTGTGTGCTGTAGTCATCACTGTTTGTCTATTAGTTGTCTCTTTTGTGTTTTTCCTATGTTGTGGTAATGATGCATCTTTTAACTGAGGTCTGTGAAGAGATAAAGAGTCCTGCCATACACATGCTTTAGACTTGGGACCTCCCAACCATCACATTAACCTTCAATTTGAGGTATTTGGTGCATTTGCTGTTGTTGGACGGGTGAGGCAGAGATCAGTTTGTGCTGCTTTTACATCGTTTCCTCTAACTGTAGCAGAAATTGTCCGAAGCAATCTGTCTGTAAAAAGACCTTCCTCTGCATCCTCACAAACAACTCGGCTTGAAAGCTGGACCTACTTTTTGGCCTTGAGATGTACAATAGCTCACTTTCATTTTGACTTTTTCCCCTCTGTGTTTCGTTTCTGTGGTCACTGGAAGGTCACACACTTGTGGAACATCCGCCGGGTTTCTCTCCCAATTCACACCCGTCCGCTCTCCAATATATTCTCACATTCTCTGCACTTATCACGTTCTCAGATGTTAGGCAGAAGGGCAAGAGATCTTATGGATTCTGAGAATACCGAGGCGTATAGACACACACACGCACACACACACACATTGTGACGCTGACCTAGGAGTAACTCAGTGAAGTCAGCCCATAAAACACAGAGGAATCGTCGGCACGTAACTTGACATTCTAGTGGTTTGTTTGGATAACCTCTCGCTGCGCAGAACCAACACGCGCACGCACACACACTCTCCTACTCCAGCACCCTATTTTACATTTATGACTCTCGAAGACCTCAGCGCCTCACATTGCCCTCTTGTCCACCCTGCCACACACACACACTCAGTCAACCTACTCTCTGTTTTCCCAGCAATTATCTCCAAACTAAACAACTACCCAAACACTAACTACAGACCAGAGTTATTGTGAAAGCTGCACTTTTTTAGCCCTGTTAATGCCATTGCTGTAGGGATGGCAATTTCAGCTCGGGTTGTGAAACCTGAAGCGGTTTTGGAGAGATTTATTTGAAATTTGGGCCAAATCCTGAAGCTGTAGTGACACGAGCTTCATGTCCAGACTGAAGCTGCTGCTGTGATGCAAAGGCCAGTTGAGGTTGGTGTTGCGTCCCCGTAGGTAGGGAGCCTAACTCCGCTTTACTAAAACCACGTAGCAACCGTAGCTTTTATGTACAACCCTTAGTCACAGGTCACCGATGTCAAAAGACGGGCCCAGCACCGCTGGCACCACTGTCAGCTTTAAAGGGGAAGTCCAGTCAATAGGAAACCGGCTGCTCTCGGTTCGCCAATCCGACGATCTTCCGGTGACCTGCCGGTTACACACACACACAGCAGCGAACCCACACAAACACACATACACTAGGCCTTGGAATTAGTCTAATTGATTCGCCATCTCTATGATTTTAATTAGAAAATAATAAAAACAAGCGAAGGTTGCAGCGCTATTGGAGAGTGTTATCTCTAAGGCCGTGTCTGTGGTGCTGGAAGGCTCATCATTACCTCACTCTGACCTCCGTGTGTGTGACAACAGAATAAAGCATCGTTTTCACCTCCTTACCTCACAAACGCCAAACTCCCCACAGACCTCACTTCTCCTTTGTGTGTGTGTGTCTACTTTTATGTCCGGACAGCGGTTTTGGAGTTCTTTTACTTCTAACCTAACCCTGACCTTGACCTCTGGACAAACCCCCCCTGTCGCAAATATAAAACATTGTAATGGAGGCGTTTTCACTCTGTGCTTGAAAGGAACAGACTGAGGTGTGGAGCAAACTGGCACATTTGTCATTTTACCTTTTAGCTAAACACTGGAATCATGTAACCCTCATAGATCTTCCACTGCACCTCAGCCAGGACTACTGTCATGATTAGGTTTCAGGCGTTTCATTATTCCAGACTGCATGAGATTGTAGTAAATCCTATACTACAGTTATAGGTTTGTATATGATTTTCAAGTTGTTTTACCAGTTATATAATATCAGAAATGAAGCTTATCGTTGTTGACATTTCCTGTGACATACCTGATCCCTCCATACAGCTCTACGTGTATAACGCATGGTTTCAGTCGGTGGAAAACGCGACTGCTACAGTATCACAAAACAAGGCTTTAGGTAAAATGGGGGACGGAAGGAGACGTCTCGTATGATCTGATAATTACTGCAGTCAAGCTTTAAATATCTGAAAATGCTAACATGTGTTTAGATAATCGTGTATAATTTTGAAATTCAGTACAATGTTCGCCAGGTGACGTTTTCTAAAAATACCGTTAGAGCAATAAGGAATTATAGCTTCTCTGACTGCAAAACGTATCCTGCTCAGCCTTGACTAGGGCTCCACCAGTGCTGTGGTTAGTGTTACTGTCTCCACCCTGGTCCTCTACTGGCTTCAGCTGCAGTTTAATACCGGACAGTCTGACCACAGAGATTTCACAGATATCCTAACGTTGTCAAACGCTACCTTCACAGCTGCTTGTGTGCGTATTTGATTTGGCCTTTTCGTCTCTTGCTCTTTGAAGGACTGCAGATACGCCCGTATTTCTACATATCTCTAAAACTAAAGCGGTGTCCTGTAGTTACTCCTTCACTGTCTTTATACACGTGTGTATAAAATAGATGCGCCTGTGTGTGTGTGCAACGTCTCTACAGCGCCTCTAATCCACCTTGACCGTGGATGCTCCACAGATCGGGCAAGGGTGTCGTCTTCTCTCTCTGGTGGTAAAAAACAGATGACCATTCGCACACGAGGTAGACATTTAGGCCCTAAAAGTCATCTCACTATAGCTGGAAGCAATTTTTCTGGGATGCATGAAGGGGAACAGGGAATTACACTCTCTCAGAGTCTGAGCGTAGCTGTGAGTGGAGGTAGGACTGCAGAGACTGTCATGGAAGGTACTTACTGTGGGTACATACGCTTACTTAGATTGCTGCTGCTTGTCATTGTTTCTTTCTTTTATGTTTCAGGGAGTTTTTCCTCTCCGCTGCCTGAGTGCTTGCTAAAGTCGCACAGTTGCGTGTCTGTCTCACTGAATGTTTAAGGTCTTGACTCTGACATGACCGTACACGCATCTTCCCAATCATTTCCATGCTTACCTTGCCGTGCTGGTGAATCCAGTTATGCATTATGACATCACGCTGAAATAAAAACGCCCGGCACTGACCGTTCCCTTACCTCAAAGGACCGGCTGTTATTATTTCTCAGCTGGCAAAACTCACCACTCACATTTTCAGAGAAGGAATTTAAGTCTTGCCCACCTGCATTTCCTCAAGTACAAATGCGCTGGCAAGGTGTAGACCTATTTCATCTAACAGCCACATTTTACAAGCACATGGACATGAAACATAGTAAGTTAAAAAAAAAAAGGGAATTCACTATAAAGACAATCAGAAAATGGTTGTGTTTGTAACAACCCTATAAAGTGACAGAAGAATGCACTTTCATTATTTAACGAGGTTCATCAAAACAGCGAGACATAAAGCAAAGTCTCTTCACACGCAAGGTAAAGAACAGAGGAGACAGATCACCAACGAACACAAACATTGATACTATATAACACTGTCTAATAGCAGGTGAAGTGTTAGACCATGTTTAATTTACTTTAGGCTAAGAACATTTCATTTTTATTAAATGGTTGGTGCCTGGACACATTATGGTCTTAGGCAGGTTTGTTCCTCTGTGTTCTCCAATGGGCTGAATCGTGTCCTAAATGGTTCAAAACTACACAAACCAAGCACCGTTGCTAAAATTAGGCACAAAGACATCAGATATTTAGTGTATTTTACAATTTGCCTGAGGGTCACTGGTCTTGCATAATGTGACTAGATTACAACTGTGTCAGCAATGGGATTAGGTACAATTATGCACTAAAAAGGAAGAAAAAAATTATCAGAAAGTATCATTTCTAAAAATAGATTAATTCAAAACTGCCATGAACATGCTGAAGTGAATACGCATTGAGTGCACATATAAGATGCAGACAGAGCTGCTCTCTGTCCTGACACCACCCACCTGGCAACTGACAACACACACTCCTGGCAGGCAGAATATGAAGGTCGTCAAAACAGTCACCATAAGATCTGCATGTCTGACGTCCCACGCCTCCCTTAAGTGACTACACGCGTGTTTACATGTTGCATCTGCGCGCAAAAGCTCATAAGGGCAGAAAAACATGCACGTTTCTGCTTGTATGTCCTGCGTTTGCACCAAACAACACCACAACCAAAACATCTAGGACTCATGCTGGTTCCAGTAAGACAGCAAGGTCTTTGACCTCCATCACCTCCCTCTATCTCTGACCGTGCGTGTTTGTGTGTAGTCATGCTTTATCACACATCTTTTATCATCCTGGTTTTATTGTGAACAGCTGCTGATTCACCTGCCAGACAACATGCCCGTTCAGCATCTGCAACCTTTAGCCCTTGACTCCACCTACAACTACAGAGATCCAGCAAACGTAAAAATAGGAATAAGCAAAGCGAGCAGCTAATGGTAGCCTGGCACAGGAGGCGACTTAGCTGCAGCATGCGCTTGCAGTTCAAAGTCACTTTGATTGGCATAGTTACATTTGAAGTCCATCAGCAGGTTTTGTTGCACCAGGGTACCGGTCGTAAATATCTGCAAACCCACTGAGAAAACAATACGCCAGTTAGGATTTCAACGCTTCTTTGTGCTATTCGCTGATTTCATCTGTTTGCTGCTGATTTCTGTGGCTGATATGAGCGGGTACAATCTGTTTTACACACAATAAACATCGTTTTATTTAGTCTAGCAGCGTGCTGTTGCTGAGAGATGCTTTGTTACTGGGAGACATCATCAGCGCTGGAGGTTTATTTTAGTGTTGTGTTTGTGTGTTTTCTCATCTGGACCAGATCACTGACATGTTCTTTGTAGGTTAAGGCTTCATCCTCATCGCCACATCTCATGCAAAGTTAGAAAAACACTAAACACTGGGTCAATAAAAGGTCAAATGTGACAAGGAAGTAGCAGCAGAACACGACATGTGGTACATCAGACCCTTCCAAAATGTGTTTCCTGAAACGGTGACACTCGATGAAGGTTTAAGTGTATTTTGGGCAGCAACACATGCAGAGAAATGCTTTGTTAGGCTACATTTCCATTACCTATTCCAACTTTTAGGGAAAAGTCAGTCCAATCTGAATTTGAAAAGGAAAGAAAGGGAAAAGTAAGTGTCTTTGATTTTTAGCTTTTATAATTTACCTGACAGTTGCACTTGTGGCCATCAATGTGTGATCAAAATGAAGAATGAAAATTAATGAATTTTCATGCATCGTATACATTTCAACAACTAAATACGTAATATAATGTACCGACCTTAAATAAAAATACAACGAGGTAGAGCTGAATCACAAAGCATGTTGCACCACAAGACACATGCATATGAATCTATGTGTAGCAGTATTCACCTGAACACAAGGTTCAACTCAGCGAAGCCTTAAGAACTAAATTAGACAAAACTAAGACAGTACATTTGACCAGCGGTAGTTTGACTGATGAAACACGGCCCAAAAGAAATCTAACCTTTCTCCTCAGCTGGATGTGATATTCACCCTAATTCCAGTAGCGTACTTGGTGTCTAATCTAGCTTCACAAATGTCATCTCAGCTACAGTAGCAGTTCAGTAATGTAGCAGCTTGGATCACAGTGTGACCTTTATAAGCTGAATACACATGACGGCTTCCTGTACCTGCACGTTTAGATCGATTTGTAAATTGCTGCTCAGATAACATAGTAATGTTTAAATCTCCATCAAAACCGAAACATCAGGATCTACTTTTAATGTATTTTCTATATGACTCAGTGTATTTACTCTAATATTCTGCACATACTGTCTGTCAGAGATTTTTTGTCTCAACACCTTGAATCATTCTTACACACAAACCTACTTGTGAACTTTCTGCTGGCAAAAGAAAGACTCAGGTGTTTTCCATGCATATAGATACAGTCTGTGTGTGCGAGATCACACACATTAAAATGCTGTGAGTATGATTTGTGCATCGTGTGTGTCTCACGGTGTTAGTTGTGTTTGTGTGCAAATGTGTGTGGTTGAAGGAGAGCAAGCGAGAGAGAAGGAGAATCAGGTGTCAGGTTTACCCCCTGATCGACCTAACCTGGGAATGATCTAGTCTCAGCACGGAAAGCCAAAACTGCTGCTGTGTGTGTGTGTGTGTGTGTGTGTGCGTGAAGGTGTGTTGTATACATGTGTGTTGCTAACCCAGAGATGACTCACAAACCATCTGGAGGCCAGATGCAGGTTAGAAAACTCCTCTCTCTCTCTGTCCCCTCCCTTTCTTTTTAGTTGCTGTTAGTTCCCTTAGTTAACCCATGACCTTTGACCTTTGCGCGTGAGTGTGCGTCTTTCTGGTTTAGTAAACTGCAAGGTTGTGACCTTTCGCAGGAGCCATGAACTCTCCCTCTGTGGTTCAAGTTCACTAATTGGCCCTGTTCCCACTCAGGCAGCCTCTCATTCTTCTTTTTCTAGCTTCACGTACATACATGCACAGCCTCACGCAGGTATTAACTCTGGGAAAATAAACTCTAAACTTAGTCATAGGCTGGTTTATGAGTTTTACGGATTTGTACTAATAATGTTTTGTATTAGCAAAGACAACAGCAAAAACTCAGTGTCCACGTCTGTGAAATATGTCAGCTATCATTTCAACATCCATGTGACTCCTGCTACCAGATACACTGCCGGTGTGAAAAGATCTGTTAGACTGCATCAGCGGATATTCCTGCTCTTCTCACAACCTGACATCCCCTACACACACGGTTAAAGCATGATGTGGTCAACAAATGCCTCAATCGCTACATTCTTCTGCTTCACTATGGCACTAAATACCATGTGAGCATTGGCTTCATCCCATCTAAATGTTCGCAGCCCACTAAAACTGCATGCAACCTTAGTGGTAATCTTCAAAAGCTCTTCAGCAAATCCTCATCCAACTTGCGTGGAGACAATCAGATACTGTGTAGATGTGTCTACGTGGCGGCTTTCACGAGACACAAAGAGGAGAACTAATGAGGATAATGTCCTAAGTGACGCCACAACGTTCCCACAATGCAATAACAAAGGCGATCTAGCAGACCAGTTCAGGCCATTCTTTGTCGATGAAACACGTGTTTATTTGCTGTCAGATATTTTTCACAACACCAATCCAGAGTCTTACCAGCAAATCATCAAAATAATTGTGTGTATGAGGGGGGATGTGTGTGCCGTAAACGAGTAAAACATTAAGGTACCGAGACAACAGAGCTGGATATCTGTCTATTGTTCAGCCAGATGTTCTGATTTCACCCCAGAGAGCTTGTGCATGCGCTGGCCAGCATATACACACTCTGACCATGATTTTTTGGATGTTCTCATCTCTTATTGTTTGGGATATTTGCATATGTGTTTGTGTATTTGTGCTTTATAGTAATGGAATCTGACAGGCAACCCAATTTTTTACTGTTGTAATAAGTGTAGTTAATCATTATTAGTTAATTAGGCAAAAAAAAATTAAGAATAAAACAAAGAATTCCCTCTTTAAGTGCCACATGACTTAATAAAGGTTTGTTCAAACAAGGAGGGACAAAGAAAATAAAGAGAATAAAGGTGGAGAGCCAGCAAAACAAACAGAGAAACTTCTGTATTTAGTTGAAAAGCACTTTCTGTTACTGTGAACTGCTGATAACATGTTAACAATCTCCATCACGTTCAGGTTTCACTAAACACTTTGCATCCTGCTGTCATCGCCATGCTTAAGTGATTCACAGGGCAATTTTATTTTGAAGAAGAGTCAGGAAGGAGGGCGAGCAGCTCAGTGGGATTGATCAGCCTGCATGAGCATTGTTTATTCTTTGCTACGTTTATATGCCTGAGCAAATGCTGAGCTAAAACCAACCACAAACTACAGCCACATCTGCGTGGAAGGTGGTCATTTCTCTGCTTTTGAAAAGACGAGGACCAGTATAGAGAAAGACATGCGCCAGAATTCAAAACAGAACACACACAGCAAACACAGCCTTTACTGTATATGCGGTAAGATAATGTCAATCAAACACTATAAGGATTGTCCCACGAAGACCAAGAGCTTCCTCTGCTGGAGAGCATAAGCTGATTAGAATGAGACTCCTGCCTGGTGGTAAGACCCAGATGCAACAGATGGTTCCTGCATGTGTGGTTGGCTCTGAGAAGCACAGGGGGGGAGGTGTGATGATGTGGGGCTGCTTCTTCTGCGGTGCTGTTGGTAACATGGTAACATATCCAACGCAGCATTTTGCCACCTCATCTATAGAGAGAGTGATCCCAAACACCGTTCTTGGTTATGTAAGGGATATTTGTTCTGTATCAGATGATCTGGCCTCACAATCAGCCAGAGAGTGAAGGAAAGGTACTGTAGCTTTAGGAAGTAGGAAAACTATTCCAGACTGACATAGTCACTGATAGAGGCCAAGAGTGCACAAAAGCTGGGCTCAAAGCTAAAGTATCCCATAATTATCAAAATAACGATTGCTGTAGTACATCCATAACACAAATCGCAATCATGCCTGTAGTTTGTGAACATAGGAACATAATCTGTGAGCACAGAAGTAAAGACGATAATGAACCAAACAGAGTTATCGGGTTTGCTGGTTTGTTATAATCAGGGACATTCAACACAGAGAGAAAGTAGAGTAGAAAATGTTACGCAGACCGGTGGAGAAACCCCATCTATGTCCATCATACTCCCCTGGATGTAGGCGGACATGTTTGCTCATCAGGGAATCACAGGACAACTTCATTACCATGACTTCAGAGGTTCCACATGATGCAGACTCCTGTCAACCTCAAGAACAGTAGAGACGGGTTCACAAAAACAAACTAGATGTGTAACAAGGTCTGTGACCTGATCAAACAAAACCAAACCTTTAGCAAAATGACGGAATGAGGAAAGAGTGGCAAAATAAAAAACTGGCTCATGCCTCAAACCATGTATTTGGCAAACACAGCGGTGGCTCTGTTATGGCTGGAGTCAGTGGAGTTGGGCAGGGCAACTGAGCATTAAGGGCTTGATGACGATGAGTTAACATTCTGGGTTAGCCTCATTAAGATGCCTAACGTTCAATAACGGTGTAAAATTGTAAAAAGGCAAACAAATGAGAATCAGAAATTCTCGCCTGTTTGAAGAACACATCGTTCACGAACATCCGTAACACACAGACATACGTACACTGCTACATATGAATGGAGAGCTACAAGCTGTAACACAACTTAGTCATAACATAAACACAATGCATCATAAATGGCAACAAACAGATGTAAGCATGTGACTGTTAACACATTTGACCACTAGAGAATATAACCGCAGTATAAACACATCACAGTATGTAGCAAGAAAAAGCATAAACTTCCTTCCTCCCAGCAAAATATGTGTTTCATAGGAATCGTGGGAAAAAACTGCATCTGAAACATGTTCTTTAACCTAAAAAGGAGAAAACAACTGTTTGTAATTTATCTGTAGTCAGAATGATGCAGGTCCTGCAGAGCTAAATGATGATTACTGAGTTTAATACGCTTTACTGTAACACAAATGTAGCCTGTGAGTAAATCAGTGGTACAGGCACAAGTAGTTGTTCCTTCATGCTGCGATTTGACATTTCCATGAACCAGGTCTTGATGTTCTTCAGATGAGCATGAGAGAGCAAGAGGAAAAGGATGAAAGACGAGTTCAGAAAAGAAACAATAGAAATCTGTTGGGCAGATGTCGCTCGCTCGCTCTTTCCCAAGTCTCATGTCGAAACTGGAGAAATTTTCTCCACTGTGTGTTTTCCCACAGAGTAAAGGATGCTCCAGTCAGAGGTTCCAGGCCGTCTGTGAGCTCATATCCGTTCAACGCGCTTGGTGTTTTTAAAGCTTGATTGTGATATTTTGTTTGGAAGGTAAGGTGTTTGTGTGTTTAGCTGACCGTAAAGTGATGTTCACAGAAATGACTGTATGTATGTACAGTAAGTACTGTATGAGTGGGCTTCGCTTTTATGGCTGCGACTCATTGGGTGTATGTGTGCATCACTGTTCTGTATCATTACCACTGTAATGAAAACAGATTAAGAACAAAGGTGGGGGAGAAATTCGAATGTACTCAGAGCAAAAGGGAATGAAGTGAAGTGTCATGAAGGAAAATGAGCAAAAATCAAGGAAGTATGTGACAATGGAAGTAAGGTGGCGTCAGGACGATGTGATGCCTGATCCAGGTGAATTAAGGTCCAGAAAACATTAAAGACTGGAGAAACGAACGGACGAGGTTCAACAGAGTGAGATAAAGCCGCCGTTTTATTCCCTGTTGTGATGGGAATTAAGGTGGAATGGAGCAGAGTGAGGAGGGGCATCAGAGCACCAGCGCAACATGTCTGCAGCTCCTGTAGCGAAGCCTCATTTCATCTGGACGTTTACATCGTTCGTGACAGGTAGGGCCTGTTCCAACCCACCAAACCGAATCAAAGTAAAAGTACAAAACCAGAGCAGACCTTTTGTGTTTGGTCGGACAGACGAGACACAACAACCGAACGCCCGCAACGTTTCCCTGTTGTCTCTCTGACCAGACAGACGTTTATGCCCTTCCACCATATTGTTTATTTGCCTGTTTTTGGGACACCAAGCAAGTGATCTGTCACTGGAGACATTTAGTCCAACCACGTGGCTGCGCGGTTAAGTGAAGCTAAACAAGCTCTGAACATGACTCAGGCAGCTCTGGCGCTCCCAGTAGGTGGTTTGGGATTTGATACTGTTCATTTGAAGCCGAGCAGGATGTAGGGAATTTAAATATACACTGGTTTGAGCCTCAGTCTGTGTGTGCTGTCTGTAAATATTTCAAGGTTTGACGTGCAGTGGTGGTGAGGTGAGTGAACTGCAATGGATTTGTTTTTAATCAGTATTTTTGTCCATCTTATTAAATAAGTTAATACAACATTGAGATGTTCTCTACAACGCTAGTCAAAACTGCACTAACAAATATGATTCGTAGGACACAGAACCTCTTCTAAAAGCCCCAAATCTCCACGCTCACCCTCTATCAGGCCGGAAAAAATATCAATGAATTAATCAGGTACCGACCTAGAGCACAACACTAACAATAACCAAGCGCTGGGATTCTTTGTCCCAGAATAAAAAAAACTAAACTAAACAAAAAAAAACTGTGGTGACAGATCAGTCCAGTCACTAACAGAAAAAAAATACGCATCAGCCTTGTAGATAACCATCCATTGACTCACTAATTAATTACACACAAAACGCTTGAAAAGCAAACATGGGCTGTGACGGGGATTTAGCCTTCATGCTGATAAAACCACTATCAGCGTTGGATGAGTGCGCATGTTGTAATACAGCAATCAGCAGTCGCACCTCATCAGTTTGATTCCAAGACGTTACATTCTCGGAAACCTCCTGAAGTCCGGCTTGGACATGGAAACTGCTTATTCGCATGTTTTCCTCGTGGTCCTAAAGGAAATCGCCGGAACTTGAAGCTGAAATGTAGCGTTTCTCATGCGCTTCTCACATATGGTAGAGCTCACTTTGTAACCTGTCTGACTCTAAAGCGGTTTTCATCTCTTTGTGGCAGCGCTTTGAGAACCTGGCAGCAGCTGAAAGTACCAGGGGGACATGTTGTTGCTGCTAAAATGAAACAGCTCAGTTGCTCGTTCTTACCCTTAAAAATCTCACTGTAGCTTATGTAGCGGAGTGTTATTTGGAGAGCATTGCTTTAGTTCCCTGTTGGCTTGGACTAGCTTTGCTAACGAAGGTTAACAGTGCCAAATCCTCTTTGAGGGCCTTTTCTGAAATCCTTTAGAAAATCTTGGTTTGTGATCAGGAGAAAGTCTTAAAGTCCGTAACCTTCCACCTTCAGCTGTGGCTGAACTTAACTCGGCTGAACATTCCACTTATAGCTCAAGGGCAAGACTGCAGCTGACCTTGTAGGTAAAAACAGCATCACACAGTGTTTTATAAATGTAATTATTCAACAAAACACAAAGCGTCATGTACTTTCAAAACTTTGATTCCCAGACAGATCTCACACCTTCAAGAATGTCATAACAAACTGTAGTTGTTAGACAGACAGACGTTCTGAAACTGGAAATATTAAACACCTTGTTTAAGGGCACCTAGAGGACACGGGACCTGTTTTAGTTTCTTTCATTTGTCCATTTTTTTGTGTATAGCTCACTTCTTACGTAAACATTTATGTATACGTATGCATTCAGTTGTGGTTTAAATCAACAATTTTTGGGCCTGCCCACGTTACATTTTTATTACATTTCTTACAACACAGAATGCTGTGATTTTGTTTATTGCATGTTATTAATCACATCTGACACATCAGGTGTTTTTGGTGAATTGTGGTACACGTAGGATTACGCTGTACATTTCTGTAATTACCTCATCATGAGCTAAGTCGACCTGTTGAAAACAGTCTGGAGGACTTATTTACTCTAAGTTATATATAGAGCAAACATGATTTGGAAGACACACCACATTGAGCTGTCAACAGCTTGTGTAAGTCATCATTACATTAACTGACTGCTTGATTGAGTCAGTTTGTCCCATTTGAAAAAACTGCCAATAAAAACTTTAAACCTTGGCTCTGCTGGACCTTTTCTAATGACACACTGTGCGTTTGTGTTGGCAATCCCGGTAATGATTCGGATCAAAACTGAAGACCAAAACCCAAAAGCTCAGTCTACGACCCACCGAAACAATGATCCATCGGCTTCTCTGGTGGCGCAGCAAATGTCATTCCTTCCAGCAGACTGTGGCTGTCGTCCACGGCTCACGCATGATTGTTCATTAACAAACATCAGTGCGGCTCTCCTGTGGTTTCATTAGAAGGTGGTTTCCCCAAACAGCAGCCTGAACTTGCCAGATCGACGCCAAGAAAAGTCTAAAACCCACACACATACACTCAAAGCCAGCGTGTTTATCCTTTATGTAATGCCCTTAGTTGGTCCAATACCACATTTTTTCCCGGCCTCAGAAATGTGTATAAAATTCACATCAGAGTGAGTTACTGGCTGCTGGGATTCACTCTTCAAAAGGCCTGAAGTGTCCAAAAGACATTTCACCCTCTTGCTAACCTTTCGTTCACTCTTTTTCTCTGCTCTGCCCTTTCTTTTATTTCCAGTTTTTACCATTTTCTTCAACCTTCTTATTCACCCCCTTTATATTTTACCCAATTCTCTTCTCCTCCAACCACTTCACCTTTTCTTTCATTTCTCGGGCCAGTCTGTCATCGATTCGTCCATGTGACGCTCCTTTAATGTTCCCATCCTTCTCTCCTTGATCTCTCTGTGGTTCTTTCCAGCCGACGATCCCTTTTAAACAGCGAGCCAGTGGCCTTCCGCAATCTGTTTCACAGAGATGATAGAGAGACAGAGCCCGACAGATTTTAAAGTCTAAAAGGAAAGACTGAAAGATACTAAATGGATATTGAGAGGCACACATGAGGCAAAGTGAAAGAAGCTGGAGTCTAAAAAAAGAAAAATGTGGCTGAATTTCACATCAAGGTGGAAAGTAACATTTACTGGGATTTTCTTTTTTCAATAGTGCAAAGTTGCTCATAGTTGAATCTGGTTTCTTGAAACATCCTCCGTCTGTTTGCTGTTTTGTTTCCCTTTTATGTAAAATCAGCAAAGACATCAAAGACGCCCAGTCTTATTGGCTTACGGTGTGGTCCCAAATTCACCCCAAGCCAAAGAGGTGAATAAAGCTGGAATGACACACTGGCCCAAGAAGAAGTCTTCCCGTTAGAAACATTACACAAGAAGAGGCTATAAAACGCTAAATAAAATGTTCACGCTTTTATATCACAGTGTAGTCAATTCACCCCAGTATCACTGGACAGTCTAGGAGCTGATGATTCAAATCTATACCCATTTGTGTGCAGCGTCCTCCAAGGATCCTAGTGAGCACCACAGGCTCAGAGACAGGCTGGGGTCTGTTTTCTGCATGTATGCCAGAGACGTGTTAACTGATGTGAACAGGAATTAATTGATCTAGTAAAGTTCTTATGCTGGACCCGTCACAGACTGTGTATTGTAACAAAGCTGATGGCCACAGATTTAGCAGAAAATGGCCTCCACCATCATTAAGCTACATCAAAGCTCATTTTTCTTGTGCAACATAAAAGAATATGAAGTAAACATTTTAGCCCTGTGCTAAGGTTTGCAGACATTAAACGTATTCCACTTTAGTGTAAAATATCAACACACAGGCAGAAAGGATTTAACAATTGAATGAAAGGCAGACGTGCGTTAGGCCAGTCGACTTATATTAATGGCAAAACCACACACACTCAGTTCAGGTCTGTCACTCATCCTCAGATTCTCTGCTGCTACGTTTCGGTGGTCTTCTCTTTTTCCATCACGCTACATCTTATAGACACACACACACGTTGATGGTAAAACCATTCCATACCAGGGTTAGTCAGAGGGAAAAAGTCATTCCTTCTGACAGCCCCGTTAAGACGAGGAATGCCTCAACCACGAAAACTGGACTTCGGTTTCACTCGTGACACCACACCAGGCTACATTTGATTTCAGGGTTATGTGAAGTGCTGCAGTCATGCAGTAAATCTCAACCAGTGAGACAGCGACGCACGATTGGTGTTTATCGGGTTTGAGAGCCCAACTGTCTGAACCCTCGTATTCTTCTGTTAGCGTGAAGTCTACATTATGCTAACAGAGCGCTGGTTATTTTCAGTCTGGCTTCTGGGTTCCACATAAATCATGGATGAGGCGTGGACCACCAGCTCTGTGTTGAAAATATTGGCAGTCAGACTAGAGGAGTTACTCAGGGGTGAGTGGATTTCAAATATTCATTAGCTGCTTTTATAATTTATCAATCCCATGTATGCCATTGCAGAAAACAGCATTTTAAAGAATGGATATAATATCTTGTGTGTTTTTTCAGCTGTCTTTGCATAACGCAGGTTTTGTCAACCCCACAAAGTGATAGCAGAATGAATACAGTTGCTGCAACCTTTAGCGTTAACCCCCTTAATACGACGAGCTACTTTTTTACGTCTGCCTCCACAATCCAATCTGCTGAGATCGAATTTGAACCACATTCATGGTTCAGCTGAAATGTGATTCCGGTTCCACCCGTGAAGCTGTAGCTCTGATTGAAGTTACTTCCCCGTGCAGCTGCTTGTCAATTAGGAGATTAGCTCTGATTTGGTCTCCACTACCTGCTGAGAGAATAACAACTAACAGCATTCATGCAACTTAGATTTCAGTGATTCATGGTTTTGCATCTAACTTGAGTCTTGCAGGGTCGACTTGAGGAGCAAAGGCCCAAACAAGTTAGTGAGGTACCAGCTCTCCCTTACTTGACCTCCCATCGTTCAGTTAACCTTCTGCCTCTGTTCACTTAATGAGACACTGACAGCTTGGGGCAGAAAAACACTGGAAATACAAAAAAGTAGGAGAGTGTGTGTAGGAACCATCCACTGTTTCACAGGGATTAATAAACAGGAATATAAGGGTCATGGATCATCAAAACTGGGCTTGGGTTGGAAAAGAGAAGAATTTTACGTCGAGATTCAGTGTGACAGGAAAAGTAAATTTCCTTGCAATTGTGAAACTCAGTTTAGTCCACGAAACCACCTTTCCACTAAATAACTGCGGTCTTTGATATTTTTCATTTTCTCCATGAAACAGTGATCGCAGCTTTGGAAAGGTGGGTTCAAATTATCCTAATAATATTTTTATAGATTGTGCACAAGTTCAAGCCAAGGGTTAGCAATAGAAAACTTAAACTCTTCAGCCAAGTTCCAAGGGTCTGATATTGAGGATTTTCCACCATGAAGTTGAAAGCTGACATCTGTAAGAATAATGGGGTTAATATTTGTCGTGTCTGTAAGAAAAAAAACACACCATTAAACTGATGTTACAGATACGGTGCTTGGGCACAGAGCAAAGCAGCGATAAGCTTTTAATTGTAGCCAGCGACATTGTCGTTAAGAGTTTTATATCTCACGCAAGGTCCAGCCCACGGTTTGGTGCAGGTTCCAGGGTTTTGATATAAAATACAAAGAATCCAGAGCCACCACATCTGCTCAGAACATAGATATTCAATATATTATTTTCCATTTCTACTTCATCTTCTCAGTGTCTCATCCAGGGACACTTTCAGTGAGTGAGAATGTGCAGTAGGGCTTTGGAAAAGGGCTCGTTGGCACATGGAGGCTGGTGATACCATCACACACGCTCGTTGTGCCTCCTTCAGCTGAACGTAGTTTGGATCACTGGCTCCATTTTGTTTTTGTTATAGAGAACCTGATGACCATTTTTCCAGAAAAAGTCGAAATGTTTACTGGTCTGACCGCAGAACATGTTTCCACCGTCTTTCCGTCCAACTCGGCTGTGTTTATGATGAATGGGTGTGTGGTTTCTTCCTTGTGCAATAAATTACTAGTACGTCTGATCCTCTTTGTCAATATTAATCACAGTAGCATCCATGTATTGTGCCTGATTGGAGACAGGTTGTGCTCTTGGCTTTTACAGTCCAACATTTCCCGGCAGCCCCTCAGTGGCTTCACAGCACAACACTTTTTATTGCACTGTAAAAATATTTTTATATTTTTAGCTTTTATATCAGTTGGTGTGCTTTTTGCTTCTATCGTATATGTGTGTTTGCGTCCATATTTCATTTTCCACAGTACACAAACAAAAAATTGCATGGAAAGCAAAAAAAAAAACCTTGAATGAATCATAAAATCTGCTCTATTAGTTGCATTATGAATCACTTTATTCGCAACAAATTCCAAGAAATCAGGAATCAGTGTCTATTGAACATTTGCAGACAGAAGCCTTCCTTCACTTCTCACGCTTTTACTATATTGAGCAATTCGATGAGTATGATACCACACCATTCTTCACAGGTGCTTAACTGTGTCACATAATCATATATTTAAGTGATGATTCCTAGTCATCCAGGTCTAGTTTTGTGGTACTGTGCAATGGCACAGTTTGAAAATGTTTGGGACCAAATTTAGTAAAAGATGAACGTCAGATATCTGTCATGATTCAACCAGACATTATAAAATTAAGTTTGCTAAAGAGCTGAGCAAAATCTAGGGACCATGTGAAAGAAGCCCCAAAAAGATGTGGAAGCAGCAACGTGGTCATAAGGATCAGTGATCAGTGGATTCTCCTGTAGAGTCAACAACCTGCTCAAATATGTTGCACATGAAGGAGCAGGAACAATCTGATAGAACATAGGGAGAAGCCTTTAGTAGAGTCCTAAGCTACTCTTACTTACAGTGATATCTCATTACATCGCACGGTGGCGCATTCGCCTGCGCTGCCACTGGTTTGCCTGCAGGTCTGATCACGGTAGAACCATGGGAACAGTACTGTAAAACCCTGCTGTTAAAAAAGACTCTACAGGTATGTGTAAGGGGGGGGGGGGCAGAACGGTAAAGCCAAAGAACAGTGGAAAGACTTGAGAGAGATTGAGAAGAGAGAAGGAACAAAATATATGTGGCTGTAAAATCCTATACAAGGTGGCAACGGCTGTGACCTTTGACCTGTTTTGAATGTTGCTGTATGTTGGAATGTGTATTAGCGGGATTTGGTGTTCCGGAGCCCCTGAGGGTGCTAAGTGTGTGTGTTTGTTTGTGTGTGTGATCTCAGGCATGTGCTCATGTTAACTGGCACCATTAGGCCTTGAGGGGATCATTAGTGGCTCTGGGAGCTGCCTTTACTGTACATAGTTGGGGACCTAGTGTACACACATACATTGATTTAAAGACACACTATTGCTGCGCTCAGTATCAGAGAGCTTGGACACTTAACGAACATGGAGACTCCAGCACGCGTGTTCCACCATGTTCTGCCAATTTAAGGTCCATATTTAACAACCCCATGAAGCTGTAAACATGCTGAGCAACATTTACTGTCCAGATTTATACCATCAGCGCATATCAGAGCTGCAACCTGATTGGTCAGAATTACCTAAATTTGCAGTGCTTTGGCCAGATTAGCTCATTGAGCTATTTGCCAAAGCTTCAGTAGTTACCCATGATCCCTTGTGGCTTCTCAGCCATAATAACTGCACCTACTGGGATGTTTTCAAGGGAACACATGGAATGTGATGGTTTTATATGATAGAGGTTCCAGGATGCTAGGCCTTAACACGTCTTCAAATCTCTGCTCGTTTAAACCATTTTAAACCAACTAACCCAAACATCCTCTTACTTTGCTTCCAAAAAACAACTAAATAAATTTGCTGGTTAGTTTATGCAGGGCAAGAGACATGATGCAGTGCGATCAGATACTTTGAGTAGGCTACCGTTTATGATTATGCTAAACGGTTATGATTATGCTAAGCTAAACACCAGCTTTACACGTGTGTTTTCCATCATATAATAATACTAATAATAAGAAGGCAGCTAGCACTAAACTTAGCACCCGTTTTATTGTCACACGATGTTTTAAATACATGTTTTAAAACAATAACTGTCAATGAATAGCCATTAAAATATGAGCTGGACGTTGATGATTTGAGTTTAATTCGTCTGCAAATCATTTTGTTTATATTTTGGACCACGCCTGTTTTTCTTACAATGTGTAAGGACTGAAATTTGTGGTTTGGAGGCCTGAATGAAAAACAACTTGCAACATGTTGCAGCAAAGGGACATGATGTGAAAAACGACAAAAAAGCAACGAAAGAAACTCCTGAAAGTATGGAGATGGACAAGCTGAAGACAATGGAAAAAACAAACAACAACAACAACAACAAAACTCACAGGAGGAAGAGAGTGGCTAAACACGCTTACACACAGAGCCGGCTTTGAGGCATTTTAAGTGGCCTCTTTGTCCTCCTTCATGGTTCCCTTCCCTCCTTTTGTCTCCGTCCTTTCTTTTGCCCTTTTAACAGTAACCAGAGAAGCTAAGAACAACGCTGGGAGAACGAGAGAGCAATGGAGAGAGATAGGAGCAGACATAGGATAGAGAGAGCTAAAGGGAGGGGGGTTAAATAGGGCTGGGTAGGAGATAAAAACTGTCTCCTCGCTGTAAGAGAATACCTTCGTCTTTTTGCCGATAAGGGAAAGAGCAGGTTTATCTCTTGATGCTCAATTGACGCTGGAGAACATGTCTGTGTGTGTGTGTCAGTGACAGGCAGCTTTCTCAGACTCCTGACGCCCATCATCCCCTGCTCTTCTACTCATCCATTCACACACACACACACACATACTGTAGTGCTGTGTGTGTGTGTGTGTGTGTGGGAAACAGACTGCTCAGGGTTCAGTGGAAGGTTGTCCCGCCTGATGCAACAGGAATGAGAGAGGAAAGAGAAAAAGGGAGAAAGATGCAGGAAGACGAGGAGAACATGCTGAACTACCCCGGTCGTGCTCATCCCACAGCGGGCACGGCCTCCGCACGAGAACCTGAAGGTGTGGCTCCGGTTTTCCATCTTTCATTCACTCTGCTGTTTATTCTCCAAACACTTTTTGCCTTTGCTTCCATCTCTTCAATTAGCCTCTGACTTCGTCATCTTGATGTTTTTAACAGGGTGGAACTTGCGGACGTTAGACAGAGTCATTTGTATCTGTTAAAGACGAAAGGACGTGTTTATCACGGTCTCGTGGTTTCAGCAGGTGGACTTGTCGTGGTGGCCATTTAGATGGAGATACAGTGATAGCGATACAGTTTAATCTCTCTGGTCGCTCTGTCCGCTGAGAAAGAAACCACAAGATGTATCAGAAAACTTCAGAAACCTTAAGCAAGGCAAGTTCAAACTATATAAACCATGTTCTTGTAAGAAAACGACCAATGGCTACAGCGTTGAAGCTTCTGTATGTGTTGAATACAAGGTCCTGTCCCTTTTTACGCAGCTTCTCCTTTACCACCCTGCCCTCCTCTTCACCTTCCTCTCCTATTCTTTCTGCTCCAGGCTGACCCAGTCCCCCCTTCCCCACCCCCTCTGTTCCACTTTCCCCTTGCCCCGGTCAGAGCACCTCTCCTGGGACCCAGCAGCCAGCGAGGTGGGCCTCTCTGGCGGTCTGGACCGGGGATCTGGTTAGGAAGGAGGAATGTGTGGAGTGTAAATGAACACACACACTTGCAGTAAAAGGACATACCTGCACACACCTAAGTAAGCACCCTCACACATAAGCACAAGCTGAGAAGCCCTCCCTCTGTTGTAGCAGACAGGCCCATGAGGAGGAATGACACAGCGCCTCTTGTCTGTCACCGCTCCACTCTCATCCTTTCTCTCCCAGCTCATTCTCCATGTCCATCTCTGGGGAGGACGGAGGGATGGGTTTTCACTGATAGGACACAAGTGAGAAGGTTTTGTTTGCCTCAGGGGGGGAAGACAAAGCAGAGAGGGGAGAGAAACACGGCGAAGAGAAAGTAAAGAAGAGTTCACGCAACGTCCGTACATCAGCATTAAGACGAGGGTTTAATGTCGGCTGCACGGGAGCGTCACTGGGTGATTGATGGAGCCGTGCGTCTGCGTGCACGTGTGGCCTTACAATCCGGTACGTATGTGAATGAGAGATGGACTCACATTTCTCATTAGTCAGTCTACAACCTTCTGCCATTTCCTCAAATTAACCTGTAAAATCAGTGTGTGTCGCCATCGCACTCAGTCACGCCCTGCTTGATCGATTGCCAACGTTTCAACACTAACATTCTGGTAAATGCTCTGTTTATGTGTGCGGACACCTGCTCCACATGTTGTTTTTCCTTTTCCTGCGTGTGTGTGCTGGTGGGATTCCCACACTTTAAATTTTGGTCTTGGATTTCGTGTCTGGCTTAACAGTACACGGGTGTGAACAGAAGATAAATGGACGCGGGAGTAGAGAGAGGAGTCATGAAGAGGGCAGGAGAGAGCACAAGACTAATAATCTGGCTGCTACTAACCTCTTCATTATGGATTCATATAATCATTTCTTCTGTCGTTAGAGGGTTAGAGTTACTCCAGTATTGATACTGTACCAACTGTCTACTCTTTAGCGAATAAGTTGAAACAGTGGAGACCTCACACATCCGCAGGTGATACTCACTCAGAAAAAGAAGCACTCAAGCATGACATTTAGATAAGAAGATTAAATCCTAAATTGAATTAGTAATTAGTAAATTAGCAAAACAGCCTGATCATTTACTGTAAGGCCTGACACTCTGCTGATCCTGCCCTGTCAGGTATATTATAAACTTCTGGTTGTTTGTGAACGTACGGGAGCTTTTTAAAGTCCACCTAATGGTTTAAACTGGGCTTAGGCACAATTATTATTATTATTTAATTATTTAGTTATACCACTAAACCATGGTTACGGGTCTGTCACATGACACAGCATAGACAAACAAACGCACTTTGTTGTTCCTCCATCTGCCCAACAACATGACCAAACCTCGTAAAATAAGCGGGGGTGGGGCAAATTTGACCCCGTGAGTACAATCGGCACACGGTGAACCTACTGCTGACACTGACACACATCAATGTCTTGGGTGTGCAACCCTCCAACCCTGTGCGTCGGTTCCTCTACTACTTAAGTAATATGACAGGCACAGAGGGTGTAGCTCTAAACGATGAGGCATTTATCAAATAATAAATGCACAACAAAAAAAAAAAATCACAAAATGTGATTCACCTTCCTGTTTCATTGTCTGTTTTGGGCACCTCTACGATCTCACTCCCTCCTCTTCCCCCAGTCCTGAGGTTGGCTTCTCCTCTTTCTCCTCCTCTCCATTAGCACTTGTCAGTGCTATCAGCAGCGTGTAATGCCCCGTCATTACATCCCGACTCTGGGTAGATTATCACACTGTAACCCTGTAACAGTAGCTTTACAGCAGCTCAGACAACTCTGCTCCGCTCCTCTTGTAAAAAGACAGATGGGAAAACAAAATCTGATATATATACTGCGCAAAACACTCACTCACACACACACACACACACACACACACACACACACACACACACACACACACACACACACACACACACACACAGTAAGTGTCTGAATTCTCTTTTACATTGTGTTAAAAAACAGGATGTGTTCCATTTACAGTACCTTCACTCATAACATATTAGATATTATATTATTATACTGTCCTGGCCAATAAAGATGTTGTGTCAATTTTCCTGATAGCACCTTTAGGTGATTGTGTCCCCATCTGCTCAAGCTTTTTTCCTCCAACTGGCTTTACATGGTTAAGGGGAGACTGGCTTTCAGCTCCCTCTGGTGGAGAAACTGGGAACAAAGGTGAGCTTCACTTTAGCGGCTGATCACGTCACTGCATCATTGTTGTGTTGGAGGGTGACTGTAAGGCTTCTTGTTAGAACTAACAGGAAAAGTGCTTTCTGGTCAAGACAGTTTTTTCACTGCCGCAGCAACGTGGTTAAAACAATGAACATTATGTTTAAGGGTGAGAAAAACAATGTGTGTGAATGTTTGCCTGTGAGCCTAATAGTGTATAATTAACATAATTCTATGTGATTAGAGCAGAGCTGTAAACATTACAGATAGAAGGACAAGCCAGCTACTGTACGAGCGAGCTCACATACACAGACACACACACACAAAGTCGTTCTAAAACAAACACACACCAGTGAGACGGATTCATCTCTAGGTGCGTGTGTGACCGTAGTGTTTTATAGTCCCATCTTGAAGCAGGCCAGCAGTGTGCTCTGCCCTCACAGGCATTTTAATGTTGCTGCTGTAAAACACACACCGCACCAAATAATTACATTATACCAATACACAAAGCCCAGATGTACATCAGGTGGTAGAAACTAGACATGGTCGTGCTTAGAGCGGGAGCAGAGGATTCGACCGAGCAACTCTTAAATTCTAAACTGAAATTAGATCAAAAACAAAAAAGCAGTTTTCACACAGCATTACAAAGTGTATAGAATCATTTTGGGGTTAGTGCCCCTTTAATCTCTCTGTTTTTCCTGCCGCTTGGTGCTGAGAAAGTAGGAGCCTCTAAATCAGGACGGTGATGCTGATCAAACACCTCAAGGGTGGAGGCCAGAACAATGAGCTGAAAATCACTGTAAAGCTTCCGGGAGCTGTATTATAGCATGGCATTGGCTGTAATTTCCTCTTAAGCAAATCTTGGCCATATGGCATCGCAGCAGGCTAAAACAAACCATTAACTGTATGTATATACACCCATTGAGTCTGGCAAATATAAAGAGAAGGAAGGAAGTGTGAAAGATGGACGAAGACATGAACAAACTTGTTAAGTCTGACCCTGGTGCTCCTCACACATTGAAAGCAGCTGGTACCCACTATGTGCCCATAGTTACCTGAATGTGTAGGGGCCCATAGCTCCAGGGCAGGAGCCTAGTGTGTGTGTGTGTGTGTGTGTGTGTGTAGACGTGCTACACGAGCACATCTAATGTGTGTGAGCATTTATGTAAAGGTAATTGTTTAAGCTCCAGGGGAATAGAGGGGACTGGCACGAAGCTGAGGCCCAGATGAGAGGCCTGTGTGCCACCGGCAGCAGCCCTGCGACACCTCCACGCCGTCACAGAGATGCTGCAACGCCGTGCTGCTTCCAAGATCGAGGCAAAAACACAGACACAGCTGCTGCAGGGGTTAACGTCAAACCGAACGAATCCTCGACCACAACAGGCCCATCAGACGGTCGTCAGGTGTAGCATAGTAAGTCTTTCTGACACAAGCAAGACGGAGAAATCTGCACATTTGTGCAGTCATCGGGCGTCAGCGGCACAATGGGATCTAGATCTCCCGCCCAGAGTCTCGCCAGCTCTCTGCCTCCAAGTAATTTAATATTTGACCAGTTCATTGCTCTAATGCAGCGTGTTGCATGTGTTTCTAATTACCCATATATCTAACTTCTTTCTTCCGTCTTCTCTCTGTTTTAGTCACAGCAGTTGAACTCGCTATTGCTGCGTAAATTCAACCTAACATCAGATTCTCACACAGACTTTCTGTGACGAGACACAGTCTTGAAGTGAGCAGCCAAAACAAAAGCAAAGGGAACTTTGGTGACGGTAATGTCTACGAATCTGCGTTTATGATTTGACTACTGACTATACTGCAGTTTGCTCAAGGTCATGAGTAGAAGGCTACGGGAAAGATGCCTGGAACAAAGTAGAATGTAGATCACGTTTGTCAACTACAAAACCCTGAAGAACCCTGAAGATGGCCTTATCATGGTCTGGGGCCTTAGGTTGGCAACTAACAACAAATCTCTCAACGTATTCAGCGACTGCATCCTGCTTAACTCACAACAAGGACACAACTGAGCTGGATGTTACATAGAGTAATGTAGTCTAGACTTAAGTTAATATTATGCTGTGCAACACATTATCAGCAGTATGATCTAAGCAGCTTGAGCATCTGTAAAGCTCACTGTCAGTCTGATGGACGTTCCATGGACAGAGAACGAGGCCTCAGCTGCCGCCCTGACGTGGATCAGTTCATGTGGAACGCTGCAAAATCTCCACGAGTAAACAAACGTCTGTGAGCGCGTTGTTCTTTGAGGTGTGTAAATTGAAATTGTGCATGACCGCGCACTTTTCGTGTGCGTGTGCATCCGTTGTAAAATATATTGTTTGCACGATGGTTTGTTTACAGTTGCGCTTGTGTGTGTGATGCCAGATTTGAGGTTGGAGAGCGAATTGGAGTTTGTTATAACACAGTTTTCAATCTTCCATCCAAGACCACGGTGACCAGCCAAGTGCATCTGACCTCAATACACGCACAGGGGAGTTGTGCAACACAACGAACAGGAGAGCACCTCTGCCTCCAGATGGAGAGACATGTTGTCATTTGGCGGACTGTTTCCCTCTAGAGGTGATTGTCTCATGATGGGTTCATGACCCCTCAGTCTTAGATCCCCACATGTTGATTCAGCGTTCACGTTCACAATTGGATGCATCGCCTGCAGTTCCATCCAAACACACACAAGTTATTCAGTTTAACAGCTTTTTTTATAGATCACATGTCGAACGCGGCAGTAAAACTCTGACCTGAAGTACTTGTATCAAAAGAGTATTTTGTTATTTGTTTATAAATTATGAAAAAAAAATGTGTTTGATTTGTGGTTATTAAAATGGGAAAGAAGAATGTTTATGTTTTAATGAAAACCAGAAACATAGTCTGTATTCTTTTTGTCTTTGCAGTACGGATAAAAAGGCTTTTTTTTTTTACGCTTGGATTTCAAATTAACGTAGCGTGATGGGAAACCGTTGACACTGTGGTCAGTGAAGCATCTGAGCGATAACTGTCCAGAAATGTTTCACACACGAGCTGTCTGTGTTCATTTCTAGTTGCTAGTTTTAATTTTCGAATGAAACGCTGACTCAGCTCTTTCAGGGACAAACCTGCCAGATAGAGGCCTTTCTTTCTTGAATTGACACTTTTGCAAGGGTTTCCTCACCTATTTTCTCTCTTACAGTTTAGATGGGAGCAAAAAAAGAAAGAGTGTGTGCTTGGTTTCTCTGTGTTCCATTGTGTACCAGTGGTTACGTGGATTGAAATAGTTTGAAATAAATGTTAAGTATTAATCATTATTTAAAAGTAAAATCATTAAATCAAACTAAACTGAGGACAAGCGCCCTCATTTAGACGCCCTGTGATTGACTCAGTGTGTTCCCCACCTCTCGCCACAATGACAGCTGGGAAACAGCATCATCAGAATAATGGAAGGCAACAAATGCAAGATACAAAACTTCATAAAAAGACAATTGTCCTCTACTCTCTCACTTTCTCTTTCCTAGACGTCGTGCCCATGAAAAGGGTCAAGGAAAACAAATAGTGTGGCAGCACATTGCTTCCCTCCTCACATCCAGAGACACACACAGCAACAACATAATCCTGGCTTGTTTGGGGTCTGGAGGAACACGCATTAGCAGACGGGGGCACTGAGGCTCAGCCAACCATGTTTGCTGGCAAGAGTGGGGCTCCCCTCTGTGTTGGCATGCATCTGCAAGTACATGTATGAGTGTGATTGATAACCCTGCAGTCCTGGCAGCATATATATCCCTTAAGAACAGTTGCTGGGCCAACCACCGTCAACAAACGGATGACAGACATTATCCCTCAGTCTCATGTCTCTCTGTCTGCACCAGTCATGCCAACGAGGTTTCTACTGACATTCAAAATGCAAAATGAGAGCAAACATCAGCTTCTTTCAACGCCTCTCTCTCTTTCCTTAAATTTGCTAAAATAAACCAACGGCTGCTGGAAGAAAACAAAATTCACACCTACTTACGCAAAAACAAGTCCTGGCTCTAAAGTAAGGCACGCTGGGATATTATGAAGGCTGTGAGTCATCTCTGGGGCTTGGCTCACAAGATCCCGATGACTTTTTGATGGAGGTGTCTGTGTTATTGAAATATTGACAGATAAATCTGAGGTACCAGCTCCCAGGAGCGATGAAGGTTGTAGTCTGCTGTGGAGATTGGTTATTAAGTATGAAAGCGCAATGCAAGTCTTTCTGTTCACACAAGAAAATGATGCTTTGCAGCAAAAACAAGACACCTTGTCTTTGGGAAAATCTCATTTCTCAAGTTCATTTGTCTGCCAGCACTTTTAGGTACTATGATAAATTACAATTGTTTTGTTTATCATTTTCTTTTTAATATGACTCAGCAGCGCAGGGCGAGAGCCAATCACAACACCGCCACAGACATCGGGCGGGACTTTACAGTAATAACTGAAATTCATAGACACAGTAGGCTCCGACTGTCAAAACCAAATGAAACTTGACTCCAGATTAAAGACTTGGAGTCTGTGCTGTGTAATTTCCTTTGGACAATAAACACTCTTAGGTTTGTCTGCAAATGCTCCAAAATGATTATAGCTCAGAAGCTGCAACACACTGTACAAAGGCGGAGGGGAGGGGAGCAGAGAGAGGACGTTTCTGAAACATGCTCTGTAAGCATTCATTTAAATTCTGATGTTCTAATTTTCCAATTAACACAGTTTGGCTCAAAAGGTTTTGAGACATACGGTGTAACAGAATTCTTGGTGTTGGGACGTTTGTAGCAGGTGAAACACTGATCTACAGTAGCAACGCTAAACTAAAATGAGCAGACACAGTGGACGTCCATCCTTGACCTCAACTTGATGACCTTCAATCTGTCCTGAGGCCTTCAGAGGAGATTAGCAGCAGTAATTAGCAAAGTCATGACCACAGGAACACTTTGAGTCTGTATAGTAAACTTGAATTGACTTTGGGAAGTAGAGTGAAGGGCTGCGTCATTAGCTCTTTTGGAGATCACCACATGTGTCTAATGTGTTTTTCTGGGTCCTCGCATTATGCTGGACATAAAATAAATATGACATGTATGAGAGACAAATGACGCGGACAGCAGAGTTCTGTCTCATCCCATCATCTTATGTGGCGGCTGTGGCTCACAGTGAGGGTGCACTTATTTTTGACCATCCACACTGTGGCAGGATGAGACAGCTCGCCCCACAATAAAACAGAAGATGAGTTTGAAAACTGAGGGGTGAGGTTGAGGGTAGACAAATATACATGAGAGAATGTCTGCTTGACCTGGTTTGATGGTCAGATAAAGGACAGAACACAGAGCTGTGGTTAAACAGTTATACACACAGTATGTAAACAAAGAAAATCAAAGTCTTTAAATGGATGGATGAAAGAAGACATGTTGGATCGATCAAGTCAACAGAGACCATCATGTATAAAGTTTTGGTTGATCATCTGTTTTTGTGGCAGAAACTTTTCTGGCCTCAGATATTTGGTGTCTGGGTTAGGCATAAAATAAATATGGCTGAGTACGTACATACGAACACATTTCTACCACAGCATGTACCCACTCGCTCATCCTGTGCCTTGTTAGCAGCAGGCTGTTTTGTGCTGAACTCAATCTCCAGTACTGTGTTGTACCCAAACCTCCCCTCACAGACTGTGATAGTAAAAAAAAAAAGTAATGTTGACTTTTACATAGTAACATGCATGTATTGGTTGTTTGATGCTGCTGATGTCACACTGACTTCAACCTGCAACCTCCTATTTTTATGAGCCACTAATTTTGAAAATTGCTGTGACAGATTTGAGCCATTCAGCGTTGAATCAAATCAAAATCATCTACAAATGCTGAGACACGTGCTGGACTGTGGTGTGTTTCAAAAGCCACTTGGGACAGAGAGGGATGCAGAGATCAGCACAAGCCTAGAAATACCCTGAGATCAACTAGGAGTCAAGCGCACTACTGCAGGTGGAGCAGAGTGATGAAATGATATGCAACCATGAGATCGTCCCAGCAGAGACACGAGCAACACGCCAAGGTGTGTGTGTTTGTGTATAAAAGTGATAGAGACACAATTTAATGTGTATTTATGTGGGAAAGGACACAGAAGTCTGTCTGTGAATTTGTGCATGTGTGTGAAGATGCTCCAGGCTCACATGTGAAAGCAATTGCCTCCCTCGTGAAGGTGAGACAGACTTTACCACATTATCTTAGCAGAAAGATAAATGGTCAACCTATAAAGCTGCACAACACACCAACAGGCTGCAACCTACCCTCTAACCGTCTGTGTGTGTGTGTGTGTGTGTGTGTGTGTGTGTGTGTGTGTGTGTGTGTGTGTGTCAGTGCCACCACATCTGTGGATGTTTATCACATCATTGAGTAGAGAGAAGAGACAGAGAGGGGGGAGATTAAGATGGAGGGCAGGGTGGGGGGTTAATGAGGATGATTGTGTTCTCCCAGTCGACCGTGTCTGTCTTGGCTACTAGAGGAACAATGTTTGACTCATCTTCAGAAACCAAAAACCACAAGTAGGAAAGGTAACATGGGAAAACCGAAGGAGAGCAGAAACGAGAAAGATGACAGACGAAAGATTTCAGGCAGCAAAGATGAAGCAAAGTTCAGCAGTGATACTTAAACTGAGACACAAATGTGCACGTTTGCAAAATGGGTCTGTGGTTATTCTCATTGCATATCCTCAAAAGTGCGTGGATTCACTGCATTAATCATGATGGGGGTATTTTCATATTCAACCCAGTTGAAGCAGGAATGTACACATTTGTGCAGTGTGACTGAATTATTGTGTGCATTTAAAGGTCTGGGATGAGAAGCGATGCCACTGGAGGATGGTTGTTCCCTGTCAAAGCCGATAAATATGTTCATCCATTTCAGTGATTTCACTGTTGGATGTGGATCCATTCAATAACTGCAGTGCGGCGTCCTCATTCTTGACTTCTACAAAAAAAAAGAAACGCCTCTGTGAAACTGCCAGAGCTCTGATTTCACAGTTCTGTCTACTGTCTACTTCAGTGGCCAACAGCAGAGCTGTTAGAGCTACTCCACCTCCCAAACTGCACATGAATAGAGTGAAACACATTAAAATAAACAGTGAATTTCTACTACTAAGAAATAGTAGTGGCCCGAATGAGACATGTTTAATTCCTCTCGATGTGCCTGTACTGTAGCCTTGTGTTAGCGTTTGGCTCCACCCGCCTCCTCAAACTTCGGTTTGTTTGTCCTCAACGCATCAGGACAACATGAATAAGACGGACGAGAGGCCGAGCTTACAGCGGCCTTTACAACTGCCTGCGTGGGCGAAACTCTGAGAAAGGATGAAACCATAAAAACCAATTGAAATTATTTTTCCTTCCAGCTTTCAAAACAAGACTTGTGACGTCTTACTGAGGCTTTAAAGATGGAGGGGAGACCCAACTGTGGCTTCACTTGTGTTGTGTGCCTTGGTGTACACAAGCGTGTGCGCATGTTTAATCCTCTGTAATTATTGTTTTGGGGTTTTTTTCTTTATAAAAGTAGTTAATTATTAGATAACATTGGATCAAAAATCAAAACCAGAACTTTGGTTCTCAGTGGAGATTTTTAGTCAAATATATAGGATCAAAAACAAACCAAGGTCACAACTTTCCAACATGTTAAATAAAAATTTTAACTTGTGACCTGTTTTTGATCCAAACATTTGGCGAAAACTTGGGACATCAAATTAAAACAAACACGAGACAAAAAAGCGTCATGAAAGTTTTATAAAGTCGAACCTTTGACCTCTGGGATCTGAAGCTGTGGGAAGAGATGCAGATTAAACATGCTAAGCCGTCAGTCGTAAACAAGTTTAAATTGGGACTCAAACCGGTGACCCTGTGCATCTGACCATGTGGAAAACAGTTTATGGGTTTGAATCCCAGCGGCTGAACAGAACCACCAAGGCCCATATGGATCCAGTTGGCCATCAAAGGCCAAAGAGGGAAAAATAAACACTTTTTATACGGGTTCTCTCTCAGAAAGACTCCATCCTCTCCTGGCTTGAAACACTCCGGCTCAAAATGCCATTTTTGCACGTGTTTGTGTGCGTATGTGTGATTATATGTGTAAATTTGCACGAGTGCATGTGCGCCCCTTCCTGTGTATCAATCCTGACTGATGTGGCCTGTCCAAGTGATGTTTATGTTATGCTGAAATTACACAGAAATCTAGAACAGAGAACGGAACGAGATGATGGAGTGATGGAGAACCAGATCAGCAGAGAGAGGACACATGTACAGTACAACAAAGAAACAGAAATGAAAAACATGAGATAGGGAGAGAAGATGAAAGGAGGGGTAGAAGGACAACAGGGAGAAAGGAGAGGATCGGTTTGGTTTTCCTGTTTGGGGTCAGGCACGGATGAAAATCGGATTCTGAAGGTTTGATTTTATTCCATTACTCATGACATTAATGCCACATGTCTTTGGTGGTGAACTATCAACAAGGAGTAGTGGAATTCATCAAAACTAACATATGAGGTTCTTAAGAGAGAAGGTTATCCAACACTACTCTATTTACAGGCTGCAAATGGATTTTATTGGCTTTGTTGTCAGTAAAATCTGTGATAGAGATTTGTTCAAAAGCCAAAGTGATGGAGCAGCTGTGGTAAAAGGAGCAGTGAAACATTTAATATTTCTGCACTTCACTCCTGTTTTCCTAAAGAAAGCCCACATTTCCCATGTGACGATTATTATGCTTCACATAATGGGAACTGTAGAGTATCTGTCTGGATACACTCATGTGTGAGACACGGTGACACGCAGATCACAGACGTAATGAGGAAAAGAGCCACAGCCATCTTCTCTTCTGTCCGCATACGTTAGAGTCTCCAGCTCAGCCAATGAAAATACTCCATTCATAGAGTTTGTGGAGCTCAGGAACTAAATGTATTCACAGCTTTATAGCTGCTTTGATTTCACCCGTCCTCTGTGTGGTTTGTGTGCAACATGCAACCAGTGCAGCACTGATGCAACACCCACACTTATCAGAGCATCTTCTCTGCAGCGGTAAATCAAAAATTATCTCAGACTATAAAGAGATGCTGCGTTTGTGCAGTTGCAACATGGTTTGGATGCACTTTCCCAACTTTCCCCTTTTGTTTAATTTAAATGGATATTTAAAGCGGTAGATTAGTAGATTATTAACATAGCGTAACATGCTCCAAGTCCTGGTTACATGCAGACCAACACGTGCTCTGTACAGACCTACTGGAGTGTTTCTGCTGTGTGAGGTCTACGTGGCACGGCTGGAAAAAAGCAGCTGAAATGCTGCGGCATTATAATGTTGGCCTATGAGGCCCAATATGTTTGGGTTCGGGTCAAACAATCTTTGGTTCGTTGGCCCACCAGGTTGATTTGTTTGACAGCTTTCACACCAGCCCAAACAAAAACTAGCGTGGACCAAACAACCGGGCAGGGACCATCTGAAAAGCCCAGCCTGAATCCAAAAGCTACATCAATAAAGCCACAGGCTGGTGTGGCACATATTCATGTACGACTGCAGCTATCGCCATGCAAACTGGACTGTTAGGGAGAGAGGAATATCTCCTACTGTAGCTGAACTACTCCTGAAAAGACACTGTTCAGTGACTGTGGAGTCACATCTCCACTTTAAGACGCGAAGCGTGTTTGTGCTTCACAGGGAGCAGGGAACAGACTGAGTACTGCTTGTGTGAGCAGCCAGTGCTTCCACCGACCTCAAGCAATGTGTTGTTTGAGGAACAATAAGAGGAAACGTTTACAGTTTGCTCCACTTTGTCAAAGACTTTCACTTCAGAGTAGTTGGTTTTGATGAAACACACACTTGAGCCATTCCACCCGGTCTCCATAGCTATCGTCAATGATGCTTCACATTTTATTGACAATGAATTTACAAAAAACAAAACAGTAATAATCAAACTGACTATTGACCTGTTGATGTGACTGGGCATTCAGAGGTCACAGATGTTCAGAAGATAAATAAGCACCCAGCCTGAAGAATTCTTTAAGTGATGTCGCTTATGAAAGATGGGCCATATCCCCCAACATCCCCACCAAACCAAACAAGCATCCAGCCATCACAAACACTAAATACAGGAAATTTAAAAAAGATGAGGGCAAATGAAGGACAGCAGGGACCATGTGTGTACAAACACAGGAAATGCCAGCGTTCTCCTACAAGTGCTGTTCATGCATAAAAGATGTCATGGTCACAAATGTCTTGCTCTGCATGTCAATGAGAGCAATACACAAACGCACAACGCGCTCACACACCTCCACTGGAGGCAGAAAGCTTTGTCACGTAAAAAAAACAAACAAACCACCGAACAAAACCACACAACAGCAACAGCTTTAGTCCCATAATGGCAGCCGTGAGACACAAATGACCTCAAAACTGAAGCAGAGAAAGAGAAAATCCAAATGAAAACACATCACTGCTGTCAGTTCAGAACCGGACAGTACATTACCATTCAAAATATGCAAAGAATTAAACAACTATATTATCTCATTTTAAACTAGGACTTCTGCTTTAGTTTCTAAGTGAATCTGACCTTTGACCTCTACATGGGCGAAGCAGGATTTGAGGTAGGACAAAAAGAAACAAGATATAAGCTGTATTCATTTCTAATTAATAAGCTTCATCAGTTGTTATCACAACGCAAATCATTCTTTAGGAGTAGCAAGCTACAGCCACCAGAGGGTCAGAGACGCAGAGCGAAGATTACAATCCAATGTCCTCGTGCTGTGTTGTGTCCAATGAGAAATGGAAACACAATAAAACTAATCCTCATGCAGAGCAGCAGTGTTAAAACGGGTAGAACCACCACTGCTGTGTCCTGCCCCGACTTTGGAATTCTGTCCACATGTTCCTATTTGATCTCTGTTATTGCAGTCACTGAAACACAAATCCCTGCAACATTCTCACAACCACATGACTTGGACAGCCTCAGGGTCAGACAGACAGTTTGCATGTACAGCTGTGTGTCTCTGCGTATGTGTGTTCTGCCAAGAGTCTTCTATGTGATTTGTTCAGGAGTAGGAACACAGAGCCTCTCGAAACGCACCGTCCTCGTGGAGATGAGGACAAGCAACAGTGGCCCCTGTGGATGAGAGGGGCCTCCTGGATGAGCTCGAGGTCTGCTCTCTAGTTTATGACATCACAACATATATAATGCAGTCGTGCAAAGTCATTCCGTGCACTTTAATTACACAGAAATCACCTTATCGTCTTAGTATTAGCAAATACAACCTCTGATGAGCTTCAGACAAGGATCAGGTCATAAGTGCTTCTGCTGAAATGATGTGCCTGGTTTCCATCATGGGTCTGGGCTTAATGGTCTCACTTTGGTCCAATTCATCTAAGGCTTCGTTCAAGAAATCTAGCAAGAATGTCCTGCAGTGATTTACTGTATGAAGGGCGGCACCACACAACATAACTGGATGACTGTGGACTCGGGGAGGAACGTGCATAGTAAGGCTCCTGGCCATTCAATCAATTTCAGCTTCACCACGTCGCTACTTTTTCGTACTGATCTCTTAGACTTGGGATGTGATTTTGACAGCTCCCACTATATGATACTGTACAAACCAGAATCCACACACACACATATTTATACTGAATGAGTCTACCATTAGAAAACTGGAGCCCCTATGAAAAGAAGAGCAGCACTACCAGAGACACAAATTAAAAAAGGTTTAGTCCTTGATTAATGCGTCTGAATGGGTTAAAACAATTCATTGAAAACTGAAAACAAACCCACAGACTGAGCTGTCAGGATGTTAAAGCAACAAAGAGCCAAAGTCCAAATCTGGGGAACCTACATCTCAGCAGTATTACCTGCTTTAAGTTTAAAGTCTGATGGGAGTCATAAACTGCCGCTGGGGAGTAAACAGGCTAATGAAGAGAACATACGACACTGAGTTCTTAGCAGGCTGCCAGAAGCAGGAGGGCATCAGCTAGCTCGCCTTTAAAAGACACAGAAAAGTCATCATGCTACATTTCACTGACATAATTGGACACTGTGCACACACTTCATCCAAGAACATTACAGAAAGGTTGTTAGGAGGGGACGCGGTCCTCTTTGTGAACTCGGTCTCTCTCGTGGGCTGTACTACTACACGTATTAATTTACAGCTCGCCCCTCTTTCTCAACACACACACTTCTTAGCTTGGTTCACACATGCTGCTGTAATAATTTGGGGGTGAATAAAGGCTTTTTATTGAGCTTTAATGATGTGTTTCTCTAATAGTGACACAGAACAGAGAGCTGGCACAGGCGTCAAGCTTTAGCTCAGTGACTCACACCTACACACACACTCACAAATATGTGTTACAGTAAGTCGCTGACCCTCGCCTGACAGTCTGTCAGTATACGAGTGGGAAAAGTCTCCCACACTGTTAACATGGACTTCACATCCTCTTTTCTTACTTTCACACTCTCTTCGTGTGTTTGTAAAGAGACCTTGCATGTAAAAGGCTCTCAGGGTGCATTAAACAGCAATAGGAGCCAGAGGAGACGGCTACAGGCGCTGTGACAAACTAATTAGCCTGCAACGTGGAAAAACTCGTGGCGTTGTCAAGCACCAGTAAGGCTTTGCAGCACAAATGACATCTGGCACTATCGTGGAGGTCTGGAAGAGATACTAGTTATAGCAAAGGTTTCAGGTTGTGTTAGTTTTAACGTTTCCATGAATTGTTTAGTAAAATCTATAATAATAATGGGACATAGAACTGAGAAAAGTCAAATCACATACTGTAGCTCAGGTTCACATACAAATATAAGTGAAACACTGCTACAGTCAAACCCCTTGAAAAAGTGATTTCTGTGGGTGTCAGGTTCACATTGAGGAGCTTGAGGAGCTTCTTTTAAGAGTCAATGATTTACTAAATCACTACTAGCTGTGCAACTGTGTCTGTTTACACACAGAAGTGTTTTTAGGTTTTCTGACATTTTCAGCATATTTCATCTCACGGCATCTGTCTTCTTACGTAGGTCTACCATTTGGGGGGTTAAGAGGTTGAGTTGTTTACTGTACGCGCCTGGGAAAAGACCCAGGGTTCACCAGAAGTTCACAAGTTCCTCGTAAGACGCTGCTGAGGGACCTGTGAGGTATTCATAATCTGCTATCATGGAGCCCCTCCAACTGCTAAAACAAATCATTAGGAGCCTGCAAAAACCTTATGTGACTCTGAAGAGTCAACTGCTGAGGAAATGGGAAACCCTGGGCCGTGTTCTCATCGATGTTGCTACATTTTTGACATTAGAGGAGCTGTCAAAGGTCAGAAGTCAGCCCCAAGCCAGGAACCACAAAGGTGCCTATGAAAACTGACTACATGTTTTTCTTACTCGCATTTCTTTTAGGCTTTATTTAAATTTGTGTTTTCAAATATTTACATACTGAATAAATGTGCCTCTAATCAATAAGAAATTTATTTAAACATTGGCAACAACACTATCACATTATTATTATATCCTCCTGCTTCTTATTTCATTACAAACTTCACTGCATTTAGTTTGATCACATTACTGCCATTTGCTGTGGGAAGAGATTAAGTTAGAGACCTCCACCGGGTCAAATGCAGGTTAGTGTCGAGCTGTCTGACCGCTGCAGAGTCTGAACCCGTGACCTCGCAGTAGCAGCGGTGCTTCCAAGCCACAAGGCCACGTCTCCATGTGCAGCGGTATCACTGCAGAGGTTTTGGTCAGCTTGGGTGACAGGAGGGCCTTTGTGCAGCACTGAGGGCCTGCCTGGGAAATTGGAGGTTAAATAGCGCTCGGAGGCTCGTAAGAGCTCCCTTGATGGGCTCGTAGGGAGTTCATGGTGTGCTGGGGAGGTTTTGTTATGTAGTGATGAGGGTTCATAAGGCTGCCGTTACAGGCGCAGGAGGTCAGGAACTCTGTGAGAAGCTAATGGTGGCTTCCAGCTTGCAGCCTCTTTTTGACCTGAGAGAAAGTTGGACGATTGAAGCTTTTTTTTTTTACCTTTTTGACATGATGTTCAACTTTTGGCAAAATTGTGTCAATCTATAAATACAACACACAAATTACCCGATTATTAGGAGACTGGTTTAGTGGTCACAACTACAGAAATAATCTCTACTGTGAGTCCCTTGTTTGCGTTTGAAATCTTCTGATAATTGATCATCCTTTCTTCAACTGTTTTGACAGTTTTGTTTTTCATAGCTTCAGAACAGTCTTCAGCCTCTGTAATTCTGCCCTGTTGCCCTTTTCACCTCTTCCATCCTGGAGGTGAAGAGTGCCGGGGAAAAATGCCACTGTCATTCTTTGTCTACTGCACTTTACTTTTCTCATTTCCTTCCACATACTTTCCTTCCATCAAAGCCAATATCTTTTTGTTCGTCTTCAGCGCCCCAAAGCCGAGGGCTGAAGAGTGCAGAATGGTTTTGCTACGGGACATTACTGGGCATTGCTAAGTGTGGATGATCACTAGAGGGAAGGGGGAACCAGGAGGACGAATCGAGGCGAGCGCAGGAGGGAGGCTGGAAGCTGTCCAGTTAACGTTTCAGCGTTTGGCACCATTTACAGTAAATGTAACAGTAAACAATTGATGTCTCTGAGCCACGTGGGCATCAAGGGGTTGAACTCATTTATTTGGGTCAATCTCTGTAGCTCAAAGTTAGCCATCTCTATCTCTGGGTGATAAAACCCAAACAATGTAGGTCACCTCATATGTTTTCCTACAGCTCCACAATAAAAAACACATGGACACATTCCCATAAGTAAACAGACATCCTCCAGAATGATCCCAATGATGCTCTGACTATTATCAGAACTGCTCGGACGCAATGTGTAGAGTTTGCAGGACCAGTTGAATATTTCCTTTCTTGTAATTTCTATTATTTGGTTAACATCCTTCTCTATTCATTTCTTTTTGGCAAAACATCTTGTCTATTCCTCTCTTACAATTCCTGCTCTTCTACACTGATGGCTTAAGCAGGCGCTGTCAAATATCTCCACACACACAGAAAGAGCAAAGGGACTCTGAGGGGTGATCATGGTTCAGAGGCCAAACAAATGTTCTGTCAGATTTACTGGCTGAGTGAAGTTGGTGGTGCTCAGGCACAGACAGACACAAACACAGACACAGACACACACACACACACACACACACACACACTGATGACAAATTATTGCAAATAGTTAGGTGTAAGTCAGGAAAAAAAAAAGAGATTCCAGAACGACCTAAATGAGGAAGTGGTGTTTTTGATATTTGATTAGCATCAACATGGAAGAATACAAAGTAGCAGATGGACATGGCAGCGAAGTAGATACCGTAGTCTAACAAGAGCAATTATATTGTTCTCTACTTTCTCTAGGCTATTCAGTCAGTCAATTGGGTTTAAATACTGCAATGCAGCATTTCTTTAATAGCGCACAGCGATGGTCAGTAAGTGAGTAACATAAAAGCTGCTTTGTATGCGCCCCCAAATATTTTCAGACACAGGAAATCCAAAATGAAGCCTGGGAGACCAACACTTTGAGGATTACATTTCCTTCTAATGTTCTTATATTCTTACATTGTACAGTGAGTGAAAATGCAGAAAACACTTTGGTCCCTGTAGCAGCACAATTACAAGAAACCAGAAATAGTGAAAGGTCAAAGGTGCTTTGATATTACTGCTCCAAATACAGAGCTCTACATGGAGAAAAAGGCATGTCAGGAAAAATGTAAACTAGATAGGAATTTGTGTGTGTGTGTGCGTGTACATACTGTACTGTGACCTTGCTACCTCAGCTGGTATTGTTTAGCAGGAGAACGTGTAGTTGGACCCTGTGATTGATCTTTCAACGCTTTAATGCACACACACGCACCATGTCACAAATGAGCTCTCAGCACCTCAGCTACAAAGTATTCCTGCGACATGCACATGCTCAGGGCACAGGGTGCACACACACAACTATCTGAAAGCATGCGCCTGCATAGCACGACCACAGCAGGTACAGTTTGTCACATGTGGAGACGTTTTCTCTCTGAAAACTTCCTGTTTCAAACGCAGTTTAAAAGTAAAATAACTGTCTCATAAACTTCACAACCAAGAAGTTTGATGATAGAACATTTACTGTAAACGGTCCTAATTTTTTCATTTTTCATACTTTACGTGCCCATTAACTTACGAGCTTACGAGTTTTAATATAATATTCAATATTTCATCCTCTTTGTAAACTAAATGAGTGACCAACTACAGGTATTAGCCCCACCATGACCCTGCCCCCCAGGGCTGGACACACCCAAAGTCTTTGGTCTCAAGGTTCAAGACCAGTCAATTAAGACTAAAGACTAGCAAACTTTAACCGTGCACAGAAGCAATAGCCTAAAAATTAATATAGAACGAGAGCAGCCTGTTGATTGAGGAGACAACTAGGACTAGTAAAAGCATCCTCCAGTCATTATGAAGTAATCTTTTCACAAATGTCCTGTACAGGCTCTCCCTGTAAACAAGTGGTGAAAATAAGCAGCTCTGCTGGACTAAAATAACCTCGCGCTGCGTCTCGCTCTCAGTCACACACTTATGACCCCGTAGCTTTGGGGGGCCAAGGCAAAGAGAGAGGGAACTCTTTTTCCAAAGACGTCAGAGAGCAAACAGAGGACCCACAATCACATGTATGTACACACAAACGCATGAACACACACTCCAAAAAGGAGGGAGAGCATGTTTGTGGTTAGTGCTGAGGAATTACCATGGGCTTATTCTGTCATTTGCCAGAGCTCGGGGGGTAAGGAGGAATAACTCCCCTAAAACACCAGAAACCACAATAAAGCATTTCTGCTGGGAGAGAGAGTGAGAGAGAAAGGATGGAATGGAAACGAGGGGCGGAGAGACAGCGAGCGGCCGAGAAATGACAAAAACACAGCCAACGGAGCCTGAAGGACAGATGGATAGAGGGCAGCACAAAGGAAGACACTGTGGCACAGTAACGTAAGAGGCGACTACATGAGCCTCACTGGCTGCTCAAGGTAAACGTCCCTAAGCCCTAAAGATTTCAGTCGAAGCAACTTCTTGTAGTAAGTTGTTTACAGTAGTTATTCTGTAGCCTGTGAAACTAGCTGCTACATTGGTGGCCACTTACACCTCAAATGTATTACCAGCATGCTGGTGAGTCTTTCACACTGTAACTACATTCTGCAAGCTGTAAGTAGAGTACGAGCATCTTCTGAGTTCGCTGAGCTTTCACTACGCGTCACGGAAGAAAACTGTTCGACGTCAAGGAGCAGGTGAAAGTTCAGTTTCTGTCAAGGTTCAAACTGCTTGGACTTGGAAGGCAATTACTGCCTCTGCTGTGCCTGTGTGTCGCCACCGTGTGAAGGATAATAAAACAGAGAGATGAAAAGAGAGAACAAGCTAGCTTTCTGTCAGGACAAATAATGAAGGCCGGTTAAAACAAAGGTGCAAAGAGACGCGTGGCATCAGTAGGGCCAAGGATGAGTGATGCTCTGATCAAAGGTGGCCAATATGAAGCATTTCCCCACCTGTGCACCTGATCATAGTACCAGCAAACGGCCTCCGTGGCATCAGTCAGACTTTGCATCGGTCTCCGCAATATCTGTAGCAGCCTTCATGTCTCAGGGAATCTGACGCGTCTTTCAGCATGTTCCCATTGAGACACCTGGGGAAGACATTAACAGACGGACCACCTGCAGGACCGTATTTAGCAACGCACTGTTGAAGTCAAACAAAACGCTGAGAGACGGACAGACAGTGAACTCTCCCTGGAACATGAAAATTGTGTTTTATTTTAAATGATGTTAGTAGTTTCCACGAGTCTAGAGCTACAGTATCAGTATGAAGCTCACATACTCCTTTCATTATTTAGACATTGGGAGTATCCACAAATTCTTTCGGCTTCATTATCTATGAACGGCAATAGCAGTATTAAATTTAGTGACAGTCGATGTGTAGTGTGCAAGTCAACCCCATGATGGCATGAAACTCTTTATACTTAAAGAGCTGACATGACCACGCAGTGCTTTTAGCCAACGTGTAAGTCAACTCCAACTGTTGCTAGTATCATAAGATTTTAGTTTTGTTGATGTTTCCAGCATTAAAATACAACAAATTATTTCAGATTATGGTCCAGACCTGTCTCGCATACGTATTTACCCTTTTTATTCCATGGTATAAAATACCAAAGATTCGTTTTCTGCCATCTTTCCTATTACTCTCAAGTCCTTTGCTTTTAACATCATGGTTGTGCAACTCCTGAATCCAAAGCTTTATAATTTTATTCAAGCTGAGGGAACCGAAGCCAAGGCAATATTTGTAAGTGTGTCCGAATTTGTAATATGTGCCAATTTATTAAAAGGAAGGTAATAAATGTTGGCTGTTCCATTCGTTTTCTCCAAAACCTTATTTGAAAGTCATGGATTTCCATTATTAAATATGACGCTGTCTGCTCTCATGGCCCTGGTAATGGAGGCAGAGGTAATCCTGGGTAATTTGCAATGTATCAACCCTCTGGGCTGAGTTCACTGCCACTAATTGCACATGTGGCATCAGGTCTCATCTTCAGGGTGAAGAATTGAGACAGCAAAAGCAAAATAGGAGAGATTTACTGTAACGCTGAGGTCAGCCGGTTTTCATAACTTAAAAACACCCTACAAAAGCCCATGCACACGTACTATCAAGCCAGACAGATATGACATCATCGTGGTCTGCAATTCAGTCGTCACTGGCGTCACCCGGGAGCCGAGCACATGACCACAAGCTTGTATATCAGGCCCCCTGCAGTGTGTGTGTGTGTTGTCTGATGATGAGCTGGAGGAGGATGCGTCAGTCTGGAAATCCTGACAGCTCTATTCATCTCTCCACACAAGTTTGTTTGCCTCGTAGCTTTTTCTGGTTTAATCTGGTGAATCGCTTTCTTTTAGTCAATTAATCAGTTTTATTAATTAAAAGTCTGTATTGTGTCCAAGTCTTATTTTTCAGAAGAATAATCAAACCGTTATTTCTTATATATAAAAGTGCTGTAAACGCTCTTGGATCTGCTTTTGGTAATTTGACATCAGTTTTTAATGGCTTCTTTGGCATCTGAGTTTCATCAGTTTCCCTGACTTTGTTCCTGGCATTGTGTTACATGTTTGTTGTCGTGATTTAAATGACCTCTGTGTGTTTCCAACAGGATATGTGAACAGTCATTTTGTGCAGAGACTCACAGCTAAGGTTGTCTGACCTCTCGGGCCTGTGGTTGTGTGTTTTCATGGGCTGTTCGGTAACCCATTGACAGTTTTAAAGTTGACCCTGGCGCCTACGATGTTGTCCTTCATATCGTTCATCTTTAAGCACAAACAGTTTTTAGATTTGATGTAATTTGGGGCAACCCACTTTGTGCACACTACACATAATTTTGCTAGTGCCAGTCAGTATCCGAACAACCAACACACAGCAGATGTCACACACTGGTATGATATCATCACGCCCCAGTGCCCCGGTGACCTCTGACGAGCTGTAAATTGCAGCAGAAGTGTCTCCTGCTCTATCTGTGTCTCTCTGCCTCAAGAGCCAAGAAATCAATGGATGCCGTAAAGATCAGATGTTGAATAATAAAGGCACCGTCGTAGTCATGGGAGCTGACCCTCCATTTACTGCTCATATTGTCCTGGTTGATAAATGACGGCTCTCTGGGACATAGCTGGCCTGAAGTGTGTAAGGCGACAGATCCTTACTGTGACTAGCTGCTGCATGGCGTCATCTGACATAAGCTTACAGGGATATAAAGCATGTTTTGAGACAGGCTTTTATAATACTTGTTTATGGGGCGCGCTATAAAAATATCTAACACACTGGATTTATTCATATACTGGTATAGAGATTTATATCATTATATTTATAGATTAATAGGTTTAACGATTATGAGGTTTTATTCTGCTCTTAAGACTTTAGTGGTTCCTTGAAGTGGCAGGTAGGTTCATAATGTCCAACTGTAAATGGACCAGCAGTATAAAACAGTTACGTAACCTGATCTTTTTTTTTATGCAAATGCAAAATCTTAAGATGATCTCCAGAAACAGGGATCAGACAAAATAAGACTTTTTGAACTGAAGGTCTTGAGTTTTTGGTTAAAACTACACTTCATGTGACTCGATAGATGATAGATCTGTGAACAAAACTCCAATATAGAACCATCAGCTAGTTCGCCTGTTGAATGGGGTTTACTATGTACGGCAAGATTAGTTTGAATTTGTCCTGTGATTAAATCTAATCCAATAATCGAACCTTGCTAATTAGTTCAGGTTTGGTCTCCACCAACTCCACAGAGGATTATCACAAATTTACCAACTAGCCACCAACTACAGTTTAACAACAACTAGCAGCTCCCACTAAACAGAGAATGATGAGACTGAATTACGAGCTAAAGTGCGTCATGAAGCCAAAAGAAGCACAGAGAGGCTAAAATACAGTTTAGAGCTGCAGAAATTCATTCACTGCAACCCCATTCACATAGAATAACAATTAAAGAAGAATCAGTGAGCAAGGCAGCGAGAGGTGCTGCTCCACAGCTTAACTCTGACCTTTGACCTCTGCTGGGTCAGTAAAGTATTACCTTATTATCAAAAGCCGGACGATCCCCGTGTTGGGGCAACGCTTCAGTCTGTTTTTATCAGCTTTTATCAGGTTTCACACCCCGACAGCTGTTGAGTTTGAAAGCAGCGGGGCGTCCGGCTCGGCTTGTGTGTGTGTGAGAACAGCACCAGAATGTGTTTTACAGCCTGGGAAGGTACTGTCCTCAGGGCTCGTGTTGTTAGTGGACCACATTCTTCTCTCTTCTCATAATCACACACAGACCCACAGTTCAACACCAGGGCAAATCTCAGAAACACACTGGTTTCATCACAGAACAGAAATCTCCTATTGATATCTTTTTCTCATTATTTTAAAATCTTTTTCCTATTAGCATCTTCTGCTAGTTGATAGGACATTTTGTTGGAGCACTTCTACACACGATAGCCGTATAACTTTCAAAGCTTCTTGCACTGCCTATTCCCTAAAAGGCCATATTATTAGCTTGCCTGCCAGCACCCTAACAAAATAATTGTGTTCCATGTTTGAGGGAGGTTCACCTTTTATTCGTAACAATCTTTGAGCTGTTTATAGATTGAGCTTCGGCCCATCACGACTTTTTGATAAAGCTACAAGGAGCATAGCCGTTTGGATTTCAGACATCTGAACTGGGGAGCAGCCGCACAACCAAATGTAAACAAAACATTGACATAAAGGTGATTAAATAACTCGTCAATGTAAACATTTACATTGCCATGGTAACAGCTCTGTCAAGGTGTATTAAGGCTAACGTGCTTAAAGTGACTGTCACGCGATTTGCCAACTAGCAAGTTGCTCTTTTGGCCAAGCAGGTGCAAAATTACACATGAACGCTTGTGTATTCAGACGTAAGGGCAGTATTGTCATTCATTAGCCGTATTTCCTAACGTGAACTCCTTTACGTTGCGCTGGCCACTAGCTATTAGCTAACATTTCATGCTAGGGCCATTAGCTAGATAGCAGACAAACATTTTGCTAATCAGCATTAAACGTGATCTGATCTACTTATCCCTGATTTTCTGTTTTGCTGTTTAAGACGCATGATGTGGCACCAAGTGACCACTGTGGCCTATGAAAAGGTGACATGATGTTTTTGGGGCTTTTGCCCTAGTGAATCTATTTCAAAAAAACGACTTCAAATATTAACTGCATATGTGCTTTGAACCAAAGCAAAAAAAAAAAAGGATTCAGGCTTCTCACCTCCCTCTCATTTCCATCGCCTCCCTGCTTCTCTGTAGACCTGCTGGAAATTATACTGCCGTCACCTTTTCCTCCGTCTCCTCCCTCTAACAGGCCGACGGTCGGTGTGGGAGTGAGGGCGTGGACGCAGGCGGGACAGGAAGCTTGGCTGATCACTGCGATTCGTTGGTTCTGAGCGTCTGTCACGTGTGTCGTGTTCAGTTAAGCAGGTCGACCAGGTTTCGTCTGTGGGTTCCCTCCAGGTAGCCCGACTTCCTCCCGCAGTCCAGAGACCTGTAGCTGGGATAGGCTCGTCCTCTGAGATGTAACAACTACCAAAACTAGTTATTTAGTACTAGTACTGACTCAGTCACTCATCGATTGAACCTCTTTATCGTCATTAGGGCTGGAGCTGCCATGTGGGCAAGAGGTGGGTTCACCATGGACAGGTCACCAGATCCGGCAGGAAAAGAAAGAGCATGTTATACCACATTTAGTCCTCTCTGATGTCCCTGTGCCCACAGATGTAAATCACTTACTTTCCCTCAAAGACAGTAGTAGAGTAACATGGATGCTACTGTATGTGCGCTCGTACGTGTAACACCGCTCTGCACATCGGTACCATTCAGAACAGGCCAAGTTGTGCTGACGCGGCATGTTCCATGTGAAAAAGTGAAGTCAACAATTTCCCTGTGTTGGAGGGGGAACCTCTACTCTACTGATGTCCGAGTCTGGGCTTTCTCACCGTTCTCTACTTTCTTCCGTTGATTCGCAGTCAGTGACCATCAAGTGGTGGCTGTCAGTTCCCAGCCTCACTGGATCGAGTCTGTGTGTGCATTCAAATCTACATTAACACTCGAGAGGTTTTAGCAGGTACCAGCTAGCTGTGTGCGTTTGTGCATTAGGAAATATTTATGCATGCACGCGTCACTGCGTGCGATTATGGGTATACATGATCTGTGTGTGTTGCTGTGTGCGTCACTGCATAAAGCGCCCGTTGTGTGTTCCATTATTCCCGTCCAATCCTGCGTCATCGCTCTAATTGATGCAGAGTGCTCGGCCCGTCTCACTGTAGACAGGACTTTGTGAATGGACACTGCTGCAGAGTTCATCCTTGGTTCTTTCCTGTCTGGTCCACTTCTTAGAGTTCCTTCCTACTTCAACTTCTGTGTGGTTTTAATTTTATTGGTGGTTCCATGTGTCGCACAGCTGTGCCACAGATCTACCAAATCCGCAGCCTTCCCGCGAATCTGCAGGCGTGGGTGTGAACTGGCTGCTGCCAGCCTGTGCTGTCACTCGGGTACTGTAAAGCTTTGACGCGTTCAGCCTGAGGTTGTGTTTTAGAAACGAGGAAAAAATAAAACGCAGAGCAATACGTAGTCCATCTAACAGAGGAGACATGGCAGGTGACAAGCCGCAGTGAAGGAGGGTTTATTTAGCTGTAACTCTGACACTGCGCTTTCTAGCCTGTGATTAAGAAAACAGCTTCAACTATTTACAGTCCCACATTTTTAGTCCCTTGGCAGAAAATCTATAATCAAACATGACATGCTGAAAAGAAGACTTACACTATTTTTATCTCCATCCTTTCTATGTCCTTTGTTTGTTGTTTGTCCAGCTGCCCAACTCGTCTTCCTTCCCCATTCCTCCCTTCATCCTCTCTTTCCAGCTCCACATTCACTTTTCTCCCACTTTATTTCATTTATAATCCCTTTCTCCCGCCTTACAGTGCTATATTGTGTCTGTGAGGTTAAGACTGCAGCTTGGTGTCATGTTTTCCATATGTCCCATCCACTGAGCGCAGAGAAAAGGTTATACTGTAGCAAAATGGGCTGTAAAAACAGAACAGGGGCGACTCTTAAAATATAATGAAAGCCCTGCTCCTCCGTCTACATCGCCTGGAGGAAACGTTCCACCTGCCTGCTAGAGACTCTGCCCTTTACCTGAGAGTGTAACACAGAGCCTACAGACAGGCACATTTACACACACATGCATATGAGCTGAAGCTCATAGCAAAAGTAAATGAGCCTGATAAAAAAAAAAAAAATGTTCCACAGAAATCCTTCATTATTTTTTATGTCTTACTTTAGCATTTTTAACATTTTAAAGCTGCATTGATTTTTGCTCATTAAAGAACAATGTCAACCAGCTCAAGGCACAACACTGACATATTACTGACATATGAAACCGATTTGGTGAACATTGTTGAAAACATATTTGCACACTCAGCAGACACGGTAGCATGAAGGTGCAGTTGTTTCTATGCATAAAGCCAATGGAATCTAAAGCCAACGCTACCGTTGGGCATGTTTTGTTTTTGACATTAAGCCATTTATGCCGTGAACAGTGAAAGGAGTGGGATCGGTAACATACAGTGAATAACCTACAGTACACGGCTCAGTGGTTAAAAGTTTGATATCTAGGGTCAGACACTATCATTTATCTCCTGCATTGATACACAAGAAGTTCAGCAAACAGATAATTTCAATTCTGAATCGACTCAGGAAACAAGAGCTTGTATCTACATTTTCATTGGGTTTTCAAATTTCACACTTTATAGTATCATTTTATAGAATTTACATCCCTGTAGACACAGCACTATTTAAAGTTAAATGCTTTATTCATCCATTATTTAACATTTTTGAACTATGAATTTAAAGCATGTAAATTATCATAGATCTGATCACAGATATGTGCAAGCATTTACAACATGCACCAGGATTATTTATACTCAACTAATGCTTTATAGTGTACTACAATAGCTAGAAATGTAATTAACGCATTGTTGTTATAGTTCGTTGTCAAAAAGATCCTGTGATAAAACACTGATTACTAACAAAATTCACAAGATGTCTGTACAGTATGTGAATTTGACATCAACTAAAATGACACACACACACACACACACACACACACACACACACACACACACACACACACACACACACACACACACACACACACACACAGGAATATCCACGACTTAAGGACATTAATATCATGTGATATGACTCCCAAGGGCTCTAACCTTCATAAGTGGAATGAAAAACAAAGGGGGCACTTAGACAGACGACCATGTGGAGACACACACACACACACACACTTACGACTTTGTGTATAATTCATTGCGATAAAGGGGAGGGACATGGCCTTGGAAGGGTTTCACCAGGATCATTTCTTTCTCTGTCTGGTTATTTGTTTTGTGTGTGTGTGTGTGTGTGTAGCCCGCAGCCCTCCAACTCAGAGCTGGATAACTTTCCAGCTACTGAAAACATTTATTTATTCTTTCCTACAGTAGCTTTATATACACCGTTCTTATATTGTAGCTCTACTGCTTGTATTTTATCTAACTCCAGAGAAATGTATAATACAAGTAAAACACACATAACTTGGAGTCATTATTTAAACTGGAAGTTGAAGTAACGCAGTGTGTGGCCACACACTTAAATTACTTGCTACCTCTATAAAACACTGATTCATCTCCATTTAGGAACAAAGAGCAGTAATTAGCATTATCAAAGTGAAGCATACACATTTGTATAAAGTGATGCTTGTCCATTACTGTGAGACAGTGACATCCTTGCATCCTCCGGTTAAGAACTATTCTAGTATGGTCACAGGGCAAAAACATCTCATCACAAAATCACTGTACAGTCAGAGTAGGTGGGGTGTAGAAGAGCACCAGTAATGATCATTTGAGTCCTACGCTGGGGCCTAACAGAGGCCAAAGACTGAGAAACCATTTCAGAGTCAAAGTGAAATGCAGTCGAAATTTCAGGCTTGACTGATTACTCGTACTTTGCTGAGGCAGAGGTTTAAAGTCTAAACCGCACACACCAGAAAGCCATTACCAGACAGCTAATTTCTGGGCTTCTACAGTGGAGCTGCTTTAAAAAACACACACCACCAGGGGGGTAACACTAAATCAAATGGCGGGACACAGGCACACATACAAACGCACACAAACAGAGAGCGCCGGTCTAATAGTCCGTGTTGGCAGAGCTGCACTGCTGGTATGTTAATGGGTAAATAACTTATGTGTGCAGTCAGTGAATGATACACACAGAGACCGGCCTGTAAAACGTTCCACTCGCTACGCTTGCCTCTCTAATTGGCACCAGCCTGTGATTGGCTGTTGGACATCTGCCAACAACCAGTCAGAGGCCTCGGCCTGACTCGATCAAAACCATAGCCCCTTAAACAGCAGGGGAGCTAAGAATGTGTAGGAGTGTGTGTGGTCACCTTAGTCCAGGTTCAAGACAACACACAATTATACTGCAGCACTGGCTGCACGATTACCATCCACTTTTACCATAAAACCTTAAATGAATAGAGTATGTGAAATATCCTGTACTGTGTGTGTGTCGCATGTGTTAGAGTCATAACAGTCACAGTTGGCTGTTTCAAAGCCATAATGGTCGTTGTGATGTAACCGTACATTCAGTGTTGCAGACAGTTGCCTTCAGACTACAAACAATCACGCAAACTCCTTTTGTTTTAATCAAGGCTTCATTCCAGACATGATGCTGGCTTTTATGCATGATGCAGTTGATGTATCACCAAACCTTGGTGTTTTCCTTGTTAGCGGTAGGTTAATCCAACTCTCACTGGTGCAGGACAGCTGCAGCTGTTCATCCTTCATTTGAATCCAGCATGGCGACGTCTGACATCGATGAAAATGACGTTTTGACACAGAGGAGGAAAATAAAAATCCATGATGAAAACCAAAATTTAGTGTTGTTGCATGTGGAAAATCTGTGGTAACACAGTCCTGTCATAGGCAGTCACAGCCAGAGAAGGTGAGCAGATTAAAGTCGACCAGGCCTACGCTGAAGTAAGGGAAATAGTTTTAATACTAAGTGGTCGCCAGTGGAAACTGAGCTGGGCTGTGGAACAGAATTAGCATTAATGTATAGCTCTATTGTAGCCGACACCTTTGAACAGGCATACACACACACACACACACACACACACACACACACACAAAGGTCGTTAAATTTCAGAAATACACCGATGATGTGGTTACTAAAGGTGAACTTGTAGCACACACACGTACACTCCCTTTCTTGTGATACAAACTGTTAAGATCAAATTAAAACGCATTTATGAAACTGAATAAGCGCAGCAATAAAACCATATTGGAGGAGTTTTGGCTGTTTCCTCTGTGACGTCTAAACCCTCGTTTCCTGTTCGCATTAGCAAGAGGTGAGTGAATGGATATGAAACGCTGTGTAGACTAGTGTTCGCTCAAGGATGCAAAGAAAGGAAAGAAACGCAGAGACAGGCCAACATGCTTTATACTGAAATAAAGAGATTTAAGCCAACAGGATATTACATCATGAAGCTGGCCGCCATCCCGGCTGTTTGACTGGTGGATGTAGTCTACACTGGTTTAGCTTTTACAGCGCTAAAGACAACTTTAAGACTGAACATTTAATTAAAATAAATACAACAAAAAGGAAGGCGAGAATAAAGAAAGAGAAAGATCTGGAAACAGGGAACCAGAAAAGTTGAGAAACTAGAACTTAAAGGCTGGAGATGGTTTCGCTGGTTACACTTGCTTTTGCTGTCTCAAGATGAGTTAGGACGCTATCTACACTAAAGGTGGATGAAAATATTACATGGTAAGGCTGGTCTCTCTGCTCTTGGCACAAACTGCTACAGAGTTACAACCCCCCAAAAAACATTCTGAATATCGTGAACGTATCTACCGAGTATTAACTCATACAAATAAACGCAGACAGGTTCAGCACATTACAGAGACCTCCTGCACTCCCAGCACGGTGGTCTCTGGCTGCTGGCACCGAACACTATCAACAGGTTGCGACTTTGCAGAGTCTGGAAGGGTTTAACGCTGCGAGGTATAAAGGTAGACGAGGGGAATATTAAACGCAGGGTGGCCCGGTGTCTATAAAGAACATCCTGGACTGCTGACAGAATGTTCTCGTGAGATCTCATCGAATGATGAAACATGAATCTCATGTTAAAGAAAACATCTTAAAATTCATGTAGAGAGGAGGGAAGGTGGGTAAGAGTCAACTAGCTCAGAGGAGCAGAAACCGCTTCTTTTTGGTATTTGTTCATTACCAAGAAAGTCCTCTACAGATATTGATGTTGACATGGACACCAGGTATCTGAGACTTTATATAACAAGGAAACCACCTCCACACTGTTTTAAAAGGACAGGACAAAAACCACAGGCAGCTTCACGCACTCTGAGGCTCTAAAGCCACATGGTCATAGCATGTGCAGCATGAAGCCTTGCGTCATCCTGCCAACATTGCCACCGACTTCCCAAGAAAACACGTAGCCTTGATGAATGGGGTACGTCGCTCTGAAATCTCAAAACGCAGTCCACCTCCTCACTGATGATACCGTCCCATATATGTACATCACAAATGCTCCCTCTTCACTGACTACAGTCTGGGTGTTCGTTTCCACCTCGTCTGACTACAGAACACGTGTGACATCAGCTCTGACTGCGTTTCTGCACAGAATCGATGTGTGGCTTTTCTTTTTTTTTGGTGGTGTAACAGCCGTAGGCCTTCATGCATTTCCACAAATTCCCTTATTAAACAAATGATGTAATACACCAGATATTTAGGGAGACTGGATTTACAACATTCTGGAATCTGTCATTCAAAACAAAACAATCATGTGCTAAAAGGTCTGTGGTAAACTATGCGTGGCCAAAACATTACTTGGGAAATAAGTAATTGGTAAATGAATGTAGAACTAAATAAGTGTAAATGCAGAGAGACTCAAAATAAGAGCTACATACATGAGAGCATGAACTAGATGTTCTGAATGGCATCTAGCAGAACTACCACAAGAGACACCACTTTGAGTTGAAGTTGTTAAAAACTTGGTTTAGACTTCGATCCCAGGTTAGATCTGAACTTTGTGTGAACTAATCCTGGAACTGAACGGTGGTCTGGCCTGCAGCTTTTAGCAATTTATTCTAAACCAGCGTTTCCTCAGAAGTGTCACCAACACACCCTCTGGTTTACCCAGCATTGGGCTTGTTATGTGTTTTAAAGCACCGAGGAGAACGTGAGCATGATAGAGAGTTCAGTGACCAACCGGCACCGCGCTCATATGAGACAATGAACAATGAGCTGCTCTCAAAACACCCTGTGTGCACTTAGATTTATAGAGCAATCATCACAGTACGAAACTAACTTTACTATCTATTGTTGCTCACAACAACACAGAGAGATATTGTGTAACTGTGACCACCAGAAAGCATTGAAAACACACACTGTAAATCAAACGGTCGGCGCACACACACACGTTTTAAGAGTAATGCAAGTTGTTTGTGCGTGTGCAGCCATTCAAAAATAATCACAAAGCAACAGCGCAAGCACACAGTTTCACAATGCACACAAAAATTCTTTAAAGTGGAGACAGGAAACAAACAAACATGAGAAAACACAATTTAGCGCTGCAGTTTGTCAGAAAGAAAAGCCTCCAGAACATCGCCAGCAGATCACCACAGCTATTAAAACACCACACACTTCATTTCACTTCATCACTGTTTTTACTGTCAGCCTCAAAGGTCGTTAAGGGGAAACTTTAATGAGGGAGCAAAGTAAAAGCACCCCTGTTCCACCTTAACGAGACTTAATAAAAGTCCCTCCTTTAACGGCCTGAAATCTTATTAGCACTAATGCTAATTTGTAATCATAACATCTCACTGTTTTTGGGAAAACTTTAACCTGTGTGAGCGGGTGTGTATACTTGATGTACATGTAACACACACACACACACACACACACACACACACAACTAAAAAGACAACAGCAGAAGTAAAGCAATAGCAGACTGGGAACAAAGACAGACATTGTTTTGATGGGACGTTTGGGAAACCGTGATGCAGGACAGAGTTACGGCTTCCATGTGGCACAGACACACAGTAAAGATGGTGCTCGCCTTGGTCAGTGAAACATGAAAAGCAGGGCGGTTTCGGCTCTTTATGTTTCCTTGACCTGGCTGACTTCCTGTCCCACACAGGAAGTGGACAAGTGTTTTTCAGATGTCAGAAGTCTCGCTACGACACTTGGAGACAAAGATAATTATGTGTGTGTGTGTGCGTTAATGACGTCCTTCACAGACAGCCTTCAAGATGTGTGACTGCCTGTGACTTCGCACTTACCGTTCAGCGCCGAGTTTCTTCCTTTAAGAGTCCCTTCAGAGTAAGTCTGTAAGTCTGAGCATTTCCTCGTGCTCCTCTGCCTCCTCCAGCTTTGTCAGACTCACTCGCCGGCGAAGGTCAGGACATCTGCACTACACCACAGTGACCTATTTAGAAAAAACATCGTAGGAAATTCCAGAAATGACAGATGTCGGATTTTTTTTTCTCTAAAAAGGGACATATACACATATATATATACACACACACATATAATAATATAATGTAAATAGCCACAGTATGTCCACATCCCACACTCAGCACAACAAAGTCCAGTCTGGGGCTCGAACTAAAAACATGAGGCTCAGACCACCACAAAGTTGAACGTATGAATTTAAAGCAAGTTAAGCAACAATGTCAACAAGAAACTTTAATTGACATTAATATTTTAATGCTTGTCTCAGTTTTTGAAATCGTTTTCAACATCCCAGTATCAGTTGTATTACTTTTCTCAAAGAGAGGTGAATTAGTGAAACCATTTACTAATGTGTGTGGGAATAACAACATACTCACTTTTGTGGAAGAAGCTTGTTTTACCATGTGAACTCAAGCAGACCAAACTTTTCTACAAGAGAACAACTTCCTGGTTTAGTGACATGTGACTGGAGTCCACCCAATAAGATCATCTTAAAATGTTTACATAGATTATTGGTGCAGTTGCTCCAATTTTTAGATTGACTAACAAATAAAAACTTCAGAATAATCATCCCATATATTTTTCAGAGTCAGACAGCACAGGTTTAACTGCAGGCTACAGAGGCTGACTGGACACACGTAAAACCTTGGTGCAGGATCATTTCGACCCAAATGTGAAGTGCTGCACGCTGAAATAGAGGCAATTAATGATGTTCAGATCAGGGAGGTTTGGGATGAACCGAAGGATGAGGTAAAGAGCCCATCAGCCCCTCCTTGACCACGCCACACCATGCAGCCACATGGTGACTAAACACCCCAACAATTTGGTGATTAGCATCTTGTTAAATTATATTGCTTTTTCCACTGAGTTGTTCAACTGCATTCCTTGCTGCTAGTTAACGCAAATACTAATGAGAGGAGCATGGTGTGTAAAATGAGTTTACAACCACGTGCTGTTGAGTATGGACAACAAAGACGCACAGCACAATCACACGTGAGCGCTCACACGCTGCGTATGTTTCAATAACAATATGACAAAAGAGTCGTCTGTTATCAGTCCGTCTAATAGCGTTCACCTCACTGACTGTCAGGAAAGAGCAACTGCTGACAAAAAGGTTTTATATTCACCGATGACGTCAGTGTGTCTTCCACACGTCCACATTTGTGTACAATTGGAATGTGACCTCAGCTCAAATAAAAGAATTTAATGATAAATCATGTCGGAGCTCAGCTTCTAATTCCTCACATGTCTAAAGCTAAGAATGTTGTGGTTTTCCTCAGTCAACAAGGACAGAAGAAATCGATTATACTAATACAAATGATCCAATAATCTTAAATTCCTTATGTAATTCATTTCACACACAAGATTTTTGTGACTGCATAGAATGGATTAATTTATTCTGTAAATGTTTTTTCATGACAGACAGCTTCATCAGGACAGCGCTGTGCACTCTGGACGGCCTCAGTGCTGTTAACGCACATCTGTACACATGCGCCTATTTTTGTGAGTATGCATCACATGTCTGGATATGTGTCTGTCTGTAAATGGTTGTGAGCTGATATCATCAGGCTGAACTTCGGCAACATGAAGAATAGACTCGCAGGTACGGATGGAGCTACTGCAGTTTTACTAGCTCAAGTGTTTGATTTTAAGGGCCTCCTCATTGCTACGTGTGTGTTTGAGGCGATAATGAAACAAGTAGAATCCCGTTTGCCAGCATCCCCTCTGGTTATTTTCCATCACATCTGGGCAATACAGTGCACTTTGACCCCTCCATGTTCAAAGCTGCCCTAAAAACACACAATTATGGAATGCACCTATGCATGTTGGCTATAAACGTGATATTGAAGCCATGTTTATTTCATCAGTGAATCTGATTAACATAGCAGTGAGATGAGACAACAGGATGTGGGCGAGAAAGAAGAAAAAATAAGTAAGAGGGCTGCTGATAACAATTCAGTGTAAACCCAACATGGACGCCTTGGAAGCTGTCACACCACTAACTTTATACTGTAAACAGGGGTGAGGGGGTCAGTCTGAATTAAGGCAATTATTGGAGGCAGGTTACTGGAAAAGAATTGGAAGCTACACAGAGATATTACAAAATTTGGTGGAGATTTATTTCGTTGTGAGGAGGAAGTACAAAGCCGCTGAAGCAGCTAAATTACAGGGACAGAGAGAGAGATCAGAACAGGGTGATGAGAAAGAGAGAAAGAGGTGTATTTGGAGAAAGGGAGGAAGACAACGAAGGTCTGAGCAAATTTGGAAGGTCGACGACAGACCACCACTACTGCCTGACCACACAGCACACACCCTCACACGCAGAGTGGTTAGATGTTCCCCTGCAGTTCATATGGAGCAAAGCAACAGCCCTGATAAAGACAGCAAAAAAGCAGAACATGAGAAAGACCAGGGGAAAAAAGAGAGAAGGGACGTGAGTGATGTGGTATAAGAAGAGATAAATGAGTGGAAGGAAAGGACGGAGGAAACGAGGCGGAGAAGAGAAAGTAAAAATAATTTAGGGTTGTAGAAGCTTAAGAGGGAAAATGGTCAAAGTGAGGTTTTATTCTGATTTCTGCCAACGTTGTGGGTTTGCAGCAAGGTCAGTGAACACATCCTGAAGTACGCACGTGCTAGTCTCTCTCTTAATTGTGCAGGGAAACGTATGATTTACTGTAAATGCCTCCTGCTGGCGTCACCTTCACACATGTTCAGGTTAATCACCCAGTGGACACTGATGCCCAGATGCTGGCTTTTGCCTGTATATTGATAACCTTCAGAAACCTTGACAACTGCTGTGTCTGACCAGTGTTAATCAGACTTTAGCTTGGACCCAGTGAACCGAACTTCCATGACGAAGGAGAGGACTGAGTTACTGTAGCTTTGTCTTCGTACGTTCAGTACAGTTCCCATAATGCTTTATGTATAGATGATATTAAACAAATTACCCCGTCACTGCTTTCCTACTCTTAATCGTCCTAATACCCAAACTAATGAAAACAGAACACACGTATCAGAAATGTCGTTTTATTGATAGTATTGACATAATGCAGTGCAGATGGCGCAGCAGTTATGGATATTGTGTCAAATACACGTCATGTTAAGTTATTCATTCAGTCTCTCTCCTAGAAAACATTGAAACATTATTACCAGAGTCAGTCATGACATTTGCAGCAACAACAGTGTTTGTTCACAGGCTGCAACCAAAGCACTGAGACTGTAAGTTGCTCTGTGGCACAGTCAGCAGCAGGAAGACGCTTGTGTGTAAAACTGAAGCAGTGCACCTTCAGCGGCTGAAGCATTCTGAGCAAGGAACAGAGGGAATACTGTCTGCCAGTCAGCAGCGTCCATGCATTTACACATATCACACCGCAAGGATCATTCAAACTGGTAAATGTAATTGGATTTACATTTTCTACACATATGAGAGTGATATCGATTATTGTTCAAAAGGCAAACAAATGCAAATAATTCACAAAATTATCCCTTTCTACAACATCTATGTGTTCATTTATCCTAAAACCTTTAGTGTTTGACTCACAGCACAGTTAAAGGCTTATTTCATGCTTAGGCACAAGTTAGTTGGAACTGTAGTGTATATGTCACAGGGCTAAGCTGAAAGTTGGCGGCTCGCTGCGTTTACTGACAAGAATAACACTGAGAGCAACGCACTGGCAGCAGATTGTCTAAATAACGGTTTGACATTACGTCATCAGGATCCTTAAAGCTTTATATATATTTAAGGCGTCAGTATTTCAAGACATTAACACACAATGTAAACGGTTCTTACATAAATCAAAGCAAAAACCACTTCTTATATATTGTATAAATTTCTTATAAAGCAATGAGAATTTGAATCTTTGCATTTCTCAGTAGCTCATCATGTCCGTTAGCATATTGCTATTTTCTGCTGTTTTTATTCATTTTATTTTCTGGTTGAGTCACGTGTTCTCTAGTGCAAGGTGCAAATTTCTCTCTGTTTTCGTACTTGTATCGGAAAACACCTTATCAGCAGGTACTGGACAAACAAAGTTTTTCAAAGTAACCTGAACTGTGGGATGATAAAAAAAAACAATGAATACAAACAATACTGCAACTAAAATATAACATAGATTTGCATTTTTATTCCTCTCTGCTGCTTAAAGGCCTTACATTACTATAAATGGGGAAGCCAAATGGTGGTGCACACAAAACTTCCTACGTCAAGCGCTCCAAAATAATAATAGAACATGTAAAGTATATGTGTAGAACACAGAAATGACAGGTCTTGCTCAGCTTTCAGGTTCATGTCCCTGTTCACCATCTTTCAGGTCCAGCACGGTGGGTTCTCAGGGCCCAGAATGTCCATTAAACTCAGCCAAAAACCCACAATGCAAACCTTTACATGTACAAACACCAATATTGCCTCATGTATTGATGGCCTGGTAAAAACACATTGAATCCTGGCATAAGAGGCTGCATTAGTTCTCACATTCAGTTTTTAATGTGTTGATTTTTTAACTGCAGAGAAGGTGCATTTATCAGGGTTTGGGGGCTTAAGTCCCATTTATTTTAACACTAATCTCACTTTGCCCTGGCAGAACCGCAGGTTGCCAAAGCTCTATCCATGTGACTTTTATTTACAGGACCTAGTTGGCTTGTAATTCAACCTAAAACGATCTAAGTGGGTCTAAGTCAATTTTTCCACTCAGTCAGGACCAAGACTAATTGAAAAAATCTGACGTTAAAAAAAAATCTTAGAGAAGGAAAGGGGTCATCGTTATCACTTCGTCGGTGGGGAGTGTTTAGGACCAAAAACCACTGATCCACAGATGTAAACATATGTACTTAAGGAAATCCCATTGAATCTGGGTGGATTAGTCCCTCTCCTCTAACCCTTCCTGCTCAGACTATGTGTATGTATTTGTGCGTTTCCTTATCTGCCCACATCCATCTATCTGAAACAAGCTTTGTGTTCAAAGCCCAAGATCAACAGGAGCAAATCCCAGACTTAACCTGCTGAACCCTCAGAGCACTACACGGACTCAAGGAGAGCGAGCATAGGGAAGAAGAAGGAGAAGACGGATGCGATCTGAGCCAGGAGGACTTGGAATGGGAGGAGAAGCAAGGAGAAGAAACACCAAAGACGAAAAGAAGAAGAAGAGGAAGAATGAAAGGAGAAAAAAGGAAAAGGCAAACAAGAGAAGGGGAGGTGGAAACAGAGAGCAGAATAAATAAGAAGAGAAAGAAGAGGAGACAAAGGAGAAGTGTTGCGAGAGGAAATTTGACTGGTGAGAAAACTGAGTGAGGAAGGAAATGAAGATTTGATGATGGGAGATAGAAAGAAGGGAGACAATGGTTAAATCACCTGAGCACCTGAAGGCAGACAGAGGTTCTACATATACGAATGTGGCAAACTCATTTTCAGTCTTGCTTTTTCAAACAGTGTTTGCTGACAGAATTTAATTAGCTTGAATCTGTGCACAAGCCCGGATGAGACTGAAGGAGAGATGAAAGACACGATGAAACGGCAGCGAGGACGTAAGCTGAGATACACAAAAGAAGCAGCGAAGGCACAAAAGAATTCACACACACCTACACACGCACACCGCTGTCAGGCATCACTGCTAATAAGGCCTGTTTGTATGAAAGAGTCTCTAGAGTCAGATGATTACTGGTAAAATGATTGACTCTGTGTGAGGTTTGGAAGATGACTAAATAGTTAAATCTGAATTTTTGCCTCCTTTCACTTCTCAAACAGTTTCTTTAATTTTGTTTATGTTTCTCGTTTGCCCACTGTCCACTTGTCTTGTCTCATCACTGTGCAGCCTTGGCTGGTGCAAAAGGTCCCACCATCTTCATGGCAGCGTAGTTCTGCAGAAAACAAATGAAGAACAAACTTATTTTCCATTTCATGGACGGTTTGGTTTGCTTTTTCACGTTGTTGTTGTCTCTCCTCTGTCTCTCGTCACCTTTCAGTTATTATTTACTCCTTTTTTTAAATTTAGTTGTAAGTTGTAAACTTACTGCCTCCATTTTAACCTTTCACACAAAAAAGACTTAAACTTGCCGGGAAAGAGTAGAGGAAGATGCCCAGGAAGAGGAGGATGAAGAAGAGGAGGATGAACAGGATGATGAACCACTTGAAGCGTCTCCACAGGATGAACTTAAGGGTCTTATAGGGGGAGGAGAACCACAAGAAGGAGGTCTCTGGACGTCTGGGAGGAGAGTAGCAGATTTTAGAGATTACATCTGTGTGTGTGTGTGTGTGTGTGTGTGTGTGTGTGTGTGTGTGTGTGTGTGTGTGTGTGTGTGTGTGTGTGTGTGTGTGTGTGTGTGTGTGTTGGGCGGGGTGCGTAGCTTACTGGGGCTCCTCCAGATGGGGGTTCATGTTGGGCTCATCTCTACCCAGGCCGGCCGGACGCTCCTCGCTCTCCTGCTCCGTCACAATCTCAAGAGACATCTCCACCTTCCCCTGAAACACAAAGGTGCATATATATGCTGATTATTTCATGAACTTTAACTGTTAATAGAAATGTCTTTAAACGTGCTTGTTTGTGTTCTCACAGCAATTATCTTCTTCCCATTTTCCTCGCAGATGCAAGGCCACCATCCTTTGACAGTCTTCTGCTCAAACAGAGAAACCAGTCGGTCCGGTGACTGCTCCAGCAGCTGCAGGGTACATTTCTCTGGAGATTTGGACGGACGCAGCATGTGGTTCAGGTCCATCACCAGGTGACCTATAGAAACACAACCACACAAACAAGGGTTAACAAATACGATGATCTGGGGAAACTAATGTGTCAGCCTTGCATATAACCGGCTATTTTCTGTGGTGACTGATGGCCAGTCCTGCGGTGAAGGGTAGTTAGTACAGTTTTGACATTCAATATGAATGGACTACGGGTTGAGCAATAGCTGTAGCGAGACTAGACGTCCACTGGGAGAGTATTTCCAGAGTTAGCTGCAGTTTGATGTTTTGGCTGTAGGAAAATAGCTCATGTTTGATGCTCGCGCCGGGCAGGACGGCTAACAGTCAGAGGCCCGGGCTGACAAGCTGAGGACAGGCAGGCATGGAAAAAATGCTTTGAGGTGGCCACACACCCGCAGACTGCGCTGCGAGGCAAGTAAACGTGAGCGAGAGAAAACGCCGTCGTGGACCGAGATGGTGAGAGACAGAAACAGATCAGAATCTGGATTTCTCATCTTCCTCCTCTCACGCCGCAGATGGACGCTCAGTCTACAGACCATCATCCTCCCAGTTTTGGCAGAGGAAAGAGGAGCTGAAGCAGGGGGAGTGAAAGAGGAGAGGCACAATGGTAAGCTATTTCAAGCGTCGGGGCTGGGGCTGCGTCAGGGGTGAAGGAAAGGCAGAATTTTGACAGCTTGAGACTGAAGCAGAAAAAAAAAATCAGCCCTTCCTCTCTGTGAAATGTGCCGACACAGTGGAAATGGAAAAGCGTTAATTCTAAAGATAAATGTTATCACAGTAGTTTGTCTGTGCGTGTACTGCACATATGGTTCCCTGGGTGGATTTAACACCTAAACCGTTGCCAGAGATCAGTGGAAAACTGTCTAGGTGTCAAAGCCGAAATGAATGATGCGCATCTCTACAACCAAACGGCCCGTATGCACGGTTCTGTTAAATAGATGGGAACCTGGGGAACGTGATTCATTTACTGTAAACACTTTAACGATGTTCAACGAAATTAAATCACAGCTGAATTGTCACCTTGCAGTTGTGTGTGTCCACAGACAGACATGCAGTTAATCAGCTCATTCATGAGTCCAAGACGGCGATTGTGTGAAAAGTTACAAATGAATAAACTGCTCTCTTAAATATACGTGTTCACGGAGTGTTGCTAAACCTATAAAAATATGAGACAAACATCTCGTTTCTGCAGACTGTAGTCAGTACCGTGATCCAGCTTGTAAAAATCACAGAGTATAAACAATCTCAGCAGGTTCTGCAGTTGCAGATCGACTAAAGTGTGTGGATGTAATATTACAGTAATAATGGGAAGGACTGTTAAACACACACACACACACACACACACACACAGTCAGAGCACACGGTTTACCCAGGTAGTCATCAAAGGAGAACTTGTCGTTGTCCCAGATCTGGATGTTGAGTTTCGGAGCCATTTTAGTCTCGGTTTTATCTATGCTCCAGAAATGTTCCTGCAGACGCACACAAGGAAATAAATGTAGTTTTAGCTGCAACAGGCGCGTTCGTGTCCCTCAGTCCCAACCCTATCTCACAATGCTGTGCTGAACATTTGCTGAGTATTTACAGTGAAAACACCTGAGGACACAGATGTGAGTCGTGTGTTGTTTTGTCGCTCATGTCCAGCTGGTGCTACTATATTCATTCGTCTCTGGCCTGTGTTAGATTTTGTCAAACCGAGCCACATGGTGAGACGGGAACACGTTGGGAGGCTCCTGTCGCTCCATCGGCACATCTCTCGCTAAATAACCACTTCCACACTTCCTATCTCATCACAGTGTGCATCTGGTACAGCTGTGTTTGTGTGTGTGTGTGTGTTACGCTTATTATCTCCTCTGAGAAGTACACACTAAACTGCCAGACAGTCTCCGAGCATGTCTCACCTTCGTGCTAATAGGCTTCACCCTGCAGCTACTGCTCACAGAGTTTCCTCCTTCTTTCTCTTTCCATTCCCTCAGTTGCTCCTTTTATCGCTGTGTGTGTGTCTGTGTGTTTGGCTGTTGTTATGCTGATAAAACGAAGGTTTCTCTCCACTGAAATAAAACGCATCCCTTTTGATTTGCAGCAGAATACAGACCGAGGAGGTTTTCCACAAACTAGAAGCTGCACGTAGCAACCCCATAATATGATCAGTGAACTGCCACGAGGTGATTTCCTGATGGACTCAACTGTGACTCATCCACAGCGTCCTGGTGAGTGATCGGTCTGGTCGCCATTAACAGCAGACTGTACCTGTACGTACATTAATGTCCAGCTAACTCACACTGTCACTCTTTAAACCTGATCCAGGTCATCTAGGCTGTGCAGAATGCCTTGCGTGTGGATACTCCCATTTAGATGTGTGCAGCCTGTTCATGTGATGCAAAGTGACACTAAATAGTTGACCCGATGCAGGACTCGTGGGGCCTCAGACATTTGCACTGTTAGAAAAACATTCTTAGATTTGAATTTGAGATGATTTGGAGTTTTCATGGTGTTTGATAATTAGGCCAGAGTCTAGACAGTAATAAAGTCATTTCTGCTCGGTCAGCTTCGTAGGATTTTATCGAAGCTGTCAGATGAATAGAGTGAAACCTAATGTTGCTGCACTGAAGAAATTCTTGAGCAACAGTCACTTTTACACAAAAAGCTGCTGTTGCAGGGAAGCTCCTGTTTTTCATCCTCGCTCACGATACATTTGACGTTCAAATTTAGATCAAGCGCTTAATTTTAAAATATCCTTCTGGCATTTTGTTTATCTAAAGTGTGTTGTTCATGATAAAGCAGGTACGAATGTCAGTGTGCGTGTTCATAACGAAGCCTAACTAAATTAAGCAATCACTCCACAGCCGTCTAGAGCAGGGGTGGGCTGCTATTCGTGTGTGTAGCTGCTCCGTGTAATATCGAACAGCATCAATCAACTTCCTTTTTGTTGCCAGGGTGCTAAGTACAGACTGTTGTTCAGTCTTCTCTCCTATTTCCTGCATCCATCTTTCTTTTCAGATTTGAAACTAAATAAGCTCTGTTGGACTTACTGACACTAACATGCTGCCCAGCGTTTAAAAGCTCCTTCTGAAGCGCAGGTCATGTGTCCTCCAGCAGGATAACAATCTACAACACAGCTCCCGAACATCTAGAGGAAGACCAAACGTTGGCAGACGCCCAACTATCACTGAGGCAGCTGGTGTAACTATGTGACTATAGTGATTGACTGTAAGGATAAATAATAGTTTTTGTTCAGGCTAGTTTCGTTTCTTTTATTATTGAATCAAATGATTTCTTTGTTTTATTTATGTTTCAATTACTGTTTAATCGTTTAACACTTTGGACGGGTGATTTAAGAAGATTTACATGTCACATGGTGAACACACCAGACATATGTGTTGAATATGAGTGAAAGAATATATCTGATGAAATAGGACTGAGCTGCAAAATAGTGACTTCTGCTGCCACAGATGCCATCTGAACACGTACATGCACGGTGTTGATAGCGTCGATTAGTCCCAACCCCTGAGGTTTCTGGCAGCAAAATCTCAGTTTCTGGCTCTGGATCTGTTTTGGAGTTGGAGCTCTCCGCCCAGCAGCCTTCTTAAAATTTAAAACTCCCTCCTGTCTTATCGACCGCTCACTGATTGAGAGCGCCGCTAGGAGCGAGCGCATGCCGTCGTAAAACATGTCGGCTGCAAGCGGCTAAAGAGGCTCATTCTCAGGCCAAGAAAAGCAAATGGCTGAGATGTTGTTTTAGCTCTTCGCTTACTTGTTTAACTTTCTGTTAAGACTCAGAGAACATCTAACCAAGTCTATTTCAAGTGAAAATGTCACTTTTGTTAACTGTGGCCTTCTGATTAATCTGAAGAACTATTCACAAAGCATCAGACTTCATGGACCCATAATCCCCTGTACAGTAGATGACAGCCCTCCATCGTTCTTACCTTCCTGTCAACAACACAGACTTGTTCTGCTGGTAAATAGTGGAAAGGGAACAGGAACCTGTAGTTGAAGTTTCCCTCTCCACCCAGAGAGCGGTAGTGGACGTCGGTCTTCTGCTTGTTGTGTTCATGACCATCGAGCCAACTGATGAACCGAGGGGAGAAGATTTTCGTTTATACCTTGTTCTAGTCAGGATTACAGGGATATAAAACAGAAATGAAGAATGGCGACTTTACCCTTTAATGTAGATGTCACTCATCTTCTCCCCACTGATGCTGACATCATCCAGGATGACATCACTGGTGTTCCAAATGATGCACCGCAGAAAAAACCTGACCAAGAAAAGACGAGACCGGCTCAACTAATGATGGATGTATTAATTATTGATTGCTGGTTATATAGATATAGGTAGATACTGGTTGTCTACTCACAGAGTGAACTCAGTGACTGATTAACACTGACTAACTATGTATTTACATGTAAATAAATAAATGAAATGAACGTCTGTGTCCAAAGATGTTTACAAGACACAAGGAATTTGTGTGTGTTTAAATTCCTACTTCTTAGCTTTGCGCGGCGTGACGTTGAATGGGGGTCCAGGTGGCCCCAGGGACTTGGGGAACAGGTCCACCCACATCATCAGACGCCCCTGACAGACAGTAACACTCAAACGATAGAAACTGACATAGAAAAAGACAATAGATGGAAGTGGGCAGAATATGATCACACTAAGTCCTGTTATGTTACCTGCTCTATGTCAGGTTGCAGTGGGCTGTACAGTGGTCTGGTCTCCACGTGTTCAGGTACCAAGCCCAGCTTCCCCAAGATGTGGAGCGACAGTCGCTCTTTAATTGGACCGAGGTGACGCTGAGACTCGTTTTTGTCCTCTGAAAACACACCGACACACAGATAGACGTCTGTGACTGTAGGAATAGAGCACGAGAACACAAAGTACTGGGCAGACTGGGAGGAGAGTGGTTCACTAAGGATTTATTCATGATTTGTACACAAAAACACACTCGCCTAGATACTAAACTGCTCTAACATGGTCACTGGTCTCTGCATCACCACTGAATGAGGAAAATCTGTTCTACTTCCAAGCAAAATGAGAAGATCAAGCTCACGTCAAAAGTTTATGACTGTAAACTTAGAGTCACCTCAACTGTGAGTGAAAGGGGGGAAAGACTGAGGAAAGGGGAGGAGGGGAGGAAAGTAAGGAAAAGAGAAGGAGAAATAAGGGAAGAGGACAGAAAACAAGGCGAGGAGGCCAATGTAAGAGATTAGGAAAGGGGAAAACAGAGGGGAGATGAAAAAAAGACAAAGAGAAGTTGAATAAAAATCCAACAAGAAACATGAGAAAATGCTAGAAAAATAGAAAATCAGGAGATTATTGATTTATGAATCGGGGAGAAAAACTAAAGGTGAAGTAAGAGATGGATTGAAGAGACCTACAGACTGGAGGAAAACGCTGAAAAGAAAATGGATGAAATCACGCGAAACTTGAAAAAAATCAGGAGCAAGGTCTTTTGGGTAATTAGTGACTGCCTTTGACAGACAGCAGGGTGACGCATGGTAACCGCGGCAACTGTGGAAAGAGAACGCGACGGCGCTACTTGCTAACCGAGAGACGACCGCGATGTTGTCATTGGCTTGTCTATGCACACACACATATACACACACCAGAGCTACACCATAAATCACCAAAACGACAACCATGACCTTGCACTGCAACAGTCATGGAACATATGTGTGGGTTCAGCAGTGTGCGTGTGCGTGTTTGAAAATGAATCTTGTATTTTTATCTCTATGCTTCACTCCTCAGGTGGTCCTGTGGTTTAACCCCCCTTAACTCCTCTGCTCCACAGTAGAAGCAGAGAAATACATTGAGGAAAAAAAAAGACAAACAAATGTATGAAACTGAGTGACACCGAGTGGGACACGAAGGCAGAAATAGGGATGAAGAGAAGCAGGTGAAGCAAAGAATGAAAGGATGGGAGGACAAAAAACAAAAAGAGTGGAGGTCAGAAAGGACAAGGGGGATGACGTTTGAGAAGGATAAGGTAGCTTATTAAAATAAATCCAGTATGTAAAATGTTAAAATGACTAATGACTTATCTAAAATCAAACTTCACCTCACATGGTACTTGCCTATTCAATGGACAATTAACCCACATCGAGTCACTCTCACGATTCCTGTGTGTTTAAGTCAAACATAACATGTTGCTGAATTTTAAATGAAACTTAACACAAACATTTGTCTTTGTTCTACTTCCAGGCTATTGACCTGTGTCTCCCTGCCACCGTTGACGGGGGTGACACTGGATGAAAGTCTGAATAACTTGAGAAGCAGTTCAATGTAAAGAGACACAGGTATGCGTGGTAGAGGAAGGGGAGAAAACCCAGGACAACCGGGCGAGTGTGTAGAGGACAATGGAGGAGGATGAAACATGGACGGGAGACAGGAAAGGAAGAAATAAACAAAGGAAAGGAGAAGACAGATATGGGCGGAGTGGGAGTAAAGTGCAGAGTGATTTATTTGGTGTGAATTTACTGAACATGAAAGAACAACTGCACCCTTAGACGCACACTGCGGATGATATAAATGTGTGCTGTGTGTGATTTCATTAAACTGACTGTTTTTTAATGATCTGATGGAGTCTGAGTCAATCAGCACTGCGCTCAAGGGCGTGTGTGTGTTTGTCTTCAGTGGCGCCAAGAATGCCCTAATCGAACAACCCTGTGCTTCCCATCCTTCCACTTCCTCAGACTCGCTCTCACTATTTTCATTAGTCTTACTAAACTTTTACATGAATCAATTTCCAGAATGCGAGGGATCGCTCACCAAGGTCTGCTTCTGTGTACTGGTGGCCTCTGAAGTGGACTTTGTTGTTTTCAAAGACGGGCTTTGGCAGGTTGCGACGCTCACACACTCGGAATAGCAGCTGCCTGGGTGTCACCTGGTCTCGCCACTGGCTCACTCCAGATCTAAAAGATGAAAACGTTATCTTTGGCAAAATGGTTTTAACATGTTGATCCCGTAAATGCAGAAGATAAATATATAATATCAAATACTCAAACAGTATTTACAAATGATCAAAGTTCATCATACAGCTGGTTCCACTCACATGCAGTAGGACTGTGACAGGCCACACGTGGCTCCATATCTGGACAGGAAGCGATTCTCCAGGTCAATGACCGTCTCTCCAATCTTTTCGTCTTTGGTGAGCATGTCGTGGTCGAACAACATCACCCGAAGGTCCTTCTCTAGAGGCAGGGAACAGGTGAGCTCAAACATCCTGGGAGGAAAGAGGCAGAGACACAGTTTGAGCTATAACCTGAAAGGTGCTGTCCTACAGCCATCAGGGCTTGTAGCTGCACCCTATGTAAATCCTATTGTTTAAGTCTTATCTTGTGACGTAATACTTTGTGATGTGAAGTAATTGGAGCTGTTTCAAAAGCGAAGCAGTGCAGGGCTTGTTGGAAAGTAAAGCAAATTCACTCACCCAACATAACCAATCATATACAATTCAACTACTGTATAAGTATAAAATACAATAAGTATAGATTATGTGTATTGGTTGCCCAAAGTCTATTGAGAAGCCTAATAAAAAACTCTAAATGTGACCTCTGACCAAAAGCCATGTTAAAGCTCTGCTGCTGTGCACTGACTGATCAGCCAGTCACTGTGTCTGAGCTCTGATGTACGGGAGACTGTGCCTCCGCTGTGGCCGCTGCACTGATGCTGTCATTAGTGTGAGAGTAGCGCCTCCTACTGCTACAACAAAAAAAGGTTTAGCAGGAGGGAAGACAGCAAACGGTGCAGACACTGAACATGAGTCAGTTAAAGAGCCGGATGCAGAGGATGTAGCCAACCGCGCTTTGAGTTACACTGTACCCACGTCCCTGTGTCTGTTCTGTAGTACGAGCATAACACTTGAGCTTTTTTCAGATTAGAAACGCGGAGACATGAAGTAAAATATAATACACCAATATACTGTCAAAGAAAAATGACCTAAACTGAAAGACAACAGAAACGTGCCCCGTGGTCAAGGTCAATAGATCAAGTCAGCAAAAGCACTGGCAATAAAACGCTAGTAGTAGAGGTACGGGTGGTATTTGACCCTGTGACCCTCTATCAAACCCACATTAGTATGGATTTTGAAAAATTATGCTTCCTAGGGACCCGTAACAGTCTGAGAGTCTGTAGTTTTTACAGACTCCAGGCCTCTGGACTCAGCTACAGACGGAGGGGAAGAGCTCAAAGGCACATTACTTTCCAAACACAGGGTCCAGTGTACAGGGGATGTAGTTTTCATGGTCACTGATGGACTTTTTCCCCAAGGTGATCTTCACATACGGGTCACACTAAAAACACAAACACATCCATTTTATTGTTGTCAAGGTCAATGTGGTTGCTAAAACAAATTCAGCGCATGATATAGTGAGCTGTGCATCTTCTTTTTAACATCTCTTCCATTTTATACCTTCCCATTGGCATCTTTGGGCTGAAGTCCTTGGGCCTGGATGATGTAGACTCGAACCAAACATTCCTCAATGCCATTGGGAGGAAGTTTTCTGAACTGTCTGGGGGGAGTTGAGGTATCTGGGTTGTCTGGCAGGGGGTAGATCTTAAACATACCCTGGAGGAGGAGGCGTGAAGGCGGTGGCCATTCAGAGAGAAAGGAACAAAAGAGGAAACCAAAGACTGAGTAGTAAAGACTGAAGGTTTACCTTGAACTCTCCCACTACTGAGGGATCGTCTCCTTCATCCTGAGTCCTTCCTCTGTACAGTTTGAATGTTTGGCAAAAATCTGTGAGACCTTCGAAACCCTCAACCTTCTCCAACTCCTGGTTATATACCTGAAGTATAGTAAAGGGCAGTTTATTTAAGAGTGTGTTTATTTAAGAACATACATGTAATACGAGCACAAGAACAAACCGTTTATGGAAAAAGCAAGCAAACATAAAATAGACATGTAAGGTAAATGAAATGTATTCTGTAAATGATAATACAATGTCATTGTAGTTTCAGTTTGTAGAGGTTTTGAAGCAGCTGAACGGGCAAACTCCAACGATGACAGCTGGAAACAGTGGCTCCCTTCATAACAAAGCTACAGTGCTACCAAGGGGAAACGCCAGTGGGTGAAGACAGACAGAGGTGAACACCGAGGTGGAGAATAATTACTGCAAGATAAACACAGACAGTTGCTAGACGCAGATCGGGTTATCATATCTGACAGTCTGGAGCACACGCTTGTTGATAATGAGGAAAGTTCTTGAGGTGAACAAACCAGCAAATCCCGAGAGAACAGAAATTCTCATATGTTCAAGAGCCAAAACCAACAGCAGCAGTCGGCAGCTTGAAAAGGCCCAACTAGACTCAATCACAACTCGTGACTGGCTCTACAGCAGGTCGGTGTGAGCTCGACTTAAAATGGAAGCAAGAGAAGGAGTTCAAATAAAACAAGAATGAGTAATGCCAGCATTGAGGAGTGACTGGGTTTCTGAGCTCTAACACAGTATATCTTACTTGCGCGACAGAGCTCTGTGGACAGGACCTCACGTCGAGCTTAGACAGAGCGAGGCTTTCTCCCTTCAGACCAGAGCTGCTCATACTGTGAAGTTACAGCTTAGTTCATGAGACAAAGCTCACAGAAGTGAAAACCCTCTGAAAAGCTTCTAAGGTGGAAATGATGGGTATTTTTATAGATTTGCTGTGACGTACGGATCTCAGGGATCCTCCCACTGAGTGCTGCCTGTACAGTCCATAGTGCAACGAGAAGCATTTAACAAATTCAATTGTCCATATATTCATGTCAGCAGAACTGAAGACGCTCTCATAGAACAATCTCGACTAAGAAACCCAGTTCTTGCGTCATTGACATTTTGTGGTTTCGGTAAAAGATGTGTAAACCAGCATTACCGACCTTGGAAGTAGTTTATTAAAATAAGATGAAAGAGGGTGGAGAAAGGTTATGAAAGCAATAATAACTTTCCACCATCTGTAACTTTTTCGTAATTAAGAACCAAAGAGCCCTGTTAGGAAAGAGCGATTGCGGGAGACGTGAAGACAGAGGGAGGAGGAAGATGACAGAAATCAAGGGTACATGGCCGAACATTTGGGTGGAGAGGGGTGTTAGAGGTCGACAAGCAGGGCCAACTTAGGGGGAGGAACAGAACGAACAGCGATCGAGTGATGAGCAGCATGACGTAAACAGAACATGGGTTCAATACCGAAACACCAAACCCAGTACCAAGGGAGACGGGAGACAAAGGTGTAGATAAAGCAGTAGGCTTGGATTAGAAAATAAGTGGTGTTAAGGTTTTGGAGGCTTGTCAGCTGAAACTAACATGCAGACAGAAGATGTTAGGCGACTTATGATAATGGCTCTGGTTGAATCTGGATGTGCCTTTAAATCACAGAAAAAACAACATTCATCTAAAGTGCTGCAGAGCTCCGGCTAGTAAATTTGATTTGTGCTATACTAAACTTTTCTAAATGTCCTTTGTGTTAAAATGTCAAGCTGAGGTGTGAAAGCTTTGGAAAACATTGTAATGATGCAATTGAGGCAGCGTGGAAAGACTCAGGCTCACTGGAGGTCAGTTAATCCCATTCTCTGTTACACCAAACCCAGCACCAGGAGAGAAAAGTGGAGAGAAGTTAACAGGAGAGAGATGAAAACACAAAGAGCCAGATGAAAAAAGGTGGAGTGGAGTGTGTGTGTATCAGTGGGCTTCCCGTGGCCGGATCACATATGCACAAACATTACAACAACAGCTCTGTTGTACATGTGATTCCTGCGACGCAACATCAGCTTCTGCACGTACGTATGGGTACAGTTTGTAATATATGTAGAGGCTAAACTAGTGGTGCACAAAGCTTCTACAGAAGGGGATGCAGAGAAAGGTGGATTAAGAGAAGTCAACCCTGGATCAAACTGTGAAAACTGTGTCTAAGCCAAACGTGTGAACGAGGCTTTTCCTGCTGCTCACCAAACGGCAGGTGGAGCAGAAAGGTCCAGAAGGTGGTGAGAGAGAAGAAGCCAGCAGGAGGTGAGAGGGAGGTAAAGAAGGTTGAAAACAGATATGACCAAAGAAAGAGAGCAATAGGAGAGGATATTAAAAAAAATGGGTAGGTGGGAAAGGGTGAAAGCGAGACTAAGCAGAGACGGAACCACTGGCTCATTGGTCATTTTAGCTGTTTCCACCCAAGTGTCATTACATTACTTTCACATTTTGAGCAAAGTTTTAAAATGTCACAAAAGCTCAAAAGCAACATAGATGTGTTTCCAGGGTGAAACCAGTTATTAAGCCTCCTGAGAAAAAACTACACCCACTAGAAAGATGGAAAGAGTCTTTGAAAGGTCAATGACTATCGGTCAAGTAGTTATTGTTCTCTGTTCTGCCAACGTAGCGGTTGTGTGGTTTTCTTTGAGCAGGAAAGACAACAGGAGCTCATGGCATGATGCCTGCGTAACACAGACAATAACAGTCTGAGAATTCACAACGTGTCATACATTTTTTAACATCAATTAAAAATGGGAAAAGCTTGTTTGTCTATTGTATTAGGATGATATTTGTAGCTTCACCAAAACCAGTAATAAAGTAAAAAAAAAACAAAAAACACTGCGGTCCTGATGTGAAATGTCTTTCAAGGGAGGGGTTAGAGATCAAATTGAAGAAGAATAACAAAAAGGCAGAATTTTGACATGGTTAGTCACTTCTTTGGGTATCAGACAAGAAAACTGACGTGTACAGTACTTTGAGTCCCGATGGAAGAAAAGGTCGATGTTTGGACCGAGAGAATGGGGATAAGGGTTGAGCAGAGCGTGGGCGATGGCAGAGGAGCTCCTGGGACGACCGGCTGTACTCTGACACACTGTGAAGGTACGTGACCAAAAGACAGACAGACTGACGTGATGGCTTGTCTCAGTCTTGCCAGCACTGGAGCATGAACCTTTTTCTTCAAATGTGTCCCATAGTGTCATTCCTGAAACTAATTCAACCGAAGTTCGGAAAAGGGACGAAATGTCACGGTGCTGGGCTGAGACGATGGGGAATTAGAAGGAAGGGACAGGAACAGGAGAACACACACCGCCTCACAAAGGTGATTTGAAAGGCATCATGTCTAGGACACGTCAAGTGAATCTCTATCCACACAGACACGTCTTACCGTCAGTGTGTCAAGGCCTCTCTCCAGGTACGTCCCACACTTGTTTTTCTCCCCGGTCGAGGCGTAGAACTTACTCCACCAGTCCATGAACTCTTCTCTCTTGAGTTAAAAAGAAGAAATAAGAAAAGTTTAGATTTAGAGTAAATCAATCTCTTCATCTTTATTTTCTTCAAGATGTCAAACTTATAATAACACCTAAGAGACCAGAACTCATTCACGTGAACTTCATCAACAACCTCTGACCTTGGACTCGCATTAGAAGCCCTGGAGTGAGTGGTCTCTGCCTTTGTAGACCCACACAGTGAGTGCAAGGCTCAGAGATTTCCACGCTTTCCATGAGTTTTCCAATGATCGCATTGCAACTTGGACTTAGCCAACTCACGTCAACACATGAAAAAAATGCCTCTGGTGGCTCTGTGGCATTAAGGTCACGGTATATGGGCGTTCTGAGGCAATGGAAACAGGCAACATTGGGATGGGAACAGGAATAGAGTGGACCAAACCAACACGAGCTACAGAAGAAACATATTACTGTAAAGAAATCAAACAATATTAAGAAAATGTATGTTTATGTATGAATGAAAATGATCCCTTGACTGGTTTGCTGGCGGCTTTTTTCCATGACTTCTCTGTTACACATAACTATTCTGTGGACACAGAAATATTTGTCATGGATGGTTAAAGCCTGAGCTGAATTAACTTAGCATTTAAATGTAGCTTTTTTTGTCTGTGCATGTTGTCACATTGTTGAACTTATGTTGTCTCTGGCACCGTGTGTGTGGTCAGCATCACTGACTGAAAGCAGAACTTCTCTACTGGGACGACGCTGCATGGTCTGGGGAAGAGGAAGACAGTTCATGAGTAAGGAGTCAGGTCTAAGTACTAAACTTTGTTCTCTGAATCCTACATCATACTCATTAAAGCCTTGGAAAAGTGAGAAGGTGCGAGAATCTGATTTCTCTCTATGTATTAATTTGCTTTTCACCACAAGAAATCAAGGATATCGAATGAAAGAGAGGCTGTGTGAAAAAGCTTTTAGCACTTTCTGAAACGGCTGAGCAACACGTACAACGTACAGCAGTTGGCAGAAGCTGGCCTGGCTGGATGTCGAGCACTACGTCAGGTGGGTTATGGAGCCGATCTCCACTTAAAGCAATGTGATTCCAATGCAGTTTTAAGGGGTCTCTTCTTCTATTACTGAGGCAATGTGATTATTGTATTAAACCATCACGTGTGGAGCTGCATGACATGACCTCACAATGAATTGAAAGTTCTTGAGTTATGGTAAAACATATCTGATCACAGACTTACCCACTGTATCATCTAGAGGCCGCATTGATGGAAAGAGAAGCAGGAAATAAATTCTGTAACACACTGTTCACTAAATACAGGCAGATACACAACTGCTGGCAAAATGTATGCACACACTAAAATAACAGGATTAAAGTCTTTTCAACACATTTCTCAAATCTCATAACACATGATGGGTTTCATTCCAAAAAGAAACACATGTCATGTAAAAATAACAATAATAACAATAAATCTTCTGTTGCAAATTGACTGTTGGCATGAAAGTAAAGGGTGTTAAAGTCTTACTAATTCAGCCATGACTCATCGGAGACTGGCGCTTACAATGGAGTTAAGTGGAGGAGAATGAATATCTTTGTGTTTTTATAAATGTTGACTGGTCCTTTTTGTGATCTGGTCTCAAGTCATTTTTGATTCAATCAATAATAATTTTATAATCTGAGCAAATACACACAACATGTTTAAATGAAAGCCTGTTATGGGTTTTTCCTCAAGTATGAAGCAGTGCTGTCCATCAAATGTACTAAATATCTAGTCACATCAGAGGTTTAAGCTGCCGATGCTGGCGTGTGTGTGTGTGTGTGTTGGTGTGTGTTCACAGCACAACAAGGAAATGACAACTAGAAAGAAGGGGAATCCTAAGGGGACCAATCAGACAACCAGCATTCCCTCTGACAGACACACACACACACACACGGAAAGACGTTTTGAACCATCCCCACCCTCAACCCTCAGAGGAAAGCTTGAGCTTAATACACACACATGACGCATGCACCGCTTTTTCTTGTAGACACAAATGGCTCTGGCTTGGTGAGGAATCCCCTTTCTCCTACTTCCCACAGACTTAAGAGACACACACTTAAACACAGACTTAGACACACACACTGGGAAGAAGCTATGGAATTGCTAATTTATCAGCATGGCATGGAAAAGGGCAGCACGTGGCTCCTAACCAGGACATGACATATACACGCATGGTGCTTAGTGTCTGAGGCGCAAACTGTCTGGGGTGTGTTAATGTGCCCCGAGTGTGCAGCTGGTGCCAAACACTGACGACAGGGGCGCCAGGACTGTGTGTGTGTGCGTGTGTGTGCGTGAGCCACCAGTGTGTGTCAGGGTGTGTTCACAGACGTCCACGACTCCTACTTCAGGCAGATTAAGGCCATCAGTAGAGCACTGAGACATGTATTAAGTGCAAGAGACTTAACACACAGACACGCCCACAGACACAAGCACACACAGCCTGCAGTGGTCTGTTCAGGGTGTCAGTGTGGTTTGCAGTCTATCATTAGGCCTTGCAGGGAAAGCCAGGCTAACCAAACCAAGCTGGCATTGCCAAGACCTCTGAGCAGAGAGGCTGGATTTACATAAGCACGCTGAGCTGCTTTTTTGTACGGAAAATGTCAATCACAGCAGGGTCAGAGGTCAAAGCAGCCTCCCCAGAAGCCGGACAAGGCTGAGGAGCTGCATGAAAATTAGACGTTCCAAAGTCAGAACTGATATAATGTCCAGAAGCTGTCAATTCGACATCAAGACGAGATGTAAACCACTCAGGTTCAAAATGTGTCCCGGACACGTCTCAGCGTAGAAATGTAGACTGAGGCATCCACCACCTGAGATGAGAGACGGCCACCAGGTGATTCTGAGCACCCACTTCCTTTAACCCTCTCCTGTTCATGCCAAAACAAAGTGGTCAATGAAATAATTGTGGAAAGTCTTGGGTCAACGTTTCAGCAGGGCTCTGTCTGTGGTTTCAAGGCAGACCTCAAGGAAAGACTTGCGGCATTTTCACATAAATACGTCTTCGCTAACACTTACTGACACCACGCAGTAGTGACCTAACCTGTGTCCACTCCCTGAAAGTTTTCTATTTGCACCGCCCTGTATGTCCTGTTAACATTCCACATGCAATCCTTAAACCGTAAACCAATCACGTTACGTATTTTATGTGTACAATTTGTTTAGGTCTTTGGGAGCATTAACAGTTAACAACACACTTTTAATGTGGATGCATGACTACAGCGAACTCTGATACTGATACTATACAGATGCTATAAGTCACGTTTTTGATGCCTTTTGATCAGATTTAGCTCATATTAGGGTTGAACATTGATCTGCGAATTCTGACATGCAGGGCTAACCTAAAATATAGCACATTACGTCCATAGGTGAGGTGCACCATGGGTATCTCTGTGTGGAACCCTGGGCAGCACATGTGCTGCATTTGGCCTCTGGGTGGAACAGAAGCTTACATCAGTCTGTATCACTGAAATTAGCAGGAAAAGAAGCTTTAGTAAGTTATTATCTCGTTTCTGGTCCCAGTGTCATCATTGGACTGTAAATGTGTTTTTATAAGTCACCCGGCATGAAGCCGTTTCTGATGGTTTCATTGGTTTAAGAATTTATGGAACTGTAGGCGACATATAATCTTTTCAAGGGATTGTAACCAAACATGACTTTTTTTTGGCAATAATCTGGAATAGTTTTATGATGAAGCCTAATGGGAGAAGAGAGGCACCGTACAACCACAATTATTGTCACAGATATGAAACATAGATACAAAAACCTTGCTATGGGGAAGTGACTTGAAACCTTTTGCAACTACCTCATGTAAGAGGTGAAAACCCAAGCAAACAGAACAGTCGCTTTGATCCCTAATAAATACTGATGTCAAGCCTGAACGCTGCAAATGAAATGTGACACACAATGTTCATTTTCCATCTGAGCAGCTCTAGATCTCACATATCTCGAAGGGGGGTCGGTGCCTCTGAGGTTCGAGGAGCCACGATGCTACTGACAGCCGATTTTCTTAAACTCTTCCAACTCTGAAACTAAATCTGACTGATTGGCCTTGGAAGCCAGGGCACGCACTCTGCTGTAGTAATCTGGTAATCATCAGACATACGCCCATGACCCATTTCTTGGTTGCAACCCAGAGATTAAGAAGCCAGAATTTACAGCACATGAGAGAGCAAGCTTTCTCTTTCTGGTGCCATGAGATATTAGTCCCCCCTCTTTTTCCTCACAGTAATCAATTTTTTTTTCTGACTCTTTTCCTTCCCTCTGCATCTTAACCTTCTTTCAGGCTTTAGTAACTGTCTGCTTACACAGAGTTGTGGTACTGTATAGGAGATCTATAGCAGCTCTGTTGACTTTGGCCCCAGCCAGCCAGAAAGCCGAGCCTTTAATTTGACTTGTTTCAATATCTGACCCTTAATAAAACAAATATCTCTGTTTGGAGGGAAAGAAATCACCCCCAATTACCGTTGAGTGAGGAAGAAGAAATCACTACTCGCTGTGTGTATTTGTGTGCTCAGTCTGGACCAGGTCAAGAAAAGTCTTTAAAATGACCTTGGTTAGGTAAATAAAATACTAGAGAAGAATGTAACAAGGAGCGGCCTCCAATTTAAATCTGGTATCACATGTTCTCTCTCTGGGTTTGGTGTATTTCAGTTCTCAGATCTTCGGTTGAATTTATTTTCCTAAATCAAGCTCATCAGCGTTTTACCTAAAATAATCATCATCAATAAAGGGCATTCAGCCTAAAGCTAAGCTCTGTTGCCGTCTAACTGCATAGCACTGTAAAGGTTCCTGCGAACTCAAGGAATAGTGTAATGGTTTGGATTCAGGGAGAACACATACAGTGCATGGGTTGGCAGGTAACCCACAAACACTTGAACCAAGAAACCGTCCCACCGTTGTTTGTTTGTGTTTAAACATGTGCTTGAGCAGTGGCATGATGATATTTGACAGTTCAGCAGCGGCTTTGACATAAACTGTAAGTATGACCAGTATAATACCCCGAATTTGTGACAGTGAGATGACTGCAGATGAGGAAACATGAACAAGAAGAATGAAGGTTGTGCCTGTAGGTAAATTCCATTTGTAGATGTTAAGGCCTGAAACATGATTCACATGAAATGTTTGAAATGAGTTGAAAGCTGAGTTTGTTACCTACGTGAAGGCTGGAAGTAGAGGCGGAAAGGTTAATGATAGCGGAACTGGCTCCATCTGCAAGCTACGAGACACATGCACATAAACACAGTAAAAACATCCAGGTTAGCCTGTTAGTGTTAGCCAGTTATGAAGTGCAGTACAAATACAAACACAACAAAGTTAAATCATTCAAAACCAGATGTGAGCAGACACGTGAGAAACACATTCAGAACATGATATTCTGTAACCGCACATTATGACACATTAGTCACGAAAGCACATGAAAGCAACTTCTCAGAAAAGGTATAACTCATTTAAATCGTTACGTGAAGGACAAACTGTGCCGAAATCAAACATTTTCCGTTTTCAGGGAGGTCTCGCAGTTTGAGGTGCTCAATTAAAGCTGACCAGGCGTGACAGATTAGAAAGACAAAGTGTTTACACGAGGCCACGAAGGAGCAGAAGAAGAACAAAGAAAGGCGAGGATGCACTCACACGTGGTCTGTGGTGCAGAACAAACAACCTCAGCATGTTTGGGCCAAAATGATCCAAGGAACCTGGTTGGGTTACACTTTGTTTGGGTTATTAGCATAAATACCTAACTTCACGTCAACAGTTGGACTAATCCTTTAGACTGTAGACCCTGATGCGTGTCCGTAGAAACACTGAAACTAGAGTAATGCTGTACATGGTAATTGCTAACAGCTAACCAGCACCTTACGGAGCCATTCTGTATAAATATTAATATTATCAATACTGATCATTGATTTTGATCATTTTATACATATAGTGTGTTACTGCACCAGCTCAGGAAGCTAAAACAGTGCTGACGTGGTTCAATAACTTTTAATCATTAAAATAGATAAAGCCAAATAAATAAAAAGGACACAGCGAGGCTGTACGATGGACGGGCGACCTGTACGCGATGAACCCGCCTCCGCCCAAATGACAGCTGGGATAAACTACAGCACCCCGCGGCCCGTAGGAGGACGAACGCTTCAGATGATGGATGGATGCAACAAGCGTGTGAAAGTTTTAGTCGTAACCGCAAATTCATCCGATTGTTGCATGGCACTTAAGAGTTGTTTTGATGTGAGAGCGCTTTAATTGGATGGGGGTGGTAACGCCAGGGCGTGTGCACTTATTTCACCACCCTTCATCACACGCATACACACACTGTCGTACTCGGCATTAGCTCATACTGCACATTTTTGGACCTCCCATGTCACCAAATTTTTTACGCCGCCCCCTTGAAACACAATGAGACAATTGAGTTTTTGCATGGGTGCAAGAGGATGGAAAAACACGTGTGTTTCTTTTGGTCTGTGTCGTAAGTATGAGGTAACATCAGTATATTAAAGACAGTTCCATTATGAGTCCCTGCATGTTAAATACCACGTACACGCATGACATGTAACCTCTTACTGTAGCTTCCAGATAAAAATTAATGTTTTTGTTTTGCAGTACGACTTTGGTAACTCACCCATGCGTGTGTGCATGTAAATGTTTGTGTGTCTGCGTCTGAGGATCCTGTGGCGCCTGTGGGTTACGGGATAACACACGAGGACACACAAAGAAATTAAATGAAAGAAAAAGACCGAGGATGGTTTAAATTTGATGGGAAGATCAGAGGGGGATGAGTGGTTGACGAACCACAACAATGATGAGAGAGACGGAGAAAAGGAGGATTAAATGAGGATGCACTTTAATGATGCTCCACATAAAACAACTGTCAGCTTGATAGATAGATAAGGAAACAAAGAATAAGACGATGAATTAGAGGTGTAGAGAAAATTATAGAGATGCAAGAAATACACCATGAGAAAAAGGAAACAAAATAGCAGAGGTAGAACTGAACTGAAGAAAGAAAGACCGACAGAGAAAAGAAATACAGATGGGAAAGAATGAAGAGAAAAAGAAAAAGGGAAAAGATGAAAAGGACTGTGCGGGTGAAAAGTTGAAAGAAGGCAGCAAGGAAAGGAAAGGAGGAAATGAGGAAGGAGAGGCAGATGAAAAAAAAAGATGGCAGAAGCGTTCCAGAGCAGACCAGTGGGGATAATGAGACAGAGGACAACTAACCAGTACCAGACTGCCTGTGTTGGTTTCTACACACAATCACACACACAAACCACAAGGCCTGCGTTATATTTCAACAGTAGCAGAGAGAAGGGGTCAGACTTTCCCCTTCAGAGAGCACTTGGATAAAGGAGAGTGACGGGAAGGGATGCGATGGAGATTAGAGAACTGCAAATAAAGATGATCAGTATGGGAAGGTTAAAAGAGAAGCTGAAGACACGACAGGAACAGAGATAAAAGGCCAAAGGTTATATGAAGGAGGGGAATGAAAGAACATTGGGTAGAAGAGAGGAAGACGTGGGAGGAATAAATGAAAGAAAAGGAGAAGGAAAAGAATAAAAAAGGGAGGCAGGTGATGAGAAGAAAAATAAAGTGAGGATGAGGATGAGAACAGAAGGAAAGTCAGGACATTTCACTGAGGATGGAGGAACAAGAGAAGACAATAGTAAACAGGAAGCTGAGGGAGGATGAAGGACAAAACAGGATGAAGATGAGAAAAGAAGAGTGAAAGGGGTTTAAAGGAGAAGAGGAGGGTGAAAGAGAACAGAAAGGAGGCGAGACTATGATAGGAAACAGAAAAGGGTAGAAAGAATTCAAACTGCAACACTGAAAGGGAAATGTTAAGGAGCTGGGGATGGACTAGAAACATGAAGGAGAATGACTGATGATAAATAACGTGAAAAATAACGACGAAGAAAAAGGAAGAATGGAAGAATGACAACAGGTGACAGTAGAGAGGAAAATGTGAGGAGCAGAAAAAAGAAGCTGTAGGAATAATGTTATTCACACAGACAAGGGCGACAGGAATCCGAGCTTGGAATCCTTTTCCAAACATCAGACGTCCTCCACAAACTCACTGTCTTTGAATGTCACTTAAATATCCTTAATAGGCCAATCAGTGGTTTTCCACGTTGTTACCCATTAACCTCAAACCTTGCACGCGTTTCAAAGCAGGCCAACTTGTCGTCACTCGTTTTTAGCAGGCAGCCTCTGATTTGAAATATTTATAGTAAAGACTCTTTCACTTAATTCTGATAAATACCATTATTCTATTTTAGTGAATATTAGCTTGGCGTAGCTTCACGCTAGGGCAGGACATCCTTGACCATGTGCCCTTATTACACGCGGTTAACTGGCCGAAATACGTACAGTAGCTATTTACTCGCTGTGAAGGATTTCAGCTCAGCTCAGCTTTCCACAGGTGAGCAGCGAGTTTTCATATTTAGTCTTTATGATACACTAACACAGCTACAAAGGCAATAAGAGAGAAATTGAATGTTCTAGATTAAGACAGTCGGAACATTTTCCAAACCTTCACTTCAGTGTCTGACCGTAATTTTGCACTTTGCATCTTTTGTCCTCTTCACATTTTTAGTGAATTTGTTGAAGTCATGACATCATCAACATGACCTGGAGTTGACAGTTATGTGAACTAGACCCCAGCAGTGTTTTTTGTGTTTAAAGACTTTGCATTTTCTCAGTCGAGAGAAATTAACTTTATGCTTTTACACTCGGATGTTAGAAAACCTCGGTTGGCATGTTTACAAAACAGGTTTAATAAACAGTTCATGGAGTAAATCTGAATGAAACTGACATCATAATAAATACTGCAGTACAAATCAAAGGTAATTGTTTTCAGCAGGGTCTGCTCTGCTGACATTATAAAAACGCTTCCAATCCGGTTTGGCTTTGCATTTCAGACCTGCATGGACTTTGTAGTGCAGTACTTGTTCCTGTGATAATTACCACAGCTGGTAATGTTTTGGGCTGGAGTGCTCTTCTCTAATATCTGAAGATTTCTCTCTTCTAATATTTTGGATTTTTTTGAATAAGTACAATTTTTTTGTACACAAAATAAAGTGGAAATTACTAATTAAATCTCAATTTATACGTTTCAGTGGTAAACAGAAGTTTAGCTTCAGTTTAAATGTCACCTTTACAAAACAAACGCAAGCAACAGCATCTTGCAGCCTTTGTTGTGGTCACGTCCACTAATTGCTTCTCTTTTCACTGGCTTTCAGTAGAGTCGGGCCCAGCAGACATGTGCCCCTGCCAGTAATGTGACACTGAACAGATTGAAAGTTCCCAGATGTTTTAGTAAATTAGGAACCCTTTGTAAAAGTGAAACTACATTTTCGAGCTTTTTTCAAAGGTTTACATTTGTCAGTATGTCTGGGAACAGAAACCCATTTTGGGGAACCAGTCAGCCTCAGCTGTTTGTCTTAATATAATGTGGTGTTGTTCACACTGAACTGAATGGTTTTACCTGGTCGGGGACAAGTGGCTCCTCATCATCAATATCAACAAAAACCTCCCCAGAAGTTGAACGAGGCGCCTCACCTGCACAAACAAACCCACAACAGAAAGAAAGCTCGACTTTGTACGTGTGTCTCTTTAGCAGACATGTTTATTCTCACTTGCGCCTCCGTGTCTTACGTCTCCATCCCCCCTCCTCCTCATCCTCCTCCTCTGCTCCTCGTTCCTGCTCTGGGTTGCACCAGTACTCCTCCATCGAGCGGACGGTGCACTGACCAACCACCGGCTTCCTGCCAAACTGCCGGTTGTCTATGACTTTGATAACGATTGGTGGCATATAGAGATCCTCCCGGGGCAGTCTCTGGAAGAACAAGAGAAGAAAGAGAAACGCATTTAATAATGAAATGTTAAATGCGAATCCACTTTAAATTTAACTTCACCACTTTCAGTGTTTTATTAGTTACTTTAGCTTAACTCACACTGACTTGAATATGAGGCAGCCAAATGCCTGCTGTACCTCAAGTCATTACGGTATGTAATGAAAATCAGACCATGCCCTCATCCATCAGAGACAACACAGGCTCCTCCCTGAGGCCACTACATAGTACAGAGTAAATGATTCTGTATGACACAAACAAAAACATGTCTAGTCAGCTGGTTCAAAAGCTCAGTCTCTATTGCTGCACCAGTAGTTGTAGTTGTCATTTTCAAGCAAATGTTACTGTAATTTTCTGTAGCAGTAAGTAGGTCAGTACAAAGACAAGCAGACCATCACTTGATCTGTCTGGCTTGCTGAAACTCTCCCGGTGCTGCTGATACTGAAAGACTGCACCTGTGCTGTAGGTGTATCATGTCTCACAGCTGTCAGAGCTCTAACGTGGTCAGCTTGACTTAATTTGACTTGTCAGCTGAGGCAATGGCTGACTTCAAATCTGATCCTGCTGCACCTACAGTAAACCAGCATTAAGCTTTTTTCAAGCCTTTACAGCAGCTACAGTATATGTAAAGAAAATATCCCCATAATTCTCCCATTTAGCCAAAGGAAAAGAAATGAGCCTGCAACTGAAAACCATTTGACCTCCTGTTTTAAACGAGCTTAAGTGGGTCTGATGATACTAAAGTCACACAATAAACAGAGAGCTGGCATGAGGCGGTTAGGCTCTTCAAAGCGTTGCGTTTAAGGAAACTATGCCTGTGACATTTTCGCATGCCCCAGTGGCATATAAAAACACTTGCACAGGCAAACTAAGCCCTTAACTAAGTTACAAGTAAATGCTTGGACCAGGTTCCTGCACTGGATTCTAGAGGAAAAACAAATGCACCCTTCCACTGTCCGGTTTGGGCTGTCACACCCCTGTGGTGGTCATCACAGCAACCGCAATCGTGTTAACATTAAACTGCCACAGCCAAAGCAGCATATAAGTGATTTTAATGGAAAAATATGATTTTTTCCATCCTCCAGTTAAAGCTGTCATAACAAAACAGAGAGGTGAACAAGTCCTCATCTTAATATTGTTAACATTAAATTCTCAGAGTCCATTTTTTGGAGCTGCTGTTTGGAAAAATGTGTAAAATAGTTCCATATATTTATTCATCTTAGGTGGAATGTAGTGGTGGAGAGTCCCAGAGGACACATTTAGGTTTGAGGACTAAATAACGACTGCATTGAGTCTAGAGGTTTGGTTGTTTAGGCTAAAAAGCTGCTATTATCAGTCATCTACCGTAAGCTGCGCTGCTCACCGCTATGGTTCCCTTACAGCATCTTTAAGCTCATTGTTTGAGATTCTACTGTCATACTGTCATTTTGGCGACATTCAGCAGATGTTTCCAGCAACGTATTAAGACAGACACCCCCTACATATTGATTACTGCTCCCTGTAGAACGGGGGGAACTGAAGACCCCAACAGCTGAAGGGCTAAAAGCCAACTAACTGTCAGGTCATGTTAGTAAGTGCAACTGGATCTTCTGGTGCCTTTGATTCTGTTCACTCGCTTGTTTGGTTGAATCAATGGGCTCATCTTCTGGTCCCGTTGCTGAAAAGCTCACGCTGGCTGTAAAAGTCTGTATTAACTGAGAGAGAAACAATTGGTCGTGTGGGATTTACGTCTTGTTGCTGCTGCCTCCATGTGGCCAGAAAATCTGTTATTGCAGCAATAAGTTTCCTGATGTTTCGCAAACAAAGACAATAACGCATCAATCTGGTCAATCAACACCAGTCATTTATGGCTGAGAACAGACACAAAGGATTTGATTCCCAGGGTTTTTCAGCCATGTCACTATTTGATTCTGTCCACACAATAACCAGTTAAGAGGAATGTCAAATGTCACATTGTTTGTTTGCTGTGACAATAAAGCACATAAAGCCTTTTACTGTTTAACTGAGGGCAAGAGAAAGCAGCTGTTCTTGCGGCAACACTGATGTTTTTTAATTTGCCTGAGTAAGCTGTGACCTATTCCTTCTCGGAGGAGTTGCCTCAGCTCCTGGATGCCGCATAAACAGCATACTTAACTGTAGCTTCCTGTGGTTCACTGTAATGTGTAGTGGAGCTTAGGACGCCAACTGTTGTGTTGACTCACACAAGTATGGCAGGAAAGAAAAAGTGCACAACAGACTATCACTGGCAAATTGAGCCAAAAAGTGGTTTGTATCAGCTTTGTAACTTGTAGTTTCGAGTCCATAAAATTTTCTTCACGCAGTTGCTTCTGGTGAGCCACTACAAGACCTGTCAGCTCAGACTGCTAAACTTGTATTACTCTATATACTGCTACTGTATGTTCAGTTTAATACGAAATAACAATTTCTGCTCTATCAATAATGAGAAAACCCTTTTCTTACAACCTCATATACAATTCACACCTTCTGATCAAAGTCCTTCACTCTCTGTGTGGTAGACAACCAGCAGCATTCATGCTTCCACCACTGATATTATTGTGGCCTTGCTAAAGAAGATGACTGAGAGTTGTGATGACTCGCCACAACATAGCACAACCCCCAGCAGCCATGACAGTGGAGGGCCACAGCGCTGATTACAACGTGTGGATACGGTGCATGGACAGACCGGCGCGTGGACTTCTCACCACATCGAGGATGAGCGTGTTGACGTCGAAGTTGGGCTTCTTCTTCACACTGCGGATGACACAGCTCTGGACCATGGTTCCTCCACACTCCACCTGCAGACTCGGGCAGGTAACGCTGGCCAACTGGAAACTCTTCAAATTACGAACACCCCAAGCCAAAATCTGAAAGTGAATCCAGCAAACAAAGTCATATTATATTTACATATATTATACAGTAACATATATACTTCTTACAGGCCAAAGATGTTTACATTACAAACATATCAGCTATGCTGAAGTTTGGGTCGTATGACACAAAAGGTTTTATGTTTTTTGGAGTTAATGTATCTACATGTTGTAAATACTGTACCACATATAAAGGATGAAGTTAATGTCAATCAGTCATGACATCCAGCATAATACAGCTGATGCTAATCGTTGTGAGTGATACTGTACCTCAATGGCAGTTCTCTGCAGGACGGGTTTGATTCCCTGTGGAACCATGAAGACGTTGGGTTCCCTCTGAGGCGGCGGGCACGGAAGGTCAGACTCCTCCGGCTGACGACAGAAGGAAGTTCAAGCAAGTTTAAAAAACATATCAGTATAAACATAAATATAATAGAAATACATGCTATTAATCACCAGGCATCTGCTTGTCTGTTTCACGTAACATGAATTATTGTATTAACCTACTGTTATATGTTATAAATATTATAATCAATGTTAAATCAGCACAAACAAACATTCAAGTCAAAAACAAATACAGTCTCCATTAAAAAGCTTTGAAAAGCGTTAAGGGTTAGATGTAAATAGTCAGAGTGGAGAGTAAGCGTGTTTCTGCATTTCCACTTTGTACCAATTGCTGTAGGTTTTCAGGGAGGAATCCTGGAAACATCAACTGAAGAAGGAAGATGAAGGAAAAGTAGAAACAGAAGAAGCAAAGGTAAAAGGAAATTAATTAACGAGGGGAAAAATACCTGCAATAAATATAGTAACAGAAGAGACAGTTAACATATCATCAGGTTTAGCAACACTGTGGGAGCTTTTCTTTATTTCTTTAATATATATAATATATGTTGTACTTTAAAATACCAGATATTAATATAACCAGCTGCCATTGTGGTTTTACCTCGTCTAGAACGTGGGTGGAGGTCACGATGTCTCCCTGCAGGTGAGACAGAAAGTTCAGAAGAAAGCTTTACATGCTGGAAATGATAAACAAATAAAAAGATCAATGAAGTCAAAATGAAACATATGGAGCAGAAAAGTGGGAAGTTAAAAAAACTACCTCTTGACCTGGCATATGGTGAATTGCTGGCTGTAGATGCAATAAGAAGACAAACCGATGTTACTAATTAATGACAGATGATGTTTTAAATCAGTGAATTACAGTTGGGATCGTCATCGCTGAGTGACAGATATTAACCACGCAAATGACCCACAAGAATGTTTGCTCATCCTCACAAGCTTAAGCGTCCACATTAATTGTGGTTAAAGACAAATCGCATTGATGAAAAGAAGCGCAACAAACCCAACGCAAATGGGAGAAGGTTAGGAAACAGGTGTGAGGACGATCCCTCACCTTTTCTCTGCGTATGAGCTGAAAGGCTGCCAACAGCTCGCCAGCGTTTTTATCCCTTTGCTGAATTGGGAACCAGGACAAACGGGGGGAGGGAGTGAAGGTGGGCTGGCACACACAGCGGCCCATGAACTCGTCTGCACCCTGGACATTTAGGATACTGTATTTACCATTACAGCCAGGAAGTAGAGTCTGAGGTACTGCAGATAAAGTCATACTGTATGAAGACATTTCACACATATCATACGCACTCACATATGTATCCTCATCATAGAACTCAACCACCACATTTGGAGGACTGGCCATCATTGCATCAGGGTTCCCAAAAATCTCAATCTCGTAGAAGATGAGCGTCTGATCCCAGGTGGGATTCAAAGTGTTTCGCACCGTCACCGTCCTCTGGGACTGATGGAGGAACGACACAACGGCGTAGGGATCTGGAGAGAGAGAGGAGCTACAGCATAAAACCGTCGTCCACGCACTCGGCATCTGGCCAGCGAGCACAGAAATCACAAAGGATCTCTTACAAGTGCAGTGCACCAGTACAAGCTTATGTAACCGTGTGTCCGCACCACCACAGCATCCCGTTAGGTGACATCGGCATCTTGGGAATGCCGAGCTCACGACGGAGGGCTGGGAACGCTGCTCAGAGAGGTTTGTTATTCCCAGTCATAACCACACACACACACAGAAAATGTGTTTGTTACTCCAGGCAGAGTAAAGAGTCTCTGTGGAGCCGTTAGAATCAGAGTAAACAGAAGCTAAGTTGCATTTTCCCACCAGCCCTCGATTAACCTGGAACTGACACACACACACACACACACTTACATAACCCCACCACCACTGTTTGTATTGCTGTTTATATGAGCTAATGGGCTGCTGGGAATAAACCATAATTGAATGGGTCACCATGGATGGTCTGTCTGTACAGTACGAGTATAGACATGAACCCAATGAAGAATGAGAAGAAATGAGAGCGAGGGGGGAGGAGGGGGAAGACAGAGGGATGAGGGAACACAAGGAGAGAGAAGACAGGAAAATAACAAAGACGAAGAGAACGATGGGAGGAAGGAGAACTGCTAAATGTGGGAATTTAGATGATCACCCAAAATACATTTTAAGTACAAGACAGAGAGCCTTTGATTGGTGACTCAGTCTTTAATCATGGTGGCCTGTAACACCAGATGAAGAGAAAACTGCAGCCCATCCATCAACTGTACTCGCAGCGTTATACTGTGTGAGTATGTGTGTAAGCAAGAGTCCCAGTGATTTATAATGTCAGTCTGCTGCCAGGATGCTCTTTCTCTCGGAGGCTCTCTTTAATAAACCTCGCTTCATCTGTACCTTCATCTGTCTTCTCTCTTCCTCGCTTATTCTTCTGTTTTTGCACGAGTCTGCGGTAGATCTGTGATTAACTCACATCCACAGTAGCTCTAGTTTCCACGGCCTCGTCAGATTAAAGAGCTGTTTCTTCTACGTTGCTTTGTTTTTTCTTTCCGTCACTTTCTTCTGCCTCTCGCTCCCTAAATGTCTCAGTTCTTCTCCTTTGCAGTAAAATAATACCAAATAAATTCTCTGCTCTTTTAGAATAATACAGCAAAAGAGCTTTTATGATGCTTGGTGCCAGAACAACACAATCACATTTTGAAATATTACTTAAACGTTACTGGGCCCAAAATCAGGCACTTTCTCTAAAGCTTCCGTATCTTCTCATGGTGTGTTTAAAGGTAGTGCGTTGCTCTGGAAATATTTTTGTTAGAATTAAACTTTAGGACGAAAGAAAACCTGTTTACAGTTCATACAACCTACAAGTAAAGTTTTCTGGTCATACTGACCTCAGTACTAGGACATAAAGGAAACAGCACATGATGTTTGTATGACGGCCTCTTTCGTGTTTCTTTCACCTTCTCCCTACTGATGGCTAAGGCTGAGTTTGTTCATTTTCCTCAAAGCCACCAGGTGGTGTTACCAGCTACTGAGACATCGCAGGCACGCGGTGACGATGATGCATCGGATTCGCTCGTCATTACCTGAGAAGCTGTCTTTGTCCATGGCCAGCATGTCCCTGGCTTGGTACACGTAGCAGCGCAGGTGGTAACGGGTGCCACCTGTGCAACACACACACAGACGCTTTACTTCATACTGACAACCTAAGATGCTGAAGGAAACTGTGCACATGTAGCAAAAGGGCAGGAGGGAGGAAGAGAAGAGACAAAAATATAAAAGCATGCGTTGTCTCACGGTCAAAGAAACAGGAGATGGTCGGCCTGTTGACGCCAAACGTTGTGGTGACTGATTTGTCATCGTTCTTGTCTTCTATACTGCTCTGTAAGAGGCAAAGAAGAAGGAGGCAGCAGATGAAGGTAAAAGAATTAAAAGTAGGATTAACATCACATTCAGAAAGAAAAAGAAAAGAAACCCAATCACTGCAGCCTTTCTGCAGATCCTTCAAAATAACACCTGTCATAGTTTAGGACTCTACCGTGAGCGTAAACATAAACTCTTTGGCTGGGAGCATGGACTAACACATGAACTAGCAGAGGAAGTTGTGGTGCATCCTAAACGCCATATTATTATGCACTTTAGTTGTCAGAATGTGATCAACTAAAATCCAGAGGAGCTCCACTCCCACCAGAGAACACTCCAGAGCAAAGATGGCGGCCGGGCCCGTCTTCTCCAGCGGCTCCATGCGGCACCTCCACCTGCGCCTCCTGAAACTGTCCGTCTTCCTCGGCTTCAGGTGGAACTTCCAGCCAAACAGCGACGCGTACTCCCAGCCCTCCCTCTCCGTCTCATCCGGACGCTGCTGTGAACACACATTCAAGTTTGTCAACGCTTTGCGCGTCACATTTCCAACAGGTGGATTAAGTCATAACTTCACAGAGGGCCCGTGTTGACACACAGCTTCTGAGTGGTCTGCAGGCTGAACACTTCTCGGGTGAATTTGAACTCTTACATTCTCCAACTAGTATAAAGTGGAGAGAAACTTTGCTCATTTGTGCAGCTCCACTTCCATCTAGTGGACAGTGAAGGTACCTTCAACTACAAATAAAAGAGTGACATAAAACTTCTACAATGTGTGTTGCTTAAACAAAAGAAGTGAATATTACTGAGGCGTAATAGAGGAGGATATGTAGCTTTATGTTTCCTAAGACCTACTGTTTGGGTCAAAAACATCCTACAGAAATGTGGCACTGTGTCTACTTTTCTGAGAGCATCCATCTTCTGCTGGTCTCGACGTCTCAGCCGTATCCATCGCCGCCGCCTGTTTGTGTGGTACATCTTTTCTGCCGGCACCCACGACTTCGGGCGGCGGTCTGGCGGGATGGTGAGGCCATACTCCCATCCTGCACATGCCCACACAGACACACACATACATTGTAGTGTTGCGAGTCAGCTTGTGAAAAGAGTATGCAGGTGGTGTGTGTGTGTATGCACCTTGGTCATCCACAGCCCTGTTGAGATCCTCGCTCCACTCAACGTCATCCCACGCCCAACCAGGAGGACACTCCACCTCGTCTTTTGGCACCGCCTTCTCTCCATTCTGAAACACACACATACACATTTTATACGCGACAGATCGTCCAGTCAACTCAGTAATGAGTCCAGAAACGTCTACACACATACCACGTCGGTGTACCCCTCTGGCATCCCGATCCACTGTCCACCCGGCAACCTCATCTGGTTCTCAAAGACTTCCTCTGTGAAGGTCATGTGACCAGCATCCACATCAAACAGCATCCTGAGCATTGACAGCACACGAAGCTGCTTAAAGTTTGGATCACGACAAAAGATAAATGCGTGTGTTGGTTCAGACTCACGTCTTCTCAGGGCTGATGTACCAGTCTCCAGCCCAAGTCCAGCCAGGTGAGGGTTTGAAGCTCTCCTTGGGCAGCTTGATTCTTCCAGTCACATCGCTAAACTTGGGGTAGGTCAGACCTGTAGTTCCCCAGCTGCCCACCAGGGCCAGTCGGGTCTGGTTCTCATACTAAAGTACGAAAGAATGAGAGAGACAGACACGGACAGTATAAGACACAGGGACTGTAGCAACGATAACTACAATAGCAGAAGTAGCAGTAATTAGTAGAAGCTTACAAGTTGCAGCAATGGACTGTGTGTTTCCTACCGTCTCAGCGAAGACAGACAGTTTTCCTTCAGCGTACTGGTTGAAGTGTTTCACATCAGCAGACAGTCCAAACCACACTTTGACTCTCAGCTGAGCAGGAAGTTTGGCTTCTCCCCCACTGCCCTGTGGGTACTGCACCACACACACAATGGCTGTGTTTGGCTGATTTCAGCATGCAGGTTGTGTGTATCGTATGCGTTCGTTGGCGTACCTTGAGGAAGACCGTCTGCAGCTGCCCACAGTGTTTCCCACAGTGCTGCTGGGAGTAGATGACAGTGTGTGCTGGGATGCGGTGGTACGCCACCCTGCGGTCGCCCTGCAGCATCCAGATCACGATGTCTGGAAGACTGTTCTGAGGCTGAAGGACAGGTGGAGAGGAACTTGAATCACTTCCTCAACAACTGTTCAACTGTTGTAAGTTTGTACAACTTTTATGTAAGTAGTAGCCAACGCCAGCCCAGCTGTAACTGATTGCACATAGTCATTTAATCACCTCCTCGGCCATTGTCCTCAGCCTGTTGGCCCAGTCCTCAGCTTGTTCCAGCACCGTGGAGAGCTCGGTCGCTTCGCCGTGCTTCAGAGCAAGCGCTGCTGCAACAATCTGCTGCAGGTGCAAAGTACGGATGTGCCTCAGATTGCGGTCCAGAGGGGTTGTGCACGGCCACTGGTCGAGGGAAGGCAGCTCCTCACTGGAGAAAGAAGGAGAAACCAGTAGAGGTGGGAGGCAGGAACAAACAAAACACAAGAACAACAAACAGACAGTGTGACGTAACAGAGGCTCGACAATTATAAAGATCACGGCACGAAAAAAGTTTTGTGTTGTGTTTAAACATGAACATGAATCTAGTACTTATGCACTGCAATATGTCAATCCCAGCGCTTTAAATGCACCATTCTAATAATATATTCAAATATTTATCTGGACAGAAGCTGCTGCTGAGGGCTCATTAACCAGCACTGCCAACCAACTCAGCGAGGCCAGAAATGTTAATATAATGATGGTTCGAAAAGAAAAAGATTGAAATCTCCACGAAGACCGTTTAATTTAATTAATGCACTAATTGAAATATGTTGTTGTTAAGCTGTTCACTGCATCATTAGAAAAAGCAAGGAGAAGGAAACGTGTGAGACGAACCAGGGTGTGGTCAAAGAAGAAGCAAGGGGGAGAATAGTGCCCCCTGCAGGTCGCAGTGACTGACACCGACATGACAATGTAGGTGACTGAAAAAGGTTTTATTTACATCTACCCAGCAGGGCAGGACATGTGGTGGTGAGTGCACACCAACAAATAATCTGTGCCTTCAGTCTTGTCCAGATGTGGTTTAGCTGTGGTGGAGTAGGTGGAGGCTGGTAAACACACTGGGGGGGTAATATCTTTGGAAAGTGACTGTTTTAAAAGTGTTTGTTCGATTTTATGATGCTTTGTATTCCATCACGCACCGTGTCCACACCTGAACAGTTGCGTTTGTTTACCTGCAGTCTGTGATGACCTGCTCCAGCAGCTCCACCACCCGCAGCTCCACCTGCTCCAGGTCGCTGCCTGCCTTCACCTCCAGCTGCACCCGCTGCAAGTTCAGCTCCTGGGCACAAACACGCACACACATTCACATGAGCACGCTACACACGCATTAGATCGAGACACCGCATCAGACCCACCAGTCTGTCTATGACGGCCAGCAGCATGTTGAGAGCTTCGATCCGCGGTTTGACATCTTCCCACTGCGACGACAGAACCACCACCGGTTTAACGTTTCCCCATGGGAGGTAGTAGTAGTGGCAACCTGGAGCACACAAAGTAAGCACGAAGACAACACAGCCACAATATGAGCAGGCTGTAGAAAATGGCCCACACGAACTAGAACCGTACAAAATAGAGCAAGTATTTAATGCTTTATACAAATGGAAATGTTGATTTCCTGGACTACAGGTCATTAAATGCCACGACTGCTGACCCACCGTCAAACACTGCCCTGCTGAACTGCGTGGTGGAGGCCAGAGGAAGACAGGTGTAGTCAAACTTGTTGCCGTAGTTACCGATGCTGACCTCAAACTGGATGGCGTCGTCGACGTCCTGGAGCAAGGTGGCAGAGTAAAACGCCACGAAGAGAGAGAACTTCCTCTTCCTGAGAAACTTCTGTAGGATGCAGAGGACAAAAGGAAGGAGAGTCGGGTTAAGGGAAGCGAACATCCAACAGGTTTGTTATGGTTTGTGGTCTCACCTCCACAATGAGCAGATCGTCTGATGGTATGTCTTCAGTTTTCTGTTCCGGCTTGTCCACCAGCTTTGTGGTCAGTTCTAATAAAACACGACCACGGTATGCAACGCCCTCCCCCTGTCACACAATATGAACCACCGTCTGTCACTATCGTACATGAGATATGCTTTTTTGAACAAATTCATTCATACATTAACGTTCGGTAATATGTAATAACATGTAATAAAGCGTCACAGTGTAAGTGTGTGGACTGGTGAAGTTACTTTTCCGTGATTCAGAGCTTCGTGCGGGTCGTTGAAGGCAGTAAACTCTCTGGAGCTGCCGTACAGGTTGACGAAACACGGACCAAACGTTGGCAGGAAACCGAGGCTGTCGTCAACTGCAATGACACCAAAAATGACAATTGCTGTTATGGTCAGCGTGGCTGAATGTTTGAGCAATGATCAAAATGAGGAACAGGATGATTAAACAAACTGAAATGATTAACAGAGAACTGATTTCAATGTTTATGCTGAATTTAGACATGATTTAAACAGGGATAAAAGGAGACAGTAATTATAATTATAATATCAAAGGAGTGTTTCACACAAATAAAGGAGTGATGGGGAACGTACTGCCTGAGTGGACGGTCCGTGGGCTCAAGTCATCTGAATGCGTAGAAAGGAAGGACGATTCAGAATCACAGACACGTTCACAGAACCGGAACAGGTTCGAACACCATTCAAACACAAACAGATGCATTCAGCAAACTAGATTCATGTAAATCACAGAGACACTAGTTCTTTAGATTTTACTCATAATTCATCCTTTCTCTTTTTAACTGTGATTTATTTCACAACATCTCCACACACTGCAGAGCCTGAACTGAAGTCATGCAAAACCTGAGCGACACAACTGTGAAAAAACCTGAAGAACAGCAACGCAAGCAATGAAAGTATTCACCAAACCCAGCAGCAGGTTAGTTTCATACATTTCACTGACAAAATGCACAAATGCACATGCTACAGTACATCAGGAGGGTGTGTAGAAGCTAAAACCGCTGACACACCCATCAAACAAAGTCAGCTTGTGACTAAAGAGGCACTAGCCAAGCTGAAAAGCATCTTCCACACAAACTGTTATGACAATCTACAGTCACACCTACTCCGGCTGAAACATTTAGTTACTCGTCCAGCCTCAAAAGGTCAAACTGACAAACCCCTCATCGCGACGTACTAACAGTGTCGATCAAACCCGCTGAAGCATTCCACCTGCTTTCTCTGTCACCACCGCAGTCACACAAGCTTCCATCATTTTGGGTTAAACTACACAAACCACAGGTGTCATTGAAACCCAAAGGCCACGTTCAAACCATACAGATTAAGTACAATCCGTGTAAATCCAGCCCATTTCAGTACAAATAAATCTGGTTCTCTCCAGTGCAGCCCAGACCAGGTTCTCGTTACTCACCGTCTATTTCTCCACCAGGGGCAGAGACCTTGGACATGCACAGGTGGGTGGTGCCGATGATGTCATTGGGACTGCCTCTATCCCTAGATTAGAAAAAGACGTCAGTGTAGAAAACCTGCGATGATTTTAAACATGCTTTAGTGTGAATGTCTTCATATTCTGCAGAATTTTGTGATTCACCAGTCGATAATTCTGATCCTCATCTTCTCACACATGGAGGGAAACTGTGAAGGACAAAGGAAAACGTATTTACTGACTAACAAGGTGTCACAGCAGCACAATGAGGTGATATTTTTTGTGTCTCACCCTGACAGGCAGTGACAAACTCTGGTTCCAGTGTGGATTCGCGTTTTTCTCCAGGGTCTTAGTGACGATCTGAAGATGCCAGAAAGTTAGATCTACAGTGGTCATTTTGCATTGGGCATAAAGTGATGCTAGGCTCAAATGAATTGAGATGTCGACATGTCATGCGCACCGTTTTGCCAGCAAAGTGGATTTCAACAAAAGGATCCACAAGATTTTTTCTATTGCTGTCAAAGCCAAAAATCTGCTTCATCCCATCTATGAAGGCATCATCCACTGCAGACAGAGAGGAGAAAGCAGTGAGTCACCTTCAGATGTCATTAGTAATAATAATAAACACAGACTGTATAGACTCACTCTGTGGCAGGTCTTCAGCTCTGAAGATCCTCAGTGTGAATGTGGCTCCTCTCAGAGAAAGACCAGCAGGCCTCAGCAGGTTTGCTTCTATGTCTTCTTTATCCTCCGCACACTCGCGTTTATCAGCCTGTATCAAATAGTTGAATCTTAATGTTTACTTGTTTTATTTGTTAAGCTCTTCGCAGGAGTCTTCCCAACACTGATCTGGCACAGGAACAGTCCTACTTAAACCTCTGGCCTCTTTACTTTTTTATACGCCGGAACAGAACCGACACGATGATAAAGTTTTTGGTTTTTTATTATTGTTTCGTTCGATAAAAATGACTCAACCTCACTCACCGGTGGCTCGTCTCCAGCTGCCAGAACGAACAGGCTGACCTTCAGGTAACCCTTCACTCCGGCAGAGAGGTCGTCAGGGTCGCAGAGCAGCAGCCACTTTCTCAGGAAGCAGTGTCCTACAAAGTGGAGCGTTGACTCAAACATGAGGCGAAGTGCAGAAGTCTAATCCGCAGACTAATAACACAGAACTAAGACAAATACTTTGACCTGGTGACGATACAAATGACAAACACATGAATACTCACTGTGCTCATTGTAGATGGTGCCAACATCCAGCTGTGACAATAAAACAGATTCAGTTGTGCAAAGACAGGATACACAGTCCAACAAATTATACACAATATACAGTATCTCTGGACTGAAACGGTTCACTTACCTTGAACTCCCCAATCACAGCATCGGTTCTGAGCGAGCGAGAGTCGCACACCTAAAAGAGAGACAAGATACAGGCCGGTGAATGTGTTTAAAATACTAAATGTCAGAGTATGTGCAGCATGTGTTTAAAGTTATTTTATTAGCATATAGTAAATACAAGTTCAACCTGAAAGAACAAAAATGAGATTAAACCATCAGACTCACAGTGATGAAAAGTGGTTTATCAAACAAATCTGATGGCGTCTCGAAGAAGTTCAGGAAGAACGTCTGTTGGAGGGAAGTGAATACAACTCAAGGTGTGACAGGCAGACATGCAGTACTGACTGTGCACTAGCAAAGACTCTAGGGTTTATCTACCACAACCAAACCATCAGAGTAATGCCAGCAAAAACACATTTACCTCATCAAAGAAGGGGTTGTTGCCTTTCCTTATACGGGTCCTCTTGGTTTGCCCTGCTACCGTTACCTTGACAACAGGGTTGATGTTGATGCCTGGTAACTGTCGCGCCTCAATGACTCGAACACGAACCTGGACAGGATGACATCCACCGTGACACAGAGACTAATCAAACAAAGCCTTTCACTGTCTGTCTGTCTCGCTTCATCACTGGCACTGACACCATCTCCAAACATCCACGTGAAAGGCTCTACCTGTAAGTCCTGTGGCTTGTTGGACAGTGGTTTAGATTGATTGCTGACCCCTCTTCTCCTCTTCCTCAGCCCTCCCTGGGTGTTGTAGGAAGGCGGAGAGCGTTTGGGCGTCTGGGCAGTGGGGGACTCCTGACCTGGGGGCCCCTGAGGACCAACTATCACCATGGATTGTCCATCGTCACCTCCCTGGTCCTCTGGGGCCTCCAGCATCATCATACTCTCTGTATCCTCCTCACCCAGAGTGTCTAGAGAAATCACTGCATAGAGACACAAACTAAATAAAAATAAAATAAAATCACCTGCTTTTCTTGTATATCGTCATGGACTGTGGTGATGCTGATAGTGGACACTTTGGACAGAGCAAAACAACAGCAAATTATGTTACTTGTTACAGTGTCCATCTCCACAGTGGGGTTGTTGTGTGGTAGGGCTTCAGGCTGGGAAGGAGGCTGTAATACTGGGGCGAATCCAGCAGGATGGACGTAAGACACCTGCAGAGTCAGTGTGGCCTAAAGACGAAACACACACGAAGGCTTGAATATGCTTTGTGATACTCACTGTCAAAATCAGTTTAGTGAAAGTAGGATTAAAAACATAACAACAAGAAGAATTCAGTATGAGAAGATCCTTGTTATACTCCCAGTGAGTCATGTTGCAGTTTAAATGCCTGTTCACGCTTAGTTTCTAATCGGTTTATCCTTGAGTCCAAACATAATCACATTGTTTTTCTTTAGATATCAGGTTTACAAGCATTGGACAGACAGACGGACAATATGTCTCAGAAAACAACATAATGGCTCAGACCACAGCTGGAGCAGAAGCATATTGTACAGAACAAATATCAAGGAAATATTTAACTTGATAAATTCACTAAAAACTAGCTGACCAGGGAAAAAGTAAACTGAAGAACAGCAGATCATTCTTTTGCATCAAAAACGTGGCTGACTTCAAATTCAAAGAGACAAAAAGAGACATGGGTACGTGCTCTCTATTCTAAGTTCCAGACAGGAAACGAGGAAGGATTTATGACGTGTCAGTGATACAATGAGACTGTAGATTAGTCTGTCTGCAGTCTGTGTGTGTGTGTGTGTGTGTGTGTGTGAGCTCACCCCTGTGTTGTTTTTCTTAGTGTCCAGCAGGGACACAGTGAAGGTGGCGGACAGGCTTGGACAGTTGAGTACATCTCTGAGAGGCAGCCTGCATTCCCCCAGAAACCTAAAGACCAGATGTTTGATGGTTTAAACTAAAGTATTTAACTCCCATTATCTCTATTTTATGACTCTAGTGGTGTAAAACTTATTTTATTTCTTTGGTTCTTCCCTCCAACAGACATTCTTCAGTGTTACCAAAAACACTGAAGCATTTTAAACAACAACTTTAGAGGCAAATTAACACTTTCAGTCCATTCACACATTTGAGCCAGTACCTGTTTCGCCCCATTTTTTCATGGTCTTTGACGACACAGTGCAGCTCTGCGCTGGCGTCCAGAGGAATCCCCTTCAGATCGAATTCAAAACCCTGACAGAGACAAGTCAAAGGACACAGAGCTGCAACCAAACAACCAAAGAACGTGGCAAGAGCATCTCACAATGAGTTACTTGAGTTTGCAGTCATGTGCAGTATGTCACACAAACACCATCCATGAACAACAGAGCTAAGCTTGTCCGTAGCCAGTGAGCTGTGAGCAGGTGAGCAGACCATCACCACGTTAGCAGGTTCTTTAACTCCATTCGCTCCTTAAGCTGTGTACTTAACAAAGGACAAACCTCATTCCAAACAGGGTTGGGGTTGTTCTTGATAACCTTTGTCTTCTTCTTGGACCCTGAAGCAAAATGTAAAAAAGAATAAATAAACAATTAATATCCTGACACATACATGCTGTCTGTAGAGCTGAGGCACATTTCTTAGTTAATTTCTTAACTAATAATAACAGAGGATGAACCTTAAATCTGTTCAATTTAAAGTATGTTAAACGTGTTTTTTCCACTTTTACTCAAACTGTCATGATGTGCAGGTCTGGTTCCTGTGGCAACCACTGGCCCGTCCCACATTAATAATAGACCACGGTTGTGTGTATTATCTTTCTGTGGCTTCCTGTAACATGTAGTTGTAAGAGCTGATTTTCTGTCTGTCGGGCTCTTGACAGGAACTTTACAAAGGCACTTTATCTGCACATAAGACGCACAGATTTATCATCAGCCACTGAAGAACCCTTATCACCTTTCCCCGGACAATTCCCATAATTTCCACAGAGCTTCAGCAGAAGAAAGAAATAGATGCATGTCGACACAGAGATGGAGATTTATATGCTCTTTCCACACGGAAAGAAACACAATGACTATTGTTTGATATTAGCAAGTACTCATTCATTTCCACTGACGAGCCACAGGACCAATCCAGGAATAATAACTAGACGTCATCATCCTCCAATAAGCTAATATCTGCACAACAGCACGTTAAGCACTTACAGTAAAATACTAGTGTGAATACTAGATGTTACTATAGGTGTTATGCGTGGCAAGTATTTGCTACATTGTTATTGACACTACATATATTATCCAAAGGTCGCTGGCCTTCCTGTTTTCCCCAGTCATCACTCAACGTGAGAACAAACGCACACACAACTATAGTGTAACCTCTCCCTCTGTGGAAGGGTGGAGGTGTTTTTAGCATATCTTCCAAGAACGGACGTACGCTCACCAATGTACAGTTTCTGTGTGTGACACTTTGTGTACTTCGTGGGTTAAACTGCAAAAATCTGCCAAGAGCTGATAGAAGCAGGAAATGGTTGGGTCTTCCTGGTTGGTTCAGCTTGGCACAGATTGTGTCATGAGCCATTAATAGAACAGACTGTGAACTACATCTGGCAAAACTAAGTTTAGACCTGAGGCCTGTGTTTGTTTGGCTCCACGTTTGTTAGTCTCAATAGCTAACAAGCAACATTTAAATCCAATAGCAACCAAAAGAAAACAAGGGCTTTGTTTTTTGATTTGGAAGCATCTGACAACAATGGAGCCTTTTTAACTATGACTAAAGTGAATGTATTAACATGACATGTTACGTCAGACAACATACTAAAGAGCAATTTAATTTAAGTTTTTAAGCGATTTAACATCTGACTTTGTCACAGTGATGGAGAAAATTCAGCTTTTCAAAAACAGGAAACCTCTGGGTATTTTTGGTTAAGGGATAAATCAAATGTGTTGAATTTGAACAATGAACGTCTCATTGATAAAACAAAACTGGTGTGTACAGTGTGTGGGCATGTACAGTACAGGCTAAAATTAGCACATGGGAATCTGGGTTGGCAAAGTTTCTGACAAAGACCAAGTGTTGTTATAACTTCTATAACAACGGTTCTGCTGGAAATCCTGTCTTCAACACACAAACACAATCAACGCTGTCACATTGGATCACACACGCTTCATTCCCAGCATAGACAGAAGAAAGAGGCAAAACTCACAGTCATGACGTACAACACATTTCAAAGACAAGTCAACTAAACTGTTCATCAACAGTCATTACGTCTCTCTACATCTTGGTTTTAAACCTGGCTTATGGTCCAATCATTTAATATTAAAACATTATGTCATGTTTTCTGCTGAAGTAGAAGAAGGTGAGTAGATCTAGAATGAACCAGATCAGTCCTTAGCTCAACCAGTGTGTCACTGATCTGTGTATTTCTTCAGCTTCAAATAATAAGTTGACATACTGTAGGAGCAAATGTAGTTTTGCCAATACTGCTTTAATTTCAATACAATAATCATTTCTGGATTGTAGAAAGAAGAAGAGAAACTACCAGGGTCTATTTTGTTGTTTAATTTGTTGTTAATTATTCCTGTGTTTGCATGGTGTCAAAATAAAACCCCATTCATTCATTCACCCATGTATCCAAATCAGCCTCTCCCAGGACCAACCTCCTGGGTACTTGCCTTGGTGATCCAGCCTTACCTGAGAATTGAGGACATTCTTATAATTAAAACAAACTTGTTTGCGATGGCACCAGGAAACTATGCTTGGACAAAGGCAGGAAGTTAAGAGCAGCACTCACCTCATTAGGAAAGTACAACAACAAACCTTTGGAAAACAGCTGCAAGTTGCCAAACCGCTTTAAACTTGTGCCATTTGGCATCGCACCAGGTAAACTGAACAAAAGATGTTATTATATTCTCACAAGCTTTAGTCTCAGACTGGACATTTGGACTCAAGTCACTGGAATCAAATTATTTTTGCCAGACAATCAGCAGCTGTATGAATATTTATCTACAGCAACACGTACGTTGGATTCTCCAGTGGCACGTTAGTTCTCACTGGCGATGATGGAAATGAGCATCATGTAATATGTGTGGAAGTCAACCTGTTAAGGGGGAGCTAACTCCAGATCTATGTACCCTCTAGGATTAGAGGTGACTATGTCTTGTGACTCATGCTGCCTTCAACATATGGTTTGAACCACATTTATACAGAAACAAATGGGGAAAACAGTCCTAACCCTCTTTGTGACAGAGACAATATCTGGCAAAATTCCATCCCACAGGTCAGTCACATAAATAAAATGCTGTGTTAATATGCTGCAGGAAGGGCCTCCAGCATAAAATCCTAGTGGGATGAGCTACAAGAGAATGAGGAAGACAACAAAACGAGGGATGGTCCATGATGTAGTGACAACTGTCCAGCCATCCTTTTTCCTGCTGTGCCTAGCTGGTCAAGCTGTTGCTGGTATGAAATGACAATAAATAAAAAAGTTCTAGAGCAAACGAAGCAGAAATGAATTCAATGTTCTCACTGTACTTTTAACAGCACTGTTACTCTACTGTCCTGTTCACAGTGACCCACTATTCTCTGAATCTTTTCTGCTTACCTCTGAAGGTGACACTAGCCAGAGGGTCAGAGTGCCTCAGGTTGTTGGCGCGCTGAAGAAGGCATCGCAACATGGCCGAAAGTTCCTAAGCTTGAAACCTTGCAGGTTTCAACTTATTCGATTGACCATGTAAGATCCAGGAAGAATTGGTTGAATGACCGGAGGATGCAAAACAATCTGACCAAAAGCAGCAAATAAAACCCACAAGACGAAAGAGAAGCAATTCTCTGAGAAAAAAAAGCAAAAATGTGGTAATAAAAATTTGGTTGAAAAAAAATGTGTTGCTGTTTTTTTCAGTACTAGTCGGCAAAATCAGTCACAGCATCACAAAGACAAGGCTAAACGCAAACGATCCAGTTTGTTCGACAGGATCTGTCTGTATCTAAAAGTGCAAACATGAAAACTCTTCCCCTCAGGTGAAGAAGATTCCTAACAAAGCCTGTTTCTCTTTCTGGCAGTCTTCAACACTTGGAGAATAAGAGGCAAGCATTCAAACACGCACACACACACACACACACCTCACATCCACAGGAAATGTCACCATTTCCTGTGCTCTTTTCCTCTCGTCTCCGGGTTGTTTCCCTATTTTTCCCACATTTTTCACATCCGTTTCTCAGCACGTTCTTTTCTAGAGTCCATGTGTGTAGGTTTTGTGAACTTATTTAAATGATCAGATGTTTAATATCAAGTAGTTTCCCTGTTTTTCTGTGCTCCATTATACAGTCCTACAAACTGAAACAAGAGGTTAATGTGATGAAAGACGCTGACTCCCACTCATCGAACATAAGGACATTTTTACAGTGATTTTTATAACTGGATCTGAACTAAAATGTTAAAAGTAACCATGTCGGCTCGATGTAACAAAGTGGATTTTACATTCAACAAAGAATTGTTGAGTTTTCTTCACACCTTACCTACTACTACACTTTTCATCAAAATTAAAATATCATTTCTTTTCCTTGGATGATAAAAAACTTGGGTCCTCTCCTTATTTTTAAAAAGTAAGAATGTAACAAGGGCATGAGTCATGAAGCAGTAGCTAACAGGAATGTTGATCATTATCACACAACAAAATGTGACATAATTAGTGAGAGATCGCCACCTGCAGACATAAAGCAGGGCACACACACAGACACCAGCTGTACAATACAATAAATGTTCACATATTAACAAGATATTAAATTGCGTCATTACTCTACAGTGCTTCTGCAGAACCTTTTTTTATGATGGGGCAAATAGATTATTATACTTATCACTGACCTACTGTATAATGTAATCTGCAACTTTATTTAGCTGCAAATTATATTTATGTTGTGGTTGAAAAAAAAAGTTAGTTGTGAAAGGTGGGTGACCAATCGATAACTAAAGTCTATATTTACTATAACGCTTACTTTGCAGTTACCTACTAACTCCCTGTGTAACTCTTTGTCTGACTTTCTGACATTTTAGTCATTGTTTGGAAACCAGAACTTCCCCCTTAACAACTGAAGAGATGGTGGCGTGACGTCCTCCGAACACATACAGTATGTCCTTGAAAATAGGTCCTTCATATTTTCAGCAAAGATATGAAAGGATGCCTCTATGTTCTAAATAAAACCTGTCACTGAACTGGAAACGTATTTCGTCCCAGTGACTTTAAAGTCACTTAAAGTCTTAAAGACTGAACTTAAGTGACCTTGAACTTTAACCGGCACATGGATGATTTACAAAACTGTCCATAGGAAAGTAAACACAATAGAGAAAAGTCCACTTTGGCTCTTTTTTGTTTACCTCAACAGTTGACATGTATTGTGCAGACATCCAGTCAATAGCTCCTTCTGATTGTACAGTTGTATAACAGTGTAAATTTGCTGTGTCCTCAAAAAAACCCAAACACAGACATTAATGTCTAAACCCCTGACAACAAAAGTGAGTACAGCCCTAAGTGAAAATGTCATATTCATATTTAAGACAAAACAAAGCGAAACAAAGCCAGCACTAAATGAATAATAAAGATTAATAATAAATAACCGTTCATGTTCCTAAATTTAAGAGATAGGTCACAGATAATTGACTAGCATCAGACATAAGAGGTTATCTATATAATCAAATGACCAAAGGCTCTGCTCTCTTAAAGCTGTTCCGTTCACTGAGCCTGATCAATAAGGCCTGAATGGAAGAAATGATGCAGCAGGTTTAAGAGCAGGCAGTGTTCAGCTTTCAGGAGGGGGGGGGGTTAAACACAGTGCATATCAGATAACAGCCAGGAGGAGCCGCAGTGAATATTCAGCTGTTCAGCCATGTTTTCATCATGCATTAAAGGTTTTCGTCTCAGTTAACAAATCAGCAAATGAAGCACTGGAACCACTACCAGCATTTCCTTGACTGTTGGCCACTTAACTGAATCCTTATTGTAACTGTTAACCAGGAGTTTTATGGTTGAGTGATTTTTGTGAGACTGTCCTCTAAGCCTTGGTTTGTTGTGTCTAAACTCAACCAAAGTGTTATGTTTGTTGAGGTTTGACCATTTTGGTGCCAAAGGTGTGCGACGGTGAAAAGGCACCTGCTGCGTGTGAGGGCTCTGTTTTAGCGAATAGTGTGAGAGGGTTGCAACAAACTGTACTGTGTAAGTGACCCGTATGATTACGTTACTCATGTGATGAATTCCAGCCCTGCAGGCCACAAACACAGATGAATGTCTGAGTGATACAGGGCAGCACACAGCAAAACATCTGATCTGTTACACAGGCCAAGGGTCATTAGTACGTTAGTACTACTGCAGTATGCTGGAGTCTAATCTGCAGTCCTGTAGTACTCTTAGTCATCTTTCTACTGTAACCTGGAAATGCTGCTGCGTGTCCTACTTTATCATAGTTTTTCTCTACTGTACTCCACAGTGTCTAGATGCTGTATTCTGCCGTAAACTACTGTCCCACCGTAGGTGGATTTGCTGTTCCCTCTCTGCTGTAGCCGTCAGATGTCGTCTACACCAGTGTGCTGAGGTGCTAGAGCAAGTGAGGAAAGGTGAAGACAGACCAGAGAGGGAGACGAGAAATGAAAACACACAGTGCGAACAAAAAAGAGACAAAGAAACAGAAAGAGAGACTGACATAAACAGTTTAGTGACGGAGAAGTGGTGGCAGCTTTACTATGCACATATGTTCATGCCACTTATGAGGATCTTTCATGGATGAACCTTCATTTTGGGAAAACTTTTCTGGACCCTGTATTGATTTATGAGGGGACGGGCCCACACAGTATGACTAGTCAGGTTTTTGACCCTACAAGTAGTTTCTCTCTGCCCCACCTCAAACAGACTGGAAGCCATGACAGTCTTTCCAATAATAACCTCTCAGCTGTCAGAGAGAGAGGTAGCAGTGTTTAGATCCATACTGTGTCACAGCAGTTGCACACACACAACCACACACAGACACACACCGATACACACACACACACATACCATTCCTACCTTCATAGGTGACAGAGCAGTAGGCATCGCTGATATCGTCATCTGGTGTCTGCAGACGCTCTGCACACAGAATAAACACTCGTAGCATAGCTGACACTGTGGAGCTAAGTCAGATCCCCCCGTCAGACGCGCCGCTGTCCATATACAGGCATCAGTGCAGCCACGTAATGTACACAACAGAGAGAAACCAGCCAAAGACTCAGAGAGCAACCGAGCAGCGACTGAGAGAGGGACTCGCTGGAGCTGCAGCTCTCAGCTAACCCCCCCCCAACACACTCAGAGCAAGCATGCTGCACTAGCTGACTCATGCACATACACACAATCCATCCCTTGAATTACAGTGGGCTTAAAGAGCCAACGCGCACGCACACACACAGCTTTAGGTCAAAAATGCAACACAATAAACAAGGCAGACTCTGACGACTTAAACCAACATGTGTGGAGAGCTGACAAAGGGTCAGAGCTGTGTCAGGGACAATGTGCCTGTTGTGGAGAAATGCAGATGGAGAAAAAGAGCAAAGATAATGATGATCTTATCTTAAATTATTTTTTGTCCTCCAGAACTGGCCTTTCACCCATTTTGAAGGTTCCACATAGTTTAGTCACACAAAATATTTAAGACTGCATTATTTTCTACAATAAATAAGTTTTATATATAAGTTACTTTTTAAAAAAAAAGTATTTAGTTTAATTAGTGCTTATGTCATTTATGGCAAACATTAAAGCACAGCTACTATTCACTGAATCATTTGTAGGCAAACACACGGGGTCTGACTAATAGTGGTGCTCGACTGGGCAGGTTTTAATCTAAGTGGGGAACACAGTGACGTCTTTACTTCCCGTCCCACCTCTTGGTTTGGAATTTTTGTCTCAACCTTCCAGCTTCCATCACAGACCTGGTTGTTGAGACTCCTAGACCTGCTTTTCTGCTGTCTTTAGATTCCCACACTCTGAGACCATTTGACATGTGAAAAATTATTTAATAGCACTTTGCACATTCTTTACTGTAAACAGTCCCAAACACAAACCCAGGAGAGAATTACAGTAATGCAGTAAAACCCACCTAGACCAACGTGGTCATTACCTGTATTTCTTCATCATTTCATTATTTGTATCTTTGTATCAAGAGTCTGACCTAGAACAACTAAGAAGGCATCAGACAGACGTGACGAACTGTGTCACACCAACAAACCACGGAAAAGTCAGAGACGTGTGGAGACACAGACAGAAACCACTAAGCTGGAGTTTAACAAAATACAGACTCCACCTGGACACAATGCAGATAACAGTGGAAACACAACAAAACCGAATGACATGAATTAACTCTTTCTTCTTAATTGATACTTCTGCATGTGTCACATTTAAAGTTAACGTAATAAAGACGTGAAGACTCTGGACTTGACTTGTGAAGACGCCACAGTTGAGGACCAGTGTATGTTTCACTTCCTGGGGGTAAAACGGCCCCAAAACAAACAGGAAGGGGAAGAAATTGTGGCAACATCACACAGGTATGAAACTTAGTTGTGGCTGGTGTCTGTGTAATTGATTACAGTAAGTATAAAATGCAATTTAATGATTATGCAACTTTACCTAGTTTTATTGACACTCTAAGATCAGGGAGCTTTAAAAAAAAGACTTTACTTCTACACAAATTGTCCACAAATACCAAACGTTAAGTACGTTAAGGGTAAAAGGCTCTTAAGGCTCAAATCCATGTGGCAGCAGACAGAACCCAAATATATAAACACATACACTTTATACACTACGCTGGTCATATAACCAATTCCGCTTCCTCACACTTCGTACCTGTGAGAGAAATTTCTCTTCTCCATCTGTATTTACACTTCTGTGTATAAACCCATAAGTGAAACTGGAACCGTGAGAAAAGCCAGTTATACACAATGACCTTTGGTAACATTAACCCAAAAGGTGTTTCTGAGTTCAACATTTAATATTATCGCTGTTGGCAGGAGTGTGTGCAGAGGCTCACTCACACGCCGCAGTGAAATCAAAGTGAAGTATCAAATGCTATGAAGTGTAGATGTTTAGGTTTGTGGGGGGATTTCAGACACTTCATTTATAGCCTGACCCACTGAGCTTTACTCAGGTCATCAAGCATGTTTAGAAAGTGTGTTCACTTACGGTAGGTGAGCTAACTTTAGACGCTGCTGTGAGCAATAAAAATAAAGTTGACCTATTTGGGGGTGGGTCATATAACTCGCGAACACACAAAATACACAATCACCACAAACAAGTAAGCAAAAAATACCACAAAAGTAAATAAGCAATTAGTTGGAGACTATGATTAGGTCTAGACAGAAAGACGAGAACACAACCAAGACAGAATCACAAATGTTCTCCACAGCAGGAGAACCTGAACTAAAGCTCACCTTGTCTTAAAGCCTTTCCATAAACAATTATTTAGCAAACCTTTTCTCACGCACAGTATGTCACACAGATAAAAGGAAGCAAAATAACATCGACTGCTCGACACCAATTGATCAATGCTCATCTCCAGAGGCTGATGTTGATCCAGTTTCCTCTGGAAGGTGATGGAAGAAGGAAAGTGACCTACAGAGAGCTGCAGTGAATCAGTGCTACTGAATGTATTCTTCATTCACAAACATTTAAGGAAACACTTAATATTGTGCACTTGCAAGAGGTTTATTATTAAGGTAGGATTTTATGGTCCAAGATGTCACGGGAAACGCAGCAGATCTTTCCTGTTGCACTAATTCATTATTAGTGCTCATTACGTGGCCAGTCTGACGTACACGTACTGCTGCGCTTTGAACCATTGTAGTGTAGCAGGTACCTGATTTCACCCATTTGCATTTGTGTTATGACTGAACATCATTTCACTAGTGGACAGTCTTACAGGATTTCCAGTGACCATTACTTCCTTATTCGTTTACATTCAATAGGAAAATCTCAATACGGTTACAAATGTTCTTATTCCTACTCCCCATAAAACAACAAAGAGAAACATGGGAGACTTTTATTTTACATTTTAAAGACACAGAATGTATTAGAGACATGAATGAACAACAACCCTTGTAACCAGTTTGAATGGAGTGAAGTTTCACTTCACAACTGCATTGACATGGGTAAGCTACTATAACTGAGTTTGTGATTGTTAAAACAACTGAAGTGATGTAACATTCTCATACTGTACAGACGATCATGAAGTTAAATGGCCTTGACATCAACATAATACGTAGCTGAAGTCAAACTGAAAGACGCCATTTCTGATGTGTTCTGTGACAAAAACAATGAAAAACAAAACACCTCCCATAACTTGAGCTAAGAAGCTTCAGCAGTAAACACTTGTTATAAAAACTAAGTGGTGTCTACTGATAAAATCCATCCCTCAAAAGGCCAAGTGAAGCAACATGTTTTATTAGAAATATCAACTCTTCTATTATGCTTTTACCTGGACAGAACCACTGTGGGAGAACTATTCAACACAGAGGCCAAAAGAAACTAATATGCATCAGCCCCTTTCCTTCTACTTCTTTCATCTGCTTCCAAAACACTGTCTGATGCTCTGGGACTTTTCAAAATGTTTTAATTTTTAGTATTCAAGCTAAAGTTGCATATGAAAACAGATCTGCTGTTTTTGATCATGCTCGTTAACAAAACCAAGCAAATTAAAAAATGACTTATTATAAGACAAGAACAGAGTGAACTCAGAAACCCAAAAACGATAAAAAGGTTTTTCCAGGCCCCAGAGTAAGGCGCCAACACTGCGGTGCTGGAGGCAGTGTGGAACCCAGCAGGACAACCATGTAAATATAGTTCATCTGATTTTATCAATAGTCAGGATCATTCAGAAGTGAAGCCTTGAGAGTTTGGTGTTGATGATGATGGTTTCTGTTGAAGCTTCTGGTAATGGTTCTGAAAAAACGAAATATAAGCCATGTTAAGGCCAAATGGAGATAATAACAAGGATACGTCAGTTCAATTCCTCCTGGTTTACACTAGTTTTTTTCCAGTCAGAAAGAACGTCTGGAATCTTCTAATCCTCTCTAAGCTTAATTACCTTTGTAGTTCCAGCTTTTAACCAGTCATACGACTTATTGTGACAGGCACCGTGAACAGAACTACAGCTATTCTGTTTGCTCTGATGCTAGTGTTATCAGAGCTATTATCCATTTATCTACCCACAATGACTACCTTAATGTGCAGCCTACATATATCTTTACTTTTACTGGCGGATTACCTGCAGGTTGTCGTAGTGCCTCTGGCTTTTGCAGTGGAGGTCCTTGGCCGAGCTTTCATTCAGGTAGAAAACAGAGCAGAGGTTACAGTAATAGCCTGATTTGGGGATCACGAACTCTTGACCTGCGGAGAAACGGAAACAAGTCAACACGTGACGTTCTAATCTGAAGTTGTCATGAGACACGTATATCTGTGTGTGTGCGTGTCTCACCGAGGGGGTTGCTGGGGTTAAACGGTGGAAGTGTGAAGTCTGCCACAACACAAGGAGACTGAGAACGAGATCGCTTTGCTCCAGGTCCAACGAGCTCCTTCCTCCGCTTGCTCGCAACTGAAGAAGTAGATAAAGGAACAAAGATTGATCAAAAACTGCAACATGCAATATTTGAGGCTTTGAAGGAACTTCTTAAAACTAAGGAATAAAGTTTCTCAGCTCTTCAGCACCTTTAACGTTCACTCTGCTCCATGCTTCCTTCTCCTCTTCTCCTTGTTCCACACATTCATCGTGGCTCTGGTTCCCAGGCCGCGGCTCCTTCCCAGCAGAGATGGCACTGAGGTCTGCTTCCTGGATCTCCGTCTGGCTGTCGCTTAGCATGGGCAGGTCTTTGTCCAGTGAGGTGGGAGGTGGTACATCACTGGTAGATGATTCCTTTTCGTCCTTTGCATTAACATTTCTACCTCTAATGGATTTTCTCACTGTGGTTAAACACAATAAACAGGTTGACGCACAAAACTGTTTATAGTGAAAAATGTATGTTCATGTTGAATGACATCAAACGTGAAGGACTGTTCACTGGGTTTTACTGGATGCGTTTGCGTTACCAGGTGTTCGTCTGGTTCTCTTCCTGGGACGACCTCTTGTCCTTGTAGTGGTTACTTCCTTTTCTGCCTCCTCTTCATTCTCACCCACCTCATCTACCGTAACATAGTTGATATTCTCCTCTGGATCAGCAAAAGAAATAATTTTCCAGAGGTTTTCCAGACTAAACAGCTTGACACTTCTATCCTACTATAGCTGCACACTGTATTTATATAAAGTGCTTTTACATAACGTCGCTTACATGTGACCCACAACAAACTTGTAAACGTTTTACAGTTGAAGGTTTTACAGTAGCTTCTCTGTGTTTGTTAATATTTTATCAATCCTAGAACTCAATTTACTGTTTACCCACTGAAGAATGGTTGCACCTATCCAAAGACATTGTAAATGGTATATTATAAATATATAAGGTTAAGCAAACTGTGGACTGATTTGTAAGTAGAGGAACACACCTGTGTCATCGTGTTGACGTTTAGCAGATGTTATCTCAGGTGGATTTTCCTCCACCTTCTCTTCATCAGCACCTGCTTCGTCTAGAGTGACCAGCGTCTAGAGTGAGACAAAACATACTGTATATTACGCAACTAACTTCCAATACAAGAGAAAAGCAGCATTTCTGTAATTGGACGCTCACCTCTGGATTGAGGTATTCTACTGATTTTTCCTCCTCGCAGGACGGGTCGACTTTTCCCTCCTCGTCCTCTTCTTCTGCAATCTCATCCAGAGTAACAAGTGCCTGCAGCTCTGCCTCTGGGATGTCTGCATCCCACTCTTGGCCCTCCTGCGATATTTCCTCTCCACCCTCATCTGCTCCCACTTCATCCAGTGTCAACAGCTCTTTAGGGTCTACCTCTAACTCTTCCTCCAGTTTTCTTCCCTTCTCCTTTGCCCCTCTCAAGGCTTCACCATCGGTGCCTCCTCCTCTCCTGTTGCTGTTGCTCCGGCTCCTTCGCTCTCTCTCCTCTCGGCCCCTGGTCTTCCTCTCCTCCTGACCCTTCTTTTGCTCGTTGGCCAGGTGCTTATTTTTTGTAGCAGCCTGCCTTCTCCTCAGCTCTTCCTTCTCGGCCGTGTCGTCAGGGAAATCTTCTTCATCCTCGCTTACTTCATCGAGTTTTACTAAAGTGCTGGTAGTGGCCGATATGCCACATTTATTGTCTGGGGTCTCCACATCCACACTGATGTTGGCTAAATTACCACATTTAGTTGTTTCCACAACAGTGGTCACTGGCTCCTCGTGAACCTGATCCTCTTCCACCGAGTCTACAATCTGATACATAGGCTCTTCGTCCTCATCCTCCGTTTTGAGGGGTTGTGAATCAGATGTGCTCTCTGACTGTTGGTCTTCATTTTTAGAAATGTTCTCAGTTTTTACACTCTCTGAACATTCCGGAGGCTCATCACCAACCACTTCATCCTCCACAGAATCAAGAATTTCATACGTCACTTCTTCTTCTTCAGCCACTTTATCTGAGGCATCCTTGTTGGGCTTCTTTAATGCTACACTGTCTTTCTTTGGTCGTCCCCTTTTTCGTTTTCCACTTTTGATGGTGGGGTGACCATGCTTAACATTCTCCTCTACAGAATCTAATATTTCATACGTAGGGGCCTCCTCACTTTCCTCTTTTATATTGTCACACTTCTTCGTTGGTGAGCTTTCTTTTGAAGAGGCGCTCTCTTCTTTTTTTGTTGCTTTTTCCTGTGAATCTCTGGCTGGAGTGTGCCTCCTTCTTGTTGGTGTTTCTTCTGTTTTGGATTTGCCACTCGATAAATTACTAACTTCTCTCGTCTTCTCTCTTCTTCCTCTAGTAGATCTTGTGGTAACGGTTGTTTCGTCATTGCCAGTCTCTTTGTCACCAGAATCTACAATCTTGTACGGAGTGTCTTTGCTCTCATTGTCCCTCTTTCCCCTTGCACTCCTCCTTCTACCAGACCTTTCTGTGGTGTCTGTATCTTGGACTTGTTCATCTTCGACCGAATCTACAATCTCAAACACCACTTCCTCGGTGATCTCACTGCCTGTTCTAGAAGCACGAGCAGCTGCGTCTGGCTTGGCTCTTGTTTCTTCACTTTTTGGTGTTCTACTCCTGATGCTGCTCCTCTTCGATTGTCTATTGTCCTTTCTTGTGGTAGCTTCACCTCTTTTGGCCCGTGTTTCCTTGTCAGTCTCGACTGTGGCTGACCGAACGTCTTCTTTAGACATCGCGTTGCTGGAGGTTGTAGGTTTTTCATCGTCCATTTCCATCTGATCGTCAATAGAATCTAGCACCTCAAAGGCTTCTTGCTCATTAACATCACTGAAGAGGTCACGGTTTTCAAGGGACTGGTCCTCATTTTGAACATGGTCATCATTCTTCGTGTCGTTTAAGGATGGTCTTGAAAGCATTACGCTTTGACTCTCCTCTGACTGTTTCCCTTCTGTGTCTTCTTTTACCCTCTGAGCTTGCTTGCTACCTGTATCTAACATTTGAGAACTACTGTCCTTTTCTTCTTGACAATTGGAACTTGTATCATCAGTTGAACATTTATCATCAGAAATGCTAAGAACCTGAATCACATCTTCCTCAGACAGTGTTTTCACTCTTGACATCTCATCATTAACTAATGGACTTGCTGTCGTCGTAGATGCTTGTTCTTCAGTAATACTGTCCAGCACTTTGAAAGAGGGGTCCATTTCCATTTCGCCGCTCTTCTGTGGGCAGACGTTGGCTTCATCGTCAACACTGTCTAAGACCTGAAAGACTTCCTCAACCAAATTTTGACCTTCCTCAGATTCAGGTAGACAGGTTTCCAGTTTACTTTCTTGGTCCCCATCATCCATCGGTTCGTCAAGTGAGTCAAGGATCTGGTAATTTTCGTCATCATCCGCCTCCTCCTTTGCATATTTGTCGATGCTATCCTCTTTCCCCTCCTCTTTGCTTCTCTTCTCTTTCATTAAATCATCCGTCTGCAGAGTCTGGGAGTGTGCAGGTGGATGCATCTCTGGCGGTAATTCTATTTTTGTCTCTGACTCAACAGTTTTTGCAGCACTGTCCTTTGGTGACACACTGTGGTCAAAGCTTGTCTCTGTACCCTCCGTGTTTTTTGCTTTCTCCTCATGTAACTCAGATTCTTCTGAAGCCTCAGCAAAATCTGTTGAGGTTTTACCTGGAGATTTTGTCTTATCCTGTTGTTGTTTCTGACTGAGCAAAGAATGGCTTTCAGCAAACAGTGGAGAGGAGACAGAGGTATTACTGACTCTGTCAGAAGACGAGGGCTTGGTGGTGGAGGCACATGAGTCCTTGGACACAGATGGCGAGACTGAAGATGCGCTGCCTTTCATGGAGCCCTTATCCATCATGGATGAGGATGATGAGCGAGATGGTGAAGAGGCTGAACTCTTAGGGTCTTTCAATGTTTCTGTTGAGACTTGTTTGGCAGCAGATTGCCCTTCACTTCTTTCCCTGGAGGAGCGGGAGCTAGGGTGGTCAGGGCTCTTGTCTCCCATGTCATCGCCTACTTCATCAACAGTTACAAAGTCCTCCATATTAAAACTAAGCTCATGGAAAAAGTAGGCATGTGAAGACACATCATCATCTGTAAAATCGACCTGATCCTGGAAAAAGGTAAAAACAAACCAATGTATGAAACAAAGAAACTGACTGACATAATTTTGGAACAAAATAAAAGCCTGTGAAACAACTAATAAGTGCTGCAGCCAATCGTTTAGGTCTCTTCTCCTGTGTAGAAGAAAGCTTAGTAACCCACAACTGAGAAACAGGAGGGTTGTGGAGGAAAACAAATCTTACCTTATTCTTCGGTTTGTCTTTTAAGCTTTTTGAGCTTTTGTTGCTTTTACTCTGAAAAAAAGGACAGGTTTACAATTTAAACAAACTGTACTATAATGGAGTACTACACTGTAATGGTTCTGAACACAACAGCTAAACGTCCATTCTGGATATGATACTAGTCCAATGCTAAAGCTAACTGAGCTACATTTTACCTCTTTGTCCACGTTTTGTGTGGTGGTTTCTCGAGTTAGCCTGTGCTCGCGAACAGCTGCTGTAATGATCTTGAATGTGTTGTCATCAATTAATGGGAGTTTTGCTGCGGCCTTTTCAGCAGGTGCAGCTGGAGCAGTTGGAGACGCCTCCTCACACTTGCTTGTAGCAGTGGCACTTGATGCTGCTGTGACAGCAGATCCACTGTCAGAAGGTTTAGGAGGAGTCGGCTGTTTGTGACAGGTCACAGCTGGAAGCTTGTCCTTAACATGGATGGTGTTTGCATCAAGATTTATTCTGATCTCTCTGGAGTCCTCAAGGCGCTGCTTTAGGTTCTTCACACTAAGATCAAAGAAAATTATATTGAAAAATGTTTTATACAACATATTTTATTGATTAGAATATATATAAGAATCCTGTTTATCCTGTAATGTTTTTATTTCCTGACATTTTTATAATAGAGAAATTTTCTCAACCTTACAAGAATCAACTGAAAAAAGTCTCTCACCGTTCAAAGCGTACAACCTTATTCCTGTGCAGAGAAAGAAATCAGGGTTGATCAGTTATGGCATCAGGAAACAGGATTTAAAAAGAATCAATGATTCCATCTAATACAGTCATTTATACCAACAACCATACCAAATAAAATTTAGTTGAAAAGGGGAAGTTGTAAAAGTGTTGTAGTTCTCCAACACCTGTGTTACACCACTGGAGTCAGCCATCTCAACACATATCTGGCAAAAGAAAAGTTATGGTTATGGTCACAAAAAAGGATTCAATTACTGGTTTGTATCTGATTGTGTTTTACTTATATGTATATATGCCAAGATGTGACACAGGATGGTTTTAGCTTTTGAAGTGTGAGGATTTGCCACCTTTCTTGTGATATATTATAGTGTTGCTGGTCAGCTGATGTATTACAACTAAACAACTATATTTACATGTGTCACACATATGTCCCAGCATACGACCTAGATTTAATAATGATTCCTAGTAATATGTATGTGCATCAAATTTTAAAATGTAAAGTTCAGGTGTATTGTTGTACCCTGTTGGCGAGTGGCAGGAAGCTGACAAAAGTAGCAATGGCTGACACTGCTTCCAGGACCAATTTGATTACGCCCACACTTGTTTCGGAGATCTCCACACAGATCAGCCGCTCTTCCAGGGACTCTATATCTGGGACACGCTGAAAAACAACAAACGCTTTGATGTCAAGGACAACTCAATTCAAACATAGGACCCTTACTATAATAATATAATAAGTGACTGACTTACAGCATTGCTCCATTTCATCATGTTTGTGTACATGAGCTCCTGTAAAAACATTAAAGGTCATGCATCATCATAAACATCAAATAATTTCTTCACATTCCAACATTTCTCGAGGTGGTGTTTGTTTCTTCATTGACACATTTAGACTGCTTATGAACCTTTTATTGGAGGATTGCATCAATCAACTAACAGACAGGCAGGTCTGTAGGTCATTGCTCCTGGCAACTCAGACATGTTTTGAGTTGAAATACAGACGTGTGAGTGAGCATGTCCGTTTTCCCATTGGCCTCACCTCCTTTGACTCTAGATGCATGTGTTCAAGAACAAAGTGAACCATGAGCGTAGTGCCTCTGACACGAGATCTGTTACGGATGTGATCTTCGGCAAAACTGCGGCATGCGGCCCAACTGTTGAAATGTACAAAGGCCTGGAAATAAAGAGGGACACAAGGAAAACCTGTTATGACAGTTATATTCAAATGACTATAGGCCAGTAAAACATTTGTGATGGAGCCTATTCCATACCCTCTTCTGCAGTGGCAGGACAATCACATTATAGTACAGATCTGTAAGACTTTGTAAGGGGAAATAACGCCAAACTAGCTTGGCAACATCCTCGTGCTTGTAGTGTCCTTCCGCCAGACCAGTCAACATAACTGTGTGGACTCTGGTCACTTCACGCCTGGCCCGCTGTAACACACAAGTTTTATTCAACAGAGGGTTATTCTACTCCACTGTACTTCCTTTGAGATGTGTTGATGATAAATGAAAGGAATTCAAAACTTAAAAAATGTGAAATTTGGACATAGATGATCATATGAAACAAAGTACACATAAGTAAGAGTAAAGAAATTATTAGGCGGTTATTTTTGTTTTGTTTTGACAAAAAATATGAACAAATTTAAAGTCAGTCAATTCTGCTGTTATTCACTTCAAGATTCAATGCAGACATTTTACCATTTAACCAAGCTGCAGACCATTTTAAAATGCTTTATTTTAGAAATTGGAATGAAAAGATTCTCACCTGAATGTCTCCCAGTGTATGAACAGTCGAAAAATCTATGAGACAAAGTTGAACATGGTCACTTTACAAATCAGTAAGTAAACAAGGCTAAACTTTAGTTGAAATTGGTTTGAACTTTCCTCCTACCTGGAATGTTAAAACAAGGAGATAAGGTAGGAAACACAAAGGGACTAGATGGCAGCGTGACCCAAAATGGTGCAACAGTTCCCTGTGGTACACCAACTTGTGTTTTTGCCACAGCAACAACATGCTTGATGTCCGGCAGAGCAAGTGTAGAAAGTCTTGGTGCTGCACAAACAACAACAAGCAGAGTTTCACTTAAATAGCTTTGTAGAAATCTACGTTATTTGTAAGGTCCAATACCACAATGTACATTTTCAATCAACTACTAGTCATTATTATTATTAGATTTTAAGAGAAGTAAGAGTAAAAAAAAACTCTTATTTTGCTGATTTATAGAAGACATCTTCACTGTAAATTTAGTAAGACTTAACCAATAACTGGATGAAAGAGGTGTAACTGCACTTTGACATTAAAATACACACTACTTCAGTGAACATCAGTGACTTACGTGGTGCACATAATCCACTAATACCACTTTGTGGTACTAACAACCTGTAGACTTGATGGTTGGGAGCTTGATTAAGTAGGTTGTACCAAACTCCAAGTCGGTCAGCGTGAAAAACTGTTTTAAATTCAATAAAAACCTAAAACACACACAGAAATAAGTGAATCAAAGGACTCTCATTCCAAAATCTTACTTAAAACTTGATTTGCAAGAAGTGTGTTGATAAGATAAGATAGGACTTTATTAATTCCAGAGTGGGGAAATTTCTGTGTTTACAGCAGCAAAAAGAACAGTCTAAACAATCAAGAAAGAAAGAAAGATACCTTGTTGAGAAGAGGAAAGTAGTTTGCAACACCACCAATGTTTTTCAAAGCCTCCGTGAGGTCTCTGGCCTCACTGGCGGAAATGTTTTTGATATAGATTATTTTTGCTCCATCAGTCACTGGCTGCATGAAAAGAAATACAGTAATTTAAATAATTTAATCAATAAATTCTAAACGTGTTTGGTCTGAGAATTGTATCCTAATTATGAGAAATCGAGTGCGAGTTTACCGTCTTCATTTTATTCATCACGTACTTATAAAACCCAAGCTGAAAGAGAAGAATCAGAGCAGAGAAGTGTGAGAGCCAAAACAAAGAGAAAAGCAGCCTCCACTCTCAGAGAAACTCAACATAAGAATGTAGTGAAGTATAAATAACAGAAATAAAATATAAGTAGTTGCAGGATCTACACGCAACAACCTGGCTGTGAATCTGTTTACGACAGTCTGGCGTTGAGTTTGTGAAAAATGTACATCAAGTAAAGACAAAATAAAAACAGCGTAAATGCTTACACGTGTCATTTCAACTTTGCCGGCCACTACGCTCACTTTCACTTTACAATCTTTGAAAGTCATCCACTGGCGCCCAGAGCAACGTTTCAAAACATGTTGCACATTAACTGCTGCTGGCATCAAGGCAAAGGCCTGCGAGGAAAACCAGACAATAAACAAACAATAATATCCTCAACAACACAACAGGTTTAATCAATTCAGCAGATTGCAAACAATCATGGATAGATAGATAAACAAAAAACTGTGCTTACCATGCCTGCTTGCGGAATAACATATATGGTTTCATCCCTATATATGAATCCAGAAGGAATAAGCAGGTTGGCGATGTCTTCCTCTGTGTAGCAGCCTTCATACCTTTGTAAATGGGTTATGAGCAACACGTTGAAACCAAGTGAAGGAAACTGAAAAAAATCAAGAAAAGAGCATAAAAGTCTTTACTGAGGTCATGTCTACCTAAAAATGTACAACAACGTATTTTACTGAAAATGTGTTAGTGTGGATAAATGTAAGGAAAAGATTCTTAGACAATACATCAGTCGCTTTTGTCCAAACTGTTTTGAATCTTCTTTTAATAAAATTTCCATGAATAAATTTGAATTTAAATAAACAACAAGATCAGACTTTTAGTTTCATTTGTCTTATCTACACGACACATTAAAATATTGTAGTAATTTATACAACAATTGAGAAAACTTACTTTTTTCTTGAAGCAAGTTTCTTTCTTGATGCAGGCTGCAAATAATAAACAAGATAGTTCATATCAAAGAAAGCTTTAACTTCTGATAACATGTAGATATCGGGGATCTGCATACAGTTCAGACCAGGAAAATCTGACAAACACAGGATTAGATTTCTTACGGATATGGCTTTCATGCAGGTTCACCATCTCTGTTATAGTCACAAAGGCAAGACCAGGTGACGACGACGCTGTTGCTGCTATTTGTTTCCCAGTCAACTCTGCGGTTGCTGCTTGTTGATTAGTTTGTAATGCAGCTGTGGATTTAGTTTGGACAGATGTTGCAACTTCAGTTGATGCAGCTGAAATGTTGCTTACAGCTGAAGAAGCATCCTTGGACAGAGTTTCACTCTTCGCAACGATGTCATGATCTTTAAAAAACATTTGAAGATGAATATATACAGACAATTAGGGATATGATAAAATATAACCAATAGCAACGTTTTCCAACTCATGAAAATATAATCTACGCATGTGAGTACAATACACAATAATACAATGTGCTTTTCGTGATATGACCAGTTTAGCGCCTAACAGCCCAGCTTCATTTCTACTTAGAGATAAAACACATAAAGCAAACAAAATAAACCATGTGCAACACATCTCGGAACAAATGTGTTTTATGACACCCATGGGTTAAATGATAAGCTAGCAAAGGTCTCAGAAGAAAGACTCTTGCTTTTACTTCATCCAACCACTCACCAAAGACCAGGCATCCATTAAATTATGTATGAATCAAAATCAATACCTTTTTGTGTTTTTGTCTCCAGCTCGGTGACGGTTAGGTCCGACTCCAAAGCAGCTTCTGGTGAGCTTCCTGTGTGCGTTTGTGAATCATTGGCCCTGGATTCCAGCCCTTGTGCAGTTGACTCTAATTCTGGCAAGATGCTTTGCTGGATCTGTAAGGGTGCTCTTACCAAAGTATTTGTCTCTGGAGGTTCAGGGGTTTCTTCAGTGCTCTGAGGTGAAACAAAGAGTTGTTTAAGTTGAGACGCATCCAGTGTTGTCTCACCGAGTGGTGATGGACTCTCACTGCGTTTGGATGGTAAATCTTCCATATTTGTCAATTTCTCCCCTTTGTTCCCAGCATAGGTTTCAATGTCCATGGGTTCTGTCACTTCACTGCTCGTTTCCTCAGTTGTTACTTCCATCGGTTCAGCTTTTTCCTCCTTTACCTTCACACTAACTTGTGTGAAGGTAACTGCTTGTGATTGTGGCACTGACTCAGAAACTTTCACGTCTCTTGTTTCAACATCCTTGGCAGTGTTTTCTGGCACCACCACGGATTCTTTCACCTTTGTTTCTAAGTCTTTGAGTTTGGAAGATTCCATGTCGTTCTGATCCTCTGCAGCGTCGTTGGACGTCACCTTTGTGTCCTTCTGATCCTCTGCAGTGTCGTTGGACGTCACCTTTGTGTCCTTCTGATCATCTGCAGTGTCCCTGGACGTCACCTTTGTGTCCTTCTGATCCTCTGCACTGTCCTTGGACGTCACCTTTTTGTCCTTCTGATCCTCTGCAGTTTCATTGGATGTCCCATTTGTGTCCTTCTGATCCTCTGCAGTGTCGTTAGATGTCGCCTTTGTGTCCTTCTGATCCTCTGCAGTGTCGTTAGATGTCGCCTTTGTGTCCTTCTGATCCTCTGCAGTGTCGTTAGATGTCGCCTTTGTGTCCTTCTGATCCTCTGCAGTGTCGTTAGATGTCGCCTTTGTGTCCTTCTGATCCTCTGCAGTGTCGTTGGATGTCGCCTTTGTGTCTTTCTGGTTCTCTAGAGCCTTGTTGGCTGTCACCATTGTGTCCTTCTGATTCTCCGCCGTCCGAATGGACGTCACCTTCTCTGAAGCCTTGTTGGATGTTACCTTTGTGTCCTTCGCAGTTGTTACTTTTGTCCTTGGTTTTGTGCCAGTCTTAGCTGAACTCGACTTGTCAGCCAAAGCTTTTGAGTTTGTTTTCACATTAGACGTCATTTTTTTTGTTTTGGTCTCGGTTTCTGAGCGCTTAGCTGCTTTAATACGAGGAAGATTTGCCAATTTGTCAACCTTGGATTTCTGCTCAGCTGAGACATTTTTTGCTTTGGAAAGCAATGCTTTTGCTTTTGAGACATTTGTAGCATTTTTCATGACAGAGGATACAGTTGAAGACTTTGTAACAGAACTATGCTGGGTTTTGCCATGTGCAGGGACAACGTCCTTGGTTTCAGGCTTGATAGCAGTGGCTGTAGATTTAGTGGCTTGAGTAGTGGAGACATTTGCTGATGCTGGTTTTGGTGCCGGTTTTCTACAAAGGAAATAAGTTAGCATTAGTTAAAGCAAAAACAAATTAGGGTTTAGGGTTTTATTCTGGGGTACCACTGATAAAACAGACTACTGCTAGCCATCACTAAGAAGTCTGTAATGAGTGACTTACTTCTGTGGAGTCATATTTTGCTGCTTAGATTCAGTAACCTGGGAATAAAAAATGTGACTTGTTAGTTTAATCTCAAGGTCAGTATGTGTGTGTTTAAACAGGGATACTCATTAGTATTACCTTTTCATTCACAACAGAAACTTGCATTCCCTTCATGTCGAACATGTTTATACTCTTCAGCTTCTTGGCATCCTCCTCCTTCTCAAAGCATACAATTGCCTGCAAGTGCATGTACAGTTCATGTCAGGACCACCTGCTCTCTATATACACAGACCTAACCAGCCCAAGCGTTGACCGCTCATCATAAATGCTATTGTCACTCATTATCCATTACTGTGCAAAAGTTTTAGACACGTGTGAAAATACAGCTAAATTATGTTAAAATGCTGATTGTTAATAATATAGATTCACTGATTAATGAAATGCAGTGAATTAACAATAAATTAAATCAATATTTGCTTTGACCACCCTTTGCCTTTAAAACAGCATCAAATCTTCTACACTGTAGCAGTATGCTAACTCTATACATACCTCCAGTTTGGACCTAAACAGCACAACTGATTTTGTTTTTCCAAACTGCTCCACAGAAGCAACCACATCGCCATGTGAAAGAGAACTTCGAATCCCTTGGAGCTTCACCATGGTTGGAGGTGAAGGTTTGGTCAACTGAGTAAATGAGGAGAAAGACAAATGCTGAGAGGAAGAAAATGTATCAGTGGCCACAACAGTCTTGATGCCACAAATAATAGTTATGTTAATTACTTAATGTGGTGTTGTTTCTTTTTGCACAGACTCTGGCAGAGGATAACCTGACACCTTATCAGAACCATTGTAAATGTAACTGCATCCTTCATCAAAATCTATGCTATTTTGATGTATTTTAGGTTGACATTACATTACATTGACTTTAAATAAACACATTAATAAATACACCCACCTTAGTCTTTGTTGAAGCACCTGTCTCTGTCTTCTGTAGACTGGCCTTTCCTTTAGGTGATGTTGAAACCTTCTTTTTTGCTGTTGTGGGAGAGGCTGTTGAAGAAGCTGTGGAAGATGAACTCTTATTTTTAACCGTGAGAGAGGACCGGCAGCTTTTTTCTCCTTTGGACGATGGTGAGGAAGATGAGGTGGTAGCAGAAGACCTCATTTTGGCAAGCTCAGCCAGTAGAGCAGGAGCTAGACTTTTAACTACAGCCTCCAGTTCGGATGGTTTTGACAGAGACTGGGCAGCTAGAAGACCAAAGTGAAATAGAGTGTCAGACAAAACTGCAAATTTATGCACTCAAGAATTTAATAATCATTGGCATCTAAATAATAACTAGAGACAGTACAACAGTGTAGTAAAAGTTTAAGAAAGAGTATTTATCTATGAACTGAAAACGCATGTAGATTTAGTAACAAGGTTGGGGATTCATAATGGTTATGCTGTTATCCAACCTGTTTTTTGCAGTAGTTTCTTTGCCAGCCTCTCTGCACTGCTTGATCTTGTGTGTTGAGGTGATGATTGCTCTGAGGATGATCGTCTCTCACGGCTTCTTCTAGGAGAAGGTCGCCTGGCGTCACTCCGCCTGTGTGGTGACCGTCGCTCACGGCTCCTAGGAGACCGCCTGTCTTCACTCCTCGGTGAGGACCATTTCTCATCCTTTCTTCTTGGCGAGGTTCGTCTTTCATGGCTCCTGGAACGCGACCGATAACGGCTGGAGGTTTGACGATCGTACCGTGGCGAGCGAGAACGAGACCTGAAATATTGATAAAAATATTTTAGAAACCAGTCAATTTGATGAGCACGATCAAACATTTTACAATAAGAATAAAGGTGAAGAAGTGACAATTAATTTGCTTTATCGCTCTGAAGAAATAATCCTGGTAATTACACAATTTAATGTTCAGTGGAATCTTCTCTTCACCGATAGTGTTGGTTAAGCCAAATAGCGCTTGGATAGCAAACCAGAACATGTGTAACACACACCTGCGTGAATATCTCGAGCTACGTGGTGATCGGGATCGGCTCCGTTTGTCTCTTCTAGTCTCATGGTGCCGACGTGGGCTGGATGAGCGGGATCTTGACCGGGACCGTGAATGAGAACGAGAGCTTCTTCCACGCCTAGTTTTCTGGTGACGATTCTGAGAAATCTGGGCAGAAGTTGTGGGCTTGGGTTTCGCATCTTTCCCTGCAGCACTAAAGACAGCAGTGAAGAAAAACAAATGTAAATGACTGGTAAGAAAATTACAAAAACAAAGAAGTCAGGGTTCCAACTACTGTGGTTGGCCCCCTGTCTAAAGACTTTACCTAGGCCCGAGTACTATCTCACCATCCCACTCTGGGTATCTGCGAAAAAATAATATTCAAAGATTAAAAACTTTTTTTTTATGGAATATAGGAAGCACATTAAACAAATTATTCCTGAACGCCTGAAGGAAGATCAACTTGATCTCGGTTCTGTAATATAAGCTGTACTCATTCCCCACACTGAGGAAACAGGTTACTGTAAATTGACTGTGCCTCGTTTTCTTCCTGTTAACTGGGGGAGCAGACTAACAAAGCAATAAGAGTAGAACAAGCCTGTAGAACAATGCTTCCCTTCCGATTATGAACACTGAGGAAAATGTGTTCACCAGGCAAATTCTATCTGGAGAAATAAGATTTATCTAATCTACTACCTTAAAAAATGTTGTTTTTTGTTGCTATGACACTTAAGAAGTTAGCTTTAAGAAATTATAATGCAACCTAGTAAATAGAGTCAGTGATCAAACAACTAAAACAATAATCAAAGTACAAAAAAGGGCTAAGACTGACTTTGCTCGGAGGACTTTGCAGCTATCTAGGTGAAGGCTGGTGTTCTGGTGGGAGATCCAGTCCTAGTAGTGAAAGCACAACACATTTAGATCAGACATAACTATCATCACAGCTAATGTTAGCTTTAATGACTCAAGACCCAAAATAAAGAACTGTTACAGCAGACCTTACATCTTCTTAAACTCTTCATTAATTGTCCAGTAGTAACAAATGTAATCTACTTGTATATGAGAGAAAATGTTTTAAGACTTTTTGTCTTAAAACATTTTCTTTTCATTAAAAGAAAAAAACATTCTAAAAAATATAAATGACCTTGATTCCAGATGAGCAATAAAAATGACAATAAAATGGATTGAAAATAAATAAAAAGTTGCATGTACATGAAGTCTTTATAATAAAAACAACATAGTCAGTCACAGTTAGAATTAAAAATTAAAATCTCGAGTTTTATGCAAGTTTGATTATGATCATTTTAGCACAAGTCAATATCAAGTATGGGTCAGGACAAAACCACACAGTTGAGACGACATCTGGGGTGATCACAGAAAGATGTGGGAAAACTGGCTGGAGAAAAACACTGTGCAGCGGTGTCTTCAGGCAGCAAGCAAACTGGGCATCCCGAAAAAGAAGCGGAGAAATCCACAAGTAGATTGGGAAACAAATCATCTCATTGTGTGACTCAAAGCACGATGGTTGCCATGTGTAACGTAGTAATAAGTGGAATACGTTAAGGGTCACATATATACTTACAATACAATACATTTTAGAGATGTGCCATTTTCAAGTCAAGTCCATTGTCAACAACAATCCCATAAGTTGCCCAGCTCATCTCAAATAAAATTAAACAACACTGAACATTCACTGTGACATGACCTTTAAACTTTGATCACTATGTTAACAACCAGTGCAACCATAAATACAAACAAAGATGTAATTGGGAGCCTGGAAACTAGTTCACGTTCAAAATGCTTAGTTTAGACTACATTAACATATTTAAATAGACTAAACCAAAGTGATACAAAAACATACGGCTGCAAGATTCTGATAGTGGTTTTCCATCACATAGCACCTTGACTCCGCACGACTCTCATGTTTTGGTTCACACAAAACACCAACTAACAGCTGTGGTTAGTACTTGGTTCCTGGTCCTTTTCGGCATTACCTCACCACAGTGAGCTGAGGTAATACCTGTTGTGTTCATCTGAGCTGTGACAAATAGCCACATACAGAAAAACAACAGAATTGTTCCTTCAATACCTATTGTTTCTGTATGTGGCTGTCTCACAGCAGGTTCAGGCTTTATGACAACCAGCTTCTCTGGGTGTGTTACTATGTTCTTAGTGGAAAACAAAGTACCTGTTACCAGGTGAGTAGACTCAAGCCGAGTTGGTTTCCATGTGAAGGAAAAACATTATAAGAAGCATAACATCATAAACATATGAGTCATTTTTTTTAAGATAATATGTCTGAATTTATCATCTTTAGACAAAGAAATTAATATGTCTTTACAAAAAACAAAAAAATAAAAAAAATATTGAAAAGACATTGGAGGAGGGACAGAGAACAGAGTGCAGTCTTCCACTTACCTTCGTTGTACCACATTCTTTGTTACACAGAGAACAGGTATGCGGAAAAATTCTTGGTGAGGCCGCTGCGTAGTCTTGCATCATGGCTGGAGAAGGTAAACCCTTGGAGACTGCCACTGCTGCTGGAGGCTGCCTGCTGGGAAGGATCATCGGAGCACGAGGGAACAAGCCTGGGATTCCCTGAGGTGGGGTTGAAGGAATGACGATTGGACAAGGAGCACCTGGCAAAAACACGGAGCGTGCCATGGCGTGGGAGACATTTAAGCTGGTGGTGTTCAGAGAAGCAGGAGGAACTGGCGTTGGTTTCGCCGCTGAAAAAACTGAAGACCACAACACTGGAACCTGCAAAGGTTGTTGCTGTTGCTGCTTTTTTCTCTGCTCAGCCGTTGCCGACGCTTGTCCTGTAGTCTTATTATGAACCTTAGTGGCAGTAGAACCCCTACTGTCAATGACCACAAGACCAGGGCGGCTGGGATGAACATCACGGAACAGAGTGCTGGACGTTGAGGTTTTTGATGAAGTCTGGGAACCTGCATTTGAGTCTTTTGAAGAAGGGGTTTTGGACGCTTCCGTTTTGTGAACTCGTATGTCAGTGTCTTGCTTTGGTAGAGAAAAAGAGCTCTGGATTACTTGAGAAGACTGCTTAGTTTGTTGGTTCTGCAATCGCTTAGTTGGATCATTGCTTTGGGAAGCCAGAGAGCTCAGTTCTCTTTTATCAGGCTCAGTTCTGTATGAGGATAATAGATTTGTAATAGAGCTCCGCTGCTCACGTGACGAATCCAAGGTGCTGCTCCTCACGTCTGTTGGTTTATTTTTCAGTGATTCTCGGCTGTGGCTGCCATCGTAGGTATCCATCAGCAATGTATTTCCACTTCCACTACTGTTAGATCTACTGCCAGTAGTCATTCCAATATCATCACCAGTCCCTGCAGTATATTTGCCAGTATGTCCATAATCAATCACTTTACTTGGTTGAAGAACAGCTGATGAGATATCCTCCTGCCGCCTCACGGCTACATTAGCGGTACTCAAACTGTCACCAGCGCTTCGAGAGGGAGGAGGTTCAGAGTATGGTTTGGACTGAGCTGCAGTTGGAGTTCTCTTTGCCTTCTGAATGCGGATTTGGCGCAAAATAAATGGTAGGTTGGCAGGAGTGATCTGATCTTCAGGGTATGAGATGAGATGCTCCAAGTCCTCTTTTTCAAGTCCAAAGTGTAGAAGAATGTTGGCAGCTGATTCAGAAGTGTACTTTGGTCGACTGGACTCAGTGGTGACAGGTCTGTTTGAATAGTCAAAGTCACCTAGGCCAGGAATGGACTGAGCGTTGGAGTCTATTTCACTGGAAGGATTAAACCTACTGTCACTACTGCTTACATAGCTGGATGAAGCTGCTGCTGAAAAAAAATTGGAGGAATCCTCAGTAGTAGGCTTTTTGTAGCCCGACAACCAGTTCAAGGAGCTACTGGCACTTTCAGTGTCAGAGTGTCTTTGCCCTAATGTGGCTGAGGTTGATGACATTGGAAAGCTCGTCATTCCTGTGCTTGAGGAGAGAAATTCATCTCTTTGAGTGCTCGTAAAACGACTGCCCTGGTTTATGGGCTGCTGAGTTGGTTTGTCCAGAAACCTTACCTCCTCTCTGGCTCTACTAATATGAAAGTCTACAGACCTCTGTATGTCATCATCTACCACGGCCCTACTTTGTTCAGGCCTGTAGTTCACTTTCTGAGACATCAGTGGTGGAATCTTTCCTGGAGGCTTGATAGAAGCTGATGAAGAACCTCCTGGTGTGCTGAAGCTAGACCCTGGGACAAGATGAGATGCTCTCCGAGGGTCTCTCTCTGGCTGTACAGTGTTGTGTCCATACTGCCCCTGGGTGGAACACTGGTTCCCAGAGGCATAGGGGTTATACAAGGGATGGGACATGGTGTTGACTATCTTCAGAAGGTTAAGTAGACTGATGGCAGCAGCAGTTGGAGAGGGCGGTGCTGCAGGTATGTAAGGAACAGGTGCGTTGGAGTTGGCTGTCAAGTTTGTTGCTCTGCTCCTAACATTGAAAGCACTATGTATCTGTGTCAGTGCAAGATGGGCTTTCAGCTGAGCTAGCCGCAAGGACGCCGCTTGCTGTCCTATCAGAAGCGAGCTCCCTGGAAGCCCTCCAAGTCCGGGGCTCACTAGGGGCCCTGGACCGGGAGAAGGGGCACAATGCTCCAAATGCAACGCAAAGCTGAAAAATTAAAAAAAACAAAGAAAGTGGTTACTAAATGTAACTGGATTTCAGCTTCTTGGGTGGGTAAAAGCCATCGTTCATCCACTCTGGTGCTTCTTACAGGAGACCCTCAGTCCATCTACTTCGCCGTCTGGTCTTCACTAGCAGGAAAAAACAAGGCAAACATGACAGTACAAATAAAACTAAAAAAAACAGGCTCACTGCTGATTCACAGGACACATCCCCAAGAGAGACAACCCAACTCGTTCATTGTCATAATTACATCTGGTGGAAACAATCAAAGGTCAAACCCGCAGAAAAATTAGAAAAATATCAAAAAATCTATACAATTTACTGGGTTAGAGGTTCAGAGAGTATAACAAAAAAACAGTACAGCATGAATCACATGCTTTACAATGTGGTAACCTAAAATCATGACACTGTTGGAAGAAATGTGTGTTGTAATACCACCATGGTTTGAATCACAGAAAATTGATTGTGGTGCAAAAAATGAAGAAAAGAAAAAAAAAAAGAGAAAGAGACAGAGAGAGAGAGACGAAACCAGTCCAACGACTGATTTTAAAGCCATCCAACTAAAGATCCAACTACACACAAACCAATTTTGAGAACATGCTTGTTCCTTCCAAAAGAACACACAAACTTATCTGCTCCTGCACAGCTTTTTTTTCTCACTAAAAAGCATTAAGAGAAAAAGTGTGCAATGATTTTACAATGCTATTAACAAAAAAGGGAGTATAGGGGAAAACTTCACCTTATACTTTGAATTAGGTTGACCTTGCATTTGTTTTACCTTGTTATTTCATAGGTGTCACTTATTAGCGAGTAGGAGTTAGCAACAGTCAATGTTAGTTTGATATCAATAGTGATTGCCTGTGTTGTTATTTTAGAAAAAAAAAAAATTAACAACACTATTTTTCATCTCCAGTGACTTACATCACAACGAGCACACTACTTGGAGCAAACAGATGAGATTGTTGTTGTGTTTTCATGTTGGTTTTATGAACAAAAAGATTACTGGAAAGTTCTGGGAAGTTCCAACTCTGAACAAACCCCACGTTCTTCTTTAAAGCATGTATCACGTTTACTTCACGTCGTTTCTTTTTGCTCTCTACATCACGCAATGCGGAGTTCCGTTCAAATGCAGGCATGCACACAAACAAAAACACACACAGGTGAGTACACTCCCACCAGTAGACAGAGAGTGTTTGAATAATGTATTATGTAAATCCCACGAACGCATTCACAAATCTGGGCGGTGAAGATGACAACACTCGTACTCGCAGCCCTCCTGCTGTCGGTCCAAGTATAGAAAAGCGCTTCTTCCGTTCTCCCTCTGCCTGTATGCTCCTGCAGATGGTCCGGCCTTGGAGCTGTATGTTTCCAGAACGCAGACAATGGCCCTACTGACCTTTCCAGTGTTTTGTCTGCTCGTTCTTCTCATCTCTCTCTTCCCTCCACTTATTAAGCGGCAGTCGAGCCTGAAGCTTCATCCATAAAAGGACGTTTTTCTTTTCGCTTGTACACTAGTTGTTTCTCCTACAACACTATGAGGCAGCATAGGATTTCCACATAACTCTGTAGGTCCTGAACTTTGTTATATAAAAGGGTTTGAGGTGACTTGCGACCGTTTGCATTAATCGGGCACATGTTTGTCGTGTATCCACGTTAGTTGGAAACATTTCGTTTCCCGCTGCGCCTTTTTCCGGTCTGTGTCATGACGCTTGAATACTTGTGTCCTAAATAACGGAGATGGCGTCTTATGTTTTGGACACAGGGCCGCTGCGTAGTGTCGGTGTCCTCTGAAATCCCCGAGCACGTACGACACACGCTGCGCTGTGCGAACACACGCCAGCCGCTCGTCTCCTCGGTGCCAGCGTTGATAAGCAGCAAACGCTTCTTCAAATCACCTACAATCATGGGTCCTAAAAGTAAACGGTTAAACTCTTGGCCAGTGTTGATCGGACCGATCGGAAACGTATCGATCAAGTCATTACGACATTTGAAGAAAGTGAAATATTAATGTTATTTGCGTAAACATTTCAAATGTTGCCAGCCGACGGTTTCGCTTCGTTAGTAAACGCAAACCAGGCGAGCTCGTCCACGATTGTTCAGCCAAGCTCGCGCTAACGTGAGCTAACCGTTAGCCCTGAGCGAGGCCCGGTTACGAAGCGGCCGCAAACACGGCTACAAAAGCCGAACAGAGCCGCGCGTATCCCACATTATTATACCCCCGGTATTATGACGCGGTTGTTATTGCATACCTTCTGTTATTTTTATTACATCAGCTGATTCGCAGGACTCAAAGTAGTCGTCGTAGAACCAGAAGGCAGGAAATCTCAGATGCCCTGCACCGTAAACACTTCCGGGTTTGGTGACCAGTCCGACCTTCACAATAAAAGTACAAATATTGACAGAGAGAAAAATGCCTAAATCTAAATACACTAAACACAAAACTAAAACACTCTGAAGCAAATATAATTAACAGCTTTAAAAAATGTAATACGTTGAACAGTTTGCCTTTCATGTTCAATTGTTTTTAATAGGAAAGGGGGGATAAACGTGTTTTCATTAGTCTGCCACACAGCAGCGCTATGCTCAAAGAAAAACGCAGCATGACTTCAATATGGGTCCTTCATAGTCAGATCTGCATTTTGATACCGTAGCTTCTTTTTCCATAGAGTAATATCCTACTACTATATACAAATTAAGTAGAAAAAAGAGATATTAGAAGATGTTCAAATTCAATAGCTACCAGTTGTTAAAAAATAAGCAACTGGCTGAACCTGATGCTGATACGTTCACCTGCTTGTGACTAACTGCACCTGTCGACTGCTTGGGGCTAAGCAAGTGGTGTCCAGTGAGTGTTAGAGCACAGCCTCTAAAACCAGCTGCCCGTCAGAACCATATCTTATAAGTGTTGTGAGAACAACCCACGCGACATTTCAGACATTGCACCTGACATTTTATCACATAAGCCCTGAAAAGAAGGTGATAATCTCCCTTCAAATAAAAACATGAATCAGCACACATTACACTGGATTTAAAAGCGGCACAGCCCTAAAGTTCGCTGTGTGTTTCTATGTGTGGCGGCAGAGCAGGCGGTGCAGTGCCAGCCAATCACAAACCAAAAACTCTTCCAGATTCTTCAACTGGATTTAGCACCGCACGATTGGACACATCCTGCCCTCACAGCAAGGATATGAGCTTTATGCTGTGGATAATGACTGGTTGTTGAGTGTACAGACTAAATCAACAGTTTATCAGAGGGTGATGATGAATATTCTCATTAAAGGATCGTTCTCTGTTGGGCATTGCAACAAATTACCAATATATCCTCTTTATCCCCGCCCCCAGACCACAGGGCTTAACGCCTGACCACGATACAACAGCTGACTGGCAGCACTCCTGCCGAATGTGTTTTCTTGTGTGTGTGTCTGGAAGCAGAAGAGGTTCAGTTTTATTTTCGGCTGTCATCGCTACCCTGACAGAGGCTTGATCTCATGGCAGTGGCCTCAGCAATGTCAGCCGATTTAGTCATGAACCTGACAAAGGTCTGTTAACATAACATACATTCAGAACATACTGGGAAATGCGTAGTCTTCTTGTTCTTTTCAATTTACTATAGGCTATGGGATTAGTGCAAATACTGTAATAAATTACTCTGCCTCCCATGTGTATCCAAAGATTTGTGGAACAAAATTGGTTGGCTTGTGTCTTGTGTCTCTAACTTGTTGTGTGAGAGATTTTTATGAACTTTTACTGTAAACCTTGTCGTCTGGATACAGATTCTTAAGTCAGACTTAGCTCCATTTGTGTGGCAAGATCTGTCCACGGAGTAAAAACTGATCCATTCAAGCTTGATGTTTACATCGCTCAAAGCCATATTCACATTCATAAATCCAGTGTAATACACACACCTGTGGTAATACTTGCACTATTATAGGAGCTGTCTTCATTTCTGACTATGGAATACCTTTAACCAATTTCATTATATCAAGCTTTTAGATAATGTGTTCTCCAAAATGTTTGGAGCAACCTACCAGCCGAGTTCCTTTAACAACTGTGCAAGTGAACTTAGAAGAACTGCTGCTGTTTTGAAGGCAAAGGGTGGTGACACCAAATATTGATGTGATTTATATTTCTCTGCTGTTCATTCACTGCATTTTCTTCATTTATGAAAATAAATTTGTATCCACTTTTGCACAGTGCTCGAAATACACCAGAAAAGATGCATGTGAATGTGAACAGTTTACCCTAGTAGCAGGATAAAGTCAGTGATAGATCGTCTGGAAAGGCTGATATAAGCTGTGTAGCCATAACTGCTGTACTGTAGGTGATGCAGATAAACAAGGTCTCTACTTAATAGAGTCTAGGCCAAACTTACTGTGTCCTCACCAGACTAGAACGCTAGTGTTCACAGACGAACTATGGTCTGATTTCAATCCCATAGCAAAGCATCCACTGAGGCATCTCCCGGTTACAGATTCCTGCACTTGCTGGGGCAGAAAGGTCATCACTGGTACATGTTGGCCTTGATACAGCTGCACACTCTTGAGATTCCCTGAGTATAAGCTACAAATGGCATGATTGTAATAACACGCTGTACTTCACTGGAGTTGAGTCTCCACATTTGTTTCCTCACTTTTGTGAAGGTCTAAGTCAGCGGCCGGTGGGTCAGTAAAAAACTCTTCATGCCACCGTGTGGCTGCCCATCTTCATCCAATGGAGCTCCCAGGTCATGTGACATGGGTGCTTGGTTACCTCAGAAGCTTTGCATTTCACTGGCGACACGCCCAACAACAACAAATATTAAACTGGTTTAATATGCTTAGAAGACGCGAGCGCACATGCTTAACTAAACGGCTGCTACATGTCAGGCTGCAGTTGAGTTTATGCACCTCAATGCATCTGACAGATGGAGGGCAGAGGATAAAAAATTACAATTCTGCTATTTTCGTTGCTCAATTCTGCTATTTTCTACATCATGTTGAACAGTATTCAGAGTCTCCGTTTCTCTAACCAACATACAGATTTTGGCGCGTTTGTATGTGATGGGTGAGTTAAAGTGTGTGTTTGTGTGTGTGCAGATACTTTGAGAGCTGTTGCTGTCCTTTGAGAAGCAGTTAGCGGAGGCTCTAATGAGCGCTGATGAAAATAAATCACCACAGGCTCAGCGAGAGAGCCGCTATCACTCACCACCACAATGTCTGGACATCCGTGTGTGAGCAACACACACACTGTTCAGCCTGAACAGAAGGAAAGTGTTTATTTGTCCTTGAACTGTATCTCCGGAGATGCAATGACATATTTTTAGTGGTGCATCAACATAATAATTTGATGTATGTTTCAGTACACTCCAGTATGAACACATGCTGGGTTAGTGGTAAATACTGAACATTTGTTAGTTTATATAGAACTGTTTTTAGTGGACAGGTCCAAGTTAAATTTAAGATCTGAGGTCTTGTGATGGCATGACTCAAGCTATATAAAATTACAGTTCATGGATTATAAAATATCACTGATTCAAATGCCTCCACTTTTATGATTAAAGTCTGAGGCGTGTCCTTGATGCCAGTTCAAAAGCTACTGTACAGCTGTCAAAGTTAAGTTATAACCCAGGTGGAATTTGTATGACGAAAAAATATATGAGCTTACACCAGATGCTGCTTAGAGCTGAACTGCGCCTTCGCTCTGTCAGCTTCACCTCACGGGTGCTGGAATAAGTCAGAGAAGGAAGAGCTCCTCCAAGCAGTAAACCAAACAACAAGGCGCGTGTCAGTGCAGCAGAGTTTCACATAATGACTGACACAGTCCTGCACCGGTGCTGGATATCGTGGCTCTTGCAGGGCTTTGTGCCACCCTTCACAACATAAATCAGCCATTACACAGAAATGCTGCTAAATATCTACACTTACCTATCTCAAAGTATAAGTATAGTTTAAAGGCTACCTTGTGTATAGATTTGGCCCTTAATTGCCACTGAATCAATTGTACCTACACAGGATTTATACTTCACAATAGTTCCCATCCTCAGTAGTAGCAAATGATGATGTGGCAGGAGACAGTGTCCTTAAAATGCCACTTGGCGGAATGATCAGACCTTCAGTCTGAATCCTCCCATGTAAAACAAAATTATTTCCTCTCTGACCTCACAGGCAGCTTGAATGATTGGAACAGCGGAAAATAGTGATAGCGATACTGCATCGCGTAGCACGATGTGAATATATATGTGTGTGTGTGTGTGTGTGTGAAGTTCAGGTTACATCATCACAGCTAAGCTTCATTTACAGCTGAGGAGGGTTTTCATCACCATGCAGGTATGTGTCAGTCAGTCTCAGACACACTCAGGCTGGACACTGGATCACAAGTGACATGAAAAGCAAGCTACAAAACAGAAACTAAAAATATACACGAACTCAAGTCAAGGAAGGCGCAGAGAGGGAAAATACCAAGACATACATTACGACTTCATAGCAACAACTGAAATTATGGTTACCTGTATGTGTTAGGATGACTGACTGACTTGCAGAGAGACCCTGTGTGAAGTGACTGGTGGTAGTTTTGTCAAGTCAAACAAGCTACAACAAAGAACATGAAAAATCACAAAGACACTCAAAAAGAGAATAAAGAAACAAAGCACCACAAACACTCAGAGAAAAAAACTCAAACAAACAAAAAACAACAAACAAACAAACTCAAAAAGGCCATAAAGCAGCACAACTCTAGTGATATGTAAATGACTACAAGGACAGAGACGTGTGCAAAAAAACAAACATGCTGCAAAATGAGCACAACGACAGACAAAACAAGCAGAAAGAGACTTAAAGCAAACACCAAATATTCTAAACAACCATAAGGAGACACTAACATCTACAGACAGATGAAAGATGACAACAATGACTCAAACAAACACATAAAAGGCAAAACAGAGGTTTCCCAGAAGTTTAAAATGACCACAGGTGAATACAATTAAAATATAATTTTTAAATATTATAATAAAAGAGTCAGTGTTCTCCTGAGTAAACGTATCTTATCTTAATCAAGCCCTGACATGTTGGGGGTGTGAAGGTTAGCTGAACAAAGTATGTCCTGACATACATGTCCCATATACGGACCAAAACAACAGCGTCTCCAGCTTAACTTCCTTCTCCTCTTTTTGTCACACATTCAATTTAAAACTCGTGTCAGTGCGTCAAGGCTGTGCATTATGACGACCTGTCTACACTTATCACAGTTCATAACCTGATCCTGCGGCTGAACTGGCTGGGTGACCCAAAAACTCTTTTCACAAGTGGATGAGCTAATGGAGCCCAACACGGAGCGACCCGGTCTCCAGGAGACTGCTCCGCTTAAACAGAGAGTCCTAAGAACCATGAACTGGCTGAAGCATCACAGAGATGGAAATGTCGAGGCATCACATACAAAATCAATCAATCAATCTAGGTCTCGCTCCCTGGTTCAGTTATTTAAGTGCTAACGTCAGCCTGCTACACATGCAAATGCCACCAAATGGTGAGAAGGAATTTTATGGTACACATTCACTGCTGTTTTATTCTGAACCACCAGGACTCACCGACAGCTAAAACCACGCTGCTAATAAAGATCCTGACAGGAGTCTTTCTGGAAAACGCTCAGTCAGAAGTGATCGTCGTTTTCAGTTCCCCGTTTTCATCATCTGACCTAGTTAACACTGCTCACTTACATTACAGTAACAGTTAGTAATGATGAACCACAGCACAAGCAGGAAAAGCCGAGAGACTGGAGGAAGACTGTGTGGAACGTCACCTTCAGATGTTAATGGTCGACAGGTGGACACAGAAGAACACGGGCGTGAACTAAACGAGGGGTGTGTCAAACAGTCAAACAGAAGTGATGAAGAATGGATGATGAGCTACAGCACAGAGAGAAACTGAAACTGCTGCAGTTCTTGTTTTGTGTAACTCAGCCGCATTCCAAAAGCCAGAACCTGTCATAAAACGAGAGGCGTCTGACCATGTGCTGAGCGCGTAGGCCAAACGCGTGTAACTGAGACTGCGTCGTTAAATGGTCCGACAAGGTCGAGTGGTGGAGACACAGCTGAAATGAACTCGATCTGCGGAGCATTGGTCCCTTTCTGCTGTAAAAGCTCAAACTGAAGCTGCACTACTGAACTTCTGTATTAGCCCCGGATCAAACGGCTGTTTATTGTGAGAGGGGAACGTATCACTGTGACAGGTCTGCTGTTCAGCTCAGGACTGACGGCTGTGGATCCACTGCTCCGTCCGTCGGCATCAGCGGCTCGGTACTGCTACTGGCCGTTTGCTAGAACATGCACCACAAACACTATGTGAGGATGTGACATGTTAGGACTTGGCTGTGCTCCCCCTGAAGGACTGTTACAAATGACTTTAGTCTACATGTGATGACACTGCGCTGAATCGTTGGATCCTAGACTGGATCCCATCAAAATGAAGGGAACGTGGAAGAAAATCAGCCAGTGTCAGATGACACAGTGATAATAAAACATTAAAGACGCTGAGTGAAGGCTTTTGATTCCACAGCAACAGAGATCTCAGAGCAAAGCCTTGCTTCAGACCAAAGCTATTTCACACCTGACGTAAAAAACCCACCTCCCTCTGTCTCCTACACAAACTCCATCCTCACTTCTCCTTTCCAACTTTCCATTTGTACTTTATTGTCTTCGTCCTGCACTACTTCCCTGAAGCCATTGTGCTTTCGCTCTTTTCCTTTTTAGCGCACATGTAACACTGCGCCTCAGTCGCCTGGTGTTTACTCCTTCCCTAATAGTGTGATCCCATCGGAGTCAAGCCAAGGCTCATAACAGCCTTATGACTGGTGGTGGCGAGCAAACAAACACACAAAGTCGTAAATGTCGCTGCAGTGACTCGACTGAGCTTTCTTCTGTTTCAGCAGTTAGTAGACGGTACTATCAGGTAAACGGTACCACAGTTACTTCTCTCTTAGTAGATAAGATGCTTGTACTTGTCGTTTCCACACTCAAGCCAATCAAACCTACTGCAAAAACCAAAATAAATACTAACAACCTGTCCATATAGGGTTTAGGTGACATTTAAGCCTAACCTTTATTCCACATTGTAAACTAATCCTGAAATTTTCACTCGACCTCAACCATCGTCCGAACTCCTCCACAAAGGGAGACGTGACCTCAGCCACGAGCTGAATGTGGGTGAGGGCTGTTGATCACTACATCTTGCTGCAGAGTGTCTCGCTTTGGACGTCGAATAATAGATTGATTGTGTAATTAGGATGATGACCAACGAAGGCTCCAGTACAGAAATAGAACATATCAAACATGACTGCATGCAGGTTTGCATTTCTCTTTTACACTCAAGCAAAACCATTTGTCCTCACCGCCGTGCAGGGTTGGTGGCGTTGCTGCCGTTTGAGCCGTGTTTGGAGGTTTTACCAGTCACCACGTCGCAGCTGGTGTTGTTGTTAGTTTTTGTGTGATCTGTGTCTTCTGAACCTTGTTGCAGAGCCCCCCGAGTCTTCTGTTGCTCCAGCATGGCCAAAAACACACATGCACGTATGCCAACACACAAAGGTATAAATCTGCGGTACACATACGTCTACTTATGTGAGTTATGGCAAATGCTTATACATTTTCAAACAAGTAAGCAGTAACTAAAAAAAGTTTTCAACTACTGGAACTGGATAACTCTTTTCTATTAACTAAGAAAGTAATTCCAGAAGAATCCAGAATTATGGAAATTCACTGATCCAGTTTCACAAAATGTTCCAATAAAAAAGACTTTCCATACTGACTATAAAGGTAAAATCAATTTAAAAAAGCACACAAAGTCCTCCCGTATTCCTGTACTCTGAAACGTCCGACGTACCGCATCCCAGGGGTTTCAGAACTTGAGCATTTCGGATTTCTGAGGGCTTAAGATTTTAGTGGCTCAGCAGGATTTGAGCCACGAGGGACTGAGAGGCGAATCAGAGGAACACTGCACTGCCCGTCCCGTCCCCCTGAGCCAGCAGCTGGAGAGAGACTGAGAGGGAGGGAGGGAGAGAGGGGACAAAATGAGAGACTAGTCCATAAGTTTTACACAGGGAATCGAACAATGCAGTGTTAATAATGTTTCTAAAATATTTGCCAACACATATGGGTTTTATTTTCTATGGATTCTACAAGCCCAAACAGCAGAGTTTTATTAAAATTGTAAAAAGAAATTGTAAATTAAATTCCCCAAACTCCAAGTTGTTAGGGCTCTAAAGACAAACAGCTAAAAACCGTCTGCTCCCCAATGCATGTGTGGCATTAACTCACAGTAAACAATGTATGACTGGAACCAAGTCAAACATGGCACAGTTCTAATAATTTACAAAATAATATATAGTATGAGCATGTGCCATGTAAGCACAGAACCCACTCTGAAAGGTTTGTAACTTCTCAGTACTGACCTCTTGTGGTCTGGTTGAACACTTACACCTGCATGTTCAACAACAGAGAAAAATGTAACGATAGATTAAATGAATCAGATTAAAGTCAATTCTCACAAACTAATCATCACCTACTTTGAGACTATTACAGGATATATTTATTTTGTGTTTGCAGATTAAACTGATTACAATTTCTTTTATACTTTAGAGCATCTGAATATGTCACAAATACCCAATTATTTTCTTTTGGACTCTTCTTGCAGTTAGGGTGCAAAACACACACACGGTGATCAAATTCAAATGTAAATGTATTCATATCTAAAAAGCTTGCTCAAGTTGGATTTATTGGGTTTTCTACAGTATATAGTTTTCTAAATCTTACTTTACTGCCTTGAGAAATTGTTGTTGTGATTAGGCAATATATAAATAAAAAAAAAACACACACAACTGAGTCAGGAACCTTGTTAAAAGCATTATTAGTTCCACAATAAACCAAAAACAGTAAATCCACTGGAATTACATGGACAGAAACATTCAGTAGTACTACATAAGTACAGTGTAGTGAAACACGATCACAGTCAACGGTACTTACATTAATCAGCCACAAGGAAGAAGCAACATCTCTGATAATTCTGTACAGTCTAAAATAATCAACATCCACTGAATATTTTACATTTGAACAGAAGAAGAAGCTGGAATTTAGTTTGACTGAAACAAGCTGCAACTGAATTAAAACCAGGGAGCTTATTCATTAAATCATTCCATGTGTGCTTCAAGTGATTCATTTCAGTGATGTGACTTGTCAAACTGTCAGCACAATAATATGAGTTCTCTGTAAGTCTGAAGAATCTTTGTTAAAGAAATAAAAAACTTTAACTTATGCCCATAAACCTTGTGATATTACAAAAACGCTGATTTACTTCAAATTGAGACAACAGAAGCGATATTGCTGATTATTCCCAGTTAACCCCTGTTGATTTTGCCCTTATGTTAGTTTTTTTTTTTAACAATATTCCTTCAGTTTGTCTTTGCCTTATTTTTATTTATTTACACTCATTATACACATTTACAACATCCTAATGGTATCTAGGCAAATAAACTTTGCATTTAATGAACACATGTTGTTCGCGGAACCTCCAGTTTGAGGTCTCATTACTTTAGGTCTCACAATATAAGACATGGCCTTAACTAAGCACTGACTCTGTCTGTTTAACTGGTTCCCTGACATCACTTTCTATCAGGGCTTCATTTATGTGGCAGACACACAGATTCCTTCTCATGTGGGAAACTCAAATGACAAAATGCATCTATGTAAGTAATAGGTAATAGGTGCAACTTCAACTAAAAGAAACTGTAGCATCCAGCTTTTAAACATGTAAATCAAACAAAAGAAACTAACACATATGTTAAACACATTTGTTTCCTTTGTCCACCCCATTAGCCACCAACTACTATATTTCCTTATTTGTTAGCCCGACCTCTCTGCAAACATCCAACCACCAAGTGTACTGTCATTCCAGAGCTCCCTTTTTGATATTTAATCACATTAGTTTTGATAATGGAAAGTCTTAGAGAATGTCATTTGGCATGAATGTGGAGGATTTTTAGCAAGTTAATTACACATTTACTTCTTCCCCCCTCCCCCATAAACCAGTTTTACTCTCCATGATTCTAGCAACGCGACACAGGAGGTTCTGGCAACTGATGACAGGAACTCTAATCCCTTCATAATGTCCACTGGCCTCCCTCTCATTATGTCTTCCTTCATTTTCCCACTCTCTACGTGACGTTGGATATGGGGTCGCTGATTTTCAGACACATCCAGTAGATGGTCCTTGTCATGGCCAAAAGACTCAGCAGAATGAGCAGCACCCATGAGACGTAGATTCCGTGAGACATCCGGGCAGGTTTCCACGTACCAACCTGAACACAGACGTGCACATAGAACAGCAAGTAAAGCAGTGGCACAGAATTGATTTTATTTTATGACTTCTTTGACATTTTATATTATTGTAAAATTAATATTTCCATAAATTATTTGATCTCATACCATCTCATGTATGTCTCGTATTTCAGATTCACACTGAGGTCTCATCTATGTCAGATTACAAATCAGCTCTTTACATCTATTATTACCAATGTTGCTGTACAATTAATATTGCTTATCAAGCTATTTGAAATGCTATTATTGTATTTTTATACATAATGTCCCACCTATTTTGTTCAAGTTTTTTTAATTTCTAGTTATGATATATATCACTTTTTACAATCAATTATAATAGCTACAGGACAGGATTATTAACTAAAAACATCATTACTCAAATGTTTTCACACAGACATACACACCAACAGTCCAACAGTGGAGGCAAACAGCACTACGAACAACGCGAAACATATCAGGCTCCGCCTCCTTGGGTACCGTTGACCAATAGAAGAGCTGGAAATAAACATAAACGTAAGTCCAATTAATAGTTGAAATGAAACTCATCAGGCAACTTTTCTATGGTAGACGCTGTTCACCTTTTACACACAGACAAAGAAAGAATGAGAGACTTACACTTTTCTGCAGTGTGGACATCGGGCCAGGGTCCGGTCAGAAAACTCGGTCCACTAAGACAGAACAGAAATAAAAAGGCTGTGAGAAAAAACAGGAAGTGACATTCACACAGAGTCTGTCACTTGTGCTTGTGTGGGTGTTTGTTACCAGGAACGTATCGCAGCAGTGACCACAGATGACTCTGATGCCAACTGGCTGATGCCGTGGTTCAGGGCTGTCCTGGCCAATGTGCACTGGTCCCAAATTGATGACGCGTTTGCTGACAAGAAAACCAAAAATGAAAACTTTATCAGCTACTCATCATTCATTACAAAATGCTTGCAGTAAGACTATTCGCATCTAGGCCACGAATAATATATCCTGGTCCAAACAAAATCAGTAACACACAGTTCACCAAATTCACCAGGATGTTGCCAATGTATTTAATTAATTAATGCAGCTGAAGTAATAACGATAAATAGATATGTATCAGTAGGAAGATTTGAAAAAGAAACCAAGCCTTTTACACAAGCCTGCATGACTGGGCTTTGATGAACGTCTGTGGGTGTGATCTGCCCAGATGGTGTGATTATGTCTCACCAGTATGGTCGTGGGCAAGCGATCCGCTGTGACGTCACTTTGCAGATCAGCAGACAGTTACACGGGCAGCGGACGTACTTCTTTCCCACAGGAGCATTTTTAATTGGCTACAGAGACACAAGGAAATCTAAGGAATGTCCAAATATCACAGAGTTCCCAGTAATGCTGTTTTGATCCAGTTTTCATGTCTGGTTCTGTATTTTACACATGACGTTTAATATCATTTTTGTTCCTTCTATGTGCGTGTGAATCCGTATCACTCACTGTAGCCTCGTTGCAGATGCTGCACTTCACCACATGCTGGTGCGTCTTGCCCTCCACATTTATGGCACTCTGACAGACCCGGCAGCTGATGACCGGAGCGCTGCTGCTGTCCGGGCTTCCCTGTGGCGAGTATGGTGGAGGAGGCTCACATGGGACAAACGAGCTTGGGAATGGTGCTAAACCTAGAAAAAACAAAAGACAACTAGGTTATTGGGAGTTTGAAAAAAGGGAAAACACAGTTTCCATAAATCCTCTAAATTGTGGCTTTGTTTTCTGACACTTCTCATGTTCTAATGAGCATCCACCTGACTATGAGGCCACTATCAGCTTCCTATCCTGTAAGGAATGAAATTGCCTCCTACATGAACCTATATTCACTTTTTAGTCGGTCATGTGTTATTCAGCCAGTGAGTGACATACTGTGCACAAATGTCAAACGTTACCACATTACTAATACTGAAGGGAACTGAGAAAATAGGAACTCTTTCTGTTTTGAATGTTAGTCGTTACATGAGTCATTTAGTCTGCTGCTAAAATGTCTCAAATTATTTAATGTTCAGCTTTGATTCCATCTTTCCTGTCAGCTGGACGATTAGCGATTATAGTGCTAATTTCAGTTTAGCTCAGGTCAGGCAAGCTGGTCCAGCAAGTGCTTTAGGATGATGATAAGCAAACCAGTTAGCTGTTCTGGCACTATGGGCAGGTGCTGTTGGAAAATGAAATTGGCATTTTTTAAAAACCTCAGAATCACCAGAACGAAGCATGAAGTGCTCCTAAACATCCATGCAGTGACTTTGAACTTGATAAAACACTCGAACAGTGCCATGAGATGACACGACATCCTAAATCACCATATGCTGTGAAATCCGTGATTAGCAACTGAAATGGAAATGTAACTTTCATGTTTAGGGTTTAAGACCACTCGTCCGCAGGTTGTTCTCCTCAGCCAAGGTAAAGGGCTTCTGACATGGTCTCTGGTTCAGGAGTAGTGCGATGCTAGGAATGCAACAGCTCCATTTCTATTTCCTGATCACGTCTTGCGTGACTCTTAGTGCAATGACGCAGGCATCACTTGCTTGTACTGTACACTCTTCCTTGATTCAGCACTGTTGCTTTCACTCTTCGTGGAGGGTGTTAATGATGATCTTTTAGGTAACTGCGTAAATCCCTTTGGGTCAGAAAGATCTGATTTGAATCACTACAGTTGGAAATAGTTTAGGCTTGCAAAGCTTGCTACTTCTGGAAATTCCTCACTGATCTGAGACTGACTGACTTCAGACGTGTCCAACAGCATTGTGTCTAGTAATTAAAACAGAGCATCGCATATGGAAGAAGCCTCTTCATGACAGAAGACAATGATCTAAAACAAAACCCACCACCAGACTTTTATCCGAATGCACGTTGATATAGAGGAGCTTATATGTAACAGTACTATCGAAGCAGAGGAGTATATTGGCTTTACATTTTGGCAACATGCTGACATCTGAACTACTGGTCTTAGGAAGTTAGTGGTTGTTTCAGCACGATGATGCCTGGCCTCATTCTGCACATGCTACAACAGCGTAGCATCATAGCTACGCGCTTTGTTGACATGCCAACAGCCCAGAGCTGGCTCCTACTTAAAATATATGGGGTCTCATAAAAAAATAGTAAAAAATCTGAATCAGAAAACAGCAACCACAGACTGATGAGCAGCGTCAGCCTCTTAACCTGCAAGTTACAATTAAAGGGCACTTATGAGTAATATTTAACCACAGCTGTCTAACACCACTCACATTTACACAAGGTTAGTCAGTGAAAACCTTATTTTACACGTTGATTAATGCACATGAACAACTCTTGTTATTTTTGGTGAAATTTAGAAAACCTTTTCATTTGTGGCAGTAGATACAGACAACATATCAAAGCCTAGATTACCTTTGACCTTTCCCGCAATGCAAAGCACAAACCAAATGGACAGCAAATCCCTTTAGACGTTGGCTTAAAAGGTCAGAATAAGTTCAGCAAGGACTGGTTTAAAATGTTAAATACTGGCTTGGAGCTAGTCAGCCTGCAACCCGCTGTTGGGTTGCAGAACGTTTAAAGTGAGTGTGGGCTACTCAGGCTATGGTGTCACACAGCGGACGTACTCTGCGGCTTAGGCGGATAACCATGAGCGCCAACGCCGGGAGAGAAGCCGTTCGTCCCGTCGTGTTGGTCGGACAGCAGCGGTGACCGTTCCCCGTCCGCCATCACTCCCACCGGATCCCCGCCTCACGTCGCACCCAGCGAGTGTGTCCAGCACCGGCCGAGACGTCCGAGGAGCCGCTGGGGGGAATTCAAGCCCCCAATCTATTAGTTTGACACACACATGACTCAGGGAGCCAGAAACCTTAAAAGCGGAAGCGATGCAACAATAACATCTCTCACATGACCGTGGTCTGAGTCACGGCTGTGATGACGCGACGCTCGACGAATGGGAGAGCTTTACACAAGTGCGTTTGCTCAAAGGTGCTGTTTGATTGGTTAGATTTGTTTCATTTCGTGTCATTTGGGCTGCGTTTAAGTACTAACACAACACTTCTTTTCCATGGCTGTGTAATACGTTATAGCATAATTTTCCCAGATATAAATGAAATGAGTTCCGTGTTTTCATTTTGACATGAAAGCGTAAATCTAAATAAAATAAAACATCAACCGCAATGTAATGTGAGGACAAAAGTAAAAACCCATTCTTACAGAGTGAAGGCAGGCAGTGGCAGGTTGGTCGCAGCTTACCTGAAGGCACCAGGAGTTGTCGAAGCAGAGAACCCTCCTACTTAACCCTCCACAATGAGTTTAGCCTGTAACTCTTTAGGTTTTTAAAGTTGTTTGATACTTTCACGGCATAAATATGTTGACTACAATCAGTTCTTGTATTGAGTATAAAATATTAATTTATTTGTTATTATTTAACTATTTAAATGCCAGTTTTTTTTCACAATATACACTATGAATAAAAAAAATACAATGAAAATCTACTATATTCTCTGTGCCAAGGTGATTTTTGTGTCTTACCACATATGCAACAAATTAACGCAAACATTAATTTTTATGCATTGTTATTTTTTGCAGGGAAAGCAAAATACAAAAAACTCCCTCTCAGCGTGTTCGTGGCTAAAATGGCCACAATCAGAATGAACTGATTCTTCTTTTTTTTTAACGCGTTTTGCTACTTTGACTGCGTAAATATGTTAACTAGAATCAGTTCTTGTACTGAGCATAAAGTATTAATTCATTTTTAATTATTTATCAGCAGCAGGATGTGCAAACAACAGTGGAGTGGTCTTTGCAGACAACCTTTTCACAGCTGGAGCACGTGGTTGTTTTCCTCTTCCTATGACTGCACAGTTCACTCCTTCTCCAGGGATCATGTCATGATTAGAGCTGTAACTCAGCCACATGGGCCCTGATTTGCACTGCTGTATTGTGGCAACAATGGCAGCAGCAGCTGGTGAACGTGGGGGACAAGGCCGTCTTGCGGTAGCTGGGGTCACCAGTGTGTGGCCCAGATCTTCAAGGAACGCCTTCCTTTGGTAGGACTTTGAGGACTCCCACTCAGGAAGGACTGATTTCCACAGGATGAAGGCACGGTATGCAGAGACATCCAGGAGATGATAAAAAAGCTCCAGGGTCCAGGTTATCCACTCCCCCTTTGCACCTATTGTAGTCCAAGATGTCTTTGGGCTTTCTCCTGGTTCCCTGTGCTTTGTGCTCAAAAGAAGCCTATTCGTCCCTTGCGAAAAGGTGTCAAAAAGTTATCGCACGTGACAAGCAGCCTGGGTGTGTAAGCCTGTCATCAAGCGGATGTTAGCACTGATCTGACTATATCGGTAGAGAGGCATTGTAGCACAAAACATGACCCGTCCTGTCTTGTCATCCCACAGGCCACGTGTTGCCTCATGTCTTGAGCGGTCGACCTTATCATCTGAAGAAGCAGAAGATTTCTCCTCATCTTCGCATCAAATAGTCAAGCGCCTTAGCCAGTTAATGCATCCAGAGCACAAATGACCTTGGAGCTGTTGGGCCTCGGTGCACCTGCATAAACTTCAGGACACATTTATAAACTGTGACAGACGGTTGTTTAGTTTTTCTGGCAGGTGCATATTTGATCCCTATATGTTGACATTGAGGTGTGAAGGGCTTTTTGGTGTTTTTGTGTCTGGCATTGGTCATGAAACCAACAAAGCTTTCATCATGTGCATCAAAGCCAAGTTTGACTGAGAAGCTCAGAGCTCAAAACCCTGCATCAGCATAGTATGGCTATAGTTGAATGATATGATAATCTGTCTTGCAAACACACACATCGGGGAGACTTTTTTCATGCACAAACTCAAGTCATTATCTGACATATGATCACAGACAAAAAAAAGGAATTCACTGGCTGCACTGAATGTTAAAAGGCATCAAAAAGCCCCATTGGAAATGAAGAAAATTTCAATTTTTAAAAGAAGCATGATTCAGAAATCATTCAGAAACAAATAATTCAGGCTAGTGCTACAATAAAAGCTTTGTAGCAGAGTGGTTGTGTAGCCAAGTGGCCGACCCTCCAGCTTTAAGCTACTTTAGTGAATGTATAGGTGATTTGCTGTTTATACTGGTGGACCACGAACAACACATTGTTGGAACAGGTCCAGGACTTTATTCTCTGCTTTCTGCTGGAGACCTGTTAAACCTGTAGCAGCTACTGGCTGCCAGTTTGTGCAATCAAAACCAAAAGCTTTTCAAACCTGTTGCTTTAAACAAATGTAGCAACATAAAACAGCTTGTATTATATTATGTTTACATAAGGGCCAAGACATTACAACCATATAATTCATGTAATTCACCTTAATAATAAGCATGTGGTAGAATTAGCACTTTCACTTAAATAAATAAATAAGTATTGACATAATGAATTCGTTTTTGGTTTAAGGTATGCAAAGCCAGTAGCCCAAGTAAAACCAACTAACATAAAGATATGTTATCATATATTATTTTGGGTGTGGCTACTTGTGAACACAAGTGGAAATCTAAACATTTGCAGTTTGCAGAAAACTTAGTCGCCTGTTTTTTCATAGCTGTGATTTCTCTGACGTATAACCTGAAGAAGAGCAACAGATGAGACCTGGTCAGAAAAACTTTAAAGGAAAATGTCTGCACTGCTGCGAGGCTGCGTGATCAGTTAGATAACATCTGTCACCTCCTCACAGAAGCAGCATATTTCTAATGAATAATTAAAAAAAATAGTAGCTAATGAAAAACAAACATAAGCCGAGAGACAAGAGAACAGCGAAAGGCCGTTGGAGCATTTTAGCCTTACGGGCCTCAGAGCTGCAGACAGGACGGGAAGACAAGGGAAACAACAGCAGCATTGGACAAAGCAGATCAAAGAGCAGGTGGAAACTGGGATTAACTTGTTAAAGTTAATCATAAACAAAATCAGAAGTACTTTATACTGCATGTGTGATTATTTTTTTATCACATTAAGTATATCATGAACTGTGTAAAGTTAAATAATTACAAGTGATTTTACAGTGAATGTATTGTATTGTGATTTCTATGACACTTAATTGAATGATGATTGTTAAGTGTGGCAAAATTCAATTCAAAATAACTTTGTCTTTGACTTTACTTACTTTTAAACTGTGATCACTTGATACAAGTGGGTCTAAGGGTATTTTTGGTGCCAAAGTAAACAGACTTAAGCAGACTATCTGTATAAATGCCCTGAGCTTTGGCTGGTTGGGGGGTTGCAGTGGGACAGAGGAGGGAACTCTGGAGGTTCACCACTAGAGGACAGTGAAACATCAGAAAGAGTAAATCTGATCTAAAAACAACACTTTTCTCATATTTCTTTAGTGAAACGTAAATGTATGTTTAATATAGAAGCTTTATCTATTTAAGAGCTACAGATTTTGTCTTTTTCACTTTAAAGCATTTTTACGTGACATTAATTCATTTGTGATTGTGATTCACATGTGATTGTTAAGTACTACTACTACCCATGCAACACTGTCTAGTGAAGTGAAGATGCAGTTGCTGTGTGTCTATAGAAGGAGAATGTGAGTGAAACATTAGCATAGTTTTTTCTTGTATCAGTTAAGCTCATGAGCAGGAACTCAAGGAAAGGACAGATTCACGTCTTCTAATACAAAATAAAGAGTATGTTATATTTCATATGCTATATTTTGTTCATGTGGCGAGTTCCCAGAGTTGATGTGAGGCCTCTTTACCTTACTGCATCTGCACAAGTGTGACATGTTAGTTATGTTGTCACTCTGGTTGAACTGAGAGACAATGAGCAAACACATCACGCTTGTCTCCAGCTTAAAGACAAACTGGCCAGACAGGGTATAGCTTTAACATGAGGGTATGGACTGAGAACACAGGGAACGTGAAGGTTTCAGCCACAGGGTTATCTAACAGTCAAAGGCATTAATCGCTGTTGGATTACCCAGAATCCTGTGTGTGTGGCTTTACAATTATTCCAATACACAGCCCTGGATCCTCAGTCTCTTTCCCCTTTACTTTTTCACTGCAGATTTTTCGTTTTGCAAAGTAAATTTGTATTGAAATTTAAAAAAATAAATAAAGTTAAAAAAATATATATAAATTAAAAAAAACGGAGGATTGAAAGATTTGCAGAACCTTTTGACAATTTAGCAAGTGCTAATTGTTTGCCCTGACATGATATAACATCTTGCTCTTCAATTTGTCTCTTGTTATCTTGTAATGTGTGACATAGATTTTATGTAAAATAAATTTTAATAATAATATTTAATAATAATAAACATTTTTTAGTTTCAGTTTTTAAAGTATAATGCTAAAGATCCTTGTTGTGCCAGAAACATCTCACACTTTGTGTATCACTGAATATTGTGATGCCGTTCATTAGAAACTCTTCTGTCATCAGGAATGTCGCGTGGTGAGGTTTCCAGAGCAGTAAGAACCTGTTTGTTTAGTTGTCTTTTCCAGTAAGTCCTTATGATAAAGCTTCTGCCTTCATCATATCTTTTGTCAGAGTCGCAGGAAGATGTTAACACATCCTGTGTTCGGCTGCTGTTACCGTTGGTCTTTTGTTTCCTCGTCTCCTCTCCATACCTTAGTAAGAGTATGGGTCATGTAATGAAGAAAGTATTTCAGTGAGTCTGTGGGAGGAGTGAATAATCCTGCCGACAATAGAAAACCACTCTTCATCTTCTGTTAGACAAACATTCACTATGGTGCTGCCTTTGCTGCTGCTCCTGCTGCTGGGCTCCATCTGCAAAGCGTCTCATTTCATGGGGACAGTAATGAACTATTATCCGAAAACCACAGTGGGAAATGAAACTGTTGCTGTAAGTTTTTTTTCTAAATTGATTTAGTTACATTTGAAAACTTTAATTGCTTGTGAGGACTTTCTCTCATAGGTGAATTGTGTGTTTATGAAGTTAGACAAACAGAATAAAGCACGAAAGTCTTTTAAATAAATAATTACATTTATGTACATGTATAAAATTGTATATTGAATCGGTTTTAATATGTAATCTCTTGAATATATAATATTAGACTAGGAAACCATTTAATTGTAATATCAATGTGCTGTTTACTGCTGTCACATTATTTATCTATTCCTCAGACCTGCTGTGCTTTAGATACTGTATATAAATGTAAATATATTGTAAAGGTGAAAATAAAGGAGAAAGTACTTCCAGAATCTGATCGCTACACAAAGCCTGTCCAGTTAAAATGCATCTCCCTGTTTGTCTGCATCCTCAGTGGGGTGTGTGTTTCAGAAACAGCACACGTTTGCATTTACAAAGGTTCCATTAGGACGTATTTACCTTCTCTGCTCAGTTCTTTTTACAGATTGTTCTATTTTTAAAAAACTTAAAAGAACAGCCAACATAAATCATTATTAAACATGATAATCATATATTTTATTGTTAAAGTGTGTACATTAATTGTCCTGGGATTCTTTTCAGTTAAACTGTTTATTCACATCCTCCGCTGACATTCTCAGCCACCTGACGACAAGCTGCTTTTGTGCTTTCCTTACATTTCACAGAAATGTCATGAAGCGTGAACTGTTGACTGCAGTACATGACATTGGTATCTCAGGTTTCAGTTTAGTCTTTGTTCCAACATCAGCTAGAGCAGCGTTTATGACGATATCTCCTCCTCCTGCAGGTGGTCCTTCGTTCTAGGACAGGTTTCCATCTTTGGTTTCAGCCAACCCAGTGGTTTTGCGTGTATGGGAGCTGTGGGACTGAGATCTCTCATCAGGAGACTGTCATTTACTCAGAAGGTGGTGGAGATTGGCTTCAGCTAGAGGACATTTATACTCTTCTGCTTCCAAGCAATTCTCCGTTTCAGCTGTGGTGAGAGCTAAATTACAGTGTAAATATTGTACTGCTGGCAGCAAAGCACTTGACGTCTAAATTATCACAGAGGAGTGAGACTCAGAATCTACATCAACGAACTTAAAGTGATCATGTTGAACCTAGATTCTCATATTTTTAGAATCTCCTTGAACGATTCTCAAAATGTACTGATACCATTTACACACTTGATAATAGGAAAGACTATAAAGGATTTTCACTCACATACTCTATACAACTGACAAGTGATAACTTCATATTAATATCTATTACAGGATCAACAGTGCTACGTGGGTAATTAATGTAAATTCTACTGGAGGTGACTGTGACAGTTTCTGTGAAGGAAATTAACAACTTTGCATTAACTTCTATTGCAGGTTCACCAGTGGTAACTGGGTGTTTAATGTCTACAATGTCTATATATGGCAAGCTGCAGTTGTGGTTGACCTGAGGAACCGATCTGACACCAATAAAGCCAACTCACCACCTCTGACCAACATCCTGCCTCTTTTGAGGTGAGCTACTGTGTTGCAGTAAAGAAAAGGAAATATGCAAAAATAATTGTATAATTTTTGTTAAGCTGCTCTTGAAAAACTGGAAACCACACCTTTGCTTTCAGAGTTCCTTCAAACTGTCAGACAGATTTTAACCTTTTGGCCTTTGACCCTGATGGAGATGACGTTAGATGCAGATATGGGGATGCGTCACTGTTTGAATGTAGCACCTGCACTCAGCCATCAGTTCTCAACCTCTCATCAGTGAGTAACTGAAGCACTTCACTTCTCTAAAACTCCAGCAGACACTGGTGCTTAAAGATTTGTACATATCATTGACTATAAATAATAATATGCTGTGGAAGATGCTGATGAAGATAAGTTTATAATCTTTAGTATATTTGATGACAAACACCAGAGTCTGATGTGGTACGTGGAATCTGTGATTTTGTTCTTGTTTCTGTCTTCACAGTCCTGTACGCTGTCATTCGGTCCCACCAACAGCTCTAATGAAGGAGTTTATGTTGTTCAGATGGTGATGGAGGACTTTCCCAAGCAGATTATCACCCTGACTCAAACTGGTGGTTCACAGGTGGTGAAAACTAACAATGACTCAATCAGCAAGATACCGGTCCAGTTCGTTGTGAGCGGTACGATCTCTTCTTTTGACCTCAATGAGCAACGAGCAGAAACAAAGTTAGAGAATAATTATTTGTATTAGAAGTGGAGTAGTGCATAAGGCGTTTGTCTCAGTTCTGCTTCATGTAAATATGGTGGACTATTCAACACCTGCTGAGATAAAAGACATGACCCTGTTGGTAGATGAGCTCAGTAACACTGCTGCTGTTGTTTCAGTGGATCCTGCGGTGTCATCCTGTGCAGAGGGACTTTTTCTGCCCAAGTTCTTGACTCCAACTCCATCTAATGGAGCTCAGCTGTACACATTTGTTAATCAGCCAGTGATAATTAACATAACAGCAGGGGCTCTTAATGCGACGTAAGTCACAGAAAAAATCCCACAAGTTAAGGATTTCCCTGCAGTCATTTGGTGAAGACATTAGCCATTAGCCATACACAGTGCAGAAGATGTTTTATTTGCACAATTGGCATCTTGTATCTTTAACACTGACACCAAACATGTTATCAACAGACAAAAACTGCAACATAGAAAAATATTGGAATAAAAACATGGACAATTTCCTACACAACACAGTGCTAAGACTTTTCCATCCAAACTGCATTATGTCATTAAGGAAGATAATTTAAAGAAACTCACATGCCAGACGATTCAGTTGTTTTATCAAGGAAAACAACAAAGGTGAACCGTCATGTTGATGGTGCAAAAAACTGCTTTGTAATTCTCTGATGGTATTGTATTGCTACAGTATGAAGATGCTGTCCAGCTATGAATGTAGCAAAGTAAACTCTTTCTGTCTTGTTTGCCAAAGGATCTCTGAGCTGCTGCACAGTGGGCCGTCCAACATAAACGTGAACATGTTACTGCCAGGACAGTTCATCATGAGCTGGACTCCATCTGAAAATGAAGGTGGAGAAAGCCATCCCATCTGCTTTGCTGTCCAGGCAATTTCCAGGTCCGTCTCAATGAATATTGCCCAGTGGGAAAGATAAATCAGTCAGCGTACTCAATATGGTAACTGGTTGTTACTTCTACAGCGTCTACAAGTATCACTCTGAGCTTCGATGCATTGTTGTGACTGTCGGTAATGGTGAGTAGAGCCCTGCTTCCATTTCGAACCCCCATCACTGAACTGACTGCGAGAAACACAAGCAGCATCCCCACAACAGCAAGCTCACGTTTTACAATCCAGTATCTGATCTGCAGTGACTGAACCAACACTACAACATCCACCAGTGTTACAGTACATGTACAACATCAGGTCCAGCCACAGCATCAGCTCTAATTATTAACTCTACCTACCAACAACAACCACAAGATGGAGCATTGCAACTACTGCAACATTCATTCATGAAAGTTTAATAACTGTGACCTCTATCACTACAGAGAGTATAATAATAAGTCCTCCACCTGTTACTACACCAGCCCCAACGCCTACAAGCAGCAACTCAAATAAAGGTGAGTAATAGTACTAGAACCCGAGTAATAAACAAGCATTAAATGCTAGAATGCAAATTTGAATCCTGGTGTCATATCACAGACTGATTCTGTACCGTATTCATCTAGTTACAGTTTGCTTTAGCCTGTATTGTAATGTTAAGTCTTTTTGCTTCCAGTTGTTGCTGACCTGAACTTGAAGGTCTTGTCTTCCTTGTCTCCAGATGACTTCCGGAATAGCATTACCCAACTGGTGGGTCTGTTCTCAACTAATAAGAAACATCCAATGATTGAAAGTTTGCTTGTTTCTGCAGGTTTAACTACGTTTTGATGTGGCTGCAACGAATAAATGTTAACACGGCTTGAGAGTTTTAATGTTGTGATGGAAACCTTGGTCTCTCCGAACTGGACAGTCTGCCAATCGTAGCCAGCATTAAATGAGTCCATGCTGCCCCCTGGTCCCCACAACATTACAACCAACACGTAAAGCAATAGTTTTGCATTCGAAAGTCAAACTGAAGCATAAAGACAAACAGACATTTGATTCAGACGTTCTGTGATAAGTAAAAAAATGACTAGATGACAACGAAGCATTATATATATATATATATATAAATGCAAAGGCCACATCTCATCCCCAATGTTGTTTTTTCTTCCAGATCAAATCTGAACTGACCACGAGAGGGTTGCCTTCAGATGTGACATTGCGCTTTGTGAAAACTGTGAAAACCACAAAAAACACTGGTGGTTGAGCCTGAAAAGCTATTGTATTGTTTTTCTTGCCTGTAATGAGCTGATTTCATTTCTGGTTTTATTATTGGCTTTTTTTGGCTTCTTCTGCAGCTCAGTCTGTGTTTTCTGAGGTGGTGGCAGAAGTGAACTTAGTGGAATTTTTCTAAATTGCAGATGGTGGCAGATGTTATAAGGGATTTTTTTTTATCTGTCAGTAGCTACAGTGCATTACTATTATGTGTTATTATGTATAACACAAGCCTCAGTACAGTAAAGAGACCTGAAATTCACCAAATGTTCTCTAAAGGGCCTGAAAGAAATTGCTTTTAGACTTCCAAGAGGCCTTATTTGTTCGTTTCAGTTTCATTTTTATTGTTCACATATTCGTATTCATTGATTTGGTACTTTGTCAGTCTTGTTTCTTTAAATAAATATGTAGTCAAGTGTGTGTTTGTAACAGAATCACACTGCTTCTAATATGATGTAAACGTATGTTCAACGCTTACATACAGTGGAGAAGAGCTGATACTGCAGAGTAACTTTATCAATAGCTCTTTTCACACAGCAAGTCGCAGCATCAGTGTCAGTCGCACCTCAGGTCCTACAATTGGTGGACGACTGCTCCATCTCCTGAGAAGCACCAGTCCCAGCGTCAGGGTCAAACTATCTTGACTTTGCCTGCCTTAAGTTGTCCACAGGATGGATTCGCCGTCCCCTCCTCCAGCTTCTTCATTTCCATCATCACCTTGTTTTAGAATAAAATATCACTGACACCACGAAAATTAAAATCTAATTATCAGGATGGATGACTAAACATTCAGAGCTTTACATTTGAGCCATTTAGGTTGGAAACAATAAATTAGTGATGACATGCTAATTACATTCATCCTCAGTATTTGTTACAATCTCAAATGCTAACTTCAAGTCAAAGGTATTCCAGAATCTACTGGCAATACCTTTTGTCACCACTCTGTGATGACAAACCTAATCAAACTCTCCCAACTCAGGGAATGACCTAACTAAGGGGCTGCTCAACCTAGAGTCAACGAACGAACCAACAAGGAGAGAGACGCTAGAAGCAACTTAAATACAAGAAGGACAGGAAATTACATTCAGGTGCAAATGACGACGACCACAAACAGGAACAAGGGAGTAATAAAACTGTGACGATCACCTATTCGGATCGGATGGACTCACGCAAGACCAGAGTCAACGTGAGATGCAATAGTCTTTATCAACCAAATGAAACTCTGGAAACCCACTGGAAAAACAAAACTAGAATCTCTGAGAAATTAAAGCAAAACGCTGCTTAATGTTACGATCCAGCCCTCAGAACACTGAGGGCTCCAGGTTTTGTTTGTCCTGTGACGTCACGTTCTCCCTCTGTGCTCCTCCCCTGTAATTATTGGTTACACCTGTGTGTAATTTCCTGTTTAGTTTGTATATTAGCCTGCCCTTGTGTTTCTGTCCTTTGTCGGTCTGTCGCGTTGTATATGATGGTGTTGCTGTTCGTGGTACCTGTGTCATGTGAGTTTTGGAATTTGTCAAGTCAAGTGTGTTAGTCAAGTCATGTCATGCATGTAGGAGTCAGTTCAAGTCGTTATTAAAGTCAAGTCCAGGCAGACGGGGATGAATTACTTGCACTGGCTGCTACTGAGTGAGACACTTAAATATGACCAGGCGTGCGCACAGGACTAGATGCAGGTGAGTCTGATTGAGTTCAGGTGATCTAAAGAACCACCCTCCAGAAATCCCACGTCGTCGCTCAATGTCCGACTGAGAAATCGTCACATAAACCAAGGAACACGATAGCGTGTCTATATGTGGCCCTGTGACGGACTGGCGACCTGCCCAGGCTGATCCCCACTTCTCACCCGATTGTCTTCTCCAACATTGTAACCACATGTAACCATTTTGGGGAATAAGCAGCTAAGATGATGGGAAAGTGACTGTATTTAAACAACATTGTTTTGTGCTGGTTCAGTGTGAACCCAGTGCTGAGCTGAGAGAAAGTGAACGATGCATTTCCAAGAACCCTGCACATCTCAGTCTGATGTTGATTCAAGTAACTAATAATTAATTTACATTAAAGAAACACACAGTCCATCAACTTCTTCAACATGGTTTGGTTGAACTGAACAGAAAATTAAATTTTGGGACTGAGCTGGTACAGAAAGTTGTCCTGTTAGTAGGCATGTCATGTGACAGGTCACCACAGTTTCAGTTACCTCAGATAAGTCAGAGCACACAATATCTAGTTTCTCTCTGTGTGCTCTCTCCTTGAACTTTTTCTTTGCATCTATTCTCACGTCTTCACTCGATCAAATATGAAAGGAAAGACACGAGTGATGGAAGCGTTCATGCAGTTCAGGGAACGGACTCTGTTTTCTTCCGTCTCTCTATACCTCATTTGGTAAAAACACTCCCCTCCTGCTTCTGCTTTCCTCATCCTTTTACAGCTGTTATCAAACATTCTGAAGCGAGGCACAGGGCCACAGATGGGATGAAAGTGTAATATGAGTAGGAAGTGGTGGCTGATGGGATTGGTTCCGCGGTCTTTTAAGGATGGAAACTTAATCTGTTTACCAGTTCAGGTGAACAGAGGAGGGTGGATGTTTGTGTGTAGAGGCTGAAGCCAGAACAGGGAAACAGTACAATTAGTTCTCTGGCAGCTGCTCTCAGTTTTTACTGCAAGATGCTGATCAGCGATTTTATTGGTCGCCCATGTTCTTCTTTGAATTCATACTACATCACAGTCTGCTTTCAAGCGCGTCCTCACTCGCTGTAAATCAGACAAAGTTTAGACTGGGCCCTGCCTCCAAAGTCATTTAGAGGTTGAGAGACAGCTGAAGGTTTTCTGTTTTGTTTTTACTGTGTGCAGCAGCAGCAGCAGCAGTACATGACTGACAGATACAATCACTCATGTCATTACCTTTATCTCTCCGTTTTACGACAGGCTTAGACAAGGGGGGATGGGAATAAAAAAGGATGATATTTCAAATTTGGCTTGATCGAGCTTCATCTTTACTGTCTTGTGTCATTGATCATCCCACCTTTAACCCTAACAGCAGCTTTGACCCCCTCTGGGATAAAAACTACCAGAAAATATCAGACACGGATCATATACTGTTAGGGGGATGTTAGGATGACCGCAACGGCTGGAAAACAGGAGACGCGAGACGCGAGACGGATAGCAGCCACCTGAGGCAAAGCAGCAGCCACCCTTAAATGCCTCCACTGACTGAGCCAGCAGCCCTTTCATACTGAGGGCTGCACCACATTTGCTCTTCCTCAACTCAAGGGAGATCTTACTTAAGTTCTACAAACATATACACAACAATCACTAAATTATATAAACCTAAAATAACCACTTAATCAACACCAAATAAACTCTCTTTTTGATTCCTCACAACTAAATAATTAAAGTTAATTTAAATCAAACTATATCCTAATGAGTACAAACATCACCCCACACCAATCTGCAGTTGGTTCAGGCCAGAACCTTTAAAATGGCCTCTGTTGCAGAGGGGACTCTTTTAGCCTGAACACACACGGTAAGTCAAACGAACTACCCACAGACAACAATGCTTAGTAATGAAGGAACCTTCATTACAGGGGACAATAATGTCATTTCTAGAAAGACTAGAAATGTAGGAAGACTTGGCAATAAGCCCTTGTAAATACGGCTGCTGTCTATGTGACTCCTTTTGTCTCATCCATCATACAACAGTTTTTTCTAATTTGGTTTTTACCCCAGATTTATCACACTCACATTGCATGCACTCATACTTGTTGGTGCCTATGTGTGTTTGTGTTTACGAAGAATAAAACAGAGAACGTTGTAAGTGTAACAGACTCATGTGACATATCAATTGTGTGTAGTAGGGTGTCCCTCGATTAAAGGCAAGGTGACTTTGGTATAATCCAGTAATTTGGGTTTTTATACGGAAAACCCACAGAGACGCAGAGATGCAGATAAAACAAGCAAGGAGGACAGGGAGGGAGGGTTTTAGAAAAAAAGGAGAAAAGGCAGGAGAATGACAGAGACCATGAAGCTTTATCTAATCCTCCAGCAAAGTCTTCTATTCACACGAGAGCAGCTTTACGGTGTTATGTCAAGGCGTCATGGAGTTAAGAGCCATTTCCTTCCACCTCTGCCCTCTGCTGGAGATATCCAGCGTGTGGCCATTTAAAAACACCCCAGAGGCCGCTCACTAATGAGATTATGGGGATACTGAGTCGCAGAGAACATCCAGCGGCCTCGCGCTGCAGTGAAAGTACTTTATGTAAAATTCCCTCACCAAGTTGAAGACGACCCCTTTGTGTATGTGTTACAACAAGAACCCACAAGAGCCTTCAGGAAACAACCCTTATATCCTGTCCTTGCTATTACATAGTTCACAGGCAGTCATCTGCAGGGCTGAGACGCATGCACCTCCAGCCATCCACAGGTCAGGACGGCGTACAGTCGAACCCAGACTGAGGGCTGGGATCCTCCTGGCAGCTCACTGATGATCATATCACATGATCAGTGCTCTGTTCCCCCCGGTCCCACGCCAAACCGCTTTTATCGCCCCACTGGGACTTCACAGATGAGTGAAGTTCACTCCACTAACACTGGTTTGTTTCATTGCATGAATTATTTTATTATTGTTATTTTGTTCCATTCAATTTCTCTTCTTCATGTTTGAGCCACGTACATGGAAGGAAACGTGGAGGCAGGAGGAGAGAGAGAGCTTAGCTATAACTCGGGAAAGAAATCAAATTAAGAGTTACAAAAGGAAAATCGAGAAGGGGAGGGGTGTAATATGTTTTAGGTGAAATAAGAGAAAATGCAAGTGAATAATGTGGAACAGATTGGAGATGAGCAGGGAGCAGCAGAAATGAAAGCGATGTGGTAAAGGAGGAGGGAAGATGAGGAGTGAGGGAGAGAGACGAGACGCAAATTAGATAAAATGTGAAGAAAAGGAGGAAAAGGAGGAGGAGCAGGGATTTGTCAAACAATGTTAGGCATATGTAAGTGGAATTTAATTGACTGTTATTATTGAAGAGAACATTTTACTGACGACAGATGTGACGTAGTACAGACACCGACCAGCAGAGGGAGCTGGAGGATCAGTTTGGCTTATTTAAGTGTAGCTTGATGGACGGATCCGCTCAGTTGTGCCTGGTACATTTTTACCTGACCTGGATGTTGAACAGACGGACTCACAGGGAGCGTTCATCGGTAAAACGCAGGCCTTCTTCTTGGCGTCTTCCGCATCCCTCACAGGTTCAGTCTGTGCGCTCGTGTGTGGACGGTGTTTAAGCTCAGACTAATCCGTCTGAGCCACACACACTTTCATCACAACGCTGCAGCTTAACGAGTGGCTGTTCAGGAAAATGTCACACAGTCATTCAGATGAACAGCCGCCTCGCTCCCCCTCCACTCTCACATCCATCTCTATCTCTGATTCATGTCCTCCCCCTTCCTCCTGGTTTTGGTATTCATCCACCTTCTCTCCTTCTCGTCCATGGCTCCTCTTATCCCTTCTTTCCCTCTTTTTGATTTTGCTGCTTTTCTTTTACCCCGTTACTCCCTTTCATACACTTTCCTTTCCTTCCCTTTTACCTTGCTTCCTACAGTCGTTACCTCACCTCTTCTTTCTCTTTTTCTTCACCATCTCTCTTCGTGATGATCCAGTAATTGAATCGGGTGTCCCATGGATACCAGCTCCCACACACTGGGAGAACAAACACACACACACACATGCACACACTGTCCAGACCACAGGAGTAATGGCAGAGGCACCAGGTGTCTGTGATATGATGGATTATACGTGTTCCCACGCACACGCACACACTGGAACATTCAGCACCAGACAAAGATTAGTTCATGTCACTGTACTACTAGTTGTATGCCCTGCACAGGTGTAAGGTCTGTTATCCCTGAATGGACGAAGAACACGAATCCTTACTGTGGCAATGCGAGATAAAGAAGTCAGTGTTCACAGTTTTTACATTTGTACTTCATGTTTCCAATCTGTCCAAGCTTTCTTGTTCCCTTGCTGTTTGTAACAGATCTTATTGGTGGTTCTGCAATAAAAACTACACTCTCTACCGCCAAACAGGTTGCTGTGTCTCCCTCCTAATGCATGTCCACCTGAGACCACGTCGCTCTGCTGCATCGTGGGAACGCGGCTTGATGGTGACAGTATTTTTTTCTGCAGACTGACTTTGTGCGGCTGCAATAGTTTCTTTTATTTCTTTGCACCATCAGGACTGAAACAAACAAACTCCTGTTCACCTCTAGGCCACCGCTGCTCTGATACCTACCGTTCGTGTACCTGTGGTCATCTTTTAGTTTACAGTTTTTTACGATTGCTAGACGACAGTGAGCACAACTGAAGTCACATGTGCAAAACTCTAACCACAGTCTGCACAGCATCAGTTCATCTGGACCAAACTCTAGTTCATTTTTCATTGCTTGAACACAGTTTTCAAAACTCTACACACTTATCCCACGACTTTACGCACAACACTGTGGATTTACAGCACTTTGTTCAAATGCTAACACACTGCTGTCAAAACTGTGAACCACACATTCAAAATGGAATAGATTGTCACTGCTGATTGCAGTTTCAGCTGAAAGGCTAAACAGGTGACTTGTTTTAGACTTGTTAGTGCCCCCCCACCCACACACACACACACACATATATATATATATATATATATATATATATATATATATATATATATATATGTGTGTGTGTGTGTGTGTATGTATATGTATATATGTATATGTATATATATATATGTATGTATATATATATATATATATATATATATATGTATGTATGTATATATATATATATATATATGTATGTATATATATATATATATGTGTGTGTGTGTGTGTGTGTGTGTGTGTGTGTGTGTGTGTGTGTGTGTGTGTATATGTATATATATAAAGGTAGAGCTCAGAAAGAGTAATTTTGGAAATGGATCAAGGACGACGGGTTTGTGGAGGGAGAAGGTGGCAAGTTTTGTACCTGCCTGCATTTTCACCCTTCCTCAACCCAATAGAGGTGGAAAGTGTTTGATCAACACCCACATGACCAAATGTCTCTTCTGGAAGCCATGTTACAGTTCCAGTGCCGAATGTGAGGACATGAGTCCAAAGGATCCAGGGATGGATGAGGTTCTTCACCAGGTTCATGTCAAGAGAGAACTTTAGATGTGATGTTGATGAAAACCTGTGGCCTGATGCTAGAGAGAGGCAGGATCAGCCCCTCAATTATTTGTTCAAATTACAGTATATAGAGTATGTTTCTACCTTTTTCTGCTCATTACTGTAATTCCCATAAATGACTATCAACTATTGAAGCAAACTGCTAATTTTCGTTTACCTTAGTAAAGAATTGTTATGTTCCAAACATTTAAATAAATCATGTGACAGAATGTTTCTCTTTTCTTTGAAATTCTTTCAACTGTAAAGGTTTTAGTTGGTATTTTCTGTATTGGTGCTTAGTGTTAGTGTTTTTTCTCTCAGTGTGTTCTGAGTGACAATGTGTGTTATCTCAGTGACGGTTGTGCATGGTGTTATGCTGCACTGAGCTGTTTTGAGTCATGTGTTTAGAGTTGTGTTGCTTTGAATGAGTTTTGCAGGTGATGTGAACTGTTCAGCTCAGGTGACTTTTGGTAGAGCAGACTGTAGTTAGAGTTTTGCACATGTATCTCCAGTTGTGCTCACTGACGTTTAGCAATCGAAAAAAACTGTAAGCACAAACCCAAACAAGCCTCCACTTCAGTATTCAGGCTGCGTGCTCCAATTTTCCAGCTGGCCTCTGCACATGGGACCCGCCCTCTTGCAATGATTGACAGCTCTAATTATCAAGCGACCCATGGACGAAGGTCTCTGAACTCTGGCCAGCAGTCCAATATAGCGAAAACACAGCACTGCCACTTAAGAGAACAGCTTTTCTTTTTAATTTCATATTCTTCAAATCATTTGGTGCGTTTTTCAATTTTAAACAAACGTGGCCACTTTGCGTAGATTCTCCTGTGATACCTGTGGATCCTCTGGACTCAGCAGCTGATTCATGATGTTTTCGTGACAATAATGCTTCCTAAAATAACGTCAACATGTAAGATGACTATATTATGTAAATGCCGACAAACTAGCTAGCGATGACTGGAAAATGATCCACTCAAGGGCAAACAAACTCTGTTAATGGCTGCCTTCCAACACTTTTATGAAATGAAATGAAAAATGTGTCAGAGAACAGAGAGAAACAGCTAAAACTAAAAAAATAAAATGCTTAAATGCGTTTTCCTATTCCGTGGAGAGGGAGACATGTGGGGAGAGGGAGCGTGTGGGATTATATACTGGACTCCTGCAGCAGCGCGTCGCCTCCTGTAAGCAGCTGAGCTCCAGCAGCAGGAGCAGCGTCTTTGCGCATCACCTGTAGCTTCAGCTGAGAACGAGCGAGTTCGTCCCCCTCCTCTCCTCTCATCTCCTCTCCTGCTCCTTCCCGCCGTCGGAGCCAACCGCAGACATCGGCATGGGTCGCGCGGAGAAGCTGCGTCAGCACAACGAGCAGAAGCGTCGCGAGCCGCTCCGTCTCCGTCCAGGTGGCGCGAGGAAGACGAGCTGATCCCGCGGAGGTGAAGAAGAAAGAGGAGGAGGAGGAGAAGAAGAAAAAGGCAGGAGGAAGGCGGAGGAGGAAATCCCGCGAGAAAACAAGAGTCAGACAGGCATATACATGTAGGGAGCAGAGCGAGAAGAGAGAGTGAACCGCCGCACGTGAGGTGCGCGAGACCCCCGGGGAGAAGGGACTAATCGTTAATTTGAAGGAGCGCAGTCTTTATTTTTTATACATTTTTTTCATACATAAGGAGAATCTCCGGGCAAAGGTAAGGGACGCAAAGCAGCGACTACTTTCTCCTTCTTGGCTTTTAAAACCCGGATTAAAGCAGCATTTGGCGCGAATTAACACCTGTAAGCGTCCGTGATTGATTAATTAACTCTACGCGTTAACTGGCGCAGGTTGGACCGTGGCAGCGCCTGGTTCTGTAGATCTTTTACTAAATTTAACATCGGCCTTAATGTGGAGTTGCTGTTTTAACGTAACCGGACCGTGTTGGCGGAGCAGAACCAGGCTCGAGAAGCTAGTCTGTGGTGAATCCAGATATTTGACAGCGTTGTGCTGTTTTGTGGATGTTCTCCTCTATTGAAAATGTGTCTCAAGTGCTTTTCACTGTTCGTCATGTGTGGTTTGAGGAAAATAGATGCGTAATTCGTCTGTAATCGTGGAGTTGTTGTGAGAAATGCCCCCTCTATTTCTCCCACATGTCCTGACTATTGCAGCTTCTCATCACTTGAGCTGCACCGCAGTGTTTTAAGCTTCATGCGATTCAACATTTAATTCGAGCCTGTGATGGTTGCACTGGCTGTAGATGTGTTGGGGCCGCTGCGGGCAGAGGGGGTTTGGCTGGAGGACGCTTTGGGTGACTGGTGGGTGGAACTATGTATCCTGACTCTACTGACTAACGCTGGAACGGGAGAGGGTGCATGGAGAGTTGTGCGCGTGAGAGCAAGCGAGGCGGTCTGCGGAGTTTGTGTGGGTTCCTGAGCTCTTCCGTGCGCGCTCGTGCGTTTTAGGGTGCGCATGACGAAGTGGCTGTGCAGTGCGCGCGTACGCGTGCGTTTGTATGTAAACAAAATCCCGCGTCGTGTGTGTGTGTGCGTGCATTTCCAATGTGTGTCTATGAGCAAAGCGCAAAATACCCCCCCCCCCCAAAAAAAAAGAAAAAAAAAAGAGATGGATAGATGTGCAGAACGTGTGCGTGCGCGCAGCTAAGGTTTAATGTGCGCGTCAGAACGAGCTGGTGAGCCCAATTGGGTTTTCCCTGAATATTAAACCTTTATCAGCCTCTTAAGTGTTTCCCCTGTCCACCTGGAGGGAAGAACTAAATGTCAGGCAAAACATTAAGTTTCTGCTGCTGCAGCAAGAAAAACACGTGCAGAGCTTCAGAACAGAGGGAGAAAGAGGGGGCTGATGTTAATGTAAGGGTAATAATGGCCCTATTCATTATTAGACAGCTGTGTTGAGGCAATGTAGTCCAGGTATGACTCATTAGACAATAAATTCTAGGCTACATTTTATTTGTTAAACTAAAAAAGGGTGTTACTATGTTTATTGAGCTGTACCCTGACATAAAACCAAAGCAGCAATTTAAATATGAATGCATAATTGTAGTAATTTTTCAGTAAAACAAGCAACTTTTAATATTATATATATATTTAATATATGATTGTTTATCTCAGAATTGCAGACTGTTGGTCAGACTAAGCAGGCTCTTTAATTAGCTATGGGAGTATTTACTATTTTTGGACATGTTTAGAAGGCTTGACTTCATAATACTCTTTACATTTTGGACTTTATGATAAAAAACATTTTAAATAATTCGAACCATAATTGACAAACCACAAGTGCCTTGAAGAGAGATCACTACTAACACTGACACAGCAAATCATCGCTAAGGTTGCGTCGCTGAAGACAAACCTCACGGTCAATATTCACCTTTATGTTTTTTGACACTGAACATCTCCCAAGACATTAAATGTCAGTATTTTTCTTGTTGCTCAGCTGTGATGCTTGTCCTGATGGTGTTGATTATGTAACATATCACACTTCAGTGATCTTTTTTACATGCTTAATCCAAACACATCCAAAACACACAGCTACTGTCTACAGTATATGGCATTAATTATAATGTTAATCTCCCTCGTGAACCACAGTAATACGTTTTAATGTTCATGTGGCACCTTACAGAGAAGTGCTGTAACATTTCTTAAGCCCATAAATAGCCAGTGCTGGAACAAGGGACTAGAAAATGATGAAACCGAATAAAACTGGAGAGCTCAAACAGAAGGGAATACAGAGCACTTTGAAACAGGGCGAACACATGAATGTTTGTTTAAAGAACGTATTTAACAACAGACAGTGGCTCAGCTTTGTGGAGTGCAGAGAAGAGTTAAATACAGTCTTACACAGGATCCAGCATCAGCTAATTTTCATCTGTTTGTGTTCAAGGATAGGAAATGTCTGCTATGAGAGAATAAGAAGTGTCTTTACATGTGCCTGACTTCATCTTTGCATCATTGCACCGCTGAGCATCATCAGCAGATGGCCGCAGCTTTACTGTTGCACTGAATTATAGAAATGTGAATCACGAGCACCTGGAGCCCTGTGTGTGTTTAACTAGTGTAGTTGATGGGAGTTCATGCCATGCTATGCATAAGTTAAACTGACATAACAGACCACTTGTCAGTGACCTTCAGAGCAAAGCAAATTATTACATATCAGTGTTTCGGCTTTGCTTGACCTTTTGCTTAAGTCTATTTTCAAGTCATAGTTGCATTTCCATTTACTGAAGACACAAGTATATTTTTACAAACCAGCAAATGGGCTGAAGGCAGATTGTTTTGTCGTAAAACATTTGCAGATATGATATTTTGAATCCACAGTATTTGCCACCTTGTGGTTTTGTTTTCGTTTTGTTGGCACATTGCTCTGTTGCGAGCTGATTAATTCCCAGTTGTAAAACTCTAGGTTTTGGGTCTGACAGTTGGAGTCATTTGAGTCAACCCCAAGTTTGTTTGCTCTGATTTACATTTAAATGGACATGATGATTCATTGATGGCGCTGAGGCTAAAATTCAGTACGGCACAAAGTAAATAAAGAGCATAGCAAAGCTACAAATACTAACATGTTACATGTTATTTTTAATAACAGCAGTGAAAGAGGCTGAGCTGGAGGGAAGGCGTAATACATGTTATTATTAGTGTATTTACTCATTATTTAGCAGAACGGGAAGCATCCTTAAAATAAACTGCAGTGCTCCATTTCTACTGTTTGTTACACTGAAGTCTTACATGAAGATTTTTATTCAGCTGTGACCTGTGAGGGAGGGAGAGCAACAATAGGTGGGCTAACAATAGATGAGGAAATCCACTATATGCTCACTTACACTTACAGAAGGTTATGATTACAAAAGAGAGAAAAGTTAAAATCTATAGGTTTGAAAATGATTAAGCCTACACATTAAAAACCTTTTCTAATAATGCGGGTATTTCGACTACTATGCTAATGGGAAAAACAGCTAACAAAATACATAAAGTACAGGTAATTGCCAGTCAGGTCTGCAGTTTTACATGTTCTGCACTTTGTAATGCTGCCATCCTCAGTGAAAAATCTAAATGTGTAGTTTCCTTACTGTAATAACTGTGTCGGTGGCCATAGTCCACATTGTATTAGACAAGTGTTTAATAAATAAAAATTCTGTTTGGCCCATGGACTCTGTCTGAGGTTTAATCCATGATATGATTTCTGCTGGGCTATTCGACTGTGTGACCACATATTCCTGCCTCTGTATGTGCCCTGAAGAATGATTTGTTTATTAACTGGTTTATGGTTCAGTTGTAGCGATGTTTATGAGAAACGTGGTACAGTAGGAGACTTCATGCAAAACACTGTAATGTAACAGGACAAAGTATTTCCTAAGACATTGTGCTTAGTTATGTGTCGGCCTTGTTGGACTTGTTCACCGTAACCACGTCCTTGTTGACTGTAACTTGCTGATGCCAGTAACTTGTAAGCTCATACATTTCTGCTGGAAGTTAGATTAGTCAGAATCGTCTTTGGCAGACACAAAATGTCAAACGAATAAATGCATTAATGTGAGTGTAAGTAATTTAGAAATAACTTTATGCTATTTGCTATATTACAGCCAGTCAGTGATCTTGCTTACCTTGTTTGTGTTTGTTTCTGCTATTGATAACTAAACTTGATAATGAAGAATAAAAACATTGAAGACACTGAGAGCTATAAACACAATACTCCCTGAGCTCCGTGTCACGGCATCTGCTGCAGCTCCATCAGCTGACCAGCACCAGCAGGACAAATATAATAGTTTAGAATGATTTTTAGAAATCCAATGTCATGTTCATCAATTAATGCTTTTAGAAAACCTCTCTGTAAAAGACAATTAATGCATTAATCAAAAGAAAAGTCATTAGTCAGAGCACAAGTTACTGTTGGTCACGCTACTGTGCAGATTTACTGCCGTTATAATGAGCAAAAGTGATTTAACTGTGTGTGTGTGTGTGTGTCAGATTAGGAGCAGGTTTTGGGTTGACAGGAAAAGTTTCAAATCCTTTTTTTTTCGGTTTTTGATTTTGCGCAGCTCTGACCTGTGTGGGTGAGGACTTTTTTTTTAACTATCACAAGCCTCTCTCTTCATCTTTCTCTCCCTCCATCACTCCTGCCTTCCTCTCTCGCCCTACTTCTTCCTCCTCCACTCATTTTTTTCATTTTCCAGATAACTGGATAGATGGAGAGAGAGGCGCTCGGCTTCTGATTGTTTTGTGCAGTAGAGTGAAACACAGGCAGTGCACCTCATCCCACCGTAGACAGTTTATTTTCCTCGATCTTTCTCAACTTTTTGTTCTCATCTATCTTGATCATTTTTCTATATTGTTACCTCTTCTTTGTCTTCGATGCTCTTGTTTTTTACTTTGTCACGGCCCCTTAGTTCTTCTTGGTTACTAATCGCCTTTGCCCCTCGCCTCTGCCTCCTCCTGCTACTGCTCATCTCTTATCGGTTTACTCTTCTTCTCTCATATGGGAGCAATAACCCACCTGCCTTTTCTCCGCACTTCATTCCTCCTCTCATCCTCGTCATCTGCTCTTATCTTCCCTTGTACGATTATCCACCTTGTCCCCTCCTCCACTGCTCTCGCCTATTTCGCCATCCATCTCACATTTTTCTCATTCATAAGGCAGAAACACCACTTCTTTCCTTTCCCCCATCTATTTTTGTCTGTGTCTCTTCTCTGCTACAGTGTCTTCTGTCCTCCTTGTGTTTCTCAGTTAAAATGCAAAAGGCTGCAAATTATACCACGATAAACTGTTGCACATGCAGTGTATATACTGTATATATTCATAAATGCAGTGGTGTATTGATGCATATCCAGGATGACACGCGCTGTGGGGCCTTACCCACTCACACAACCACATATCACTGGTAGCTGATAATATCACGTGTCCAGAAACAGTAGCAAAGTGATTGTCAGAGAAGCTGCTCAAACGATGCGTAATCATCAACATTTATCTACTTTTGTATCTGTGAACCACCCTGTAAATGTAAATTTGCTGACTGTAGTACATTTGTGCAGAAAACAGAGATCACCATCTTACACCGATGTCATGTCAGTTTCATGTACAGTATTATATGAGCTGACTATAAGTTTTCTATTGAGTCTGGAATTTAGAGGTGTCTTTCATGGGATTTTAAGCTGTTCTGTTCTGTGTTCTTGTCTTGTGGCTTTGCTCTGATATGCAGCGTCTGCATAGTGGTTGCCTGGGACCTTAATCAATTGAACATCAGCAACCACAAGGTACATCAGCACACCTTCAGCAGTGGCAGTGGCCAGGGTTTACGGATGTGTGTCCATTCACCGAAGCTGAAGAAATAGGAATAATTCTGTCAGCTGCTTTGTTTTTTCCTGCCTGCTCCTGAAAATAAGAACATTGTTCTCATTAGGTGCTCAAATCCGGTGTTTATTCCTTTCACCTACCTGCCAATTAAAAAGGCAAATCAGCCACAGTCACCACGATGAAGCAAACATCTACTCTGTGTCATGACCTCAGGTGTCAGCGGTGATTAGTGTGCATATAATTGACAAGCGACAATTTCTTCATAAGAACACGATAACCTGGGATTTTAGAAATGATTATACGTCCATGGACAGTTTAATGGATGTTGTTTATGGTTATGTGATTACCACAGAGGTTTTCAGCTCTGTAAGTGGAGTTAATGGCCTTCTCTAATTGAGCAGTGCCTCATCTATGCTGGTGATGTAACCTATAAAGAGTTTGTCATCTTTAGGGACTGTAGGAGGGGGGAGGTTTGGCCAGTTCAAGTCTCCAGTTTGTTTGGAAGATGCCAAGCAGCGCCTTCTGCCTGCAGTGTTGTAGTGGTAGAGTAATTCTGGGCCAGAAAGAGACGTCGGCATGTTTTCATGATTAATATTATCATCCAGTTGTTTAGAAAATGTCCGGTTGATTAACAGTAGTGTAAACTGTCAAACGTTGTTGTTCATGGCATATGGAAACATGGTCTTGGTTTCTGTTGCATTGCTCATTTTTCACTAACAAGATACCACAAATAATAATTATGAAATGCTGCTAAACTATTTTAATTGGCTTGTTTATATAAAACTCTAGTTTTGGTGGCAATAGTGGGAATTTAACCTGCACTGCTGCTTGAAGGGTGTCTTCATTACAAATTAATTATCATGAATGTCTTGATAATTTAATTAATTTTTATTTAATTTTCAGACCTGAGCTGTCACAGAGCCGTCGAGGGTTCAAATAGGACTCTCTCATCAGCTCCATCACTGTCACAGTTTTGAAACACACATACACATACTCGTGCTTTCCCCGTCTGTTCGACACTTTGTCTCACCTCCCTCTCCCACACACACTCACACACACACACACACACACCTACACCTGTAATAACGTGATGAACGGTGTCAAATTGTCTGGAGAATGCTGTCTAGACATCTGATGTGCAGCCTTTGACCTGCAGCTTAGTCATCTGGGCTTCAGAAGAAGGTGTGTGTGGATGTCAGACAATCCTGATCCTGGGTCTGGAAATACCTAAAGGGTGACTTCAACTTTTCTTTTTAGGTCCTATGGTTCTGGTTTGGGGAGCATATGTATGTACATGGTAGCATGTACATACGTATGAGCAGGTAGGGTTAAATCTACTGCTCAAGGACACACATTTGCCAGTGTCCCTCCTTCACATCTGCTTCCCTCTACAGATGCATCTGTCCACTGTTGCAGATATTTGGTTTTATTGGCGGAGAGCTAACGTAATCTGACGTTTTATCAGTGTTTTGAGTCTGAACTCAAAGTTGGTTTTGATTGAAACCTCTACTTAAAATCACCCGATGGCTTTTCTAACCAAGTAGATATGTTTGATAGCAATAAAACAACTTACTCATTTAACAGTTTTTGAGTAAGATCATCTTAGCAGTGATGCATTCATAAGGTAAACATGCACTGCCTGATACGTTTGCACTTCTGTGTTGACATGCATTTGTATGGAAATGTGAGCTGTAATCTTTGGAGTATCCGGTTCAGCCTCCCTGATCATTTCGGGGTGGTGTCCATTTGGTTGCAGCAGCTATAACCTCATAACTTAACTTGCTGTAGCTGTGAACAGAGGAATTATCAACCACCTACAGTATGTGCACCAGGTGCAGTGTGCGCTGTCATAATCATAGCTGTGTGAAACAGAGCAGCAGTCACTGTATTCCCCCACGTGATGCTCTTAAGTGCAAAGACCTCGATTGACTCTAGCTTGACATGTTTAAAACTAATACACAACCTCAATCCATTACACGAGGAAGCCAAACCAACCACAGAATGACGAGTCTCTTGTTGAAATGAAGCAATTTATTTTAATGTCATCTGTAATTTGAAAGACACAGAACGCTGGGCCATTACAGAAACACGGCAATTACTTTCAGAGATAATGGGCTGGATTTTATTTTGATGAGTCTAGGCCAGTGACAGCAAAGCTGTCCAACGATGCTGTGTGTACGTTCTTCTAGACGTTTGCTCATTTCAGGATCTTTTGGTGTGTTTACTGTGTGTGCCTGTTATCAGGAGTGACTGATATTTCTGTCGGTGAGTGTGTAATTGCAGTACGAGTATGCAGCTGATTGGCTGTCAAGTGCCAACAACACCAAAGAATAATAATCCTCCTCTCCTTTAATGTACCGTAAATTACGGCAACGCCAGAGATTGAGACGGGTTGAAAGAGAGAAGAGGAAGAAGTGGTTCCTCTATGCTGCCCCTAAGTTTGCAGCTGGAATTTCACATTGTTTTATTAATATGCCCAACACAATAGTAAGCACTGCAATTTGTGCTTTTTGCACTGCCTGCTGCTGCCCGTATTAAATATGAAGGCATATAGAGAATCTATTTAGTTAACCTCTTTGGCAAAAGGAGTACAAATTGAATTGCCTTACTTATGGATTTTGCCTTGTCTGACTTTGCATGGAGAAGCTGTGGGAAAAGAAATTGCTTCCTACCAGACTCCATCCTCCCTGTGCTGTTAATGGACACATGGGATCATTGACATTAGCATAAACTAGACTTGGTGCACAGTGCTGCCATTTCGTCCACCATTTTATTCTGACTTTGTTGCAATACACAGGTTTAAAAATATTACAATGGTTACTGTGCCAGTAGCCAGATAAGGATCAGAATTATTGAGGTGCAGTGCTTCTCCAACCGTCATATTTGTACAGTGCAATGTACTTCCTACATGAACTGCAGACTAAATTTGTAGTTAATAAAAAATTAACAATCTAAGAGGGCGGATGAGAGAAGTAGGCTGAGAATGAAAGAGAGCAGGAGAGCAAAGCAAAAAGACGACTCGTATCAAAACGTCGGCAGAGTTGGAAAATTAAAATGAAAGGATCTAGCTGCAAGGGATTTAGGGTGAGAGAGAGTGGTACTGGGTCAGAAGTCTAAAACGCAGCCACAGAGAGAAATGCACAAGAGAGGGACAATCATCCACTTCAATTAAGTGTCTGTGAGGAAGGTTTTAAAGCCGACAGAGCGGCACAAGCCAAACAGTGTCACACATTGTTTATGCTGCTAATATGCTCTTCTGTGTTTGACCTTCCCTCAGAAAAACTGAAATTATCCTGAAAGTTGGCCTGGTTGTTGGTTAGACTAACAAGTGAGTGTGCAGAGAGCATCTACCTGATGTCAACTAAAGTTGGAAATAACAGGCTCTGCTCAACCCCTCCCCCATAACAACCGTCTGCAGGGACGCAGACAGTTTTTTTTAATGGTAATTAGTAATTTACTTTCCTGACTATGATAAATTATGCAGTATGTCTTATATGCTGTACCATGACTTCACATCTGTTAATCTGTGGGCATGTTGGTCTCTGGCTGTCACATAACATCTCGCCACATCTCCCTCACTGCAACTAGAGTAGGTGTGCTCTGCTACCTTCATCATAGTTAAATGCTTTGGATGGAAACATAAGGCAGAGAGTTGATGTTTAGTTTTCCCTGTAAATAATTTTATCTTTTATCCTCTTATTCTCCACATTCAGAGCAGAACACAGCAGATTTAACAAACAGATTTTGATGAACACCGCTGTCGTCTTTATTGCTGCTTCATAGTCAGACACCAAATTCACCTGTTGGACACTGGGAACCTTGAGACATCTCTGGCGCCTTTTTCAGTGGTGGCTGTACTGCGTTTTAACGGGTGGACCTGTTTTGGTGACGTCATCCTTTGATGTTATTGTCAGTGTGCCCTTAAGGTAACCATTAAGGGTTATTAGACTGCACTTTCTCCTGTGTTATGTCAGTCTCATCCAGCCTTTTGTTGTTATTTCCTATGTTACTTCTCCCTGCGTTTCCTCTATTCTCTACGGTCCAGGTAAATCTAAAAGCATGCGACACATATAACCCGAGTCTCGCAGCTTTAGGAGTTTGCAACATCTACTGTATAACGAGACACTTAAAAGTAATGGGAGGGAGAGAGGTCAGGGGTTGGAATAAGGGACAACGGGGAAGAGGGTAAAGAGACACACGCAGCTTGGTGGTCATTCTGTATACTTGAGAAACAAAAATTGTGAATATAGAATGGAGAGGTGCAGTAATATGTGAGCAGGACAACAAGAATATAGTGTACTAGGCGTAACTGATAATGCAAATGGGAGAAGGGGCTGAGGAGGAAATTATGATGCAGTGTCATGATGTCTTTCTCATTGTCTTCGGAGAGGAACAAGCTGTTCTATTGTTACCAATCGAATATCTGAGCGCCTTAAATTTTAAAGTTGGAGCTTAGTACTGTAACTGACTGAAACATCATTATTACAATGGTGCAAAATGACATTTATGAAGCTTCATGCATAAATCTTTTCTTTAGACTTGTTAAAGAGGTTCAGTTAATTGTTATTGACAGGCCTGCTGGTAAACACACACAGAACTTACACAAATCAGTAAACTACCCCAAATCAACAGCAGATGTGTTTGTATGTGCCACTCGCGTGTCTCGCCACTTTCATCTCCACGCCTGCCACATTGTCTCCTCCTCTTCTCACCCATCTCTCACCTCTGCTGTGCATGTGTGTGTCTGTCTGTCCCTACATGGCTTGTCTCCATCTCACTTCTCCCTCTGCTGTTCACTTTGCTCCTGGCATCCACAGCCTGATCAAATGGGCCCTGTCATCCAGGAACAGGCTGAAACTGGCGTGTTTTCATGCTGTTGGGATTCTGGTGGTACCTGAGAGTATGATTCAGACAGGTCAGCAACATTCAATTATTGTTAAATCAGAGCATAAAGTTCACTGAAAACCGAGTGTCAAATTCCTCTTGTTGACATAAAATGATGGTTGTGGGTTTTTAGCCGATGTTCTTATTCAGTACAGATCCAGAGAACGAACAGGCAGTAGCACATGTTGCTTTTCAAGGACACTCTGCAGGCTTAAATTTTAAAACTAAATTCTCCAGAAATGCCTTGTTAAACCACTTCACCAAATTCAGTGCACACCTACAACTCAAGTCATATTTTGTGTTTCGACCAAATCAGGTGAGTTTATATAAACTAAATGCCTTCAATTTTCTTACCAATAGGTTTTTCCAGCTTAATGCTAAACCCTGTCTCTGAAACAAATGTCCACGGTGTGAATATTTTTTGATAGAGCATATTTTAAATTTAGTGCTTTTTTTCAGCATATGTAATATAATATAAAACAGGAAAATAATTGTAATGTTCCCCAGCAGGTTCTCCGGGAAGTTCAGTAACAGGCAGACAGGGCCAAGGCAGTTTTAACAAACTGTCAGTGAGCAAATGTTAACACGTCCATCAGTGCATGAATGGGAAAATGCTCAGTGGTGAAACGACCTGCACACATGTTTCTAAAATAGTTACCAGAAGCCTAAAGAAAGATGATCTGAGCTGGAAGCTTTGAAAGCGCTGATTTTCTAACCTTGGGGCAGAGCAAATCTCTTTCCCCATGTTATGTACAATAGAGCTCAGGCCAACATATCTCGCACTATTAACTCTATGGTGCAAGACATTGTACTGTAAATGTTTATGGCAGCAGGCGGCGTAGGTAACACAACACGCAACAAAATGACAATGAAAATTACTGACACAAAATGAAAACCGATTGGGAAGGTTTTGTGTCTCCAGGTCAGGCGGCTGCATGTGTGGCGTTAACATGTTCGCCCCATGATTGTAGACTTCCTCCCACAGTAAACACATCTGGGTTACTGTCGCTAGTGCCGCTAACTTCTTCATACAGTAGATGTGGGTGTGCATGCTTGTCACTCCATGTCTGTGCTCAGCCCTGTGATGGACTGGAGACCTTTGCAGGTCCTACCCTACGCCTTCACTGACATTGAGAAAAGGGTCAAAAACTCCCTGTTAATTTTCTGTTTCAAGCCTTGATTTGATAAACATGGCATTCTGCTGTGTCTTTAGATGTCCACGCCGAAGGTACTTTAAGCTTCTGTTTTGATCTGAGCAGGTGTCCAACACCAGTTGGTCAGTGTCTTATGCTGTAGTAGAGAGTGACTCCTTAATTACCTTACACTGCCTGTAGGTTAGTTTTAGACCTGAGAATGAGTCAGACTGAAAATCACTGCAGAACTCAAAGCAAAAAAATCTCAGTTTTATGTTTGTCTTGTACAAAATCAAAGTTTTGTCATGGTTTTGGAACAAAACGACAGCATCAGCTGGTTTTCTTCCTGCACCAAAGCTTCCACAGATTCACCACCTGCAGTGAAATGTGATGCTGTAACAGCCTCTAACTGGAGGGTGCTGGCCATTTCCCTCCCTGATCGCTCTGTATTGATATTTCTCCCTGTGCATCGCGACTCTTCATAGCCTGTAAACATGTCTGTGTTGTTTTATTGCTGCTCAGCTGGTGTCACTAAAAAAAGCCCCAAACTGATGTGGAGGTTCAGTTCACTGCTGGGGATCAATCCATGTATTGATCACACACATGCATGTGGGCGCACACTCACATACATGCAGAAAAAACAATTAGAGGAATGAATCAGCTAAATGCAACAAACCAGGACAGCCGCGTCCAGGAAATGTGTTTCCAATAACCAATATCCAGTATTTTTCTTCCACCATTAACTCATCACAATACACATCAATTGAATTTTGAAAATGTTGTGTTGTTAGAACAATGTCATAAAAAGACCGACAACGATGCAAGACACAAAACGGCCATAGAGGAAAATAAATTTACGTTGAGGGGACGTTACACGGCATAGTTAATTTCTCTTTCTATGTGTTAGTTGCATAAGATGCTTCATGGTTTACTTTATGTATGTACATGTGTAGAATCCATCAAATAATAAATACTAACAAAATATTAAATATATTAAATTTAACATTTAAGTTAAACAAAATTTAAACTTTACTGTGCGAAGTCTTACTTTTACACCTTTTGTCACCACTGGTGAAATTAGATTTTAGCTCTTCCATCTCTATGTGATAACTACATGGCTGCCTTACAGCTGGAGGGTTTGTATGAGTCAGGAGAAGAGATAAATGTTCTGCCTGTGATGGATCATATTTAAGGCCCCTGGGGGAACATTTAAAGGAGAAGCTAAGGTCAAGCAATCACCTTTTATTCTTTCAACACATTCAGCATGTTTCTCTGTTATCAGATGATTAAATTAAAACAGTATAATGGAGTGTTAAGGTAATTGTACCTGAACATCAACACCATATTGGACATGACAAGACTGCCTTGTAAACACATACGTATAAGAATTGCGGTTCACATCATTCATGTGAGCTCACGTGAAATCTGGTTTTCTTTCGAGTCCAGTTGTCAAAACTAAACCCCCAGTTAAACTCACCTAAATGGCTGAGAACCGGCACCGATAATCATACTATATCATATACAGAAAATTTAAATCAAAAAGTAGAAGACTGGAGTAAAGTAAGTGAAAATGTGTCTGTGCAAAGCTATTGCCTGATCGGGTAATGTATAATACTGAAATCATCCTGATATGTTTATCACTGAGTAAACAAATATTTATGGTAGAGCATCAGTTATAACTTAATGCTCCTTAAATGTCATGTTTGATGTCTGACACCAAGGACGACGTGTCTTAAATCTAAATGTTGTGGCTCTGCAGGAGGGAACATGTATAGATGAGATTGAATCAATAACAATAATCACTGCGCACACACACACACACCCTCATCCATCTTCATAGCTACTCATTGGTGCATGCAGCAGTTATACTGTAAATGTTTGTGCACGTGCCTTCATGCAGTCTCATTATGTTGGAGTGTGCTCATGTGCGTATGGAGCAAGGTTGTGGGTGTTATCAGTGACATTTCTGCTTACGCTATATACAGAATAATTTTTGTTTGTGTGTATGCGCTCCAAACGTCTGTGTGTGTGTCTCCACTCCTCGGGGAGGAATCCTCAGCGGCTATAGTGGGACCCTCTGATTGATGGACAGCTCTCTGAGGACATTATAGCAACACATTAGTTTTGATTAGATCACGTGACCAGGCAGAGGGAGAACTCTTCAATCTCCCTGCATGTTTGAATAATAGCGCTTGCAGTGTGTTTATGTCTACACAAACACACAGCAAAAGAAAGTCAAGATGTGCATGGTTGCCATGCACTGTGCACGTGTGTCCGGGCAGCAGAGGTTAAAGAGAAACACACAGGGGAAGTAATACTTATACGTGCTGTGTGTGCATATCAGTGCATTTTATGTATATACCAACAAACGTGCAGCGTAGAGATGTTTGCGTGTCTCTGTGCTAATGTGCTCCAGTGCTGCTATACAAATAGATATGTACAGCATATTATTGTTGTATATGTTGGTGCTTGCTTGGTTTGTTTTTAAATCAGTAATTAACCCAGTGTGCATGTGTTGGCATGTATTTGGTCGGGACTTTGCGTGTCGGACTTGGTCCTGTGGACAACTTAACGTTGCTATAGTATGTAGTTGTGTTAGAGTAAGGGGCTCGTGTCAATAAGCATCTTGTTTTTAATACATTTCTCACTGTATCTTTGCACAGTCCAACCAAGAATCCTCTCGGTACACAATACCAACACGCGTGTGATGTGTCATACCTAGACAGATTGTCCCAGACGGCGCCGTGCTGTATGACATGCCATGCTTGTTGTCAGGACAGCCATGCCGGTAACCATGACAGCCATGGTCATTAGGGAGCCACAGAAATGGCTGACGACCACAGAGACAGGAAAAGCGATCGCATGTGACATCCTTCTTTTCCTCCTGACATTGTTTACGCTCATGTTCTCTCATCTCACATTTCTCTCTTCACACGCTCTACATTACCTATAGAGTTCAGCTTTATGGCAGCGGTGTAGGAAAATGTGGGGCACAGATTTCACTGAACAGGTTGAAACGTAGCAAGTGCTTTACTAACTAGAGGCGCGTGGTCAAATGGTGTGGTCGATAGCTTTAGTCTCTGGAAGCAAGTCACTTGTGCATCAAGTACTGCTTAATATTTAAGTGATTGTATGGATACACCAACGCGTGCGCAAAGTGGCACAATAACACTGTGTGAACTCTTTGCTGTTTCCTGGTTTTCTGCATAAATTGCTTGTGAAATGTGATGTGGGCCTCACTCTTTACTAAGCATAAAGCAGAAAATCACCGCTACAGTAAGTGGCTTGAAAAGTGATGCAGTTTGGCTCCTACTTCTAGGATTAAGCTAAGAGCCAGTCATCAACGTTCATAAACTAGAAACCAGGAAGAGCATCTCAGACATTCATCAGATGTTCAATATTTTCTTCATATGATGGTATCCACACTCACACCTCAGCCCAAGAATGAACTAAAACTTTTATTTTTAATCCTGTGTGACAGTGTAAACATGCTTTCATGAGGATACTTTACCGAGTTCAGTGGGACAGAAATATAATCACTGAAACCTGGATGTCTGGGTTCTGTTACCTGTTGGTTTGTTTTTTCATATGAACATAAAGGTTTTCTTTCTTTGCACATTCACAATTTGCAGTGAAGTGAGTTTTACTTCCTCACTTCCCAGTTACCTGTACAATAACTGTAGACTAGAGCTGCACAACGTTGAATAGGAGCTTTGAACCTTTCCTGCATGTTCTGTGAACAGCCACTGTTCCCTCTGCAAGTCTGGGTTTTGACTGGGCCTCACTAAACGGCAGATTTATTTTAATACGCTTACTTGTCTTGGGTCATTGTCCATTTCCCATCTTCCGAGCGGCAGCTTGCAGACACCCTAAACTGAAGCATTAAGGCAGCTTAGAGTCATTCTGTGCTTTCCACCGTACTTTGCTGCTGAGCTTGCTTTCTTGCTGTTTTTGCTGGTTTGTGGTTCACTATCTAAGCCTAGCGTAGCGCTGTGAAAATTCAACCGTAGTTTGATCAGCCCACATAGGCTGTTCCCAGAAGGACTGTGGAGTGTCATTGTGGCCTTTGGCAAGCATCTCATGCGCTGAATGTTTTTTTTTTTTTTTTGGAAGAGCAAATTTCTCGTTTTCCCCAGCCTTTGCTTTTGCTCTCCCTTGCTCTGTTTTCCTCCTCTTTCCTTTAATTTTTGCTGATTGTCAAACCTTTGATTACACTTGCTGCTTAAGAGTCTGCATAACTTACCATTTCTGAGAAATTAAAGCAAATTAGTTTGGCAGATCAACAGATAAACACTTACATGTCTCATTGACTCTGTTGTCTTCCTCTGGTGACAGTCAGACATTTATCTGCCAGTCTTCTCTTCATCCATGAATATTTTGAGCTTTTTTATGTCACTGAAGTAAAGACGTGCTGACACGTTTACAGTTTGGAATAGCTCTTATTAAACTTTCTTGTAAGAGGAATTTAATCGAAATCCATCTGCCTCTTTTACTTTCTGCATGTCTCTTGTGTTCACTGCTTATTTTCTCTCTCAATCAAATAAATGATCAAGTGCAGCTTTTCAGCATCTTAAAATAATTTTAAGAAGCAAAATGCTTTGTGATATCTTTATTATTTTGGTCTTGGCAGAGCAATTTTATTCTGACAACTCTGGGCTGACACACTGTAAAAGGACAGCTGACTCAGTACATCCATCCTGTGTCCCTCTTCTTTCTTCATAATGGTTTCTTTTTAGTCTGTCCCCCTCGCTCTGCATCATTTCATGATCAGAATTTGATGTTTTTGTCAGTCGCTTGCCAGCTGGGTTTGTAATGAGTTCCACAGTAGCTACTTAATGGACAGCGAAGAACATTACTTTATGTTTGACATTAGTGAGAGGAACAGCCTTTGGCACAGTCCATGCAGCTTCTCCTCAGAGGACCGGACTGATCACTCTCATGACGTATCCATGCTGATGACAGAGCTTAGCTTTATGCAAACATGATTTCAGCACTTTAAGTTCCTTTTTGATCAGCTGCCTCTGTTCGAACAAAGCAGCAAGAAATGGTAAACATACGGTATATTAGGTACAGTGAGTGTTTTGATGAGATCATCTGACTTGAACAGATGGTGACCTACACATTAGATGAGTAGTGAAACATAAACAATGCAGATGTACCTTGATTGGCTGCAGGGTGAGTCTCTCACCCGTGTTCTGTAGACACTAAAGTGGGGGACTTTGTGCCATGGTGTAGTAGAAGGACGGTGGTAGAATTTAATATAATGCTCCTGACCCAAAGCTTCTTGTGCATTACTACTTTACCATTAGTCTTAGATGAATTGTTGTGGGAAAAAAAAGGATTAATAGTTTTTCTATGGCACTGAGACATCCTAGATGCTCTGCTGGTTGTCTTCTACTGAGGCATAATTAGGGTAAAATAAGCAATTATCGCGCTTGACACCACACGTTTGTTGGGTCATAATCAGGCGGCTAATGTCTAGTCTCTCAAGCGTCTGCCCTTTTAACAGATTCATCAAAGGTGCCTTCTCGATATTAATTAATTCTCTGGGGTTTTAGAAACATTTGTTGCTATACTTTGTGTTTTAAATCTGTGTAAACTTAAGGATTTTATTTTTGACTTACAGTAGTGACTTTAATGTTTTAACATCAGTATCTTCCTGAGCTTGTTGTAAGGGCAAGTTTTTCTGCCATCTTGTTCCCAGTATATACACAGTAAATGCAAGATGTATTTCTTCTCCACGTCTAAACCTACACAGCTCCATTTTTTTTTGTTTTGCGTCTTCTCTCCTTTCTAATTCCTTCACCCTTCCTCCCGTCTGCCACAGTTCCTGCTCTTCACTACTACTCTCACGTTTGGTTTGTGTGCGTTGAATTCTACCTGCCACTGTCATCTGTAATCAGTATGTGTGGATCTCAGGACGTGCTAAGCAGAGTGAGATCAAAGGAAGCGCCTGTCCGCTGTCTTCCTGGCTAATTAACCAGACATGCACACGCATACACTTGTCTCCTCTTGGTCATGAGGACACACTTTGACTTCTTGTGTTCTCTAGGCTTCTAATTTAACCATCACAACTATATGTCACCGCAGCCCTAACCTGAACCTAAACCTTATTCACAATAACTCTTCAGTCACCTTATAAACAAGTGGATGTGATTTTTATGGACATTAAGGCCAATCGATCAGACTTGAAAGTTAACAAGTAGATCGTTTATAATATAACCAGAAATAAAAATACTATTATCCACCAAAACAACTGAACTGGGAAAGATCACTCTGTAGGTTGGGGTTGTACTGTATGATGACACAGGCTCAATATATGGGTTAGGGTTAGCTGAACTTTTCTGCAGTTTTGCCAAGAAGATGATAAATTGTTAGTTAAGAGTTAGGAGTCAGGTGCCTTGCTTCAGGGAACATTGGAAGTCTTTTGTGAGGCTTACCCTGCTGCTACAAGAATGCACAGCTGCTTTCTGACTGGTTGACTCAAAGTACTGTTTCCATGGCGATCCCTCTGCCTCCTTCTGTCATGACTAAGCACCACGAGAGACGAGTGTTTGTGTGAGTGAGAGAGCATTTGTGCATGCTGGGAAAACCGCAACAAACACTTCTACGGGGAGTATCGGCCTGATTTTGACTGTCTCACTGACACACACACACAGTTGAACGTGCTAAGAATGTAAAGGTGTTACTGCACTCCCAGATGTCCCTACCTCTACTGTCACACACAAAACCAAAAGCACACACTCTAACACCACACATCGATGTGATAATAGCTCCATTTATCACTGCTTAGGAAAATTCCCTGTGTGTCTGTGTGTCTGTGTCTCAGTCCCTTAATGCCAGATCCAACGATGCAAATCAACAGACACAATCACTGATTAGAGAATGTTACACAACTCACACTAGCCGACGTACAGCATCTAGTGCACTTTCAGCTTCACATTTGCATGCAGAGACATCAGAACCTATACGCAGACACACTGAAACATGGGCCAGGTCAACGAAAAAGACAGATGTAGCAGAGCAATTTCAATTATAGCTCATTGTAAAATTATGCATACTGTTAATTAAAGATAAGAAGAAAGGCCAGTATAGAGCATTTACTTTTTTATTCTTTACAAAATTGCATAAATCCCTCATTTTGTCTCTCTGTTGGCAGACAGAACAGAATCTTATGGCTAATGTAAGATTCTCTACACTAACTGTACTGCTCTTGACAGTTGTTTTATATATATATTGCTATAATTTTGTCCACTCCTCTATCAATTTTTGTTCATACAACTCACAGAAATGTGTAAGTAAAATTTCCATTATTAAAACTGACTTTATTTTAAGTCAAACAAAACTGTAGAACATGGATGTAACACGACTTAATTATTAGTGGTATAAATCTCCAAATATAGAATAAGACATGTAAAACAGATTAATCTTTACGGGTGCTGCTCACTACAACTTCAGCCCCATAGGTGTGTGGACAGCGACAAATGTGGAGAGAGAATCTTTTCCTAATACACCACATAAATACATCGTATGACCAACTAGAGCAAGGCAGAGTGTAGCTACCCAGAGGGATGTGTGTTTAGAATAGTATCTAGTTTATTGGCTCAAGTCAGTATCCGTACCTCATTGCAGCATGTTCGCTAAAGTTGGTTATTGATGAATTGCCCTCATTCATTATCATATCATTAATAGACAGTTGTCATGGTGTTGAAGATGCAGAAAAACCTAATTGCACAACATAAAGAGCAAATTGTCATGAGCAGCATTGTAATAAAAGGACAAAAAGGTTTTAGTGCAGAAGTGCAGAGACGTTTGTTCATTTGTCAGAGCATTTTTTTCCTCCTGTTTGTTGTTGTTGTAGTTCAGCTAAATGCAGAGAATGTAATAAAAAAGGAGGACAAATCGAGGAGAATAGAGGGAGAGGAGGGGAAGAGGAGTGTTAATTAAATCAAATACAGGCTGACAGGAGGAAAGGACACAGGATGAATGGATTAACAGAAAAAATAAGGTATGGAAAGGAGAAGGTAGGAGGAAGGAGGATGAGCAAGGGATTTTGGGATAAATCATAACACGGCAGATGAAGGGATTTTATGAAAGAGAAGGTGAGGTCAGGTGAATGAATGATGGAAGGAGGGAAGAGGAGAAAATGATCCCAGTGAGAAGAGGAGATGAAGGATAAGATGACGGCATGATAAATGACAAGACGAACAGATGACGGATATGAGGAAATAAGAGAGTCCGGAAATCAACATGAAAGAAGGATGAGGGAGTGATGGAGAGAGAGAGAAAGGAAATGAGGAAGGATGGATGAATGGGCCACCAGAGGGATTATGGGGTGTATGGAGAAGGCAACAAAAAGGATTGATGAATCAGATGAGAGGTGAGTTTGTTGGGATGACTGGAGGAAAGAAAGTTTACAAAATGTTCAAGAGGGGGCAAAAAGAAGAAGAATGAACTGACAGGGGAGAAGAGGAGACTGAACTGAAGGAGACGTGAATGAGAATAAAATTAGTTATGGCAAAATAAAACCAAAAGCAGCAGAGGGGTGGATGAAGAAGAAAAGAACGGGATAGAGGGATTAGAGGTGGGTGGAGAGAGAGGCAGAGGCTCCCCCAGGATTGTAGGTAGCTCTGGGGTTGGGATATTTTCAGTTTAGCTGGCGGTCTCGTCTCCCCAAATGCTGAATGCCTTTTGGTTCTATATTTAGAGCGTTATACAACAAAGGATTGCATCATCTGCCAAAGTAGTTTTATTTGCCAGAATTTTCTCTCGTCTCATTTTGTTCCTCTGCGCTCTTTTCTACATTTAAAACTTTTTAGTAATTAGTTTGCAAAGCAAAGGGTAAACGAGAACAAAGGGTCTTTTATAAAGGCTTGTAGTGAGGTTGTTTTGTTCCTTGTCATATTGTTTGGGTTGTTGTGGATCAGCATACCCGGATTCAGGTTTAACACACTAGGTGTCACCAAATCAGTGTTTAGTTCAGTGACTGAACTCCACTAGAACATACAACATAAGATTCTCAAAACAATGACTAAACATTGACAGAAAATACATCTTCAACAGACCATTAACAATCTGAGCTTCTGTTTCTGTGTTGAAACTTGCTCATTCCTTTTTAAACTTCATCACCTGGCAATGATTGACTCCTCTTCTTTGGTAAGAGCTAATAGGGGAGCAGATTCAGGTTCTTTTCAGTTTTTTTTAACAGACTAATTGAAATCCCTCTTTGCCTTTTACCCCTTAAACCTTGGGCTAACTCGGCTCGTGCTGCGAGTCATTTTGACACAGTTTTTCTCCGCTGTTTTAAATATCGTCTTCGGCCACTCACGGTTTATTTTTAACAGGATTGTCCTATTGTGCTTTGTCCTTTTAGGAGGAATAATTATGGTAATGGAATTGGAAAGATTGCAAAATCAAAGTCTCTTTTATCCAAGAGGGCTAATCTAGACCTTTAGCTTCAGCTGACTCTGATAGGAAATAGAATAAAATGCACACCCACAGCTCTTTCAACTGAGTGGAACACTTTTTCTCTCTCTACCTTATTACTTGCCCTTATCTCTTCCTCCTTTGCTCTTCTAATGTCAGCCTGTAATGAATGATCCTTCGTTTTAAATGACCTTCTTTTCCCTGTTGGTCTCGTTTGGAAAATCCATTGTACCTCTGCCCCGTATAAGTATTTGTCATTTCATTTCGTCTTACATTATAAATGTGCAGTCACAGGGTTTGTGACAGGAACTGCTAGAGACCGTCCTCACCTAAAACACAGTCCTATAGGGTGTTTATGCAGCTTTTAACATAGAGACCAAACAAAGGCACTAAGACTCCTGGTAGTTATGCATTTTGTCTTGGGGCTGGGGGGATTTATATATCACTATCCAATGTCTGGTTGAGGTCTAGACTGCACAAGGTTAGTTCTCTGTAAAACAAAAGTTTTAAGTCTAACTTGTCAAGTCTGACTTACAGCACTATGTATGTGTATCATTGCTGTCACGCTGATGTGGAGTTTTTCACTGGTTCAATAGGAAACTAGTCTTAAACTTCAGCCCTCTGTGCCGGTACCAACACTGTGCCACCGTTTCAATGAGGAGAGGGTGTTTTTTTTGCTTTGGATTCTCAGCTCAGGTTTACCTGATTGTGGTTTCTTGCTTTTACAGTGGTTGTTCTGCGTGTTCTTGTGTTGTGCTGTGGCCACAGGGAAATCTCCCTTTTAGCAGAGGTTAGTTCAGAAGGAATGTTTTCCTGAGAAGAGAAACATGGAATTCAAACTAATTATATTTTGCCAAAGCGCTGCAGTTTTTCCCCACAATGTGTTTGCATTCATCTATTTAAACAAACTCATCTGTGTATAGATGAGAATGAAGATGCACTATTGACGAAAAAAGACACAGCAAGTGCGAGAGAGAGTAAGACACTAAAGGAATTGCTGCAAGATGAGGTAAAGAGACAGAAGGTTTCAGTGTGAAGTGGAGAGAGCCCAACTTTTTAAAGCAGAGAAAATTAATTTAGCAAAAACTATAACCTGAGGACACATGAAAATTTAAGTGAATGATTGATCCTTACACAGAGAGAGAAAGTACAAGTAGGAATAAAATACACAGAAAGCGTTTGATGAAGTAGAGAAGACATGGACCAAGACAGTTGGAGACAAACTACCAGAGGGCACAGGGAGTGATGGAGTGGACTTGGAGAAGTCAAGATAAATGACTAAAGTAATGTGGGAATATTGTGGGAAGAGAAAAAGCAGAAGCAGATGGGACGAACGAGGAGCGAAATCATGACAGAAGAGAGAAAATGTGTTAAACATGAGACAAAATAAAAGCTGGAAGGGAGTTGACATTTAGGGTGACAGAGGCGAGAAAACATAAAAAGGTTAAATAATTTAAATGACAGATGAAAGAGTGAAGGTGAACAGGTGGAAGATACTGTATAAGTAGGTCAGACGGCCAGCGCCACATAGACGCGAGCCGTTTCAGTTCACACCTTTTTCTGTGTGATTTGTTCTGTGACAACAAATGTCCTGGTGATAAAAGCCTCAGAGCTCTGGAAAAGTATGTTTCCATAAACCGGTGGGAGGATCAGACCGGGCAGACCTCACTCACTCATCCATTGAACAGCTTATCCTCGTAAGGGTGGCGGGTATGCTGGAGCAGCTGTCATTAGAAGAGAGGTTGGGTCCATCCGGTCGGCAACTCATCACAGGGCCACACACAGAAACGCACGTGACCCCTCCAGGGAATTGAACCAAGGCCAAGAAGTTAAACACTGATGTGAAAGGACAGAGATGACGTAAAAGCAGTAAAGTCGCGAAATTAAAGGTGAACTAAAGAGGCTGTGAAAAAAAAAAAAAGAGACACGAGTGACAGCATGCGGGGGAAATGTGTGAAGAGAAGAGAGTGTGTAGATTGGAGGTAAATATTAGAAAGAACCAGAGAGGTTGAACTTACTAGAGCGAGAGACTAAAGCGAATGCTCGGCTCACAGAACAGCACCAAGCCAAAGGTGAGAAGATGAGGATGACTGCACACTTTGTGCTTATGCCACTGTTTTCTAGACATAAATTATGTATAATGATGCTGCTGATACATGTACTTAATTAAAAGAGAAATGGATAATAAGAGGATACGAAGCATTAAGCTAAATATCGTGGGGGGAAAGTGGGTACAATATACAGTTATCAGTTACATTTATATTTTATGATAACGCTGCAACAAATGTTGCACCAGTCCTGCGTTTAAGTCCAGCTTAAAGATCGTAGTTGCTGGGTCTGAAGTGAGTTTGGCAAGAACTCAGAGCAGCAGTCTGGTCATTAATACGCTCAGAGCACAAAACAGTTACAAGACGTATCATTAAACCTATGGTTCATCGCCGACCAGTGCAGTGACTTTACAATAGGAGCCACAAATTTCTTGTGTTTTAACCTGGCTTGACTGTGTTTATTGTAAAACTGCTTCTGTACATGTTCCTCTCTCTGCTGCTGCTTCTTTACGGGGTGTCCTGACCTCCTGCACATCTGTTTGTAAGCTGCACAGTATGTTTGACAACACAGGGTTTGTACTAAGATTCATCCAGGGATTCCTACAAAAAGCAGCCAGTTCAGTATGATAATGCACTATTTTCACTCGCTGTAAACAACCCTTGCTGTTTTAAAAATTCAGGAGCAGATAAGAGAGGGGCAGATGTGCGAAGTCAAAGACAATTGTTTCTACTACAGCCGAGGGGGAAACGAGACGGGAAGAGCGAGAAAAGGCAATGAGACGGAAACAGACAGAGGAGAAGGAGAAGTGATGGAAACAAGAGACGGAAAATAGAGCAGAAAATTTGAAATATACAAGGAGGGAAAGGCGAGGATGTTCAGGCAGGAGAGAGATCTCTGAACAGAGCAAAGGAAAAAAGAGAGAAATAGCAGTTACAAATACTGGAGCTACATGCAGGTGGGAGACACTGGGAGTTAAAGCGGGACACGATGTTAGGTGGGAGGGAAATTAATTGGTCTCCATTAATTTCTTTTAATAAATGCATCCATAATGTACGATTGACCAATGTAGAACAGACTAGTTGGGTGACCTTCTCGTAATAGTGGGCACGATTCACTCAATCACAACGGGGGCTGTCGATCCCAGTGGATGGGCTAAACGATGGATGTGTCCACAGTCAAGATTGTATCGGCCATAGAGAAATTAAAGGCGAACAGAGGAATAAATTGAGTTAATGAGAGCAGAACAGAGTGGTATCTGGTGAAGAACTTGTGATGGAGTGAGATAGGAGCCGGGCATATCTGCAATGCTGTACCACAGTCAGTGGAGCATTGTAAAGCTGTCAGCATAAATTCCCCCTCAGAGTGCAGATTCAAAAAGCATCTGCATTCCAGCAACTGCTCATCGGCCACCGCAGAATTAATCTCATCCATACAATCTAATCTCGCGCACATAATTTAGGCATCAATAGAGACTCGCCTGCATAACCTGCAGCCGTAAGCAGATCCCTGTCGGATGTGTTGTATTTTCTACATGGCTTACGAATAAAAGCTGTGTACTGAGCATGAAACAGGCTGAAGTCTGCTGCCATTTGGTCTTTGGATACATATCTTGTCTTCCTGCACCTGGTTACTGGAACTCAGTTGTTCTTCATTAGATGAAACCGTAGTACAATTAATGCCAGTCCAGTCTCTGTGGTTTCAGCTTACCCCATCTCAGATCAGCTGGCTTTACTTACGCTTAAGTCGGTCCAGTCCTCTGCTGGTCACTGAAGGTCACCCGGGCTGTGAATTAATTTACTGCAAAGAAACGAGTAATTTGAAATGGCACACGGCAGCTCATTACTCGAAGGTCAGACACATGCATGATGCGGAGGTCTCGGCTTCTCCTTGCTTTTCTTCTGCGGCTAATAGAGTTTAATCAGCTTGCAGAGTGCTAAAAGTGTACAACAAATACATATAGTAGTATATATTCACGCACTTCCACTTGATCTTGCATTAACTTAATAACCCCTGGTAACATTGGCTGCATGTCTTTGTCACTTCACTCAGTTTTTTCAGTCCCCTTGACAATCCTGGTAAGTGCAGGCATTCATTTATCTGTCAGCTGTTGATAAAGGGGCCACTGACAGCGCAGACGGCTTCGAGTACTCCTTTAAAAACTTCATTCTTTCAGACGACAACAGTATCTTCATAGCAACACATTTGCATCAATCTTCGACTAATGTATCCAGATTCTGACTATGACAGTCCTCCGCTGTCTGCCAGCAGAACCTGACAGCCGCCCTCTGAGGGCTTCTGTTATACAGCAGTTAGTGACTCTTCGGTCAGATTTAGGATTCAGAACCTCACTCTGGCAGTGATTAGTGTTTTAACTACACAATGAAGACTCCACGGGTGTGTTTATCTGCAGTGTCTGTGATCTTTGGGGTATTTTACAGGTTTACTGTCCTGACTTGGTACTAAATTTAATACCAGCTACACTTCAGCTGGAGCAGTAAGATTTTTCTTTTCATCAGCTTCATTAGAGCTGCAAGCAACTCACTGTGCTCTTTGCATTGAAATTGTGTTGTTTTAATGAGTAGGTACTGTAGATATACACAACAACAATCCGAAACAACAGCAGTACAGTAAAATGTGCCCATGTTTTGCTTTTCAGTTTTAACCCCCGGAGCCTGGATATGTACACATACTCAGCTGAAGCCTTATGATATAGTGACGTCATTCAGTTCAGACTTGGAAATGTTTCAGTGTCCATCCTAATAAGTGTTACTGTTGTGACTTAATGGGGAAGTGACTTGGACACTTACTCTGACATGGGCATTAGACAGAAATGCAGCTTTAGTAAATGCAATTTAACGAGAGCTGTGGGCTTATTGAGTAGATCTTTGGTCTGACGTTTGTCTGTAGTTTTTGATTCTACACTGTATGTAAGTCATCAAACTACATTATATCTTTCTCAGTGAACACAGTACATGGCCTCAGCTCTGTGGTTGGGCGTTTCCCCTGGGGGTCATGTACAATCGTTTATACTGAAGTCTTGTTTTTATTGACCCTGCTGCTTCGTGGTGGAAAGCGGGAGCTCAAAAGCTGCGTGTTTTCACTTTTTTTAGACAAATCGCATTGGGCTTTAAGAAACTGACCTGCAGCCTCAAGGAGTTCAAGCCTGGGACTGGTGGTTTGGCGACATTTAAGCAAATTCAAATCTGGAATTACACACAAAAAATCTCAATCTTTGCTTTACAGAAAGAGGAACAGATTAAAGATTAAATGAGAAATTGTTTCCATAAAAATGTTGTTTTATCTATATGTTCGATGTGGAGCCAGCGATTAAAACTCAGAGCAGTCAAAATATGCAAAACTATGCAATTTTTGCTTTTAATTTTTACCTCCTCAGGTGTTTATACCACTGAGGAAACAGCTGGAAAGGAGCATCTGTGCAGACTGCAGACCCGTGGCCTGCCAGTTTTACTTTCCAGGCACGCGTGACTAATGAAAATCAGATCAGGGTTGAGTTTTACAGCTTTTATTACAGTTTCACTGCCTGGAGTTCATGTTATGGAGCAAGAGTTCGTCAGGGTTGCAGTGTTTTCTTTTTTCTCCCCAGCAGTGGTCTTCACACAGATAAAGGTTATAATTTAATTTTGCTTCCAAGTAATTAGCGTGTTCTTTCTTGACACATGCAGGTTGTTATGACTTTTTTGTTTTTGCCCCTGTTCTTATTTTGTTGGCTGCCTACTGCGCGGAGCATAAGGAAAATCATCTCTCTTTACAGCAAACTCCTAAAATAAACAAATGTGGGCCAAGTTACAATTAACGTGATGATACCTACACAAATACACACGTGTGTAAACAAGCAGTGCCTCTACGTGCTCTCCAGGAGACAGTGTTCACAGAGATTACATGTATTAGTGAGACTGAAGCCACTAATACTGTGGAATGAGGCTTATCCTTGGTCTGTATACTCTTTACTGGCTGGATGTATGTAGAGTCACTAATCTGCACTGCTTGAACTGTCTCCTCATCCATCACTGTCTCTGCATGTGGAGGTTGAGCTGCAGCTGTGGTAGTCTGCTAGTGTTCAAATGTCAGAATGAGGAAAAGTCAAGGGAAGCATACTTTGAAGCCTTAAAGGCAGTTTGAGTTTTATTTAGACTTCTGCTTTGTGGCCTCAATGTGCGTAAAATCAGGATGAAAGAGCACGTAGATCGGACCTCAGATATTCTGTTAGGGAAGGGATTCGTTTTTGTCATCTGTCATTAGCAGTGAGTTGTACTGAATATCCATCTTACTGACAGCAACAGCTGCATCCACCTCATATGGTCCATACAAGCTTAAATTCAGATACAGTGCAGTGGTTGGAGTGAATCTAATGATCAGTTTTCTTGACAACACTTGTCTATGACCATATAATGACCCATAATAATAAAATGTATATGAATTTTGAAAGAGCATAGAATTAAAGCATAGACAAAACACTAAGTTAATGGCAGAGGATAATATAATATATATACTAGAATTAAGTGCACAGCTCTGTTACTGCATATGTGGTATTGCTGCTGATAAAGATAGATAAGAGAGAGGAAACAAATAGACACGGTGAGTACTCCATGGAAAACATGCAGCTATGGGGAAGAAAAGGAGTGGCTAATGCCCAGTAGGGAAAAAAGCTAAGGTTCAAATGAACACAGGGGATTGAAAGTAAGAGTTCTGTAATAAATGTGCCGCAGAGTTTTCATGTGCTTCTTTCTGTCTCATACTGCAGGTTTTAATCTTCATGATGTTCTTCTTCCTGAACGTCTTTAGTAACTGTGCTACTTTTTCTTCCAGACTGACCAGATGAATCCAATGACACAGCTCTACTATAAGAAGGTGAGTCAACACACAGTTGCCACAATTTAATCACGAATCAGAATAAATCTTCTTCTGCTTGGGTTTTATTGTAATCATCAGCTGAACGTTGGCATCAAACTTTTAATGATAAACATTACATGAACAATAACCAAAAGGAGTAAAGCTTGTTGGGACCTTTTGCCCTCATACAGTATGACGATACATCTGAGCTGCACAAAAGATTGTAAAGACATTTAACGTAACAAGGTGCAAATAGGCTTATGCAAAATCATCTTTAGTACATTAGCACATTTATACGCCTCTAGGGTGCAAAACTGGATTTCCACCATTGCTGCTTGCGAGATGGCAAAGCTACCGCACTCAAGGAACAACCTGCAGATTTGGTCGGACTCCAACGCGCGTCGTGTCGGCCATTGTCTCTGTGAGAGTGCGGCGTGTGTCAGACATCCACGTCCAATATAATTTAGCCTGGGCCTAATAGGGGACCTTTAACCAAAACACATACTACAGTCTGAAGTGTGACACAGTCATTCATACTTTCATAGACTTTTCCCAGCACCTCCTACTGACAAGCTTTCTGTCCAGCACAATCTGGTAATTGTATTTTTTCACTGTGTTGAGTAATGAAACTCTCTAGACGACAGTGCATCATATTCCACTGTTGTTGTTATTCTCAGCAAATGTTGCTTCTAAATCTGTGTTTTCAACAGGGGCCCAGTTAATCGAAAGTGGACAACTAGCATAAAATATCCAACGATGACACAACCAGCTGCTGGCCAGTCAGAATTAGATATTTACTAATAAACACACTGATTTATGTGCTTCATAAGCCTTTTTACACCAGACGGTTAACCGTTAAATATTTATAGTTGAAGCTGTGCTGTGCCCTGAGGTTAGCAATGTCGGCCTTTTCAGTCCAACAGTTTGATCAGCAGTGAAATTTTTCAACCTTCCACTGCCAGATGAATTCCCTTGAACTTTGCTTCAGACACTTGCGGATTAAGCCTAGTGACTCTGATGATGTCTTGGTTTTTCGTTTTGAATTCATGCTGTAATTTAAAAACATTTTTGGTTGTGAATCTCGAGTGAAGCAGTTAACTTGCAGTAGGCTGTTTAAAGAAATCCTCTAAGGTTTCTTTTGCGTCTCGAAATATTTGAAATAAATTAAGAATAATTTCTTTCTTTTTCCCAAAATGGACCAGTGTAGATTTAGAAACATGTGGCTCACTTCACGTTGTTGTTGGTTTTGTGTGTTAGGCGACATACTCGCCGTACCGCGACCGTATCCCGCTTCAGATTGTCCGGGCTGAAGTGGAGCTGTCGGCAGAGGAAAGGGCCTACCTCACCGCTGTGGAGAAAGGTCTGTGCGTTGATTCTCATCATGCATGAAATGTTCTCTGTGTTGATATTTTGTACTTGTTTTGTTGTTGTACGTTGTAAAACCGTTTGAGAGTCATTACGGTTTTTATTAACCAAGATCTTACACATGATGATGAAACATCTCAGGACTGCTGTCAACATGGTCACCTTCAGCTAGATTCTTATCAGATCCTCAGTCTGCACAGCCCTGCATACCACTCCTGGGTTCGCCTCTCTGTGTAGAGTTTGCGGCCTCTCCTAGATCTGCATGGGTTCCGGGGTTGGTTGGATTGCTGGGCTCATTTACTTACTAATAACAACTTGTGTAACACTTGCATCACTTCCTCTCAGTCTCTCCAGCCGCCGTGTTCTTTTTTGTGCTTGTTGTGTAAGACGCTAGCACGTGACCGACCGGCAGACAGGCTGCTTTCACTGTGACCTGTGTGTCGCCAGTCTGGGAGTTGAGCTAAGCATATAAACCTGATTTAGAGAGCAAAACCTTTTCTTTAACAACTTAATGTATTTCTTTTAAAGCTGGCTTTTGAATCATAAAGCTGTGAAAAAGATTAAGGTTGGACAGATCCCTCCAGTTAGCTCAGTTAACACATGAAAGACAAACGTGAGGTGGCTTATGCTGCTCTGGTAACTGTGTTTAATACGTCATATTCTACATGAAACTGATTATAATTATTTATTTGATACTGTACCTGCATGATATGAACACCAGTAGGGTTGGCATTTCAGCCCACTAAATAGTTTTACTTGGTGGGAGGTCTTCAATTCAAAATGCAAAAAAAATCCCAACATGAACAGCGACCGTGTTAATCCAGCTAATAGGCTACTGCTGCCATTTTTGGGTGAAGCTATGGAACACATCAAAGCAGACAAAGAGAATATTAGAGCTGTTAAGCCGTCGCAAACGGCTCAATACAATATTGATTGATGCTGGCCAGTCTTTTATAAGCTTTACAGCTTGGTAAGCAAACAATAATTACTATTTATATTTATTTATATTTATGATTTATTTGTCTGGGATATGTGCCTACACGGTCAACTTTTTTTAAGATGGTCTAATTATGGTCTATTCTTCATTTTTGTCTTAAATCCATTTGAAATGTGCTGTAGACTGGACTGTACAGCAGTAAATCCCCCTGCAGCATGTTAAGCCACCCGTCTTGTTTATCACTTAACCCCTCCCTCATTCCTTCTCCAGGCGACTATGCAGGGGTCAAACATGCCCTTCGTGAGGCAGAGGTCTACTACAACATGGATGTGAACTGCCTGGACCCACTGGGCCGCAGCGCGCTCCTCATTGCCATCGAGAATGAGAACCTGGAGATCATGGAGCTCCTGCTTGACCACGGCATCCACACAGGCGACGCGCTGCTGTACGCCATCAGGAAGGAGGTGGTCGGCGCCGTGGAGCTGCTGCTGTCACACAGAAGGCCCAGTGGGGAGAAACAGGTGTGTGTATATGTGTGTGTGGAGGTTTGCTGGTTCAAAAAAAATGGGCGGTGAGAACACAGCAAATGTATGTTAATCTGCTGCATCCAGACACATTCATGCATTCACGTGTTTGGATTTCCTCAGCCATGAATATGCGCTTGTGTATATTTTTCCATTTCAATGTATAAGTGTGTGTGAGTGTGCGTGTGCGTGTGTGTGCGTGTGCGTGTGCGTGTGTGTGTGCGTGTGCGTGTGTGTGCGTGCGTGCGATAATGAGTAGTATATCCATTTATTGTAATGCTCCATGGCACATTCTGCTGAGAGAAGGACAATTAAGCATCTCGTTTTATAGACACTGTGAAATGGGATTTTCAGACGGGCTTGTTTGTGTTTGTCTGCTTGCTGCATTTGTGTGTGAGACAGAGCAAAAGAGCGTGTTGCACATTTTAGTTGTGTGTAGGTGTTAAGGGTGATCGAGGAGAGAGATGCAGAGGGAGGAAGTAAATGATGAGACGCTAAAAATGGTTGGCACACCAGCGGTGAGGAGGCAAAGAGAGAGGGAGGGCTGTAATAGAGACGAAAAGGGAAGACGGGCAGCACGGACAGGAGAAAATAAAGACTTGTATATTAATTCCTGGACCTGAGGCAGTGAGGTTTTATATCACCATGGCAACCAACCCTTGGCCGAAGCAGAGGATTGTGGGAAGGTTTGGTCGCCTCTCAGTTGGAACGAAGATGGGAACAAATCTGCTCTTGCTGTGTTTCTGTTTCACTTTTTACTTTATTGAGTTGCTTTCATCTGTGCTTTCTTTTCTCTTCCACCAGTCTTTTTATTTTGTTAGATTTTTTTCTCTGTCTTAATCAGTCACTTTATTCATCACATATGATGATGTGCTCAGTTGGAACAAGGTCTGTTGCCTGATGCAGCCTTTGCAGAATATTCAACTTCTGTGTACTGCAGGAACAGTCTTGCCAGTGAGCTTGGAAAGCAGTAGAAGCTGGTAATACAGTAGATGTTGTTGGCCCGCTGAGCTAACAAGAAGGTGAACTTGGACCTGACTAACACCCAGTAATGGACTGATAACGTCTAAAGCAGATGGATCTCCTTATTAAGCTCTTAGTCAATCTCATTAGTTTTTGCCATCTGTGTACGTAAAACATTACAATGACTTTACTGAAGCCCATTGCTGGGTAACATGTTATGTTGGAAAGGTCAGGTGCATTACACCAAGGCCTTTGAAAGTGCTCCACGTGAAAATGTCTTCAAGGTGATGGACAGAACACAGAACTTGATCATCTCTATAAAAGTAGCCGTGCGACTGTGTATCTGCATGTGACGCCTATATTAAAAACTGGATGCAGGTTTGTGTGCGCGTGTGTTTGCTAAACTGCTCTTTCTCAGCAGGCAGGTAGAGTCGATGCCTTTTATCTTCTCTTGGCGAGCAAAACTGTTGACCTTTCTGCTGTCCCTCTCCATCTGACTCAATCTGACTCCCCCTCTCTCTTTCAATACCTCTCGCTCTCTCTCTTCATCCTCCTCCGTCGCTTCGTTTTTCATCTGCCCTCCCTCCGTTTGTCAATCCGTCTCCTCCTGCATGATTGACTACGACCAAATGCAGATTTACATCACCAGCTCATCAGGAATAGGAGGAATAAGGCAACAAGGCGAGGAAGGAAGGGGGGAAAAAGGGAGACATAAAACACAGAAAGGATGTTAACTTGTGAACGTATTTCCCCTCAGCACACAGAAATGAAAAGAAACATAAACAAGGAGGGAGAAGACAAACCTGGGAGACAGAAAGTGAGATGGACACACTGAATCAAAGCCAAATTAAGAGAGTGCAGGACAGGGAGGGAAGCAAACCAGACATACAGTGAGGAATGAAGGAGAGAGGAAGTGAGGGAAATAGTGACAGAGAGAGAGAGAGCTATGCAAATGAGGGTTGCTGCCTCTGTGACTTTTCTTTGATGTGTGAAGTGTGTGTGAGGGGAAAAAGGATTAAGCGTGCACACGTTTGTGTGTGTGAGAGAGCTGTTCATTGTTTCTGTAAATGTGAACGTACAAGTGTGCGATCACAAAACGCCATTTTTGAGTTTTGAGTATTTTAACAGAACAATAAAAATCAATAGTTGAATTTTAAAAGTCTATTAACTTGGATAAAAAACATTTTTTTGCAGCACAAATAGTCTGTGGTTTGAGTGTATTGATTTCTTTCATATTATGTCCAGGGACTGCAGATCTGCAGTTGTTACGTTTGTTCGATTTTTTTTTTTTTTCCTCAGGGATCTTTTGATTTTTTTTTTTAATTTCACAGAAACTTTTTGACTGCTGACTAGAAAATAGCTCAGCAGGTTACTGGAGAGATTGTGGGTTCACCTGTCCACAAGTCAAACTGTCCTGACAAATGAAACCCGTATTGTTCTCAGTGACTAGTCCAGTGGATAATGTGGTAGCCTGCTGCCATCACAGTATCAGTGGCAAATGATCAAACTTTGAATAAAAGTCATAATGCAGGCTGAAATGACCACCAACTGAGCTGATAATTTAGAAATTACATAAATAATCCAGCCTTTCTACATTTTCCAACCAGAATTAAATAGAGCAGGTGTTGTCTTCAGCTGGGACAGCACGATACATTATATTAGCTCAAATTTCCTACTAGGATGACTTGTTTTAGGGACTAGACCCAAGGTCCAATTGAGGCCAAGTCAGGCAAGGTTGGGTCCGAGTTTATTGTTGTTGCTTACCGGACTGTGTCAATATGTGTAAAGGTTGATTTACACTTGGTGCAGTTAACAGGGTCCCACCAGAAATGCTTCTGGCCTAGATTGGATTTATAGTTCAGGGTTGCTTTTCACACACGAAGGGAGCAGAAGGTTTGCAGGGGAGACGTCGTAGCAAGATTAATGTTTATTTATGTTGTCTTGCGCTAAATCAATCTCTACCAGCGTCAGAAAGTGCTGACCAATCATAGTTTAGCAGCACATGGCTCTGGAGCTGTGTGCGTCATGCTGACCAGGTCTGGGCAAGCTTAGACTTTTAACTGAACAGCGAACATTTCTGCTGCCTCTTCTTATATGGGCCGAGGAGACGCTGAGCAGTCCTCATCAGCAGCACCTCATATAATAGGAAGGTTTGGATGAATTAAAAGATAAAATCAATTTTTATCCACTGCTTTCATATAAAAAAATCAACAAGAACTATTTAGACAGATCACTGCGGGTGTGTTTGAGTGCATCTACCTTTGTGTGTACACTGCGTGCGTGTGTGCTGTTCGTATCTTTTTAATCAGTGTGTGATGCCCAGCCCATGGCAGCTGTTCTCACACTACTTATCACGCCAGGAAAAAAAATGACGCGGGGAGAAAGAGGCAGAGATCAAATGAGGCAAAAAAGGTTTTGGCAGAGGAGGGGAGAAAGGGTGGAGGAGGAGAGGAGATAAGGCAAAGGGGAGAGATGGAAAACGAGAGATGGAAGGGGGGAAGGATGAGACAGATAAAGATCAGATGAAGGAAGAAACAGTGTAAGAAGTCAAAGAAAGAGAAAAAAATACTGTGGAGACATCGGTGGAAAAAGAGGAGGTGAGCTGAGTGAAAGGAAATGACTAAAGATAAGATGAGAAGGGTGAGGAAACGCTCTCTGCTTCGTTCTCCCACTGAAAGATGAAAGCAAATCTCCTCCCTTGTTTCCTCCTCTTCCTCAAGTCTGGTCCTCACTGCTTCTTCTGATGTCTAGTCTGTCTGCGCGTGTGTTTGTGAGACAGGATGAGTGGACTTGACGGTTTTATCATTTGTCACATGTAGTTTTACAGCCTCTCTTTAATTGATCGTTAATGAAATGTTATAAAACACAGCTTTAAAATGTGTAACAACCATGTCTGTGGATCACACAGTAGATTTGTCCTGTCAGCAGCCGTGTGGCTGGTGTACACACGGATAAAGAATCATGAAGTGGGTCAGCACTAAGCTCATTAAGGGCGATTTTCTCTGGAAGGGAATATTATACTAATTTCTAGAAGCCTTACTTTAGTTGTTTTTGAAATCTAAACCATGGTGTATGATTGCATCCGTAAGGCTCCATACCAATAGCTCTCAACATTATGTCTTACTTTCCTGCCAATGCTTGGTTTTCCTAATCATTATTGAGTGCCACTGGGTTTCCATTTATTTATATATTGCAGGAAATTAATTAGCAGAAATGTTGAGTGTTGTTATTGTATTTATCCTAATGTTATGTCATTTGGTAATGACAATTACATGAGATGGGATTAAAGGCAGGGATCATTGCTCTGTAGGAAATGTTATACTGCAAACAGAACTTATAAACAACAATAATGCGGGTTTTCTCTTCCACGTGATGTATTAAACAATGTACCGACATTTAAGCACCCACTAATAGATTTCCATGTTGTACAGAAATTAATGGGATTTTAATGGCTCCTTGGAAATACTGAAGAACTGATCCAGATATGATACAGTTTTGCAGTATGTTCAACTACTTTGCTGAGAGATACAGTCTGGACTGGACATAACATTAGTTTTTTTCCATTTACGGCCCAAGCAGTTTCTCCCAGTAATGAAATCACTTCACTTAAACTACAGCAGGTGTTCAGAGGCACATCAGTGAGAGATGTAATGAGTCCGGGTGATGAGGTTGCTTTATATAACTGTACCTCTGAAGCAAGCAGGAAAGGCCGTTTCTCGAATACGTTATACTAATTTAATTTATGTAAATCTTATTCAAGTGGCTGTAATTGGATTCATCATCTGGTTAATTTGTCTTTTGCTTTCAGTTGTGTAACAGTGCCACATGTAGAGCTAAGTCCTTTTTCCAATTGCACACTTAAAAAAAACAGTTTTTAAATGTAATAAATAAATAAATAGAATAAACACACGTTCGTCTAAATATCAAACTGACACAGGATTATGAAATATAAATACATTTCTGTGTTTTCTCCCTCAGTATGATGACGATGTCTTGGCTGTTCCCCAGGTTCCCTCGCTGATGATGGACAGTCAGTTTTCAGAGTTCACCCCTGACATAACTCCCATCATGCTCGCTGCTCACACCAACAACTACGAAATCATCAAACTTCTTGTACAGCGAAAGGTGACGATACAAATTACATTAAAATGAGAAAAGTTCAGGACATTTAGAAAAACTCTATTTGAGAGCTGTGTGTTGATTCAGTGATATAATTCTAGGTGACTGTGTCTTTTATTATCTTGTTTTGTGCAGGTCACGATTCCCAGACCACATCAGATACGGTGTGACTGTGTTGAATGTGTGTCCAGTTCAGAAGTAAGTGATTATTTCCCTGCTTGTTTTGCAATACCTATACTTGTTTTTTATGTACAGCAAATATATTTAAATTACAAAGGTCTCTTATTTGCTGGTCATGGAAAAGATTTTTCTCTTGTCTCTGTAGGTTGATAGCCTTCGACACTCACGCTCTCGACTCAACATCTACAAGGCTCTGGCCTCGCCCTCTCTCATTGCACTTTCTAGTGAAGATCCCATCCTCACCGCCTTCAGACTGGGCTGGGAACTCAAAGAACTTAGCAAGGTACAGCTGTTGTTGCCTTTCAACTGTACCTTTTAAGGATCAGCCTGCTCATTTTTTGTTTCTACAATATACAGCTTAGTGTTACATGAAAGACATGAGCCAAGACCGTTGGCTGACCGTTGCACTGATCCACTGGAAACATTTGTATCAGCTCTGTCCTCTTTGGTCCCACTGGAGGCATGTTGCATCCTGAAGCATGTATGGAAACAGCTCAACCCAACAAATACATATACTGTACAAATGTATAGAATTAAATGTATGTATGAAATTATAAATGTATACGTTTTTAGTTGTTAGTCCATCCTGAGCGTTGTGGCCTCCATCTGCTGAGGAGACTGAGGTGCTTTGGAGTGAGCAGCCTCTGTTAAGGTCTCTGTGACTCTGTGGTAGCCTCTGCTCTCACTACGCTGTGGTCTGCTGGGGAGCAGGCAGCACCAGGACAGAAAGAGACTCAACAAGCTGGTCAGGAGGCCAGTTCAGTCCTGGGCGTCCACTGGACTCTGTGGAGGACGATGTTGGCCAAGCTGACGTCCATCATGGACAACGCTTCTCGCCCACTGCATCAGACAGAGGCTCTGAGCAGCTCCTTCAGTGGGAGACTGATCCACCCCCAGTGCAGGAAGGAGCGATACCGCAGATCCTTCATTCCCACTGCTGTTAGACTGTACAACCAATCAGTCTAACAGCAGTTAGTATCAGTATACTATCAGATACTGTATAGTATCTTACATTTGTAAAAACTGTAAATTTGTATAATGGCTATTTTTTTTGACACACGCTCCACTTTCATTCTATTACACCTTACTAACTGCTGGTAACAATTGACTTTATCTTAGCTTTGCTTAACTTTTATAACAGCAGTTATTGTTTCATTAACTTGTACAATTTGACCTGAGACATGGAGACTGCATTGAATTATGAAAATCAAAGTTATGGACAGCTAAACAGTTGCCATAAAATAAGTTTTTCTCTCCTTAACTGTAACATCCTCCTTTTCTCAGGTAGAGAATGAGTTTCGTCAGGAGTACGAGGAGCTATCGCAGCAGTGCAAACGTTTCGCCAAGGATCTCCTGGATCAGGCCAGGAGTTCTAGAGAACTGGAGACTATCCTGAACCACAGAGACAATGATCAGAGCGAAGAACTGGACCCCAGACAGTGCCACGACCTAGCTAAACTCAAACTGGCCATCAAGTACCACCAAAAAGAGGTAGGAGCTGTTACAGTTACAGGCTCAAAGACAGCTGCTATTATGGATAACTGAAAATCAGGCACGGAAGACATTTGATCGTTTTCCTGATAGCATCACTGAAACCTGGGAACATAACTTGTGTTGTTGTCATCTGTTCTTCATGTATGTGCACTTACATTTGTGAGCAGGAGAAGCAGAAATTCAGGGGACTATTGGGCAGTTTGCACATTGATTCTGTGGTTTGTGGTGTTGAAAAAAGGAGTCGAACCTGCAGCCATGAGGATAAAGGACCTTTGAATCTTCTGCCCTCGTTGCGTCTCCTAATAACACACGTGCTTGTACACATGCAGTGCACCATTTGCTTGTCTTTGAGAGTTTGAGGGACATTTGAGTCACTCTCCTCGTGGGACTTGTCAGAGGAAAGTGAGAATACAAGTGAGTGCATGCAATAGGAGCTGACTGACATATGCAGAGAGAGGGCTAGTGAGCAGGTAGGGAGATAAGGAGAGAGGACGAATGGGACTGTCGGCTTGAGAATAAGACTGAACATGAGCTGGAGAATGTGCAAGCTGCAACATAGCAAATACAGCATATTTAATAGGCCAAAAGACAGAAGAATAGAGACTTAGGAGGTTCAGACGAGAGAAAGACACGGAGATTTGATGGAAAACAAAGAAGAAAAGCCAGAGATGATCCGTGTCTTTCTCTGTCTGTCCGCCTGTTTGTTCCCTGCTGTTTCCAGTTTTCTGAGACAGAGGGATACTGCCAGGGAGATGAAAGCAGGAGAAGAGGGGAATGACCGCAACCATTTGATGGTGCGTTGTTGAGAGAGACAGAGTCATAAGAGCAGGAAGCAAAGCACTTCTCAGTCCCAGAGGTGACAAAGGTATAGTAAAGATGTGAAGAGCATATGAGAGCTAGAGCAATGTAAGCATCACCTCACCAGACGGTATGTTCAGATGGTAATGCTAAGAAACTACGGTAACAGGGCAAATGCACTGTGTAGCACTGTGTTAATAGTCCAATTGTCCAGTTGTTTATGCATCAAAGGTGAATTGCATTCTTGTAGAACTTTGCACACTCGATTCAGAATTTTAGAAAACAACTTTCATTTTTTGTGGGTTTTTTTTAATCAGTACCAGCTGCTCATGCTTCCTCCAGGAGTGTACACCACACCTCTGCTGTTCTGATTATTGTGATCTATGTGCATTTTTGTTCTATTGTAAAGACGTCCTTTAGTGTACAATCAACTGTGGTTCAGGTGAATCTCTTTGTGTGGCTGTGTTTAGTGTGGTATGGTTGATCAAGTCAGCAACTTTAAAGTCACATGAAGAAGCTGTAAATGTGCCTCAACAACTATTGTCAACTAATTTCCATTGGCCGTCCCAATAAAATACTTCTGTTGTTTGATCTCACAGAATGTCACTATTTAGTTTTTTTCCAACAACCGATAGCGTTTGAGTGAGTTATTACCCTGGAAGACACATAAGTCAATATCAAAGTTTTGAAACTAAAAGCGATTTAGCAAAGTTTCAGTTCACAGGGAAATACTTGAAATGGTGAGTTGCATTCTGTGAACATGACTTAATTTTTGGATGGTGAGCGATGAGCATCAGTGAAACCATTTCCCTGATGGCCTAGTACACTTTACTTATAACTGTGAGACTTGATGTTGTTTGTGTTGTTTATTAGTGTGTTTGCGTGTTTAGGATTTAAAAAAACGCCATCAGGACTTTGGGACAAGTGTCTCATCATGGAAAGAAACGATCAGTTCATTAACGTATTGATGAAATGTGGGCATTTGATTTTTTTAGTGCGTGCAATGGAGCAGCAAAAGCAGGAAAATCTCCAAAATGGAAATGGTTTCTAATGTCGTGTCCACAGACGGATGATGTCTCCTTATCCTTGCAGACTGATTGCTGTCTAGTTTCTATTGTTAGTTGTAAGCTCTTTGATGCAGCGGGAGAGGAGCACTGTGATCTCTACCAAATCACCTCCAGCCGCATGGCGATGTCTAAACTGATGCCATGGTGGCAGAAGTTCCCTCTGATGGGACCTGTAATTGCAGCTCATCTGGCCAGAGAACACTTGCACTGGCAGGTCTGCCACTGGTGGATCATCTCCATACAGATAAAAGCCAATTCATGTGAGCATGTAGTATGTGATGTGACAGCCATGAAAGTGACCAGAGATGCTGTGGTGGAGGTTATGGTGCTTGTAACATCATCAAGCATTGTTGTTGGCTAGTGATGGTCTGGAGGGCATATGCTACACTGGTGCTGGTGACTGAAGCTTACATGATTTTACATACAGCTATATGTTGAGTGTTGATGATTTGGGTTTTCTTTGAATATCTTGCTTTAGCTCATTTGTTCAGTAAACCTTCAGAGTCATGGACAGACTTTTATGATCAGACGGCACCAGGACAGTTTAGATGAGTACTCCTTCAGTGACTCATAAATTTGTTTCCCTCACTACTTTACACCTTGAACTGTAATACACTAATTAAATTTCATGCTTCCTTGCAACATGACTCACAGAAATTCAGTTGGCTGCCATCTACCTTGCCGTGAGGTACAATTGTCTGCAGCTACGTAGCGGAGCAGCCACTTGAGTAAGAGTCGTACTGTAGAAAGTCTTTTTCATATCACCCTGTGGGGCTGTGGAGAGTGCAGTAACTCTCAGCTCTAAGAATTAAACGTGCTCATGTTTAGTCTGACGAAAAAATGAGCCATGAGAGGATTTAAGGAGAGCATCTGAGAGGAGAGAGGAGAGGGAGCCGTCGACGGTTAACAAGAGACTTTTCCATTGTTGAGGAGTGAGATGTAAAGATTGAGAGGACGGTTGAGGGAAGGTTGGCTAGAAACGGAGAGAGAAAGATAAAGAGATGGGAAACAGATGGTGCCGGTGGACATTTTTATGTTCCTATGGGTTTCCTAATTAGAAAACATGTAGCAGGGTAGCATATCTATAGCATTGAAACCATTCGGCATTAAAATGACTTTAGATACAGATGTCCTCACAAATACGACTTTGTGTGGCGAGAGTGTCCACCTAAAGCATTTCTACCAAGAAAAGTCACTGATCTGACAAACTGATGCAGGGAAGAAGAACTGAAAGAAAACAGGAGAGAGAGGAGGGCATGTAAACAGAGACTGAGGCAGCTGTCACCAGGAATCACTCACATCCTTAATTTTTTTGTAAAGTGAGAGACAAAGCAGAGTATGAAGTAGGATGTAAGTAGTAGGATGAAAGAATGGAGAAAGAGAACAGAGGAGTTAATGGATTTCAGCAAAGAGCGGCAGATGTCAACAAAAATATGTTTTCTTCAGTTGTCGAAGAGAGAGAAGGTGTGATGGAAGGAGCACAAGAGAGAAAGCTGTTTGATTTAGTGACCAGTTGGACATGACTGTGTTCTGCTTTCTTGCCAAGTTTGAAACACGATACACAAGGAAAAGTGCAAAAAAGGAGCAGAGATTAGAAGATGTGGTGAGATAAAAAGGTGAGAGGATATTAGACAGACAAAAGGCAAGAAAAAAAAAACGTACGAGAGGATGGGTTACAGAGAGCTCTGCGAATTTGCAAATGCATATTTAGTGTTGTAATGTATTTAATGTTTGACTGCAGTTCACGACTGTTGTGTAGCTTCCTTAAAACCATAATCCACCATAAACAAAACTACATAGTGGTTAAAGCAGGATTAAACTGGATCCACAGTGACTAAACGGTAAAATTCAAATACTTTATGTTTGCCTTCTAATGCATTTGTCTGTCTCGCGTTTTTGCTGATTTAAAAAAGAAGGAAACAGAAGGTACTGTAATAAGAGACGATGTGTCGAGGTGGATTTGAAATCAAGGCGTTTGTTGTTTGTCACTGTCATCTATGTTACTGTGGAAAAGCAGAAGCATAACTGGCCAAAGCAGAGACGGTCGGACGTAAAGGTAACGCTAACGACACGAAATACGAAAGGTCGCAGACGGGAGCAGTGGCCTCTTGACGCCACGGGAACAGATGCTGACATACAGACAGATGCCACATCAGCCTCTCCAGATGTCAGTCATGTGTGGATGTGTGTATAATCTCTTCATTCCCATGCATGTTTACAGCAGATGTTTCCCTGCTTGCACGTGTCTGGTCAGCCTTTTCTTCAAACTTTAGGCTTTTTATGTTTGTGTGTTTGGTTGGACACGTGTGTGTAGCAGCCACAGGAGATAGTTGGTGCGGTTACGTAAGCCCTCCACGTACTGCAGCCTGTTTCCCTCTCCCCACCCGTCACATCCTTTGACTGTCTCTCTCCAACTTTCCAATCTTCTCATTTTCTAGTTACTTATCTCTTTCTCTTGTTCCTACTTGTCTCCCTCTTAACTTTTATCTTTTCTAATCACTGCATCTCCCGTTTTCTCAGAATCTCTTATTTGTCCTGCGATATTTGTGTTGCTTTCACCCATTTTATGTCCCAGCTTCACGTGTCCTTTGGTGCATTCTCTGTACAACCAGCTTTCAGCTCTTTAGCTCTGCGTTATTCATTTATTTGTTGGCTGCTTTGTGTCTTTTTGCATGTGTTTGTGTGTATTTGCTGTATGAAAGAGGTCAAGGTGTCGCACACTAAGTGCTGCTGCAATGTTTTACCAACATCAGGCTTTTAGAGCAAATTACATAATGCTGTGACTGTGTGTGTGTGATGGGAAACTGAGACCTGCGTATCCTTTGTCTCTGTATTGTTCTAGCAGAAAATCACACAGTGTGCTGTCTCTCCAATAAAGACACGCATTTATGTTTACATAAACCGGGTCACATGCGCTCCCACGTGTGCTGTACAACACCCTGAATTTGCCATGGAACTGTAATTATCATATTGTTATTGATAATATCCCTTTCATCTCATTTTCAGCTGGATTTTGTGTTGCAACATTTGATAAATAACAAATCTAAACTAAAACTCAAATGTACATATGTAATGTGAAATGAGTGAAAGTCCCGCAAATGGTCAAAAATGGTTCAGGCTGCTGAAAACTTCAAAGTACTATAAATATTTAAATAGTTAGTTAGTACAACTATTTGGCAGAGAATGTTTGGCACAACGTGCAGGTTAATAGCAGCAAATTAAAACATTTCAAGTGTTACTCCCCAGATTAGAGTCACACTGAGTGACTGGCACTGCAAGCATCACGCAGTACCTGCAAGAACCATGAAAGCACAGAAAGCAATATTTGATTTTCATCAAAGAAAATGCCACAAGGTTTAACACCTGAGATGATACATGATCAATCTTTCAATAAAACTGGAGATGGTCTACAAATATTTGACTGATAGTGTAACTATACACACATTTTCTGTATATAAATGATCACCAACATGAATTTAATTAGAAAAAAAAAACAAATACAAAAGACATCTACTGTAGTTAATGACAAACTAAACTGTTCTGTCATAACAGGCTTCAGAAGTCACTGGTCCTCTGCTCGTGTTTCCTCATCTCTCCACACCTTTTAGATGCTTGTGTTCATGGCTATTGAGCCAGCGTTTAACCTTTCCTCTGATAAACTGAACTGACAGAGAGAGTGAGGACGGGGAGGATGGTAGGCAGGGCAAGTGAGTTGAAATACGGAGTGTGAGGGTTGCGTAATGCTGAAGGAACTTTGGGTTTCAACTCAGTGGTTCCAGTTTAATGGGCAAATTGCACAGCCTCACGCACCATAGCTTACCCATGATGCTTTAGAGCGTTTAAACCCCACATAAACTCTGATTGACACACAGGAAGCAATGAACTGTGTCCAGCTGGCTGGCAGAGATGCTCTTCGTAGTGCACCCTGGCTAAGGCTGAACCTGCCGTCACTTTTAATTAAAACGGTTTGTAGATTAACTGATAGTGGAAGGTAGTTGCTGCCCTTGTATACAGTCTGTCCAGGTCTTCTGGATTATTGCTTTGGAAAGATGAGTCGAGTTCTCTTTTCAGTCAGCCCAGTCTGCAGTAAGTGCTCGTGTTGGACTGGATTTGAACGTGTCTGCATACAGTACAGCCACTGCCACTCACATTTGTCTATTTGGTTGTTGAAATATGTTTGAAATTATAGTAAGACCAGGCTCCAAACTTCTGGCTACTAAAGGTTGGGTCGATGACCTCTGCTATTAGAGGCTGTGTGTTGCATAGGTGTATTTATGGTTATTAGACGGTGCTGTTTTTCATGCTGATTGCTACATTATAAGCTTTAACATAAACAGCAACCACAGTACTTCAGGCAGATTTATTAAAGCTGATATTTAAATGTGAATTTGACACGGATCACTGGCTTTATTAGTGTCAAGGCAAGTGACATGGAAAACAGATGCACGATTTTAACGCCCCTGGACACACACACACACACACACACAAATAGACACTGAATGTGTTTCATTAAGTATAATTGAAATGCTGTGGGTGAATCACTGCCCTTGTATAAACTATATATGGTATAAACTGCCCCAGGGTGGACATGGTGGACTGGTCCGCTTATTTGTTGTTGATTACATTTGTAATCACATTTTTTAGACATTTAAAGAGATAAAGTGATATAATCAATTTCCAACACAAATTATTCACTTCTCCCATGCTACAGCTGAGGAAAAACAAGATACATGTAAGAGAAAGAATCTCAAATCATTGATAAAAACAGATGTGGATAATAAAGCAACAAAAGCTTCCCAAATACATTATAATACAGTTAATGTCAGCTTACCCTAGAAATGCTGAAAGACATGTCATTCAAGACGTTCAGATCCTGCATAACCACCTGGAGCCATTAGCCTACAAGTTCATGTTTTTTCACCTTCGCTCTCTCTTTTTTCCTCTACATTACTCATAGACAGTTTTTAAAACTCAGTGATTAGTTTTTGTCTTGTGTTGTTTTCGTTCTCGGTGTAATCTGTGCGAAGGCTGATCATGTGGCAGAAAAACACAGTTTGTTTTGTTAATTGTTTTCTCTGTGCAATTGTTCACTGTTTTTCACACCATATGCAAATGAGCACAACCCACAGTAAGCTGTTGAGACGTCATTAACATCCTGATGATTTCAAGAATTGGAAGCACTGATGTAGACCTACTGTGCAACGGGTAGGACTGTATGAGTATTACTTAAAATAATCCCATTGTTTTAAAAGTGGTTTGACAGAACAGCGTCACCAATTTTTCTTGCTGATGTGTTTATTTCTGTCAGTCACTGCAGGCCTTCATTCATTGCGGTCGCACTTGTGAAAGTCAGCTTTTTGTGACATTTAAATGTTTCTTCTTTTGCACACACCAAGTTACAAAGGGCGGATGATAAAGCCTGTAGGAGACAGCAGGATGTAGAGATGAAAGAGGGATGGAGCGATAGACAGACGGGCGGTTGTGAGCTGACATGGCATGTGGAAGGAAGAGGTGAGCTGCAAAAGAAGAAACAAAACCGCAGTGAGGCACAGAGGTGGGACAGAGAAAACCGGGCCCAGAAATAGAGTCAGCAAACGAACGAGTGAGTCAGATACAGCGGGGCGGCAGAACATGGCTCCACTTGTTTCATGTTCTGTGTCTCGTTTTAGAGCAACCCGTGCAAGATGTGTGGAAGTACTGAAAAAACCAGAGGCAGAGAGAGAATGAAAATAAATGAGTGCAGACAAAAAAAGTAAAGGAGATCAGAAGCTCTAAACTAAAACTATGGGCAAGATGAAGTGTGTGTGACATTTTGATAAATGACAGCAATCAAGAAGAGAGGAAAAAGTGATATTAAAAGAGTGGGAGTAGATGGAGTTATTCTGAGCAACGGCACACGGGGAATGGGGAGAGCAAAGGAAAGATGCTTTGAGGAATGTAGCAATGAATCCAGCCTCACCTTTAAAAAAGAAGATTAGTCGCGATAATGGATGAATAACTCGTGTTGGTTAGTGTAAGCTAATCAAGAAATTGGAAAACTGGAACTAAAGTTTGACCTTTTGCCTGAAAAATTACAGATAATCAGTCTGTTGGGGCAGCAGGAGCCAATTAATTTCAAAGTGATTAGGTTATAAAAAAAAAATTATAATTTTTATTTTTATTTGGTTTTATTCTGTTCTTCGGAAGTAAACCTTTGTTTTTCTAGCAGTTTGCACAGAATGAAAGTTCTCACACTCTGTAAAGATTTAAGGTGCCGTGTCAGCTGCTAGTGTTGGTCCAGTGTTTTATCAAATCCAGCGTTTACGCAGACGCCTGCCAGGAGGTTTTACAGCGCTTTGCTTCAGGCTGCCGACAAGCTTCACAAGGATGCTGGTTTTCTTTTCCAGCAGTAACTCCTCATCAGTGCCACAGGCTGATCTCCTCCACACCACAGAGATTCGCTAATTTGTTCTAAGGGGGCACTGACTGTGTATTGAGTGCATCCATAACCGTAGAGGATTTTTGTATTAGTATAAGACAGGAAGGACTGAGAGACCCTGTCAATAGCTGTACCTTTAGTGTAGTAAAAATAATGTTTTCTTTCAAGTTTAAAACTCCAGTAAACTCAAAATAAACCCCTAAAACATAGATGTTTGTGTGCGTGAGAAGAGCAGGACTATACACACTGTGTGTGTGTTTGAATCATTTAACTGTCTTTTTCTGTCCTTAGGCCTGTGATACCTGCCGTGATCATAAATTATACATGAACAGTTTCCATAATAAATGGACGAAGTGTGTGTATGTGTGTGTGCATGCGCACTTCTACCCCAGTCGTCTTTGTTTTATTTTTATGTGTTTGGCTCAGTAAACTGCAGCAACAACTGAATAATATATTGACCTTCATTCATGTTTTATTCACCAAATCCAAATGAATTATTGCTTTAATTAATCTATCAGCACGTGTCCCTAATTATAACCGTACACACACGTCTGCTTTCTGTTTTTGTACCCTCTATCTTATCTCCTTAAATGCGCTGTGCTGATTGCCTTTGCTCTGCCACCCTATTGTATTGTAGACACACACAGCCTCAGCCGAGTCAGATAATAATGCGCACACACGCAAATCTATACAAATTGTTACTAATCTGATCACTGCAGACCTCTGGACACCACAGCACCACCAGAGTGTCAATAGGACTTTGTGAGACTTGAGTGAGATATGTATGTAATCTCATTCAAAATGTCTTTTAATTGATCCAGTTTCTTCATCTTTTTATTGCCTGTGTTACACCACACTTTCCTTTTTAGTTTTTTTTTTTTTTTGCCGTTTCCCTTAAATTTAGTAAAGGCTAAACTTGATTCTGTGGCGTGAACTTATCTTGAATAAATTGTGCATTCTGGTTCAATGTGACAGAACGTCACGGCGCGGCGTGAATTACACCTTTGACTACATCGTCTGCAATGGACGTCACTAATGCTACAGTGGCTGAACATTCACTGGATGCAAGTCGCTGTGGTCAGAGTGGAATCAAAGTAGTTGACAAAGTGAAAGAGAAAGAAAAATGGGTGAGGAAAAAACAGAGAACAAGATCATATAAAAGGAGAAGGACATGGAGGCGAAGATGTGCACGAGAGTAACAACGAGCATAACTCTGGCGAGTGTACTGTACTTCCCACAGCACACACAAGCACTTTTTATATATCTGCATGTAAATCACGAGGATGTGCATGGCCTGATTGAATTAGTGTTAGCACAGCTCTGGGTTAGCTTGTTGCTTTGTTTAGTGGTGAGGGGAGGTTACGTCAGGCCAAAGAGAAATTAAATTAACTTTACATAGTATAGCTACAGTCACATATTTCTTAGTTTAGTGGGCAAAGCAGATTGCCCAGAAATCGAATTATGTAGAAAGGAGCTGTGAGCAGCAGATTGCAGTCATAATGTCAGTGGAGAGGACAGCTGCGCTGAACTGTTGAACTCGGCACATTCACATTCATACGGTATGGATTTTATATACAGTTGGTGTTGATACAGGCTCTGACCTTGTCCCTCCCCACAAAAAACACAAACACAACCTGTAATGGCTTTCCGAACACCCCCAGCCTGTAAGTGGCTCAAGGCATTCATGTCACACTACCTCAGGCTGCTGCTTCATTCAGTAAATTAGCATGAGTCATCGGAAGCCTCTTCTCAAAGACCTATTAAAAAATGGGATTTGGGGCTTTTTGGGGAGCCAGTTTTCCACTTGGCTAATTTCCTTGTCTGTACCAGTTCTCTGAAGAAGCTGCTGGATCTCAGAATGCTCTTAATAATGATTAAAATGACTCCCTGCCTTTGTGTGTCTGTCTACTTGTTATTGCAAATTTGTAAATTTAAGTGTGAATAAAAATAAAAGATGCGTCACCAGTAATGACTCTGGAAAACTTTCAGCAATTTTCAAGCCTTGTAAAATTCCCTTGACTACAGTTTGTGTCAACTGGCAGCTGCACTTTCTAATGCACAGCTAAAGCGTCTCTGGTTTTTAAACTCAGTGGGCAGTGAGCAGTTTGGATTTCATGGTATGTGTTGGCCTAGTTCTTGTGACAGTTTGTCGTTGTTCTGGGTGCATGCGTTGCTATGTGGGTGTGAGGGAGTTTTGAAGCTCTCTGTTTTATGAATCAAGACAAGCAGGGAAGTTTTGAAAAGACTAGAGGCTTTTAAACTGCTCACCCCTTCAGTTTTAAAGCCTTAAACTCAATTTTAAAACAGAAATTATTAAATTTAATGTTCGCCCTTCACTTCTGATTTGTCACACGAGTGAATGAAAGGTTAGAAACTATGGGTTTGACTCCCATTGTCACAGTGGTTTTAATGTTTTGGCTCTCGATAGTGAATGAAACTGAACTCTATGGTGATAGTATACAGTTGTTTGAATAATCATATTTTCATGTTGAAGTTGCTAATACTGTAACAGGCAGTAAAAGAAATCTTTCACAAATCTTTCACATTCGCAGTAAGTAAAAAATGTAAATATTCTGTCTATTCTGTCTAAGGGTGAATTTATCATTTCAGATGAATGTGTTTACTTTTTTTCTAGACCTGAGTTAGATTTCCATCAGCAGAAAAGCCCCTTGTTAACTCCAGTTCAAGTCATTGTCAGACATCTCTTTCATGTTGTGACCAGTGAGTGTGTGTGATATGCAAAGCCACAGTTGGATTAGCATGAAAGAGTGTAGTGTCTGCGCTGCAGGCACACTGAGATTAAGTTTAAGACTTGATCCTCTGCAGTTTTCACACTCCTGACCTGTCCTGCTGGGAGACAGAGGAGAGGGGCTGTTCAAGAGACAACCTGTGATTATCAATTTAAGCAGGGCTGAAAATTTATCATGGTGGTGCAGTGGTACGTACCATGTTTATGGTGAAGGACACAGGATTTAGTCTTGCACATTAAAGACTGGTCATCAAATGAATTTCTTGTAAAACATGACGAGATGTAGCGTGTTTATGTCGTATTGCAGAAATAAGGACATACTAGCAGATATATCAGCATCTGATTTGAGTTCACTCATATGTCATTTTCATAAACCAAACAAAACAAGGAGTCTTGTGTCATTCTTCCTTTGGATAGACCACAGAGCTCACAGTCATCAGTTCATACAGTTATGTCACCCAGATCGTCTGGCCTCCACTGCCTGCATACCTACCACATTTATGTCCACTAAAACTAGCTGATATTCACTGACCACAGGATGAAACATACCACCCACCCAGATTTCACTCATGTGTTATGCAATTTATGATGATTCATGGCTGCTGGTTAAAGTGGTCACTTAATAATAAATCAGTGACTTGCCAAGAATGTATAACATCAAAAACACATTTCTTCACATGTTACTGTTTCTCTGGTAGTTGTAGTTCCTCCTTTCCTAGTTGGAAATCTTTTTGAACACAGCTGTTACATCAGCATTGAGTATTTCTGTCTGACTAGTAAACTGTGACCAAGATGTTTACAGACTAAAACTGAAACAGAAGACGAGCAAAGGGGAGACTGCTGTACTTTAGTGAAGCCTGGAGATCAGCTCCCTCATTAGCATACTGCTGCCATAGCAACAGGAAACCAAAATGGAGCCAGGCGAGTTATGGAGAGGGAGATGTGGCACGGGGGGGAAGATAGTGAGGAGGCAAGGGAAAACGACTGAGCGAAGGAGAAAAGGAAGCAAAGAGAGAGACGGGAAAGAGATGTAAGAAGGATAGAGAAAAACGGAGGAATGACGAAATGCTAAATGAGTTGACTGAGGCGGGGGGTGGAGTGGAGGCGGAAAAAGACATTGCGGAGAGATGAGGAGGTTAGACAAAAATTACGAGGAAAAAACACAAGGAAGTAAGACTAAAGCAAAAAAAGAGATAATGTGATAATGATTTATGACGAGGAAGAAGGGATGAGAAAAAAAAGAGGGATTTAGAAGAGAAAAAATGGGTCGAGACAAAGAGAGACAGGGTGGATAAAAATGAGAAAAGACAACTCTGAAGGAGGAAGAAGGGATGAGGAACAGTAAAGGACCTTGAGTAAGTTAAGTAGAGAAGAATACGAGATGAGAGAGAGAACTAAGGGAGGAGCAAAGAGGAAAAAGAGGATTAAATGATGTAAGGAGAAAAGGAGGAGTGGAGGACGAGAGAGGGGGAGGAGGAGAAGAGAAAGACAGAGCAGCCACCTTGGTTTGACTTCCAACACTTTATCGCTTCCCACCGCTTTTCTTCCTTTATCTGCTTCTATCATTGCATCTATATAATTAAATCCTCTCGTTATCCAATATCCTGCCTCTCTCTCACACACACTTACCTTATTACATATACACACACATGTGCACACCAATACGCATGTGCAGCTGTGTGTGTGTGTGTGTGTGTGTGTGTGTGTGTGTGTGTTAAAGTCACATTTCTTGTTGTTTTCTCAAGTTGCTGTTTATGAGATGTGTAAGACAACAGATGATTAGACTGAGTGTAGAAACGCTGATTATGATTATTAGGAAGTGGTGCACTAGTTACGCAGCGAGACAGACAGATGTCTCTATTGACCAGGGTTTGACTGCAAAGTCATTTCTGCCGTAATGCGAAGGCGAATGGTTGAATGTTTTTATATAAAGTTTTAACTGTAGCTCATCTGCCATCAGAAAACCCATGATCTGCAAGTATTTAGCAATTTGCTTAACAAAAACAAAAAAAGTCACATTTCAATAACTAGTACAGTATAAAGAGACGCCAAATATTGATGTGATTTAGATCTCTCTGTTGTTCATTCAATGCATTTTGATCATTTATGAAAACAAATGTTTAAGATTTCCATTTTTAAAAGCATTCTTTGTTTACTGCATTTTTTCACACCTGCCTAAAACATCTGCACAGTGCTGTACATAAGTAAAACTTAACTTTGTGTTGAGTCAAAGACAGGAGACAAACCGTCCAGTCTGCTGCTCTGATCAGCACCATGGATAGCTCCTGAGGCTTTGGGTGATCTGTAAAGTTAAAAGCTGCTCCAGTGGAAATTCAGCAAAACAGTCCTAATCGACAGCAGGAAATGGGTTATGAACAGTCCTGATAAAATGTCCAAGGATCAATTATTTATGAAACCCACACTTGTAAGACAGCACGACAGTGTGGAAATCTGTAGCCACCACCAACTGTTGAGCTGTCAAAACATAGAAGCTCATCATGTTTGATTGACAGGCTCAGTGTGTGACCTGAGCAGTTTTGGCAGTATTCATCTTTAAGGTAAATGTGTGTCCTTGTGTGAAGGCGAATGTGCAAAACTGGGCTGGGATGTTTATTTCTCCTATTTATTCTCTCAGCTGTTTGCTCATGAAGAGAAGAATTTTTATTATTCACACACGCACATAATCACAGGTCACAGTGATCGATGACCTACTGTTTCCAGAGTCTCTTTAGATAATGAGACTTAATTACAGATGTACAGATGATTCTAAAACAGATGTGAGGGAAGTAGAAAGCCGGGAAATAAGGAAAATGAGAGAGGCAGATGATGTCGGCAAGCGAGCAAGAGATTGAACTCTAGTTAACTTAGAGGACAGTAGCAAGAGCAAAGAAAGGAGGGAGCAGAGAAGATGGCAGTGCAGAAGAAATGTTATACACAATAGGAGGAAGAAAGAGAAATGAAGTAAACGAAAGATGGGCTCAGCTGGTTGTTCTGACTCAGAGGGCAGTTGAAGGGCTGACGGAGACAAACAGCCTCTGGTATAATGCCAGCTGTATTAGTGTATGAGACATAATGAGATGTAAATTCAAGCAACCTGAGCAGCACAGCAGCAACAGACCTGTCAGTAGAGAAATCTTTAATTTGGCATAATTCATAGAAAGTTGAAAACATCTACTGCGTAAAATTTCTTAAATGGTAAACTTGAATTTTCTGATGGATTGAACGTTTTGGAGGATAAATGAACTGACTTAAAGTCTCTGTCAATCCTTTTACCACAAACGCAGTGTTTTGTTGTCAACGAAAAGCAAAATGCAAAGTATTTTATGTCATATTGTGGATTAAAAAGACTTGAGAGAAAAGTGACAACAATTAACATGGTACGTATAATAGTTTTAGTTTGAGGTTACCAACCATATGAAAACACATGCAAAAAGATTACTACAGAGTTTACATCAAACGTTAGCATGTTTCTTTAAAGACAGAAATAAACATTTGTTATTCTGCTTTACTTAATGTTTCATTAAAAAAAATTAAATGCAGACACAGTGAAGTTAAAGGAAGAAGACTTTGTACAGTATATGCATTAAGATTCAAGCTTTAGGATTTAAAGAGCTTTAACGAGATCTACTATCAGGAAAACCAGCATCTCAGTTATAGAGATGCATAAAAGCTTCTCATCTGCAGTATAAGCTTATGTCATTTATGTTTATGGCGTTCAAGGCGGCTCAGCACTACAACACCCTGGCACCTGAAGGTATCAGAGAAATATGGTGCTCACTTGTCTTGAAGGTTACACATTTTCTTGCAAGTAGTATTGTACCCAAAATGCCCCTGAATATATATTTTTTTCAAGGGAGGAGAAAAAATGGCCTCATTGGTTCAACAAACTGACTCCTTGCATTTTTCTTTCTCTCTTCAGTTTGTGGCACAACCAAATTGCCAGCAGCTCCTGGCAACACTGTGGTATGACGGCTTCCCAGGCTGGAGAAGAAGGCACTGGGTGGTCAAACTGGTCACATGCTTCATCATCGGCCTCCTGTTCCCTGTCTTCTCACTGGTAAGCAAAAAGAAACAAGGCATCAAAAAGACAGAAAGGTACAGGAGACAACTTGGGAAATGACATAAGACGACAAGGTCAGAGAGATGAAAAAGAGTGCAATGAGGGGCAGAGGAGGAAAATAAGGTCCTGTATAACAACTGATTCTTCCACAAGGTTAATTTGTTGCCAGGCAGCAATTAAGCAAAACTCTTTGTTTACTGGCGTCAGGAGTTGTTGCCAGGAAACAACAGGCAGCACTTGACCTAAAAATCAAACAGTGGGAAGAGGGTTTTTTTAAGAAGTCAAAGAAAATGTTAGCAGGCTTCAGCAAAGCAGAGCACTTTACATATTTGTTATTTCAATCCAGACACTTGAGTATGTAAATAAAAGCTCTCACTGACGTTTACAGTCAGATGAAACTCAAAACCCATAAACAAACAAGCAGCAGCAGCGTTCTAGCCTGAAACAGGCGCTTGTCTAAAGTATTAGCACAGATAATTTGTCTGAGGGGGACATTTTGTTGCCTGTTTTGTTGGAATTAGTGATAATCACACAATAAATATAATTTGGTATTTACTCTAGAAATGCTTTTCTAGGTTACAACAAAAAAGATAAACCAGTCTGATGACTCACCATCTAGCTGATTTTTATTTTGTGCTGAATACAACTCAACACAAAGAAATTCCAGCGTCCAGTTTAAGACGCTAATAACTGACAGACTGTGTGGAGTCATTCGCTCTTAAAACCCAACAGTAGCTTTAGTTATGTTTTTGTTATTTTTGTTATAGTGATGATCTTATAGGAAAATAAAATCAGTGTCTACTGTGTTGATGCAAGAAGTCTGCCTCCTTGTTTCTGCTAAGTTTGGGTTTTAGTACGACGGCCTAAAACAGCTCTAACACAAGGTGTTCCAGCACTAAAGGAGGCTGAGTATGAAGACAAGCCGCTGATGTACTGTCTCTGTTTCGTGTTCAGACGTCGAATAATGTCATGTTAGAGCAAACGTTTTGGTTTTCTCATTTCAATCTAAAAAATCTCATCGTTCTTTACTGGCTCATAAAATTAAAAAAATTTCCAAACAGCTTCATCCATGTTTTGTCATTTATCACGTTCCCTTTTGTCTCATTTCGCCTCTTGTCACTTTAAACTCCATGTGGAATAAACCAGTGAGTCTTTCTCTTCACCTCTGTCTCTCTCTCTCCTTCCTCACCTTACTCTCATCTTTCTCCTTCTCTGTCATACTTTGCTTTCCTTGTGTTATTCATACTGTACTCGTTTATCTCTTCCTTTCCTTACTTGTCCTGTATTTTCTTTCTTTTCTATGCTAACTGCTTTATCTTTCTCTGTTGCCTCCCCTTCTCTGTATCAGATCTACCTGTTGGCTCCTAAAAGTGCTCTGGGACGCTTTATCAAGAAGCCCTTCATCAAGTTCATCTGTCACACGGCGTCCTACCTGACCTTCCTCTTCCTCCTGCTGCTGGCTTCGCAACACATCGCCCGCACCAACCTGCACATGCAGGGTCCACCGCCCACTATCGTGGAGTGGATGATTCTGCCGTGGGTGCTCGGTACGTACTTGTTTTACACATAATTGTCTGGGCTGTAATTATTTTGTTTTGGGGGGGCTCTAGAGAAATATATCGTGGTTTTACAGGACAGTACAGTAATGACTCAAAATAACCGTTAAACAAAGAAAAATAAACTTAAGTCATGACATAGTGCAGAAACTTCTGGTCGTCTCTCTCTCTCTCTCTGGGTGGATGCTCGCATTCAGTATTATAAGCACAGGTCTCACATATACTGAAAATTTTAATGAATCACTGCCCAGTAAGTAGCCAGAACAAAGACAGACAGATTCAAAATTAATAAGTTCTTATCTGTCTCCTTATTTTTGATTGCTAATCATTGAGAGGCCTGTGTGTTTGGATGTGGGTGTGTGTGGAGGAGGCGCGCGCGTGTGTGTGTGTGTGTGTGTGTGTGTGTGTGTGTGTGTGCATGTGAAGGTGGGTGGGTGTAGAAATGTGTGATTACATCTCCATTTTCTCTCTAAGATGACACAAATCATTTCCAAATCATAACCATAATCACTTGGAAAAATACAAAACCATCTGCTCTCCTTCATCTCCTCTCTGGCTCTTCAGCAAACCTCTTTTCAGATGAAGACTCGTGGACGCTAGCTGGTTAATGTTGGCGATAAAGAGCAGAACATACATTACTGTTACTGCATTGGCAATAACTTCAGGTGAAGGCTTTTTATCATAGGCGTTTTTTGGCTGCTTACTTTTCAAATATTTAAATTATGCTTGTTAAAATATGTCCCTGAGAATTGCCACCTGAATATAAAGGGGTATATGTGCATGTGTTTCAAGAACAGTCTGGTTGGAGGCAGTGGACTGGAGTCTCAAGAAGAGCAAGGATTCATCAAACCTAGAAACCAAAATCTGTCTTCCACACCTGGGAGAGAAAAAATAGGCCCTCCAGGCACAATTACAAACTAAGGATGGGTATTTGTGTTCAGTGCAGTGGAAGACAGACACACCCACCTGTGATACAGTGAACTATTGGTGTGTGGTGGGTAGAGCGAAATCAGCCTCTGTACACAAACGGGTACTGTACAGCACTACTCCTGGACAGATTCTGGACTTTTACCTTTTATTAATCTATAAGCACACCACTCACGGATGTCGGGGGATGTTGGTAAACTCACAAGCAAACCCCCCCACCCCACCCACATACACACACACACACACACACCCCACCCCCCACCGCCTGTTTACCCCAGTGAAATCAGTGATGCACACTTTGGCACTGCAGTGTTCCTATACACTTAAAAAGATAAATGGCAGCGAGCAGTGCTGTTGCGACTTGGACTCTGCCGGCTCATGTGCAGTGGTGCATGGAGCGGTGTTCATTAACGCTGAGTGCCTTTTACAACAGCGTACTTCATTAAGACATGTATAAAACACCAAACGGTGGGGAAAAGGGGATGAATCCGGATCACTTGAGCATTTTATAGGTTGGATCCTGGAGAGGACTCTGTCTGCGGTCAGTTTGTTGTATGTGCACAATGGACTATTATAAAAGCACAGAAAATCTGATATTATGTAAAGCCCAGACGAAGTGAAATGACTGATGATTTATGGAGAATAAAACCTGACTTTGTCCAAAGTCAGTCAGGCAGAGTTAATGTTGGCTCTCTGCTTACCACCCTGGGGCTGCTGTTCCCAAAGAAAATATTTAACATTAATTTGGTCACAGAGCAAAATAAGCAGAGGCTCCTGCTGGATAAAATTAATGTGGTCATACATGCATGACTGAGTGTAAATGTAAATAACCAGCTGCGTGTGTGTGTGTGTGTTTCAGGCTTCATCTGGGCAGAGATTAAGGAGATGTGGGACGGGGGATTCACAGAGTACATCCATGACTGGTGGAACCTGATGGACTTCGCCATGAATTCCCTCTACCTGGCCACCATATCACTGAAGATAGTGGCCTATGTGAAGGTAAAAGAACTTAGGTACCTGAACGCTCCATTCAGAAAGCAGCCCTTGGTTACTTAACAGCTTCCACTGCTGTCATCATTGTTAATGAGAACGGTAAACAAATGAGTCATCATTTCAAACAGACAGCTGGACTGACTGTGCTGTAGGTAATTCAGCATTTAGTTTAACATTCATGTCTGCAGTACATTTGACTTTCCCAACACAGTTTTCAGCTGCGCACTCCACCTGTGTACAAGATGTATGTATTTATTAAGTGCAAATGCAGAATTCATACACACACACCAGACGGCCAGGCCATCTGCAGCAGCTGTGAGTCACTAATGGTGGCGGGTGGCCCTCCTACACAGGTCCACACACATGCATCCATACAGTTTATAAGCACACGCACACACACACACATATATATATAGAGAGAGAAAGAGAGAGAGGAGATGTATATGTCCAGACACACCTGCAGCTGTGTGTGAAAACAATAACACAAATACACAAATACACAAAAGACATTGAAAGCAGCTGTTGGCGCAATATATTCAACTTTTTTCTTTAAACTCTTTATTTATGAATATTTAAAAATGCCATGGAGAGATTAGAGTTGATTAAAAAGCGTTTGCTCTGTCATTGTGTGTGTTTGAAAGAGACCAAATGCATCTGCAAAAAGGTGCGACAGAGTCCATAAATTAATGAGTGTGTGTGTAGATGGGGGATGCTAATAGAGGCAGAGTTAACAAGACAGAAGTCTTGTGGAAGTCTAATGGCTGAATTTTGAATGAGGAGGAAGCCAAGCATGAGACAAGTGAGAGAGACGTGCAGAAAGATGGAGGGAGAAAATGTCACTGCAGGACGACTGGGAGAAAGCTGGAAAAAGAAAATGAGATTGGCAGAGAAGGACAAATGATAGACGCAGAGAGTTCAGGAGAGCATTTGTATTTGGGGTAAAATGGGTGCGAGGGGGTAAAGCTGGAGGACGTCAGGAGAGAGAGGACACAGTGTTGGGTTTATACTGTAGCATCACAAGATGCTACAAGTATACTGTAAAACAATAACAAGCTGGACACGTTCCACAATAAAAAGTCTAATGTGCTTCATCTGGTTAAGTAACATGATGGAGGGAGACGTCTGCGTGTAATGTGCTTGCGTTTGATGAGACTGGCATCTCTTAACTGTCTGCAGCGCATCTTAAAGCACTTTTCCTCCCTCACATACAGCATCAGTTCCTCCAGGCAGAATATATACTCGTATAGTCCGATCCGTCCCGGGCACGGCGTTACAAAAGTCTACAGCAAATGCTGTAATATTTAATGGAGTTACTGCTGCTGGGTGTGAAACGTGCACCCTCTCCTCTATGTTTGGAGACATGCATTGATTTTCCTGCTTTGCAGCGGGGATTTGATGAAGTCCTATAGCACAGTCTGCAGTAGGTACACGGTGTGATCGGCTGTTTTTTTCCATTTCGAAGCAAATTATTAACAATGTTCTACTTTGCTCTGTCAGCACTTTCAAGACTTTTTCCTTTTTTCAGTATAATTCCTCTCGACCCCGGGAGGAGTGGGAGATGTGGCATCCGACACTAATAGCTGAGGCTCTGTTCGCCATCGCTAACATCTTCAGCTCGCTCAGGCTCATCTCGCTCTTCACTGCAAACTCACACCTGGGGCCACTGCAGATCTCGTTAGGGAGGATGCTGCTGGACATCCTCAAGTTTCTCTTCATTTATTGTCTGGTAAGATAAGATCCACTCACGTGCAGCGCATGGCTGGAGTTTTGCTCCTCACTGTAGTGGCATCGGCATCCACAGCATGTGTAGTGTCCTGACTGGTCATAATAATAATCATAGAGGTGCTACTGAAGAAATTTGGAACAGATGACACAACAGAAATTATTGTTGTGCTTCAGTGTGACAGATGTGATTTTTTCACCTAATCTGAACAAACCAGCTTTTTTTGTAATTTTAGATCTTGGCCAGTTGAATACACTATATTGCCAAAAGTATTGGCTCAGCTGCCCTGACTCTCATTCCTAACCCATAGGGCTCAGTATGACGTTGCTCCACCTTTTGCAGTTATAACAGCTTCAGCTCTTCTGGACATGCTGTCCACAAGGTCTAGGAGTGTGTTTATGGGAGTTTTTGACCATTCTTCCAGAAGCGCATTTGTGAGGTCACATGCTGATGTTGGACGAGAAGGCCTGACTCTATCGGGTTGAGGTCAGGACTCTGTGCAGGCCAGTCAAGTTCACCCACAACAGACTCTGTCTTTATGGAAGTGATTGGAACGCAAATAGCTTGTTGTCATCATGGAGTGTTGGCAGAGCTGGGGTCATTTGAAAGGGTTTTTTGGACCTTAATATAGAAGGTTTGTGTTATTTTTTTTTAGTTCATAGTGGATATTTAAGGAACGTATTGTGACACAAGTGTGAGGAATAAAACTGTTCTCGGTGCAAACAACCAGATGGACAGCTTGAGGAACATGAGGACAACTATGTTCCGTGTGTATTTCTTCTTTGACTCTCTAAACTATCTTTGATCACCATGAAAGCAAACAAATCCTCAGCAGGCTGTATGCTTTACCGTCAGTAGGAAGACATTACAGGTCTGTTTTATTACATTCAATACTCATTAGTTCCTTCTCAGGGGAACTCCTAACCCACAGCTCAGTCCCCATGTGAAATGTTTAGCTCCCTTAAGTACTAAAACCAACCCCAGTGAGCTTGAGGCAGAGAAACCATATGCAACATAACACTACAGTGCTTCTCTCCTGCTTGAGATAAAAGCTGTGTTTTCAAATGACCGGGAGGCGGAGGGGGTGAGTCCCTCTAACAGACGGTGCTGTTTGGTCAAGAATGAGTGATTTTAACATAGTTAAAGCTGCCTCGTTTCTTGATTTCCTCTGCAGGTCCTGCTTGCGTTTGCAAATGGTCTGAACCAGCTGTATTTCTACTATGAGACCAAGGCGTCAGAAGAACCCAACAACTGCAAAGGCATCCGCTGTGAGAGGCAGAATAACGCCTTCTCAACGTGAGTCCCATCCCTGATGAGTTCTGTACTGTTTGCGCATGTCTACAGATGTAGAGGGATGATCATGATAAAACGTTAAGGTCAAACTCCAAAGGTTCGATAAGCAAATATCTACTTTTAGATCCAAGCAGAGATAAAAATATTAAAAACAGAATCACTGCAGTTACCACAAATAGCAAAACAAAGTATGATGATGCTGTTGAGATGTTGCAGAGAACCAATGTGACATAACAACCTCACAGATTCATGAGTAGGGCTGGAAACTCCTGGGCTTTTATATTGGATTTTTACATTGTCATTTTTAAAACAATGATCGGCATCAAACGTCTGTGCTGCCTGATCATCAGAAATGCTTCTTTTGCTGTTGGGTACTAAACAGACTGTAGGGCAGACATTCCCTTGTTGTCAGGTGCATGTCTTGAAGTGTCTTGAACTGAAACCCTCCTCTGCTTCGGATCTGAGATGCTCTCACGCATCATTGCACTACATAATGATATGGAAACGATTTTCTGTGTAGGGTTGGAGCTCAGGCTTGTTCAGTCGATGAGAAGAATATTAATGGGTTGTATTTTTCTTTCGTTTTTTTTTTTTTTCTGTCTGTGAAGCAGGCGGATTTGCAAATGTGGAAAGCGAGCTGGGGTTTAGCTTATTGAGAGGCCAAGTTTGAATTTTGGCTCATACGGCAGCCCTGCAAAACACACACACACACACACACACACACACACACACACTCACACACAGTGTTTCTTTGCTTAGGGAGGCAGAGTGCGAGCCAAGCTGAGTCAGTGGGCTGAATATTGATGAGGTGTGTGGTTTGTTTTAGATAATAGCTGTATTGATTTGAAATCAATTCCATTACAGTAAAGCACTTTGGACGATAGGACTGTGCAGCAGGTGCAGGAACGGCAGATCACGCTTTTAGCCATAAAGTGTGTCTGTTCTAATTAAAGCTATAAACTGTTGTATTTATGGAAGTATTACAATATCAGAACATCATAGTAAAGTTGAGGCATGTGGTTGCCTTAAGGAGTGTTGTAGGATACTACTTTGCTTTGTATGTGTCAATACAACTCAATTAAAGCTCATCAGACTTTGTCTTGTAAAAGATAAAAAGAGTGAGAGAGAGAGAAATGTTGGCAACAGGAACAATCATATCTGCTGCTGCTACCTTCATTACATTCTACACGGAAAAGCCTTTTCTCCACTGCTTCTTTACATACATTACTTCATCCCACAGGCATTTTTAGGATTATGGATTTGGCTGTGAAACTGTCAACCCCCCGTCCTGAATGCACAACCATGCTGTAGTTGAACAGAGGCTGCTGTGTAGCGTGGCTGCGGTGTTCTGCTCTTCAGCGTACGCGATGTGCTGCACTCTACAGAAGACACGCTGCTGGAACAAGCTTTGAAGAAAAAAGTCACATAAAGTCGTTTATCTAATCAAATATTCCAAAGCCTCCTGGACTTGAATCGTCTAGTGCCTAGTTATACTGTATGACATCATGAAAAGATGCAACCGTGTTCATTATTATTTCTTACTTTGTTGAAAATTAAAATCATCAACATTGGATATTCAATTAGTTAGTTATCGCAGTTTGCGTATGGTATATAAACACACATTCCTGCAGCTGATTTGTAGGAGCTGACAGGTTTTTCCGTAAATCAAGAACGTTTTGCTGTTATGGAAGATAACACAGTGCAGAGCTTGTGATTTGAGGTTAGGTTAAGACTGTAGACTAAATATTACCTCACTCTATTATATAGTAACAATACATAAGCAGCTAAAAAGGACAAACACAAAAATTTTGACTTGAAGAACCAGAGTAAACAGAAGCGCTAGGATTCCTGGTTTGTCTGCCTTCCCATGTTGCTGGTGGATGTGAGTTTGCAGGAGAGACATCAGCCTCATGCTGAAGCTAAATGAGCAAGCAGATCGCGACGGCTGGGATGACGCATTATGCAAACAGAGCGATCGCAGCCCCACGGGCGAAACAGCCTGCATCGGCATTCATGAATTCACAATGCAGGGTTTGTTTCATGCGTGCGTCTGAGCTCTGCATCCTGCCAGTTCATTCTGTATTCACACATACTTATCAACATTTATGAGTTATTTTGCAGGATTGCTTCCTGTTTCTGCTCAGGTGTCTCCCCTCTGCATCTCCTCCTTCCTCCTCTCGCTCATCTGTTCTTCACACACACTTATCACCATTAATGTGTTAGATCGTTTTGCACCGTGCAGAGTGTTGCTCATGCTGTTTGTCTCTACCTCACTCTCCTTTTTCTTTGCCTCCAAACAAACAGTACACTCTTGTTCTCTTAATATTACACTCTGCAAACCCCATGAAGCTTCTGTGCACATGGAACTCTCACTCTCTCTTTGCTCACATTTTCTGTCTCTCAACGTTGATGTTTCTGGCTTTCAGCTTTACCAGATAACATCTGCTGCATGAGCCTTTAACCCACATTTGACTTATAGTTAGTATTCAACCACATGATGGTGTCTGAACCAGGAACTGAATTTACTTCCTTGTTTTGGTCTGCTTCTGGTTTGGCGAGTTATTAATTAATCATAAATCATAAAGAGATGTGAATGCTGCGTATGTCTTTCTCCTTTAATATACCCTCAGTTGTTTGTTTATTAGCTCCATCTAGGTCAATCTAATGCACCCTCAACAACAGCCGTTCAATAAAACCGCCATTCTTTAAGGTGATGGTGTTTAATTTGGTGTCAATGAATTGTACTGTGTAAAAGTAACAAGTGCTTTGTGCAACCCATCGGACAGAAAGAGCAATCACACCACAACACTCATCCTAGTGAACGATTAGGACTGTTTGATGATAGGGCCTAGATGAAGAAGAAACCACGGTCAGCAACACAGCGACATCAGACACTTTGACATGTGGACGACAACCAGGGTATCAACTCCATATATACATGTATATACACACACACACACACACACATATGCAGATTACAGTGATCTCACTTGCACAGACAGTCATAATCACTGCAGGCTGAAATAATGTATGTGTACATTAGTGCCAAGACCACACACACAAGCAGAAAGTGCTAAATATTCATAAGTAAGATAAGCACTATAGGCTGGGATGATTAAAATGCATGTTGTGCGTCTGCCAGCCCTACACACACCGACTTCTCTCATGCAATGTTTCTGTGTCACACAACACACACAGACTTTCTCACTGCTGCCTCCCACACAGCTGCACAACTATAACAGTGAAAAGACTGAGCGGCTGCAAGGATCAGCTGTAGTTTATGACTTGGAGATGAACGAGAGGGAAGGAGAAGAGTCACAGAGAAAAGGGGAGAAGGATAGAGAGAGGGAGGAAGAAGGAGAGAAGCAAAGGGATAAACGACCAGGAGGCGACATGACCACGTTGAAGTGTAGAAATGTCAGAGAATAATTCATGGATAGCAAAAATATCTAAATTGTGCTTGATGAGAAGAATGTAGTTACTCTTCTTTGCTTCGTTTAAACTCTTCTTGCTTTCTGTTCATTTTCTGTCCTGTCCTCCTTCCCTCTGTCTTGTTTCATAACTCCGACGCAATATCACGGTTGGTTGCTTCATTCATCATTGATTCAGCCCCTCCCACCTCTCTTCATTTACACACTTGCCTCGTGCTAAATCCACACCAGGACACTCGTTTCCAAACACAGTATGTATGCAGGCACACATGCTCAGTACTGATGGATACAGTGATCATTCACACACCGTATAGCAGCACACGTTCCTAAATGACACTGAAATGACAATAAATGGTGCTGAATATTTTATGGCAGCACAAACATAACACCCTGCAGACAAAACCTCTCTGTCTCTCTCTCCCTCTCTTTCACTGTTATGATGTAGTGTCGGCCGCTACCAATTGTTGCTTCATCAAAAATTCAATAACCGTGCTGTAACTGTGTCTGTCACACCAACAGAAGCGGAGAGAGAGGAGACATAAGCCGAGGGGGGGGGGGCCGAGAGACAAAGTGACAGAGTGAGGAGAGGCGAGATGGGCGAAGATAAAGAGAGGGAAAGGAGGTCACGCGTCACAGTTCGAACAGGAAGATGGAAAAAGAAGAGTAGACGAAACAGAGAGAGGGAGCGTGAAAAATAGACTGAGGTAGAAGCAGATCAGGACCGACAGAGGAGGCATCCATCAGCTGGTGGCTTATGCTTTTTGGCCCTTCAAGACTCAGACTGTCCCACAAATTGCCAAAAAAATGTCAAGAAATAAAATGATGAAGCAAATCTTTTGTGAGATGTTTGTTTAGCACAGATGTGACTGTTAACAGTTCACACAAAAGTCCTTTTGATAAATATTGTTTGCTTTTATTAATTTTGCTCTGTTATTGCCACCAACAATGTTATACCAGTAAATATGTAGGATTTATGCGCAGACCGACACAAAACCCTGTTACTGACCCCGCAGACAGCAGCACAACTGTCACCTGCTGTGAGCCTCGAGTAGAAGCGCGTCATCGCGACTACGCTTTGAGTAGCTAAAGTCGACTGTGCTCACAGCAGGAGTCCTGTTATCTCTGCTGCAACCATGTTGTTCATTTCTGCTTAGGCTGATGCACACAGGAGACAAGTGCTGTGTTCAGAAGCACGCTCCTGAACCTACTGTCAGGTATCCAGGATAAACCGCTCAGGCCACAGAGTTCAGGACACACAAACCTTAAATGACACACATTTAAATGAAGTCATGTTTCTCTTGTCTTATTTTCTCTCCTTTCCACCCTCTCCGTTTGTCTCTAAAGGTTATTTGAGACTCTTCAGTCTCTGTTTTGGTCGGTATTCGGGCTGTTAAACCTCTACGTTACCAACGTGAAGGCCCGGCACGAGTTCACAGAGTTTGTCGGGGCGACCATGTTCGGGACGTACAACGTCATCTCTCTGGTGGTTTTACTCAACATGCTCATTGCCATGATGAACAACTCCTACCAACTCATCGCTGTGAGTCATTTGAGCTGGGCTAAAAGTTTTTAAAACGTTTATCTGTCTACTGTGCATTTGCATCGTCGTTACCTTGATGTCATCCTCCAGGACCATGCCGACATCGAGTGGAAGTTTGCCCGCACCAAACTCTGGATGAGTTACTTTGACGAGGGCGGCACACTCCCGCCTCCCTTCAACATCATCCCCAGTCCCAAATCCTTCTGGTACCTGCTCAGGTGGCTCCACAATAAACTGTGCAGAAGTGGCCAGCCGCCCGGGGAGGACACACACAAATGTGAAAATCTCAGAGAGTTCACAGTAAGTTACAACAGTTTTGTAATATTTTGCAGTTTTATGTGATCGGTGCATCATTGCCTGTTTTCTTCCAGAAAGGCCATATTGCTGTTATATATTTCATCTTGGTTTCAGGCACATTCTCATGTTTACTTTTCCAACATGCATATAGTGATAGGCTGCTGTACTAAATGGCTTTAATGCATCAGAACATATTGCTAAGAATATGAAAAGATGGATAAAATTGCCTGTAGAATGGACCGGGTTACAAAAAAAAATATTTTGATAAATGTCTTGAGCAGACGCCATCTGAGGTGAAGCAGCAGTGATGATGTAATATTTACGGCCGGTTGCACTGGCACTTTTTTTCCTTGAGTCGTCCGTTGTGCTTCCTGCACCTCAGCGTCAAAGAAGAAAGGATGTCAGATTCATATGCAGATGACAAATGTGAAGTAGAACTTTGATTTGATTGGTTATGACAACGCACTAAACAGCTGCCCAGAAAAACCCACAGGAAACAATGTTGTGCTGGCCCATAACATTGTTTCCTGTGTGGCTTTTCACTGCTGCAGACAAAACTCTGACTTGAGAAACTCAATAGTAAATATGTGTTCATATTTTATTTATCGATGTGTAAACTAATATGCTGGCGCTGCCCTGTGTCTGTTATTGAGGAGTCATCCAAACAGGCTGCTCAGACTTCAGCCAGGCTGAAAGGCCATATGTTGATCGTCATGTCAACAACTGACCAGGGATTCACAAGCTTTATACAACTACTGCATGAGCGCTCGTTGCTGTGAATGGTACAATTCAAGCTGTACTTTATATTTAATAATCTTACAAAGGCATCAGGAAAATATTGGTTCAGCTTGTGATTTAATGTCTGACAAGAAAGAAAAGACAAAAAAATATCAAACATGTTGAAAACAAATCTCCAGTTGCACAAATAATTTCAAAGCTTTTTAAACATAAATAACACTTCAGTACTAAAGCAGACTGACCACTTGACCAAACCATGTGCTGAGAACGATAATGTAATATTGTCAAAATCCATAAACAGCTACTGTGTGGAGCTTGTTTTTCCAAGAATGGACTTTCAGAGATCAGTTTTAAAATACAGACAGAGGTTCACATTTAACGTAGAGGAAAAGGTGCTTTCACCCCTTCAGACAGCTTGGTTTGTCGTATGAAGTAACAACCTAACCTAGTATACCTTAAACAAAGAAAACAACCAGCACCATCACATTCAGCAGTTACGCAGGTGTTGTTTATTGTTAGACTTCAATAAATAAATAATTTTAAAAGATTGTATAGTCAGTTTAAATTGTTGAGATGCTACCTCATTATCCAGGTGCTATGTTCTGAATCATAATTAATACTAAAGGAAAAAGGAAATTACAGCTTCCCCTGCAAAGGCTCACATCAGTTAGAGCGGAAGAATAAGCCTTTAGCTAGAGTTAAGAGTAATGAAGTGGATGAACCTCTGTCATCAGCTGCATGTCTATAGATATCTGGGTAAAAACGTCTCGGTACAGACGTGTAACAGCTCAGTCAACTGGACAGAGACTGTGAGCAAGCAGTGCAGAAGCATATATTCACACACACTGAATGCAGCTGGCATGTTCACCTCAGCTGAAGTCAGCGGAGTTATATAAGCCAACCAGCCCACATGGGTTCACGCAGCCTGGCAGCATTAGATGTGATCGAGCCAGAAAGAGAGAAAGACAAACCTGAAGCATGGATGGTTAAATGAAGTAGAGACAAGAGACCAACTGCGTTTTGTAAACTGGGCTCACTGATTATGAAGCAAAGATGATGGATGTGTCTGACAAAAACAGGGAAAGGATTGTTTTATTTCATGTATGTGAATATTGTTTGCTTAAGGAGTCATGCCACTGACTGTGTGAATCAGACATGTGACCTTACTAACTAGTTTAGAGTTTCTGTTTCTGGCATTTATATTACCCACATATGTTTGCTTCGATGCCCCTGTCGTGCCTCTTAAAAATCCTTATAACTTCAAGTTAAAGTAGTAACCAGTAAAGAACAATCAGTGATGTCAGTGAGTCGTACATTCGATTGGAAAATAATCGTTTTTGTTGAGTGGGAGAACTTTGATAGTTACCCATCATTTTTTTTCTAGTTTCTCCATCAGCATGAGAAATGAAAAGGCATCTGTGGCCGTTTACTGGTAGAGGCACATTAGCTCGATGTCTAAATGACTCAGTGCATAAATATTTTGTTTGATTTGAATGCACCATTTTTCTGTTGTCTGTTTATTTCTTTGTGATGCATTTAACTAGAAAATGCTGCGTGAATAACATTGTCTCAGCTGCGTCCCGGTCTGCAGCATCAGCATGAGTTGCAGAGTGAAAACACTATGAATTATATACAGTAGGTCTGGTTTGAAGCTGTAGCTCTCTAAAAATAACCTTAATGCCCCCAGTACACTTGATTCAATTGGAGCCGTCATCTGATGAGGTGAGAAGAGCATTTTAAAGCGAAGAGACTCACATTTCTGCCCATATCTGTCACTTCGATGATTCTGATTGTGGATGAGAGCCTCAGCTAAAGGCCTAAAATGCAAATGAGGAGCAGAACCTCTCTTTCCGAAATGCTATATATCCACTTTGAGTGGGGAAAATGATGAAAGTTCATTACTCAGCTCCTCTTCAGTGTAGATGATCCGGGTTGTAGCATGCTGTCAGGCAGGAAACCTGGTGCTGAGCTCTTTGGTGTTATTTCTATACAGCACTAAAAATGAAATTAGAGGGAAAAGACAGAAGAGGAAAATGAAGACAGAAACAAAGACAGACATGGAGGAGTTAGATCGTGTGTTTAATGGCATCTCTTGTTCTTTTTGCAGGAGCGTCACGCTGACAGCCTGATACAGAACCAGCATTACCAGGTCTGTACGCCATCCGTGGAGTCATGTGTTGTCTATTGGTGACCTGTACAGCTCTGGCCTAGAGGCTCCAACATACCAGCCACCCTTACGAAAATAAAGACAAACAAATCAAATAAACATTTCAGCATAAGCTCTGCATTTAATATGACACAAATAATTCTACTGGACACTAATTAAACGATGAACACACCTAAGGTTGAAGGCAGGACTGATAATAAGTGGTGTAGGGAAAAAAAGTTAAAATCAGCTTTGGCTTGTGGAGAGGATTTGTTATGGAGACGGTAGTAGGGAGAAGGGGAATGAGCTGCTGACTGTGCACCAAAGCTGGTCTAAAAAAGAAATAAAGGAACAAGCAGCACAGGGTGGCTGCATTCCACACGCTAAATTTAGAGCTAAACCAAATTTTTGTATTATGCTGAAAATTTGAAATTGTGAAGAACAAAATCCGAGTAAAGCTAAACACTTTTCATTTTGGTTCTAGTTAAAGAGTAACGTGGTAGAGCTATAATGTGCTTAACAAGCACATTAAAGGACACGAGTCTAAGGCTGTTGTATGCAAGCTAGAACATTATGTATCAGAGGAAGGTGTCCAAACGTCTGCAGCCTGTTAATTATGGTCAGTCATTTGAAGGGCGCTGCAGCAGGCGCTAATAAAAGTCTTCATATTTGCCCCCACGTCTCTTCACAAACACACAGAATGCATGTCCCACCAGGTCCACACCAATGTGCTTGGTCATTGAAAAAAAAACACATTTATATTGGAACAAAATTATGACATGATTGTGTTTCCAGTTTGCTTGGGTGACTTTGTGTTTGACCTTAATAAACAAATCAGTTTTTTTTTAAACTCCATTATGTTTACATCTGTCTAGCAGCTTATAGTCTTGCAGTAGTTCCTGCCTTCATTGGTACAGTACGTCACCAGCACCTGAATATTATCCTCACATGAATAGTGTGAATACCACCAGCAGGACTGTGAATTACCTCCATGCATGTTAAAGTGTTTAATGTTTAACATAACGTCATAGCAAAAGCAGCAGTAGCACACAATGTCACAGTCGCCTTAATGATGAATGACGAGCAAGTTTTCCAATAATGCATATAAGTTAAGCTAAGAAAGAACTGGTAGCTGCTCGTACATTGAACTAAATAGTTCTTGGCAGCCATCACAGTTATTTTGGTGTCCATTTTCAGAAGAATCAGTACAGCAAATCAAGCGAGACTGAGCTCTTGCATTTTGACACCTCGGTACCGGCGCCAGCTACAAACACAGGGACGGCAGTAGTTTGGATCTGGCAGGTCTGATTCTTACTTTGATATGCGTCCATGTTTTTAAAGACTGTTGCAGGAATCTGTCCTTTACTTAACAGTGTGTGAGCAGAGGCGGAGAGTGACAGCATGCTAGACCGTCCTATTTGGCAGTCACAGGTGTTGACCGTGGGAGGATGCAGCGCGTTCATGTGTGTGTATGCTGTCGCAGCGTGTCAGGATTTGAATTACCACCCACTAAACGCCAAATGCTGGTGAATTTGTCTTTGATCTATAAATCAATAAAGGTCACCTGCTTTATTGGCTGATTATTAAGAAGACAAACGTGTATCAAATGCTTAGACTGAGTACATTTCCATTCGAAGAAGAAAACGAGGTAACTTGCATCTCAAGATGCAGCAAATACTGTGTTTTCTATTGGTAAAAGCTTTGGACTGCAGGCAGGTCAGTTCAGCACCCAAACATTTCCACAACGAAGCCGTGCAGGTTTAGCATTGTCCTGCAGAAATCTGCACAGGCTTCTCTAAACGAGACGCTGTCTGGACAAGAGCATGATGCTCTAAGACATGGATGTGTCTGAACACTTGAAGCCAATATCTAAAACATCGACACTAAAACAAAGAAAACGATAAGTAACAGAAAGTGGACATGTTTGGGATAATCACGGTGGTTTGTTCTTCTACAGGAAGTGATCCGGAACCTGGTGAAGAGGTACGTTGCAGCCATGATACGCAGCGCCAAGACAGACGAGGGACTGACAGAGGAAAACTTTAAGGTGGGTGGCTGACTGCTGCTTAAGACGGCTTAAAACCAGAATACAAACAACTATACAGAAAGCCTTACAAATCCCACTTGAACAGCACCAGGCAAGAGTGGAGAGGAAAAACTCCCTGTAATAGAAGGACCCTCCTGGCTCAGGGTGGGCGGCCCTGTGCCGTCATTGGCTGGGATGAGGCGATAAAGAAAAGACAATAATACCAGCAGAACCTGTTGAAAGGTATAGAGAGAGGGAGAAGCACAGCTAAGGGAGGAAAGAGAAACAGTAAAAGGGTGGAATGTTAGTGGGTAGGAGGAGGAAAGGTGTGGAAAATGTGCTGGGATGAGCAGCTGTGTGCATTTAGGGGAATAAAATGATAATAAGATTAAAACTCAAACTAGTGACTCAGCTCAGATGCTACAGACTATAAACAAACAAAAAATTCAGTAGTTTTAGTGAATCTTATTGTTTGGAGCTACAGAGCTGCAGAAACATCAGGTGCTCAGTGAGTCTTTATTTGTTTATTGCTGCCACTGACAGAGCTTCTCTTCATTACAAGAGAAGTGTCTTTAAAGAGGTTTAATATCTACCACCTGCCAAGCAGCACTTCTGCCCCTGTCTCCTGCCCAAAATCTACAGCCCATCAATTGCTGATAATCCTCGACGCTTTTCCCAAATCTTCAGAACTGTAAATTATTCTGTGCTGTTTCCCATGATGCCTCTGGAGCCCAGCGTGGGCTTTGAAGTAGAAATATACCTTTGGGCTTTTCAATGCAAAAACATCAGGCGCTCATTGGATATAATCACATTCACACTGTGGGTGAGTGTCTGTTCATACCTTACATGTACATACTCATCTATTTAATTTCATTTATCATCATTGAAAAAAACCAACCTCTCATTCATCTGCACCTGACTGTACTGAAACTACAGTTTCTATATACTATATAATACATATCTTCACATAAAGCAAGACACTCTCTCTCTCTTTTTCTTTCTCCCTCCACTTATCCACTCAGTCCATCTTTTGTCTCTTGACCTCTTCACCATCTTTCTCCAGAGTCCTTACCCTCCTCTACACCCTCTGCCCCAACAAAATGAGTGCTTTGACACTTCCCTCTCTAGTTTAGCCTCAGCTAACTTCCCCTCTTCACCTTTCCATTCCTCAGTTATCAGATATCCATTCCATTTAAAGCTTTAAAATAAACATTGCAGCATCCTTGATGAAAGTCTGTGTATTTATTTGATGGCTCCACATTTTCAAAGGATAGATTGACTTAATCTATCTTTTTTTTTTTGTTTTTGGTTTTGGTTTTGTCATCTGTCAATCTTGTTACAATAATGACTTTATTTATTTTTTCAACACTTTTGTTCTCCTCAGTTTTTATCTTTGTTTAAATTCATTTAAAGTTTTTGCCAAAACATTAAAGCTCAGTGAACGTTCTCCTTTACCGATAATTACATTTGGTTCACCTCAGTTCTTTCCTTGTCTCTTTTCAGGAGTTGAAACAGGATATTTCCAGTTTTCGTTACGAAGTTCTGGATTTACTTGGCAACCGACGTCCTCCTCGGCGCCACTACTCCTCCTCCAGTGAAACGGTAAAAGATGATGGTGCCATGGCGTCAGAGGATGACAGCGAATCGGGCGACGTTGGTGGTGGAGTAGGAGGTCAAAGGTCAAAGGGCGTGACCTTCATGACCCCACTGGAGGATGAAGTTGGGCCCACACCAACACTTGGTGTCTCTGCCTTGGTGCGCTCCATTTCAGGGATGACCCGGTTAGAGAAAGGGGAAGAAGGGGAGGAGGGGGAGCTGGAGGAGGGCCTTGTGTGGGGGGAGGAGGAGGAGGAAGAGGAGGGTAAACCAAAGAGCAACGGGCTGAAGACAACAGTCATCTCTCCATCCTCCACCACTGTCCTCCCCTCACCATCTTCATCTTTCTCCTCAGCGCTGTCATCATCGCTCGCTCGCACGAGGAGTCGCCTGCAGCGCCTCTCAACTCCCAGGACAAAGACGGACTCTTTCAAGCGACTGTCCTACCTGTTCTCCCGCTCCAAGCGCAGAGCTCCGCCCATGCCTCTTCCCCTCCAGTCCCCACCTTCCTACACCATCTCTGACGGGCTGCTCCGCCCCTTGGGGAGCCACAGCCACTCCGAGTTTGGACTCAGTGACGTGACCAGAAGCGAGACTTACCTCAATGAGGTGGGCCGCTCAGTCGACATCAGTAACCCCTCCTTCTCACCGCGGAGAACCAACGGACGGGACTCGCTCCTGACGCTGCCCCTGCCGCCCCCGTGCCCCTGCCAATCCCTGCACTGTGCTTCCAACATGTCCGAGTCCAGCTCACGCCTCCTGGACTCTAGCGAGGACGTATTCCAGGTTGGTGGCATTGGAGGAGTGGGCGAGGGCAGCGTAGACGGAGGAGAGGGACGCGGAAGGGTGGTGATGATGATGGGCGGGTGGGTGGGGCCGTGTGACAGCGTCATAGAGGACAACTGTGAGGTCATAGAGGACTCGGTGACAACGCAACTGTAGGAGAGACCATTACCAAACTGTTTTTTCTTTGTTTGCAAAACGGATGAACACATGCAGAGGAAGAGAGACAGAGAGAGAGGAGGGAGGACGACAACTCACTGAGACGCGCTTTGGATTCTGCAGTTGCAGTATGCATCTCCGAGAACAGAGCGGATTGGTGGGAACGCCTGCATCTGGAATGGCAGGTGTTAGTGTAGACTGTTAGACATGTTCTGTGGCGCAGACACATCATTTTTGCTGTTCAGCTATTTCAGGCCATATTGTTGAAAAGTTAACTGTCTGTACAGATATCTGCCATTTCCAAGATTTAGAAAGGACAGAATAAGTCTTTTGTCACTCTGAGATTATGAAACGTAATTATTATGAAATTACAAGAAGCCAAAGTAACATTTTGCAATGGAAATATTGTTCAAAGTCCCTGTGTGGTTTCAAAGACACTACGCCGACTTTCCCTTTAACCGAAGTCCAGACCTTCAAAGGAGTAAATAAGGAATTCAACCACTGGAATTTTAATGGAGCTACTGTTGTGCTGAATGGAAAGGAGAGGGTCTCACTTCATCGGGAATTGTGACTACTTCAAAATCAGCAAAACTACTGTATCAGGACTGGAGGAATACTCTGCAGTTTGATGGATTTTACTCAGCGGGATCAGCATGAAACCATTGCTCCGCTTAATAGTCTGCACCCTCTCTCTCTGCATCAACAAGGGCCAAGGAACTTTATTTTATCCTTATAACAGTTATACTAGTAATAATAATAACAAATATAATAATAATGAAGATTATACTGGTTTCTAAAGACTGTCTTTGCTTCTATTTGAGTTGCCAACAATATTCTGGCTTCTCGTTCAGCTCTTCCTTAATAAGTACACTTTATCCTGATGAATTAATAATATATGGTGAAATTTATTGTGTGGAGGAGACGGAGGATGGTTGAGTGTGTGGGGAAATGAAAGGAGTCGAAAGAGGCAGGAACAGCAGAATCGGAAGGAGCTGGATGACAAACGTATGCAAAGGGAAGTGAAGGTGAGAAGGATAGCAATAGAAAAGCAATTAAGAGAGAAAGGAGAAGCCAAGAAAGGCATAGAGACACGTTTACCTTTCTGTCTGGGAAACTGTTTTAAAGGGAAATTTCACCAGAATTTCATCAAGGTTTTATAATTTTTTTCTGAAGTCGCTCATCGTGACGACTTCAAAAGGGTGGCATGAACAGAGGCTGTTGAATTTTACTCTGATTAATGTACGACTGTCAGCAGTGAAATAGAGAAATTATGCATGTTTGATCAAAAACCTGCAACAGACACACACACACACACACGCACACACACACTGGAATTATCAGCTGGTGTGATGAGTAGCTCCTGGCCAAATGTTTTACCCCTTGAGATCCTTCAATAGTTGGATCTTCTTATTTTGCATCTCATCTTTCTTTTCATCATCATCTTTTTTTTTACTTTCTGCTTATTTCCTTTTTTCTCCAAACACTGTGCGTCGGAAACACACACACTTTCTTGCCTATCCAGCAGAGGCTGTGACCTTGCTTGACAGCAACAGCAGCAGAAACCCTCAACCCTTCCATGAATCAGTGGCCCAAAATGTCACAGCGTAACCATGGAGATTTGATTAGTTGCTCACCATCCTGTAATCATAATGTCACGTCCAGAAAGCTGTTGGGCACCCTGGTGCTGGCTGGCAGCAGGGCTGCAGCTAAACGTTTAGTGATGACGCTCATCGCTATCTTCGCTATCCCACCAGCAATAGGAACGACAAGGAAGTGGATGTGGCTGCATATTTCCTGCCCAGTAAAAACCATTTAAAGGAAGTTCAGAGCTTATTCGGTGTGCTATAAAATGTAGAATGGCATTTACATGATCAAAACATTTATATTATGTCATGATGCCCTGAAAGACTCCAGGCTTTTAATAAATCAATGGTTGTTTTTAAAATGTATTGATTTCAGCTAAGTGGTTGTTAAAGAGAGAACTCACATTTAATCTGCATCTTTAACACCCTGTAGCCCGCATGGAGGAATTAAACCTTAAGGCTACATTTTAAACCAAAACTAAAAATCTGATGCTTCAGAAGGAGAACGGGGAGGACTTTCATTGGGCACGAAACAACTGTGGGGCACGAAACAACACATGATTGTTTCTTACCACTCATAAAGCCAGACCTGTGTGTAAGCTGGAGGACTGGAACATCTACGTAAATACATAGGGAGCCAGACTCATGGACAGTTTCTCACACGGTTCCCCCTGGTAGACCTAAGGTTTCAGATTGCAGCAGCTGCACTTAACACATCTTGCAATACGCACATTTCTTTCCTTGGACGGTTCTCCAGTCAACTTGTACATGAGTGGGAGCGAGAGGCTCTCTATAAGTGTCAGTCTTGGACTATATCATATCAGAAATCTTTACACACCACACACACAAGTTGACAGATTTCTTCTACTAGCCAAATAACCCGTCATCCCACCATCAAACTCACAATTCACATTACACATGGATCAGGTTAATTTTTTGTACACAACAGACCAGTATTGTCTGAATAGGGATCAGTAGAGAAGGGAATTTTAAGAAAAGGCTCTTTTAAACCTACAGACAGACGCTGTTTTCCGTGAAATCAGGTACTGTATCATCCCGTCCCAAAGGAATAGTAAAGTCATCATCCGCTTCCTAGAACCTGCTCTGGACATGTCAGAGGCTGTATGGGTGTGGTCTAACAGGGATACTTCTCTAGATCCATCCTAAGGAAAGTAGAGTTAGTGAAGTGACCCAAACAACTACAGCAGTGTTCATAAATGTTTAAGTATACAGCAGTGGTGAAAGGTACTAACTAGCTTATCTGTTTTATTTCCATTTACTTCTACCTCTGTAGACTGTGCTTTTAACCAGATTGTTTTAATATTGTATTTGCTTTCAGAATCTGATGATACCCAAATAAATAAACTCACCTCAAAATCTATAATATTTTTATTAACCTTAATTGGGTGAACACACAAATACATAAATATTTGAACCTAATAATACAAAAAGCACTGATGTATTATTTTTGCACTTAAATAGCAAAGAGTAAGTGAGTGTAGTATTGATTTTTCTAGTCCTTTTAGAATCTTTTCAAACTCACAGTTTGAGTTTTCGATTTTTCAATTAAATGTGTTCACCCGGACTCGCTCAGTAAACTCGTCTGTCACTATGGCAACTGCCCTGCATGTCACCCCCCTTGGATCAGAGCGGGACGATGCCACGCATGGACCAAGCAGACGGTTAACCTCATCAGTAGCGGTGATGAGCAGACAGGACACTGATGGTTCAGAGTAGGAACAGGGTTTTAACGCGCTTCCACCTAATGCTTAAAGTTTTATTCAAAAAATTGTCAAGTGAATGTAGATATGCTGATGGAGCAGGATCGATTCATTCAAATGATGCTTTGATTAATAAGGTTTCAGCAGTTGTGTATATACTGAAAGGTCAACACACATGTGTAATAACCTGGGACTTGTAAGGACACACGTACTGTTAGGCAGCACAAACACACAGATGACTGATAATCAATCAAAGAGATCAATGCTGGTATTGCCTTCCTGAGCCCCCTGTGGGCCTGTTTAACCTGCTGCAGGGATCATTGATCCAGCCAAAATCCATAATTAATCTGTTGAGCCCCTGATTGATCTGTATTAATTTAGATGAGGCGTGTATGATGCAGTGTGTGTAGAGTATGAGTAGACTGACCAACATTAGTCTGAGTTTAAGGACATAGTTGTGTTTCTGTAAACGGAGAACGTGGGAACAGTGTGCGTGCGTTAGAGACGCACACTGACAGTGTGACTGCTACCGAAACCGATGAGATGACATTCACACACAGAGTATACACGTTAATGGGAACAGACAGCAGCGTGCAGAGGGCAGAGGCACAAGGTTACTCTTATGCATTATTCACACTCCGACATATGACCACTGACCAGCTGCAGTTTGACTGTAAATTGTTTGAGACGGCTTTAGCCTCCAGTCCACTTTAATAACCCTGCATGATCTCTGTAATGTGAAGCGCGCACACACACACAGCGCTGATAGTCCTGTGTGGCTTCACTCTGCCTTCAAGGCAAACGGACAACAGCCTCGTCTGCTGTTGTAGATCTGAGCGACACAGATGAACTGAGGTTCACACACGTTAATGTTTTCATCTGATAACACTGATCATGTCCCATCACCAACCTCATGCCTCTGTCATTTTATCGTAACGTTTACGAACGATGGCAACGGTACAGCTACTCATCACACACGCATCTATACAACATACAGTATATGGCATCATTCAGGTTCCCGTCTCACCTTCTAAAGGGATTTAAGCTTTAAGAATAACAACCTGTCCTTGTTTCCTTTATATTTTGGATTTCCACATGGATGAATGTATGACTGTGTTATTTTTCTAGAAGCGGACGGCTAGCGCACGTTGTTGACTCTTTAATAAAGGCATCCTTAGAAAACGGTGTGTGCTGTTGGTCTGTTTCTGGTACAGCAGATTGTGTGTGACCCGAGCCGACCAGTTCTCGTTTTGCTTAAAAACTTCAGGTACAGAGTGAGGAGCAGCCTTCACAACCTTTTGTTCTATTCAAGCATCAACAGAAAACTCATGAGAGCTGAACCTGAACTAGTTATAGATGGAACAGGCACACATCCGTCTAAGAAGAGTAAAACTTCATCCTGTGACTTCTGTCTTTGTTCTAAGTCTTCACTTTTGTCTATAGCAGCAGCCTCCACTGCTCCAACCAAGCGCCCCCTCCCCTCTCTCTCTCCAAAGAAAAGCTACTTTATTAATTTAAGTCAGCATGACAAAAATGACTTTTAACAAGAACACATGATTCATCTGCTCCAGCGCTGAAGGTCAGGTTATTTTTAGATAACTGGGAGACGAGGATTCGCTCTGAGGTTTAATTGACAACCAGTCGAGTCTTGCTAGGTGCCTGCCTGTCTCCTCTGACAGAGCAAGTACAGCGGCGTGTAAGAAACTGCCTCATCATAAAGCTGTGACGATGTGGTTTCTAACGCCAGATAAAGTTCATGGAAATCAGGTCATATGCAGCAGACGTGCTGTGCAACTCATTTCATCTAGTTATATGATGTCGGATTTATTCTGTTGGACTATATGATCAGAGCTTTGTGGATGGTCGTGTGCTGCCTCGGTCTGGGACGCGCTGCCTCTTTATACCAGATTGATTTAACTGAATCACATTTTAATGCTTAAGCATACTGTGATGTCTTATATCATATTAATTAGTCTCAAATCATGTGTTTATCAGCCATCACCTCTATATTTAACACTAGTGTTACGCAGTTAAAGACCTTTACGAGATGCCAGGGAGCTAGATGTGCAACGACGAGGAGACACTGCACATTCATGGCTTTCACCTCAGTCTTAGTCTGAGCTTAGATTTTGCATGAAATTGTTGAGTAGCGTTTGCTGTTTAATGGCATTGTGTTGTTACATCATCTTCTTCTGCAGCAGTTTGCTGGCATCTGGCTGCAGAACATGTTCCACCAAACGTCAGTGAATGAGGCACCAACTCCAACACAGTGGATAGAAGCAGGCGTTAATTGGCTTTTTCTTTGCGTCCACTGCAGCTGCCTGAAATGTGTGGAGCTATACATCACAGCACAGAGGAATCCCCCCGAATCACTAAAGAACCACCTGTTGCACCACTGACTAGCAGAGCTTTGCCCGTTGAACATGAGAGGCTGGAGCAGGGTCGTTTGCATCAACCTCCTGATTTACAGCCTCTTCACTCCAGGGCAACGCAGCCTGGCTTATATCTGTCTCATTACCACCAGACAAGGCAGGAATTGTTACACTTGGAAACGTGGAGTGTAGAATATTATTAAGTGCAATAATTTCAGCAACAGATTTCAGCCCAAGACCTTAGAAAACCCACGGAAACAGGGCAAATTAGGGAACTTGACCAACACATGGAGCATTTTGAAATAATGAGAATAGTTGAAATATACCACTTGAACATAGAATATGGAAAATGTTTTTGGGCAGCAAATACAGAAAACCTACACGATAGCACCAGTTAACTTCACCAGCTCCATGAGTCACCATGACAACTGCAAGCGCATCCCAGTCGGCCCATCACAGCACTCCATCAAAAAACACAGTGACTCATGAAGTAACCGAAGTTGACTGGCGAGCTATGGAGCCAGGGAGTGACCGTCTAACTTACCCGTAACCACCCAGTGGCAGGATTCACATCTGTTGTGTTTTCTGGATCTGTGTGCTACAGTAGCACGAGCCTCAGAATCAAGCCACTGCTCTCTGCCCCATTCGTTCTCCTTCTGCTTCTGTCCTCTAGAATCTGCTCCACTACACAGACAGTCACATTAATTCACATTAATATCTAATACATACTGACTTTCAGTTTATTAGATTATGAAGCACCACTGAAATCAGAATTATTTCTAACCACTTCACATTTTAAGACTTTATAGAATTAAATCAAAGCCCATTTGAGCACCTTAATAAAAGAGACCTCCAGCATAACCAGGCTCCGTGGGCGGGCATCTGCCTCCACAGGTTGGGGGTACGAGCTAGGAAAGATGGCAGAACTTTCCCGGACATCACATCTACACATACACACATCAGACCGTAAATATTAAAATGTAGGTCCTGTAGCTTTAAGTAGTTGTGCTTGAGGTTATCTGGGCCAATGTATGAACACTTACTTAGCAGCATTTTAACAAGAAAAAGAGAAGTTTACATTATTTAAATGAAATGAAAAATGTATTAAATAATTTAACTGTTGCAAAAGAGGGTATGACGAGCAAAGGGGAGCAGAGATGTTTTCAATAGGGGCTTTGTTTAAATACAAAGCCTCTCACCTAGGCTGCCTGGGCTGCTTTTAGTGAACAGGTTGGGACCACTGTTTCACTTTGTTCACTTTAGTGTTTGTATACACATGCGGTTTGAGTGCTTATTAGGTTAAAGCTGCCTTTTTGTTTATAGTACAGGTCCTGTGCAGAGAGCTCTTCAGCAACCTGCTCTGTAATCTGAACGTGTCATTATTTTATTCAAGGAACAGCTGAAAAGAAGAGCAGCGGAGTGAGAGATAGAAAGAGATGAGAGTTTATTTAACAAAGCCCTCGCTTGGCCGTTGTGTGGGCTGCACTGCTGCATAAAACCAGCTTTCATTTCTCTCTCTCTCTTCCTCTATATCAGCCTCCCCTCCACCAACTCAGTGTCAAGTTCTGCTATGAGACACACAGTGATCTGTGAGCATGTGTGTGTACTTCGGAATGAGAAGCTGGCTGTCCTTTTGGCAGGCAGCAGTACGCAGAAGCACCTCTCAGAAAAAAATGGGACTATTATTGAAGTACTGAGAAACACTCTTATCTCGCTGTGAAAACACATCATTTCTCTCTCTCACGGACCCACAGACACACACATACAAATGCAGTCAAGCTTCAGAAGCAGAGTGTGTACGAGGCTGCAAGTACACACACGATCTGTTAACGTCCTCTGCGTCGTTTTCAAACCTTTAGTGATTGCGTAGGACATATATCTGATGCCCTCTTGTCCGTGTATGCTGTTCAGATACAACATCTACACCACAGGTGATTTTACTGTTGCAGATGGCTCAGGGCTGCTCTGACAGCCGTGCGTCTATGCAAGCGCAGCGAGCTGTGATGCTCTGTGTCCTGACGCCTGTCAGTCACAGCTGAGCAACCTGCTACATAAACCCGAAGAATGATAGGAGCCATTCAAAAACAAGCGCTAAGCCCGAACAGCTCAAGTCATTCGTTGACTAGAAAGTGTGAGAACAGATGCTAGAGGAGTTTTTACATAATGATCCGATGATGGCACCTTACGTCACTAACATTCTGGAGGTGCCTTGGAGCTGGTGTTAGTCAGGTCATTCTGAAGATCATCTGAAGCTGTATTTGATGACTCTGTATACACAGAGATAGATGCCATTGTGCATCTGTGGTATTTGATGTTGCATAACTCATATAATACTGCAACGCTTTAGGTGAGTATGTGGCTCCCTCTGTCGGCTGAAATACAACATTACAAACTACGCGGTAACGTTGACGCCAAAGATTTTCTCGTGAATGACGAGTCGCTTGGTGTTGGGCAGGTGGATATTTTGTGCTTTGCTTAAAGTGAAATTGATGTTACGTGTCAGGTTTGTGATTTTTAATAGTAAAGTATAATAAAATATAAATAAAATATTAAACTCCGAGTCTATAAAATTAACTGTAAATGTCTGCTGTTGGGGGCTGAGCCACATGTCCCTGAAGGTCTACACACACATAATGTCAATGTAATATATGTTATAATGTAGTATATTAAAAAAGAATAATAATAAAACAAAAACAGGGTCGACTAGGGGCTGTTATCAAATATTATCCCTCAATATCAATTATTGTTTAATTAATTGCATTTTATATCGCTTATCTAATGAAGCTGATTAGTTGCATTAAAAAAGGCAGAGTGACACCTCTTTTTCTCTGTCTCAACCCTCATGATCATTGGTCCAGTCGCTGCCACTTCTATCTCTCTGATTGGCCCAGAACGCCGCGTGCGTCGTGCTCAAGGCGGAAGTGAGTCCTCGGCGCGCTAGCCGCTTTGGTGAGCTACAGAGGGATGTGAAAACAAACATATAACGGTCCTTAGGAGGGTTGTTAACGTATTAAACGACGGCTGTAACTGGATAAAGAGTCAGAAATAGCAGACGACATGATTTTGCCGCCGCACCTGGCTCTTTTCTTTGTAATTTTGTCAGTCGTAACAGCGAAGACGACAAATGGAGACGACGAGTGGGTTCATCTCCCCAACAAATGTGAAGGTAACGGTGCCAGTGAGATCACTTTACAGATGTTAGCAGCTGTGTCGTTGATGAAGACTTGTCCCTGTTGTGTGACTGTGTGGTGGCTCAAATGAACGGACGTTGTGTATTTAGACACAGCTCAGCTCACACGAACAACGTCCATGAAAATAAACGATACCAAGTCAGTGTTATACTTCAGTAATAAACATCACCTTTCTGACAGCTTCGACTTAAAAACTCACAAATTACAATAAACCGCCCAATAATCTGACTCTTTCTTCTTAGTGTGTAAGTTTGTCAGTATTGAGATGAAGGCAGCGTTTGATGAAACGGGAAAGACCAAAGAAGTCATCGACACGACGTACGGCTTCATAGACGGCAAAGGGGCGCCGCCGGTCAAATATGTCAAGTCGTAAGTCTGCGTGGGTGTGTGTTGTGTTTTCATTCTGTGGTGACTTTTGATAGTTTTGATAGAAAGTAAAGCTTCGGTCCATGAAAGGAGTTTGCACAGGAGAGTCAGGACTTGTCTTTGTCTCTCACACATACGGAAGCAGCTGGGGACAGAACCGTGGTCATGCTCAGTTCCTGTGGTGGTGCTTATTATAGAACCAGAATCAGAAAATAACAGAACTCGGCCTGTGCGGTATAAAACGGAACCAAAGCAAATCAAGCATATTGAACACTAAAGAGCACAAATCTGATCTGTGTACAGTGATTATCTAATGGCAAGCAAACAAACAAACCACAAGCCAATATAGTACAGGAGAACGGCCTCTTCAGCAGATGGAAGAACAGGCTTCTACCGTATATACTGAGATGCTCACAAACACAGTGTGTTTTCATCCCTAAACCAGTCGCAGCACAGAAAAATTTGATGTTCAAATATATAACAAGCAGCTCAATTAAAACTTTGTGTTTGTGACAAGAGAGAAGGAAACTGTTCAAAACAGACCTGATGTTTTAATACACTTAAAACCGTCAATTTCTGCCTCTGCTCCTCTGTTTCTACAGAGACCTCAGGTTCATTGAGGTTGTAGAAAATGTGTGTCAGAGGCTGCTGGAGTACAATCTGCACAAGGAAAGAACCGGCAGCAACCGTTTTGCCAAGGTCAGTGTGTGTCTATAGTGAATCTGCTTTCACACTATGTTGCTGCAGTTTGAAACAAACTGTGGTCTAAGAAAAATATTTTGAACTAAGTTGGACACTATTAAATAAAACAATAATGCATGTGAACAGTAGTGTCCAACATTTAGACTAAGAAGGACGTCTTCATCTGTGCTCACAGGGGATGTCTGAGACCTTCAGCACCCTCCACGGGTTAGTCCATAAAGGAGTGAACGTGGTGATGGACATTCCTTATGAGCTGTGGAACGAAACGTCAGCTGAGGTTGCCGACCTCAAGAAACAGGTGTTTTCATAGTAACAGTAAACATAAACATAGTCAACTGAGTTTACTATATTAACCCTTGTGGGGCCTTCGAGGGGACAAAACGACCCCACTGTAAAATAGGGGGCTGATTTATAGTTGGTCTGCGGCTGTTTTATCCAACCCTTTGTGGTTTTTGAGCCCCCTATTTTCCTTTTGACATCCTCAAAGGCTGCACGAGGGTTAAATATGTTGGCACGAGCACTGATAGGTGTGTTTATGTTTGTTTCAGTGTGATGTGCTGGTGGAGCGTTATGAGGAGGTGATTGAGGAGTGGTACAAAGGAAGCCAGGAGGAAGACCTCACTGTGTATCTTTGTGAGAAGCATGTTCTCAAAGGACAGGACACAGGTAAGATTTGTAATTTCCTTGTTACCTTTCCTACAGTACCTTCCTTTCATCTCACTCTCGCTTATGTTTGTCATTGTCTTTTTCCTCTTTTGTGTTTACCCTTTATTGTTTTTTTCTATACTTTCATCCAAGAATGCCTTAAAGAGCTGTGGTCCCCAAAGAAGAAGGGAGACCAGGCAGCCATAGCAGAGGAGAAGAAGAAGAAGAAAAAGAAGAAGAAGGGAAAGGGCAAGGGTGATGACAAAGGAGAGGGAGGTGATGGCAGCTCTGACGGGGGAAAGACGACTAAAAATAAGAAGGAGAAGAAGGTGAAGAAGAAGAAAAAGAGCAAAGCTCCTGTGGAGAAGACAGATGGAGGACTGACGTCTGATGAGGAGATCCAGACGCAGGTTCCTCTTTCTGGGCAGAAGACCGAGTTGTGAGTCTGGACCTGGAGCCGTTCTGCCTCTCAGTTGGACTGAGACAGCTTCTGGAAACACCATCAGGGGACGTTCAGATAAAGCGTCATAATGTTACACACGGTTTTAACTTCATGTAGGTGCACTCAAACGTGGGGTGTGTGAGGAATCAGCCATCCGAGTTTTAACAAGCGATTACAGTATATTTTGTTATGTGGGAAGATGGCGGCTTGGCAAAAATGACAAGGAGATAAATAATCACAGTGGGTGTAAACAGACGAGCAGAGCTTTTATTCTAAATGTCAGTCAACTTAATATCAGGTTAAAAACTCCACTAATTAACAATACAGGTAGTTTCAATCGTTTGTTGTTTTCTCATACTCAGTCACTCTGCCCAGTATGTCTGTTGGCCTGTAAACATTGAACTGTTTGAAAGTTGAAAAGTAAAGGTTCAGTGTTTTTCCATTTTTCTGAATTTACAATATCAGTAGTTTAATGTGGAAATTGTTGAAATGATGAGCAATTGAGGTACATCACCAATTTTAACAGCCTTTTGGTATTTGCAGCGTTGTATGACAGAGCTTAAAACTGTGAGCATTAGTATTACTGCTTCTTCCTCCTTCCTTCCTTCCTTTACGTTGAATGTAGATTTGCAGTGGGGCTTAGATACTGCATATGTTTATAATGTGAGTTTCTTCATCTCTGTTTATTCATCCTTCTTTACAGAAATTCCCATTCCAGCTGTCGACTGTGAGCTTTTAACAAGGAAGACTTAAATTGTGTCCCTGTGCAGTTGACGTTGAACCCTTGAGTGCTGACTTTCTGTCAACTCTTCCTTTAACGAATCAACACACATTAGGTTCTTCTGTTATTTGAACGTCAGTGTTTTATTTTGATGCCATTCACCACATGTTTGTGTTTATTTGTGCTTTCCAGAAGCTGCTATTTAAACGATTTATGTGTGTGTGCTTGTTTCTTGGTCTAGTGAGCTGAAAAATGATTGGGTTTTTTGTGCGTGTGTGTACGTTTGTACAGATTTTTATGCTAAAGTAAAATGCTGGCTGTGTGGATCAATAAAAACTGATGTGGAAAGTTGAAATGTCTGATCCCTTCCAGGTTTAAAGCAGAATGTGTAGATGTATTTGCTGTTGTCTCTTGCTGCTTAAAGGCTACATTAATGACATGAAGCTTTTATTCATGTATTTGCCACTTGTCTTCTCAGTGAGGTCACCATGTGGAAGTAATGCACATATCTGACCACGAGGCGGCGCCAGAGACCAACGACTCTTCACAGAAAGTATAGTTTGATTTATTATATTGTGTACTTTTCCTAAAAGGAAATATTAATATGGAATATCCTTTTTAATTGCATTATTTTGAAGTCTAAAACAAAACTCTATTCACACGGTTCGTAGTTGCCGCTGACTTTGTAGGGTCCACAAATGCACGGTTGTCTTTTCAGCCACGTTGATAAACATCACGGGTTGTTGTTGTTCACGACTGTGTGGAAAATAAAGCTGGATAGAAAAACTTGTTATAAAGGGGACGTGGCCTGGAAAAGGTCATGAGCCCGTCGTTGACGCAGATGGAGGATGCTGCTTCAAACTTCCAAGCTTTTGCAGTTTGTCATAAAATAACGCGCCACATAAACTTATAGACTTATATCTACTTGAATTATCAAACTAAAGTGGACGGACAGCAGCTAATTAGCTTAGCAACCTCCAGTACCTGCTGCGGCTGCAGGACAGTTGTCCAGTGTCACCGAAGCCTTCGGGGACTGAACCAAGGTGCGTTCAACTGCTGTGTTTGTCCAACTAACCACGTTTTTCTTTGGGGTGTTTAAAGTGTTGAGCAACATCTGGCTCTTGGTTCTTCTTGTGCGTCTCTGGCGTCACCTTCCTAGTGTGGCCTGATGTTCCCAGAAGATTTACTGTCAGCTACACGCACTTATCAAGCATAAATGCTGTAAACTCTCAGATGTCCAATTCTTTGTTAAATAGAATTTAAATATGTCACATTGATTATGAGGAAGCTGTGATGGGCTGCAGTTACTGTTAATAGACTTAAAATGAATGAAGAGTGAATGAAAAACTTTCCCTAGGACGTTGATATGAATTTGGAGAATCCTTCTTGAGCAGCTGTCATTTAATTAGTTCAATAATGAGATATTATTTATAAAATTATACTGTACATCTGTACATACTTGTATAAAATACTCATTAGTATACAAAGAGTCCGATAATGCAGGTTTGTTCATTGGAGAATTAGAAAATGTGTAATTTCTCAGTGTCCCCTTCCAATGACACTTTAATTGCATTCAATCAAAGTATTTAACTTTATCCCTGATGCTGATTTCACACGGACCTGGACAGACACAGGTTTCTATGTAATACTCTACTCCAGCTGTAGATGTCACCACATCTTTACGTTGCGTAAAGTTTTTGTTCCCCTTGCGCTGACGGACCATGAGCCAAATCCACTTAAGCTGAGACAAAATGAAATGGCCCCTATGCATGTGTGCGAGTGTGTCCTTGTTTACAAAGTGAATTCCATCCATCAGCCTTTTTCACTTTTCAACATCCTTTCAACGATCTAATCCACACACTTGTGGGAGTGTGTGTGTGTGTGTGTGTGTGTGTGTGTGTGTGTGTTTAGTTGCGCAGAGATCCCAGTTGTCCCTTGAGTTATCCCACACACTAAACTAAATAACATTTATCTGTCTTTGAAATATATATTTTGTCTGAATTTGTGCATGTGCATGAGCACAAACAGTGTGTGTGCATGTGTGTGTGCGCACGTGTGTGTGTGTGTGTGTGTGTGTGTGTTTATTTGTCGAATAATTCACAGCTGGGTGTTTATAGAAGACTCTGTGGCCTCAGAGCTCCAATAACAAAGGACAAATATTGAGACACACACACACTCTTTATCAGCCGTTCCAGTGTTGATGGTTTATTTGGACTCCGTGGACGTTGGAAATGAGATGTGCAGAGACCAAATGTGGTCAAGTACAAGCAGACACATGCCTTGGATCACCTATGTTTTAAATACCCACTCTGCTTAAAATGTTGACATGTTTAAACGTCTATTTCTTGTTCTCTGTCCTGACTCTTAAATCCTCACACATGCTTGGGATCCGAGACTTTTCCCTCAGCCACTGATGATGAATAACAATGACAACTAGGATTTTTAATGTAATGAGTTAATCCATAAGTATATTAATTTCTTGTTTTTACAGAGAGAAACACAAACTGAGTCAGTGTTGTCGATGGTGGTCCTTCTGTGATGGAACAGAGAGAAATAGGCTCAGCCTAATCTGGAGAAAATGAAACAGGCGTTTGAATGGAAGTATTGATTCTTCCTCCCATTTCAATCTTCATCTGGTATTACGTGTCCTACCTCTGTGTGTGTGAGTGATGTACAAGCTTGTGTTTCTTTCCGTCTCTCACACACCCTCTGAAATGATTTTCTGTCTCTGGAACAAGTCTCCATATGTTTTTATAGTACATATTAGGGATGTCCTGATCAAGTGTTTTGGTTCCACCCGAGTCCTTAGCTATTGGGTGTCTGTTGATACTGAGACTGATCCTGGTGTAAAGGAGAACAGTGTCACATTTTACAAGAAATCAATGTTCATGTTAATCAGACTGCAGTGTTGTGTCATTGAAGACAGCAGTTTATAAAACTCAGTGGCCGCTGTATTCCTGCCTGGGTCCTCCTGGCTATAGAGGTAACCACTACACCCTGAGCTGCCCTATTCACTGTAAGTGTTAATATAATATCACTAGACCAGTTCATAAAAATATTAAAAGTCAAATTAATGATATTCTGGCCAAAGGCATCTTTAAATTGCCCGTTCAGATCGGTTGAGATCACGGATCCATTTCTGATTGTATGTGCAAGTAACCAGCTGCTCTCTGTAGTTGGCAAACCCAGTTAGTTCCCATGTTACCTAGCTGTAAAGTCATCCTTTTACACATTACAACATTTACTGTTTTGAAGTTTGAAGTACCACTTTTTTATTTATATCTGTTTGCAGGTGCTTATAATTAGTATTATACTGTAGGTGTGGACATTACATTACAAGTCTAAATTATTCCTATTAACTTTTTTTAATTATAGCAGCAAAAATATCACTATGCATCTATTATGTTTTTTCATTAACTGGTCATCATTTTTTGAGCAGCAAAGGCAGAGATTTTCTCTTGTTCCATGTAACTGTACATGTATTTAGCTTGGCTTTCTTGTGTTTCCATTTCCATGTCACACAGGTTAAACAACAGACAACCCCCTCTGCTATTTGTCTAAAGTCTCACCGTAAACCTCAAAACGACCCCAAGCGCTCCATTACTCTACAGACGAGTACAGGGAGAAGGAAAAGAGATGGAGAAAAATAAAAGGGCTCAAAGAAGGCAGATCAAAAGCAAATGGAAAGAGAAAATGAATCGAACCTCTAATATCCATCAGTAAGTATTCTTTGTTCTGGTGGACAGCCTCAGAGCTTCCATTCATCTTCGTTCTCTTCACAGCGGTGTGTTCAGGGAAGGTCAAAACCCGGAAAATAGGCTACACACCAGGCATTTTGTCACCAGACACCCTTCACCTGCCTCCCCAACAACTGGGGCACAGCCACAGCCAAAAATACATCAGGTGGAGCGGAGCAGCAGCGCTGCATGCGTTTTCACTACATTGGTTCTGCATTTACGCTGCATTTGTTGTCCTTTTGGAGGAAGCAGGAGAGCGGGACGAGGTGACATTTTGTGACTTCCAAGTTCGGAGAAGGATGCTGAAATACACAGGGTCCACACGAGTAGCAGAGCTGATGCCACATCAGTCTCTTTCAGATTCTCTCCCATGTACAGTAGCCTGAGAGGAACCTTTCTGGACAGGCAATGATCACCACCCACACTAGACAATCAGCCTGGACCATCAATAAGACTGAGCATCGGCTGTGGCAAATCAATGAGGCACCAGTTTATCAGTCAACCACATAATTAAGTAAAAATGAGGTGCACGTTTCTCTAGGGGATCCCTGCGTTGTAGAAAGTCTGAAAGACTGTTTTTAGAACATATGTCTCCTTTTTGGTACAGTAAGGACAACGTTCCTGAAAAGTCTAGCACTAAAGTGTGGATTCCAGAGCTGTGGTCATCCTCCATCAGACTCAGTCGTCTCTTCACTAATGTCAGACACATCGGACCTGTGATATTGCTTTGCCCAGTGCCTAGGTCGTGTCCCGCAGCTTGTAAAGAGACCTGCAGACTTGAGGAAGGCCAGGCCGCTATCTGTAAATCACGTACACGATTATAGTCTGGCTAAAGAACGCACGTGACAGCTTGACATGCTGCTCTGTTCGGGACGTTGAACAATGCTTCAACTGCAGCTCGTGCATTTCTTATATACACAACACAAACAACAGTAGGAATTTGCTTCCACACTCCACCCTAGATTCCAGTGGATTTTGTTAAGTTCAGCTTATGGTAGAAAGCTGAGATCACAGGAGACGTGCATTTAAAAATTCATGATGATGATGCAACGCTCTGCTGTGGATGACTTTCTGCTGCTACTTGTTTTAACTCGTACTCTCACACACAAAAACTCAGGAGAGTCGGACGGAAAGCAGACAACGTGCATGTTCTCTTGTGCAGACTTGGCTCGTTACAGTAAAACAAATCTCCTGGTGTTGTAAAATCAAGCAGTAAATGGAGCGTCAGGTCGCATTTCCAACGCACGCCAAACTTCGCGCCCCGTGGGAGCGATACAGCAGCGACATTAATGGCAGGCTACTTGGCATTTAGAGCAGAAAGGTGTGACATGCAAGCCTCCACACCCACTGTCGCGCTCACGCACACATTTGCATACAGACACTCTTACACACTCCTCAGGGCCTGCCATTAATAACAGCTGACCTTTGCACATTTAGGCTGTGAAATGATAGTAAAGCAGACGAGACATCACACCTCCCTTCATCTTGCATCTGTCCTTCTCTCCACCTCTTTGCTGCTGAACCGTCTCGGTCATTACCTCACTTTATTCCTTCAGATCCAGGAGACAGTGGATCATAATTCAGTTTATGTGTAGTCATAATGAAAAGATGTGTATTGAGCGTATGTGAGATTCAGTATGTGAACAGAGAAGCCGAAGTTATTCATTGGTCCTAAAAAATGTCTGTATTAATAAACAAACAAGTCAAACAGCAAGAAAAGATACCAACTGTCTGCATGATCTATTATTACTCCTGAATAATTAATCAAGTAAATACAAAACGCTCTCAAAATTAAGAGGTGCTTGTTGTAAACAGTTTGTGGCTATTTTAGTGGACACAGTATTGGACAGCAACTGAAATAAGATCTCAGTTATTGGAAACACAATGAACTGACATGTTATGATGAGCAATTCAGAAATCTTCAACGTATATAATAACAATGACAATATTTCAGTTGCAGCCCTGAGTATTCACACGTAACGGCCTGTTTTTGATGTTAAATGATCTTATAAAGGACAAACGTACGTACAGTTTAGGTTTGGTTCTACAGTACGAATTGAACCTTCACTTAATGTAATATAATAATTATATTAATATATTTTTGCTGGGCTTTGTGGAGGACAGTAGTAACTGCTTGAAGGCAACCACACCCTCAGTTTGTCCCTAGTTTAGAGGCTCTGGGAGAAAGCAACGCCTTGATGAATATATAGCAGTGTTTTGAGTTCATTTGGCAGCTTTAAGACCTGGGACAACATGTGAGAGTAGATAGAAGACTGGTTATGAATGTTTGCCCAAAGACATCAGTGTCTTGATTTATGTCTTATGGGACTTATGTGTCCATGTCATGTTTACAATCCAGTGGATACCAACTACGAAGAGTTATCAAATCCGTTCACAGTATTGTACGCATATTTAATATCTTTTATGGACTTAAATGGGCTGTTAAATTGTTCTTTAATGTCTACGTTTGTAGCCACTTGGTGCGATTGTGCCTAAATAATTAGGCTAGTAACATGTGCAAGTACTTTTTTGTCATTGTCAAAAGTCGACCAGCTCTAACTATCTGTGAAAACTCTTCCTCTGAACCTAACTCAAAGTGTTTTTTCTTGGCGTGAAAGTTAAAATAGAGCAGCTCAGCCAAACTCACAGTTTACTTCTGCCTTTCTTTCTCAATTGAAGTCAGAGCTTTATTTGGATAAAAGACTAAGACAACAAAAATAAATATTTGCCAGATTAATTTCTCATAGTTCAAGTTGCATGAGATCTGTGTCTTTATCTTCCAGAGAAGTTGATGAACGATAGAAGAGCCCGTTTTCTCTTCTCTGTCAGTTTGTTACCTCCATCTGCTTTTTAGATCGCTGTGGCCGAACAGAACACAAACCTAAACTAAAACACACACAGCTGCTATCTTTGTAAAGGTCAACAAGGAATCCAAGGCCGCCCAGCTAAAACAACACACACACACACACACACTGAGCGAGTCCCCACTGATCCATTTCCACTTCACCAGCCCTCATTTTATTTTTATAGTTATTTTAATTCCTCCATCAGTCCTTTCCCCTTTTCCTTTCTCACGTTCTCTTTCTCCATCTCTTGCTACTGTACCTCCCTCTCTCCCCCTCTTATCAAGTATTCATCCTGTCTGGCAAGCTCCACTCAGTCTGTTTGGAAACACACAAAAACTGTTACTAATTTGGTATCAATCTGAAGAGTCCAGTTTTGTCTTCACTGTTTGTGTGTGTGTGTGTCTTTCCTATTTTATTCTCATGATATAATGTAGGCCACACACACACACAAATAGTTGTTCCACCATCTTGGTCGATGACATTCACATCCTGTTGCGCACGTTAAACACCAGTGTCAGTGTTTATCTGTCGGCTTCATTATTGTTTAGCATCATTATCATCATGAACTTTTAAAACTATTACATCGTTTTCACTTTGTGCCAGAGTCACTTTTCTGCTTATTAACATTGTTTGTTATTGTTTGGATGAACCAAAACGTTGTCATTGTATGCAGGCTTTACACCTGCATAGGTTCACCAGCAGCAGATGTGGTGTCAAGAGTGTAGGTCTGTCGGTTTGAAAGTGCTTAGAGCCATAGTCCCTGCACATCCACACGTAGATGTGGACAGATGTGACACAACCTGAAATGAATTTCTGTTGGATCAGAACAATTAAAGGTTGCCTATATTATCAGTTTAAGCTGTATTCGAAACTCATTTTCAGTTCTTTAAAAAAAAAGTCACCTCTAGTCTCAGATTACGTTTGGGTGTCACCAGTATAGTAAGTACATAGACTATAGCTCAATCATTACCTCCTTACACGTCCTGTTTATTCCTGGGGGAAGTCCAGTCCCTTTAGCTCCCAACTCAAGAGAAATGTGCATCTAGAGCTTTACTTGCTCAAGGACTGATTGGGTTATTGAGGAGAGCAGGAATCATATTTTCCATCTCTTAAACAGATTTTAACCTTTGACCTCAAGCTCTTTACTGCTGCTGTCCAGTTGTCCTTTGTGGAGAAAATCTAGTGTTTATGCTTCAGGCCAAAAAGCAAGTTAATCCTGAAATAAGATAACAAAGATAACGGATTTTGTTACTTTTTAGGACTAGTTTTGTTTGAATAATACAAAAATATTGTTAATTGAAGCCTTGTTTGTGCATGAGTGTGTGTGTGGGGCAGGTGTTTTGCGTCACCACCCACCATCCATCAAGTCAAATGGGCGAATGACAGGAAGAACAAAAACAAATCCCTTGCTCCAGCAAGAATAAGCGACTGATGCCGACCAATGACAAGTGTTTAGTGTGTGTTTGTGTGTGTGTGAGAGAGCGAGAGCGAGAGAGAGACAGATGAAGGGGCGTGTGTCTTTATGTGCATGTATTTTTGTCTCTGTGTACACGTTGGTGTGTGAGAGATGCAGAAAAGAGAACCAGTCTGTTTATTGTTTTAGTTCAGTTCAGTAGGCAGCAAGCGCACTTATTAATCTTCTCAGTGAGCAAGCAAAGTGAATGTTTCACTCACACCTTGTTAGGATCCTGATACTCTTCTTTTTTTTCCTTAACACCAGTGTCATGTACTTTGTGAACTTTGTGTGCACGCGCAGGATTAATCGCTTCGTCCACTAGAGGGCGGACTAGAGCCAAACGATGTGTCGCCTCTGAACAACGTAAACGTTAAGGATATGTATGGAAGAGGGTTATCTGTGAATTGATCCCATTTACACACGTGGACAAAGCTGTTGGTAAGTTTCTGTTAAAGAAGGAAAAACCCACAATGTTCACTGACATAACTGACAAAAGTTAGAACAGCTAAAATGTACTGAAAATGAACAAATAAAAACCAGACAAAGCTTTTGAACTGAACAAACTGATGAAACTGACCTGGACAAAAATGATGGAACCCCTAAAAAAGAAATAATTTGACCATAGGAAAATGTTAAAGTGCCAAAATGGCAAAGGTTAAAGTACCACCTCCAAGCTGTGTGATGATCCTGTGACAAGCCACAGAGCTTCTGGGGAAAACATCCGAAGACATCCGAACAGAAGAGGCAAAAAGTCGTTGGCAAGTCCGTCACCTCTTTGTTCAGCAGCGAAGACTAGAAGACACTGTAGCTACTGTGAAACATGGAGGAGGCTTGGTTATGTTCTGGGGCTGCTTTGCTTTGTCCAGAAGGATGCAGTATGTGTAGCACAGCCATCATTAGACTGGTTATCTACACCAGAGTCTGTCACACTCACCACCAACTGGACTATGGTGTAAATTACTTAATTCTACAGTAGATCAACCTGCAGTAGATGATGGACGACATTCATATGCTTTTTTTTTTGTTTTGTTTTTTAACCAGACTTCAGGTGAAGTCTGAAAACCTAAAAGGTTTGAGGGTTGAACGCACAAGGCCAGTGAGTGTGTGTCTGTGACAGGCTAGTGGTGACCTCCCCCAGCTGTGGGTAATGTAAAGCTGTCAGCCCCTAAGAGGACAGGACACACATTCACAGTTACACAAACAAAGGCAAATGCATCAGCACACAGACAGCGTCTCGTCCTCTCACTGTCCCATGTGCTTTATTTAGGCAGGACACAGGTTGTGTGCTTGTAATTGCTGTGAGGAGTCTTTGGATCAGATGGTAGAGCGGTTGTCGTGTAGCACCATCAGTATCCGTGCAGCTGTCATTAACAATTACCAGCTTTTATTGATGAGCTGTTATTTGCAGAATCCCTGTTTCCTTCATCTAAACATCACTTTGGCCTAATACCCTACACACATAACATATCCATCCGTCCTGGCTAAGTAGACCAAATACAACACTTACACCAAAAACCTGTGACGAGATCCTCACTGTGGTCCTGAACTAAAAATGTCTCACAAACTGTAGACACACACACACACACACACACACACACACACACACACACACACACACACACACACACACACACACACACACACACACACACACAGGCAGGTTGGACCCCAGGGCTCAGTTCTGGAGGAAACTCCCTTCCTAATTTTTCTCATAAAGACTCTAATGAAGACTAATGACAGAGGTAGTGTGTGTGTGTGTGTGTGTGTGTGTGTGTGTGTGTGTGTGTGTGTGTGTGTGTGTGTGTGTGTGTGTGTGTGGCCTGGCTTCTCTGTCTTGGAATGTCTCTGTTCTCCTTTCTGTTTCCTTTCATCCCTCCATCAGTACATTATTCACCCTTTTTCACCTGGTCCCCTCTTCCATTGTTACTTCCATTATTATTTGTCTTTCACGTTTATTAATTCATGGTTAATTTTACAGTTTTCTTTTCTTCTTCTTCTCTTTTTACGTTCTCTGTATTTTCTATTTTTCTTCTATTTGTTTTCTTCTGATTTGTATTAGTTTATTTGCTCTGTTAGTTCTAAGATGGTTTCATACATTCCTGTTTTCAGGCATTTTGTAATTCTATGGCTCTGTGTCCTCTTGATTCATTCTCCACTTTTGATCTTTACTAGTTGTAATGGTTATACCGGTACATGGTTATATAAGTTTTAAAGTACTGAGACCTGAAGTGGGAACATTTTCATATTTTTCCTACTTTCTACCTACTGTAAGTCTCATTTGTATGAGTCTAAACTGCACAAACAAAATCACTTGTTCCATGATTCAGTAACATAATCAACACCCCTGAATTTGCCATATAAGGTCTGTCCTGCTTAATTTGTGGGAAAGTTTCATTCATAAAAACAGAAACAGAGCTTCAGTTGAAGGTGAAATGGTTCGTGTTAATACTAGACGGATCAGTATCGCTGGTTCCTGGTCGACTTCCTCTTTGAAATGACTTTGTCCCAGACATGTTTCTCACTTTCTGTCTTTTCATTACCCATCATCCTCTGCCCGCTCTCCATCTTACTTACTTAAACGCACATCATTTCATCATGTTACACCTCTTTTCACCCTACTCTCTCCGTCAGCCCTCCTCCTCTTTTCACAGTTTCCTCCCCTTTTTCTCTCAATCTTCCCATTTCCTTCGCATTCTCTCACATTGACGCTTGAATCCTTCAATCTCTTTTCCTCACGATGTCAACGTTTCATCCTTCCTCATTGCCTCCTTCACTTTCTATCCATCCTTCTTCATCTTTGGCTATTTTTCCTCTCCATCCATCGTTTTGTGTTTCTGCCTCCATTAGGGGGAAATGGAAAAAGTGACATCAGCTATTTGGTAAACGGAGAGAGATGGAGAGGGATACAAAGAGACAGAAGGGATGTAGCAGAAGCTAGAAAAATGGAAAGCAAAGATCAGAAGAGGGGCATTAGGAATGAAGGCAAAAGAAGGCAAAAAAACAGAAGAGATAAGATAGTGACAAACGCAAGAATTAGAGAATTAGAGCGGTGGAAGGAAGGGATGGAGCAGAGGGAGAGAGCGGTAGAGATCCATTAGAAAGAGAGTGAGCGAGAGGGAAAGGCTTCACCTCATTAACCTCGTAATGCAGAGTAAATATACAGTCTAAATGGAACACGGACTATGTGTGTGTGTGTTTACTCTCAGGCTTCTGTGTGTGTGAGCGTAAAACACATTCCCAGAATACAAAGGTGGCTGTATCTGTATTTATATGCTTGTGCGTGTTAGCACGTGAACGTCTTGTGTGTGTTTATTTGTTTCACTTCAGAAGGTTATTTATACATTAAGGAAACAGTTTGGAATGACTTCAATATTTGAGTATGTAATATAGAGTTGTATGCAAAACCATAAGGCTGCTTATTGTTGACTGTCTTTCTCTGATTTTCTCTGAGATCGCCTCCATTTTTCAAGTTGTAGTCATTGCACAGCAGTTAGTTTTGTTCAGACTACGCATGCATGCTTCTCCTTTTTCTTCTTTGACTTGACTTGATTGTGATATTCCACAACATTATTAATTATTAACTGATTATTCAGAAATAACAAAAAGTAATTAATAACCAAATAGCTTCATTTTTAAAGTGAACCGTGTTAAATCGGATCTTTTTAATTATACACCATTATTACAAGTATAAATTAAACAGCCTTTTTAAAAACATGTGCAGCTTCCTCTCCCGTCTCAGACCGTTAAATTTTAGGCTTCGTATTAGCACATCAGGTCTAAACACTGTAGGGCAGTAAATAAATAAAACGTATACCCCAGTATCTACACTGCAGCCAGGTTTTAATATGTTAATATATTGTATCCTATCTACCTGCCAGAAATGACTTGTGAGTTGTTCACTGTAGCCTGGCTGGTGGAAATATTGTACCCACAAAGAGTGGACACATGTTCTAGTACAGCATAAATAGTGTTGTGCCAGAGAAGGCTGCAATGAATAAAGCCTTAGATGATTGGACTCTGTGTCCCAGTGACTGTGTCCTCAACCAGATGTGTAAATTCAGTTTGTTGCATACCAGTCACAGTTTTACCTTTATTTGCTGCAACAAGGTGGGTTTGGTTTAGAGGTTGTACATATATTTGTTAATACGCCAGCATATACTGTATGTGTGTGTGTTGGGGGAGACACCACCAGACAGCAGTCATTATTATAATGTATATTTGCAGTCAGCTCAAACTTAGAGAACAGTGACAGACTTGAGAGATTATCAGGAGAAAAAATAAAATAAAACAAAGAGAAGAAAATGCTCAATGTTGTTTTTTATCTACACAGAATATCACTTTAACCCCAAACCCAAACCCTCCCTCTTTCCTCCCGTACACGTTTCAAATAGTAATAAACAAATAAAACACGCAGTGGAATAAACAAAACTGCAACACAACAGTCTGCACTCTTAGTATGTCAGAAAACAGGGACTCAAATGTTTCTGGTGTTTGATGTGGACGAGAAGCACTTGTTTTCTTCAGCTGTGGTACATTTTGAAGGACAATCTCAAATTCGTCCAAAGTCAAACCAGTTTTACTCAACACATGGCAATTCTTCATTGGAGCTGCTTTACAGAACCTTATTTGGACAGACCAAGTGCTCCTTGTCTTTAATTTGACAAACACTAGAAACCTGACTTCTACTCTGAGGGTCATGGGAACGATCAAAGGGCGAAGTCAAGGAAGAGAGTTCGTACCTTCAGGATATGTTTGTCTAAAAATCACTCCATTGTAATAAAACAGTTTTTCTTTTGCATTGTTTCAGAAACTGATTCCACAAGTTAGGGGTGATAGAAAATACTTCATACGTTGAAAAGCTGCATCCAGCATTTATCTCCTTACAGAGAAAATTGATCTGAAAGAAGACAAGAAAAAGGAGGGGAACCGGCAAAAAAGTGAAGTGAAGAAAAAGGATAAGGAAGGAATAGTACAAGACGGGGAAGAAGTTGGGGTGAAGAGTGTACGGAGGATAAAATGAGCCAAATGACAACATAAGAAAATTTTCCCATGCATTCTTTTCAGTCCCTGTACGGAAAAACAAAAATGAATGAAACACGAGAGACTGAAATAGCCTCTTACGTTGTTTTCCTCCAGTTGTCTTCATTTTCTTCCTTATAAATTTGTACAGGTTTTCTTCCACTCCTGAGCTCCTCCGTGTAGCAGATTAGGGTCCAGTCAGAGGGTGCAGACAACCAGCTGGTGACTGAAGTTCTGTCCAGTCCAGACAGGAGGCTGAAGCTTTTCCCTCTTTCTGGTTAGGGGACATAAATAACAACTTTGTCTTTTCATAAAACCATCCTTGTCTAGGCAGCACCAATCAGAAAAGTTAGTCTGGTCCTGCAGATGACATGGTGTCAATGAACCACAAACCCTGTCAATCAAATAGTTTGATGGTGTCACGTTTTTTCAAACCATGTTGATTTGTTGGGACACAGGTCTACGTCTGAGAGTCCGTTCATCAGTCCCTTCTCTTGAACTTCGTCTTGACTTCATTTTCCTTATCTTTGCTTCTGAATCATTTTTAGGTTTCAGTTTCAGGTTTCAGCTTTTTGTAGGTTTCAACCTGAAAAGGCTTCAGGGATGAGAGGAGTGAATGGAGTGAAGTTTAAAAAGAGGAAAAAGCGGAGACACGCCCCCTAAAACAAGTCCAAATAAGGGGCGTGTCTCTTAGTAGTCTCTGCTTTCTTTTAGCAACGTCAAAAAGGTTGCGTATTAGCAAAGGTAGAATCCCGCCTGGGGAGGTCGTCGCCAAGGTGATGGAGGATGTGGAAACAGGCTGGTGGAGGTCTTCTGTGCTGTGGTGGGCGGGCGAGCTTCTGGAGTGTCTTTCTCTAAAACATCATGGGGGTCTTCAGAAATGGTCGGGACTCTAGAACAAAAACAGATCAATGCTTATTACACACATTTGACAAATTTGGTGCCCGTTGTGAATCAAGTGTATATAAACAAGAAAAGGAGTCAATGCTGTGCAAATTTCATCATGAGGGAGACATAGAGAGCAGCGAGGAGAGACATTATTTACTAAAGCTCCCCAAAACCAAACACCACAGTGTACGGCCACTACAACAGGACGGATGCTGTGCAGAGCCTAGTTTAGCTGCACAAATAAGATAAGACAGGGATACAGTAGGTAAATGTCAAAACAGTCGATACACTCTGCTCCAAAACTATTTGGGTTTGTCATGAAAGATGAATATGAGACTAGGTAGCACCTAGTCTCATATTTGAACCCATCCATTATTCATGTCTGTCGTGCACAAAAGTATCACAGAGGGGCTTAAAATTAAATTAAATGGTTCTTTAAACTGGCAGACAAACTGTTTCTGTAGATTTCTGAGTTCACTTTTTTGGGTCGTCGTGTTTTACATCATCAGCAAAGATGATTAGGCCACGCAAGCCCAAGCCATGACATCACCTGCATGTGCTTGTTTGGGATCATGAACAGATCCATCACTGGTAAAGTGTTATATTTTATATAATTAATTGTTTGTTGAGCTTGTAATTAATTTGTTTACTTTTAATCTTGACACCATTAGTCCACACTATTTAGTTTTGTCTTCCAAACCGACCCAAACCCAAACGCATCCAGTTCACTATACTAAGACTAACGCAGCAAAATGTGAGATCGCAGTAATATCAAATGTTGGCTTGTAAAATGACACTGAAATGAAAATTGTTGAGTCAATTTCCTTTTGCTTCACTAATTCATTAAGTGGACATTTTTTTAGTGACTAGTCAAAGTGTTGTCTGTTGTGTCCTCATCTCCTTCTTCCCTACGTTTTACTGTTCTTCACACAGTTTGTAGTCTGCTAACCTTAGTTTCATTTTAGACGCAGGCCAGTGAATGTGCTCAGCGGATATTTTTCTCACTGACTGTGCTCCGACCACAGAAAGTTTTCTTTACAGTCTATATCAATCACTTAAAATCTGTCTCTCTATCGCTCACATTTTTCAGTCTGTGACAACAGGAATGTCACAGAAAATCAGCGTGAACGTGATCTAGATTATGTACATGAGCTCAGCCGTGAGCTTCGTGTGGGCTGTGCCTGCGCAGCTGCCTCTTGTTGCTTCCAACCAACAAACTCCACTTGCACCTTAAAGACCATTACAAATATTTATTTCAAATCTAATGAGCACAAATTTGTACTTGGTGCATTTATCATAACTATTAAAGCAGCTTACTTTTTAAACTGTGTGCTGCATCTTCTCGTTCTCCCTTTCACAGCATCCGTTTACGATAGGAATCTCATTTCTCCAATTTTGCCAGGGTTGGCTCTCCCTCTCCCCTCTTCTCTTCTCTCCCTCTCTCTCTCATTTCACCTCCGTCGTTCTCCTTCCGCTCCCTGTAGTGCTGTTGCTGCACCCACCCACCCACACAGGAGCTCGTGCACACACGCAAAAACACACCGAGCGCACACGAGCACACCTTCCTCTCCCCGCGGTGTCATTGTTTTCTGCGAACGTTGCAAAGTGTTTACATTTCTGCATAACAGCAACCATAAACCTGGCCTCCCTCCTCTTTCTCATCTTTCCATCCTGCACTTCACTTTCTCTAGCCTTCGACTTTTTTTTTTTTACGTGTCCTCCTCGGCTCTTCGTCATCATCTTATCCTCTCATTTTGTCCTCTATTCATCATTCTTTGTCTTTTCGATATAAAACAGGTTTGTGGTCTCGAGGTGTTGCAATAAAAAAAAAGTTTCTTAAATTTTCTCTTTCATCTTCTGCTCGTTTCCTCCTTCATATTCCCTGCCTTCCCTGCTTTTCATCTCTCTCATCTCCTGCCCTTCCCTATTTTTATCACTCCATGATCTGCTCAAACCCCCTGCTCTCCTCCTTTCATCCCTCTATTCTACATGCGTCCCTCCTCCTCTTCGCCTCCCCTCTGCTCCCTCCTGTCCTCTATCTGTTACGCTCATATTATTTTTATCCCGACCCATTCTTCTCTCTGTCCTCTCCTGTCCTTTCTTTTTCTCCTTTAGGCAGCAGGTTTGGCCTGGTGTTTAAATTCTGTCCTGCAACTTAAAAACTTGCAGCTTTGATTCCCCTCTGTCCTTAAAACCTCTGACGGCCGCTGTGCCGGGGGAAGATGCCGGCCCCCCTGGGTCTGGACAGAATGGTGTACATCTGATCAGAGGAAGGTGAAATCTCGGATCAATTCTCTGCTTGTTCTCTGTGGCAGGTCATCATGATCACATAGAGCGAAGTATTAGTCAAACTTTTCAATCCCTTTTTTCACATGGACATAAATATTTTCAGTTCTGTAAATCAAAGTGTGAGGATCAGCTGCAGTAGCAGCAAAGCGGTGCTGAAGATGTTCTCCTGAGTATTAGAGACACCAGATTTAATTTCCTATGGTTTCTAAATTCACTTTTTGACACATTTTCTATTTTTATTCAACAGCTATTAATTATTGCCTGGTTGACTTTTTGTTTCGCCTTTTCTGTATGCAGCTTCAAAATGAGCCCAATAGCAACAGAAGGTAATATAAACAGGGTTTAACTGTGCATCTGATAGAAGGAAATTCAAATGGGTTTTATAGAGTGGCCAACTTCTAATAGTAAAAATAATAGTAATAAAATAAGTGGATAAAATAAACTTAAAATGTTTTGTGCTCATTAATTCAAAGCCAGAACTATGTTTTATTCAGTGTCTCTCATCCTATATTTTATTTCCTCTGGAACCATAGAAAGTTAAAACGTAAACAGACTAACTGATCCATGTATTTATTGTAGGAGGTTAGTTTTATGATTGATGTGCTGTAGATTTCAGAGTTTGCTTTCATGTTTGTCATTTACCGCATATTCACAAAGTGCAAATGGAAAATAAAGAATGAGAAAAAACTACAATCCACTACTGAACCCTGGGAAGACTCTGTGTACACCTGCTCTGGATTACGTGTGATGTACAGTTGTAGTAATCGTATAAATCATGGTATTTGCATCTTCCTAACTTAACTAGTGGCATTTTACCAGGACAAACGCATGGAGGCAAACTTTTGTAACAAATATATTTATATCTTTCATTTCTTTCATGTTTCACATTTTGTGTTTTCTTCTCCTCCTCCTCTTCAGCGTTTCGACTAAGCAACCCGGTTTCCCTTCCCCTCTCGCCCCTATCTGTCACCATAAAAAACACACCTTCAGCGCCCGGCTGTGTGTGTTGTCCTGGTTAAAAATGACGCTGACCTGCCTTGTTAAAAGTCTATCAGCTGGGTGGAGGAAATGTCACCAGGTCCTGGAACAAGGTCACATTTTTCAACTCCCTGTCCCAGGAAATCAGCACGCTGCCCCTCCTCCTCACCCCTTTTCTTCTGTCCTCCTTTCGCTCCTCTTCTTCATAGGTGGTGTTCCCCCTTTTCCTCTCCTGCTCAATGATCTTCTCCCTTATTTGCTTTCCTCATCCCCCATTTTTATCCTTTATTTATCTTTATTGTTAAAAGGTAACAAAAAAATGTATTTTTATTTGTTCTCCTTTCATCATCTGTTTTTCTTCCCGTCACCCTTTTAAATATTCTTCACCCCCTACTTCTCCTCTGCTCTTTCTTCTCTATCTCCTTTCCTTTATCCCTGTGGTCCCTCCTCCATCTTTTCTCTCCTCCGTCCTTTTACTCCCTGATTCACTCCTCTCTCATCTTCATCACATTCTTTGTCATCTCCTCTACGCTGCCTTTTCTGATTCTACATTTCCTGTTTTTCATTCCTCTACTTACATCCTTTCTTTTCTTCAATATTCCTCTTTCCTCTCTTCGTTCTCAGCTTTTTCCTTCCTTCTCACTTTCACTTTTTCTCTTCCTCCTCTCTGGCCCTGCAGAGCTCCTCACTGCCATTTACCGCATTCTTTTTCATTTCTTTAGCCCCTTTCTTTCCTTTTTACTTTTCTTCCTTCCCCCCTCACCCAGTTTACCCAGTTTATTCATTTAGTTTTACACCTGTTCGTCTTTGCCATTAGACTCTTGTCTTTTTCTTCTACTTACCCCACATTGCTCTGACTGCACCGGTTTTGTTACGACCAATTAGTCCGGTCAGCTTCCAACAACCAAAATCTAATCTTTTTTCTTTTTTCTCATTCCTTCCCCTCTTTCTCTCTCTCCGTTTCTGATTGTAATGCGATGTCTTTCTTTGTATTCAGCAGTTTTCACCTCACTTGTTAATTAAGAGTGTGGAAGGTGAGAGGCAGGGGAGACGAGTGTGTGTTTGTGTGTGAGAGTGAGTAAACCACCCTAGGTGCAAAATGCTTTTATGGCAGGAGGGATGTGTGTGTGTGTGTGTGTGTGTGTGTGTGTGTGTGTGTGTGTGTGTGTGTGTGTGCAAGACAGCAAAGGGGTCCTACTGGGCCAATCAACATTAATGAAATCAGGTGGGTCTGTGTGTGTGTATGGGGGTGTGTGTGGTAGTGCTTGGCTTGCAGAAGTGAGGGGATCTAAAAGGGGTCTAAAGAGGAGAGAGAGAGCTAATTAGAGTTCCCTGTCTCACCGGCGCGTGTGTCAAACACACACTCACTAAATTGCACAACTACCGGTGTTCACAGATGTGTGTGTGTGTGTGTGTAGATATTCATTTCTACACACAGAGTTTGGAGTGAAGGTTTTCAATGTCAGGGAGGACTGAGCACAGCTGGTGGAAAGAGCGGATGGCACATGCATACTAACACGCACACATCCGTACTGTACTTGCGAGGACCCTTATTGGCATAATGCATTCCACGAGCCCGTAAAGCAAACCTAAACCTAATTCAAACTTCCCCGAACCAAGTTTCAACCTTGACTCAGCCCTTCTGTGGAGGTAAGGAGCATACAAACTGTTCTCACCTTCCTCAAAGGATGCCTGTTCTTTACAGAAGGGAGTCCCTATATAATAATAAAACAGCATTATCACTTAGAAATGTTTTGAAATAATTTCATCGCATCGGACACATTTCAAATACTGTTACTTTTCCACAAAGGCCTGAACTTTGAACTGTTTGCTTTCCAAAGTTTTTCAACTCCCATAAAAGGGAAATGCTTTCCAAAAATGTCCTCACTCGACAAAAACAACTTGTTGACAACATGTTCTCACTTTTCACAATGTCCCCATGTTCCACAACCAGGCTTCCTGGTCTACATATTGTCCTCGCTGTCTAAAACATGCTGTTCTCAGCTGGACCTATTTTTAAACATAGTTCTTCTTTAGTCTACATGGACATTCTCTAATCTAAACAAATCGCCTAATCAACCTCAACCTAATTCTCCATTAACCCTAAAACAAATACTAACCTTTACACAGTCCTTTGAAGTTGTGAGGACAACACGTGCTCATAATTGTGGCACTTATTTGTCTGTATAAATATAGACATGTACACACACACACAGTGTAGCACAGTGATAAGGTGCACATCAAGGCTAGACCACGGTGTCTGTGTGTCTGCCTAATGTCTCCTGGCCTCTAACACACACACACCTCACTCACCACGTGTGTCATCAGATTGTGTGTGTGTATCAGCATGAGTCTGCAGGCATGAGTGCGCAGCTAACTGTGAGTCTGTGTGCTTCATGTTCATTTTTATTATTGTTTTGATGTGTGGCCACACCAGTATCCAGTGTGTGTGTGTGTTCTGTCTAGTACCTGGTACAGCAGTGTTGTCTTGCTGGTTTCCATTAAGTTCAGGTTTATCCTCAGCTACAGCAGCGTCTGGTATGACACAAAGACAAGACGGCCTCAGTGGGTTGGCCATTAAAAAGCCAACAGCACGTTGCAGATCAAAAACAATCCACATACAGAAAGGCAAGTCACAAACGTCCAGAGATTTACACTTTGGATTCAATTTTTAGTTTGTGTTTTCATTACCAGAGAATTATTAATATATTAATAAATTTCAAACAAGGTAAAGCGTGGATCTGAAATACATCTAAACAACTAAACCGAAAAAAAAAAACTAGAAACACAATAGACCCAGCATAGACCCATTCAGAACAATGTTTGAAATAACGTTTAATTTGAACTTGGGACTGACTGGGAACAATCAGGAAGAACAGAAATGTAAGCCAAGTAAAATAATAATAAAAAAAATTAAAAACATATAAGAATGAAAGGTGAAGAAGTAAAAATAAGAAAAACAATAACGAGGAACTTAAAAAGTGAGCTCTGGAAATGATTTGATTTGTAAGCAGTGAAATGGAAACTAGCCTGAAATAAAGCAACAGACTTCCTGTCGTACCGTTCTTGCTGTTGTTGGTGACGTGCAGCGGCTCGGGAGACGAGGAGGACGAGTGTTTCAGAGCCTCCACTCGCTCCCTCCTCTTCGACTCGAACTCCAGGGCCTCCTGCAGCTTCCTCTTGGCTTTCTTCTCCTTCTTCAGACGCTTCTGGATTGAGGCTAACGAGGAAGAAAAGGACAATCATCAATGAACTTTCACACACATTCCATTTATGTCTGTCAAACAAAGTAAACAAACATGATGTTATTCTGCCTGTTGATTTGGAGGCGAACGTTTTCTCACCTCTGCTCTGTAGTTCGGAAGTGAGCTGCCGTTCCAGACTCTCCCTCATCTCTCTTTCTCTGTAAAGCTCCATCTTCAGCTCTCGCTTCTCCGCCTGGATCTGTTTGTCCTGCGCTCGTGCGTTCTCCACCGCCACCTTCAGCAGCCCCTGACGAAGATGCAGACGCAGACCAGTAATTCAGCGTGAGCATATACAAAACATGACCATCGATTCTGGTACTTTGATTAGATTCATCCCCAACACATGTCCATGGAGAAACTATCTACCTATGAGCTAATTTCTTACATTGAATTGGAAGCCTGTGCTTCTTTTAATTTCATAGGCAAAAAAACAACACAAAACTAAACAGTGAGTCTCAGAATCTACGTTTACTCTCTTAAAGGCCTGTGTTAATAGCAACACCTTGTTTTAAAGGTATACAGCACAGACATGGATCAAAATGTGACCCTAGCCTTCATCCTCCTTGAGCTATTGAACCTGTACTGACATTTTCATCCCGTATTAAATCCCAAACTTGTACTTGTTCTGTCGGACCTGTATGTTGGTGAGCAGGGTCTCCACAGACGACAGGCCATCGGCGAACAGGAATGGAGCAGGAAAGCCAGGCGGTAAGGTTTGTCCCAGCGGAGACTCTTCTGCGAGCAACAGTTAACCGTTACTTTGTTTTGGTCACAGTGATACGTGAGGACATTTTTATGATGCGTTTGTCTTGAGCTTTTAAGCAGAAGCAGTAAGTGTTTCTGTCAGTGATCCACTGTCACAACCTTCAAGTGAAGTTTATGAAATTTTGATGTTTACAAAGGTATAAAAAGCAACGAAGCGGCATAAGAGAAATCAATTATACCAAACACACACACACACACACACACACACAGGTTGTTAGTATTCAAACAATCGTGTGAGGTACTAATTGGCAAGGATTAAAGACATCCTTGATTTGTATGTGTGTTCATTGCGGGTGCGTCACAGTCTCTGCTCAGCCCTTAATGCCCACAACTCTGACAACTGGGTTAACTCTGCTGTGAAATTAACGCTGATTAAGATGCACCCTAACTCACACACACAATCTCTATCCTCTATCTGCCACTACATCCATGAATCCCTCCACTCTGCCCTTCCTCTCTTTCTCTTCCGTATCATTCATCTTCAATTTTTCTCTACTTCCACACTTGTTTTTCCATCTTAATTTCTCCACCTCAGTGTCAGTGCTTCCACCATCTTTTTCTTACCCCTTCATTTTTATCCCATTTCCCCTCTGAACCATTTTCTTTCTTTTCCTTATTATTATTTCTTGTGCTGTTGTTTAATGGCAGGTTTTGCACAAAACTATTCTTTCTTAATTCTTCTGTAATTTTTGTATTCTGTACTTTTACTTGTTTTGTTCTTATTTTATATCTGCACATTCAGCTACTTTAGTTATTTTGGGCCAGAAATTAGGCTTTAAAATAATGGAGCAAGGGGAACTAAATGGGAGTGACTGGGAGTGATTGGCAACACTGGAAAAGACTAATAAAGTAAAGATGAGAATCCTGAGAAGCTGGAAGGAGGAAAGAGGGAGGTTGGTAGGTTGAACATTTGAAAGGAACAAACTATTTAAGGAAGAGAAGAGGATTGTTTTAAAAAAAGACGGAAAGGAAACATTGCATCTGGCGCTAATGTTTTTGTAGCTTCTCCATGTGCTTTGTTTTGAAACAGTCACAAAAAGGAAAAGACTGTATCATTTTAGCAACTGCATAGTTTCTCAAATATAACCAAACATAAGATCAAAAACAATCCACACACACAAAACATAACCTGAAACATAAATTCTTGAGCTGTTGAGCTGAATATTCTCATTGACTTTATTTGCACTTTTAGTCGTCATAGGTTTTAGGTATATGTTAATATAATGTTTCCTTAGTTTTTCTTTTCCACTCACTTTAACTATTCACCATAACTTGTGACAATTCGGCCTCCGACCACCGGAGGGCGCTCGTGCTCGCCCTTCTTTGTTGGTTCTTGTTTCGTCCTAGTTTCCTGTTTCAGTTCATTAGTGTTTTCACCTGTTTTTCAGTTCCTGTCGGTGTTGTATTTAAGTTCCTCAGTTTTTGCCCTTCGTTGCTGGCTCGTTATTTAGTGTTGTCTTACCACTACTGTCACTGCTTGCATTCTATGTTTCTGCTTGTAATCTTTGTCCCTTCGCGTTCCTGAGTGTTACTGTCTCTGAGAGTCTGTGTAAGTCTGAGTCCTAGTTCTGTTCTTCAGTGTTCCTGTGTGCCTGAGTTTGTTTCGAGTGTTGCTTGTTAACTTTGGTTTGATTGGTGTTAGATTTGTTTGCTTGGTTCTTATTTGGTCGGTGTGATTTAGTTTCCTGTAAATGTTCTGAGTCTGGTCCCCTGTCTTAGTTGTTGTAGTCTTAGTCCTGTCTTTTAAGTGTGTATGTGTTTGTCTTCGTGCTATAGCCCCAGGCTTTGGTTTTTGTCATCTGTAGTCTTGTCTGAGATTGTTGCTTTACGTTAGTATCTGTTTTTAGTTCTTTGTCTTGTCACTGTTTTGTGTTTTGGCTCATGTTTGTTCTTTTCTTAATATTAAATCATTATTTATCTATAGTCCCGTGTCTGTGGTCGTGCAAGTGGGTCCTCCCCTGTTAGAGTCTAGAGAGTGCGAGATTTAGAGTCTTGGGATCAGGTAGTGAGGCTCAGGTGGAGCTTCCCTGCTTCCCAGTGAATTTGGCGCCGTCGTGTGGCGATTTTTGGGGTCAGCACCAGGGGCTAAGGCTGTTCCTACCCCTGGGACTCCGGTTCTAGTTTAGCTAAGAGTTGAGTTGTGACATAACTGGCTGTGGTAAGCGCATAATAATCACCTAGTGAACACAAACTAGAGATCAGCGGTGAAAGTTTTTCATTTTCCAACTAGGCTACTTTACTTTGTGATGTAGCAGCAGTTTAGTGTTTCTAAGTTTTCAAGGGCACCAATGCTTAGGTCAGTGCCACTATTAAAAACTATATCATTAGCAAAAACTGTCGGCCGCTGATGGATGTTTGGAAGACACAAAGTTGCTGCCAAAAATATCACAGTGGAGAGCTAACGTGGTGGATAAATGTAGGTTAAACTGATGCAACACATCCCAGCATCAAACAAAACTCTTTTCATAACATTCAAGTCAGAGTCAGCAAACACGCGACTGCACATATGTTCAGTCGTTCTTTAAAACGCATGCTCCCTTGAGATTCCGTTTTTCCTTTTTGCCCTTATTGATTTTGACAGAAGAATTCCCCCTGCTGATGCCCACGGCAAAGCTTCAGGAGTATGTATGGAGGGGAAACGAAGGGAAGGACGGAGAGAGGAGAATTAGATGAAATCACTATGTGTTATAAGAACGGAAAACACCGAGAGGGTTAAAGAGTGTGATGGAGTGAGGAGAGGCTCCACACGCTTTTAGTCAGTGACCTCCCGACCCCTTTTAGCCATGCCTCCTTCACTTAGCGCTGCTCGCTCACCCCTCTTCCTCCATCTATCTCTTGCTCACTCCCGCCTTCGTTCCTCTGATTGATTGCTCAGGAGACAGATGATCGATAAGTGCAACACAAAATCCTGACTTTTCTGTTCCTCTGTTTGTGTGTGAGACCATATGGTTTTCACTGCATGTTGTGTGGTTTCAATGACTCCATCTTTGTGCGTTTTTGTGTAAATACAGTAGATGACAGAAGTTTTGAGTGAGGATCATTTGTCAGTTGTCAGAAGAAAAAGGGTAAAGGTTCAGATTAACAGGAATGATAGAGCATCCTCATGCATGTGTGTGTGTGTGTGTGTGAGTGTGCTCCAACCTTTGTCCTTGGTTATTTTCTTGATGGGTGCAGCAGTGTTGGTCAGTGCAACATCTGCATCAGCTGACACCAATCCTGTTAAAACAGAGAGTGCATGAGTTAGTGTGTGTGTGAGTGTGTGTTGGTGCATGTCCATTGCGTTTGCATGTACAGTATGTTGGATCGTATTTGATTCGCACTTAAACAGTGCACAGTGTGATGTGGTTATGTGAATACACAGGTACGGAGTAAGACAGCAGGGTTTACCAACCTAAACGCTATTATTTCCTTATTATATGATGTAATGAATGATGCAACTTTTTGTCAACAAGGAAGAAACGTCTGACAATGATTAACCAAAATTATTGCTTCAAGATGGAGGGAGATGTATCTACAGTGAGAGACAAAGCAGCAGACACGACATTAGATAATAACGTTACACTGGCAGATACCTTTATGTTTGGGCAGTGTAATCTAGGAGAGTGCATTATATTTCATCAGCTCATCAAATCTTTTATATGTAAAATCTTAATCTGTAAAGATAAAGCTGTCAAATAAAAGCGATAAATAAAATTTTTAATCTTTCCGTCTGAATTAGAACAGAAGTATAAATTTGGGTAAATGGGAAAAACTAATAAAAGCAAGTAAAGTAGACGTGTAGTGTTGTGTAATTATGTAGTTTCATTCTACATGATATTACAAAGCCATTAAGCAAGTAACGGGTCACACAAGCCTGCATCTATACATTACTACCTGAATGTATGTAGTGCATTTACTTGTTAGTGCAGTAAGTGCATTATTAGAGCTGCATATTGATTCATCTGTCATATTTTAAATGTGTCAGGAAACTATAAAATAAACCTATCACAGTTTTTACAGTGGTCTCAATATTAAGTTTACACACATTCAATGTATTTCACTTCCTTTATCAGCTTATTGTTGCAGTTTTAATCTAAAGCTGGATTCTTTTTCATGTCTGACAGTGTGATCGGCATAGTTCAGTGTGTGAATGTGGGAGTGCGTACCCAGTCTCTCTGGCGAGCTGGAGGCTGAGCTGCTGGGCTGTGACTGCAGAGGAGTGTTGGTCTCATCCACAGATGGAGAGAGGGAGGGACTGTCACAAACTCTTTCCTGAAAGACAGGCAGAAAACAGACAGTTTGGTCCACTGTGGTTATGATTGTCAGCGAAACAGGAAACAATTGCCTTACAACTAAAACCTGCAAAATTGATGTTTCAGAAATGTTAAACAGTTTTGCTGTGTTGTTGAAGGAGTTCCTCAAGGAACCCACTGGGGTCCTCTGTGGGTTAAGACTTCAGAGTATTACGTGTTTGTTACCTTGATGACAGGTGCACGGTGTACGTGAGTATGTATCTGCTGGGCTGCAGCTGCCATGTTTGCAATGGTACTGAGGTGATTCATCTGTGACATCGCCATGGCTACAGACGCAGGAGGCAAACCCATGGGTAGCAGAGGGTGGGGCATCATCATGAACGGCAGGTCCAACCCTTAGAGAGAGACAGAGGTAAGAGTTGAGAAAACGATGTAAGGACTCAAGGGGAATCCAACAAGCAAATGAAATACAGAGTTAAGTTTATATTTTGTTTAATAAATATGGACAAGTAAAGTCTGTTTGGTTGATTTATTAGAACATTTGATTGCCTATATCAAATTCTGTGCTTTAATCAATGCTTTTTGATTTAAAAAAAATAAAATTAAGCTTTTGCCAGTTGTCTCATGTCCAAATCAACAATTTTTTGCGAGTAAAATTAAAACACTGTCAGATTGTTTTGCGCTGATGAAGACCTGGGAGATTTGCTGGAGCATAACAGACATCTCTTCTCTCTATTTTCTGTTTGTTTTATCATTTTGACATTTGCTTATTTGAGAAAAAGTGAAGCCAAACTGCTGAAGACGTAGAGAGAGGAACGCTGTTGTGTCTGTGAACTTGTGCTGAACCTATGCTCGAGGAGAGAGGGAGAGGTGTCATCTCAGTGTCAAATGTCTCACTAATAAAAGTTGACAAAGCAGTGGAAGGGGGGGAGCAGAACGGACAGGGTGAAAACCTAGAGGACAAAGGGTTAAAGTGTGATGAGGCGAATGAAACAGAAGATCAAAGCCTCCTTTTTCTTTATTTACATCTTTTTCCATCACTTCCCTTTTGCTTTTCTTCCTTTTCTGTCACTTTTTATTGTCTGCTGTCTTACAAAAATTTTAAAGTGATTCCATTCTCTTCTCCTGTTGCTCACTTGTACATTTCCTTTCCTTCGTGACTTTGTCTTTTTATCTCACTTTTTCCACGTTTTCTTCTTCTTCTTCTTCTCTTTTTCCCCCTTCTCGTTTCAGTTTCACAAGCACAGACACACCATAAAAACAACACATTTTGGGGCATGCGTGAAGCCTTTCCATTAACTTTAATTCATGCTTCAACCCCAAACCTCCCTAAAGGCGTAACCTTGACCGTTAACCTCTGACCTCGCGCCATTCTGACCTCACACCGCTCTGACCCAAAAATAGTCCCCATTTCCAAAAGCTTCCACAAAATGTACGCAGTGAAGAGGAGTCGCCTCAGTTGCTATAAAAAACAGCAGCGGCTGCTTTCATTCCAATGAAACAATAACACTGATTGCTGTTGTCGTGACGACTGAAGTGCTAGAATAATCAATGTGAGTGTTTGTCGCCTCCCGCTGCCTTATGTGTGTGCGCACAAAACAGTTCCTTCTCCTATAAGAAATAGGGCCAGTATTCATGTGTTTCTGTTTGTTTGCATGTCTCTCTGTTTGTGTGTGTGTTGATGAATTGAGTCATTTAGTAGAGTGTGTGCTGATTAATCCAGGCAGAGTGTTAATACAGGAGATGGGAATGGATTAAATGGCGTACATTAACAAATGTTGCCACCCCTGTAAACACACGTTCTTTGTCTGTGTGTGGGTTTACACTGTATCTCTGTGTGTACTCACTGTTAGCCAATAGCTGTTGCTGCTGGAGTTGTTGTTGATTGACAGCTCCCATGGCCGGTCCCCTCCCACCTGCTCCTCCTGCTGCCCCGCCCCCTCCCCCGACTCCTCCTCCCACTGCTGGTGCTCCTCCCCCTCCACCCCCCACTCCTCCTCCACCGTGTGCTCCAGCAGGAGGGCTGGTCAGACGCTCCTTATCCCAGGAACACTCACTGCCTCCTGGGGAAAGAGGAAGACGAAGTTATATTGACGTCCATCGTCTGAAGTGGTGAAAAAATGCAGCAACAAACACGAGAGATGTGACTTGTCCATCTTTTAATGTGCAGTTCACACATTCATCTAATGTTGAACAGCACATAAGCAGATTACAGTGACAGAGGTGGGACTTTTGTTTGCGGCTGGTGCAGTTGTTTGGGGTCTTTGAGAAGAAGTTGACTCCATCTAGTAACACCAGTGATGTTCAGGATAATATCAGACTGGCAGCACGAGTCAGTGAGTTGTGCTAAAAGGTTTCAGTTTCAGGTTTTAGTTTGCAGTAGTTGTTGCTGTCTCTAGTCAGAATGTCAAACATCAGGTGTGATCATCTGTCGTTACTAACGCTAATGAAAATGAAACTAGTTTTTTACATCATGTTCAGAAGCAGGAGGCGTCACTCTGTCACACCTCGGAACACCAGGAGCGATGCGCTTTGTAAAACCATCAACTGATCTCATCAGTCTTTGAGTTCGAGTACAAAAATCACGGGTTTTCATTCCTTCCTGACATAGTCTCGCTTTTGGAAAGACCCAATGTTAATGTTTAAAGTCACTAAAGCCTGCCTGAAAAGTCACAGATGACGCTAACAAACTCCAACCACGCTGAGATTTACTGAGAAACAGCTTCCATCAGTTCTTCCACAGTGACATTATATATTAGTGCTGCATTGAGTATAGTGTACTTTAATACAACCGTAGAGTGTGAATCTAGTGATGATCATCATGTTTAATATTTTACCCTTTAACTTCAGAGCTTTGCTTTTTGTTGAAACACTTTCTTCACACCTTCCTTCCAGGTCTTTCTCTCTCCCTCCCTCTGTCTGTGTAGCGCTGCCTCTCTCGCCCGCCACTTCTCTCTCCCTGCTCCCCCGTTCCCTCCTTCATCCATCTTCATCTCCCTCCATTAGTTTGAATTAGCAACCGTCTCTCTCTATTATTGCCTACTGAATTCCCTGTGCTGTGTGTGCGCATGTGTGTGTGGATGACAGCTGGGCCTCATCCCCTCTGCCATTTACACCAGGGAAGAAAAGAAGTATAAACAGATGGGCAGATGTTCTCTCTCTCTTTCTCACACACACAGAAACACACTTCTATTTTTCCCTGGCCTTGTCCTCTCCTTTCCTTTCTCTCTCCTCTGTCACTTTCTTTCTTTTCTTTCACTATTGGGCTTTTGCTACTTTCTTCCATCTCTCTATCTACCTCTGTTGTTCTGTCTTTTAGAGTCTCAAATAATGACAAAGCCCCTCACGGCTCACTGCGTAGATGACAATATTACTGCTACAATTAATTAATAGCAGTGTAGACACCTTTGGTTCAGTATCGGTTCACTTTTTTCACCAACTCCACTGAAAGAGTGACATCACTTAAGACATCTCAATACACAGCGCAGGTCAGTTTCACACAGATCTGGAGCTCAGCTGATAGGATACATGTCCTTAGAACTACTTACAACTACACTGTAGAGTGTTTTAAATCATTTATTATTTTTATACGACGCTGTAGAATGAAATCTACATGAATGAATGAATAAAACCTAATAATGAAATAATACCATGTAAATATACTGTCATTTTAAATCAGCTAATGCTGCTCTCTTTGTGCTCTTCATCTTGTTGTGCTCTTCTGTCTCTTCTTTCCTGTCTATATCTCACTCCCAATAACAAAGATATAGTTTCCAGTGACACATCAATCTGTCCTCCCTCGCCCCAATCTCTGTTTTTGTCATTTTTATAAAGAAAAGAGAAACAGATTGACAGTCACTGAGCGGGCCAAACCAGTGATCGACTTTCAACCATCAAACACCAAAATGTCTTTTCTTTTCCTTCTTTTTTGCTCGCCCTAAATATCCGTTCCTCTCATAATGAGTCTTTTTGCCCTCTGTCCTTCCTCACTTTATTTTTCTTTTTCTGTTATACACTTGTTCCTTTGCTCCATTGTCCACTGCAGTTTCCCAGGCTGGTGCGAGTGTGTGTTACAAAGAAAATAAGGTCGGACAATGAAAAGAAACCTTTCTGCGAACTCACAAAAGAAAAATCACTGAATTCTGAATGAAACAAAAGAAGACACAAAGTGGGAGAAGTAGAAGAACCGCGGGAGGGAATAAATAAAAAACGTCAAAAGACAATTAAATGAGAATGGAGGAAGAGTAACTCTATCAGCCCATTTGCCAGGTCAGCTGAAGAAAAGGAAGAAATGGAAAAAGGAGAAAGGAAAATAGAAACAGGAGAGTCTGGGTGAAAACAGGAGGAAGGGTTGCACTCGTTTCTTTTCTCCTTGCTTTTTGTTTTCTCTCCTTTTAATAATTCAGAGAAGCAAACACAGCAGAGATGGAGTGGGACAGAAAGTGTGTGTATGTGTGTTTGTATGCACATCACCTATGAAAAACACAGATGGCTCCGACTTGACTCCTTCCCAACAGGAAACTTTGATTAGTTGTTAATACAGGTTAATGTATTGCAAGGTTTACACTCAATGACTGGAATTTCATATTATGGCATTTTGTGGGATTATCAAACACAATTCTTGTCTTCAAGGTTTATTAATATCGAGCCAAATCAAACAAAAATCATCTGAAGGCCCTTTGCAAAGAAAAGAAAGGCCTTACAGAACAAAAACCAACAATTATGTAGGAACCCCAACAAATCCCAGGCAACAGTCGAGACGAAAACTCTTTAACGAAGAAACCTCCGGCAGATCCGGGGTCAGGGTGGTCGGACATCTGCCCCGACCGGTTGGCGAAAAGAGAAAGAGAAGGGAGAAAAGTCTCCTTTTTCCATCCAGCAGCATATTCACTTATTAAAGATACTGTAGATGTTTTTGTTATTCATTCATTGGTAATGTGTATGTAGGCATTAATGAATTGTGATAAAGTCAAGCCACAAAACAAAACTGCTGTAATTACACTACAAGGTTCATATTTTCTTTAAGAACCCAGTAAATTATATTAACCTCATTACATAATTGTGAAAAAGAAGAAAGTGAATATTATTGAAACCTGACCAGCAATTAGACAAGACACACACACACACACACACACACAACACACACATACAGTCATGTAGTCAAGGACTCTATCATGCATCCATATGTTTTCACTCAGACAAATGTTGAATGTGATCTCAGTGAGAGAGACAATCTGTGACATGAGCTCAGGTTGAGTTTCAATACTAAATAATACTTCCTCCTCTTCTTTGGTTTCCGCTGGCTTCTTTTTTTTTCTCCCTGTTGTGTTTTACAGTTCGTTATGTAAAATGAAGCGCGTTAGGAAGATGGTAAATAAAGGTAATTGATCCTCGGGGGAGACTCAGGGAAGAAGACAAAGCTAGAGGTGTGAGAATGGGAAGAAGAACCTGACAATAAACCGCGGAGGTGGCAGAGTTCACACCTGCTGTTAAACTCACGTAAATCGGAGGCAAAACGGGTTAGGACGGACATGAAACAATGCTCAGGTACAGTGGGTGCTACAGTGGATGGCCAGACCCAGAACACAGACTAAAGCATCCCACTGGCTTCCCATAGTACATCCTGGTCCTGGCCCCCCTGTCGCTCCACACCACTGCTCCTCCCTTGGATAACTTTTGATAGTAACAGACCAGTGTGGACTGTGAACTTCTCACTAGAGCTGCAGTTTTGTCGTCCAGCCTTCACAATTCCTTGTCAAACTCACTCTAATCCTTGGGTTTGATCATTGTTCCTTTTTCTAACACATCCGTTTGAAGGTAGATGGAATAGAGACGACAGCATGTTCACCCGCTGCCTAATACATCCCTCCACTAACGGGAGCCTGAGGACGATCAAGGTTATTCACTTCACCTGTCAGTGGTCAGAATGTTGGGCCAGATCAGTGTGTGATGCTCAGAGAGGCGTAAGTCGCTTACCTCTGCATAAGACGTAGGCTCTGAAACTGAATGTACCGTAACTCCATCTTAAGAATACGTTTGGATTCTAGAAACAAATTTTTCCATTTTGTAAACTGGCAACACATAAAAGCAGGGAGTTTTGTAATAGCAGGCCCTGTTTCCCATGTGTCTATGAGGTAACTGTCCCTCGATGACGTGGATACCGAAGAAGACTTAAACGCAATACAACTGTAATTTCATTTTTGGTTTGAATTTGAAGTCGCCTTTGCTGATAGTTACATGTATGTGTGCTTGTGTAGCTCCTGCTGTGTGTATGTAACTGAGATTAGTAACTTGACATCACGCTTAAGTGCATTTAATCACTTAGATTTGACATTGTGTGTTTATGTGCGTTACCTGTGTTGGAGTGTAGATCATCGTTGTCCGACTCGTTGCCGTTCTGGAGAGTCATCATCATCTTCATCTTCTGAAGCTTCTGGAGCTCAGCCATGGCTGCTGCAGTCAGACCTGTGACACGCAGACACACACACACATCTTCATCATCTTCATCATCACTATGACAACCAGCTGCACATACTCACAGCTTTAACCGATAACAGCTGCATTAAGATCTACCAACTTTTCACAGTTAACCAATCACTGCCCTTGTTAACGCCTCACTAGGCTGCCTACCCATCATGCTTTGCACCAAGCTGTGACACACACACACACACACTGTCACTTACTCCCAGCTGTTGCTGTCAATTTCTTGACTGTGGGAGCGTTCGGCTGAAGTGTTTCAGGGTGTGAGTGCTGTTTTGAGACGCCTCAGGGCTGGTGTCCATTCACTGATACACAAACGCAGAGTAACAAAACACGCACGCAAGCAGCGCACCCCCCCCCCACTTGTCGTACACAAACACGCACGCTCTTTTGTATGGACTAAGATCCCTGGCTCTGTGCACTGACCTGGAACTGACTTCTATACACAACAACCAGCAGAGTGAGAGAGATGACCCTGTGTGTGAGCGTGTGTGTGTATGCGTGCGCTTTATTTTGTAAATGCACCACCATGTGTGTAAATGTTAATGTGAGCTTATTTTGGATTGTGCTGAGTGCGTATGTGCAGCTTGCTTTCATGTCCAAATGTGTTTGTGACAGAACGCATGCACGCTTATCTGTGCGTGTCTGTGTGTGTGCGTCTAGGTCAGTTGGTTTTGGTCTGGTCACGGCTGACGGCTTTGGAGGAATGTTCATTACACTCACAGTACAGTTGTCTGCAAGGTATAAAGAAAACAAGATGGAGGGAGGAGTGGTCACGTTGTTATTATTAAAATTTAATTAATTTTCATTTAATTAAAATGGGGGAGTGTACTGTACTATCATGTACACAAACGGGCTAATAAAACAGTCCTCTGTAGGACTTTTTATGTTAATACATTATTTCAAGGTGCTTTGCAGCTACTGTAAAAGCCTGACTTTGTCCTCAGCTGTTGCTGTAAACTGAACTACAGCTCAATAACCCAACTCCAAGTGATTTACAAGTTGCTGTCTTACTGCTGGATGTGTCACAAGGGTCATAGTACCAGAGACACTGCACCTATGCATCTATTTTATTACCTTATATTAAAAGCTGGAGCTTATCATAAAAGAAAATTCAAATTAAAATACTTTAAGTTTTTAGTGCAGTATATTGCTCTGTTGTGCATCTAATTTCAAAGTGGAAAAGCAAAAAAAGGAAGGAACAAATAAAGACACAAGAAGGACGTCCAGTTGAAGAGCCTGAGGCAGCGCGACCAGACGTATTGTCTGTTGTCCTGCAGAGAGACAGGAGGCGAAAGAAATGGAGAAAAATGGAAGAGGAAAGGAGGCCAGACCCATAAAGTGCCATGAAGAGGATGAAGAGACGAAATGTTATCTATGTTAATCTGTTACAGTAGAGAAAGTTAAAGTAAAGAAATAAAATGAATCCATGTTGAGTTACACATCACCATGCAAAGGTTGGACAAGTTAAAATGGAAAAACCTGAGAAAGAAATACGTGAGAATTAAATTAATTCATGTGAGAGACAGAAGAACAAAGGGGGAAACAAAAGGACATGAAGATGGAGAGTTGGAACAGGAAACAAGAGGGGAGTGGAAATTGAGAAGAATGAGTGACCTGAAAAAGTGGACTGGATGAGGGGAAAGACATAAAAGAGATAAAAAGGAGAGTGGGGGAGAAAAATAAAGTCAGTGTGCATGTGGGACAACCTACGATTTATATTGTGTGTCATCGGAAATCTAGAGTCATAAATATCTAACCACCAGTTCTTCAATAACTTGATTATTTGATTTAATGTATAAAATTGCAGAAATTCCAATAACTGGTGCCCGAGACGTGAGCAAGAACTGGACAAATTCAATCAGCACCAATCTGAACTGTGGCTGTACAAAGCTCAACTATTACAATCATTCCCATACGCTCAGCTGCTGTTAGCGTTAGAGACAAAACCACTCACAGCTGGTCGGGAAGCCAAGTTTTTTTAAATTCTGATGGAAATGTTTAAAACAAATTCAGAAAATTAGGTTATAAAAAAGAGAGTCAATAGAAATAGAAAATGGAGTCGCTCTGTGGGGTCAAGGCTGTATTCACACATTGATTGCTGCACTAAGGAACACCTTGACACACACACACACACACAGATTTAAATAGAAACAGGAAACAGCTCTACAGTATAGCTAGACATGCACACACTTGACCATGCGCATGGATGTTCACACACCAGTGTGCACAGACACAGACATGACAAGAAACACACACAGACACACACTCGCCCGCTTCGCCTCGATGCAACCAGAAGACAATCAATAGCGAGGGCAGAGCCACAATTCTGTTCTCCATCAAGACCATCAAACACTCACACACACACTCCTGCTCTCCTTCTCTCTCAGATCAATGGCTGTCCGCTGTGTCCACGGTTACCGAGCATCGACCTCTGTCGCTAATGGCGACCACGGAACCTTGGGAATTAGTGTGTGATTGATTGACAGAGCGCTTCAAAGATGCATGCATCATACAAAACCAGTGTGAGTGTGTGTGTGTGTGTGTGTGTGTGTGTGTGTGTGTCAGTGGTCCCATGTGGGTTGGCCATACGTTGTTTACCCATCTTCTTTCCACTGCATGCATACTAAAGCACACGCTACTGTAACAGGAGGAGAAGACAAAAAGAAATGAATAAAGACAGGCAGGATTATGAATGAAAAGAGGTGACTCATCAGTGTGAGACGAAGTGAAGAAGGTTGTGGGTCAGTCTGTCGATTAGTCCCGGTTCCTCCTGACTACATGAGTGTCCTTGAACAACACACTTCCATAATAACTTGCCCATAGGTACTGTATTAATGATTTCTCAAATGGGGCAATAACAGCTGGTTCACCACTTCTATTCAGACTGAAATATCACAACAGTACAGTCCTGATTCCCACATCACTTATTCGTTACTGCTCCAAACTGCTCTGGTACAAAGTCTGTGCCAGACATTGATGCTTCCCATCCCACTAAACAACAACAAGTTTTTAAAATGTGAACTCCTGTCTGCTGCTTTAAGAAAGTATCCTCTAAATGAGATCTCCACAGGACAGTGAGGCCTTTAATGGCTTCCAGTTTGCTGCTGGAGACTGTTGGGTGATGTTCCTGCGTCCTAAACCCCTGAGCTCGCGTGAAACCCACCCATTTGGCCATAGTTGTAAATATTTAATCCACTGCACCTACATCTGACGAAGTGCTCTGAACATGCTCTCAGTGATGGAGTGACACGTTGAATAAAAAAACAGGAGAAACTGAGAAATTGCTCTTTGTGTTCTGAATTTAGAAACACACTGTTTGGACTTTTTTGTTGTTCTGTGTTTTTTTCTTTGGGCCCGCAGAGCACTCCAAGAGCCAATTTACAAATGCAGTGATTGCTCTTGTGCTGAGTCAAATAGATTTCAGCTCTGCGCTCTGGCACTTAGGTTGCCCATCTTTAGCTTTCACCGGATGTCCAAGACCCCATTTGCAGCCATTTTGCAGGAGCCATTTTGTGTCTTCTTAAATAGACAAACATGTTGGCATTGCTAAATATTCTTGACAGACACTTGTTTGAGTGATAAAAAATATATTATTGTCATATTTTTAACTTTAACATATGATGGATCAAAAATGTGCAAACGTGGTTAAAATGTGCGACAGCTCTGACTTTGAATGATCAAATCCACACAACTGAGTTCCCAGACCCAACAACTCTCTATCATTCCAGTGTTTTATTGTAATGAAGTGTGATGCAGGTTATTATTTCTTTCGCCATCTTTTTTGGCTAATCGCCTTTTAATTTAATTAAAGGATCATATTGAAGATTTATGTTGTTTACTGAGGCCTGTTGCATTTGTTGCCAATTACCCAGTTTCTGTTCTGCATTCCAGAAATCAACAGCAATCAGACAGAGTGAGCAGCATCCGAGGCATCTTTTCCAAGTGTTTACTGCTTGATTTCCTTTTGTGCGTCTGTTTAGCCACAGAGGTTATTATTACTGATGTTCTTCTTCTTCTTCTTAGTCTTCTTGACTTTGTTATGAACCTTTTTCAACTTTCTTCTTCATTTACAGTTTTTTACGATTGCTAGACGACAGTGGGCACAACTGAAGTCACATGTGCAAAACTCTAACTACAGTCTGCACAGCATCAGTTCATGTGGACCAAACTCTAGTTCATTTTTCATTGCTTGAACACAGTTTTCAAAACTCTACACACTTATCCCATGACTTTAACCACAACCTGCACAACACTATGGATTTACAGCACTTTTTGCAAATGCTAACACACTGCTGTCAAAACTGTGAACCACACATTCAAAATGGAATAGATTGTCACTGCTGATTGCAGTTTCAGCTGAAAGGCTAAACAGGTGACTTGTTTTAGACTTGTTAGTGCCCCCCCCCCCACACACACATATATATATATATATATACATATATATATATATATATATATATATATATATATATATATATATATATATATATATATATATATATATATATATATATATATATATTTGCATATACATGTGTGTGTATGTATATGTATATATATATATATATATATATATATATATATATATAGGTAGAGCTCAGAAAGAGTAATTTTGGAAATGGATCAAGGACGACGGGTTTGTGGAGGGAGAAGGGCGGCAAGTTTTGTACCTGCATATTCACCCTTCCTCAACCCAATAGAGGAGGTTTTCTCTGCCTGGAGGTGGAAAGTGTTTGATCACCACCCACATGACCAAATGTCTCTTCTGGAAGCCATGTTACAGTTACAGTGCCGGATGTGAGGACACGAGTCCAGAGGATCCAGGGATGGATAAGGTTCTTCCCCAGATTCATGGCAAGAGAGAACGTTAGATGTGATGTTGGTAAAAACCTGTGGCCTGATGCTAGAGAGAGGCAGGATCAGCCCCTCAATTATTTGATCAAATTACAGTATATAGAGTATGTTTCTACCTTTTTCTTCTCATTACTGTAATTCCATAAATGACTAACAACTATTGAAGCAAACTGCTAATTTTCATTTACCTTAGTAAAGAATTGTTATGTTCCAAACATTTAAATAAATCATGTGACAGAATGTTTCTCTTTTCTTTGAAATTCTTTCAACTGTAAAGGTTTTAGTTGGTATTTTCTGTATTGGTGCTTGATGTTAGTGTTTTTTCACTCAGTGTGTTCTGAGCGACAATGTGTGTTATCTCAGTGACGGTTGTGCATGGTGTTATGCTGCACTGAGCTGTTTTGAGCCATGTGTTTAGAGTTGTGTTGCTTTGAATGAGTTTTGCAGGTGATGTGAACTGTTCAGCTCAGGTGACTTTTGGTAGAGCAGACTGTAGTTAGAGTTTTGCACATGTATCTCCAGTTGTGCTCACTGTCGTCTAGCAATCGTAAAAAACTGTAACTGTTGGTCAAACAGTAAATGCATCTCTCTCTTTTAGTTTTCAAAAAAAGTGGGAAAGTGTTGCTACACGAGGGCCAGGAAAAGAGGAGGAGGGAAAACACTTAATGTCACTCTGGTCCCGTTCAGCCCTCCTCCTTCCCTCCTCCTATCTTGATATTCCCCTTCATCTCTAACAGCCCCACTCTCTGCAGGTGCACATGAGAGTCTTCAGATGAGTGTATTCTTTTCAGGACAAGATTGAAAGCACTTCATCTGTAACCTACACAGAGTGTGTGTGTGTGTGTGTGTGTGTGTGTGTGTGTGTGTGTGTGTGTGTGTGTGTGTGTGTGTGTGTGTGTGTGTGTGTGTGTGTGTGTGTGTGTGTGTGTGTGTGTGTGTGTGTGTGAGGCAAATGAGTGTGCAGCACTCTTGCTCCAGATGTGTTTGTGTTGGTGTTCAAAATGTGTGTTTGTGCCAAAATACGTTTATGTTGTGATTTTACGCACACACGGTGTATTTGTGTATTCGAAGAAGTGTGTGCACAAATTTTTTTTTAAAAATCTAAGAGATGTCTGTCTGAAGCCAAAGTGTTTGTAGCTGAGCGTGTGTGTGTTTATGTGAAGGGTGCATATGTGTGTGTGTGTGTGTTTTAGGAGACAAGGCAAACCATTGAGCTGTTTTTGAAGTGAATTAACAAGTCAAATGAGTGCCGCAGCAGCCTGCATAGGTTACCACACACACGCTTATCATCACAGCATCTTTGTTAGCGAAGATGAGGCCAATTAAACTGATATCAGTCTCTTGATGTCATTTATTCCTCCTCCCTCACACTCATTTCATTCTCTCTTCATCATCACTCTTTCCTCTCTGTCCTTTGCTCCATCTGCCTTATTTTCCCCAGCTTATTCATGTCATGTCTTCTTTTACCTTCTTCACAGTTTGTTCCCTTCTTATCCACCCTTCCACTGTTCCTTCCTACGTCGTCATGCACCTTTTCCTCATCCTCCGCACATACCACCGCTCTCCCTATTCATCTTACTTCCTCCCTGTTTGTTGTTCTTCCATCTTTGTTTGAGTCTTTTCTCCCTTTTCCTCTTCAAGAACAGCAGGGGGAAAATGAAAAATGAGGGGAGGAAGGAGGACGAAATGGAGGGCAAGTACGAAAAGATGAGCAGTAAGAAGATGGGTCAAAAGGGAGGAGAGAGTATTGAAAGGAACAAAGAAGAAGCAAGAGAGATGTAAAGGTGCAGACAGTAGAAAGTTAAAACATAGGAAAAAGTAGAGAAAGGAGGAAAAGTGAGGAAAGAAGAAAAGAGGAAAAAAACTATGTTATAGATGTATGAGGAAAAGGAAGCATAGTTTTCTAGATTTGTTCATTAACTTCCTTATTTTCCAGTTTTTCCCATTTCTCCCTTGAAATTATTTTTATCTTCCATCTCTGTCTCTGTTCATCTTTGTCTCCCTGTCTGTCCTCCCTTCCTTCCCGTCTCCTGCTTATCTTTTCCTCCTCACCCTTTGCTGCCCTCTCACCGTTTTCCCCAAACTCTCTCTCCTTCGCTCGTTCTGTTTTCTAACAGTGTGATAAATGTCCATCTGTGATTGGCCGATGCCCCCCATCGCTGTGGCGCCCGCGAGGTCGTAAACAACAGCCCGTCTCCCCCGGCAACGTGGTGTCTCCATGGACGCAGGGCGCTAAGACGACCAACTCAGCGTGTGTGCGACATCCGACGACTGCCAAGTGTGTGTGTAAGTGTGGGTGCATAATATATGTAGTGTGTGTGTATGTTTGAGTGTGAGCTAATGAGTGATCATAAGTGAGCAAATGTTTTCTCTGGGTTCCTCTAATGTTCGACAAACACACACACAAACTCACACAATGTTGTGCACTCACACACACATATCAGGTGTGTGTGTGTCATTAGTATGCAACAGTGAGCTGTGTCCATATGTCACTAAACACAACCATGTTTTATTTATCCTGCAGAGAGAGAGAGAAGCAGGCCAACAGTCACTGTCAAGGGGACAAAAGAAAGGATGGAGAGGAAAAAGAAAATTGGCAGACAGAGGTGAAAAGGAAGGAAAGAGCGAGAGAGAAGGAGGAGAAAAGTGGGGGAGAAGGAGAAGAAATGAAAATGAAACAGAGGTTTGGAGGGACGCACAATGGCAAGTGAGGGTTTAGTGATGAAAGAAAAAGGTTGAAACACGGAAAGATAGAAGGAGACAAAAAAGTGGGATGTGAAGAGAAAGCAGCAAGTGAGAAATTGAAGGCAGTAGATATGAAGGGAGTGAGTAGGATGAAAACTAAGGTTAGAAAGAAAAGAAGCAGCATAAAAATAAAACAGGAAGTTCAGGTGAAAGTGGACGAACAGGTGAGAAAAAAACAGAAAGAATGGAGAAGTAAAAATGAAGGATATAACAAGAGAGTGTGGAAGGTCACATGTCGAAAAAAGAGAATTGGTTGGAAGAAAGAAGAAAACAGTGAAAATAGGAAGAGGATACATAGGGAAATAATAACAAAACTTAAAAAGGCAAGGGAAGTATGAGGAAATGAGAAAAAGGAAACAAAATGGATAAGAATGGCAGAGCAAGGAAAAACCAAAACGAGGAAAGGATCAGATTTAGGAAAAAGAAAAAGTAAGACATGGGTTAAAGTTAGAAAGGTGGAGGAAAGGGAAGGGAAAGGAAACGGAAAAAGAAGAGGAGGAAGTACTGGAGTAGGACTAAGCATAGAAAAGGGGTAAGGAAGAGGGGAAGGGAAACAGCAGCAGTGGAAATTAGGTGTGTGTGTGTCTGTAGAAATGGATAGAAGCAAATGAGAGTGAAGGAAGTAAGGTGGCATAGGAAACAGTATAGGAAGGAAATGACAAATGTTGCAGTGAAGTAGAGGAGTAGTGAGGAAAAGAACCTAAGGAAAGGAAGGAGGGAAGGAAACAGGGAGAGGAATAATGAAGGGATGAAAAAGCAGATGCAAGAAAAAGTACGATCCACAAAAGAAAAAGAGTAGAGACAGAGAAATGAAAGATGCCAAGAGGAGGACGGAGGAAATAAAACTGGAGAGTCACAGAAGGGAGATGAGCCAAATCAGAAGGAGGAAAGGGAAGAAATAGAGAAAGGAGAATAAGGAAAGAAGGAAAGGAAAGAATGTCAGGAAAAAGGGACGAAAAGAACGGATGGAAAGTGGGAATAGCAGGAGAGAGAGGGGTGTGAAATGAATTGAGGAAGAAGGAGGGAAGAACGGAGGGAAGGGAGGGTGGGAAAGAGGAGGGCAGGATGGACAGATGGAGGAGTGGGACCCCAGAGACGTGTCATTCATCACACCACCATGCAGTCTGCACTCGCTCACCCTCTCTTCCTCTGCAGGTCTTTTCCTCCTCTTCTTCACTGTCTCTTCTCTTTCTTTTCATCTTCGATTCATTTATTCATTCAACCGTTTCCCTCCATCGCTGTCAGGTTTCTAGATAATTTGTCTCTTCCTTGGTCCATCTCTGTTTGTTTCCGTCTTCCCTCCCCACCATGTTCTACTCCCTCTCTCAGTCTGGCACTAATTTTTAGGTTTCATCATCTCCTCTGGCAACATCCCTCCTTTTCTTCCCTCCATCTTCCCCTCCATAGCTTGCTCCCACCGTCTCTCTCCATTTTCACATTTTGCACCAAAACGAGGAAAAAAAATCTCCATCATCTCGCTTGTAACTCGTTTATAAGTCTCCTCGCATATGAAGAAAATCTGGTGACATGGACAGTAGAAGAAACTAAAAAAGACATGAGGGGACAAAGGAAGAGGGTCGTCAAGAAGAAGGACGGATTGAATGAAAAAAAAAGGGTGAAGGGATGTAGGCAGAAAACAAGGCAGGATGGGTACGAAGAAAGGAAGGAAAGGAGATAAGGGAGCAAGGAACTGGAGCGTGCGCAGGTTTTATGTACAGTGCACAACACATGAGCTTGGGGCAGCCTGTGTAACACTTGCTGCTCCTTGAGGCCATATTTAGAGACACCTTGACCGGGCATGAAGTAAACATGCAGGCGATCCCATTCATTCTGTGGGGCTGCGCTCAACGCAGTGAGGAAACTACAGCGACCTTTCCAGAGTCGTACGGCGTCCGTGAGAAAGGCCCGAGGCCGCACGTTGATAATACGCTGTGAACACACACTGCTCCTCCGCGGCGAAGATGAGCACATGAACATTAATAAACGCAAACACCATTCACACCTCTCTCGCTCTCGTTCACTCCTGCTCTCCTACCAGTGTGTGACAGCAGGTTGGGTGACAGCAGGCCGGGGAGGCCCGGGTGTAGCAGCCTGGGGCTTTCCTGGATCCCTGCACCAGAACAACGCTTCGGAGGACGGCCTGGGCGAGAGCTGGAGGGGGAGAGAGAGAGATTAATTACTATGACACAGAATTGGATTTGCAGTGTTGCACGAAGAGGAACAAAGAAAAGAGTTGGTGCGAGGGCCATCGTACAGTATGTGTGTCCAGATCCACACGTGGAGTTGTTTGAGTGTTGGACTTGGTTTATTCCAGTACTGATGGCTGAGTTTGACTTCAGCGACTGAAGCTGACAGCTGGATGCTCCAGCAGGGACAGCAGGTCGCTCACATGTAATCAAATCACAAACTGTCTCCACACAGAGCACAGCAGATTCAGAGGGTCAACACACTGGAGCGGCTACACCTGATTGGCTGAGTTGTGCACAGTGCAACAAAAAGAAGAGTGAACATTAAGTGGGATTATCGAGAAGGCTTATTGTTTTTCCGTTAGCGTGACACATACTAAACATCTTTCCTCTGTGACATCGTCACACTTTGTACGCAAACCTGCAGAACCAGCAGGAGATGCCACATCCTAAAATATCTCCCACTTAAAGGCACAAAGAGTTTGATCTTTATCTACTTGTACAGTTTGGATTTAGCTGCAACTGTAAACGCAAGAGCAAGAAGAGTGATGCAAGACATGGAAACAAACATTTGATTTGTTGGGATGCTGTGATGACACAAATTGTAACAAAAAGAATTTTGATCTTAATTCTGCAAACCTTTAATAATAATAATAATAGTTATAAGTAATAGTATAATCGTTATTAGTAATCACACTGATGTGAAATCTTCTACATACACACAATCACAGAAGTACATGTTGTACCATACAACAACGTCTCTCTCACTCTATTTCTGTCACACACTCGCCAAACCTACTGTATTATGCATGTTCACGTAGGCACAAATAAACACACTGCAACACACATATACAGTAACAGCATGAGTACAACTAAACATAAAGGAAGGTGCACACACACACTCAGTAGGTGCGCATACAGGCCAACTCTCTGCAGGGTGGCTAAGTAACAGATGGCCGTCCAAAGTCATTTACACCTAGCGAGGGAAAAAGAGAAGGAGAGAGAGAGGAGCAGAAAACTAAATCTGTGCAGGACTCCTCCACGGTCTCACTGTGTCAATACAGAATTTAAAAAATCTGATCATTCGAAACGCAAAACAGTAAAACAGCACAAAGACATTTTACTATATCTGTCCTACTGATATGATCTGCTGATGTTTGCATTTTCAGCTAAGTAGAGCATTATCCACATTAAAGCAATTACGCAGTGATACTAATTAAGGAGGCTGTTATGTTATTGTGGAATCAAGCTCTGTTAGATCCAGCAGCCTCAGCTCAGCAAGGTTTCCATGGTAATGGAACGTTAGGCATCAGTTATGTAGATAATGATCAGGTACGGAACATTTTAGAAATGTGTTAAAACTTAAAGTGGAGACGCTCAGAAAACAACGCTGATATCTGACGGGTGAGTGAGACGCGACTTGTGTCCGCTGATTAGTGCGTTTTGGTGCATCCTCGCTCATTGTTAACTTCATGACAGTGAATCCTGAAAGTACTGGGCAGAGCACAGCAGAGCACAGAAACTGATCGTCAGTCTCCTGCTATTTTTATACTGTTGCTTTAAAGTAGTGTTAACAATGGTTTTGACAGGTGAAAGAGGCTAAAAATGAACCACCTCACAGATCAGAACTGACTTTGTTTTCACATTTTGTTTCTGCTGCTGTTTTGTAATTAGCTTTTTAAATGAGCAGCGGTACTTTCCCACACGTTTCACTATGCACAGTTTCATTTTGTATTGTCTAAATGTACCCATGGTGAACTGAATCGACTTTTGAGGAACACTTCAGTTTATCGGTCAGGTCCCAGTGGGAGTGACAGAAAAGTCAAGTGAGGAAAAAAACTGAACGTGTGCTAAAAGATGTGGGGAGAAAATATCTGAAAGTGTTTTGGGGTGTGATTGTGTATGTGACACAAGGAGGCAGAGGAGCATGAGAAAATGAAAACATGAACCGTCACTTTTCCACTGAACTCTGCTTCACCTCTCTACACACACACACACACACACTTATACGGTAAACACACTGCTGTCCCTGTCTTATACAATGTAACAAACAGTCACACACACACAGGTGTTTGCATTCAAAGCTTATAGCATTTCCATCAACAACCTTCCCGCTACCTTTCATCTCACATACGCTCGCAAAGGATACATGTTACAGCACCAGGTGCGTGTATGTGTGTGCGTCCTTGTGCGTGTGTTCATCAGCGTCCAACCATGTATAAGCCACATTTAGGTGCGTGCGTGAGTCCTTGGTGCGTGTGTTTTTTGTGTGGACACATGATATCGCCTTCACCTTACAGTTCTTTGTTCAGAGTAATGACTGCAGTGTGTGTGTGTGTGTGTGTGTGTGTGTGTGTGTGTCCCGTAGGGTTGCCATATGTTGGGCATTAATCCTCGTCAACGGTCCACTCTCCTTACTGCACTGAGCACAGGAACAAAGAGCAGGTCACACACACACGCACTCCCTGCACACACTGTGACACAGAAAACACAAAGTGTGTATATTCACAAATGCGCAGCCAGTCCACTGACCTACATTTGTTCACCCTTGACCTTGAGCATATACAAACTCTTAAATAGAAGCAAATTTCTCCATCCAAACACTTTACTTGCATGTGAAATCATGACAGGTCGGTGAATCTGGTGACCTTTGACCCCAGGACCTCTGAACCTGCGAGCAAGCTGAGCAGCCACTCGCTGGTCATTTCATTTCCTTCAGGACACAGGTAGGGAGGTAAAAAAGGCAGCCCAGCAGCCTTCAGCCTCTCCTCAATGTGGTTTTGTTCAGAGTTTGCGGAATCACACGATCTAATCACCCTGTATCTACATCTTAAATATATTGTTTTCATTAGATCCTTGAAAAGGCATGAGGTTAAAATAAATCTCAAACATATTTTTTCTCTCGTGATTATCAGTTGAGATAAAGGTTAATGAAGCCATTTGTCAATTTAACACCCACCTTTTGACTAACAAACTTCCAGGCCACCTCCTCTGGAATCACATTTGATCACATAAGTATATTATTATTTAAATACTCAATAAACAAAATATCATTAAATGACTCAAAGATGACGCTCTAATCGGTACCGACAGCTTGAGGCTGAGTGTTCGCCATGTTTACAGTAGTTATAATAATGTCTGATGATTAACAACAGTGTTTTATTAGTGCTGATCAAAATGAGAATCATCAGCCTTGAACAGTTTGCTCCTGGCGTATTTTTGTTTTTTGATGACCTTTTAATTGGCCAGAACTGCAAAAACACGCTGTGAATGGAAAACATGGAGCTGACATTTCACACACACAAACACACGCACAAAACCCCGATGATCTCATGAGCCACCTTGAAGTAAGTCTTCCCACTTTGACACGCGTGCACCCTCGCCTGTCCTCCCAAATGGCCGTTTCTATGGCGACGGAGCCTTGATCAATACTCCGTCATTGGCTCTGATGGCCGGTCAGGGTCCGTCTCACTCACTCACTCAGACACACACACACAAACAGGCATGGCTGTGAATAAGCACGCCCTCGCTTACACATTTGACAGATTGATTTAGCTCAGAATGTGCAGAGGTCACACACACACTCACACACTCGCACACTCACACACACACACACACACACACACACACACACACACACACACACACACACACACACACACACACACACACACACACACAGTGCAGTTTATCAAAGCCTGCTGTGGTCAATACGTGGGGTAGAGTGGAGGGGTCAACCCTCTTTAACTAAAATCTTTCATCTTCCTCTCCCTCCTTTCTTTTATCTTTCCATCAGTCCACTAATCCATTTCTTCTTCGTTTTTTATCCTCCTCTTTATTTTCTTTTTTGTTTTATTGGTCTCCTGTTTCAAACCTCTGTCACCCGGAGATTCATATTTCTGTTTGTTGTTGGGTTTGGTTTCTTTCTCTCCGTGTTTGGGTCATTCTATCCTTTCTGCTCTTATGTCCCACTGAGAGACTGCACAGATTTGAATTGTAGTTATATTTATTAACCTCTCATTTAGTTAGTTTGACTATTTTACCCATTTTCACTTCTGACTATAATTTTAATACACAACATTTTTCACTTTCGTAACAATATTACTAATAGATGAACGGATAATATGTTCTCATATTAGCAACAGCACTAATGGCTGTGGGATGTTCCCTCACCTTTAGTAGTTTACTCTACACATTTGTACTATTTGGATTTTCAGATTTCTTTCTTTTTGTCCTTTTCTACTATGTCAAGCTTCTGTAAACTGAATTATTGATAATTATCACCCAACTCGGTGGGTTGTCCACAGCTGGACAGAGTAGTTCATCCTGTAAAGCCAGACACGTTAGACAGAAAATTATCTTTTGTTTTAAAAGAGATTTTTATTAATGAAACGCAATTACTTTTGGCGTATTATTTATTTATATATTTGTTTCATAGCATTTAAGCAAGGCAGAATTTTCTGCAGTTGGTAGAGACCAAAAACCGAGATAAAACAGTGAAATTTGTCTGACGTGCATCATGGACACAAACACAACTCCAGACAAGTGAAGATGATAACTAGTCATGTGTCATATCATTAAAAGGTGGCTGCTGTGATCTGTCTTTCGTTTTCTCTCCTTAACCAAGTTGAGGACACACATTGTCAGAACCTTCCCTATTTATTACTCATTTCCCTCCCTTTCTTTCATCTTACATTTGTTGGTGGACCTGTGTAAAAGAGGTGCAAGTCTTCATCTTCATCTCGTCCATTTCTTCCCAGTGACCCCCGCCTCCCTCGCTCCGTCTGTTTTCTGTCTGCCCGCTACTCTCGCCCATCATAAATCGCGTCAGACTCACAACCTCTCTCTCGTCCCCTCACTCACTCGGTCTGTGGTGTGTGCGTCTTAACTCTTTGTTTGCAGCAAAGCAACTATCTATTCTCTTAAAGAGACACCAGGGGAATGGGATATACGTCTGCCCACACACACACAGGAGCATCATAATCATGGACGCTCACGCACTCACAGAGCAGGAAAGAGAGAGATAGATGTTTACTTTGCCCTGGGCTTCCGTCTCTTTGATTGGACAGATGAATGACTTCATTGTGTGCGTGAATGTGTGTGTCTGTGTGTACATAAGGTTGTGCGGTCACATTTTTCTTTGATACGATCACTGTGAGGACACTAGGGTTACACATTTAGTCCTGGTGGTTAAGGTTAGGTTAAGGTGTTGGAGAATGCATCCTGTCAAGTGCGTGTTTCCCTCTCTCTGTCAGTGTTTTAAAACGGGGAAAGAAAGATAAAGGAATAACACAAAAACAGGAAGAAAATAAAGAAATAACACAAAAAGAAAGGAAACATGTGATGGGTTTAAAAAAGGATAAGTAGAGGTAGATAAAAAGAAGAAGGGAGCCAATAATAAGTATTGACTGATAAAGGAAGTAGAGCGAAGATAATGAAAGAGAGAAAAATCACCTTAATACAGAGTGAAGAGAGAAACAGGGAAACTACATCGATTAACTGATGACACCCATCTCCTTTCATCATCCCTCGCTTCTTTTCCCTTTTCATCTAGTAGCTGTTTCTCTTCTTACGGTTGTTATGATTCGTCTCCATCTGTAGGTCGTGTATCAATCCATCTATTTTTAAATCTCTCTATTATTCACATCCAGTTATCAAACCAAATCCAATCCATCTATTCACTCTTCATTTATATATGTGAATTCAATACCTCCATACAACTATTCTCAATCATCTCCCAATAATCTATCCATCTATCTATCTATCTATCTATCTATCCATCTATCCATCTATCTATCTATCTATCTATCCATCCATCTATCCATCCATCCTAGTGTTACCGTCCTTCTTGTCCTCTCTCTCCAGAGGAACAGGTGTGCAACGGGACAAGACAAAAACACTCCTGCATTTTTAACCAGCACCTATTAAATATTAAACATCTCACACACACACACACACGCACACACAGGGGGCGACACACAATCGCTGACGAGACAAGTTATACAGGTCGATGGGCTAACGTGTGTCTGCATGTCTGCGTGAGTGTGTGTGAGTGTGTGATGGCTTTAAGCGTCATTACCTTACTTCCTAGGCATGTGGGCAAACACACACACACACACGCTCTCTCACGCACACACACGGGGATAATTCATACAAGCATACATGCCGCTCTCACATGTTAGCATTTAGGAGGTAAAACTATAACAGGCTGCATGTTCTCTCTCCCTTTCCCCGTGTCCCCCCTCTCCTCCCGCTCTCTTTCCTCCACGTCTTTGAAGTGCTCCATAACAAACTATAACAACAGGAAGTTTTCAATGCGCCACATTGAGAAGGAATGTCACATATGGTAAGAGTGAGGGAGGGGGTGGAGGAACAAATGGAGGTAAGCAGGGAGAATTAGAGAAGACAGGCACACGACGAACTAACTAACTAACTGAAGTGGATCCTTTGCCCCTGCTCAACTGAACTGAAACAGTTTACTAGTTTAATATTTCACTACCTGGCCAAGTAAAAAAATCTCAATGCAAATATGTCCAATTCATCAGGAAATTATCCTGTAGCCATGCCCCCTTTTATTTTTGACTTTTAAATTTTGACCTGAAACTGAATTTTAAGAAAAATTTGAAAAAGAAGCGGCTTTATGGTAATGGTTTCTATTTACAGGGGTCTGATCAGGCCCATAGCCTCTATTTTTACAGTAAAAATGCTAAATCAACCACAGCTAGCAGATAGCAGAACTGCTAGCTAGCGGTTTTACTTTCACCCATGGCCTGCTCAGAAAGGTTCACATGGTCTAATCCGTTTGGGGTTTTTGACTGAGCGCCACTTCATGACTGATGCCAGCGATCCGACGTTCGCGACGCGAGGCCAGTGGCTTCGCTGAGCGGCCAGAAGGCAGCCGCCGCTCTGAGGTTCCCAGAGATCGAGAGGCGGCAGGAGAAACGAGGGATGAGAGTGACGCGGACAGACTTTGTGACCCATCGAGGGGGGACGTAAAAAAAACACGGGGGTGACAAAAAGAGAAGAACAAAAGAACGACTTGCACCAACCTTCATCAGATCAATTTCACTGCCCTACTACAGTTAATTCCCTCTTCATCCCTCACTTCCATCTGTCCCTCCCTTTGCCGTCGCTCTTCTTGTACCTGTCCTTTCCTCCCTCCCTCGCTTTCTATTAATCTTTTCCTCCCCCTTCTCTTTCTCTCTCTCTCTGTCTACAGTTAAGTCAGTGTAATGTAAATGATGTGCCATCGATCGCCCCTGACAGTGCAAGGACGCTCACCTCTTCTCCTCCTCCTCCTCCTCTTCTTCATCGCCCTGTCATCTCTTCACACGCACACACACTCTTTCACACTCTTCTCTTATTCCTCCACCTAATATCTTTTATCTCTCTTTCTCCCCTGCTCTCTCTCTTATCTTTCTATGTATCTCTCCCTCGCTTGCCCTCTGCCTCCCACGCCTGTCATCTTTCATCTCCCTCTCTCTCCCTTCATTTCACTCTCCCTCTTTTCATGACCATCATTTATGTCTCTCTTCCTCCATTGTTCTTTCAGAGCATCTGCTCTCTCTCCGTCTCTCTCTTCCTACCTATCCCATCTTTCATCCCGCTCTCTCGTCATCTCTCCACCCCATCTTTCCATCCCTCTCTCCCCCTCTCTGTCTCTCTTTTTGCTGTCTCAGGTCTCCGCAGTCCATCTTTAGCCTGGGACTCTCATTTAAAGGGACACAAACCATCACACATGATTCAGATCACCTTTTGTTTTTTAATTAAAACTTCATAGTACAGTACATTTACTCCATTATTCTAGCTTTCAGGTACTCAGCCTATAATGTATAATGGTATCAATCTCTGGAAGGACCTACTACTCAAAATGAATCATCTCACTTTTAATACATTAACTTCATTTGCAGCTGTAATGTCTAGAATTTTACTTTAAAAAAATGACATTTTGTTTTGCAGTATTTCCATTTTTACTGAAGTAAAGGATTTGAATAGTCTTCCTCAAGCCTTTCTCCCAGAAATCACACATACAGATACAGTTTTCTTATTTTGCACATACATGAACCACATTTGGATGTAAATCATACATAACAAACAAACAAGAATGTCGTCATCAGTCAAACTGAAATAATTGGCCTCCTCTGATTGGTTAATAGGGTAAACCTCCTTAAAACAGGTCCCGCAAAGATGGCACCAAAATGGCACCTGGTGAAACAAAATTTTTTATTTCATTCATCGTGTCACAACCAGAACGGTCTTTATTTTACAATATGTGCATCATATTTCATTTGACGCTTGGGAGGAGTCTTACTAATCCTGACGAACAATCAACAACATGGCGCTCGTATAACAGGATGGATTTAACAGGTCAGACATTGGATGTTTCAGCAGTTCCTGTGTGTGATTTCCCTCAAGGTGCTGTCAAAAGATCAGCAGAGAGCGTCTTTTAATATGAGTTCATATTACACTTTACAGCTTCTAGCCCTGACCAACCTCTACTTGAAACCAGCGCTGAAAGACAAATATGTATTGTTTTCCACTGTCATGTTGAGGCTCCATTCTTTAGGTTACCTGCGTGTTTTTACCACTTTGGATTCATATTTAAAGGACAAAAAACAGAGTGTTGTCACTCTTTGTATGTAGCTGTCAGCAGTAAATTCAATAATAACAGGTCAATAATAAACGTTTTTCTTTATGAAGGAGCCAATAAAAAAAAGTCACACATCATTTTACACCAATTCATAAATGACAGAATATGTTTAATCCTTGTTATTACTGGATACACGGATGTCTGAGCGCAGCACAAAAGAACATGCAATTTACTTTTAGACCCACTGTTATATATCATATATCTTATAAAGCTGATTAGATTAAATGAAATTAAAAATAAATATTAGAATTATAATGAATAAGGCACTGGTAATATTAGAAATAACCAACAGTCCTATGTTTATTCATATGAATGTAATTATTATTGTTTTATTTCTGTTAATTAACTCCTTACAGCTGCATCAGTATGGCTACATGTGTCAGTTTATCGTTGTAGAATCTCATGTTAGTTTTTTACTCTTCACTTTCATTTTCCACTTCACATGCTTCCTCTTCTCCTCATCTTTTCTACTACAACGTCCTTTGATGCTTTTCTTTTCTGTCCTGTTTTCTTTCTCTCCATCATCTCTCATCGCCCCTCGTCCTCCGCCGTTCCTTCGCTTTCTTACTCTCCCTCTTTACTTTCTCCTTATCCAAATAGAGGACACAGACAATCCAATAAACGCCCCAGCTCTCAACAGCTGGAGTGTGTGTGTATATGTATGTGTATGTGTCTGTTTGTGTGTCCGCGAAGCACCGAGTCAGCAGAAAACTAGGATGACACCCTCAGCGCTGGACAGGAATGTCACAGAAAAAAAGGAGAGATGAAGAAATAAAGAAAGAGACGGAGGAGAGAGAAGAGGGATGCAAACGAAAGGGTGAGGAAGGACACCACGATACGAGAGAAAGGAGAAGGAGAAAACTCTGGGGATTTAGAATGACACATGCAGTATTACTCACCATCCCCACACAACACACACACACACACTGAATCTCTGTCTTGTGCAAACCAGATACACAAGGACACCTAAAGACAAAGCCTCTTGCTTCTATCACACCATCTCCACACTAATGATTTCCAGCCTAAAACCAGTCAAACTGCAGCATTCGGCCCCTTTCACTGTTCCTCTAACAAGACACCAGCGTCCAGATGAAAGAACAGAATTCATTGCTTTAAAGATGTTGCGAAGGTGGTAATAAATAAATATTGGAGTCGTAATTACCCATTAAATTCAAAATGTATAGTCTTACAGACCAGAATTCGTCAGCTTGACCTGCTGTCCTATTGATCAGTAAACTAGGCTCATGAATAAAAAGAGAGGAACCCAGTGAAATCAGCCATACTGGTGGAATAATCACCAGACAAGCAGCTTGTAGAAGGACTGAAGGATCAGCAAAGTTTAATCTTACTACAAACCTGCGGACGCAAAGTTTAACCATATCGTCCACGGCTTCTAATTCAATGCACCTTCAGCTGTGTCTACAATGTTTTTCTTCCTGTAACACGAGTAAAAAAGTCTGATAATGCGACGGAAGCGTATGTTGGACTTGGAGCTCACAGAAACAAGCTGTTTGCAGCCGGAGAGACTGCTCCACCCGCCTTCCCACTCGCTTGCAACCGTGAGCTCAACTGAATGTGTAAAGTGAATATCCCTGTATTAAAAATCTATGTATAAGTAAACTTGTTTTCCCTGTTATGGCTAAAACTTAATCTGGCCAATTTTATTAATACTTTATAGCGACTGACTGACCCGTAGGTGAAAGCAAGTTGTGGTGCAGCGGGACGGCCAGTTAAAATGTGCTGAGCTAGTTAACACAACGTACCACAGTGTCCGTCCAACTAAGTCATCACACAACTTTGTATCAATAAACAGATTTTTTTCCCCATCTAAAATAAACCAAGTGTCCATGTAAAGCTACGTATTTATCCAACACACCGGTCAGCAGATGGAGAAGGTAATTCAGTGTTTGGTTGTTTGCCCATAAAATAAGGAAGCGTTTGGTTTCTAGTGTGAAATGCTTGGACAGAGCAGAACTCAGTTTGACATGAGCGTAGAAGCTTAATCTCGCATGGTCTAAAGCCAGCCCGAAGCCCACACATTCACACACGGTACCACAAACGCAGAACAACACACACAGAGTCAGGAGGTAAGCCTGGATCCTACAATAAGTCCAGTTTTATGACTAGTGTATAACACCAACAGCTGAATCAATATTAGTTTACACTGGGTCACAGTGGACACACACTCAGATACAAGCCCTGCCTCAACATACAAACACACACATGAACACTCACTCACTGACACAGTGTTTTCCTTTCATAAACACGCACTGAATCTCCCAAAATATATTATTATTGCAGATTTACACACACACGCACACACACACACAGATTAGGTTTTATTCTATTACATCCTCGTGGTAGGTCGGCTTGGAAACACACACAGAAATTGATAACAGTAATGTAATAAAACTCACCCCCCCACACACACACACTGAGCTGGTTATTATAAAAATGATAAACATTCAAAGAGTTGTAAAGTTTTACAGTGATGAACTAACATATCAACTTTATTAACGGCTCGCTGTCCTCGTTCTCAGGCTGCAGCTGAGTTTTAACATGCCCATTTAAACCATTTTAATCCCCTCTACCCCCCTTTTATAACAGCTGATATGGAGTCAGAAACATTAAACTGCTTTATGGTGACAAAGTGACTTTAAGCGCAGGGTTTCTGAGGTGGACGTCATTGAGCAGCAGAGACTTTCAGGCCAGGAAAAAAGTCAGAGTTTCCATTCCAAATTATAAAAGAAGACAGATTATTACCTGCAAGACTAAAACACGTGGACATTAGGCAGAAAGACTTTCATTTCACATGTTTCATCTGCAGCCAAACACATTATTTAACGTTTTCAGCATGTACATATCATCATTTTGTGATCTTCATATCCATCAGTTTGACTATATTACTTATTTAGATGTCACGCTGGGTTATATCTGCATGTTTTAGCGCTAGATATATAAACTCAGTTCAAACAAATGAATTTTAACAGTAGGACACATCCTAACTATTCAAATTAAATTTTTTATATAAAAGAAGACAATCTGAGTAACAGCCAAACTTTGAACCCCCTAATATAAAAGTTAATATAATATATGAGCTGCTGTCAGTGACCTTTTGACCTTTATTGACCTCCATTAGGGACCACACATCTCTGCACGGGCAAAAACTGTAATATCCCTTTAAACCATGCTGGCCTGTGGATGACATAAACAATACAGTCACTTTCCTCCAACACAGAGTAGAAGAAGTAATCTGGCTAATTAGAGCAGAGATCGAGGAGAAACGTCCAGAGAGGATGCAATATATCACCACACTAACTACTGGAACAATAAAAGTGCTTTGTCATTTGCTTTTTTTGGCATGAGAACAGGAGCTTTTTATCCCTTGTACTGTAGGTTAAAAATTCAGCTGTGTTTGTTGTTGTTGGTGAGCGGCTGGGAGGGTAGTTCTGCTTCAAAACAGAAAGCAAAGCCACAAAACAGCAGCTGGTGAAGCAATTATTGAGCCGCTCTTATTGATCAACATTCTCCAGCGGCGGTGCTGCCGTCATATTGTTCAATCGGTTAATTTAAGAAAAATGTACGACTTTGTCCTGCCGTTTCACAACCTGTGCGATTTTGCCCTAATTCACGTAGGGAGAAAAAAACCACAAACCGGTGTGAGGAAGTCGAGCGGGAGCGTGTGCAGCTTAAACGATGTCCTACTTTATAGGGCTGTCAATTGTATTTGATTACACATAAGCCACGTCACTTTATAAGGCTGTTAACTCTGTTATCAGCTAGTCAATAAGAAGGAGTGGGGGAGCTGAACTGTTATTGTTACTATTGTTGGCCCTGTTGCCTTTTCTCTTCTCCTGCATCAAGTGCATTTACAAATGTTTTAAAAGAAAATAACCACGACCGCCCTGAAGAGACGCCCTCTCAGATCTTCACACGTTCTAGGACACGTTAGACTGATAGTGTTGAGTCAGTTAATTAGCTGCTGGCTACAACTTCAGCTTTAATATGTAAGGAATGTATTAGTTTTCCTTTTGTCAATAAAATGGGGATGTTTAGTACTAGACCTTACTCCCACATAGACATGATTACAAATGAATCACCTTGAAGCTGAAGCAACCTTTACCGTCTGGTTCTGGGGTTATAAGAATCATCTTCTTCTTCCATGATTCATAGTAAATGGTCCTTCAGACATTTATTCCCGAAGGACATGGGACGTAATTATATCCATTCAAGTGTAAGTCTAATCTAAATATCATGTAAACATTTTCCAATTTGAGCTATGAGTCTGACAAAAAGCAACCAATTACTCCACATCCAAAAAGCTAAATCCAGAGTAAACACGTGATGGAGCTGCCAAGAGATGTTATATTCAGTATTTATTGGCCCGGCCAGTTGTAAATGAAGGATGTCATATTTAAACACTGCTCATTCCAAGCTAATAACTTACATGCATCAACTCCGTGTGACAGAGAAGGCTGACGTAGCCACCAGCTGATTTTTATACGTAGGAACCAGATACAGAGAAACAAAACACTTGTTTGTATTAGAGCTGGAGTCAAACGTGAGGCTAATGAAACCTGCTCATTTCCCGGCTCTGGTTACAGGCTTGCTGCATTAAGTCAGAGTGATGCAATGCTTCATTTCAGAGGCCACCCAAGAACATTATGCTCCAAAACACAATCTATTTAATACAAAATGACACCGTTTCTGCCATTAGGGGATTTCAACAGGTCTCCGAAGCAGGAGCGTTGTCATTCTGAATTAAAGGACACAAGGTGAGCTGGAGCATGGCAGCGTGAGGAAATAAAATGGTGAGGGAGGGATTTTGGCCGAACTACCAACTGAAGAGTGTCTCAGACATCCACTCAGTGAAGCTAATCCAGCCATTTCTCTCTTGATGAAACACGTTTTATTGCT